>CM059195.1:49122759-50435421 GCA_030323885.1 Branchipolynoe longqiensis | reverse complement strand
GCAGCTAGCTGACTGAGTCACGTCTGCTGTTCTGAAGTGGCTAGCTGACTGAGTCGTGTCTGCTGTTCTGAAGCAGCTAGCTGACTGAGTCGTTTCTGTTCTTCTGAAGCGGCTAGCTGACTTGAGTCGCGTCTGCTGTTCTGAAGCACTAGCTGACTGAGTCATGCTTGTTCTTCTGAAGCGGCTAGCTGACTTGAGTCGCGTCTGCTCTTCTGAAGCAGCTAGCATACCTGAGTCACGTCTGCTCTTCTGAAGCTGACTGATTCGTGTCTGCTCTTTTGACCGGCAGGATCTGATGTCCGTCGTGGCCACCATCCTTCACCTGGGCAACGTGGGCTTCGAGGACGAGGAGGGAGTCGCCTCTGTGCACAACGCGGCAGCTGTTGACAACATGGCGACGGTACGGTGACCAGTGATGGGCCAGTTAATGCCCTCCTCTCATACACACATTCCTTTATCCCTGAATTGTTTTTTCGCCCCTTTTTCTTCTCTTTTGTTTGTTTATTTATTAATTTATTTGTTTGTTTACTTATTTATTTGTTTGTTTATTTACTTAATTTTTATTTGTTTATGTCTTTGTTTGTTTATTTGTTTATTTATTCATTTATTCACTAAGTTGATAGTGGCATCACTGTCTAATCTGCTGCGCTCGGATACACATCAAGAGACAGTTTTACCGACTTGTATTTATTTATTCACTCAAATTAAGCTGATTGTGGCATATCAAAGTCTAATTACTGGCAGATTAAATTACTCCCTTCCCACTCCTCATCGAAAAATAGATCTGAATTTGATTGATTTAATTACTCAAATCAAGCTGATAGTGGTGCGATATCAAAGTGTAATTATGGGAAGATTAAATTACTCCCTCCCATTCTCCTTCGATCCCAAAGTAGATCTGAATTGTGTGTATTTATTACTGATAGTGGCATGATGTCAACAGGGGCATTCGACTAGGGCCCTTTCTAATCCACAAGAATTACGGAGGAACGGAATGGAGCCACATACACACATCCGAATCAGCGGGTATATGGAACCCACTTCCGTCCCCAGTCCGAATAGGAATTTGTGTCGGAAATATCTTTGATATTCGGATAGAGAGGCCGTCGAATGCCACCAATATCGGAATATTGTTACATTACATGAGTCCTCCCCCCCCCCCCCCCCCCCCCTCTCTTTCATCCCAAAGTAAGTCTGGATTTAGCGTATTTATACCTTCCAATTAAGCTGACAGTCGTTTAATATCGAAGTCGAATTATTGGCAGACAAAGAATAGATTTACCGATCTGTGTTTCATGTCTTTTTACTTTTGCTAAATTTTTCCACCCCCCCCTCCTACTTCCCCCTCCTCCCCATTTCTCGCTCCCATTCCCCCTTTCCCCTCCTCATCCGCTTCCTCTTCCCTCTCCTCCCTCTCACCCCCCAAAGACGACCCGAATTGTGGGTGTTTTATTCACAGAGAATAAAGGGACAATTATCAATGGCAGAGAAACTTCATTGTCCCCCTCACCTCCCCTCCCCCCTGCCCCATTTCCCCTTTTATTTTCCCTCGAATTTTCCCTACCCCCTCTTTAATTCCTCCTGCCAAATTAGATTCCAACGCGTGGTGCATGTTTTCAAGCAAATTCAGCGACAGTGGATAATTATCAGTGGTGATATTTTGACCATGCTCACACATTTCCAGATTTGGCTAACAGCCATGGAACGTAAATCGAATTCGTAAAAATAGTTGTAAATAAAGGGCTGGCCGCACGCAGCTCCGCAGCCAAAATACTCCACGTACATCGATTCGTGTTTAGCGAGCGTTAAAATAAGAAATAAACTAGCAGTGGCGGAATAAATAATAATAATAACGCAGGCACCGAGCCAATTATATTATCATATAATAAATTATATTTACAAATAACTAATATTAGCCGATGTCACTCTTCGATTGTTTCCCTATTTACTGTACTCGGCTGCTCCAGGGAACGACCTTTCCTTTTGCCCCTCACCAACAAAAGTATATATACAGGCGGTTGGACAAAAGGTAATTTGAACCGAGCGCGTTCGGCGAATCGGTAAGAGCGCAGGCCTTCCCCAGTGTGAAGGTCGGGAGTTCGAATCCCGGTCGAATCCAATCAATGACTGGTTAGCTCAGTATCAGGATAATGGTGACTTGAGTGGGAAATCAGGTCATGGTGCTGGCAGCCTGGTCTCCCAGTGGGGCAGCACTATAAAGTCACCATTAGTGTGCCCTGTCACCCGTCGGTACCCGTTCTAATATGATCATAGATGTTACTAGGACATAAAACATCAACAAACAAGCAAGTCGGTACCCATTCTAATATAACCTTAGATGGTGCTAGGACGTAAAGCCTCAATGAACAAACAAACAAGTCGGTACCTGTTTTAATATGACCTTAGATGTTGCTAGGGCGTAAAACCCAAAACACAAATAGCATGCTTAATTAGGAAGGTATCTATTGAATTGACATATTTATCAAAATTAATTTCTGTTTTTAGTTGTTTTTTTTTTTTAAATCGATGCTTGACCATTCTCTATCTCACTCTACAGTTGAGCTCTCTGGTAAACCAAGAATCAATGGTTTGATCCATCTCTCTCACTTTACAGTTGAGCTCTCCGCTAAACCGCGACCAGGCCGTGTACGTTCGAGATGCGCTCGCCAAGGCGGTGTATGAGCGGCTCTTCTCATGGCTCGTCAGCAGGATCAACGACTCGCTCCAGATCAAGGACCACTCCAAGAAGACTGTCCTGGGTCTGCTCGACATCTACGGATTTGAGATCTTCCGGAAAAATAGGTGAGGTCTAGTCTTAAAGCTACATAATGTTTCAGCTACATAGTCCGATGAAAGCATCACATTTTCAAAACCAAAAATACTTTTTTTTTCTTGAAGATTTATACTGCCTATCATGGATAATTCTGAATAGACTTGTTTTCACCATTAGACAGTTGTTCGATAGAAAGCCCGAGCCTACACTTTACTGACCCAAGAGATTTTTACCCTCCCACACCACATAGACATGGTATGAGACCAACTGGCCTTTGATGATGCTGTAACTTACTGGTGGCTGAATCGGTAAAGTACAGGATTTCCGTGCGGAAGGTAGGGAGTTTGAATCCCAGTTGAGTCAAATTAGTGACATAAAATTGATACTTGTCACTGCCTAGTCTGGTGCTCGGCATTAATAGGATAGGATAAGGACTGGTTAGCACAGTATCAGGATAATGTGACTGTGTGGGATATTGGGTCATGGTGCCAGTGGCCTGGACTCCCAGTGGGGCAGTTTTTTGTTGTTGAAGATTTATACTGCCTATCATGGATAAGCCTGAATAGGCTTGTTTTCACCATTAGACAGTTTGTCGATAGAAAGCCCGAGCCTACACTTTTACCGACCCAAGGGATTTTTAACCTCCCACACCACATAGACATGGTATGAGAGCAACTGGCCTTTGATGACGCTGTAAGTTATACACAGCGGTGGAAATCCAAATTGGCAGAGATGGGGGCACGGGGAATCGAACCACCGACCTTCAGATTAGGAGTCCGACCTAGAAAAAAGTCAGACACTCTAACCACTCCGCCACAGAGAACACCACAAAGTTGTCATGAATGCGCACTGTCACTAGTTGGTAATCAATCACAAGTTGGTAATCTATCAATCAATTAACCAATGAAGCAAAACTGCCCACCTCTGCTACACAAGGAACTACGAACATCAACCAATCCTACTCTATATATGAGATACCAGACCCAGATCAAATTGAGTATAGCAACTTACAAGGGTATCACCCCCTCTAATCCCTCCCCCACCACTCACACACCCATTCAGACCTCAACAATGGTAACATCACAGTCTATAGATGTTGCCGGGACCTAAAACTCCAACAAACAAAGCTATCTCCAATGTCACTGAAAAGAAAGTTTATTCTAATCAATTGTTTTACAAATAACATTCCAAGGATGTGGAGTATTTATTTCAGGGTATGATAATTTTTCCAATTTTCTTTCATGGGTTGATGGGTGGGTGACATATTTATTTAGCTTTCCCAAGCTCAAAGCTGACACACTCAAACCTTTGGCAATGCGCATCCTGGTAATTCCATTCCTACTGATGGTTGGTTGGTTGTTGGAGTTTTACCTCATGGCAACATCAAAGGTCATATCAGAACGGGTACCGACTTGTGACAGTGCACACTCATGGCGACTAGATACTGCTTCCCCACTGGGAAATCAGGCCACCGGTACCATGACCTGATATCCCACTCAGTCACATTATCCTGACACTGAGCTAACCAGTCCTTGCCCTATCCTATTAATGCCGAGCGTCAGGCTAGGAAACGACAAGTATAAATGTTAAAGTCTTTGGTTTGACTGAACCAGGAACCGAGCTCCCAACCTTCCACACACGAGGCCCGTGCTCTACTGATTAGGCCACTGTGCCTTGTATTGCTCCTAGTAATCCATTCTGCCTAGTAATCCATTCCTCCTAGTAATCCATTCCTCCTACTAATCCATTCCTCCTAGTAATCCATTCCTCCTAGTAATCCATTCCTCCTGATAATCCATTCCTCCTGGTAATCCATTCCTCCTAGTAATCCATTCCGCCTAGTAATCCATTCCTCCTAGTAATCCATTCCTCCTAGTAATCCATTCCACCTAGTAATCCATTCCTCCTAGTAATCCATTCTGCCTAGTAATCCATTCCTCCTAGTGATCCATTCCTCCTGGTAATCCATTCCGCCTAGTAATCCATTCTGCCTAGTAATCCATTGCTCCTGGTAATCCATTCCTCATAGTAATCCATTCCTTCTAGTAATCCATTCTGCCTAGTAATCCATTCCTCCTAGTAATCCATTCCGCCTAGTAATCCATTCCTCCTAGTAATCCATTCGCCTAGTAATCCATTCTGCCTAGTAATCCATTCCACCTAGTAATCCATTCCGCCTAGTAATCCATTTCGCCTAGTAATCCATTTCTCCTACTAATCCATTCAGCCTAGTAATCCATTCTGCCTAGTAATCCATTCCTCCTAGTAATCCATTCCGCCTAGTAATCCATTCCTCCTAGTAATCCATTCCTCCTAGTAATCCATTCGCCTAGTAATCCATTCCTCCTAGTAATCCATTCCTCCTAGTAATCCATTCCGCCTAGTAATCCATTCCGCCTAGTAATCCATTCTGCCTAGTAATCCATTCCTCCTAGTAATCCATTCTGCCTAGTAATCCATTCCACCTAGTAATCCATTCTGCCTAGTAATCCATTCCGCCTAGTAATCCATTCCGCCTAGTAATCCATTCATCCTAGTAATTTATTCCACCTAGTAATCCATTCCTTCTAGTAATCCATTCCGCCTAGTAATCCATTCCTCCTAGTAATCCATTCCCCCTAGTAATACATTCCTCCTAGTAATCCATTCTGCCTAGTAATCCATTCCTCCTAGTAATCCATTCCGCCTAGTAATCCATTCCACCTAGTAATCCATTCCTCCTAGTAATCCATTCTGCCTAGTAATCCATTCCTCCTAGTAATCCATTCCGCCTAGTAATCCATTCCACCTAGTAATCCATTCCACCTAGTAATCCATTCCACCTAGTAATCCATTCTGCCTAGTAATCCATTCTGCCTAGTAATCCATTGCTCGTGGTAATCCATTCCGCCTAGTAATCCATTCCTCCTAGTAATCCATTCCACCTAGTAATCCATTCCGCCTAGTAATCCATTCTGCCTAGTAAGCCATTGCTCCCGGTAATCCATTCCTCCTAGTAATCCATTCTGCCTAGTAATCCATTCCTCCTAGTAATCCATTCCTCCTAGTAATATCCCATATCCTCCTAGTAATCCATTCCGCCTAGTAATCCATTCCTCCTAGTAATCCATTCCACCTAGTAATCCATTCCTCCTAGTAATCCATTCCTCCTAGTAATCAATTCCTCCTAGTAATCCATTCTTCCTAGTAATCCATTCCTCCTAGTAACCCATTCCTCCTAGTAATCCATTCTGCCTAGTAATCCATTCTGCCTAGTAATCCATTCCGCCTAGTAATCCATTACTCCTACTAATCCATTCCTCCTAGTAATCCATTCTTCCTAGAAATCCATGCCGCCTAGTAATCCATTCCTCCTAGAAATCTATTCCGCCCAGTAATCCATTCCTCCTAGTAATCCATTCCTACTAGTAATCCATTCCTCCTGGTAATCCATTCCTCCTGGTGATCCATTCCTCCTGGTGATCCATTCCGCCTGGTGATCCATTCCTCCTAGTGATCTATTCCTCCTAGTGATCCATTCCTCCTAGTGATCCATTCCTCCTACTGATCCATTCCTCCTAGTGATCCATTCCTCCTAGTGATCCATTCCTCCTAGTGATCCATTCCTCCTAGTGATCCATTCCTCCTAGTGATCCATTCCTCCTAGTAATCCATTCCGCCTATTAATCCATTCCTGCTGGTAATCCATTCCTCTCACAACCCTTCCTTGTTTGTCGCTTGCAGCTTCGAGCAGTTCTGTATCAACTACTGCAACGAGAAGCTGCAGCAGCTGTTCATCGAGCTCACCCTCAAGTCTGAGCAGGACGAGTACCTGGCGGAGGGCATCGAGTGGGAGCCTGTCCAGTACTTCAACAACAAGATCATCTGCGACCTCGTTGAGGCCAAGCCCATCGGCATCATTTCACTCATGGTGAGCGAATCAGCTAGCAGCAGCGCATTGACGTATTAATACTCGCATATTCCGGGGAAAGCGTGCATTTTGTTGTTGTTGACTAAAGCAGCAGCACATTGAGACATTAATACTCGCATAATCCGATGAAAGCGTGCATCATTTTTTTTTATAATTTTTTTTTTTTATTGAGGCTGTATTTATACTGTCCATAGCATATAAGCCTGGGTATTCAGGCTTGTTTTCAATGCTGGCCAGCTGTAGTGTTGGTGTTGTCTTATCACACAGTAGCTGCTGATAAGGTATTTGATTGCCTGTATTTCAGTAGCAGATAGATAGTTGGTTGGTCTGGTTAGTACTATAGTAGTCTATGTTAATTTTTTTGGATTTTCTTGGCATATATGTGCTTTATTTTTTCTACTCTTATTTCTAGACTAGCCTACTCCTATTTACATATCATAGGCTTGTACGCAGCTGTGAGGTGTGTTATCTGGGTGCTTTTGGTATGGTTACCTTCCATTGGGCGTCTCGCTGGTGGGCCGTGACATGTATCACCTGCCCTTTTGCGGTGCAGCTTAGTTGGGGGTTCCTAGCCTTATTTTGCACAGATATTTTTTGTATGTTTTTAGGTCAGGAATTTGTCGTTCCTTTACTGTTTGGGCATTCCACACCTTGGCAGCCATTTCTAGCGTGCTTCTCTCGTGAGCTTTTATTTGGCTTCTGGTCTGCTTTAGTAGTGGCGCATTATTTGCTCTAGTTGCCCTTTGTGGTTTTGTTAGGAGTTTATTGTCTTGACTATAGCTGTATGCTAATGTTTTCAGATGAATTATTCTCCTATTTTCTAGCAATTTTACTTTGGTTCTTTTGTGTATGTCATAGGTGGGGTGCAGCTTGTCTACTCTGAGGCAGATTTTCAGGGCTCTGTTCTGTAGTGTTTGCAGTTTTTTTAGAAGTTCTTTCTTTGCACCCATGTAGTTTACATCTCCATAGTCAAAATAGGGTAGCACCATGCCCTTGAAGATTTTTATTGACATTTCTTGTGTCATGTAGTCTCTTAGCTTTGCAAATAGCCACAGTTTGTGGTTTACCTTTTGGACAATTTTGTTTATACATAGGTTGTAGTTTAGTTGGCTGTCCAACTCAAGGCCTAGGTATTTGTAATGGTCTACATTTTCTAGTGTTTGGCTTCCTAGCTTACAGTGTAGTTTTCTTTCTGGCATGTTGTTGTTGACTAAAGCAGCAGCACATTGGGATGTTAATACTCACATGATAGGCGACGGAAGAAGAGAGACGAAGGCACGGATGGAAAAATGTCATTTATTTTATCATGGAATAAATGTCAAGAATGGCAATGTGAAGGTACAAGTAAAATGTCAAGGATAAATGTCTAGATAAAATGAGATATCTAGTTCAAAGTCAGTGTAAATGGTAAAATGTCAGGTGGAAGTAGACAGCCCCGAAGAGCCCTCCACCCTATAAAGAGAGAAATAAGAAAAGAAAAAAAAAGAAAAAAGGGTGGGTGGGCGGAAAATGAAGATACAGACCTGGACGCTGCTGGAGGCGGAGTGGCTGGAGGCAGATGCGGGCCGCGTTATAAGGGGGAGGGAGGTCCCGGGGGAGAGGGGGCAACCACCAACGGTCGGCGGTAGGGGAGAGAGAGAGAGAAGGGGGGGGGGGGGTGCGCGACGTAATGACCAGCGGGCATGGGAGAGAGAGGGGAGGGGGGGGGGGGGCTCTTCTCCCGCCGCGAATCAAACACAATGCAAACATTACAACGAATCTGATGAAAGCGTCCATTTTGTTGTTGACTAAAGCAGCAGCACATTGGGATGTTAATACTCACATAATCTGATGAAAGTGTCCATTGTGTTGCTGTTGACTAAAAGTAGTCCTATATTCTGATGAGTAAATTGTTTTACCAACAAAATTCTAAGCTCCAAGGATGTGGAATATTTATTCATACATGCATGGTTCGATGAAAGCATCAAATTTTCCTAACTTAGCTCGATAAGGTCCTACATATCCGGGTGGTTAGATACTAGTGTACTCATTAACCATTTTTTTGCTGCATAAAACTTTAAAGGAATATTATGTCAATTTAGTAGAACCGCTCACTGCTGAAATCTATGGCGTCCTACATTTCGATGTGCATGCCAAAATTAATTTGGCATGTTTTCACATCAAATATCTTTAAAATTGCGCATTTATATTGAAAGTTACTTGAAGCTTAAAGTAATGTAATTGCTTCAAATGATATTTATCTTATTAAAGTAACCCGCACATGCAAATAATAAAAAGAACAAACAGATTATGTCACAATAAAGTTGCCATGAGTGCGCACTGTCACAAGTTTGGTACCCATTGTCATATGACCTTTGATGTTGCCAGGACATAAAAAAACTCCAACACACACACACACTAATAGGTGTATACCAATGCACAGACACCTTAACCTTAACACACACTCATACACAACACTTCCACAAACATAAGGAAGATTAATACATGTAGATATTTATCTCTATTCACCCTATTCACACCGTGGCCATGTTGAAACCAGACCGAGGGCACTTACGCGTCGGCGAGGCGCTGCTGTATGTAAAGTGATGTGAATACTTTTTTGTCGACCAAAACCTCTCGAAATCACTCAGATTTGAGGGATTTCATTTTTGAAAGTAACATATTCACCTTTGCATATCTGTTTTCTATCTATTGGCCAAATTTCAGGAAGATTGGGTGACTCTTGCATGGTGATTTTTCCTATTCTTTAACTACAACGTGACTGTCAACTTCAAGTCTGCATAGTTATGGTGGTATCATGTAATGCAGCACTGTCAGCGTAGCTATCTGTGCAACACAGTTAAACAACTAGTCTTAGTAATTACAAATTAATAAAAGCTTTAAAAGGGTTAAAATACATTTTTTAAATATATCTATATTAAGAAAGTTATGCAATTTTGAATTTAAGGAAAGTTTGGCAGCCAAGGTGAGTGACTTTGTTGACATTGCCTACTGAAATGCATCTGATCATCACTCAATCTTCATGAAAATTGACCAATAAATAGAAAAAGGGTATGCAAAAATGAATATGAAAGTTTGAAAAGTGAATATCTTCAAATTTTACTCCTTTAATTTATGTAGTAGTTCATACACATCGGCACACAGTAGTGTCTTATGGCCATTTCCAATACCGATGCTTACTCAGCCTCGTTCTGATGACGAATTAGGTCGCGTGTGAATAGGGTGAATTATTAAATTCTTCTTTTAGGATGAGGAATGCTTGCGTCCTGGAGAAGCGACAGATGCAACCTTCCTAGAGAAAATCTCGAAAAACCTCGGTGGCCACCCCCATTTCCTGTCACACAGTACAGGCAACCCGACTGTCCGCAAGACCATTCAGCGAGACGTAAGTAAGACGTGTTGTGGGATCGGTCCCCGGTGGAGTCAAACCACAGAATTACAAAGCTTAATGTTCAGAATGGGACGTGCTGCACACAATGCAGCACATTCCACTTCCCCATGACCATGTACAAACCAAATATGATCGCTTCAACGCCTGGAAGACCAGTGCCCCGGCACTGACAAAATATATGTTCAGATGAATAAAATATTTAGGCATACCCTCAAAAAACAAAAACAAACAAAAATTGTCGCTACTTATCCCGGCAAGAAGGCATTACTAGGATATGGCAAGGGCCGATTGACTGAGTGTCAGGATAGTGGGACTTGAGTTGCATATCAGGTGATGGGTCTGGTGGCATGATATCCCATTGGAGGCAGCACTATGAAGACACCATAATGTGCGCACTGTCACAAGTCGGTTTGCATCTTGATATGACCTTATATGTTGGTAGCAGTTGTGTGCCTTAAAACCATTAATCAAACTAAAGGATGTTTATATGTAGAGATGAGCTGGAGGGCATCTGTTATCCCAGGAAAGACTTACACGGATATCTGCAATTAAACAAATAAAAATAAAATCAGGGATGAACGATCTCCGCGTTTTCGCGGATTTCCGCGATTTTCTATATTTTCCGATCAACGTTAAGCAAAATGTAAAAAAAAAAAAAAAAAGGGATGAATATGACAATTACCTACCTTGAATCCCGTTCTTATATGACCTTAGATGTTGCTAGAACATAAACCCTAACAAGAACGAATCAGGTATGGGTGATAACATAGGCAAAACAGTGATAGTTGAAACCTGACTTCTAGCATTTGTCCACGATTCCCTGACAAAGTGACAGTGTTAATTCTAAGGGTGGGAATCCGCGTTTTCCTGGAAATTCGCCGTCAGTGTAATAACCTCGGCTTGATTTCCGCGTTTTTTTTGGCCGGAGACCACTTTCAACCTCGATAATAATAATAGTGTAAGGATTTAGTTATAGTCTTGTGTGTAAGTTGCGGCATTCTTTTGTGATGGGTGTATTTATGCTGCCCATAATGTTTTCGCCGCTAGACAGTAATAGTCTCATGACTCCCATTCTTTTTATCACTTTCAGTTGTTGTGTAGCTAGTTGTATTACCCTATAATCATTTGGTTTGGGGAGTTGCTTTTTGGGCACTCGGTTTAGCAAGTGATTATGCGATAATGGTAGCTATGTAGGTTTGGTTAGTAATGTAAGGGTAGTGTGGGTGTTGCAGGAGGGTGAAGCGGTATCATAGTTCTTACGTCATCTTACAAACTACAGGAACCAGCGCCCTTATTATATGTTACAACCTTATTGTCGCTTGCTATAGATTTCCGCGATTTTTGTCAGTGAACACTTTCATCTCTTGTTTTATATGTGCGCTTTGTATGAAACCCAAGTCAAATGGCACTAATTTCCTTTACAGGAGTTCCGGTTAATTCACTATGCGGGTGAAGTGACGTACAGGGTTCTGGGATTCCTCGACAAGAACAACGATTTACTCTACAGAGATCTAAAGGACGTAAGTCAAATATGAGTTTTCCTCTTTACCTACTCCAGTAGTATTAGTTCAAATATTCACCTTCCGTAGGACGACCGGACGCGGTTGGCAAATTGGTAGAGCATGGGCTTTCCATGTGGAAGGTCGGGAGTTTGGTTCCTTGTCGAGTCAAATCAATGACTTATAAAATTGATACTTGTCGCTATGTAGCCTGGGGCTCAGCATTAATAGGATCAGAAAAGGACTGGTTAGCACAGTGTCCCAGTAGGGCAGCACTATTAAGTCACAGTCCGCAAGTCGGTAGTCATCCTGATATGATTTGAGATGCTGCTAAAATATGAAAACTGAATAAAAACATCTAGAGAGAATGGTAGGCCTACCGTAGTGGGGCAGTACTATAATTTAGTTTCCATGAGTGCACACTGTGTGCAATTCGGTAGACTCCTGACTTAGATGTTGCTAGGATGTAAAGCCCCAACAAACCAAACAAACCAAAGGAATCAGAACTCACTCAAGGCTCTTTTTATGTTCAGGTGATGAGCAAGACGACAAATCAGATCACCCAGGCGTGCTTCCCGCGGGCAGACCTGAACAGCAAGAAGCGGCCTGAGACGGTGAGTAAAAGGCGGTAAATGGTAACCATACTTGTATGGTGAAGCGCTGCACTGCCAGTCACTGACTGTACTTGTATTGTGAAACACTACACTGCTGGTCACTGACTGTACTTGTATTGTGAAGTGCTGCACTGTTGTTCACTTACTGCACTTGTATTGTGAAGTGCTGGACTGCTGGTCACTGACTGTACTTGTATTGTGAAGTGATGCACTGTTGTTCACTCACTGTACTTGTATTGTGAAGCGCTGCACTGCCAGTCACTGACTGTACTTGTATTGTGAAACACTACACTCCTGGTCACTGACTGTACTTGTATTGTGAAGTGATGCACTGTTGTTCACTCACTGTACTTGTATTGTGAAGCGCTGCACTGCCAGTCACTGACTGTACTTGTATTGTGAAACACTACACTGCTGGTCACTGACTGTACTTGTATTGTGAAGTGCTGCACTGTTGTTCACTGACTGTACTTGTATTGTGAAGTGCTGGACTGCTGGTCACTGACTGTACTTGTATTGTGAAGTGATGCACTGCTGGTCACTGACTGTACTTGTATTGTGAAATGCTACACTGCTGGTCACTGACTGTACTTGTATTGTGAAGTGATGCACTGCTGGTCACTGACTGTACTTGTATTGTGAAGTGATGCACTGCTGGTCACTGACTTCACTTGTATTGTGAAGTGCTGGACTGCTGTTCACTTACTGTACTTGTATTGTGAAGGGCTGCACTGTTGTTCAATTACTGCACTTGTATTGTGAAGTGCTGGACTGCTGGTCACTGACTGCACGTGTATTGTGAAGCACTACACTGCTGGTCACTGACTGTACTTGTATTGTGAAGTGCTGCACTGCTGGTCACTGACTGTACTTGTATTGTGAAGTATTGCACTGCTGGTCACTTACTGTACTTGTATTGTGAAGTACTGCACTGCTGGTCACTGACTGTACTTGTATTGTGAAGTGCTGCACTGCTGGTCAATCACTGTACTTGTATTGTGAAGTACTGCACTGATGTCCAAATTTTGACCAGCATGTCAAAATAAATGTGGCATGTTTGCACATCAAATATCTCATAAATTAGTCATTTTCAAGCAAAATTACTAAAGTAAGGTAAATTATACCGACCAACCTAATATATTGATCTCAGAAAATGACAAGCTAAAACCCATCCGACTATGCAACTTTAAGCAATATAATATCCTCTTCTTTCTGAAATAGGATTAAATTAATTAAACTTTGTTTTATAGGCGATCGATATATCCAATGTGCATGAAGTGTGTTTGAAGTGTACATTTGACTTATTTTGGGGGTAAAATTATAAAAGATAAAATACAGTTACTATTTCGTTTGATCCCACAGGCCGGCACACAGTTCAAACACAGTCTTTCCCAGTTGATGGATATTCTTATGTCCAAAGAACCTTCCTATATCCGGTGTATTAAACCCAACGACAACAAGCAACCAAGTGAGTATTGAATGATTTTTCTGGCTGGTATAGTTCTATTGTACTTTCATATTTTATTTGATTGTGTGCTTTGTGTAAAAGTGATGCTTAGGCAAAAATCGGCAGAATACAAGTTAAACACTTCTCGCCATGAATATGGCGTTTGTTGCCGACATGGCATAAAACAACCACCAAAATCAATCAATCAATCAATCAACATTAATATTTTCTCAGGATAATACAATGAACCTTACAAAACGTACATTAGTATTGCGGTTAACTTTTACAATTATAGACAATCTGTTGTTATCAAACTAAATTTTCTATTCTTAATAACTGAGCTAATTTTATATTTATTGACATTTTACACAACCTACTTTTTCTGGAATTAATAATTAAGCATATGTAATTATTACCATTTGAAACAAAGACACCACACTGGGTCCTATCGAAGTATGATATGCATATATAATTTTTGTAATCCAACATTCAATTCATGACATTTGGCTGCATTCTATGTTGGATGATTTGTGGGTAGGAAATCGGGTCATGGTGTTGGCAGCCTGGTCTCCCAGTGGGGAAGCACTATGAAGTAATACCCTAAACAAACAAAAGAAACCAGATATAGGGCCTGCCAACAGACCTCCCATATTTTTTTGGATGGCACTCTGTATTTTTCACCTAAGATCCTGCATGACTATGTATGAATCTGTATCACATAATAATTCATATATGCATATATCGCACATACCATAAAAAAAGATGTGAATACAATTACATAATTTTATCACTCAAACATTATATAAAATAAACTACATTACATTCACATACAACATTCATCACTGTGGCTGAACATCACCTGAATGTGTCGCTGATTTTGCCAGTCTCAGCATTTCAGCTCAAATTTTTATTTGTATGAATTTAACTAAAAATCTGTATCAAAATGGAGTGCAGCCATATCGTTAAAAACTAACACCAAGATCTGTATCGGAAACAGGTAACCCATGTCACTGTGCTTTACAACACAAATCTTCTCCCTCAGAGGGGCGCGGGACGTAGCTCAGGCAGTAGAGTGTCCACCTGTGAAGGTGTCGGTCATCCTATCAATCCTGCTCAGTGGACCAATTTGCAGATTTGGCTATTTTCTGTTCCAACAGGTGGTCCATAACAGTACTGGTTAATCAAAGGCTGTGGTATGTGCTGTCCTGTCTGTCGGAAATTGCATATAAAAGACCCCTTGCTGCTTATCGGAAGAGTAGCCTACATGGCGGCAGTGGGTTTCCTCCAAAGAAATATGTCAGAATGACCATATGTTTGACGTCCAATAGCCGATCATAAAAATCAATGGGCTCTAGAGGTGTTGTTAAATAAAAGAAGCTTTTTCCTTCCTCAGTGACTCTGAATGAGGAGAGTGTGCGACACCAAGTCAAGTACCTCGGTCTGATGGAAAACCTGCGCGTGCGCAGAGCGGGCTTCGCGTACAGACGCCAATACGAGCTCTTCCTCAAGCGGTAAGTTCATCTATTATCACCCGCGTTCACTAATTTGTCTGTTGGCAACTAAATCTAAAAATAAAACATTTAATTTTACTGTGGGTTTTTTGTGTGAGGGTTCTTGTACCAGGCTAGGTGGCCGACTCGATAGAGCGCAGCCTTCGCGTGTGGTAGACCGAGTGTTTGGTTCCGGGTCGAGTCAAACCAATGACATATAAAATTGATACTTGTCACTTCTTAGCCTGGCACTTGGCATTAATAGGATAGGGCAAGGACTGGTTAGCTCAGTGTCAGGATAATGTGACTGAGTGGGATATTAGGTCATGATGGTGGCAGCCTGAGTTCCCAGTGGGGCAGCACTATAAAGTCACCATGAGTGTGCACTGTCACAAGTCGGTACCCATCCTGATATGACCTTGGATGTTGCCAGGATATATAACTCCAGCAAACAAACAATCTTTGTGAGTGAGAGGTGGGGATTTTATATTTTTTAGTGAAGGATTTATTCTTTCAGATGTTTTTGTTTACCACCGAAAATTGGTCTTGGGGCTATAGCAACTTGAATATATCTGAATTTCCAACTCTCTATAATTAGAACATTGAATTCAGACACTTTGTGCATGCTTAGTACAATGGAACGTTATTGATCGATCCCACACTTGCGCCATCTCGAGTAAACAATGAGGTTATTTGCATAACTAATCCTAGCAGAGCTCTGGCTGCACGCTGGTTTTACTGTTGTGTGTTTGGATGCAAAAGCGGACCAAATAGTGAAAGTGTTATTCCGATAAGTTTTCATATATTTCCAAACAAGGACACAGACAAAGAAAGATTCTTCAAATGGATGTTAAAAATTAGGCGCGCTTTCTACACTTTCGCTGGCTTAATGAGCAGTTGGAGCAATCACAGATTGCTCGGCATTGTGTAGGTAATCAAAATCGAGACTACACGTAATCGATGGTGGTGCCCGGCGAGTGTGAGATCGGTGAATGACAAAAATTGAACACATCAGAATTCATACACTGAGTGTATGTATAGTAGTCTGCACTGACCTCTCAGGCAAGGAGCCACATAGACAGGTGGGGGTGGATAGGGTCGTGACATCAGCGAGCCTAGGTGGTGTAAGGGTTAGCACACTGGCCCAGAATGCAAAGAGATGTGGGTTCGAGTCCTGCTCTAGGCACAATATTTCCTATTTTCATCACCCGACCCCACAACACGGGGGCCATGACCAGGATCACGTACAAGCTAAGCTACATGATGTATGATTGTTGAAGCTATGCTGTGTATGTATGTGTAAGTGCATTGCCTGAATGTAAGTAATTGTAAGCATTAAATGACCATTTAAAAGACTTACAATTCCACGGGGACGAGTGTAGTAGTCTGTACTGTGTCTCTCAGGCAAGAAGCCAAATCGCCAGGCAGGCATGGATAGGGTGATGACATCACGGAGCGTGGGTGGTATAATGGTTAACACTGGCCCGGAATGCAAGAGATGTGGGTTCGATTCCTGCTCTAGGCGCAATATTTCCCATTTTCATCACCCCTACGACATATGTATGGACTTAGTTATTTCCACTTGTTAATAAATTAATGTTATTTCCACTTGTTAATAAATGAATGTCTTACTAGATAGCTTACAAACTATGCCTACATTTCAGGTACAAGCCACTGTGTCCGGCCACGTGGCCCAACTTCCCCGGCCCGGCTAAGCAGGGGGTGGCCCTGCTCTGTGAGCACCTGAAGTACGAGGCCAACAGCTACCGCATGGGGCAGTAAGTGTTGTGTTCCTCTATGTGTTAGCGCCAGGTCGGGACAGCCGCGTTGGTTGGTCGTCAACTTCCTGTTTGGGAGGTCGTGATTTTGATACCTGGGCACGTCAAGCCTATGACTTAGGCCTCAGTCACACTCCGGTGTGTGACCACTTTGTGACCAAAAGCCGGTGACTTACTTGCGGCCAAAGCAAAAGTTGGCATGAAAAACAGTGGTCTGGGATCAATCAGTCACTGATCGCTGACTGGTCAGCAACCGCTGAAAATGGTTCACAACCTCCTCGCAACCATTTTGGTCTCAAGGAGCTTTTGGTGCAGCACCTGTCTGCAACCTTCTTTTGACCAAAATGGTCGCCCGGAGGTTGCCGACGGATAGCCCACCCCTTTGCGATAGTCCTTTTTTGAGGGTCGCAAAGTGGTCACAAAGTTGTCACAAGCGATCACAAGCGTAGTGTGACTGGGGTATTACGCTATGTTTATTGTTAACATAGGACTGGTTGCTGATGCTGACTGGCCATTGTAAAAAAAATAGGAGACTTGCTCTCAGCATACTACCCCTCTTTGAACGTTGTGTGCTGCAAGTGAGTGCATCAGAGCTAAAAATAACTACTTTCACAGTAAAGTAGACATCACTAGCTTTAGTTTCGTATTCTTTACGGCTGACTTCATGGGGGGAAAATTAGAAAAATTTAGGTTTGAAAACTTTGGAACGGTCATATAACATGATTTTTCCAAATATTTGTCATGAAAAATAATATTACATAGAAATATTTGTTCTCTACAAATCTGTGTAGATTGTTAACCACCATTTAGCAATCATGCTCAGCAGTTTGGACTTAACCATAGGATGGATATGCTAATTAGAACAATCAAAATTTTGAGATTTTTTGCATGCGGATATAGCTTAAAGACTGCATAACTCAGGGACTAATAGACCAATTCTCTATTATTATATATATTTGTAATCAGAATGATAAGAGCTTTCTAACTGTGCCTTTTGCAAATTAACTTTGTGAAAAGAAAATTCAGTTTGGAGTACCTATAGTTAGTTAGAAATCCAAAATTTGTGATAATTTATCTTGAGTTGAATATTTAAATTGAAAGTTTACATGGATTACTTTCTTTTCGGTTTTTGTTATTGTTTCTTTTTCCCAACCGGCCTAAATTGAAAGTAGTAGTACTCAGATGGTTCAAGTACCATAAGGAGAGAATGATTGATCATGTGATCTCTTGGTTGTCCATCGGTGCTGATGACGACAACTCATCAATTGATGAGTCCATTTTGTGCTCGGAATGTGCAGTGGAACGTTGGACGTGTGTGTGTAGCTGCTGTCAGAGAAGCTGGTAGATGAAGGAGACAATCTTTTCTCTGCTGGAGCTGATCATGTCATATGGCACTGCTAACTGCACCTGTGTAAGAAAGCGGTATATATACGTTAATACCCCTAGAATCCACACAAATTCTGCCGGAGAGCAATTCTAGTCCCACTCTCCATATTGTAGATTTTTTAATTCAGGTACTACATTCTTTTTTGTGGATATATCTAATAGCAATATATCCACCTTTCAGCACAAAGATCTTCATTCGTTTCCCAAGAGTGCTATTTGCAACCGAAGATGCTTTGCAAGAAAGAAAGCATGAGTTGGGTGAGTATCTTTAATATTATTGTTATTATTATTTTTTTATTTTTCTATAATTGACATCCTTAGATTACTCAATATTTTTCAATTGTCTAAATAGGATGGAATGGATGAATGAGTTGAGCACCCGTCAACCATTTTGACAGGTTGTGGGATTCTAACCCCTGGTCGAGTCAAACCAATGACTTAAAAATGTATACTTATCGCTACCTAGCCTGGCGTTTAGCATTACTAGGATAGGGCAAGGTACAGTAGAATTCGGAAGACAAATGGTCCACCATTGAAATTTCTCCTCTTTAATCGACTAATGTACCCCCCCGCCCCCCCCCCCCCCAAAAGTCAACCGCATCTTTGAGTAATATAACTATAACTTGAGTAAAAAGTTATCGCGGTAAACTGATCCAGGTGAAACGCGTTGTATCGGGTTCTAACCCGAAACTGTACTTGGAACCCGATACAATGCAATAAAACGAAGAAAGATTCCAAGTAACCATTGTTGGTGGCATTAGATTTAACATCATTGATCGTCTTTGACACTTCGTTTTTTATTTTTTTTATTTCAATTATATCCTGAAGACATTTCTTGAAAATAAAGGTGCAGAAAATATGATATTCAATGAAAATGAAAGTTGATTTTTGTTTGTTTCTTGGTAAATTTGTATTCAACCCATAAAGGTATTTTTTCGCCACTGAGTCACTGGTCTTTAACCATATCATGTTACATCCATTCACAGATATAAGACAGTATAAAATAAGCAAAGGTTTTCTCCAAAGAAAAGAAGGAATAATGTGGTTACCCAATACAATTGTGAGGTAATGTGTTTGGTTCACCCTACTCGAACCTCAGAACCGAAAGAAAGACAGAAACACCAGAGTGTCGATTCAGATTCTCGCGAGAGCTGAGCAATTTGGTCTTACTTCGACTGACCCCTTGGCATGTTGTAAAATATTCCAATATACGGCATAAAGGGGAATGCAAATGTTCTATTGCTGATCGGTGTACGTGACCATGGGCATGTGTGTATATATGTATGGGCTGGTGATGCCTGAGTGGGATGTAAATAGACATAGTGGTGCTGGCAGGTCTGGGTGTGGGTGCACTCAGGGCTCTTACCCCCTCTGCTGGGATAGTGATCAACACACTCAAAGGTCAAGGTTGGTGGTGGCCATGGGGCCATACAGCTTGGTGGTGGTGGGCAGACCAGTGGTAGCCATGGGGACCAGGAATGCTGGATCCATATTGGTAGGGCCAAGAATGCTTGTTTTCCATTGGGGGAAAGGGGTGGGGTGATACTCTACAATGAACCCATGTAACCATATAAATAATAAACCAGAGGGCTTGACTCTCTCTCCTTCATTACACTTTATACTCTTCCTTTCTCTTTGTCTGTATTGATTTCACTATAGCCTGCCTACACAGCCACAGATTCGAGCCTTAGCCTTCGTACAATGTGTCGTGCGCTGATGGGCTTAAATACCTTGCGCTAGCTGGGATGGTTGGTCACCTAACCATGGGTGGTGGAACGGCGGTCCTCTATGAATAGGTTACACTCTTCGGCAGTAGCGAAAGTCGAGTGGTCGCGGCGCAGTACAGCGTTTGGGCATATCTGACTTCACCAAAGGTGTCCCGTCCTGATATTGTAAGATCCCATAGAAAGTCAAGACGTTGACGGCTGCAGTTCATGAT
Source organism: Branchipolynoe longqiensis (assembly GCA_030323885.1). Taxonomy (NCBI): domain Eukaryota; kingdom Metazoa; phylum Annelida; class Polychaeta; order Phyllodocida; family Polynoidae; genus Branchipolynoe; species Branchipolynoe longqiensis. Next base: position 50,415,194 of record CM059195.1, on the reverse strand, counting down.
ACCAAGTGAGGTTTATTTGGTCTACTGTTTACCTTGTTAACTCCGCCACGTGACCCCCTCGCTGGGTCCCGGCGTACCTTGTGTACATACGTATACACAGTGTGTTACATACATTACATCTTCCTTTTTATAATGAAAGCACATTGTCTAACGACATCGGAACATTTTATAACATAATCTGATAACTCACACCTTTTGTTTTACATACTCCCTTCTTTAGCAGTTAGGCTAGTCATCTGTGTAATTTACATTTTACAGGTCATCATAAACACTTGAAACACAATCAATATAAATATCTCTACGGTTTGGCATTTTCTTGGTGGTTCTCATATGACCAGCCCTTTATGGAACATCCTGTAAGGTAATACATTGCTTTATGACATGGTAACTTCTTTTGTTGAGATTGCCCTTATTGGCTATTACCTTTTTACTAAACAAACATTTTATCAACTAAATCTTTGTTTCACGAATGTTTCAACTTAATACTAACATACTACGTACCTTTGCTTACATATGTGATCGGTGACTTCATACCTCTCATTCACCTTCTGAGTCACACTAATTGCGCACCCATATGTCGTTAATAGCTTAGCCTGCAGCTTGGCTTGACTACTCTGCCGTGTCGCGTTGTGTACGGTGCCTTAATTGCCTTTTGTGCTGACTGGTCATTGTCCTGTGGCATGTGTGTTGTTCGTGTGTTTGTTTGTTTATGCTTGCATTGGTGGTCAGCTGTGCATTTTGACCGACTTTGTACATGTGTGTCCTCTTTTAGACTGTGCTCTTTTATCATAAGAGTTCTATTTCTTCGTAATATTTTATTTTCACTGTTTTTTATTTGATAATCTCGTCTGTTCTTGTGATTTATACCTATCACCGTGCCTTTTTCCCATGCCCCTTTATGGTTTATATATCGTATTTTGTCATTTTGTTGTAGTTCCTTATGGGATCTTCGCGCGTTGCGGTCATGGTAGTATTTCTGGCTGTTTTGTACCTGTTTGAATTGTAATTGTTGTGTCTTTGGTACTGCTGGTTTTAATAACTTTGGTATCGTGGGTATATTTGACCTTAGTTTTCTGCTCATTAAGAGCCGGGCTGGGGATGCTTTTAGTATACCAAGGGTGGTATTCCGGTATGCTAATAAAGCTAGATGAACATCTGTATCATTTACTTTGGCCTTTTTTAGCAACGCTTTTACAGTTTGAATCGTCCTTTCAGCTTGCCCATTACTCCGTGGATATAATGGGCTAGAACGATTTGACTGAAACCCATATTCTGCTGCGAATTTTTTGTATTCTTCACTTACGAATTGAGGTCCGTTATCAGAAACAATTTCATTCGGTATCCCATGGCGGCCGAAACACTCTTTCATCCCTTCGATTACTGATTTTGTTGTGGTATTTACTAACTTAATTACTTCCGGATACTTTGAAAAGTAGTCAACAAGCAATAAATAGTTTTCATGTTCATAGTAAAATAAGTCTGCTCCTATCTTATAAAAAGGGATCTGTGGGATTTCGTGGCTAATCAATGGCTCTTTTTGTGGCCGATTTCTCTCAGCTAGACATATAGTGCATCTCGATACCGTATCCTGTATTTGTTTATCTAGCCCCGGCCAGAAAACATAATCGCGCGCCAGCTGCTTACATTTAACTAAACCCAGATGCGATCCGTGTATCTTCTCAAGCATATGCTTTTGCAACTTTTGTGGAATTATTATTCGCGTGTTTTTCATTACTAAATTTTTATGTATTGTTAGATCGTCTTTGTATGTTTGATATGGCTTCATTTCAAGAGGAGTGTCCTTCTCTGCGGGCCAACCCTGTTGGATGTATTCTGTCAGCTTGTTTAGGGTTGGATCTTTGTTGGTTTCATACGCTATCTTTTCCAATTCTTCCTCAACGTAGCTTACAGCTGCAATAGACATGGATGCATCATATAAATTATGCGGTTTCACATTTTCTGTATGCGCTCTGGACAGCGTATCCGCGAAGTACATACTTGTCCCCTTAATGTATGTTACCTTTAAATCATAATTCTGCATTCTCATTCTCATTCGCTGTAACCTGGCAGTTAGCTGATGTATTGGTTTATTCATGATATTGACGAGAGGCTTGTGATCCGTCTCGACTGTGACTTCCTGCCCGAAAATATATTCATGAAATTTGGCACAGCCGAAACAGATCGCAAGCATCTCCTTTTCAATAACAGCATAGTTACTCTGACATTTATCTAACGCTTTGGATGCCAAACTGATAGACTTTTCTTCCTGAAACAATGCTGCACCCAGCCCTGACATGGACGTGTCTACTTGCATCGTCACTTTTTTTCCCACTTCATAATACTTTAATACAGGAGCTGTGACTAATAACATTTTTAATTTCTTGAACGCCTCCTCTTGTGGTGTGTCCCAATGCCAGGCTACACTTTTTGATAACAGGATTCTCAAAGGCTTTGCTGTTTCCGATAAATTAGGGATAAACTTATGGACATATCCTATCATCCCCAAGAATCTTTGTACCCCTGCCCTGTCAGACGGGGTTGTCATTTCATTAATTGCCTGAACTCGTTCTGGGTTTGGCTTAAGGCCCTCGGCTGTTAACAAGTGTCCCACGTATTCTACTTGTGTTCTACAGATACGCGATTTATCAGGGTTCAGCTTTAAACCAACTTCTCTAGCTTTTACCAGTACGGCTTCCAACCTTTCATTATGTTGTTCTACAGTGGAGCCGTAAATTAGAATGTCGTCAGCTATTACTGTTACCCCTTGGAGACCTCTAAGTATTTGATCCATTTCTTGGATGAAAATATCCCCAGCCGTCTTTATTCCGAAAGGCAGCCGGGTATATCTATAGCGACCCCAAGGCGTATTAAAAGTACACAGGCGTGAACTAGGCTCATCAAGGACAACTTGCCAATACCCGCTCTGAGCATCTAATACTGTAAAATATTGGGCACCCGCGGTTTTCGCTACGACCTGCTCGACAGTTCTTATTGGATATGGTCCCCGAAGAATAGCCTTATTTAATCTAGTGGGATCCAGGCACACCCTAATTTTATTCGGTTTCTTTACAATGGTAATAGAATTAACCCACTCCGTTGGTTCGTTTTGCTCTACTATCACTCCCATTTTTAACATGCGATCTAATTCATCTCGCACTGCACCGCTAATCGCATGTGGTATGCGCCTGGGTGGGTCTATTACTGGGGGAATTTTACTGTCGACATGGATCGTAGCATTAACCTTAATACAACCCAACCCTGAAAATACATCATCATATTTCTTTACCATGTTTCTTGCTGCTTGGTTTGCTGCCCTAGGCTGCACTTCCACGTCTACAGTATGCACCCTCTGGATGAGTTTTAGGCTAACACACGCTTCCTTGCCTAAGATGGGGCAGCCACTGTCAATTATTTGGAATGTCAGGGGTATTCCTCGTAACTTGATTGTTACTTCTCCTCATGGATGTATTCTCTCTCCGGAATATGTGATGAGTCGACACCGTGGTTTATTCAGTTTCAGATTCGGTAATGTCATGAAGATATTCTCAGGCAAAATATTTGCCTGCGAACCGCTGTCTAACTTGAAGCTCACACTCACATCACATATGTTGATATCTTCAAACCACAACCTCGGGTGTCCACTTCCGTTGGTCCTGCCCGCCCCGACTTGCCTCTCTGTGCTGCACGACACCGCTCCGACGAACATGTCGTCCAAATCTTCTTCCTCTTGCCTCGCTGTTGCCCCTTCTTGTCCGTACTCATACGAGTCTTGGTCGTCCATATTTATGGCATTTACTGGTGTTCGTAACCGCTGTTCACTCCTACACACTTTAGCGAAATGTCCGATGCGCCCGAACGTAATGCACTGCTTTCCTTGTGCAGGGCATGTATCGCTTGTGTGTATGTACCCGCACCGTGTGCACTCGTTGCGGCGGGGGGCGTTTCCCCTCGGTGCCCACCGCCTGTTGCGCACCGGCGGAACGGCTGGCGGGGGGCGTGTAGTCACCTGTGGTTGTGCTGTCACAAGGGGGCGTGTCCTTCTGCTATCCCACCGGCTCACCTCATGCACTTCAGCGTCTGTCTGTCTGTCACTATTACCGGCTAACCGAGTTGAATCATGCTCACTGAGCCTGCATACTTCTAAGCAATGTTGTAATGTCAAGTCTGGAGTTTGTAGCAGCTTATCCCTTAATTTGTCACTCTTGACACCACATACCATCCTATCACACAAAATCGAATCTTCCGTGTCACCAAAATCACATAGGGTGACACGGTGCTGTAGCTCTCTTATGTATGAGTCGATTCCTTCGGATCCCTGGTTGTACGTATTAAATTGGTATCTTACAATTGTTCGGTTCGACTTTCCCGTGCAGTACTTCCTGAAAGCCTCCGCTAATGGGTTCATTTTGTCCTGTTCGCTTGGGTCGAATTGCATCGTTTCATAGACTTTCTGGGCCTCCGTCCCCGCTATGTACAGAAACGAATTGCACTGCATTTTTTCACTCTTGGAGCTTATGCCTGTTGCTCCGGCATATAATGTGTACATACGGTACCAAGTGCGCCAATTTAGCGCCACATTTCCCTCCAAATTTAGGGGAGCCAGTGGTCTCAATCCTGTCGACGTCATTTTAGCACTTGTTCGTGTACATCTGACACCATGTAAGATCCCATAGAAAGTCAAGACGTTGACGGCTGCAGTTCATGATACCAAGTGAGGTTTATTTGGTCTACTGTTTACCTTGTTAACTCCGCCACGTGACCCCCTCGCTGGGTCCCGGCATACCTTGTGTACATACGTATACACAGTGTGTTACATACATTACAGATATGACCTTAGATGTTGCCAGGATGTAAAACTCCAACAACTACTACAGCTGTATTTTTTTTTTTAATATATATTTTTTAATTTCAGCGACATTGATCGAGGCCCAGTACAAAGGACATCGGCAGCGCCAGATTTTCCTACGCCAGAGGAAAGCAGGTCAGTGCTGTGTTTCAAAGTAGGCTGGCACCTACATTTTCCACCCCCTACCGGGCGAAGTGGCCGAATCAGTAAAGCGATGGCCTCGCGTGCATGGAGATCGGGAGTTCGGTTCCCGGTGGAGTCAAACCAATGACGTAAAAAATTGATACTTGTCGCTTCCTAGCTTGGTGCTTAGCATTAGTAGGATAGGACAAAGACTGGTTAGCATGGTATCAGGATAATGTGACTGAGTGGGATATTGGGTCAAGGTGCTGGCAGCCTGATTTTTCAGTGGGGCAGCACTATAAAGTCGCCATGAGTACACACTGTCACAAGTCGGTACCCGTCCTGATATCACGTAAATGTTTCTAGGACATAAAACGACAACAAACAAAACAAACAAGCATACGTTTAGTGCCCCCAGCAAAGGCTACACTATTATTGTGGGGTTTTCGTTTTATCTAGATTTTTATGACTGTGTTGCCAACCTCGAGGTACTGAGAATCCTTGAGGTTTTGCATTTGCATTGTGTTGTGGAACCTAAGTGGCGGCAGCCGTGAGCCTGCTAGGGGGGGGGGGTCTTGGGAAATCCTTTAAAATAGGGTATTTGAGGGCATTTCCAAGCGGTTATAGGCTGATATTTTAGCATGTATATATATATATATAGCATGATATTTACTTGTATTTAATACAGAAATTGGTACAAAAGTACAGAAATTTGTGGGATTTTGTAAAAAAAGTACAGAAATTTGTGGGATATTTTGGGGGACGATCCGTCATTTGTGAGGTAACGGATCAGAACCTTCAATTTTCATGACTCTCATGGGAATTCATGAGAGTTAGCAACACTGTTATGACCTTACGCCAACAATTAAAAAGAAAAAAAAGGAAATGTAAATAGCAATAGCATGCAAGACTTCTTTGCAAATATGAAACATGAGCTTTCGAGATATTTGAAGTAAAAAGATGCCAAACTAATTTTGGTGTGCAAATCATCTTATAAAGCAACTATTATCAAATATCCTGTTTGAATTAGAACATAGTTGTTTGCAGATTTTGTAGGAATAGCATCTTTATCTTTATTGTGGGAATTAGCTTAGCTATGTGCTACAGGGGGATAGGGGTAACTATATTGTACTGCAGTCGATCTGCATTATTTCTGTAAAATTCGGACCCATTTATAAACACACAGTGATTTTATAGGATCTGCATCTGGTTCTCACTCATATATCCTATCAGGACGAGCAGGTGGGTGCCACCTTTAAATGCAGTGTCACGCATCAGTGTATTTAGGTCATTCTCACTGTTTGTTCGGGGGGTGGTTGGTCAGGTCTAGATTTAGACGGCATTTTAACAGAATGGAACACCAAGGACTGACTGACAATGTTCCTCATAGAGACCGGGCGCGGTGGCTGAATCGGTAGAGTGCAGGCCTCATGTTCGGGAGATTGGGAGTTTGGTTCCCGGTCGAGTCAAACCAATGACTTATCAAATTTATACTTATTGCTTCCTAGCCTGGCACTCGACATTAATAGGATAGGGCAAGGACTGGTTAGCTCAGTGTCAGGATAATGTGATTGAGTGGTATATCGGGTCATGGTGCTGGCAGCTGGATTTCCCAGTTGGGCAGCACTATAAACTCCCCATGAGTGCGCTCTGAAACAAGTCGATACCCATCCAGATATGACCTTATATGTTGCAAGGATGCAAAACTCCAACGAACAATAACCAAATGTTCCTCATAGCATAGAATATTAGTGGGTGTGGGTGGGGGTGTAGGCCAATGGGTAGGTGTGTATTGGTTGTCATCATAGCATCACACGGAAGAAGAATGGACACTACCCACGCAAAGCCTCTCTCTGCCTCTCAATGTCTCTCGTTTCTCGCTCTCTCACTCTCTCTTGCACTGTCTTTATCTCATTGTCTTTATCACTGTCTCTCTTCGACTCTTGGTGTTTCGCTTAATGTCTTTCTCGCTGTCTCTTTCGCTGTCTCTCTCGCACTATCTCTGTCTGTTTGTCTCTCTCTTGGTATTTTTCTTGATGTCTTGCCATCGCTCATTGTCTCTCTAGCTGTCTCCCCCTCGCTGTCTCTGCCTCGCTGTCTCTCCCTCGCTGTCTATTTCCCTCGCTGTTTCTCTCCCTTGCTGTCTCGCCGTCGCTCATTGTCTCTCTAGCTGTCTCCCCCTCACTGTCTCTCCCCCGCTGTCTCTTTCCCTCTCTGTCTCTCTCCCTTGCAGTCTCTCCCTCACAGTCTCTCCCCCTCGCGGTCTCACTCCCTCGCTGTCTCTCCCTCGCTGTCTCTCCCTCGCTGTCTCTTTCCCTAGCTGTCTCTCTCCCTTGCTGTCTCTCTCCCTTGCTCTCTTTCCCTCGCTGTCTTTTCCCCTCCCTGTCTCTTTCCCTCGCCATCTCTCTTCCTCGCTGTCTCCCTCATTGTCTCTCTTGCTGTCTCTCTCGCTGAAAGCACCATGTGACCTCCACAGGAAGCGGTGACTGAATCGGTGGAGTATTGGCTTCCCATGCGGAAGGTCAAGATTTCGAATCCGGGCCAAGTCAAAGCAATGTCTTAGAAAATGGATACTTGTCATTACCTAACCTGGTGCTCGGCATTACTATGATAGGGCATGGACTGGTTAGGTCAGTATCAAGATAATGTGACTGAGTGGGATTTTAGGTCATGGTGCTCACGGCCCGATCTCCCAATGGGGCAGCACTATAAAGTCGCCCTGAGTGTGTACTGTCACAAGTCGGTATTCGTCCTGATATGACCTTAGATGTTGATCGGACGTAACATATTAGAAAACAAATCATGTGACCTCCTGAAATAGGACACCTGCCCCAAATAAGGTTTGGGGCAGGGCTAGGGTCTTAATTGGCAGCTGATCACATGGTCCTGCCACTGAAAGTCTGGCCTTTGATGTCAATAACACGATAGGCTTGGAGACCTGATTTGGCCCAAACCGATGATCTCTTCAGCAAAAATGGTACTAACCAATCAAAAATAATGTATGCTAACCTTACAATCTAGTACCACATTTTAACGATATGGGTCATTCTCTAAAGCTGGGCACAAAAGTGTGCCGTGGAAACCAAAAGTGAAAACCTTCCAAATAATAGCAAAAATCCTTCCAAATAATAGCCTAATCCAATGTCCTATAAAGGTTTGCATGTTATGCATATGTCAGAGTTGGAAAAAAATGAATTTAAGTTTTTGAATTAGATCTTATACAAATCGAGCAATACATTAATATCACTCGTGTAACATGAAAATCAAAGACACATCCAGAACCTCATTTTAACATATACAACATAGTCAAACAAGATTTGATTGATTACTGTTAAGCAGACAAGGTTATGACTTACAAGAAAAAAGTTGAAAAATAAGTTGAAAAAAAGTTTGGTTGAAAAAAAGTTGGTGTCAATGTGTAAATTTTCACATTTTCACTCTAGCGCAAAATCATACAATTATAATTTTGATCTCTTATGTGGGATAAATTCAATACATGTAGAACTGCTAACATACCCAATAGACAGAGGCTACAATAATTATTTGACTTGTTATCAATAAAACAAAGACTTAATTATCAGCATCGTAACCTGGAGACCAAATATGTGGTGCCCAGTTTTTGAGAATAACTCATATATCAAATGATGCTGCAACCAGTCCAGACATCGATCCAGAGAATGTTGATAAAAATGTATTAATCAGCTTATGACGCTTGTTTCTGGCTTATTCATTGTAGAAATGGTCTATTGTCGCACTCCGTATTGGTAGGCACTTATTAGTGTGTGAACTATTTTGTCAAGTGTCTTGAGGTTGGTGTTTTGTTGTTCTGTATTATTTTGTAACCATCTTTGATAAACAGAAGATTCATTGCCTGAAAAGTCACTGAATTTATTAGACTGCTAATTATCATAACCTACTTGAGTTTGGACTAACTATGATTGAAAATGGATAACTTTGGAGATATTTGAAATCAAAACTTGCTACATATCTTTGGTGTGCACACTGAAATGCTGAACATGATAGATTAATAGCGGTGATAGGTTCCGTTAAATTGATTTATTATTACTCCTACGCAATAGTGCATGTTTAATAAGTACACCTGTGTCTAAGTTGGATGTGTTTGATCAAATCTGGGTCAGTGTTTTGGTTTAGAAACCTTGAATGTTTCCTCGGATTATGCGGTATAGCTTCCGCAGACACAAACAACTCTACATGGTTCTAATCACCGACACTAGCAATTCTGGTATCAAAAGCTCTCCAAGCACACCTTTGCTTAGTTTTTGACTTCATGCAACCGTATATGATGGGGGGGGGGGGGGAGTGCTGAGGTCTGTAATGTATGAATGACATCATGCGTGGAATTCCCCCATCTCATGACCTCGAGGGGTTCCCCACAAAGAGGAATATAGGGGAACCACCAAGATGGCAGCCACAGAAAGCTCTCAATTAATCTTTTAAAGTATGGTTAATCTACATGATTTAATCAATTATTCACTCCAAGGGTACCAGTTATAATAAATAAGCATTTGAACTATATATATATTTAGCACTTTATCTTTCAAATTCTGACATTTTTCTCTATATGGTTGTCCAAAAGCCCTGTCAGTGCTGCTGGACTAACTAGCCTGCAACACAGCAGGAGCAACCAATCTCAGCACTCACCCCCACCCCCCCCCCCCCCCCCCCCCCCCCCCCCCACCGTTTCTACGCACTCAGTTGCACAAATTGAAAGACCAGGCAATGGAGTGCTTGGAGAGCATTTGTTGGAGTACAGTTCCAGTCTCAGCGGCCTATACCAGATCACTTTAACTTCGATGATCAGATGAGAACCGGTGTTTCCAGTTGAAGGCTCATACACTCATTGTGTTTACAGTGACAACCATCGCCTGCTACTACCGGAGGTTCACAGCCAAGAAGCTTCTGGAGAAGCGAAGGAAAGCTGCCCAAGACATCCGCAAGTACGAATAAACACATTCGGCATTTACATTAGTGAAAGATACTAACTAATTAAGGCGTCCTCCAAAGTGTTCAGCATTTTCACAGTTATGCAAAGAGTGCTACTTTTCCAGACACCCCCCCCCCCCCTCATTTTCCTACAAAGTACTACATATCGACTTAAGAAAACTGCCCACTGTATAAGTTATCTGTCTGTCTATCTATCTATCTGTCTATCTATCAAACCCTAATGATGATAAACAAAATTTAAAATAAAAGAAGGTGGGGGTGGTGGGAAAGCAATCAATAACTTCATAAATATACTTTTTACAGTTTTTCCTTCATTGCACACAAAATATTATTGTCGGGTAAAAGTATGAATGTATAACTTAATTATAAGTGTCTGTTTTCTACTTCTTTCTTCCCCTGGTTAGGTTCATTAAAGGCTTCATTCTGCGCAAAGCTGAGCCATGCGAGGAGAACAAAATCTTCATTGGCCACATGCGCTACAACTATCTGATGCGGCTCAAGAAGACACTCCCAACCACCGTGCTCGACAAGACCTGGCCACGCCCACCCGAGCTCCTCCAAGCGGTAATTGGTCGTTCGCATCTTGATTGGCAGCTCACTTGACCTATTTATGACTAAGTTGAAAGCGAGCATAGTCGGGTTCCTGTACCTATGTTTTCCACTAGGTGCCATCTGTGTGAAACGACCACAGTGGCGACCCCTGTTGAAACAAAGGCTAGGGGACAAGGGCCGCGTTCAGGGTACGCCTCCGAGATGTCTCAAGGAAATCCCCGGCATCACGCTAGTCTGAACGGTAAAAGCAGTCTGTCGCTTCGAAAATGGCCACCCCCATATGCGGCAGCCATTTTGCCATGGAAAAGAAGTGCTCTGTTTGGCTGAAACCACTGAATACGGCAGCCATTTTCGAGGTGCTTTTTGTCTCCTGTCTGAAATGGGAAGCTTCTCCGAGGCGCACCTTGAACGCAAATAAGCCAAACATTTAAAGTTTGGGCTATTTTCCATTCCAACCAGTGGTCCACAACTGGTTCATCAAAGGTATGTGCTGTGCTGTCTGTGGAAAAGTGCATATAAAAGACCCCTTGCTGCATATTGAAAAGAGTAGCCTATGTGGCGGCAGCAGATTTCCTGCAAAGAAATATGTCAGAATGGTCATATGTTTGACGTTCAATAGCGGATGATAACAATCAAAGTGCTCTAGATGTGTCGTTAAATAAAACAAGCTTTTATTTTTGTGCCAACTGTGGCGCCGTCTTTTGGGGCAGGAACCAACCTGGAGCTACGCTAGCTTTGAGCTTAAATTTCTTTCATTAAAAACGTGTAGTCGGGTTCCAGTTCCTATCATGGCCACTTGGTGGTCTCGAAGTGCACCCAGCTACAGTGGCGAAATCTGGGGAAACAAGGACCAGGGAACCAGGGAACCAGGGCCGCATTCAGGGTCCATCTCCGAGACGTCTCTACTATGCTTGTTGGCTTATTTCCGTTCAGGGTGCGTCTCCGAGTCATCTCCCTTTCAGATAGGAGACAAAAAGTGCCTCGAAAATGGCCGCTGTATTCAGTGGTTTCAGCCAATCACAGCGCAGCTTTTCCATTGCAAATGGCCACCGCCTATGGGGGGGCGGCCATTTTCGAGACGACAAACTGCTTTTGCTGTTCAGACAACGTGACGTCAGGGATTTCCCCGAGACGTCTCGGAGCCGCACCCTGAACGCGGCACTGGCTGAACCACGGTGGTCTTCTTCCAGTTCCCATCCTGGCCGCTTGGTGATGTCAATGATTGACAATGACAATGATTTTATTTAGACTCTATCTACACCTCACATGGTATGAGAGCAACAATATAACAACATGGAATGTACATAATCAGTTATGAAAAGGTATCACATTGTGGTGTTTGCTTTAGTCGTCTCCCTACAACCCAACGCAACCCACCCAACCCCCGCCCGAAAAAAAAGAACAATTTACTATTGTTCCTGCCAATATAAATTGATCTATTGATCTAAATCGCACAACTTTTGAATAGTTTTCTGTTGATAATCTAGTAGGGACCTACTCTTATTCTTTGATAATAAGATCCCTTACTCGTATTGTATTTTATACCCAGAAGGCATCATTACCTGGGTTGGAGCAGGTAACCAAATCGGAACAATTATATTAATTATCATAACCTGGTTATGGTTGATTTCTGGGCCTCTCGTAAGGATCGGAGCCTTTATTATTTGTGCTTAGTCAAACTTTTATTTCATTTCAATCTGTAACTGCATACAAAGCCACAGGTGATTTGGATTTGATTTATTGCTAACCGGAGATACTTTTATCCGAATATATTATCTCATATTTTGAAATATTATGTTATTAAAACATTGGTGCTATATTAAGCATTGCTTTACTGCTTGACTTCAGTAGAGCCTAAATGAAAGGTCGTGACATACACAACGATGCTTATATATATATACTATTGAGTATTAATAATAACAGCTAAATAATAGCTGAAATAATAAATTCTGAAATAATAATAGCGAAATAATAATTCATCAATGCGCATTTCTGAAGCCCGAGGGATGTAAACCCCAATTTTGAAGAAAGAATTGTTTATTAAATGACTTTAGCTTTCATGCTTTTTCCACTCTGATCAGTGAATTTTGAAATTGTAGAAATGCAAGATGTACAGTAGTTACCTGTTTTCAAAGGAAAACATTGTCCTGACATAGTAGGTGTCTTGTTATTGGAGGTACAGACTAATCAGTTTGTACATGGCAGGGGTTCGTTGCTCACAAGAGTCGCTGGAGACCGGCACTCTTTTATTTAAAGCTGCACAGTCCGATAAAAGCATCAAATTTTCAAAACCAAAATAATTATATTGATTTCAGTTTACATATCTAACTTAGATACTGATGCAATTTATTCAGCATTTGTTGCCACATAGAAGGGAATAATGAGGCAATTAAATATAACCTGTTACTGCAGAAGCCTATGGTGTCAGAGCTTTGGCATGGTTGCCAACATTAATTTCTATGTTTGCGCTTCAAATATCTCAAAAGTTAGCCATTAAAAATAATAGTTAGGTAGGTTATAACTGTTTATCTCAGAAAATGACAGAAACTCAAACCATCGGGCCATGCAACTTTAAGCAAATAACTAGGATAATAATACATATATATTACACCTGCAAGTCTGATATCAGCTTTATAAACCTGGGCCATCCACCAAGCAATTTGAATGTGTCATCAACACCATTTAGATATTTACATTCTTCGTACAGGGCCTGGAAAGTATTGAACTTGATTTTCCCCATTTAAAGGCCTTGAAAAGCCTTGAATTTAACCTATTTGGGGTAATTAGTTTTGAAAAGTCTTGAATTCCATTAAACTGTCCCCACTGATATAAATTAGTCCAAAATTACATTCACCATTGTTGTTTCTTCCTGAAATACAAATGAAAATAGTCCTGAGTTCCTATCAAAAACAATCTTGAAAAGCCTTGAAGTAGCCTTAAATTCCATATCTTCACATGTGTGAAGCAAAATTCTGTTCAAAATAATTTTGCATGTTTTTGTTCATATTATTTGTGTAAATTGTTGTAGGTGTCTGAGGAGCTGCGAAAGCTGAACATGAAGAACATGATTCTGAAGTACTGCAAGAATATATCCAAGGAGGCCCACTGGCAAGTGAGTAAGCAAATTGGACAAATAGAATTTCGTTGTTTACAGCGACTCCATTTCCAGTCACCGGGCATGGTGGCCAAATCGGTAGAGCGCAGGCCTCCCGTGCGGGAGATCAGGAGTTTCAATTCCCGGTCGAGTCAAAATTGATACTTGTCGCTTTCTAGCTTAGCGCTCGGCATTAATAGGATAGGGCAAGGACTCTGGTTAGCTCAGTGTCAGGATAATGTAACTGAGTGGGACATCAGGTCATAGTGCTGGTGGCCTGATTTCCCAGTGAGGCAGCACTATAAAGTCACCATGAGTGTGCACTGTCACAAGTCGGTGCCCATCCTGATATGACCTTAGATGTCGCCAGGATGTAAAACTCCAACAACCAACCAACCAACCTGCTTGTTTCTAACGTTGAAACAGACCACCTGATCATGGAAAATGTAATCCTAAAGATGAATTTGTAAGCAATGGCAGGGTATGACAAGCGCGTAGTCTGTGTGTCTCGCCATGTTGGTATCCCCGTGTCGCAGTTTCAGCTCCCTGTCAGTTTCAGCCATGCGCATAGACTCAAACTCAAGGCATTGTCAATGGTCGTGAGCAATCTTCATACAGAAAATACAGAAAAAGTGAAATATCTCTAAAACCACACCACCTATTAACAAATCGCTTGGTACACATATAGAAAACATCTATACCAAAAAGATGATATTAAATTTATAAGGTTAGGGATCTTGATTTCTATTAATTTTGAATCAAACTAATGTTTTGCACTGCGTGTATCGTCAAACTCAAGGCATTGTCAATGGTCGTGAGCAATCTTCATACAGAAAATACAGGGCAATGGTAAAAACTGATTGGGTCCGAAGAAGCAGTGCTGTTGCTCCACCATGTCAGATCCCGCTCCTGCCACACATTCTTAATATGAGACAGGGATGACAGTTCTCTGCGATTTTGTGGATTTCCGCAATATTTTATATTCACCGATTAACATTCACAAAATTACAATGTATATATATTAGAGCAATTGGTTAATCTGTATCCAGTTCTTATCACCTTAGATGTTGCTAGAACATAAACACAAACAAGAAAGAGGTTGGTATGGGCGATAATACAGTCACAGTAAGGACAGTTGAATCCTGACTTCTGTCATTTTTGCGCGATTCCCTGACAGTGCTATTCCAATGGAGTAATTAATATCCACGTTTTTCCTGAAATTCATCGTTGGTTCTGCCAGTACCCAGTAGGTGGAGCCAATATCTCAGCCTGATTTGTGTTTTAGCTGGAGACCTTCCATCCCTGAATATGAGCACTTTCATTCTTAAATATATATAACCTAATTTGCAGCATGAGTATGATAAGCATCTGAACAACAAGTGGCAAAACATTGTCTCATTTGTAGAACCGCCAGAGAGTCATGCAAAGTGTTTGTGAGACCTCACTCATGACTGCATTGGCCACTCCTGGCTAATTCATACTTTATTTTCTAAAGGGGGGACCACCAAGTATTAGGTGTCAGCGCCTCCTGACACGCAAACACATTATTAAACTGTGTTGATTTTTATGATATTGCGTCAACAAGAAGACATTCTAGCTTTCTTGAGGGCAGCAGAGCTGTACCACCTCATATAATTTATTAAATAAATCTTTACCAATATGAATGACTTGTAATGGAAGTGTGTAAAGAAGAAAAACTTATCAGAATGCCACCAACTTTCATTTGCCTGTTTATTTCAGTTTAACAGTAGTATATCCATCTAGATTGTATTCTTAGAATAACAAATTAAATATGAATTTCTGTTTTTGTTTAGTTCGAGCAGAAAGTGGTGGCAGAGACTGTCTTCAAGAAGAGAAAGGCGTCCTATCCGCAGAGCATTCGAGACCCCTTCGTGGACAGCAGACTTGGTAAGTTTACGTGATCTATTGGACCCCATTTGTTTGAGCGGTGCATGGCTAAGTGAGTAGACCATCCGCGTGTCATGTGTGAGACTTTAAGGATCAATCCTCAGCTGAGGTAAACCAATGGCTTTCGTTGTTTACAACGACACCTTTCCCATCTTCTCAACCAGATGGGGTGGCCAAATGAGTAGAGCGTCCGACTCCTGTTTTGGGAGATCGGAACCCATGAGTTTATAGATTCGAATCCTGGTCGAGCCAAACCAATGACTTAAATATTGATACTTGTCACTTCCTAGCCTGGTGCTCAGCATTATTAGGATAGGGCAAGGACTGGTTGGCTCAGTGTCAGGATAATGTGACTGAGTGGGAAATCAGGTCATGGTGCTGGTGGCCTGGTGTCCCAGTGGGGCAGCACTATAAAGTCACCATGAGTGTGCACTGTCACAAGTTGGTACCCGTCCTGATATGACCTTAGATGTTGCTAGGACATAAAACAACAACAAACAAACAAACAAAACCCATCTTCTGGTTGTTTCTAACCTTGAAACAGACCGCTTGATTGTGGAAAATTGAAATTTGTTGCTACTTTGTCTGACGCTTGATGCAAAATTGGCAATTGTCGCTACTTTGCCTGGCATTAGGCAAAAGAATTGACATTTTTCTCTATGTTGCCTGGTATTAGGCAAAGGAATTGAATCGCTACTATCCCTGGCATTCAGCAAAAGAATAGACAATTGTCGCTACTTTTCCTGCCATTTGGCAAGAAATTAACATTTGTTGCTACTTTTGTGTTCAGCAAAAATGTTTACATTTGTCGCTACTTTGCCCGATGCTCGGAATTAGCAGTAAAGAGCAATGACTGGTTGAATCAGTGTCAGGAATAATGTGACCGAATGGGATATTGGGGTATGGTGTCCCAATCCCAGCACTATTAAGTCATTAGTGTGCACTGTCCTAAGTCGGTAGCTCTCCCTGATATGACCTTACATGTTGCCAAGATTTGAAACCCTTAATAGCTCAAACCAAATCAATTTGCTTGAGAGGCGGGTAGGGTTAATAACACCTCCCCCGTACCACCCTCCCCTACCCTCCAACCCCCCCCCCCCCCAACCCCCCCAAAAAAACAGGTAAATAAAACAAACAAAAAGTACAAATCTCGGAAGGGAGTGAAGTGTGGGATGTAAATGGCCAGGTGGGATATGAGGAGAATGGGGGCGGGCTGGGGTGGGGCTGGGCGGAGGGGCTGGTGAGAATAAGTTGTTCACCCAGCTACCACACCAGGTTCCTGGTTAAGTTGGGCACACAGCAGCGCCACCCTTATTTTGTCAAATCAATCACAATGAAAAGTTATGACCCGATGTGTAGAGGCCTATTTTTGAATGAGTAGAAAGTCAATAAGCGGTTAAGATACAAGTTTTGAGTGGCAAGGTCTTCATGCGACTAATCACTAAACCACTACTTATGTCCATCAAACTGAACGTGAACATTGTCTCTCTTTACCCCCAATAGCAGATGTCTACTTTTTCTGCCGGGGGGTTCGTTAAACAAACAAAATTGTCTCTCTTTGAACATTTATGAAATATATAAAGATAATTATGCTGACAAAGTTCCAATTATGCTAGGGTAGTTTAGCGTTTTTGATAATATGCATAGCGGAATAGATTGAACCCTTCTAACTTATGCAATATCAAATACTCCTATTTTCCTGTTCCGAGCTTCGCAGACTGGTTTCATAGCTACCAGGTGATTTGAAAGTTCCTAAACTGATCTAGCTATCAGGTGATTTCAGTATTCCCAGACTGGTCTCCTAGCTATTAGATGATTTCAGCATTCTCAGACTGGTGTCCTAGCTACTAGGTGATTTCAGCATTCCCAGACTGGTCTCCTAGCCAGCCACCAGATGATTTCAGCATTCTCAGGTGGGTCTCATAGCCACCAGATGATTTCAGAATTCCCAGACTGGTCTCCTATCCACCAGGTGATTCCAGGATTCCCAGACTGGTCTCCTAGCTACTAGGTGATTTCAGCATTCCCAGACCGGTCTCCTAGCCACCACAGGATTTAACCTTTAAGGCGGGTCTAGTTACCAGGTGATTTCAGCATTCTCAGACTGGTATCCTAGCCACCATGCGATTTCAGCATTCTCAGTCTGGTCTCCTAGCTGCCAGGTGATTTCAACATTCTCATACTGGTCTCCTAGCTACCAGGTGATTTCAGCATTCCCATACGGGTCTCCTAGCCACCACAGGATTTCAGCATTCCAAGGTGGGTCTGGCTACCAGGTGATTTCATCATTCCCAGACTGGTCTCCTAGCCACCATGCAATTTCAGCATTCCCAGATGGGTCTCCTAGCCATCATGCGATTTCAGCATTCTCAGGCAAGTCTCCTAGCCACCAGATGATTTCAGCACTCCCAGACTGGTCTCTTAGCTGTCACATGATTTCAACATTCCTAGCCTGGTCTCCTAGCTACCACATGATTGTTGTCAGGGTGATGTACATATGCCTTATGGTTTACACACTGAAATAACCTCAACCACCCTATCTATACAGTCCACACAAGCTACCCCGTGCAGTTAGTGGGAAGTTTATGGAAAAATCCAAGGGTTCTCCCCCAGACACCTTTCGTATGCTATCTCTGGTTATTCTCAATACAGACTGGATGGCCGAATGAGGATAGTATCCACTTCTCGCATAGCAGGTCATGGGGTTAGAATTCTGGCTGACTCAATAAATTGTTATTTGTCGCTACCCAGCCTGGTGTTTGGTATTACAACAATAGGGTAAGGAGCAGTGGAATGAGGAAGACCAGTTGTCCATGATTGAAATTTTCCCTGACCTATTAACGAGTGTAACAAAGCAAAACAAAATTCAGACTGATTAGTCTTGCAGTGAAAGCTGTTCAGTAATATTGTTAAATAAATTATCCAAGTTCATGCATGTTTTCCCCCCTTTTGCAGCAATACATCACGAGACTCTGTTCAACGTACAGTTCAAGGTGAACATAAAGCAGCCTGAGGAGCGAGTCAAGGTGAGGCGACCCAGCAGTTCAGAGAGCTCTGATACCTTCGATACTTATGATAATTATGATGCTTACAATATTTATGATACTTACGATACTTCTATACTTACGATACTACTGATGCTTTCAATACTTTTGATACTTCAGGTAGTTCATTGGTTCATTAGTTAAGATAGTTGAAATAGTTCATTGGTTCAGATAGTTCATTTGTTCAGACAGTTCTTTTTTTTTGTTTTTTTGGTACATTAGTTGTTTAAGCAGGGGAAATTTCAGTCGCAGACGACTGGTCTTCCTCATTCCACTGCTCCTTGCCCTATCCTAATAATGCTGAGCGTCTGGCTAGGAAGCGACAAGTATCAATTTTTAAGTCATTGGCTTGACTCGACCAGGATTCGAACCCACGATCTACCAGCATGGGAGACGGATGCTCTAACTCATTTGGCCATCCCGTCATTAGTTCAGATAGTTCATTAGTTCAGACAGTTCATTAGTTCAGACAGTTCATTAGTTCAGACATTCATTAGTTCAGACAGTTCATTGGTTCTGATAGCCTACAGTGCATATCCATATCCGTTATATCATGCAATATCATATGGACAAAAGGTGACAAATGGTTTGATTACATTAAGATCAGTTGGATTTAGGTTTCTTGAAGCTGCATAATCGAATGAAAGTATAACATTTTCGAAATGAAAGCACTTATCTAGATTTGATTCTACATATCTAACTTAAATACTGATGCGCTTATTAAGCATGTGTTGCTTTATAGAAGGGAATGCTAAGTCAATTTAATAGGACATGTTTCTGCTGAAGCCTATTAGGGTCAGTTTTGACAAGCATGCCCAAATTAATTTGGCATGTTTACATTTCAAATATGTTTTTATGTTAGCCATAAAATAATTCTTACATAACTTGAGTGAGATCTGAAATTGAGTGAGTTTAGCAGGTCTATAATGAGTCTAGTAGGTCTATGGTACGTCTAGCAGGTCATGGGGTGAGACTAGCAGGTCTAGAGTGAGTCTAGTAGGTCTAGCAGGTCTAGGATGAGTCTACCAGGTCTAGGATGAGTCTAGCAGGTTTAGAGTGAGTCTAGCAGGTCTAGAATGAGTCTAGCAGGTCTAGAATGAGTCTAGCAGGTCTAGGGTACATCTAGCAGGTCTAGGGTGAGTCTAGCAGGTCTAGGGTGAGTCTAGCAGATCTAGAGTGAGTAGCCGGTCTGGAGTGAGTAGCCGGTCTAGAGAGTATAACAGGTCTAGAGTATGTCTAGCAGGTCTAGAATGAGTCTAGCAGGTCTAGAGTGAGTAGCAGGTCTAGAGTGAGTCCAGCAGGTCTAGGGTGAGTCTAGCAGGTCTACCATGAGATTGCATCTTTGGAATGTGTCCAGCATGTCTAATAGTGTTAACAGAATCAATGTGCAGGAGAATATTGAGAGAGAAATTGTCTTGGCTATAAAGTATAAGCCTGTATCAGGATATATGCAGCGCCTTACATTCCCAGGTGGTCACTCATCCAAGTAGCAATGACACTCAACAGTGGTCACCTTCCATGGTCAGACGAGAACCGTTACTTATATTTCGCTTTCAATAGTTTCATCCTTCCACTTTCTGCGCCCAGTATGCTGCCATCGTGACCAAGTATGACCGGAATGGCTACCATGCTCGGCCGCGTGCCATCATCGTCACTGATCAGAACCTCTACATGCTGAATGAGAAGGACTTCAAGCTGAAAGAGAAGATCCCCTTCACCAGCCTCAAAGGTAGTGTAATCATTACACTCAACTATAAGCCTTTATCGGGCGAGGTGGCCGAATCAGTAGAGCGCATGCAGAAGTTGGGGAGTTCAGTTCCTGTCAGGATAATGTGACTGAGATATCGGGCCATGGTGCCGCTGTCCTGATCTCCCAGTGGGGCAGCACTATGAAGTCGCAATTAGTGTGCACTGTCACAAGTCGGTACCTGTACTGATATGACCTTAAATGTTGCCAGGATGTAAAACCAACCAACCAGTTGATATTCCGTCATACCCCACCTGTAACCATGCTCTTTCGTGACTGCGCCTTTGCAGGAATCTCTGTGAGCTCGCTGACTGATGGCGTCTTTGTTGTGCACTCCAACCCAGAGATGAACAACTGCAAGGTAAGCATTATCTCCTTTGAATAGGCTCGATTGTGTTTCACCAGGCATGGCTTCATAAGATGGTTGAGAGGATGTCCATACAGGTCCCAGATAGTCCTGACTGGAGAGCTTGCTAATAGACAATATCAATTTTCAGTTCAAAAGGCACTAGGGATTATTTATGTGACGTATAAGCAATTATGCGAGTATAAAGGCATGGAAGGGAATTACTGCTATTATTCCTTATCACTTGCTATACGATGTCATACTCTGTGTCTGGCCCCACTATCAGTACAACTGGTGGCACTGCCACCGGCGCTAATCCGAACTGGAGGCGTGCTTCTTTATCACTCGCGCCTCGGGACTATATGTATTCTTGGTTAATTTTTTATATCACTACCCCCGATGAGTGAGTGAGGGACTTCGGGGTTTTACTCCATGTTGGCAGCTATAAGTTTTCCCAGTTAATTGTGCATGTCTACATAATGTTATTTTCAATTTATTTAGGATTGGAATGTGAGTATCCTTGTAAGGAACATAGCCATATCATCATCATGCTGTCAGTCGCAATGCGACAAAGACTCCTTTCACCAGTTAACCGCCGCTCTCCAATTAGATCTCTGCTGTGAGAGTGATGTTATTTCATGCGGTTGGACATTTCATAAAAGCTGCTTGCAAAGTGTTGAAGTGCTGCTGGCTTTTGCAAGTTACTAGCGGCACTCTCTCGGGGAGCAAATAGAGGTCTCACACCGGCAAAAACACGTCAAGACAGGCGCAAGCTATTTGTCCCTGCAGTGGCTGGTCAGGAGATGTTGGGAGTTCCATTCATCACCACCCTTAATGCTGCCACGGTAACATGGTTTTCTGTTAGGGTTTACTCCCTTAGCCTTTGGTTCTATCAAGAACCTGTACCACAAGGCAGTGGTTTACAACTTTGCAAGGCAGGGGTGTCAAACTCCCTGAGGTATTTAACACCTGATGCGCAGCGAAGGAGGAAGACGGAAGCAGGGGTGGAGAAAAGCACACTTTATTATGTAAAGTGGGGGGGCAATGTACAATGAGGGGAGGTAGCTGTACAATGTAATGAGTGAATAAAGTGCAGGATAATGTCAGGATAATGTCAGTCTTTTTAGGGGAGCGGCCCCGAAGAGCCCTCCGCCCTATAATGTAGAAGTGAGTGTAGTTTGGGTAGGTGGGTGGAGAAGAAAGGAGGAGTGCGTCTGGCAGGAGAAGGAGGCTGAGTGGCGAGAGAGGGCAGAGAGGCTGGGTTATAAGGGAGGGAGAGAGCAGGGGGGGGGGTTACGCAACGCAACGGTCGCGGGCTGGGGGTGGGTGGGAGAGGGGGGGGTACTCCTCCTCCACTGCGAATCAAACGCAATGCAAGCATTACGACCGATGCGCAGCGAAGGAGGAAGACGTAAGCAGGGGTGGAGAAAAGCACACTTTATTATGTAAAGTGGGGGGGCAATGTACAATGAGGGGAGGTAGCTGTACAATGTAATGAGTGAATAAAGTGCAGGATAATGTCAGGATAATGTCAGAGTCTTTTTAGGGGAGCGGCCCCGAAGAGCCCTCCGCCAAAACATAGGAGAGGGCTCGAGGGGCAGCTGAGGCGGCGAGGCGGGGGAGGTATGTGTGGACCGCCCCGGAGGTCCAGGTGCCCTGGGCCATGATGTCGCGGAGGGGGACCCCGGCCCTCTGTCAGGCCTGGGCCGCGCCCCGACGTAGGCTGTGGAGGGTGTAGCTGTCGGGGGCGGGGATGGCGAGGGCGCGGAGCGCGCCCCTGAGGAGGGCGGTGAGGGTCCTGGGGTCGAGCGGGCGGCCCGAGGGCATGATGAAGGCCGGGGCATCCGGGGCGGCAGGCACAAGGGCGGTGGAGGCGTGCCAAGCGGCGACCGGGCAGATGGGGGAGCCCGGGGTCGCGGGGATGAAGAGGGCGACCGCCCCCGAGGGCAGCGTGATGGTTTTTGATGTCCTGAGGAGCACGGGAAGGCCGCCGGGGGCGGGGGCGACGTCGGCGCGGGTGATGGTGTGGCGGCCGCCCCACCCCTCGGGGCTGGGAGACAGGAGGCTGGATTGTCTGAGCATCCCGTAGTACCCGAGGAGGAGGGCAGCCCGAGGTACGACGCCCGAGGGCCCGGCAGAGCGGAGGTGTGTGACGACAGCGGCGAGGTGGTGAGGCAGGAGGGGCGGGGCTGGCCTCGGGACGTGGGCGAAGGTTCGCTCCCCGCCTCGGCAGACGTCCCGGGCGAGGCGCGATCCGAAGGCGGTGGGATCGCCCCCGGAGGCCTCCACCCAGGAGCGAGCCCCGGATAGGGCGTTGCGGATGGAGGCAGGGGCGATGGAGCGGGTGTAGAGGGCGGCCGTGTAGGCCGCAACGTCGAAGGCGGTGGGAGCCAGAGGGTCGCGCCCGTGGCCCGAGGCGAAGGTGACATAATCGTGAGCCTGGCGGCGGCGGTTTCTCCAGGTGGCGGGGGCAAGGGCGGCGATCCTGAGGCCGTCAACCGCTGCCACCTCGGCGGAGGAGAACCCTGGAATCAGAGGCCAGGGTTGTAGGGGAAGCTGTCGTGATCGGGGTGGACGTAGGTGAGTCCGAGGCGAGCGACCTCGGTCTGGGCGAGCTCGGCACAGGGGCCGGGGAGATGGGCGCGGCTGAGGGCGTCCGCGAGGATGAGCTCCGCCCCGGGCTTATGGAGGATGGCGAGGGTAAATGAGCCCTCGGCGGCCATAAGCCAGAGCTCCCGGGCGCAGGTGCCGAGGACCGCATCGCGGGCCCGCTCGGATTGGAGGGCGGCCGCGGAGGCCTGGTTGTCGGTATTGACGACAACGGTGGCCCCCGCGACGTCGCAGGCGTGGAGGGCGACCACCAGGTTGATGGCCTAGAGCTGGTGGATGGAGGGATACCGCTCCCGGTAAGCTGCGGAGTACCCTCGGGCGTAGCAGTGAGTGGCGGAGTAGGCCCCCCCCGCCAGTGAGGCAGGGTTCGCACTCTATCACCACCCGGTGGACCTCAGGGGCGCGGAGGAGGCAGAGGCCATTGGTGGCCCGGGCGTAGGCCACGAACCACCTGAGGTCCCGGAGGGCGTCGTCCCCGAGGGTGATGGAGGCGGCTCCATAGCAGGTGCGGTGGGCGGCGAGGAGGCGGGCCATGAACTTCCTCGCGGGGAGGACACAGCTCCCCACGTGATTGAGGCGCCCAAGGACACTCTGCAGATCGCGGCGCCCGAGGGTCGGGTGGGCGACCCGGGCCTCGCAGTCCCGGATGAGGTCGTCGACCTTGTCGGGTGCGATGCGGATGGTCATGGCCTCGCTGTCGATGGCGAAGCCTAGCCAGGTGAGGCGGACCGCAGGGGGGTGGCACTTCCCGGGGGCGACCGCCAGGCCGAGGGCCCCGGTGAGGGCGATGAATGCGTCGAAGGCCTGGCGGGCCCTCAGGAAGGTGCGCTCGCACCCGACAAAGTCGTCCACATAGACGAGGGCATGGAAGCCCTCGCGGCGGAGGACCCAGGCGACTGCGGAGGTGACTCGGACGCAGGCGGCGCCGGAGGAGCGGCAACCGAAGGGAAGGGCGAGGTCGACGTAGGTCGCGCCGTCGAGGGTAATTCCATAGAGAGGGCAGGATAGGGGGTCGGCCCGGAGCTGACGGTAGGCGCGGGAGATATCCGCCGTCCAGGTGTAAGCTCCGGGGCCCTCTCTGACGAGGCGGCGGCCCACGTCGGCGACACTGGGGAGGGTATAGGCGTGGGGGGTTCCGAGGAACTCGCGCCTGGGGATGCCAGCGTTGACGCTGCAGCCTGGGGGGTATGAGAGGTCAACGATGACCCGCCTCTTGCCCGGGTCGGATTTGGGGCGGGTCATCATGGGGGAGACCTGGGCCCAGGGGGTGAAGGGGGGGGCGAGGAAGGGGCCGGCGAGGGCACCGTGGGCGAGCTCAGTGGTTATGAATTCGCGGAGGTGGGCCTGGTGCTCGGGGGCTTCACGGTGATTGGTGTAGGTAGGGCGGGGGGGGGGGGTGCTGGCAGAGTAGTTGGCGGGGAAGCCGAACTCGAGGAGGTCGACGAGGTCGCCGTCATGGTATCCGTGGAGGCGGGCGCGCCAGGCTGGGATGTGGAGGCCTGAGGGGAGGGGGATGCGGGCGGCCAAAAAATTAGGTAGGCCCGCGACCCGGAGGGCGTCGTAGGCCCGGGAGAAGGTGGGGTAGCGGTCCCAGGCGGGGGCGGAGAGGTGGGGCCATATGGCGAGGAGGGTGGGGCGGTATTGGTGGGGGGAGGGGCCGCATGAGGGGGCGGCGGGGAGGGTGTCCTGGATGTCAGGATCGACGACGTCGGCGATGGGTTCGCCTAAGTCGCCGAGGGGGGAGGTGGGGGGGGGGGGGTCAGGGGAGGGGAGGGGGGAGGGGAGGGGAGGGGGGAGGAGGCGCGGTTGTCGTGAAGGAGAGGGAGCTGGAAGTCGGTGGTGGAGGAGGGGAGGGGGACGAGAGGGGGGATGATGGGGGAGGGTCCAGGGTGAGGGGGGGAGAGGGGGAGGCCGGGCAGGTGGTGGAGGTAGGCGGTATCGCCGGGGGAGGGGGCCAGGTGGCGGCGGCGGCGGCGAGGGGGTTGAGGGTGGGGGAGGGGGGGGGTGGCGGGGTGGGAGTTTGGGTCGGCGCGGCGGCCGGCAGGGGAAGGGGAAGCAGGGCGAGGGGGCAGCAGGGCGGCAGGCGGCAGGGCGAGCAGGGCGAGCAGGGGCGGTGGTGGTGAAACACTGCTGGCGGGGAGCGGGATGGTTACGTAATGGGCTTTTGGAAGCGGCCGGTTGGCGGCGGGCCGGGGGAGGGTTACGTAACCGGCCGGAGATGAGAGAGGCCGCAGCGCGGGGGTCCCTTGGGTGTTTCATCGGCCCGGGAGGTGGGCTGGGGGGCGCCCTGTGTGCGGGCAGAGGACTTCCGGTCGGCTGATAGCCGTTTCCGGTCTGGGTCCGTTGGGGAGACCGCTTGTGACGTCAGAGGTGTGAAGGCGTCTGTGTGTGGTGAGGCAGATGGTCGGGGGATGTGAGGAGCCCTCCCGGGAGGGGGGTCGCCGCTGGGAGCGGTTGGTGCTCGGGTTGCGAGGAGGGGGGGCGGGGGTTGGTCCGGGCCCTCCTTGTGCGCGCCTCGCCGGAGCCGGGTGGGCAGGTCGCCGCCGACGGACTAAAAATCCGCCGAGGGGATCGCGGGGGCGGCAGAGGCGCGCTCCCGGAGGCGTTTTGTGTTGCACACCGCCTCACTGTGCATAGTGAGGATGCGCCTCACGTTGGCGCAGTAGGTGCAGGCGTGGCGCCTCCGGGCGCCCTGCTCCCCGTGCGCCTCACCGGCGGGGGCGAGGTCGCATGAGGCGGGGTCCCGGTTCCATGCTGAGCATGGGACCCCGTAGGCCTCTCGGGTGTAGGGAGTCCTGGCATCGGTCTGGGAGGCGCGTGGTTGGGGGGCGGCCACGGCGCGGGGGGCGGCCGAGGCGCGTAGGGTGGGCGCCCTGGCGCTCGAGACGAAAGTCGCGGGGGCGGTGAGGACGTCCAGACGGACGGCATTGATGGCGATGGGGTCGAGCCATCCGTCTGGGAGGCGTCCGTCGGCCACCCACGCGAACACCGCCTCGGACCAGCGCCGGACCGTGGGCCAGGGAAGGGTTACACAATCGCGCTGGACCGTGAGGTTGTGGTAGAGGAGGCCGGTATGGAATCCGAGGGGAAGGCGGGGTGGGACTCGAGCATCCTGAGGGCGAGGTTGTACTCCTCCAGGGTAGCCTCTCCCCTCTTCACCGCCTTCCCTTCGGGGCCACGCTCGATGAGGTCGTGGGGGAAAACGTAGCCCTGAGGAATACCTCTGCGTCGTCCCGTGTTGTGCGCCTCGGCCGACTCCACTGGTACTCCTTCTCCACTGCGAATCAAACGCAATGCAAGCATTACGACCAAGGTATCAGAGGTACTGCAATACCCGCATACCATATACAGGGTGATTTATTTTGTTTTATAGCTAGCAAACTAGTGCTTCTTTTTAGAGTTGCATATTCCGATGATTTTGCGTTTGTGTAATTTTTTCTGATGGATACATTAGGTTGATTGTTGTTAGGTATCTTACTTTAATTTGAAGTAACTTAATTTAAAGGGATAACTTTAGAGATTTTTGAATTGCAAATATGCAAAATTAGTTTTGGCATTCACATCAAAACTCTGACACCATAGGCTTCACAGGTTCTAGTAAATTGATTTATCTCTTTTTATGCAGCAACAAATGCTTAATAAGTGCTCCGGTATGTA
Organism: Branchipolynoe longqiensis; assembly: GCA_030323885.1. Lineage (NCBI taxonomy): Eukaryota > Metazoa > Annelida > Polychaeta > Phyllodocida > Polynoidae > Branchipolynoe > Branchipolynoe longqiensis. The sequence continues at coordinate 50,388,302 of CM059195.1, read as the reverse complement.
AGTTAGATATGTAGAATCAAGTTTGATTTAGAAAATGTGATGCTTTCATCTGATTGTGCAGCTTCAAGTAGGTACAGTAGCTCATGATCTTACCACTGCTATAGCTGTGTTTACACGGGGAATTGTGAAACGTTCTAGACAAGGCGATTTATATGAAGCGTTTTAGAGGCGCGTTTACACGGACAGAGTTTAAAAAGTGTTTTGGCGCCGGGAACCAGCAGCCTGTGGTGCGCCTGTAGCCGGTGAGCACTGCTATGTGTTTAGTTTACACTCGTCGATTCGACTCAGATGTAGCTGCTATGTTAATATCGCTTGGAATTTAAGGTTAATTTAATTAAATTTCATTATTTGAGTATGAAATTCTGTTAAATATGATCGCATTCACTAGATTTCGGCCTAATCGGGCCCTAACACTGCCGGGAACCAGCTGAAACGCTTCATCTATACTACCTCGCGAGGTGGTCTAGATGAAACGTTTCATATGAAGCGATTCAGCCCTAAAACGCCACAGAACCGCGTCTACACGCCAAATGTGAGTCGATCTAGGCAAGTGGGTTCATATGAAACGTTTTAAATCGCCCGTGTAAACGGGGCTTATAGTACAAGCTTCAAACGGTGCACTAGTTATAGATTTTACCACTGGGTAAAGAGTTGGGACTGATTCATTATTTTATTATTATTATTATCATCATACATTTTTCAATATTAATTTTAACTTAAACTATGACTTGGAGTTGGAATTATTCCATGTTTTAAGAAGTGTTATTAATTCTTTAACCTTCTTATTATGAATATTTGTTGTAACAGTGACTGAATACTTAAGTTTTTTGGGGGGTCATTTTTCTTCAATTCATTTTTTTTATTCCAGTTGAATAATATCTTTTTCAGCACCGAGGCGCCGGTCTTCCGGCCTTAACAATTATGGTGCATATGAAATATTTATTTGTTATGTTATTCTCATTATTGCTATGCTGGTCATTTCAGGGTGATTTGATACTAGCCACTGACTATGTGCATGAAGCAGTGATCAAACTGGCAATGGCTGCCAGCCTGGTTGGATGTATCACCATCACCGACACAAGGTATTCGCTATACTAAAACTATGACTTTTTTTGTGTGTGGGGTGAATTTATTTACCCTGCCAATAACGGATAAGTGTGTTAACACACATTTTTTTCCGCTGGGCAGCGGTTGATTGTCCAATCTGATTTCAATTTTTAGAATTTTGTTTTAGTAATAATTTTGGTTCCGTTGTTGATCCTTGTTTACGAGTTGTAACTTTCTCTAGATTGCAAACAGTCAAAATCCGGCTTTTACCTTACTTTGTGTTAGTCCATTTACCTATGATTATGTTGGGTTCTTTGTGCATTTCTCCCGTAACTTGTTAATTTCATTAGTTGCTTGTAAGGCATTAGTGTAACTGACAAAACTATTTTAATTTGTCACGCCTCATCGACCTCCAAATATACATTACATCAAGCACGATCTCAGTTTTTCCTCCACATAGTTATGTAAGATGAAGTTTGTGACCTTTTGAAAAATATAAAACCTTTTTAAAAAATGATTAAATAACAATGTAAATACTGTTGGATGACTTTAATATGTATTAACTTTTTCTCTTAATCTGTGATCTCAGCTGTGTTTCTGCCCAGACTTCTATCCGCAGACCTCAGTTCGTTTTTCTTATCCCCAGACTTGAGTTCTAGTTGTCCTTATCCTCAGACCCAAGTTCTAGTTGTCCACAGACCTGGCTTCTAGTTCCCCTTATCCTCAGACCTGAGTTCTAGTTGTCCTTATCGACAGACCCTAATTCTAGTTGTCCTTATCCATAGACCTCAGTTCTAGTCATCCTTATCCTCAGACCCACATTGTTTCTCCTTAGACCCACGTTCTGTTTCTCCTCACCCATAGACCTGAGTTATAGTTATCCTTGTCCTCAGACCCAAGTTGTTTCTCCGTTTCTCTTTATCCCGAGACCTCAGTTATGACTCTTATCCCGAGACCTGAGTTCCGGCTCTCTTATCCCTGAGACCTGAGTCCCCATCTTTATCCTGCAGCATTACGCACCATCTTCATAACGGAAAGGAAGGAACCATAGACTTTGCTATGGGCGACAAGTACACAGTGGCTAAGGGCAAGAATGGGCACCTGTCTGTGGTGAGTATGCAAACTCACAGTGTGTTGTCACTATAGCGCAAGTAACCAAATTTTACATTATAATTTGTAGCACATTTCTGTGATAGTAGAATGTGTGTGATGTTGAGAGGGGACTTCCGTACTCGTTTATTGCTTATATTTTGATGATTTTCTTTCTGTTCAAAGCTGCATAGTCCAATGAAGTATCAAATTTTTTTAATCAAAACAATATTCCAGATTTTATTCTCCCATATCTAACTTAGATAGTGATGCACTTATATTGAACATTTGTTTTTGCATAGAAGGCAATCCTGAGACAATTTAATAGAACCTGTTACTGCAGAAGCTTATGGTGCCAGCGTTCCGGTGTGCTTGCCAAAATTAATTTGACATGTTGGCATGTCAAATATCTCAAAACTTAGCCTTAACTATCAAATAAAAGTTACTTCAAACTGAAGCATATTTGCGGACTGTTTCGCTCACTGTCAGGATAATGTGACTGAGTAGGATATCAGGTCATGATGCTGACAGCATGGGGATCCCAGTGGGGCAGCACTATAAAGTCATCATTAGAGCACACTGAAATAACCTTAGTTGTTGCTACAACGTGAAAGCCCAATAGACATAAGCCCTCCACCATTGCGAATTGAGTGCCGGTGTAGCAGGAAATTGCAAACCCTGTAAATCGCAAACCCCCACTGGTGATTTCCTAGGAAATCGCAAACCCCCATACCATATATGGGCATGGGGGGTTTGCGATTTCCTAGGAAATCACATATCCCCCTCCCCTGAACATCGCAAACCCCCCCACCCATGTTTGGCAATCTTAAAGCAAGCACATGAGCTTTGTGCAGGTTTGTTTTGCTTTTAAAATTCCCACAATGCACAGTGATGCTGGAATTATGAACTGGTCTATTGCAAAAATTGTATTTATGTAAACATGATTAAGCCACATTTATTTTTATATAAGGGTGATTATTTTTAATTTCATGCCTGTCACAGCAAGGGCCATATTCACTGCGATCACTGACATGAAGGATAGGGGAACAGGTCAATTTTTGTCAAAGATACTAGACGATATCATTACGTATGTTGCGGAGGCAACATGGTTAATTCGTGAATGAGGCAAAGTGACGTCACGTAGCACGTGACCCCTCGCCCTCCCTGCTTCTCACTTTTCGCCTGACACTCGCACTGATCACTTCTCTCTCCGACACTTGTCGACTACACTACACGACCACACAACAAGTTGCCTACCATGCCGCCCCGCAAACGCCTGGGCAGGCCCTCGCTCTGGCCACAGCTTCGTCGGGCCTCTCTACAGAGCAGCCAGAGCGCTCGCACCCCATGCTCACAGGCATCAGCTGCAGCTCTTCCCCTCACCCTCAAAAGGTCTGTCCTCGGCTACACCAACTACGGGAGACCTCACTACAGTCCTTGAGCTACAGAGAGAAGCATTACAAATTACAAAAGAGCTGTCAGTAAAAGTTAACGCACTCGAGTGCATTGCCGCCACTCACCGGGCCCCGGTACACTCGGTTTCACCGGCCATGCCCACCACTCTCACCACACACCTACAACCCCCTAGCTCTCCCGGGGCCTTCACATCAGAAGGAGGCCGAACAGCCACACATTATACTCGCGCAGCCGGCAGTCGCTACATTTCAACCGTCGCCCCCAAGGTCACCGCTACTACCTTGTGGAGGTGCTGGACCCTGTTGCCCTTAGACCTTAGATGTTGCTAGGATGTAAAACAACAAACAAATAAACCCCGCCTCAACAACAGGCCCCGCCCCCACACCCGGCAGAGAAGAGGGCGCAGCAAGCAGCAGCCGTAATCGCAGACCTGCTCATGGATACGTCAAAGGCCCTCAAGAAGCCAAAAGGTACCGTGTTCCTCCCTCATTTGTTCATTATGAGAGGTGACACTTGCAAATCTATCGGTATGGGAGAGGCAACCTGGCCTGAATATTCTTAGGCCCTTAAATCGCTAGCCACCCACCCTTCACTACCAGCTAATTGGGGCCCCCACATCCGCAAGCACAAACAAGACTTAGCCCATATGGCAAACATATGGGGCTCTTCACCGGCTACTGTAAGGCCGGCCCGCCCCACACACCCGCCTCCCTCCCCGTTCCCTTCCCGCCACCCCCACCCTCGTTACACGACCCGGCTTTCCACTCCATCTGGCCAACCATGCCCCTCATCCTCCGCCTCCCCACCAATTCCAACACTTCAGAGCCCAATAAGCAGGCCTGTCACCACACCTACTCTAGCTGCTCAACTACAGCTGTTTCCCCAAATAACCCCCACACAACCCCCATGCTCACCCCTCAACCCACATTCCTGCCCCGCCCCCCACCACTCTCCCTTACCCACTGCAGACAACACCTGGTTAAACCTCCTGTTAGAAATTTCACACGATTGTTCAATACCAGCTCGGATAGCCTTGCTCTACTTACAGACTCGTGACCTCTCAGGCCCTGCCTGCCTTCGCCGCTCACCAACAGGCCAACACTAGAAGCTCTCTGGCTGTTGGCCATTCCTACTGCGGTTCAGGCGGAGCCATACTTAAAGATTTATAATACTGTTAAAGAAAGTGCCCTCCCTAATTACCTTGTCGCTAAACTGTCTCTGCCTTCCGCACTCTTCATTCCAGCCTGGCACTTGGCACTTCAGAATTACCCTGGCACTCAATTAGTTGATTTCCTAGAGTATGGTTGACCGATAGATTACTCCTCCTCCCGCCTTCCCACATCCACTATGAAGAATCACATAAGCCATGCCGAGCTTGATGTCCATATCACCGCATTCATTAAGACAGAACGTGACCTAGGGACCCTCCTTGGCCCTTTCCTGACCCCACCCTTCACTCCCTGGTGCATAATAAGCCCCATCATGACGAGGCCCAAGAAGAACTCCCTCTCAAAGGGTATTATAATAGATCTCAGCTATGCTCCCGGCAACAGCGTGAATGAAGGGATAGTTAAGGGTTTCTACCAGGGCGCCCACTTTTCTTTTTCGATTCCCTCAACCGCTCTCTCGGACCAGTGGACGAGAGCAGGGAAGTGCTCCTGGTTGTGGTCAGGAGACCTAGCATGAGCTTATAGACAGCTCCGGGTCTGTCCGCTCTCTACCCCCGTCCTAGGCATTAGAGTAGGTGGGGCCACTTTCATAGATATCGCCCCCCCCCCGCCTTGTTTGTGTGGGGAACCTCGGCCTTAGCTTGCATGCGCACCACAAGGCGCTGGCGAAATGTGTCAGGCCAGCAACCCGACTTATGAATCGAATACTAGCAGCCCTGAGAGGCTTCCCTCTGGCAGGCCAACATCCCTTCCCACAACAAATCCTGAAAGATCGCGACTGGTTTATTCTCTTTACCTCCCAGTTGAACAAGGTAGTTCTCCTCCCGGAAGCCCCACCTCCAGATTGGCTGATAGAGTGTGACTCCACACTTCAGGACTGAGGTGCTTTCTCCCCCTCCACGTTCTATATGGTAGAGTACCCAGCACACATTCTGACCTCCTTGACACTCAACTCGAGGCCTTTAACCTAGTCCTAGCATTGACCCATCTACTACCCCCAGACCCTCATAACTATGTGATAGTGGTGAATCATCATCATCATCATTTCATGAAAGCTGCCTGCAAAAGTGTTGAAGTGCTGCTGGCTTTTGCAAGTTACCAGTGACACTCTCTCGGGGAGCAAATAGAGGTTTCACACCGGCAAGAACATGTGCAGACAGGCGCAAAATTATTTCTCCCTGCAGTGGCTGGTCGGGAGATGTTGGGAGTTCCATACATCAACCGCCCTTAACACTGCCACAGTGATATGGTTTTCTGTTTAGGGTTTGCTCCCTTAGCCTTCGGTTCTGTCAAGAACCTGTACCACAAGGCAGTGGTTTACAACTCCGCAGGGCAAGGGCGTCAAACTCCCTGAGGTATTACAATACCTGCAATACCTGCATAGTGGTGAATAGTGATAACCTAACCTCACAACAGGTCCTCTCCTCAGGTTCGGGGAAAGAGACCTTTCTGTGCTTGCGCAGGTCAGCTCTGGCTGCTAGCCTCCTCAGCTAGCACCACCCTCTCAATTAGGTATAAACCGGGCCCTCAGCTGGTTCTCGCACCACCCTCTCAATTAGGTATAAACAGGGCCCTCAGCTGGTTCTCGCAGATGCCCTCAGCAGGGCGCCCTCCACACCCCATTTTAAGCGCTATGCTCTTGTGGAGTGTGACCGATGTAACCTGAAGCAACTAACACTAGTCCTTTCCCTTGAGATCATTAATTTCAACTTGTAACCGCTTCTCCCCCCCCCCCCCCTGCTCACCTCCTCACCTCCCACTACCCCTCCACCCAACACAACCCTACCCCTGGAAGATAGGCTTAAATTTTGTGTTCTATCTTCCAGGCTACACAGTGATCCAACACCTGCAACTCGCCAACATGATCAAGAACTCCCTCGCACCAGGCACCTGGAAAAACAAGCGTCTACACATACAGGTCTTCCTCGAGTTCTGCCGCGACCATCAGGTCGATCCACTCAAGCCTGCAGAGTATGATATCCTCGCCTACCTGTTGCACCTCGACTCCAGGCTTAAGGCGCCCAGTTCTGTCTACAATTATCTCAGCTCCATTAAGATTTGGCTCACAGCCCTAATGGGGGTCTTACCCGTCCTTTGATACTTATTATGTGAAATTACTTAAACGCAGCATTAAGAAAACCTCTCTCCACCTAGTCAACTGATCGATCCCACTCTCCCCTCCAGAACTTCGGAAAATAGTCCTTTTCCTGACCGACCTTGGGAAACCCGCCCTCGTCTATGTAGCGGCCTTGTTAATAGCTTACCTGACTCTGGCTAGACAAAGTAATGTTACCGCACTGTCCCCCACTCTAATTGGCCCCCACACCCTCCTGCACATTGAAGTCCTTCCCCGACCAACTTCCCTCCTGGTGAATTTCCGCTCGACCAAAACTAGATACCACTCCACTTCCCCGCTCAGTTTCTCACTGCCCGCATCCCCTTCCTCCCCATGCTGCCCACGGGACACCTGGCTTAGATAAGCTCCAGAAGTCACCCCCCCTCCCACCAACCTGGTTCGCCATCTTTCCTCCTTCCATCCGAAGATTTCCTCTCAGCCCCTGCCTCAGCCCGTGTCCTCTCCCTAGCTGCCTCAGTCATCCTAGCTCGCCCACCCCATTGACCCTCCACAGCCTGAGGAGAGGCGCTGCCCAAGCATGCCTCGCAGCAAGGGTCCCCCTCCCAGATATCCAAGAAGCAGGCTCCTGGAAGAGTGACGCAGACCGCACCTATTTCCTCCCCCCCCCCCCCCCCCCCCCCCCCCCCCCACCACCACCATCGCCAGCACCATCAGCACTTTCTCTCCTTTTGGAGTGCTGATGTTCTCGTCCCTTCTTTCTCCTTTCCCCACTATCCTACTTCCACTTATCCCTTATCTGCTTATACCTGTATTGCTATTGTACTTATCCCTTATCTGCTTATACCTGTGTCGCAATTGTACTTGTCACTTATCTACTTATACTGATTTATCGGCATCACCTTGACGCCAGCACTCACCAACACTGATTACCATGTACGGAAGCCAGCCTTCCTCTGTACATGCGCCTGTCGCACGAATTGCTGAGCCTGACTCATGCCAACCTCACGCGAAGTTATGATTACTAACTCCTCTTTCTGATATTTATTAATGACCTACCATTGATGTCTACCAGTGCTAATTTCACACTTTTTGCGGATGATGCTGTCCTCACAGTGCACAATAAAAACATTATTCTGGCAGCTACTATGGTAAACAAGGTGTTAAAAAAGGTCAATATTTGGTGTGCTGATAACAAAACTTACCTTAAACACACAAAAATCAGAATATGTGATATTTGGAACAAAATCTAGAAAATCGCACGCACAAAATATAGAGCTATGTATAGGCAATGCAGTGCTAAGAGAAGTGAACTCGTACAAATACTTAGGAACCACACTTGACTCTACACTGAATGCGAACCAGCAACTATCGAGGCTGAACCAAATTCTAGGTATGAGAATGGCAACCTTTAGAAAAATAAGATGCTACATGAGTGAGAACACAGCGCTCAAACTGTATAAGGCAACTATACTGCCAATAATAGATTATAATGATCTAATCTATGGCATTTTAACAAAACAACAAGAAAATAAATTACAGAGGACTCAAAACCGAGCTCTTAGAACAGTATATCGGGGCAAAGTTCTCTCAGTGAATGAGATGCACACTAGATCTAATATCACATACCTGAGCCAAAGGAGAGATGCACATCTGCTATCTCTTATGTTTATCAGAGCCAAGGATGAAAACTACATAGACCATACTACCAGAGTTACCAGGCAGGGGGATGCTACACTCCTCAAAGTTCCTAAACCACTCACAAATAGACTGACAAGAGCCCCTATCTACAAAGGCAGCAACTTATGGAATGAACTCCCAGTCAGAGTTAGACATGCACAAGCACAACTAGAATTCAAGAACCTGGTAAGAATTCACCAAGGCAATCAGGCCCTTCTACAGGCCGAGTGATGAGGTCGCCATGTTTAATTAGCTATCTATTATAAGCACCTAGGGCCACCCCACCCCCTCCCACCACCCCACGCGCTCCTTTACCTGCTGCCAACAAGTTATCCACCGTACAAATTATTTGCCCAGCAAATTCGGAAATGTGTATCAGTCTGGTAGTATTTCTATAGACCGGGGCCCTATGGTACTGGGACGGCTCACTCCCTATCTCTCCCATGTGATGTAAATTTTGCGCTGCCACCTTGTGGTGGGTTTGATCGACCCAGCTGCTGGTTGGTGTTTCACATGTAAACACATACGGTTATATAATGCATGAGACGGGTAAGCGTGAATACACATCAATATGAAATTGCTATGAACAGGCACACATCATCGTCGTCCTCATTGCCATCATCACACATCTTTCACATTCATATATATACATTTGTGCATATAATATAGCATCTGTTTAGCCGGGGAACAGCCAGCGCACCAAGTGGTGGGTTTGATCATTTTGATTACACAGTACGGGCTGAGTGAGCCGTCTTGGTATTATAGGGTCTTTGTATTATAAACATAGACACTAGTAAAGTCTGTACTGGACTACTAAATGACTGAAACGTACAATCCTCCAAGCATTGTTTATCCCATCATTACTAACAACCTACTTACTCAAACTACTTCATGTAGTCAAAAAACACACCTGAGGTATTAACCTTTTAAGCATAACCCTACAAGCTAACCACACTCTATCTAACAGAATAAACAAACCATTCTACTAACACTCACTCTATCTCAAAATGTTAACTCCAACAACATGATAGTTTTGCAATTCACAACATAGTAGGCATACAAACCTATGAAGGGAAACTATGCACCTAACCACTCCGTAATGTAAAGGTCTAATCAATACACATGTATGTATCAAGTGTGTATGAATACAACATATAACTGCTATTTTTATATGTGAATTGTCAAACTATACCACTGAATGTTTGATATTGTTATTTCAGCTGATTTGGGCTAGCTGCTGATGACAAGATCAGACTACATATGCATATATTTTAAATAACTGTTATGTCACACGGCTGGAAGACCAATGCCACGGCGCTGACAAAAGACTCAATGAATAAACTATATTTACAAAAAAAAACAACTGATGACTGATGACTCATAATTTGTTGATTACTTACTTGTTATTACTTTGCTGAAATATTCCTGCCATCCTGAAATGACCTTAGATGTTGCCAGGATGTAAAACAAACCAAAAAAAAATAAAATTATTCCTGATATATATAATTAATGATATAATAATTATCTATATCGTCCAATATATATATATATTCGTTGAATAAATATTGAATCCGAAACCTGCCTTCTCTACTTTGTCCGAATGATGCGAATTAAGAAAAGCCAGTACAACTATCTGTATCATTATCCTACATGACGCTGACGTGAATAAAGGCCAGGGGACCAGGCTGCCGTTTTCAGCGCATGTGTGGTCGGAATTATGAACTGGGCTATCGCAAAGATGTTTTCATTAGGATTAATCCATCTTGATCCTCCTTGAATCCATGTTATCCCCCAAAATCTGGTAGAAGTTCAAAATCAAACATATAGCTGCCATGCTTGGGGTGATAAATGCTACAAAGCATGGGGGGTTTTGCGATTTCCAGGGGAGTTTGTGATTTCCTAGGAAATCGGAAACCCCAGGTTTGTGATGTCCTGCTACACCGGCCTGTGATGGGATAATTAATGCACTTCATGTATTCCAGGTGGCGCCACAACTGTCCTGATAACGTTCTTAGACAACCGCAATCGCCATGGATTCTCCTCACCGCAGATTTTAATCTCCGTACTCGTCCCACGCCATACACGTCATTGTAGCTACGTTTTCGCGACACCTGTGACGTCATGGGTGCATCATATGTTCAACCCCCCTGCCCTCTAGTGCCTTCCCCTCCCCGTCATGTGTACCGTTTGACTCTGGTGTCTTGCTTAAAAGCATTACTGCAGCTGTAGATTTCTCTAAGTTTAATTAATTAATTGATATTAATGTGTAGTGTAATTTTTCAGAAAATTAGTTTTGTGAGATGTGCCAAAATTATGCTTGTCAGGTGCCATGGAAATAATACGTCACTTAAATTGGTGAATTACACAAAATATATAATTTAATAGGTGACTGCGTTGTTTTCTTTTTGCGATGGATCCCAACTTGTCAATATTGCTGTTAAAATTGAAAAAAATATAGAATTCTTTCTTCTTTAAATTAAAAAATGATATATATTCTGTTTATAGAAATATACCGTTGTAATTGTTTAAGTCTATTTCGAGGCGATATTTAAGCATTAGCAGTGTGCTTTCTGTGGTCCCCATGATGAAATACTCTGAACTGTATTTTATTCTCTAGCGCTACTGTGCTGCAAATGTCACTACGCCTATGATTTGACTTAATGCTGCCTCCTCTCTCAGTATTAGTTCACTGAAAATCATTTTATTTTCAATAAAACATTATTTTTTAAAGAAAAAAGAGTAGTTGGTAGGAACTAAATATTATATACATGTCTTAGTGAAAGGAGGCCCAAGTAATGGTGTTATAAAAATTCCAGGGCTTGAATGACAATGGGAGAGCCCATAGTACAGGAGGAGGCCGAAGGTGGCGCAACCAGTAGCAGTATGTAGATATAGGAGGTGAATACATCGAGGACAATGGTTGGTAGATAATGAATTAGAATAATAATAATAATAATTCCCTTCCGCGCCTTTATACTCGCATAATGCTTATACATCACATATATATATATATGTATATATATATATAAATATATATATATAGTTCTGCAAGGATATATATATATACATATATATAATCCTTTTATTTGTGATATGGTTAAATATGTACAAATAATTATTGCTGACAATGGACTGCTACTAGTAAGCCTACCCTTAAGCAATACAGCTATATAGACTATATAAATTAGTCATTGTGTCTTTTTTCAAAGGTATTTATAAATAGCTATAAATCTACAACTATGTGCCATTTGGTTCAGCCCTAGCTCGATTGCGACATGGTTGGTTCCTCATTAGATAGCTTGATGCAGTCGATAATGTACTTAATCTTTAATCAAAACTCAAGTTTGTAAAACTGCATGCGTAGCCCTACTCTGTTAAGAAGCTCCCACTATTATATATTGGTATGTAAAGCTGTGTACGCCTAATGCATCATGTATTAAGAAAGTGCCACCATCATATTGCTATGGTTTCGCTGAAGAAACAAATGAAATTGGTTATTTGATATTATAAACTTGCTTGCTAGCCATAGTGTTAACATATATATATACAATACAATAGAATCAGATCGAAGGATGGATTGATCGATTCATCATTGGACATAGCTGTCCAGGGGTCGATGAATGCACTTAGCACGTAATCGATTGCTTCGCCTGGTGACGATTAGCACGGTGGCGATACAGCCTCTTGGGTGCGTTATCAATGGCTATTCTGAAAAAGACTATTCTCAGCTGATGTTGAAAACGGTTTCTTTTCGATAAACCCCATCTTGATATGACCTTAGATGTTGCCATGACGTTTGTTTGTTTGTTGGAGTTTTATGTCCTGGCAACATCTAAGGTCATATCAGGTGGGTACCGACTTGTGACAGTGCAGACTCCTGGTGACTTTATAGTGCTGTCCCACTGGGAAATCAGGCCGCCGGCACCATGACCCAATATCCCACTCAGTCACATTATCCTGACACTGAGCTAATCAGTCCTTGCCTTATCCTATTAATACCAAGTGCCAGGCTAGGAAGCGACAAGTATCGATTTTAAAGTCATTAGTTTGACTCAACCGCGAACAGAACTCGCTACCTTCCACACGCAAGTCCCGCACTCTACCGATTAGGCCACCATGCCCGGTGTTGTTGCCAGGATGTAAAACTCCAACAAACTTTTCTGTAAAAAAAAAAACACGAAAAAAACAAACACCACGTGTTTCTAAAGCAGGATGTCTGTTAGAAACTTTGGTCTCCAATTAAAAGCCGAGAATATAGGATTTTATCAGAGACAAGGCAACGTAACACTATTATATATATTTAAATATAGCTATGGTAATGTGTATATATATATAAATATATATTTATAAATATATAATTATATATATATGTAGATGGGTAGGTGGATATTATTATAATTCCTGAAAACAGTTTCTTATTAAATACTAGTTCCTCTAAATGCATATAATATTTAAAGTTGCATAGTCCGATGGTTTTGAGTTTCTCTCATTTTCTGAGATAAACATATTAGGTTGTACATTATAATCTACCTTACTTTAGTTTGAAGTAACTTACTTTAAATCGCAAACTTTTGAGATATTTGAAATGGAAACATGCTAAATTAATTTTGGCAAGCTTGGCAAATTAATTTTGGCAAGCTTGCCAAAACCCTATCACCATAGGCTTCTACAGTAACAGGTTCTAGTAGTAGTCCCTTCTATGTGCCGCTAAATGTTTAATAAGTGCGTCAGTAGCTAAGGTAGATATGTAGAATCAAATCTAGATAATTGTTTTGGTTTTGAAAATGTTATGTTTTCATCGGACTGTGCAGCTTTAAATGCAATTAGGGATTATAGCAAATCACGGTTGAATGATCACTTTGGGATAGCGATACAGTTAAGAAATGGTTGAGAGTATTGTATTATATACACAAATAATAAATAAAAATAGCCCAGATTAATCATGAATTGGTGTATACATTGATGACCTAGTGAATTGTTGACCTAGTGAAAATTATGTCCGTGCCAGGAGGGTGAGAGGAGGCCGGCGCCAGGGGGCGCCCCGAAGAGCCCTCCACCCTATGAGAGAGAGGAAGAGAGTAAGTAAGGGTGGGTGGGTGGAGAAAATTATGTCCGTGCCAGGAGGGTGAGAGGAGGCGAGTGGCTAGGAGCAGCAAGGGCGGCCGGTTATAAGGGCCGAGGGAGGGGGGGGGGGTGTTATGTCAGCGACCCAATGGTCGCGGCAGGGGAAGGAGAGAGGGGGGGGGTCCTCCTCCCCCAACACGAATCAAACGCAATGCGAGCATTACGACCAATGGCCAGCTTTGATGTCAAAGGTCATCTTTGACATATCTGATTGGTTGGTGGGAAGTTGCATTCGAAGACAACGTGTGTGTATTGCATTGTATTTGAAAAACAAATGTGAATATTTATTTGGGTAATATGTCTGCAACACAAAGTATCATTTACCCCCAATATATTAACAGACTAAGAAGTGAAAATAAAGCCAACAATATGGCGCAACATTATAAATAACTAGAATAAGGTCTTTTTCACAGAGATGATTTATGGCAACATCGCAAACATGTTTTCATTAAAAACTACCAAAATGTATCGTTGAAGTATCAAATTTTCAAAACGATAACAATTATCTAGAATTGATTCTACATATCTAACTTATATACTAATACACTTATTAAGCATTTGTTGCCACATAGAAGGCATACTGAGACCATTTAATACAACCTGCTACCGTTAAAGCCTATATTGTCAGTTTTGGCATGCTTGCCAAAACTAAATTTACATGTTTGCACTTCAAATATCTCAAAACTTAGCTATGTAAAATCAAATGTACTTCAAAGTAGTGTAAAATAGACTATAACGATCAATTTAATATATTTATCTAAGAAAACCATCGAACTATTCAACTTTAAATGCTACCAAAATATATTGTTAACGAGACAAAACGCCATGTATTATGGTGAACTGGCTTAAATAATAAGAGAGAAGAATTGTTATTTATTATTTGAAATATATATATATGTAGTAGTCCAGACATTATATGATGTTTATACAGTTAACACTTAAATTGCAATAAAATGTTGCCACCGCAATAAATAGATATATATATATATCAACACTTAAATTGCAATAAAATGTTGCCACCACAATAAACAAATCGAAATTGTAATAAAATGCTGCCACCGCAATAAATAAATAGATATTTATTAATTGCGGTGGCAACATTTTATTGCAATTTAAGTGTTACCCGATTACAATCAGCTAATCAGATCCGTGGAAGCTGGCCTTTGAACACTGTGATGGTCATGAGTTTTGTTAGGAGATGTGATGGAGGAGTGTTATCATCATGACGATTGGTACCGTTGGATTTATATACAGGTCCAGAGTATTTGCATCGACAAGCTAGTCAGCGATGTAGATATGGAGCAGTATGTGTTACTGAGGAAGTGACATGGCAGGGTGGGTGATATCAGTCATGTAGACAAGTGAAGTGGTTAAATAAAAGCTGTGGTGGTGTGGAAGGTATTTGCTTCCGCAATGTCGCGTGACATGTTGATGTGCTAAATATGGTGCGATATATATACGGCTGGAGGGTGGACTATTTAATTTTGGACCCATGCATCTGACTGCGTAATATCCAAATACCATTTGGGTGGGTTTATTATTTGGGCAGGTTTTATTTTGTGTGCAGGTTTTTTAGTTTTTTATTTAGGTGGGTTTATTGGTTAGGCGCGTTTATGATTTGGGTGGGTTTTATTTAGGCGGCTTTATTAATTAGGTTGTTTTCTTACTTAGATGTTTATTCTTTAGGACGGTTTATTATTTAGGTGGGTTATTATTTGGGTGGGTTTTATTTTAGGCAACTTTATTATTTAGGTGGGTTTATTATTCAGACATGGGTTTATTGATTAGATGGGTTTATTACTTAGTCGGGTTATTTCGGTGGGTTTATTACATAGGTGGTTTTATTATTTAGACATGTTTGTTATTTAGATGACTATTATTTGGGGGGGGGGTATTATTTAGGCGGGTTTGTTATTTAGGCGAGTTTATTACTTAAGCCGTGTTCACACGGGCAATGTAAATCGATTCATAGAAAGCGACTTGTATAGTTCGCATCACATTTCTCGTGTGAACGCATGTCTGAGGCGGATTAGGGCTGATTCGATTCACGTGATGGGGATCCTGTAAACCACCTCGCGAGGTAGTGTACGTGAGGCGATTTCTGTGATTCGATTTATTTTAGCCGTGTGAACGCACTGAGGCGGATTAAGCACCTCACATGCATGCGCAGTCGAGACCTTAGTTTGTTGACTTTCCGGTCGATCAAAAGCGCATATTATAGAATTTAGTCTATGCAACCGCTAGCTGTGTGCAGATATTTTTTTCATCATTTATTTTTAGGGTTTCACTGCCCAGCAGAAGTCTTGACCGTTCCAAACCAATACGATTCAGTACATACATATCTAGGTCGAACCCACACTCTCTGGTGCCGGCGTCGTCGAACCCAAAATGGCGCTGGTTAGTCTGGACTTGCTCATGCGCAGATATCCACTTCCGCCTTAAACCGATTCAAAGCACTGCCCGTGTGAACGCGAAACACTTTCGGACTAATTCGCCTCACCTGATTCGATTTGTCTGATTCGCCTCACATTTTGCCCGTGTGAACACGGCTTTAGATGGGTTTATTATTTAAACAGGTTTATTATTCATATGACTGGGGGATTTATGATTTAAATGAGCTTATTATTCAGGCGGGTTTATTATTATGCACACCGATTAACCGTTTCCATCATGAATAGGGCCTACAGCCATATATACGACACGGCTTAAAACCAATTGAAGATTTGAGAACTATGTGATCGGGAATTATTCTGGTTCGCGCGCTTACCGCACTTGCGGTTGTAACGGTTTGTCGATGGTGTGAGCAGGGGTTCATATTCACCCACTTCTTAAATGTGGACAGATTCACCCGACATGCTGAATATATATATATACCAGTGTGTGTTGCCTTGTTTGTTGCTGGGCTATCTGGGAAATCCGGGGCTATCTGGGAAATATTGCAATCCGGGGTCGATCCAGCATCATCCGGGTGTTGCCCGGGGGTAGTCCGTGTCCCGTCCGACGCAGTCTGGGGCATTTTTAAACCGGAATAGCTACGGTTTAGCCCCGGTTTAGCCCTGACAGAGCCACGGACCACCAGGGATAAGACCTGGACAGGCTGGATGACCATGGATTAACCACGGATAGCCACAGATGACCACGTATTACTCATGGACTACCTCAGGATGAGTCCCACATTTCAGACTATCATCCAGGGCTCATCCGGGGTGATCTGGGCTTGTAATCCGTGGCTCGTCCGGTGTGGCGTTTTCAGCGCCTAGGTCAGTGTCAGCGGCCTGTCGTGGCTTCTGCGCATGCGCCGATTTTAAGACATATGCAAAACACCCATGCCCTCGCCGGCTACAAGCTCAGCCACGGTACCCGGCAGTGTTAGGGACCGATTAGGCCGAAATCTATTGAATGCAATCATATTTAACAGAATTACATACTCAAATAATGAAATTTAATTAAATTAACCTTAAATTCCAAGCGATATTAACGTAGCAGCTAGATCAGCGTTGAATCGCCGAGTGTAAACAAAACAAATAGCAGTGATCGCCGCAACGTGCGAAAATCCGCGCATGCGCAGAAGCCACGACAGGCCGCTGACAATGACCGGGCGCTGAAAACGCCACACCTGGTGTGTGTGAAAGCGAGGCAAAAATAGCGATTTTATCCGGGGCAGTCCAGGACAGTCCGGGTGTGGTCCGGCTAAAAATCCGGGGCTAGACAGGTGTCAGCGTCTTATTTCCCACAAGTCTCATTTCCCAAATATCGCTTCTGCGCATGCGCGGATTCGAGTGACGAATGCAGACTGCAGATTGTCAGAGTCTCATTTCCAACAAGTCTCATTTCCCAGTGTTTCGTAGCGTTTTTATGACTTTAAACCCAAGAATACTGGAGGAAACGTGTACAACAATATTCTCTACAAGTTTGAGAATATTGGTGAATATATTAAAGAAGTTATTGGCGAAAAACCGATTCGGGTGTCAGTACGGTAGAGTTGACATCGCCGTGTTGTTTACTTCTGGTCGGTTGTTCGACCTGATTATCGCTATTTGTTTTTCAGCGGTTATTCTTATGAGTTTAAACACAAGAATACGGGAGAATACGTATTGCTTATGGAGAACAATATTCCATGACTTTTAGAATTTTGACGCATATATTAAAGAATTTATTGGAGTTAAACAGGAGGATACATATTTCTTGTGGAGAACCAGACTGGCTCATTTTTGACGCATGCACAGACGACGCTGTTGGATTCTGACGCATGCGCAGAAGCGATATTTGGGAAATGAGATTTGTGGGAAATGAGCCGCTGACACCTGTCAGGTGTGACTTGGGCTTTACAGAGTTGTCATTTGAAGACAGGTACTGCTGTGTATTACATTAATTTCTATATTTTTATTGTGGATATGGGCAGGCAGGGGTGGTTTTGTAAAGGCACAGATGCTCTGAAAGTGGGCTGGAGTTTTGAAACTCGGCCATTCTGTTTGTAAAACTAACCTGTTGATTACACAATCCCCAGCTGCTGGTGTAGAAATGTTGAGACATTATTTAGCACCACAATTAGGCTAATATACGCATCGCTATCGGGGTTAGGACTCCCCAAGTGTTCACCATCGTGTAAAGTTTAGACCTACATAATTTATATTTCGTCAGTAGAGCCTACTCATCAAATATGATATGGCTAGGATGAACTGAATAATTACACAAATTTCTTCGAATATCCATTAAAACTGTCATCGAATGTCCATTAAAGATGTCCATTAAAACTCATATTAATCACACATATTAGGTGTGTGATTAATTTATTAGACCATTGTGAAACTATACTTGATTCAATGTTTTTGATGATATAACATTATACAATCTTGACTACATCAGCTATGCAGTTGGCTACTTCAGAGATGTAGGGTTTTTGTATGTCCTATGTCACATGAAAGTTTCTATGTAGTTCCCGTACTCTCACGGGTTAACGCCCTGGGCATTTAAATTGGCAAATCACTGAAGTTGGAGGTGGGCGTTTACCCACACATTGGCATTTCAGGGGTGGGCATTTACAAAATATTGGATAAGTGGGGGTGGGGTGGGCATTAACCCACACATGGTCGGTTAACCCGCGAGAATACGGTACTTACAGCACAATGCCTCACATGGCTTTAAAATTAAAAAAGGAAAAGAAATGCTTATCTAAGTCATTCTGAGTAGCTAGCTTCACACAGATCATTGCCAGTAAGTGATTTACTTTGCATGCTATGCCCACGTCCATGTGGATATTGTGTATTGATATTTAATGTTTGATTATATTTTTGTATGATGAGGCGCTTGGTCGGTGCTTTGTTGCTTGCGTCATGAGTAGATGGTATCGACTGTGCTTTGCACATGTCTCAGTTATTCTGGTTCTCTGCTTCTGCATGCCTTGGCCAAGAAGTTTAGCTCGGTAAAGTGATGTGCGCATACTGGCAGACAAAATTTGTAAGCTCCCCTTTTTTTTGGGTGGGGGTGGGGAGGGCTTTTATTGTGGGTTTTCTTTTGGGGGGGGGATTTTAATAAGCCCCCAAAAACGCATTCGGTCGAGCATAAAATCCAATCGGTCGTCCACAAACATCCTTACTTGCACTTACCTTCCTTTGTCTGTAATGTTTTGCCTATTAAATGAACTTTTTTTAAATATTAAAAATATATTTCTTTCTTTCAAACTGGTGCCTACTGTATTGATAACATTCATGATAATCTCTAGGCCTACAGTGGTAATAATTTTATACATTCACTTGTCCTTTGTTTATGGCCAAATCCTGACACAAATACATCATTTGCGTGTTGCTCTTTGCTGTGCGTAAAGAGGAGTAGATAGAGAGTAGTACCGAATACAAAGGTGTCCTTAATGGATGGGTGGAAGGGTAGGGAATACTGAAGTATGTACACGTTAGGGCTATAAACAAAGCAGTTTAATTAAGCGCTTTCGATACTGGCTTTAGAGCCATCAAAACTAATGACTATTGGGTCATTATGGTATTTTAAAAACAATATTTTACTCTAAAAGTAATTGATTTTGAGATACCAGATGGGATTGATGAATTGAGAGGAGTGCTTGCTGGCTTCTCACATCAGAGGTCATCAGTTTGGACCCTGACCGAGTCAAATTAATTACTTACAATTTATACTAGCGACTACTTAGGTAATTAGTCTTGAACATCCTTGAATTCCATTAAACTGTCCCCACTGATGTAAATTAGTCTGACATCGCCATTCGCCATTGTTTTTTTTTCGTTCCTGAAATCCAAATGAAAATAGTCTTGAATTCCTATCAAAAACAGCCTTGAAAAGTCTTGAAATGGCCTTGAATTCTATATCTTCACATGTGTACAGACACTGAAGTTGTATCTGCTAAGCTTAGGCGCATTCAAATGGTTGGTTTGCTGTTATAAATAGACCAAGAATATGACATGGCCTACATGGTAATTTTTGATTATGCAATAGCATAATGGCACCAAAACCATGACCGCGTACATGTGTCATAAATAGGGAATTAAAAAAAAAAGGAAGTATTAATGTGATAAATCTACTAGAATCACAAGGACGCGAAACAAACACAATTACCGTCTGGATTGAGTTTACTTGACTCACAAACCTCACAAAAGTGGGAATTATTTTGTCAGCCAAGGAAAACAGTCCTAGTAGATGGAGATTTTTATTATTTTTTTATGAGTGGCGTAGTTAGAGAGGGGGTGGGTTGCGACCCCCCCCCCCCCCCCAGCATATTCTTCACATTCTTTAAAAGTGGCACCCCTAGGTCCCTTGTGCGATGAAAGTCGCATCTTCCCTGTGTTTTGATTTTAAATACAAAATAACAATTGTGTAATTCCTTTAAAACTGTATCTTCCTTGTGTTTTGATGTTAAGTACAAAACAAAAATGTATGATGAATTTTAGATTATTTGGTATGCATTCTGGTGCCTTTGTGTTCCGCCTTGCTAACTTTAGAACATGTCTACGCGCCTGATATTGAAACTAGTTCTCAAACAATTCTGTTCATGTTGGACTAAATACATGTTTGTGGATCACTCTTCTTTTTTTTCTCCTTTTCTTTTTTGTTGTTGCTTGTCTTGAGAGTAAAGGGACTCTTTTCTTATATGATCCCAGCATGTGATATAGAAAACAAAAGTTATCACGTCCAATGTCACGCTGTGTAGACTGCTATGCATGTGGGAATTGCCAATGCATACCAGTTTGATGAGCAGCTTGGTATCCGGTAAATACATTTATCCCATGTCAAAGCCTTTTGTATTGATGAATTGTGTCTACATAGTCACTTCATGATGCACTCTTATTGTGATAATTTTATTGCCATGTTATAATTATGTCCACGCAGATACCTTGAATTCGCATTAAAAAAATACTATTCTAGAAATACCCTGAACGATGTTCTTTGCATAAACGAATTTCGCTGAAATCCATGTACAGCATGAACTCGGAATAAATGTTGGACTGTAATGTACCTGTTTGTTCTACTATTGCTCTATCGCAACAATAAATGACTGGTTTTAACAATCAACTGTTGTGTTTGTTCCATTATAAGTCTGACACTATTATGATTGTGAGTTTTAAAATTCATGAGTGTCCATTGACACAAAATTGATTGTATGCTTTTACATGTAAAAGCGATGGTTTGAATTTTTTTTAAAGCGAACAGTTCTCGCAGTGAATATGTCCTCTGCTGCCGACACGGCGTAAATCAACCACCAATCAATCAAACCTGAGTCTGACTCGGTGCATGTGCGAAAGGGAATGGGGGACATTTGGCGTAGTTAATTTTTCCGACACTTGGTGGCGCATCGGTACTAGTGGGCCTAAACAGCCATTCACAATGCATTGAGTTTGCCAATACGCGCAGTTCAAAACGTCAATTTTATTCAAAATTAATAGAAATTCAGAACCCGAACCGTATAAATTTAATATAATCTGTTTGCTGAATATATTTTCTATATGAGTTCCAAACGGTTTGGATCTACGTGGTGTATTTTTAGAGATATTTCACTTTTTCTATATGAAGATTGCTCACGGCCATTGACAATGCATTGATTCATTGAGTTTGCTGATTCATGTAGTTCAAAACGTCAATTTTATTCAAAATTAATAGAAATTCAGAAACCTAACATTATAAATTTAATATAATCTGTTTGTTGAATATATTTTCTATATGAGTTCCAAACGGTTTGTATCTAAGTGGTCTATTTTTAGAGCTATTTAACCTTTTCTATATGAAGATTGTTCACGGCCATTGACAATGCATTGAGTTTGCTGGTATGCACAGTGCAAAACGTTTATTTTATTCAAAATTAATAGAAATGCAGAACCATAGCCTTATACATTTAATATAATCTATTCGTTGAATATGTTTTCTATATCATACATGTGTACCAGGCAGTTTGTTTTTAGGTGGTGTGGTTCTAGAGATATTTCACTTGTTCTCTATGAAGATTGCTCATAGCCATTGAGTTTGCAGTGTGACAGTGTGCCGTTTAGGCCCACTAGTTCAGTGGCGACGCCACCGGCAGGAATTTGAACTAAAAAATCGGATGTCCCCCATTAGGAGATATGACCGATGGAGCTTGATAACATGGCGCTTTTATCACAAAATGCATAATCCTTCTGATATTCTACACATAGCTGTCCCACTGATATGATAGCAATTAATGTTAACACCAATGCAAGCAATAGCAATGTTAACAACCTAGCTTGTTATAGATTACAATGGCAAAATAACAAGTACATGGTTTTCAAATTTGCAAAAATATCCACATAGGGCTTAATTAAATACTGGTCACAGAAGTCATAATGTGGGTTTTGTTTTACTAGTAGTGGCACTAGTAAAAACGTGGTAGTAGTAGCACTGTACAAGAGTCGTCAGGTAGCAGTAGCTAGAGCCTTATCCTTAAGTTATAGAAGACTAGTACTGAATCCACCAGGAATTTGTTAATGCAAACTGTCCTGTCTGCTGGTGGTCTTCAATAAAGGGCAGGAAGATGTCTTTGGCTTATAAAGTCCCCCCCCCCCCCCTCTTGTCTTTAACATTGGGTCTAAACTGTTCTTAAAAATGTTCACAGTATTAGCACTGACTGTCTCTGATGATAAGTTGTTCCACTCATCCACCACTCTTTATGAAAAAAAGAATTTTCTTGTATCAATCTTAGCTCTTTGTTTCAAAAATTTGAATTCATGTCCTGTCGTCATAAGGTTAGGATCAGCCATTTAGAAAAAGTCCTCCTTTCCCAGTCCCTCTAAGTTTTGCAAACTTTTATAAACTTCCAGTAGGTCTGCCCTCCGTCTTCGCAGCTCTAAGTTTGTGCTTATTAATCTCTTCATCTGATAGCTGACTAAGTCCGTTTATCATTTTGGTTGCCCTCCTTGGTACTTTTTCTTTTTGAAGATAAGGTCTCCATGCTTGTACACAATACTTCAAATGGGATCTAACTAATCACTTGTAGAGCTGTACAATATTGTCCATTGATTTGTCATCATATGTTCTTCTAATGATGCCCAGCACTTGGTTAGCTTTGTTCACAATGTTAGCATTTGATTGCAGTGATTGATGCACTATTACACCTAAATCTTTTTCTTCTTGGCACAATGTCACTATTTCATTTCCAAACATGTAATCAATTTTTGTTTGTTATTATAACAGAAGTGTAAACTCTTGCACTTATCAACATTGAATAGCATTAGTCAGTATTTAGACCACAAACACAGGTCAATTAAATCATCTTTAAAAATGATTGCCGCTTCTACTGTATTCAACCAGACGGGATGGCCAAATGAGATAGAGCGTCCGTCTCCTGTGTTGGTAGACCTTTCGATTGTGGGTTCGAACCCTGGTCGAGTCAAACCAATGACATAAAAATTGATACTTGTCACTTGAATTCCTAGCCAGGCGCTCGGCATTATTATTTGTTTGTTGTTTTACATCCTAGCAACATCTAAGGTCATATCAGGACGGGTACCGACTTGTGATAGTATGCACTCATATCGATTTTATAGTGCTGCCCCACTGGGAAATCAGGCTGCCGGCACCATGACCTGATATCTCACTCAGTCACATTATCTTGACACCAAGCTAACCACTCCTTGCCCTATCCTAATAATGCCGAGCACCAGTCTAGGAAGTGACAAGTATCAATTGTTAAGTCATTGGTTTGACTCGAACGGGAACCGAACTCGCGATCTCCTAGATAAAAGATTCACCCCGTCTGCTGCAGTAGCCACAGGAGGGGTGAATACCAACCCTATGTAAAAGCTGTTGAAAAAACGGGTCAATGAATTGAGATCATAAATTAACAATCTAAGAAGCAACACTTATTCTTTATATATGTCTTCATATTTACCCGCTATCTTTGAAATGTTTAGTGTATTACTTCCCCTGGGTTGATGAAGCTTAAGATCTGGATCGACAGAACACCTGGATACACATGTCGGCCATTTTGGGAGAGTAGAAGGAAGTTGAGAGGTTCATGGGTAATTATCCAGTCTGGTTCAGGGAGCATTCATTGCAGGCTCTAGAACCACTTGGCACGTCATGGACGCTACGATGGCGTTTGAGAAACTACTGCACCATGTTCAACAGAAATACCATATGTGCTTCAATATAAAAGAGAAACAAATGGAAATCATGTAGAGATTAGTTGTAGCAATTAGTATTGATGCCAACCTCTCAGCTTGGAACGCAGGATGTTACCCGGTGACAACCTCTCTCAATTCACTAACCAGACACCAGAATACTGGACCTATATATAAAAAATGCTCCCTGGCTGACTTCCAACAGGAAGTGATGTAAGAGAACCAGTTCATTCAAACATGGTGGATTTACTTCATGGACTCTATCACTTCAAACTGATTTCTGTCAACATGACTTGAGATTGTGTGATTTGAACACTCTGTCTCTGAAGTGTATATGTTGAGGGTTAACATAAACACTTGGATTGTAGCTATTGAATGTTAGACAACATAAGGTAGGACTGCCAAACTAAGCCTTTCTAAGGCCATCACTATTCAGACATATTTTCTCAAACTTTTACATAGGGCTGGTTTTCACCGCTGATACAGCGTCAGCGTCAGCATCAGCGGTGAATCTTTTATATACCGATCTCCCCGCTGGCTCATGACATTAGGATATGCATGCATTGCAGTCAACTTTCCTTTTTATTTTTATACCTCTCGTTTACCAAATTTTCCTTAAATTCAATTCAATTCAATTCTTTATTTCAGACTCAGGATTATGGTAGTTACATAATTCGGTCCATAGTAGGTATGAAGCATAACTTACAATAGTTACATATATAAATAGTTACATACCATGGAGACTGGATTAGGTAGTGGTAGACGTAAGAATACTCCAGGTTATAGCTGCAGCACAAATGATGCGCTTATTTTACCCTTTGCGAGTGGTTGTCAAGGCGAGTCACGTGATTGTGACGTCACGTCGACATTGAGTAGTCAGGTTCCATGTATTCCGCTAGGTGGCGTATGTGTGCCTCCACATGGGTACTGCACACAGGTCGCTGGTGGCGCATAGTGGCAAACCGCTGAACTAATACTTTTGTGAACAGATTAGTGTTCAAAAGGTTTAAAAAACAATGTTTTTAAGACTATCTATCACTGCTGCACACACAGATTTTGAAATTAGGGCTATGACAGAGGAGCATTATAACTATCATCTTATATAATATGGGATATATAATTTATTACTATGAGTATAAAGGGGCGGAGCTATATTCCTATATCCTGCATGATCCTAGCATTTAATGCTGCCTTTATTATTAACCCACGATATTTATTGTTATATTCGCTGCGGGCCGTTTTCCGGCTGCACTATCCTGGCCCCCCACCATGTTGCCAGATGTCAATCAGCGCTTGTTAGGTGCACATCGGCGCCAGTTAAAATGGGAGTCAGCATCGGCGCCAGAGTCAGCAGACACAGTCAACGAGCTACCTGTGTTTTTCTGCTATAGCTGGGTAGACTCTGGTTAACGATCGACGGATCGACGGAATACCGATTCGACGATGTGTACGTCGATTTCAACTAGGACGGTATCGTAAAAACATTTTCATTTCTGTGTGTGTCGATCAAAGCGGAACGATCGCCAACACTGAGGATACCGTAAAACTGATTTGAATCTCGACCGTTAGGAAAATACTTCACGTGTCGATTCATTCAATCAGACCGACTTGTATCGATCGCCAAGGACGGGCTTGTGAGTCGATTCAACTGTCCACATGGAGGAACGACAGACAAACCTGACGGTATCGTAAAAACATTTTTTAATTTTCGACGGTGAAAGAAAAATACTTCATGTGTGTCGATGTCATTGTGTCGATCGGCGGTTCCGGTTTGTGAGCCGCTAACTCGACGGAATGCAAGCGTTGGAGTGCAGGAGGGTCATATCGATCATCGACTGTAAATCGATCGACTGTATTTCTACCGAATTCTGGAAAAAAAATATATATAAATAAATAAATAAATAAATAAATATAATCGCAAATCGTAGGCTGAATTGACATTTAAGGTAAAAATACTGAAGTAACCTAACACATCTATGTTTAGGTCGATTTTACACTAACTGGATTAGAGGCTTTACAGTAAGAAACAGCTGTCTGCAATATATGGGCCCTAGTACTGTAAATGAAGACCATGGGTCAAACTATAACACACCTGGTACTTTTGGCTGCCATAGCCTAGCTGAAAAAGCGCAGCGCCAAGACTCGAGATCAAGTGAGACTCATGTGTGCCGAACATCAGCGCGTGGGAATGCGATACCATTAACACACAGTTTGTGCTCTGCAACTATTACATAGAAAGTTTATAGAAAGAAGCCCGATCGATTAAAGGGACTATGACTATAGACTTCTGCGACAGCGAGCGGGGCTGCAGCAGGAAGGAGACAGAGTGCAGGTACGAACACAAGTGTTCAAAGTGTGGCGGGAGGGGCCACAAGAGAGTCACTTGTAAGGACTGACCTACTGGAACATTGGAGCACCTGCCTGATCGCACACCCGTGTCCGACCCAACAGTCATCACGATTGGACAGGGTCCTGTTGGTGTGGGGAGCACGCCACAACTAGTGAGGCAGGTGGAGACTACGGGAGCTTCAATATGGGATGTTGATCAACATCAGGCAATATTGTACACGTCAACCATTGACAACAGCTCACAATGCGCGAATGGGAGAATGAACATGCAACCAGTCACAACAGGGGAGATAGGTCAGGGGAATATTTACCCTACATTGGAGCAACGCGCAGGGAGGAGCAGCAGTGAGATACGGGGTGGGGATGTGCGATTGGAGGACGATGCCTACCAGGGAGTATCTCGGGTGACACCACAGGGATTGGAACACCCACCCGAAAAAAAAAAACCTGGGTTGTGTGAACAGCTGACCGGAGTGGCTGCCGCGATAGCGCGGGCAGGCTACGAGGACCTATTAAGAGTACATTGTGATAGCGACAAATGCTGGTGCGTGTCAGTAAGGGAGAACATGAACAGTATGTACGTAACTTTCCGGGTGGACACTGACTGTCTGAGTGGCACTTGCGCATGCATTTACGAATTGCTTTCTATGCCATGTCAACTAAAACCTTGTCGTTTGTTTGCAGAAGCATTTTGTAGGGGGGACATTGATATAGATGCTATGTTTCTCCTGCAGGGGACTGTCTTTGGGTTCCATGTTATTGATGACAATTGTGACGTAACGTATGGCTGTCAGCGGGAGAGAAAGAAATCTAGATGGGAAAGAAATATAATAGAGACCCGGCTAGCAGCGGAGTTAGAGGAGGGAGTGCTAAGGAAAGTCGATAGTCCTCCGGCCTGTATACATGGGATCTTTGTTGTTCCAAAAGATGATGGCGGTGGGAGAAGTGTCATTGACTGTAGTAAACCGAAAGGTGGGAGTGTCAACAATTACACAAAGGGGGTGGCCCCAAAATTTAAATATAGTGGGCTTGACGATGTGGTAGAATGCTTGGAGAGGGGCGACTACCTAGCCACCATTGATATCAAGGATGCTTACCGCGCTGTCCATATTAAACCAGAGCATAGGGAAAGACAGGGGCTTCGCTGGGTTTTTGAAGGTGATTCGGTGGAAACCTATATGATGGACGGGAGACTATGTATGGGTCTCTCTTCTAGTCCATATATATTCTCTAGAATTTCAAACTTCATTGTCCGATGCGCAGGCAGAGAGGGGGTCTGCAGAATTGTCAACTATCTAGACGATTTCTGCATTCTGGGTAGTACGGAGGAAGAAACTACAGGGTTCCAACAACGTGTACTCTCTATATTGCGCAGATTGGGATTTTTTATCAGTTTCAAAAAATTGCTCTCACCAGCTAAGAAAATAAGATTCTTAGGGATAGATGTAAACTCTGAGTCGCTGGAACTTACTCTCCCTGACGATAAACTGAAGAAGCTCCGGGACATCCTCCTGCTCTTCTTGGGTCGCAGGAAGGCGACCCGTAGAGAACTCGAGAGACTCGCCGGACACCTCGCACACTGCGCCAAAGTTATCAGGGGTGGTCAAACTTTTAGTAGGCGGGTCTACGACCTTATAGGCACCCTGCGCGAGCCATTCTACCGTGCTCGGCTTAATGCCGGATTTAGGGAAGATATCAACTTGTGGGCTTCATTC
The DNA here is from genome assembly GCA_030323885.1 of Branchipolynoe longqiensis. Classification (NCBI taxonomy): domain Eukaryota; kingdom Metazoa; phylum Annelida; class Polychaeta; order Phyllodocida; family Polynoidae; genus Branchipolynoe; species Branchipolynoe longqiensis. The sequence goes on along the minus strand of CM059195.1, from coordinate 50,360,044 downwards.
GCCGAAAAATTTAATGGTAAGGCGGGTATGCTCGGGAAGTTTGCGGTAACTACCGCAGTCTACAGTGACGCTTCGAATTGGGGAATCGGTGCTCTGCATGGGACTGACTGGTTGGCTGCTTCTTTTAAATCAGAGGACAATGAAGTGTTAGGCCAGCTGATAGGACACCATCGTGTGGTGCTACCCACTGAGGCAGGGAGGGACCACATAAACATAAAAGAGATGAGGGCTGTGATGGAGGCGGCCACACGTTGGTCATCAGGTTGGGAGGATTCCGAGATTATATTCATAACGGACAGCGCGGTAGTCCAATCCGCTCTTAACTCAGGCCGATCCAGATCAGTTGGGATTATGTCCATGCTGCGAAAATTATTCTGGCTTGCAGTCGAGAAGAACTTTACGTTCCTATCAACTTACATAAATACCACAGTTAATGTGGTGTGTGATGCCCTCAGCAGGCTAGACGTAGAGGGTAGTCCCGCTAGGATTAGTGCAGTGGATGTGGGTCGGATTATGTGCTGTGCACACCTCTTTGACGCTCCGCTGTTCTGTCTTTCCAGGACTGGAGGAGCTGAGGGCAGAGCAACGGGGATTTGAGAAGCTATTCTACTCAAAGAATTCGATCACCACGAGATCGGTCCAGATACGAAAGTATTTTGACTTCGTTGATCAATTCTCAGAGGACAGGGCGCCTCTCCCCTGCTCATCGGAACGTGTCGTGCTTTACGCCTCCTGGCTGGCAAGGACGCTCACGTACCGTTCGGTGTTGAACTATTTATCAGGGCTGAACTTCTTTCTGCGCCAGAATGGTTCCCCCTCCATAAGATATAATGATTTTGTAGTACAGGCCACACTTAAGGGGATTAGGCGCCAGAAGGGGGATGCCCCTCGGCAGGCACCACCTATGCTGCCGGGCATGCTGTTGAAGGTGTTTGCGCTATTGACCCAAAACCCGGGGCATGTATCTTGGAGAGCTGCGATGCTCTGCTCCTTCAGGGCCTTACTGAGAAAGTCCCAAGTAACTGAGTCCGACTCCGCCTTGCGCAGGCGAGATTTTACTTTCTTTGACTGGGGGATGATAATAAAAATTCGGCCATCAAAGACGATCCAGTTCACAGAGCGGGTACTAGAGGTCCCGGTTGCGCTTTGCCCGAATAGAGCACTGTGCGCGGTGTACTGGACGTTGCACCATTTTAAAGAATTGCCTGCGGATCCCGAGGACTTGGCTTTTCGTTTGCCAATGGTCGGCCTCGATTCAAGGCCTATGACTTATATGGCTTACCAGACTATGCTGAAGCTATTTTCTAATCAGGCGGGCCTGGGGGATTTTTACTTTACATCTCATTCACTAAGGAGGGGGGGTTGCACCTACTTGGCTATGTCCGGTGCAACCATCGAGGAAATCTGGGCTTCTGATACTGTGTATTCCTATCTAAAAAAACCCTTGCAATCCAGAATATTAAATGATCTCCGGGTAGCGACGAGTCTTTCGTCTGTGGAGGCGTGAGACGAGGAGTGGTTGGGGCCTGGGCCGGTTTAGCCGGCCGGGGTTGGCGGTTATTGCTCAGCCAGATGGGCCTCAGCAAATAAACGAGCCTTCCACCACTTCCCGTCTTGTCTCTTATCTTCCTACGTCGTAGCCCAATTTATGGGATATATAATTTATTACTATGAGTATAAAGGGGCGGAGCTATATTCCTATATCCTGCATGATCCTAGCATTTAATGCTGCCTTTATTATTAACCCATGATATTTATTGTTATATTCGCTGCGGGCCGTTTACCGGCTGCGCTATCCTGGCCCCCCACCATGTTGCCAGATGTCAATCAGCGCTTGTTAGGTGCACATCGGCGCCAGTTAAAATTTTTTCTTGGTAGGGCGGTTATTGCTCAGCCAGATGGGCCTCAGCAAATAAACGAGGCTTCCACCACTTCCCGTCTTGTCTCTTATCTTCCTACGTCGTAGCCCAATTTATATTTATGATCTTAGATGGCAAAATGATGTGGGTATATCAACCCAGGTTCCCACCACTTGTTCTAATTGGTTGCTTACAAACCTGTCCTGGAGACACTGTTGTGGGAGTAATAACATAAGCCACTGCAGGTTTTTTTTGTTTTTGTTTTGTTTTTTGTTTTCAAATTTTTATTCCAGTTATGCCGATGAGAAATACTCTTAATATCACTCAATGATAGGAATTTGCTAAAACTAATGTAACTTATTTCATACAATATGTCATCCAACATTATTAAGAAAATAAGATCTCAACATGTTATGGTATCTATTGTTTAAATAATGTATATGATTTGTAATACAAGATGACACTGTATGTGAAGTGAAGTGGATTTTTCCCAAAAAGAAATCAAATTATACAATTTGTACTCAGATCATCTCATTAAATATCACTTTCACAATACATTTTGAATGAAACCAGAATCCAGAATAATTCCTTGACATATTTGCAACATAATCAAGTAATAAATATTGTATTATAAATTACTTTCTCTGTGCATGCAATGCTTAAAGAGGGCACTAAAATCTGCATTTTGCTAATGACATTGTTTTGATTAGCACCAAAAAAAGTGGGTGATAATAGCAGAAAACTCAGGCACCTCTGTTTTGAAACGAGCACAGTCTAATATCAGGGCCGCGTTCAGGGTATGCCTCCAAGACGTCTCTGGGAAATCCCTGACGTTATGCTAGTCTGAACAGCAAAAGCAGTTGATCGCCTCGAAAATGGCCGCACCCCCCTAGGCAGCAGCCATTTGCAATGAAAAAGAAGCGCTCTGATTGGCTGAAACCACCGAATATGGCAGCCATTTTCAAGGCGCTTTTGTCTCCTATGTGAAAAGGGAGACGTCTCGGAGACAGCTCGGAGACGTCTCGAAGACGGACCCTGAACGCGGCCCAGGTCATGGTGCTGGCACTAGTGGCAGCTTAGATTTTGGTTTCCCAGTGGGCACTGCCACTGACCACAATTACCCACTGTCACGAGTCGGAACCCATCCCGACATGACTTTTATGGATGATGCTAGGATGTAACGCATCAGCAAACAAGTGTTGGTGTTTAAATAAAAGGTACTGACTACTACAGGACCAGACGGGATGCCTGAATGAGTTAGAGCGTCCGTCTCCCGTGCTGGTAGATCATGGGGTCGTGGTTCGAGTCCCAGTCGAGTCAAACCAATGACATTAAAATTGATACTTGTCGCTTCCTAGCCAGGCGCTCGGCATTATTAGGATAGGGCAAGGACTGGTGTGCTCAGTGTCACGATAATGTGACTGAGTGGGATACCAGGTCATGGTGCTGGTGGCCTGGTTTCCCAGTGTGACAGCACTATAAAGTCGCCACTATAAAGTGCACACTGTCACAAGTCGGTACCTGTCCTGATATGACCTTAGATGTTGCTAGGATGTAAAACAACAAACAAACAACTGACTACTACAATGTAGCTTTATCTTTATAGTGCCTCCAGGGACGCGTTAGTGAACTAGACAAATGGCGCCGCCTATGTCCGGTTAGCCTGGTTCCCTGGCCTTTTAAGAGATGTTGCCACTGTTATACCAAAGTACCAGCTGAAGTCTATCTCTCATTCTCTGTCTTGTTTTTGTGGTTTTTTTTGTTTCTTCATTATATTTTTTGTTTTTGTTGTCGTTGTAAAGCCCTGTTCACACGGGCAAAATGTAAAGCGATTTAGACAAGGCGAATCAAATGATTCGATTTAGTTTGAAAGTGTTTCGCGTTCACACGGGCAGTGCTTTGCGTCGATTTAAGGCGGAAATCGATATCTGCGCATGAGCAAGTCAAGACTAACCAGCGCCAGTTTCGCTTAGTCGATGTCGGCACTAGAGAGTGTGGGTTCGACCTAGATCTGTTTCAACTGAATCGTATTGTTTTGGAACGGTCAAAACTTCTGCTGGGCAGTGAAACCCTAAAAATAAATGATGAAAAAACTGTCTGTGCACCTCTAGCAGGTTCATAGACCAAATTATATAATATGCACTTTTGATCGACCGGAAAGTCAACAAACTAAGGTCTCGACTGTGCATGTGTGTCATGTCCTTAATCCGCCTCAACGGTTGGGTTCACACATGCCACTTGTGTCGATTTAAGCTAAATCGCTTCATCTATACTACCTCGCGAGGTGGTTTATTTGAAGTGAACTAGATGCATCGATCCAGCCCTAAATCGCATTAGCGTAGCGTCCACACGGCGAATGTGAGTCAAACTAGGCAAGTCGATTTATATGAATCGAATTAACTGCCCAGTGTGAACGGGGCTTTAGTCTGTGCCATTTTGAACGTTTCCAGGAATTGTGCAAGCTTGTGGATGTACTATTTATTATCAACTTGTGTGATTTTCTATTTTGTGAAACTACATGAAACTTTAAGCAAGTGTCTGGTATGTGACTGTTATAAACACATATGGGTCTTTGTTATACTTCTGCACCTGAATGGCCTAAATAATGGTTACTAATGGTGTGTGTTTTGTAATATGTAGTGGTGCAAGTAGCACTGTTGGAGGCAGCCATACAAAAAACCACTGAAAACCACCTTTGTCAGTTAAGATATGATATATATTGATATGTATATTTGTCAAACTAATTCTTGAACATGACTTGCATGAACATGCTATGTTGAGTTACTATTTGATTTCCACCACATGGTGTTATATTGTTGCTCTCATACCCCGTGAGGGGTCGACAGAGTAAGAATAAAATCATTTGTGGTTGTGGATGCAATCAGGCGGCACCTAGCGGCAACCATTGGTAAAGGAACCCGACTAGTACGCGTGCACCCAATCCCAATGGCGCCCTCGAGAGGCGAGTGCCTGAACTAGACAAGTGGCGCCGCCTATATGTGAAGTCTGTGTCGATTAGGCTTCTATTGAGCTCTAACGGGAGTTGCTTTTCTCACATGTTCAAACCGGCACATAGGGAAAAGTAAGTTAATTTAGTACGATATTCTCTCATTTTAGAGGTATACCGCGGCCCAATTTGTAACAAGAAACTGGTTCTACTATCCACACGATTTACATTCGGGCGGTACCATTACAGGTGATTTCCAGCAGATGGCGAGACGATGTAGGCCTACGTAACTGCAAGTTACAACGTATGCCTTGAGACGGTCGTAAGTAGGCCTAACACTAGTACTAGTAGTAGTAGTACAGTAACCGTAATATTATGACCTGTAAGTTAAGTTGTTTTGATCTGGGATAGATACTGCAATGTGTGTTTTTACATATTAATATTCACAAGTTGTAGTGTAACTACTGCAACAGTTCGGTGTGTGGACCCCCTCCCCCCATCCACATCCCCCCCCCCCCCCAATCCACACACACACACACACACACACACTCACACTCACACTCACACACACACACACAGCACAGCACAGCCTAATGAACCGAAAATATCAACCACAAACCAAAAAGTAGCCAAGAACCTACAGACACAGATCGAGCTTTTGAGTTTTGTGCCCGAAAACCAGATACTAGAGATAGGGGACATCAATTCAGTCATTGGAGGCATTCGGCTGGGACCTTTCTATCCGCAAGATTTAGGCTCCGCCCATCCGCGCAGTGAACTAGGTTTTCGAATGCAAAGAGGACCAGTCAAATGGCTTCAGTGGTTTCAGCCAATCAGAGCTGTTCTCTTCCATTGCAAATGGCAGGTTTATATAGGGGCAGCCATTTGCAATCGAAGAGAGCAGCTCTGATTGGCTGAAGCTACTGAATACACCATGTGACCTTATGGATGGAGCCACAAGACACATTTGATTCATATGTATAGAAACCCACTTCTGGTCCCAGTGGAATAGGAATTTGTGAAGAAATATTTTGATATGCGAATATAGAGGCCCAGTCGAATACGTCCATTTTTGCATAAACATCAACCAGGTGAGCAATAAGTTGGGGGGAAAATAAAGAAGAAAGGATATACCACATAAAAGAAAAGTAAACAGAAAAATGAATAACAGCATGTAGCCTACTGGGATGATTAATTAAAGGAAATGGCTATTCGTACGGGACCGTATCATAGTATCAATAGCCAGAGCACTTTTTAATATTGGTACGGGTTAGGATAATTTTGTTTGTTTGTTGTTTTACATCGTAGCAACATCTAAGGTCATATCAGGACGGGGAGTGTTAGGATTGTTTCATCTTTCTTATGATTGGACGAAAGCTAGTCATGTGACTACCACCGTACTAATAAGGGCTCTGGCTATTCATACGGTCCCGAACGAATAGCCACTGCCTTAATTAAAACTACGTAATTCATCGTATGAAATTGCTAATATTAGGCCTAATATTACTACAATCAGTAAGTCTGCAACAACACACCTCATACTTATAAGTTATAGTAGTTATACCAAGTTATATGCGTACTGTTCTATTAAAATGTGAATTTGAAAACATAATTGTTATTTTATTCAGTAATTAAAGTTTTCATAATTAATTATACAAACATTGACAAATTCATTACAATCTATGACATCTATATGAAAATAAGTTTAATTTGAGTTGGTATTGCTCATAGGTAATAGTAGGCTTATATATCAAGTGACTAGGCTAGATGCAACTAATTATATTACTATTCTTTGGCAACATTTTTTTTAGTTGCTTTGTACACAATAATTTATGATAATACACTCAGATTTTGTCTTTACTTTCTGTATCGGTGACTACTGCATGGTGCCACCACACACTGTGTGTACCTGCATATATTCGGCGTTACCTGCGAGCACAGTAGGAGGGTTGTGTGGTTACAGCTCGCGCAATATGCTTCCTGCACCGACTCCTGCTAATTGTTACGTCTACACCAGCAATCTACCACGTCACATACCGTCGATCACTGAGCTGTGCATTCAACCTGGGATCCAGGCATGATTACGCTAACTGCATTCGTCTATAGAGCCCCTAAAGCTCAGTTGATCAGGATTGGAATTAACCTATTCTCCAGGGCGACTCGCAGAGATCTATACTGGGCTGTGAGCTCTTCTAAGTGACTATATATAGGCTATCGTTTATTTATCGAATATCACTATTACTGCATTAGACTAAACCATGCAGTTTCACGCAATAATCTGACGAGGACTTGTATCTGGTAGGTTAATAGGCCTATATTTCTTAAAGATCTAGCAACCTTGATTTAACATGCATTCTTTACATGGATATTGGATGTATATATCCTAAAATATTTAAACTCGGGACCTATTAACTGCATTTAATTGTTTTAAAAAATCTGTTAAAGTAACATAATCTCATAGTTTTGAGTTTCTGCCATATTTTGAAATAGACATTAGGTTGATCGTTATTTTCCCTTTCTTTTAGTTTGAAGTCACTTTTATTTTAAAGGGTTACCTTTATGAGATATTTGGCTTGAAAACCTTCTAAATTTACTTTGATGTAGGCCTAGACTTAGGAAATATGCTTGACACCACATGCTTCAGCAGTGACGGGTTCTATTAAAATGCACCAGTATCTAAATTAGATATATTTTAGTTTCGGAAATTTTGGTGCTTTCATCCAATAATGGAGGTTGAAAACAACCGCGATGGCGTGATCTTCCTACTGAATAAATCATTACAAACCAAAGCATGTTCAGACGAGAGACAAAGGTTGGCCTACATGCATACACATAGATATAGCTGTGTTTATAAAATGTCTAGGCCTCTAAGAATACTTTTATGTTTGATTTGTCTAGTGTTTGCTGCTTTTGTAGTTAGCTTGCACAGTTTGCATTGTAGGTTAAAATAATACAATTTGTGTGTGTACTGATTGATATCGGTTCATAACACAGATAGAGGAATGGATGTAAAAACAAAACCATAAAGATAAAGTACGCCCCCTAACCCCGGACAGACACAAACACACGTGCGCACACACGCACACGCGCACACGCACACACGCACACGCACGCGCACCCCCCGCCCCCACATAACACATTGAAAGAACCACACTATCCAGTCATACTTTATCTCCTGCCATCGGTAGGCTAATACTTTGCAATAACCTGTTAGTGTTAGTAGTTCATATGGCCTTTTCATTTCTGTGACTCATGCCGTTAAAATACATCATGTATGGGTTTCTGATTGTTTCGATATTGTCTCCATGATCGGTTTAACCTAGATTTGGAAGCATTTAGACCAGGCGCTTCTACTACGTGGCTTGGTGACATATTGTGTCATATGACGGTGGGAGATTGGCACATGTGCCGTGACACTGCCACTGATCGTGCGGGGATTGATTAGAGTTTGATTCGATGAATACCTTTACATATGTTACTGGACGGGGGGACCTAAGTGCAACATTAAAGCGGAATAGTCCGATGAAAACATAAAAGTTTCAAAATCAAAGCAATTATGTAGATTTTATTCTAGATACTGGTGCACTTATTAAACATTTGTCACCACACAGAAGAGAATACTAAATCCATTTAATAGAACCTGTTGCCCGTAGAAGTCTATTGTGTCAGAGTCTTGGCATGCTTGCCAACATTAATTTAGCATGTTTTTTTTTTGGTTTTTGTTGTTGAAGATTTATACTGCCTATCATGGATAAGCCTGAATAGGCTTGTTTTCACCATTAGACAGTTTGTTGATAGAAAGCCCGAGCCTACACTTTTACCGACCCAAGGGATTTTTAACCTCCCACACCACATAGACATGGTATGAGAGCAACTGGCCTTTGATGACGCTGTAAGTTATACACAGCGGTGGAAATCCAAATAGGAAGAGGTAGGGGCACAGGGAATCGAACCACTGACCTTCAGATTAGCAGTCCGACCTAGAAAAAAGTCAGATACTCTAACCACTCCGCCACAGAGAACACTTCAGTGGGGAGAGCATTTCAAATATCTCAAAATTACCTATTTAAAATAAAAGTTACTTCAAGCTAAAGTAAGGTAGATAGATTATAATGATCAACCTAATATATTTATACCAGAAAATGACAGAAACTCAAAACCATCGGACCATGCAACTTTAACACACGACCTTAATGGACTTTGGACTAAGAGCAAAGGATTAGTACTTGACTCACGTAAGGCGTTTTTAGAAGGTGTGACTTAACATGCGCCCACACACACACACACACACACACACACACGCCCCCCCACACACACGTGCACGCGCACCCACCCCCATCTACACCCCCACCCCCACCGTTTTTGTCACCCCACCACTCTACCTGTTACACACAACACGTCCTAGTTTCTTTTTGTTTGTTGGGGTTTTAGGCCCAGCAACATCTATGGTCACATCGGGATGGGTACCGATTAGTGACTAGATAGTAGATTGCTTATTTTTGTTCGCTGGGGTTTTAGGCCTAGCAACTTCTAACGTCAAATCGGGATGGGTATCGATTAGTGACTAGATTGCTTATTTTTGTTTGTTGTGGTTTTATGCCTAACAACATCTAAGGTCACATCGGGATCGGGATCGATTAGTGACTAGATTGCTTATTTTTGTTTGTTGTGGTTTTATTCCTAGCAACATCTAAGGTCACATCGGGATGGGTAACAATTAGTGACTAGACTGCTTTATTTTGTTTGTTGGAGTTTTAGGCCTAGCAACACCTAAGGTCATATGAGGATGGGTACCGATTAGTGACAATACACTATTCGTGACAACTTTATAGTGTTGTCTCATTGGGGGACCGTGTCATTAGGCTCAGTGATCCGACATCCCACTCAGTCACATTATCCTGATACTGAGCTAACCAGTCTCTGCCCTACCTTAAAGCTGCATAGTCCGATGAAGTATTACATTTTCAAAACCAAAGCAGTCACCTTGATTTGAATTTACATATCTAACTTAGATACTGATGCACTTATTAAACATTTGTCACCACATATAAGGTCATACTGAGTCAATTTAATAGAACCTGGTACTACATAAGCCTATGTTGTCAGAATTTTGACATGCTTGCCAAAATTAATTTGGCATAGTTGCACTTAAAATATCTCAACGGTTACTCCATTTAATATCAAATTTACCTCAAACTAAAACAAGGTAGCTTATAACATTCAGCTTAATATGTTTGCCTCAGAAAAACTCAAAACAAATCGGACTATGCAACTTTAATAATGCTGACACCAGGCTAGGTAGCGACAAGTATCAATTTGATAAGTCACTGGGGACCAGACGGGATGGCCGAATGAGTTAGAGCGTCCGTCTCCCGGGTTGGTAGATCATGGGGTCGTGGGTTCGAACCCTGGTCGAGTCAAACCAATGACTTAGAAATTGATACTTGTCGCTTCCTAGCCTGGCGCTCGGCATTATTAGAATAGGGCAAGGACTGGTTAGCTTCGTGTCAGGATAATGTGACTGAGTGGGATATGGGGTCATGGTGCCGGCGGCCTGATTTTCCAGTGGGGCAGCACTATAAAATCGCCATGAGTGCATACTGTCACAAGGCGGTACTCGTCCTGATATGACCTTAGATGTTGTTTTTTTGGTCCATTAGTTGTTTAAGCAGGGGAAGTTTCAGTCATAGACGACTGGTCTTCCTCATTCCACTGCTGGTCGATAGAAAGCCCGAGCCTACACTTTTACCGACCCAAGGGATTTTTAACCTCCCACACCACATAGACATGGTATGAGAGCAACCAGCCTTTGATGGCGCTGTAAGTTATACACAGCGGTGGAAATCCAAATTGGCAGAGGTGTGGGCATGGGGAATTGAACCACCAACCTTCAGATTAGGAGTCTGACCTAAAAAAATGTCAGACACTCTAACCACTCCGCCACAGAGAACGCACAAACAAAAGTCACTGGTTTGATTCTAACCGATGAGTTCCCATGCGGGAAGCCAGCCAACACTCTTACTGATTCAGCCGTCCTGTCCTAGAAGTGGGTTGCTTGGTTTGTGACTGCGACCAGTTGCTGCATGCCGTAACTGTAAGTTATTTGGCTATTGTAAGATCAGGGTATCAACCACTGCTGTGCACTCTGGGAATGTGGAAACGCGCCAAATTCCTGAGGCGAGGTTAAAGGCACTTAAAGCTGCATAGTCCGATGAAGCATCACATTTTCAAAATCAAAACAATTATCTAGATTTGATTCTACATATCTAACTTAGATACCGATGCACTTATTAAGTATTTATTGCCACATAGAAGGGAACACCGAGTCGATTTAATAGAACCTGTTACTGCAGAAGCCTATGGTATCACAGTTTTGGCGTGCTTGCCAAAATTATTTTCACATGTTTGAATTTCAAATATCTCAAAAGGTAGCCATTTCAATTAAAAGTTACTTCAAACTAAAGTAAGGTAGATTATAATGATCAATTTAATATATTTATCTCAGAAAAATGTCAGAAATTCAAAACCATCGGACTATGCAACTTTAAGTTAAAGCTGCATAGTCCGATGATTTCGCATTTTAGTCATTTTTCTGAGATAAATATATTAAATTGGTTGTCATAATCTACCTTACTTAAAGGCCCTGTCACATTACGGCGTATGGCGTTAGCGTATGCCGGCGTATGCGGTTTTCGACCCATACACCGTCATACGCCGTCATTCGCTACGCACGAGGTCCCAGCGGCATCTGAAGCGTATGCCCAGCGTATGCCTAACCTATGCCTAACCTACCCCTAACCTATGGCGGCATATTCAAAGCGTATCCCGACCTATGCACAGCGTACTGTGATGAGGTTTGACGGTTGTGATTGACAAGTTCAGCATACGCCCAACCTATGTGTAACCTATGTCGGTGTACGCATAGCATACATCGAGCATATGAGCAGCGTATGAGCAGCGTATGAGCCATACGCCGCCATACGCCGAACATTTTTGAGCATGCTGAAAAAAAATTTGGACGGACGCGTGTATGACGGCGTATGACGGCATATGCCGGCGTATGTGTAGCATATGCTTAGCGTATGACGGCGTATGACGGCGTATGGGTAGAAAATCCATACGCTAACACCATACGCTGTAGTGTGACACCACTTTTACAGAACGTTGGGGGTACGCTAGAGACACCCGGCGGGTGTCAATCCAGCATATGCCCAACCTATGCCAACGTACGCCTAACCTATGCGTAACCTATGCCAGCGTATGCATAGCGTACGCCTAGCGTATGAGCAGCGTATGATCCATACGCTGCCATACGCTGACAATTTTGAGCAAGGAAACAGGCTTGTTGGAGGATCGGCGTATGACCGCGTATGCGTAGCGTATGGCGGCGTATACCGACGTATATGATGTAACGCGCTTACGCCGCCATATGCTCCCGCACAAAACCCCAATGTGACAGCCCCTTTAGTTTGAAGTAACTTTTATTTTAAATGGCTAACTACGTTTGAGATATTTGAAGTGAAAACATGTACAATTAATTTTGGAAAGCATGCCAGAACTGACACCATAGAGTTATGCAGTAACAGGTTCTATTAAATTGGTTCAGAACGCCCTTCAATGTGGCAACAAATGTATGTAGATATATTTTAGTACATAATTTATTCATTTGAATAGTTCTCTTCTCAACTCCAGGGACTGCTCTTCCAGCTGTTTCACATTTAAAAGTTTATATAGTTCTTACTCGGAAGTCAGATACCAAATTAAATGATAGAACATTAAAGTACATGATATGGTAAGTGATACAATATGATAACATCCAGGTGATCAGATAATACCGCGATAGGTTGAACCAGTTGGGAAGATTATTTGCAATATTTGCTATTTTCACAATTAACTATTAATGTTCATGTTTGCCCTTGGAATATCTCGAAAGTTTGTCAATTATCATGAAATCTATTCCAAATTGAACTAGAGTTCATATTTATGAAGACAATTGAAAAAGAAAAAAATCAAGACCAATTGATTATATAGCTTTAACAAAGACCATATGTGTAGTTAGTTGCTTAGACTTCCTGCGGAGTGTGGCCAAATCATTAGAGCGCGCACCTCGCGTGCGGGAGGTCGGGAGTTTTGTCCCCGGTCGAGTACAACCAGTGACTTATGAAACTGATACTTGTCACTTCTTAGCCAGGTGCTCGGCATTAATAGGATAGGGCAAGGACTGGTTAGCTCAGTGTCAGGACAATGTGGCTGAGTGGGATATTGGGTCATGGTGCCATCAGCCTGATTTCCCAGTTGGGCAGCACTATAATGTTTCCAGGAGTGTGCACTGTCACAAGTCGGTACCTGTCCTGGTATGACCTTAGATGTTGCCAGGATGTAGAGCCCCAACAAATAATTTAAAAAAACAACCATTATACCGCTATTTATATTTTCAACAGATAAATTGTGGAGATGTCCAAATGTAATGCTTCCGCTGCTGCCTCCAACCATAAAACCATCATAAAGTAAAGTAAGTGCATTGAATGATTAACGTTGCATAGTCCGATCGCGTTTGAATTTTTGTTTTACTTTTTAGATAAATATATCGAGTTGGTCGTTATGACCTACTGATCATTAGTTCGGAGTCTTTTTGATGAAAAATGGCTAGTTTTGAAGCAATTTGAGCTGAAAGAAACCAACATACTTTCGACAAGCTTTCCAAAAGTCCTCTCGCTATGACTGTTATTGACATCTCGCGATGACCGCGTAATGTGGAATGACCTAAAAAAATAATAGACTGGTCACCTTAGATAGTAAATTCACTGATTATTCTATGTATGCTGGCCCAAATCACTAGTTAATGCACCAATATCTAAGTTGGATATATATAATCAAATTAAGATACATGTTTTGGTTTTGAAAAATAAATATTTCATCGGACCATGCAACTTTAATGTTATGAAAAATTATACCAGTTGTGAATTTGGGAATAGGGCCTGCATTATTACTTCAACTTTCACATTAGTTCTCCCTACTGCCGTCAGAGGGCGGGTTGGGGGTGGAAATACTCTATAACTTATTAAAAAAACTAACACATGAAATTCTGCATTAAAACTGTGCTAGCAAATATTTTAATTAAATCTAATGTATGTTTTTAGCACAATTTCATTGCGGTTAAAATCAGAAGCAAAAATAAGGAAGGTAAACTTTATAATGCTACACACACAAACCACGTAAAGTATCACTGGGTTTCGAACTCCTATATGCAGTGTCTAGAACCAATACCTTACCACTAGACTGGGTGAATTGGTAGAGCGCAGGCCTCGCATGCGGGATATCGGGAGTTTGATTCCTGGTCAAGTCAAACCTATGACTTATCAAAGTGATACTTATCGCTTCCTAGGCTGACGCCCAGCATTAATAGGATAGTAAAGGACTGGTTAGCTCAGTGGCAGGGTAATGTGACAGTGGGATATCATGTTATGGTGCTGGCAGCTTAATTTCCCATTGGGGAAGCATTATAAAGTCATCATGGGTGCTCGCTGTCACAAGTCAGTACCCATCCTGATATGACCTTAGATGTTGCAAGGACATAAAACTCCAACAAAATTGCCACTGAAACTATGATCTAGTGATAGGACCCTAAGAAATGTTCAATAGTACACGCCTAAACTGGGTCACTTGGCTGAGTAACTGAGTGACAGCCCAATAGACTACATCACGGTTCCGACTGCGCATGCGCTGAAAACGGCGTTGGGAGCAAAGCAAAGGCGTACGCCCATTGAGTTTGCCGATACGCGTAGGGCAAAACTGGCATTTTATTCAAAATAACTAGAAATACATAACAATTTGGCATAAACATGGATGGAAGGATGCAATATAATAATATAATGAATATGTTTAAGACACAACTCTCCATAAACCATAGAATATAAATAAAAACATGAATAAAATAAGTAAAACTGACTGGCTATGGCTCTAACACTAGTCTCAGTGCCCAGATTTATCTAATTCTAAATGCACATGGCATAAGATGTGCTGGTTATATTGATGTAAATGCAATGCTGGATAAAAGATTAATATCTTAATTTATTATATATATTTTTTTAGTTGGTATTCTATGTTTCAAACAAGAGCTGAGATGAGCTGAAACTAGCACATTTCATAGCTACACGCAGTGTATTAGCATGTGTCATATGCTTCTCGTTGCTTTGTTTTGCTCTGACGCATCCCACAATGCACCACGCCGCTGGAACCGTGATGTAGTCTATTACTCCTCTGTAAAATCTAAACTGGGTCACTGGAGTTAGCAAAAGTTGGTGCTATCCACCGCTTGTGGGAGAACTGGGAACTAATGGGACCATGCCATGCACAACCTGGTGTAGAAATGAGCGTCACTAATAGGGCAAGGATCGGATCCCTTTAAACTGCTATAGGGGAAAGTCCTCAACATCTGTGACAGCGGCCCAGAAGTCATTAAAAGTGCTGAAAATTTAACTGCTTCTCAAATTGAAATCAGATTTTGCAATTGAGTTTTTTTTGGCTTGCGATTTCGGACTAAATCCAAATGAAAATAGTCTTGAATTCCTATCCATAACATCCCTGAAAAGCCTTGAAATAGCCTTGAATTCTATATCTTCACACGTGTACGGACCCTGAGAACATGCTCTCGCTAACTGCTCCTGCTTGTACATCCCAGCGCTGCCCGTGCCATGGAGAGGTCGCTGAAGTGCAGCATGCGGCGCGAGTTCGGCGCCTTGGCGGGTGGTCTGGACGTGATGAAGCTGTACTTGGCACAGCGCAGGACCAGCCCCGCCACCGGTAACCAAAGCTCCATCAAATTCCCCCTCCCCCTGGCGAGCGCATCCTGCACTCGCGCGTCCAGCACTCGCGCGTCACATGACCTGGGAAACGCCGTGACCGTGACCTCTGACCGCAGATTGAGGTCAGCGGGAGGGCGGTTTCTCTCGACACATAACCCGCCAACACAGACAGCAGTGAGAGAGGCGAAGAAGGCAAATGGGGAGCAGGAGAAGAAGAAGGCGGAGGAAGAGGTGACGGTGAAGGTGGAGGCAGACCTGGAAGTGGAAAGGGTGTTAGGCGATCATGAGGAATGCTGGATGGCGGCCATTGATAGAGACTTTCAGCTGCTGCTCGAGAAGGACAAAACACAAGCAACAAGTTGTTCGATCTCGGACTTCATTCGGAAGAGACATTCGGAACACCTCCTGCCAGTTCGGCTTTCGACTCAAGCAGTAGCACATTCTAAGCCTAAAAGGTGTGGTTTGCGATTGTTCACCAGCAATTTAGATGTTCCAATTTCAACTCAGGTCATCCATAAGATGGAATTAGAGAGAATAGCCGTAGAAGGAAAGACAGGAAACGACGCTCCATGTGGTGTGGAGGACAATTGTGTTGATTCCCATTGCCAGCCACGTCATCGGATGGAGGAGGTTGGGAATGGACAAATTGCGCAGTTGACACCTTTCAGGTCAACGTTCTCCAAGGTTTATCCACAATCTCCTGGGAAGCATCACCCAAAGATTGCTTCAGCCTTACGGCCTAAAACAACTGACTCTTCCACAGACCTGAATGAGCTGCAATCCCGAACGAATGCGCAGGTATTGATGATCGACACCAGAAAGCACTCACTTTCAGAGACATCATTAGTACGGCCAGTGCCCTCGAAGGGCAAACGTTTCAGACACGTCTTTCTACAGTCGCGCTTTAGAGTCAAAAGTGTGCAGCCCAGGAATCTACCACAACCGACCACCTCAGTGAATCAATGGGGAAGTACTCCTGAGCCGTTGATGACAGTGTTTGGCTATTCAAACAGTAATGGCTCGCAGTCAAATGAACTGAAACTGGAGAATATCGATGTGGTGAACATACAGCAGGAGAAAGCCTACAAGAAGAAGCCGGTCCTCCGGTCCTGCCCCCGTATCATCTCTGGTGATTTCCTAATGCCGCCTGGACGTGATGGCGAGACGAAGGACAGTCGCGTGGAGAACTACACCAAGCTGGACGCCAACAAGCGGTTCTATCTCACATTCTGTCAGGGCATGCAAAAGGACGAAGCCCCCTCAGCATCAGGTTGGAAGGACCCCCCTCCCTCCTATAATACAACATTCTCTCTTACGGGTAGTGATCGAGGCGGAAGCTGCAAACTGGAAGGAGTGTGACGTCAGTATGGTGTATAGGGCATGAGATCATGGGTGGTTTATAAGGAAATGCGACTGGGGTTCGCTCTCTTCCAAAAATGAAACAAAACCCTGAATCAATCACCATACCCATTCTTGATCATACCCATTCATCATCCACCAGCCATACCTAACCATCTTAGCGCTAGCACTGGACGCAGCCATAGAATTGGTAAAGCGCAGGCCGGGGGTTCGAATACCGGTCTCGTCGAACCAATGACGTACAAAATTTATGTGCACTGATGTACCTTTTGCTACCTATCCTGGCATTCAGTGTTACTCGGATAGGGCAAGGATAGACTGGTTAGCTCATTATCAGGATAATGTGATTGAGTGGGAACTCGGGTCAGGGTGCCAGCAGCCTGGTTCCCTAGTGGGGGCAGCACTATACATTTTCCATTAGTGCGTACTGTCATAAGTCAACACCCGTCCTGATATGACCTTAGATGTTGTGAGGATGTAAAGCGCCAACAAAAAACATCGCTAGCAAACTGATAACTTGCAACTTTTAGAATCTCTGTAAATAACCTGCTATCCCGCCATATTGTGCTAATTTAGCCTCCTTTGATGTTTATGATGTTGCTGTTCAGCCTCCGTATCGACAAAAGAGCTGTTAAAGGGATAGCACATTAAAAAAAAAAAAGCAGAAGTAAAAAGCAGAAAAAAAGAGGAGGGGAAGATAAAAAAGCTAATCCTGAACAGATGGTAATATTCGAGCAGCTTGTATAAAGATTATGCTGTCCACAAATGAACCAAAGGTGCAGGTCTGATGTCATTCAGTTGATGCAAATTACTTAACCCTCCAACTACCTTAGTTTGACATTAGCCTATGTGTTAAGGAGGGTACACACCGAATAACTTTCTATCCTTAAGCTAAGATTCTATATACGTGGTATGCGGCATGCGAATGTGAATGTGGTATGCACCATAGATACCCATGCTGACCTCCAATAGTCGATGTCTTCTTTTTGTGTTTTGGGGTTGCTAAACAAACCACACAAAAAAAAAGATACCCACCCGATTTTTTGAGTTTTTTGCTCCAAATTTGTGACGGAAAGTCAAAGTTACTATTGTTTTCTGTGGCAAATGCATTCACATTCGCACCGATCGGTCCATGAGTCGATCCATTTGCCACATTCGCGTTCGTGTTCGCATTCGCATTCAGACATATGGAAGCGCTACTATGCCTTTACATGCTTTTCGATTTTTTTCCGCATTCGCATACCGCATATCGCATACCACGTTTATCGAATCTTAGCTTAAGTCGGTGACTGGGTTTTAAGCTGAATAGTCTGATGAAGCATAAACTTTTTAAAACCAAAGCAATTATTTAGATTTGATTCTACATATCTAACTTAGATACTGATGCATTTGTTGCCACATAGAAGGGGATACGGAGCCAATAGAACCTGTTACTGCAGAAGCCTCTGGTGTCAAAGCTTTGGGGTGCTTGGCAAAACTAATTTCACATGTTTGCACTTGAAATATCTTAAAAGTTAGCCATTTAAATATAAGGTTACTTCAAACTAAAGTAAGGTAGATCATAAAAATCTATTCAATGAATTTATCTATTACAAAAACTGACAGAAACTCAAAACCATCAGACTGCAACTTTAATCCAGGGAGTTGGCGACCGGATTTATTAAAAACCCATCGCTAACCAGGTCATATTATGCATACCGGCCATAATAAACAGTTTCCTAGCTAATCTTTAACTAAACTTAAACTGTATTTGTTTAGCCAGACCACATTGCACAACTTTCGATGTTTGTCACATTCTACAACTTTCGATTCTTAGTCGGTGACTGGGTTTAATCCTGAGAGTAATATTAAAACATTTTCTGAGCTAATCTTTAACTAAACTTAAGCGATATTTGTTTAGTCAGGTTTCATTGTACAACTTTCGATGCTTGCCACATTCCACAACTTTCGATCCTTAGTCGGTGACTGGGTTTAATCCCGAGAGTTGGCGACTGGATTGATTTAAAACCCATCGCTAACCAGGTCATGATATGCATACCAGCCATAATAAACAGTTTCCTAGCTAATTTTTAACTAAAGTTAAACTGTATTTGTTTAGCCAGACCACATTGCACAACTTTCGATGTTTGTCACATTCTACAACTTTCGATTCTTAGTCGGTGACTGGGTTTAATCCTGAGAGTAATATTAAAACATTTTCTGAGCTAATCTTTAACTAAACTTAAGCGATATTTGTTATTCAGGTTTCATTGTACAACTTTCGATGCTTGTCACATTCCACAACTTTCGATCCTTAGTCGGTGACTGGGTTTAATCCCGAGAGATGGCGACTGGATTGATTTAAAACCCATCGCTAACCAGGTCATGATATGCATACCGGCCATAATAAACAGTTTCCTAGCTAATCTTTTACTAAGCTTGAACTGTATTTGTTTAGCCAGGTCACATTGGACACTTTCGTTGCTTGTCACATTCTATAACTTGCGATGCTTAGGTACTGACCAGACTTAATTCTGAGGGTTAGTGAGTAGATTTATCTTAATGTTAAATTGTGTATCAGCCATATAATTTGTGTTTGTTTGTTGTTTTACGTCCTAGCAACATCTAAGGTCATATCAGAATGGGTACCGACTTGTGACAGTGCCCACTCATGGCGACTTTATATTGCTGCCCCACTGGCAAACCAGGCCACCTGCACCATGACCCGATATCCCCACAGTCACATTATCCTGTTACTGTGCTAACGAGTCTTTGTACTATCCTATTAATGCCGAGCGCCAAGCTAGGTAACAACAAATATCAAATTTATAAGTCATCGGTTTGACTCGGGTGGGATTCAAACCCTCGACCTTCCGCACGGGAAGCCTGCCCTCTACCGATTCGGCCACCGCGTCTGCTCATGAACCATATGAGTCTACCCAAGTTCAAATCATTTGTTGTAAATTTCTAACTATTTCCAGACTCTTAATTCATTCATAGTACCACTAGCACTACTGACTCCTGATTGGACTAATCTGTAAATATACATGTACATATTTATTTATTCAATGTCAGTCCAACATTAATTTTGACGTGTCTGGCTGAAATCATCGATGATTTGATACAATGTTAATGAAATAAAAAAACCGAACTGACTCAAATTTTAATTCTCTTTGCTTCCATCACAAAGATCAAACCACTTGTAAAAAATATATGGCCTTTCGGTCATGATAGACGAGCTTGGAATCATATCAATATCTTGGTCGACGGAGTTGGGGACCATTGTTATGTAATAGCGACACAATGTGTGCCCACTTGCTGTGTGACATAAATAACTGTGTGGAAATGTCGCGCAGTGACCGGGATTGCGGTATGATGTCCGGATATTAAGATACGGGTACTAATAGGGACCTTTCATGAGCCATTTCTCTCGCTATACACTTGGTGGCAGCACCCGTTCCCGGTCCAAGTCGGCCATCATGGTTGGATAGAAGGGTGTAGGTGTGTGTGTTGGTGGTGTAGGTATGTGGTGGGGGTGCTGGTGGGGGCTTAGGGATGTGGTGGGGGTGTAGGTGTGTGTTGGGTGTGTGTGGTGCGGGATTAGGTGTGTGGTGGAGGTTAAGGGATGTGGTGGCGGTGTAGGTGTGTGGTGTGTGTGTGGTGGTGGTGTGGGTGTATGTGGTTGAGGTGTAGGTGTGTGTGTGGTGGGGGTGTAGGTGTGTGGTGGGGGTGTAAGGGGTACTGGGGGTATAGGTGTGTGTGATGGGGTATGGGGGGTATTGGTGTGTGGTGGGGGTTTGGGGATGTGGTGGGGATGTGTGTGGTGGGGGTTTAGGGATGCTAAAGATTGTGAGGTTCCGCTCTGCAAGACACCCCTACACCTCCACCACAAACCACCTACACGCCCACCACATGCACCATCAACCCCCAGCACACACACCTACATCCCCACAACATCCCTATGTCCCCACCACACCCCTACACTCCACCACACCCACTCACCACACACCCCTACACCCCCACCACACACCCACCACACACCCCTAAATCCCCATTCATCCCCACCACACACACCAAAATCCTCACCACACCCCTACACCTCCACACCACACCCACCACACAAACATATGCCCACCCACCATACACACCTACACCCCAACCACACCCACCACACCATACCCACTCACCACACACCCCTACACCTCCACCACACACCCCTAAATCCCCACACACACCAAAATCCTCACCACACCCCTACACCTCCACAACACATGAGACTGGCATGGTGCGCCATCTGAAGAGAGAGTGATGCAAACTGAAAGGTTCCCATTACTGAAATGTTCCCTCCATGCACCAGGAAGAGTGCAAATGGAGAGGGGCATAGATTATTGTTTACTGTAACTGTATGACGACTACTTGTTACCACGGGACTGCTGGGTAAGCACACCCAGCCATTCTGCATACATTAGGGACACCACCTGCCCTGGGGTTGAGTGACAGGTGCCCCCTCTTGGGCGCCACCCCTCCCAGGCTGCAGAGGTGTCTGATTGGCTGGCTGTGTGAGCCCAGTCACCCTCGTACTCCTTGCACTTGCTGGACATACCACACACTCACTCTAGAGATACCAAAGGAAGCAGTTCACCTCTGAGCTGTGTGTAACACCCATAGGGCTTAGGTTCAATGGGCTCTGAGTTTGACTGAACAAGCAGAAGCTATCTGGGTCTGTATAGCAGGCTGTAAGTGAGTCAGGGTGGCAGGTCACTAGTAGATGAACAAGAGTTGTAGCAATAAAGCTCAACCTTATCACTGTCAATCTTGCGTGACTTGTCTCCCTTTCTTTCTTATGAGTTGTGTTTTGGTATTTAGTGGGGGGGGGGGGGGGGGGGGGGGAGACTGACAGACAGTTGCCAGGATCCTCCTGATAGTAGAGAGTATAAGAGGAGTAACTGGCTGGGAGCGCGCATATATTATATCAAGTGACCAGAATATTGACTAGCTATTGGCTGGCCATAAATCATGTATATATAGGCCTATAACATGAGTAGTTTCTTAGATAATCTTATCCAACCGCAAAGTCTTATTTCCCATTATCTTGAGTTAGTTTAAAGCTGCATAGTCCGATAGAATATTAAATTTTCAAAACCAAGACAATTATCTAAATTTGATCCTACATATCTAACTTAGACACTGATGCACTTCATAACCATTTGTTGTCACACAGGAGGGGATATAAAGAGTCAATTTAATAGAACCTGTTACTGCTGAAGCCTATGGGGCCAGAGTTTTGGCGTGCTTGCCAAAACTAATTTGACATGTTTCCACTTCAAATATCTCAAAAGTTAGCCATTTAAAATAAAAGTTACTTCAAACTAAAGTAAGGTAGATTATAACAATCAATTTATTATATTTATCTCAGAAAAATTACAGAAAATCAAAACCATCCGACTATGGAACTTTAACCAAGAATCTCAACAAGTCTACCCATAAAATCATCCTCGTAGAATGGAATAATAAAGGCTGAAAATTTTCCGATTTTGACTTAGCACTGTCAAATTTCCAGAATAAAAGGAAAGCTTGTTTTATTTAATGATGCTGCTAAAGCACATTGATTTTTATCATCGGCTATTGGATGTCAAACATATGGTCATTCTGACATATTTCTTTAGAGGAAACCCGCTGCCGCCATATAGGCTACTCTTTCCGATAAGCAGCAGGGGGTCTTTTATAGGCACTTTCCCACAGACAGGACAGTACATACCACAGCCTTTAATGAACCAGTTGTGGACCACTGGTTGGAACAGAAAATAGACTAACCTGCAAATGTGTCATCCCACATCTTGCCCTTCTTGTCAGACCGCCTGTAGTAAGTCATTTTAACGTTCAATATGACTGGGTTCTCCTGGAGGAAATCCAACATCCTATCCTCCTCGGCTAATGACAGAGAACAGTCACTTTTTTTCGTCCTCGTCTTCTTGGCCGAGGCGAAGCCGAAGGTGCTACTGGAGGCTGAGGCAGAGGCCCAGGCGGTGGAGGCGACGGATGACGCATGGGAGCTCCCAAGGGAAGCAGAACGTGGAGAGCTGGAGTGGGGCCGTGTCTGGCTCTGCGTCTGCGTCTGCATCTTCAACTCAAATGACATATCCATCTCTTGAGGCTGGCTAGATGGAGAATGGTATGGTGAGGAGGAAGGTGATGACACTGGTGATGGTGGTGGTGATGGTGATGGTGGCGGAATCTGCTTCTTCCTGCCTCTCCCACGTAATGATAGCAGCCTTGCAGGCAGCTGAAGCTGTGATGTTCTTCTTGGCAGGCATGATGGCTTTGTCCCAGCCAGCATTCCCAGCTGGGCCCTGGGTGGGCCCCACATGGGCAGCCCATCTTGGGCCCAGTTAAATTTGGCCACAGGCTCCAAGTGGGGCCCACCTAGGCTAGCCCAGGTGGGCCTATCTCAGTTATTGAATATGTTCACTATATCTTAGACAAAATATGATATATTTTTTTTAACCTGGGAATCTAGCCCATGTGGGGCCCATCTCACGCCCACTTCAGAGCCCACCTGGAGCCCCTGCCCAGCTGTGCCCAGCTGGCCCATTGACAACCCATGTAGGGCCCACCAGGGCATGTTGGCTGGGGTGTGGAGAGAGCCAAAACTCCTGGGTATTTATACCCATCGGCGACCGATCACGTGACCAGGGCATGACGGGATAGTGACCTAAATGTGATTTCATACAACACGAATACGCTTTGCACACGTTACGCATAAGTTTTGAATACGTTATGCACACGCTATGCACATGTCGACACGCTAGGCGTACATTGACCATACGTCGTTGTGTGTTACTCATACACTGGAACTGTCGCATCCAACCGTCACTACGCGTCCCAGCACGCCGAGTATACGTTGCTATACGTTTCATATACGTCGCTATGCGCTAGCCATACGCCAGCTATACGCTCTGTGTACACTTCATACGTTGCGCGGGCTGCCCGCAGCATGAAAAGTTTGGCGAATGCCGACCTATTTAAATTTGATTTTTATTTCAAAAACGTTACACACGCGCTAACGCCATACATTGTAGTGTGACAGGGCCTTAAAATATAGCAATATAACCACAATCTCCACGATTCCTACTTTTAATTTGTAATCTTCTGCCAAAGAATTATTTTAGCTTTAAAAAGAAATGTTTACACATATTTTTCAGGAGAATGCACCATTTTGTATCGCTTTCCCCCCACGTTCTCTCCCCTCCGCCATGCTATTTCTACCTATTTACAATTTGTGTATTAGGGAGATCTCCCTACTCACACTCTGATCTACTTGGCTCCTCTGGACTTGTGTTCTTCCATGCAGCAGCAAGTGTTTGCATCAGTATCTAAGTTAGATATGTAGATAATTGTTTTTGTTTAGAAAATTCTGTTTCCATCGGACTGCAACTTTAAAGCTGCATAGTGCGATGTGAAAACATCAAATTGTCAAAACCAAAATAATTACCTAGATTTGATTCTACATATCTGACTTAGATACTGGTGCATTTATTAAATATTTGTCAACACATAGAAGGGAATACTGAGGCAATGGGGAGCTTTCATGAGCCAGTTCTCTCACTTTACACTTGGTGGCAGCACCCGTTCCCGGTCCAAGTCGGCCATCATGGTTGGATAGAAGGGTGTAGGTGTGTGTGTTGGTGGGGGTTTAATGATGTGGTGGGGGTGTCGGTATGTGTGTGGTGGGGGTGTAGGTGTGGTGGGTGTGTGGTGAGGGTTTAGTGGTGTTGTGGGGTGTAGGTCTGTGGTGGGGGTTTAGGGATGTGGTGTGTGTGTGGTTGGGGTGTAGGTGTGTGGTGAGGGTTTAGGGGTGTGGTGGGGGCGTAGGTGTGTGGTGTAGGTGTAGGTGTGTGGTGGGGGTGTAGGTGTGTGGTGAGGGTTTAGGGATGTGGTGGAGGTGTAGGAGTGTGGTGTGGTGTCACATTCTTAATGTGGTGGTGTAGGTGTGTGGTAGGGTGTAGGTGTGTGGGGTGTGGGGTGTAGGTGTGTGGTGAGGGTTTAGGGATGTGGTGGAGGTGTAGGAGTGTGGTGTGTGTGGTGGTGTATGTGGGTGGTGGGGGTGTAGGTGTGTGGTGGTGTAGGTGTGTGGTGGTGTAGGTGTGTGGTGGTGTAGGTGTGTGGTGGTGTAGGTGTGTGGTGGGGTGTAGGTGTGTGGTGGTGTATAGGGAGGGTTTATGTGTGTGGTATGTGTTTTGGTGGTGTAGGTGTGTGGTGATGGTGTTTGGTGGGGTGTAGGTGTGTGTGATTGAGGTGTAGGTGTGTGGTGAGGGTGTATGTGTGTGTGGTGGTGTAGGTGTGGTGTGTGTGTGTGGTGAGGGTGTAGGTGTGGTGGGGGTCTAAGTGTGTGGTGGGGGTTTAGGTGTGGTTGGGGTGTAAGGGGTACCAACCAAAGCATTACAGACCGGCATGAGATGCCATCTGATGAGAGACTCATGCAAACTGAAAGGTCCTCATTTTATAGAATCTTTTACTGCAGAAGCCTATGATGTCAGAGTTTTGGTGTGCTTGCCAAAATTAATGTATGTTTTCACTTCAACTATCTCAAAAGATAGCCATTTAAAATAAGCTGCGTTAACCTAAATGAACAGTAGATTATAATGATCAACCTAATAAATTTATCTCAGAAAATGACAGAAACCCAAAACCATTGGACTACCCAACTTTAAGCAGTCAACAGACAGGTCCCAATAGTGTGGGGTGACATTGGCGTGTAGCAGGGCTCAATAAAACTATTTAATACATAACAGACCATTATCTATTCGCTGTCTTTCCAAAGGCTGGCGGTCTAAAGGGCGCATTCCTTACACGCGGCATGCGGTATGCATATGCGAATGCGGCAAAAAATCTAAACGCCTTGAAGTCAATGGACTACATTCCTTACATGCGGTATGCGAATGCGAATGCGAATGCGTCAACTCGATCGGTCCCTGTAGCGATCGGTGCGGCATGCGGCATGTGGCACGCGGTGTGCGAATAGAAATGTCAGTCGCACTTGTCCATTAGTTTTAGACGAGGAGAGGCGACTGAGCATTACGGAATGGTCACACACAAGGGTGCAGAGGGGAAACCTATGGTAGTGGTGGTGGTGGGGTTCGGGTTGGTAAAAATGCTACCATAGCCACAAAAATATGACTACTTATCTATAATTTGGTAATTATAAAGGTAGGAACCCCCATGTGACGTACCAAGAAGTACATAGATATAAATGCCATATTAGGTCATATACAGTGCAGTATTGAGTATACTTGTTTATTTATATTTTTTAAATATAGCCAGTCGTGTGCCGCATGCCACGTGTAAGGAATCATGCCATTCGCATACCGCATGCCGCATGGCACATACCGCATACCGCGTGTAAGGAATGCGCCCTTAAGTCTATAATGGTCATATGTATGTAGCCCACAGTGAAATTAGTTAGTGGCATGTCTTACTATAATACTTCAGTGTGCCTGATAGTCTCCACCTCCACCCCGCCTAACCATACAGACACACTAGCCTCACTGTGACGTCAAAGGGGACATGCATAACGTATGACACTGCGAGAGGGGAATGGGTGTCTTGGTAAACAAAGGAACTATCCATAAATGTCAACATTTTTCACAATCCAGTTCAGAAGGAAGTTAAAGGGGTTAAAACCCACGTTTCGAATTGCTTTTCAAGTTATAACATCGATTATATTTCATCGATGCTTTCATGTTAGGATAGGATCAGCGGAGAGGGGAAAGGTAACGGCGAACGGGTTCAAACTTAAAGTTGCATGGTCCGATGAAATATAATTTTGTCAAAATTAAAACAACTACTTACATTTGATGTTATATATCCAACTTAGATACTGGTGCATTAGCTAATGATTTGGGACAGTGTATACAGAAGAACCAGTGAGTTTATAACCTCACCCCTTTGAACACTCAGTTTGAAACACCCATTATGCAGGAAGGCCATTAACCAATTAGGCCAATCTCGTGACCCCATTAGCCCCCCCAACCAAGTAGGCCTGCTGTGCAGGGTCATAGAGGGGAAGGGGATATGAGGTGGATGTGTGTGTATATGTCTGTGTGTTTCCTGACCTGACTTTACAGAGACACAGAGACAGACATACACACAGACATACACACACAGACATACACACACAAGACATACACACACAGACATACACACACAGACAGACACCCATAGATAGGCACACACACAGACAGACATGCACAGACAGCACACACATACACAGAAACACACACACATGCACACACCCGACATACACAGACACACATACACCCAACCTGACTTTGCAGAGAGAGAGCCAGCCACACACACACACAGACACACAGACACCCCCAGTCAGACACATACAGACATACACACAGACAGACATGCAGAGACATACACACATAGACATACACACACAGACACACACATACATATACATACAGACACACACTAACATACACACATGCATACACACATACATTACCACCCATATATATATATACACACAGACAGACACACAGATAGACACAGACAGACATGCATAGACAGCACACACAGACACACAAACACACATACATGCACACACCTGACATACACAGAGACACATACACCCGACATGACTTTGCAGAGATAGACACACACACACAGACACATAGACAGCCGCACACAGACAGAGGCAGACACACACATACACGCACACACATACATACACACAGACACACACACATACAGACATACACACCCATACACACATACATACACAGACACACATACACCCGACCTGACTTTGCAGAGAGAGAGACACACACACAGACAGAGGCAGCCACACACATACATACCCACATATATACACACAGACGCACATACACACATACATTACCACACATACATATACACACACACATATTCACACACACACAGACACACATAGATAGACACACACAGACATACATGCATAGACAGCACACACAGACACAGAAACACACAGACATGCACACACCTGACATACACAGACACACATACACCCGACCTGACTTTGCAGAGAGAGACACACACAGACAGAGACACATAGACAGACGCACACAGATAGAGGCAGACACACACACATACATACACACACATACATACATACCCACACATACAGAGAAACACAGAAATACACACACACACAGATACATACAGACATACATAGACAGACACAAGCAGACAACAGACACACATTATATTTAGTTAAAAACCCTAGTGCCATGGGCCTATGGCACTAATCCATTCCCAGAATGTTACCAACCCAAACAGAAATACCTACCTACAGTCCTGTAAGGTTCCAGGTCATCTCACATCACGTGGTCACCTCGAGACGACCATCTGGGTCATAGCCACAGGACTTTTGACAAGCTTGTCGAAATTATTTTTGGTTCTTTCAGCTCATATTACTTCAAAACTAATCATCTTTAATCAAAATCACTCCGGACTAATGATTAGTAGCTTGTAACGATCAATTTGATATATTTATCTAAAAAATAAGACAAAAATTCAAGTGCCATCGGACCATGCAACTTTAATCCTAACATTGTTATGATTGTGAAAACCATTAACATCTGCGGACCATTCTTTAAGTTTTACATGTGTGTGGAGTTGTGTTTTGGTTAATGCTACACAGCTTCACCTTTTACACTGAGTAAGTCACAATCCTCATCTCTAGCTATTCATGTTGACACTAGGCCCATGGGTTTTATAATATATATAAGGATGGCAAAGCGAGGCTGTCGAGGCTCTCCCAATGTGCAATCCAAAAATATGCCCTCCATATTGGAAGTGTGATAATGAGCGATGATACGGCCAACACAATTTATACAGCTAGTAATATAATGTTTACAGTTTAGACCCTCCCTTCTGCTCTTCTCTTGAACGTCACACTTTAGAAACGATGGTTGCAGTAATCAGTCATATCTGGCTGCATTTCTAAGACATCAGAAACCATGTCGGCTTAATACAAAATACAACCACCAAAGAGACTATAGCATATGAATGAAATGGACAATTATCACGCTTTCAAAATGGACATTTATCACGCTTTCATGACGTCACTTAACTATCTATCCCTCTACTATCTGTTCTAGGCCTGCGACACTTAAAGTCCTCACCCCAAGCCTCTGTCCTAAAGCAGCTCACAAATTAACACCAGCTAATAAATTAACTGTTCTGCCTAAACCTAATTTCATGCTAGTTTCAAGTATTATGGCAGATAAAAGATTCACCCCGTACTTGCAGTACACGGGTTATAGACAACGTAGTCTAAATACTGGCGAAAATAGCTTTAGTATGGAACAGGAAGTAGAATGCTTGGCTCCAGTATCAAATGGGTACTTATATCGGCACAGAGTTGGTGAAATCGGAGAGAAATCAAAAATACAATATGGCAGCCATAGAACGCCTTCGATTTCACCTTTAAATTCTATAAAACTATATGTTTTATTATATTTTTCAACTCAAAGGTAGCGGGGAAATATGAAGGAATAAATAAAGCAGAAGTTTTGCTTCTTAGGTTGTGAATTTAGGCTCTCATTTCATTTCCCCGCTTTTTCGACAGCTTTTATATAGGGTTGGTATTCACCCATGTACTACAAGTACAGGGTGAATCTGTTATCTAGTATTATGGGGGTTGTACATTTTAACGTACTATGTAGTAGTCTTGGACAGTGCCAGATTTAAATGGAGAGGCCTGAGGCTATTCCACTTGTGAGACCCCTCCCAAAGCTCTATGATAATTCAGTGATTTCAAAAAGTTGTGAGATAGGAGTTGGAATTGTAAAAGTAGAAGTTGCAGATGTGGTTCCTTCGGCACCCGACACACACAGCAATAAGGAGAATAGTCTATGTTGTGGAGAAAGTAAATGTCGCAGGTGAGCATGTAGAGGGCGCTGGTGGCGTGCGTCGGCTCATTTTGAAAGCGCTGACAATGTCAACAATATTAGATTCATAGGCCTACACATTAGTCAGAGCCCGCCAGGATTTTGAGGAATTACCCCAAAGATAAGCGTGGTGTTCTTTATGAAAGCTCCAACCCCCTCCACCCGCTAATGGCCTCTTCTGTTAGAATCTCCCCCTGGCGGATATCCCATAAACCAGAATGGTTCCGGTGCGCTACTCCGACCATGCATGGGAACGGGGCAATATAACCGCGAGATAGATAACCAGTGTAGCCTCACCTCTCAGCCACCAGGCCTCGAGTATAATCTGGAAAAGGGTGTTTTTTGTTGGGTATTCAGGACGGGTTGGGGTGCGCGTGTGTATGTATGCATGAGGAGGGAAAAGGGGAAGACCATGAATAAAAGAGCTAATAAAACACGCAATAAGGGCAGGCAGGTGGATGTGTGTGTGTTGGACATAGCAGACGACGTGTGTGTCTGTGTGTGTTGGACATAGCAGACGACGTGTGTGTCTGTGTGTGTTGGACATAGCAGACGACGTGTGTGTCTGTGTGTGTTGGACATAGCAGACGACTTGTGTGTCTGTGTGTGTTGGACATAGCAGACGACTTGTGTGTCCGTGTGTGTTGGACATAGCAGACGACGTGTGTGTCTGTGTGTGTTGGACATAGCAGACGACGTGTGTGTCTGTGTGTGTTGGACATAGCAGACGACGTGTGTGTCCGTGTGTGTTGGACATAGCAGACGACGTGTGTGTCTGTGTGTGTTGGACATAGCAGACGACGTGTGTCTGTGTCTCTTGGACATAGCAGACAGGTGTATGTGTGTGTTGGATATAGCAGACGACGTATGTCTGTGTGTCTTGGACATAGCAGACGACGCGTGTGTCTGTGTGTGTTGGACATAGCAGCCGACGAATGTGCCTGTGTGTGTTGGACATAGCAGACGAGGGGTGTGTCTGTGTGTGTTGGACATAACAGATGACGTGTGTCTGTGTGTTGGACATAGCAGAAGACATATGTGACTGAGTTTGTTGGACATAGCACGATGCATGTGTTTGTGTGTGTTGGATGTTTATCAAGTCGCTCGCTGCTCTTGGGGGTTCGTAACTTTATGACGGTTACCGGCTGCAGAACTGCAGCAATATAGAAAGGCACCAATAAATCGGTCCAATCTGTGGATTGAAGATTAAACTTTAGATGAGACGGTTTTAACTTGTAGAAGCAGGGATTTCTTTACAACAATTTAACGAAGAGTCATTGAGGCGGACCCCAATCACTCCTGTCCGGCAGTAGCAGAGCACTTGGATCCAGCAGCTGGGGGTTCAGGAGGAAGGGACAGGAAAAGGCGGATTCTGCAGCAAGAAGAAAGCGAGACAGCGAAAAAGGAAAAGGGCCCCACCGAAGCAAACAACTCCCTTGAGCAGGGGTAGGAGTAAGCCCGGGAGAAAAAAAAGAATTGGTAGTATAGAAGAAGGATAAATGAGGAGAGTTGAGTCAAAGGGATGTGTCTACTTGCTCTGTGGTGACCAGTTGGCGAGCCGGAGACACGGACGGAGTAAGAGATAGAAAGTGAAATGCTGGCCGGCTCCCCCTCCTGGAACTCTTTTCAGACATAATCAAGGAGGATCGAGGCGCAGCGTAGAGGAGAGAGAAGAGGTGTGGACGAATTGCGGCCCAGATAACAAGTGTGTATATCAAGTCCTGACGTGTAAACTACGAGGTGCAACCCAGCGCCACCTGTCGCCTGACTCCAACTACAAAGAATGGACAGGATGGAGCAGGCTGCTAGGAGTAGTGGGGAGTTTTGGGGGCAGCGTTCCTGAGGCACTGACGGAAGCAGTTTGGGTCGGTGTAAACGTGTAGGTGTAAGAGTCTGGAGATATCGCCTCAGACACCGGGAGGAGAGGCAGGGACAACGGGGATCAGAAGGCCGAGAGATCCCCGTGTGAGAGCTGAGGTACTGGTAAGTGTTTGTGTTGATCTTTTACCCCAGTCACACTAGGCCTGCGTTCGCTTGCGATCGATTCGCGACCATTTCGCGACCACCATACGACCGGTTGGCGAGTGGTCGCCGAGTGGTCGCAGACCATTTCGGGAGATTTTGGTCGCAATGAGGTTGCAGCTGTGTAGTGTCTTTGTTTACTCTGACGTATGAGTATTATGTAAAGGGGTCTATTGAAGTGTGTACTTTTAAAAATATGTTTTCTTTTGGTATTTTATTTTTTGTAATCACGTGTTCGAACCCTGGTTGAGCCAAACCAATGACTTAGAAATTGATGCTTGTCGCTTCCTAGCCAGCTGCTCGGCATTATTAGGATAGGGCAAGGACTGGTTGGCTCAGTGTCAGGATAATATGACTGAGTGGGATATCAGGTCATGGTGCAGGTGCCCTGATCTCCCAGTGGGGCAGCACTATGAAGTGACCATGAGTGTGCACCGTCACAAGTCGGTTCCCATCCTGATATGACCTCAGATGTTGCCAGAACGTAAAACTCCAACAACCAACCAACCAATGTTATTATTATTATTAGTAGTATTATTATTATCGGTAATAGTATTATTAAAGTTCACCATAATTAGTGTAGAGCAAGGAGTAGTGGAAGCATGCGGAATAGCCGAATCGATAAGAGCGCTGGCATCGAGTGTGGGGTGGTGGGGGGGTCAAACCCCAACTAAGTAGACTAATTAATTATCAAATTGATTCTCTGTGCTATCTAGACTAGCACCTGGCATTACTACTTAAGTGGGCAACATGGCTAATACAACTTTGTTTATTCATAAATTTAAGGATCGAATATGACGAGCCATGGTTTTTGCATCTTGCAATGACGCCTCTTTTGATAGCTTTGGACGAATGTGGGGGTTTATGTAGACTCAGTCTTTTCATATGTCAGGCTTTGGACAAACATGGGGCTTTATGTAGGCTCAGTCTTTACATAGGTCAACCTTGGACAAACGCGGCACTCCGGCCCCTCCTGACAAGAACAACAGATATTCACGGGAAAGCGGCACAGAATGCCCTTAGGCCGAGTGAGCCACATACAAAATAAGTTTCATACGTGAACTGAGTTGTACGCGAAAAAGGCAGCGAGTCACTCGTTGCCCATTCTTAGGGAGACTCAGAAGGGGGTATGACCGCGGGTTGGGTGATAACATCCATCAGCCAACCTGCCGTCATACTACTCCCCAACCGCCAAAGATGTATTGAATACCACCCGTCAGCCGACCCCCGACATACAACTCGCCTACTGCCAAAGACGTATTGAATAATACCTGTCAGCCGACCCCCAGACATACTACCCGCCTACTGCCAAAGACGTATTGAATAACATCCGTCAGCCGACCCCCAGACATACTGCTCGGCTACTGCCAAAGACGTATTGAATAACACCCGTCAGCCGACCCTCGACATACAACTCACCTACTGCCAAAGACGTATTGAATAACACCTGTCAGCCGACCCACAGACACACTACTCGCCTACTGCCAAAGACATTGAATAAAATCCGTCAGCCGACTCCCAGACATACAACTCTCCTACTGCCAAAGACGTATTGAATAACACCTGTCAGCCGACCCACAGACACACTACTCGCCTACTGCCAAAGACATATTGAATAACACCCGTCAGCCGACCCCCGACATACAACTCTCCTACTGCCAAAGACGTATTGAATAACACCCGTCAGCCGACCCCCGACATACTACTCTCCTACTGCCAAAGACGTATTGAATAACACCTGTCAGCCGACCCACAGACACACTACTCGCCTACTGCCAAAGACGTATTGAATAACACCCATCAGCCGACCCCCAGACATACAACTCACCTACTGCCAAAGACGTATTGAATAACATCCATCAGCCGACCCCCGACATACAACTCGCCTACTGCCAAATACGTATTGAATAACACCCATCAGCCGACCCCCAGACATACTACTCTCCTACTGCCAAAGACGTATTGAATAACACCCATCAGCCGACCCCCAGACATACTACCCGCCTACTGCCAAAGACGTATTGAATACCACCCGTCAACCGACCCACAGACACACTACTCGCCTACTGCCAAAGACGTATTGAATAACACCCGTCAGCCGACCCCCAGACATACAACTCACCTACTGCCAAAGACGTATTGAATAACATCCATCAGCCGACCCCTGACATACAACTCGCCTACTGCCAAATACATATTGAATAACACCCATCAGCCGACCCCCAGACATACTACTCTCCTACTGCCAAAGACGTATTGAATAACACCCGTCAGCCGACCCCTGACATAGAACTCGCCTACTGCCAAATACGTATTGAATAACACCCATCCGCTGACCCCCGACATACTACTCGTCTACTGCCAAAGACGTATTGAATAACACCCGTCAGCCGACCCCTGACATACAACTCTCCTACTGCCAAAGACGTATTGAATAACATCCATCAGCCGACCCGCGACATACAACTCGCCTACTGCCAAATACGTATTGAATAACACCCATCAGCCGACCCCCAGACATACTACTCTCCTACTGCCAAAGACGTATTGAATAACATCCATCAGCCGACCCCCGACTTACAACTCGCCTACTGCCAAATACATATTGAATAACACCCATCCGCTGACCCCCGACATACTACTCGTCTACTGCCAAAGACGTATTGAATAACACCCGTCAGCCGACCCCCGACATACAACTCTCCTACTGCCAAAGACGTATTGAATAACACCCGTCAGCCGACCCCCGACATACTACTCTCCTACTGCCAAAGACGTATTGAATAACACCCATCAGCCGACCCCCTGCCCCTGCACCCGGCATACTACTCATCTACCACCAAAGATGTATTGAATAATACCCATCATCCGACCCTCTATCAATATCATACTACTCGCCTACTGGACCTATTGAAATTAGATAATCAATTCATGCTATATGCACTGTCCGCTCGACTTATTCAATATTTGACAAGTCAGTGAGTACTTAAGGATTACATGGGGCCCCCGAATTGGTAATGGAATAATTTCACTGCGGACTTTACATGGCTATTGTCCCGAAACCGTCATCCTTGGGAAAAACTGGAAATAGGTCATGGTCTCTTATACCCCAGTCACACGAGGACTGCATTCCCTTACGATCATTTCGCAACTTCCATACATCCTCCTTACGACTCCCTTATGCCCTCCTTATGCACTGGCGCTGCGAGATCGCCCTGCCAGGTCACCGACCCCTTGGTTGGTGAGTTGGCGCCGATCTGGCGCCAACCTGGCCGTGTCAACACATGCCATGCCGTGCTCACCGTGTGGTCGGCACCACCCCAGCGCCGACCTGGCCCCGACCGCGTTTTTGAATCAATGTATTGAGTGGGAGGCTGGGAGGTTCGCGACCTTTTGGTTGTAAGGAGGTTGGCGGCGAACGCTGGCTCTCGTGTGACTGGGGTATTATTCATGCAGTGGTTTCTTATTGAGGCAACCATTGTGACCTTTTGGTGTGATACAAAGATAGTGCAGAGCAAATAATATGGGCACCCTTACTATATAAATATACATTTGGTTAAAAAATGCATCAATTATAGCAATATGAAAGTGACATAAAAGTAATGTAAAAAATGCATTAATTTATAGCAATATGAAAGTGACATAAAAAGTAATGTACAGTTCTCACGTTATGCATATTAACCAATCGCACACTTATACCATCTTGATTAAAAACGAGATTAGTTGCCTAGCTGATCCTATCAAAAGCCTAACAAAAACAACTTATTTACTATTGTGTGCCTCAATGCAAAGGTAGATACAGTAGTTTAAAATGTTATTCTAATGGCTTCATTTATTTCCGAGCGAGGATGCAGACATGGATGATGAAAATTAGAGCAATTGCAGATCACTCAGCGGTGTATGGGAATGGTTTGCACTAATTACAGCTGCGCTGGCGAGTGGCTGCACCTCTAGTAGTTGACTAGGTATTTAATGCAATCGCATATCTCTCAGCACTGACCTCGATTGCATTTCAAAGTGAGGCTACTTGCACTCGACAAACAAAGCACACTGTGTCACAAGTCGGCACTTCTGATATTACCTCAGATGTTGCTAGTGTGTAAGACCACAACTAACAAAACAGACACTGTGTCGCAAGTCGGCACCTGACTTGATATAACCTGCAGTGTTGCTGGAGTGTACAACCCCATTACTATCACTTGTATCAGCTTCCCATCAGTCAATCCTCACCTCAGAGGTTGTGTGTGCCACCCTGTTTTCTCATGGGGACCTTTGTCAATACTACTCTTTCCCTCTGGCTGGACGCGGTAGCCGAATCGGTAGAGCGCATGCTTCCCGCGCGGAAGGTCGGGAGTTCGAATCACAGCCGAGTCAACCCGATGACATAAAATCGATACGTGTCGCTACCTAGCCTGGCGCTTGGCATTTCTAGGATAGGGCAAGGACTGGTTAGCTCAATGTCAGGATAATGCGATTGAGTGGAAAAATTGAATCATTTGACGCTGCCCTAGTCTCGCAATGGGGCAGCACTATAAAGTCACCATGGGTGTGCACTGTAATAATTCAGCCCCCATCCTGATATGACCTTAGATGTTGCTAGGACGCAAAACAACAAACAAACCAGCTCCCCTCTCACTATTCTACAGGGTCCCTCACCCTTGACACAGTTTCTAGGTTGTTTTTTTGTGAAACCAGGAGCCCTACCTTGTTTACAACTTGTTCTTCAATTGCCAACAGCACATTATATCATCTCAGTAAAACTGCTCTGATGTTCTAAACTACATTTTCAGCTTTCAAACAAGAGTGTTATTGTTTCTACTATGGTCAGTTTATTTCCGTTCCGAGCTATTTATTATTTTGTAATATCTTAGCTTAAAAAGACAATGTTGGCTGTTTTTTCCCGGTTATTTTTTTAGCTCAACAACCACATAGCTTTATGTACATGAGGCCTCCTTTGTACATTGTCAACGTAATTACCCCCAAAGCCCCAATATTCTAATGATTCGCTTCTACTTTCTACTTAAATAGACCAAACGGGATGGCCGAATGAGTTGAGTGTCCGCCTCCTGTTTTGGGAGATCGCGGGATCCGAACCCATGGGATCGTGGGTTCGAACCAACCCTGGTCGAGTCAAACCAATGACTTAAAAATTGATGCTTGTCGCTTCCTATCAATCAATCAATCAATAGGATACAGCTATAATAGGCCTTGGACCTGTTAGCCGCTCTTAATTAATAGAAATGGAGACAGTTCTTCAGATGTGGTTGATCGTAGCAACTGTCACTGGCTCCAAGATATATGTAATGCTTGACCAGTATGCATCCAGTCGGGACTTGAAACAGTTCACCGACTCTGCTGCTATGACACTCTCCGGCAGGTCATTCCACAGGTCAACCACCCTAAAGCCGAAAAAGTTGTGTCGCAGGTCCAGTCTGGAGTACCGCTTCCTCAGCTTCAGGGAGTGCCCTCTGGTCCTGGTGTTGGAGTCTCTGATAAGGGGGCCGCCTGTCTTGTAGATACCATGGAGATATTTGAATACTTCAATCATATCCCCCCGGGCCCGTCTGTAGTACATGCTTGGGATCTAGCCAGGTGCTCGGCATTATTAGGATAGGGCAAGGACTGGTGTGCTCAGTGTCAGGATAATGTGACGGAGTGGGAAATCACCTCATGGTGCTGGTGGCCTGGTCTCCCAGTGGGGCAGCACTATAAGGTCACCATGAGTGCGCACTGTCACAAGTCAGTACCCGTCCTGATATGACCTTAGATGTTGCTAGGATGTAAAACAACAAACAAACAATCTACTTAATTAAACACCAACAGAGATTTACTCTGAATACTTTCCTTCATTTAGTGCGGGGAGTAGAGTCTGCTATACCAGTATGCGCTTAATTAAACAGTTGCAGTCTGGATAAGCAGTACGTGGGACATTTTGTTTGTGGATGGGATTTGTTGGTAGGGGGTTAGATACATTCTAGGAATGAATGAGTGCTAAAGACACGAGGCACTATTGGGGCCTGGGGGGTATGTACCCCGGGAAATTCTGAACTCTAGATTGTTTGTTTGTTGTTTTACATCCTAGCAACATCTAAGGTCATATCAGGAGAGGTACCGACTTGTGACAGTGCGCACTCATGGCAACTTTTATAGTGCTGTCCCACTGGGAAACCAGGCCGCCGGCACCATCACCCAATACCCCACCTAGTCACATTATCCTGACACTGAGCACACCATTCCTTGCCTTGTCCTAATAATGCCGAGCACCAGGCTAGGAAGCGACAAGTATCAATTTTAAAGTCATTGGTTTGACTCGACCAGGGTTCGAACCCACGGTCTACCAGCACGGGAGACGGACGCTCTAACTCATTCGGCCATCTCGTTTGGTTTTGAAATCTAGAAGCTGTCATTTTCAGCCACTTCTGGGAGGTTACATACTTGGTTGTTTCTTTTGTCGGGGGGGGGGGGGGGGGGGGGTGGGGGGGGGGGGGGGGAGGGGGAGGAGGGAAGGAGGAACTTTCCCTAGCTACGGGCTGGTCTGATGGTAGCATCAAATTACCAAAGTACTCATTTAGATTTGGTCCTGCATATCCAACTTAAATACCGGTGTACTAATTATACATTTACTGCAATTTGATCCTCATGCGCTAAATAACATTTTTAAAACAATTTGTAAAAGAGTATGGGGGGGGGGGAGGGAGGTTGAACAAAGTAGGTCTAACATATATCGGATTGCACCCCAACATTGTTTTCACTTCTAATAAGTAATATCTCTAAATTAACTCCTTGAGATAAAGTATTTTTCAAACTAAAGTAATGTAGATTATAACACAGAATGTTTAGCATTAGAAAACTGAATGTAGCATATAATGACATTATGAGGTTAGTACTCCGTCTAGTTAGGTATCACAGTGCTAGTCAGTTGTTTGCCAATATTGATGTTTTTTTGTTTTTTTTTGTTCAAATTTTTATTCCAGTTGAATAACATCTTTTTCAGCACCGAGGCGCTGGTCTTCTGGCCTTAACAATTATAGTCCATATGAACTATTTATGGATGAGATGATGCGATGGTATGAACAATATAGACAGTAGTAGGTTAAAATGAGGCATTACAAATATAGTGGGGATCTTATTTTGCACATGTAGACTGGAGAATAGCCATTTAACTTTAGACTATATCAGTGATTTGATGATCATACCTGTGAGGAGGCTGTTATCAGGAATCTAATATTCAAATTTATTACTAGACTTCACAAGTCAGAAAATGTTATAATACAGGGTCTTGTATGAATAGAAGAGAGTGATCTCAGATTTACATCTGCCATATGGAGGCATTGGTACAAACTACTGTATGTAGACCAACATTTTGATATTGGTTAGTATGGTAGTATTCATACTATTACTTATATCCTATTCACATTAATTTTTATATCTACCTACTATGAACCAAATTATGTAACTACCATAATCCTGAGTCTGAAATAAAGAATTGAATTGAATATAACGATTAGTCTAGACTGTATATTTACCTAGAAAACATGGCATAAAGTGGAAACAATTAGATTATGCAATCTTAAAGTTGCATGGTCCGATGGTTTTGCGTTTTGTTAATTTTTCTGAGATAAATATATTAAATTGATCGTTATAATCTACCTTATTTCAGATTAAAGTAACTTTGATTCTAAATGGATAAGTTTTGAGATATTTGAAATTCAAAACATGTAAACATATTTTGGCAAGCATGCCAAAACTCTGATACCATAGACTTCAACAGTAAGAGGTTCTATCAAATTGTCTCAGTGTTCCCTTCTATGTGGCAATAAATGCTTAATATGTGCATCAATATCTAAGTTAGACATGTATAGTCCAATCTATATCATTATTTTGGTTTTGAAGATTTGATACTTCATCGGACTATGCAGCTTTAAGTATCCGTTTCAATGGGCGAGGAACCACATGCACAGGTAGGGGAGGGTATTGATTGCGCCAGGGTGTACTAAGAGGTCGGATATATTTGGTAATGGTCATTTTCCAAGTCATACATTAAGGTGTCCCAAGTTGCCCCAAACTGGGGTAACTTGGAACAGGCAAAGAATGGAGCATTTTATATATACAAAAACCATCTAGAAATAAGACAACTAATCACATGTGATGCATACAAGCTGTTCCCCCATTATAATATCTTACCATAACACTCTAGTGCAGTCATAAATAATTGTATTTAAAAAATCCTAAAAACTGTGCAAAGTAGCCCCAGAATACGGTACAGAGGTGCCAAGTACATAAAGAATGTGAGCAGGGAGATCTCCCTAATATACTAATTGTAAATATGGAGAAATAGCGTGGCAAGAGGGGGGGGGGCGGGTATCACCTGTGGGAGAGGCCGCTCCCAAACAATTTTGCGGAAAAAAAGGTGATGCAAAATGGTGCATTTTGATGAAAAATGTGCCGACAAAATATTCTTTAAAAACACAAGCAAAAATAATTCTTTGATGGGAGATCACAAATTAAAATCGGGAAATCGGGAGATGGGGGTTGTTTTGCTATATTTTAGGGAGATCTCCCGCTAAATCGGGAGACTTGGCTCCTCTGACACTATCTTGCGGAGGTGGATATTGCATGTAGACAGTAGAAGCCCACCAGAACCTACATACGTCTTGGATGTTATTCTACCAGACATTATCCACCAGGTTTCAGCGATTGATTGATTGATTGATTATGGGTGTGTTTGCGTATCCACAGCAACTGCCATATTCACATCGAAGAAATGGCAGACTTGATGTGTCTTTATAGTGTTTCTCCACTGAGATACCGTGCACATGATGCGACATCCTTCCGAGTCACATTTTTTCTGACGCTCAGTCAACCATGCACACCTTGATCTATTCTTGTAATGGCTGCATAAGACTGTAACTCTCTGTTCCATTTACATTCCTCCGAGCTCCGTTCTCACTTTACAAGAACTGGACGCCCTTGTGGACCAGTTACCGTCCCCATATTTACTTATGGGTGACTTTAACGGCCACAACCCATTATGGGGGGGGGGGGGGGACAATAGGAACGCTAAAGGCAAGAGAATTGAGGACCTTGTGGCCGCTCATGCTCTGTGTGTATTGAACGATGGTTCATACACATATTTGCATCCCGGCTACGGAACATATTCCGCCATCGATCTCAGTTGTAGAACCAGAACTGGCGCTGGACTTTTCGTGGAGGGTCTGGGATGACCTCTGCGGGAGTGACCACTTCCCAATTATTCTTAATTGCGGGGGGGCATCTCCCATAGAGCGATAGAGGAGCTGGCGGCTTTGTAAAGCTGACTGGCCCACCTTCCAGACCCTATGTTGCGAGGAGTTCACTCCAGAAATCAGTGACATCGATGCCTTCACTGAGATGCTGAGATGGATCTCAGAGAAAACTGTTCCGAAGACCTCGGCAACTCCCAAGCGTTTGACGCCTCCATGGTTAGATGACGGCTGTAGGAGGGCTATTAAGGAATGAAAGAAAGCTCAGCGTAAATTCCACAGGAGACCGACTGCTGAAAATCTGGCGCTCTTTAGAACAATCAAAGAAGCGCGGAGGCAGTGTTGGAGACAATTTGTTTCTAGCATCAC
The DNA here is from genome assembly GCA_030323885.1 of Branchipolynoe longqiensis. Lineage (NCBI taxonomy): Eukaryota > Metazoa > Annelida > Polychaeta > Phyllodocida > Polynoidae > Branchipolynoe > Branchipolynoe longqiensis. The sequence goes on along the minus strand of CM059195.1, from coordinate 50,318,521 downwards.
CATGCACACGCCGTTGGGCAAAGTATGGACAATGATCAGAAGAATCAAACGAAGTGTAGTCCAGCACTTGAAACACAACGGCACCATTCTCACATCACTTGACGAAATAAGTGAAGAATTGGCTCGCACCTTTGCTGGAAACTCGTCTTTGGCAAACTGCCTCCCGGGCTTTCAGGTGGTCAAGGAACGCCAAGAGCAAAAGCTCTTGGACTTTTCTTCCGATGGCGAGGAGCACTACAACTCCCCATTCAGTATGGGTGAGTTGAGGTGTTCTTTGGAAAGCTCGCATGACACAGCAGTTGGACCTGATGGAATTCATTATCAATTTTTGAAACATCTCCCTCAACATGCACTGAGACTGTTGCTTCAACTCTTCAACAACATCTGGGAGTCGGGTGTCGTCCCTGTTCTATATATAGACAAGGCCGGGCTGCGCCCCGGGGAGACGTCACGTGACTGATATGTGAGCTGCGAATAAACCAGTTGTTACACGAGACTCAAGCCGTTCGGGTGTTTGTTAATACACTACATGGTGTCAGATAGCGGAACGAACGAACATGGCGGCGGCTACAGTTGCAGGGCTTAAACCACCAAAGGAGCTAAACTTGGAAGGGAACCTGGCTGTAAACTGGCGTAGTTGGATAACGGCATACAACATATTTGTGGGGGCAGCAGGAATTAGCAGCAAGCCGGAGAAGACACAATGCTTCATGCTGTTACATGTTGCCGGTGCGGAAGCTCAGAAGGTGTTTCCGACGCTTCCAATTGCCGACTCAGACCGCGAAAAAATACAACCGTTAATTCAAGCTTTTAGGGAGTACTGCGAAAGCAAGTCAAATGAGACGGTAGTGAGGTACCAGTTCAATACGTTTAACCAAAAGTCTCAGTCCATGGACACATATATTAGGGAGTTGCGGCATAAAATAGCGTTTTGTGAATACGGAGATGTGGAAAACTCCATTTTAAGAGACCGGCTCGTGAGTGGTGTAAAGGACAAACAGTTGCGTGATAAATTGCTGCAAACTCCAAAGCTTATGCTGGACAAATGCTTGGAAATTTGTCGAGTCAGTGAATATAATGTAGATCAACTCAACATGCAGAGAGAAGAAGCCGTAGACGCCGTCAACAAATACAGTAGGCGCCGGACACGCCCACCAACAGCCCCGGCAGTACCATGGCGCCGTGCACAGTCAATTGGATATAACGCCGTACGCGTGAGTTGTTCACGATGTGGTTACACACATGGACAGGCTAATTGCCCAGCTAAAGACAAACAGTGTGACGGGTGTGGCAAGTTAGGCCATTTTGTGAAAGTGTGTAGACGAAGAAGAACAGGGAATACCCCTGTCAATGCCATTGAAGTGGACCGACGAAACGACAGAGAACAGTGGGAGCTAGCCACTTCTGAAGACGAAGACAAAGATCCGGATCTGTTCGTCAGAGCGATGGACGAAGACGAGGAGAGTGAGTCGGAGGAGTTATGGTATAAGACCATCCGTGTCGGGGAGACAAACATCAAGTTCAAGCTCGATACTGGCTCCGAGGCCAATATCATACAGATCAAGAAGTTCCAGGCTATGGGAACTGGAAGCCTACAGCCAGCACGCTGCAAGTTGATTATGTTCAGCGGGCATCGACTAACGCTGGAGGGAGAGGTGAAGCTGCACGTACGAGGAAAGCTGATTAAATTCCAAGTGATGAACACGGGATGTGCGATCCTTGGAAAGAAAGCCTGTGTAGGACTCAAGCTAATCAACCGTGTGGACTCCGTCAGTCAGCAGGGGAGCAGTGCAGATGAACTGGTAAAGAAATTCAATGATGTATTTGTAGGGTTGGGGAAAATAAAGGTGAACGCTAAAATACATATTGATCCAGAAATTACTCCTGTAATAGATCCACCTCGCCGAATTCCTCATGCTGTTGCCAATGATGTTAAACTTGAGTTAGATCGCATGGTTAGTATTGGAGTTATTGTACCTCAAGTTGATCCCACACCGTGGGTTAATTCCATCACTGTGGTCCGTAAACCAGGGAAGATTAGGATCTGTCTCGATCCTACCAAATTAAATAAGGCGATCCTCCGCAGTCCATACCCAAACAAAACAGTTGAGCAAGTAGTAGCCAAAACAGCGGGGGCTCAGTTTTTCTCAGTGTTGGACGCCAACAGTGGGTATTGGCAAATACAGCTGGATGAACCAAGTTCACTCCTGTGTACGTTCAATACCCCCTGGGGGCGATACCGATACACCCGCCTGCCCTTCGGAATAAAAACAGCGGGAGACATCTTTATTCAGGAAATGAATAACATTTTTAGAGACTTCGAAGGTGTCGAAATCATAGCAGATGATATTTTGGTATTTGGTGCAACTGTAGAACAACACAATAAACGATTGCAGGCAGTGTTAGAAAGAGCACGCCAGGTGGATCTAAAGCTGAATCCTAAGAAGTCGAACATATGCAAATCATCTGTTAAGTATGTGGGGCACGTGCTCACCAAAGATGGATTGAAACCGAACCCCGAGAGAGTTAGTGCCATTCTGGAGATGCCAACACCCACTGATAAAGCTGCAGTGCAGAGATTTTTAGGAATGATGAATTATGTAAGCAAATTCATACCAAAATTATCGGAAGTTGCAAAACCACTAAGGATAATTCTCGCTAAGGGGGTGGCATGGCATTGGGAGTTGGCACAAGAAAAGGCATTTGTAGAGCCAAAAGCATTGTTAATGAAAGCCCCTGTGCTTACATACTATGATGTGTCCAAACCAATTGTCCTAGAGGTAGATGCGTCACAATCAGGTCTGGGGGCGACACTATTCCAAGAGCAAAGGCCCATAGCTATGGCTTCCAAAGCACTAGACACAACACAGGCAAAATACGCGGTAATCGAAAAAGAGTTACTGGCGATCTGTTTCGGCTGTAAGAAGTTCCACGAGTACATTTTTGGCAAGGAAATTACAGTCGAAACAGATCATAAACCACTAGTCAACATAATGCTGAAACCAATAAATACTCTGTCTGCCCGCATGCAGCGCATGAGAATGCGGCTCCAGAATTACAATCTAAAGGTGATTCATAAAAAAGGTGTGAACATGTTCTTTTCAGATGCCCTGTCACGAGCCCATTCGTCACAAATAGACCCTAAGGATCTGTTTGACAACGACATCAAGGTTGCAGCTGTCGGGTTGGTCAACGAAGATGTAGAGAAAATAGCGAGCGAAACAAAAAATGATGAGACAATGCAACAGTTGAAATCTCTAACGAAAGAAGGGTGGCCAAATGACACTAAAACCATAAACCCAGAAGTAAAACCATACTATACACACAGACATGACATAACAGTATACAATGGGTTAATGATGAAAGGTGATCAGATAATTATTCCAAAGTCAATGAGAAAAGACATGCTAGATAAAATTCATGAATCCCACCTTGGGATCATTAAATGTAAACAATTGGCACGTGATTATGTCTACTGGCCAGGCATGGCAAAACAAATTGAAGACAAAATTAATAGATGCCCAATCTGCCAGGCAGAAAGGAACATACCACACGTGGAGCCAATGATATCGCATGAAATTCCGACAATTCCGTACGCAAAGATCGGGGTGGATCTTTGTCAGTATAAAAACAATAATTATCTAGTCATCATAGACTATATGTCGAAGTTTCCCGAAATGGTAAAATTAAGATCAACGTCTAGTGTGGCAGTTATTGAAGTGTTAAAAGAAATGTTTGGCAGGTATGGGATTCCGAAAGAAATTGTGTCCGACAACGGACCGCAATTTAGTAGTGAAGAATATGGTCAATTTGCTAAGAGGTACGGGTTCCAAGCCACGTTCTCAAGCCCGCACTATCCACGGAGCAATGGGCAAACCGAGCGGTATGTGCAGACGATCAAAAACATGCTAAACAAAAACGATAAAAGACAACACAGACATCCATATAGCTTTACTCGCATACCGAAATACCACCATTCCAGAGCTGGAGGCTTCTCCAGCGCAGTTATTTATGAGTAGAAGGTTAAGGTCTAAAGTACCTGTAATCACCCAACGATTGAGGCCAAAGGTAGTTACGAACAGGGAAAGGCAGATACAGGCGAGACAAGGCAAGCAGAAACAACAACACGACAAACATGTGGGAAAAGCCCATAAAGAACTCAGGCAAAAGGACCCGATTAGATACCGCACACATGAAGGCAAATGGGAAAAAGGTACAATTATAGATGCGAACCAAAGTAAATACCGGAAATACATAATAAAGAATACAGAGGGCCGATGTCTAACAAGAAATAGAAGACATATAATCCCGGCAATGCATGCGGGGGAGTCGAACATGAACAAAGATAGGCAGAACACGAAGGTTACACAACACAGAACAGTTGGGGGGGGCCCAAGTACATTGAATGAAAACAAACGTTATGTAACCAGGTACGGACGGACTGTGCGTCCAGTCGAACAGAGTGTGTAGTGAATCAGAGTGACAGCAGTCCGAACTAGGTCACGCGTTTGTGGCAGTAGTCGAAGTAATTAGGGCACACTCAAAGAAGATAATCATCAACTCTATGTTTTGTTAGTGTTAAGATTTTTTCTTGTTTTTTTTTTCCCTCTTGAATTTATCCTGAAATTGAACGACTAACATTCTAAAAAAAAAAGAAAAAAAGAAAAAAAAGAAAAAAAAGTCTATTAAAAGGGAGATGTTCTATATATAGACAAGGCCGGGCTGCGCCCCGGGGAGACGTCACGTGACTGATATGTGAGCTGCGAATAAACCAGTTGTTACACGAGACTCAAGCCGTTCGGGTGTTTGTTAATACACTACAGTCCCCACTTCTTGGCGGGAGGCGACAGTAATACCGATTCCCAAACCTGGTAAAGACCAGAGTGAAGCCCACAACTATCGTCCCATAGCCCTTACAAGCTGCATCTGTAAAACCATGGAGCGCATGGTAAACAACCGCCTCGTCTGGCTACTGGAGTCAGGACACCACCTGTCCAACCTTCAATGTGGCTTCAGACGGGGCCGCAGCACCCTCGACCATTTGGTGCACATGGAGACCTTCATAAGAGATGCTTTCCTTAAGAAGGAGCACGTTGTGGCTGTCTTTTTCGACCTCGAAAAAGCCTATGACACCACATGGCAGCATGGTATCATGGAGGATCTTCATGCGATTGGCCTTCGTGGCCACTTGCCAATTTTCATCAGGAACTTTCTAGCCTTCAGGCATTTCCGCGTCTGTGTCAAGACTACCTATTCCTGCCTACACTCACAGGAACTAGGAGTACCTCAAGGCAGCATACTGGCCGTGACCCTTTTCGGGGTCAAGGTCAATGGTATTGCTGCTGCTGTAAAGCAGGGGGTCTCCTGTAGTCTTTTCGTGGACGACTTTGTTTTATATTACAGCAGTGCTAACATGAATGTCATAGAGAGACAGCTACAACCAAGCATAAATGGGATCCATCGATGGTCAGTTCTGAACGGTTTCAAATTTTCCAAGACCAAAACAGTCTGCATGCACTTCTGCCTGCTGCGTAGAATACATGCGGAACCAGAGCTGACCCTGGATGGGGATCCCATTAAAGTCGTTGAGAAAACCAAATTTCTGGGCCTCATTCTCGACGCAAAACTGTCTTTTGTGCCACATATAAAGTACCTGAAAACAAGATGCCTGAAAGCGCTGAATATTCTGAGGGTGCTGTCCAGCTCAGAGTGGGGAGCGGACAGAGATGTTCTGCTCTCCGTGTACAGAACCTTGGTTCGTTCACGAGTGGATTACGGCAGCATAGTATACGGTTCCGCAAGGAAATCATATATTGGGCTGCTAGACACGATCCACCACGAGGGACTTCGCCTGGCCCTTGGGGCCTTCCGCGCCTCACCAGTTCAGAGCCTTTATGTCGAAGCCAATGAACCGTCACTTAACAACAGGAGAATCAAACTGGCCATGCAATATGTAGTCAAGATAAAAACTAATGCATTGAATTCTGCACACAATTGTCTATTCGAGCAAGATGACGAATCCAGGTATGAAGCCAGGCCAAATTACATCCGGCCACTGAGGCTCCGAATGAAACCTCATTTGGAGGCATTGGGCGTGGATTTGGACATGTTGGAGGATGCCAAATTCCCAGAACATCCCCCGTGGTCATTGAGAAAGCCATCAGTTATCCTCCGACTCACGGAACTGAGGAAATCTGGGACACATCCACTCGAGTACCAAGGACTGCAGGCAGAGATTCAAGGCCAGTTTGCAGACCACCTCTCCATATACACTGATGGTTCGAAAGACCAAAGCCGGGTAGCTGCTGCGGCAGTCTGCCGACGGGAAAAATTTGGTGTACGTTTGCCCGATCAGAGCTCGATTTTCACTGCAGAGGCCCGAGCACTCCTTCTCGCTTTGGAGTGTATCAAGGTATCCAACCACACTAACTATGTGATATACAGTGATTCGTTCTCTTGCCTCCTGGCTGTTGCTGGACTGAAAACGAATCACCCTATTCTAGCAATGGTCATTTATAAAATGAACCAACTGACAATGGATGGGTATGATATCCACCTGTGCTAGGTGCCTGGCCATGCTGGCATACAAGGAAACGAACGAGCTGATCGGGCTGCGAAGAAGGCCCTGAACTGTGATCTTGAACCGTGTCTGATCCCTCACTCTGATCTGAAACCACTAATAGCCACCCACATAAAATCCAAATGGCAACATGAGTGGGATGAAAACATTAATAAACTTAAAGAAATTGAACCATCTGTGGGAAAGCCACCACAGACTCATGCGGGAGGTCGGCGGGACCAAGTGGTCCTTAGCCGCTGCCGTGTTGGCCACTCGTGGCTTACACATGCTTTTCTGCTCAAGGGGGAACCTCCCCCTGAATGTATTGGGTGTCAGTCCCCACTGACTCTCAAACACATTTTACTAAGTTGCGTTGATTTTTTGGCCCTGCGCCAACGGTTCTACACTGCAGACAGTATGCATGACCTTTTTACTAAGGTAAAACAGGAAAACATTTTAGCCTTTTTGAGGGCAGCTAGACTGTACCACCTTATATAGTTTACTAAATGGATTCTATTAATTATTAATGAAACTTTTCTTTTTCTATGGGAATTTGTTTCCCTTGACCACAGATATATGATTGTGAGCGTTCTAATTTAATTAGTGTCTATTGGCACATAATTGATTGTCTGCTTTTACATGTAAAAGCGATGGTTTGAATAAAAAACAAACATTTCTCGCCGTGAATATGGCCTATGCTGCCGACACGGCGTAAAGCAACCACCAATCAATCAATCATGTAATGGCGAGCACCAGCTAAAGGTAGTGATGTTTGTTGCTTTGTTTTATTGTTGTTTTACGTCCTAGCAACATCTAAGGTCATATCAGGACAGGTACTGACTTGTGACAGTGCGCATTCATGGCAACTTTATAGTGCTGACTCACTGGGAGACCAGGCCGCCAGTACCTTGAACTGATATCCCACTCAGTCACATTATCCTGGCACTAAGCCAATCAGTCTTTGCCCTATCCTAATAATGCTGAGCGCCTGCCTAGGAAGCAACAAGTGTCAATTTTTAAGTAATTGATTTGACTCGACCAGTGTTCGAACCCACGATCCCATGGCCTACCAACACGGGAGACGGACGCTCTAACTCATTCGGCCATCCCGTCTGGTAAAGGTATTGATAAGCACCAAATTTGTTTATTTGGTTTGACTCAGCTAGGGATTGTACCTACGATAAAACTAATTGCTGCCTGTAGCACCGGAAGTGTAGCATGGCTACTTCGACGGGGGTTCCTCTCAAGCCAGGTTGTTCAAATCGCACACATCCCGATAAAGCCCATAAATACGTCATAAAAAGGGTACAACACCCGACAGTTCCATTCACATAATATTTGAATGAACCCTTTCAATAAAAATACATTTCTTTAAATATAAATGTTTTTATCATCGTCATCATAATCATCATTATATATATATATAATTATTTAATCATTATTGTTATTTTTATTATATGAGACTGTCTCAAAAGGTGCTCAGCAATATGCACAAAACTGTGTCCATTGTAATGATCAACATACTATTTGCTTATGCATTTGCTCAGGATAAACTGATTTGTTTTTTACATCGTGTTTCATAATCCCAATAGAATACATATTGATTTGAAGCAAATGTCCTTGTGTTTTCAGTGTAACTGTTTCTGTGCTGTTTTGTGTCAATCGTTACGATGGACACATAAAAAGAAGAGTTATCACCTTTTGAGACTGGCTCATATATATTATGGCATATACAAATTATTATAAAAAAAATTAACATGATTATTATAATATAATAATAATTGTTATTATTATACACGTGTAATCATAATATGTTTCGTCAACAAATAACACATAGTAGGTTCCTTACAGCGACTAGTGCAACATGCCCCTCATCTATTACTGAAGTGTCGTGGAAGGCGAGGGGACCAGGGTGCGCGCCCTGGACCACTTTCTATTCATAAATCAATCACTACTAGCCCTCAGCCACATTGATCGAATTGATCAAGCGGGGCAGTGTTTATACAAAATCAGGGCAGTGGTCTGATACTCGGCAACGCCTGACTTTATCTCTCTCTCTCTCTTTTCTCCTCCCTCATTTACCTGCCTCTCTCTCTTTCTGTCTCTCTCCCCACACCCCATCTCTCTTTATTCTCACACCCTACTCCTCTCTCTTTACACCCTATCCCTCTCTCCCCACACCCTATCCCTCTCTCCCCACACCCTATCCCTCTCTCCCTACACCCTATCCCTCTCTCCCGACACCCTACTCCTCTCCCCCACACCATATCCCTCTCTCCCCTCACCCTACCCATCTCTCCCCAAACCCTATCCCTCTCTCCCTACACCCTATCCCTCTCTCCCTACACCATATCCCTCTCTCCCCACACCCTATCCCTCTCTCCCTACACCCCATCCCTCTCTCCCCACACCCCATCCCTCTCTTCCCCACACCCATCCCTCTCTCCCCACACCCCATCCCTCTCTCCCTACACCCTATCCCTCTCTCCCTACACCCATCCCTCTCTCCCCACACCCTATCCCTCTCTCCCTACACCCATCCCTCTCTCCCTACACCCTATCCCTCTCTCCCTACACCCTATCCCTCTCTCCCTACACCCTATTCCCTCTCTCCCATCAACCCATCCCTCTCTCCCACACCCCCATCTCTCTCCCCACACCATCCTCTCTCCTACACCCCATCCCTCTCTCCCTACACCCCATCCCTCTCTCCCCACACCCATCCCTCTCTCCCACACCCCATCCCTCTCTCCCACACCCATCCTCTCTCCCCACACCCATCCCTCTCTCCCACACCCCATCCCTCTCTCCCTACCCTCTCCCACACCCCATCCCTCTCTCCCTACACCCCATCCCTCTCTCCCTCACACCCATCCCTCTCTCCCTCCACCCATCCCTCTCTCCCTACACCCATCCTCTCTCCCTACACCCCATCCCTCTCTCCCCACACCCCATCCCTCTCCTCCCACACCCCATCCCTCTCTCCCTACACCCCATCCCTCTCTCCCTACACCATATCCCTCTCTCCCTACACCCCATCCCTCTCTTCCCACACCCCATCCCTCTCTCCCCACACCCCATCCCTCTCTCCCTACACCCCATCCCTCTCCCCCACACCCTATCCCTCTCTCCCTACACCCTATCCCTCTCTTCCCACACCCCATCCCTCTCTCCCCACACCCCATCCCTCTCTCCCCACACCCCATCCCTCTCTCCCTACACCCTATCCCTCTCTCCCTACACCCCATCCCTCTCTCCCTACACCCCATCCCTCTCTCCCTACACCCCATCCCTCTCTCCCTACACCCTATTCCTCTCTCCCTACACCCCATCCGTCTCTCCCTATACCGTTCCCCCCTCCCCACACCATATCCCTCTCTCCCCCCACTATATCCCTCTCTCCCTACACCCTATCACTCTCTTCCTCCACCCCACCCCTCTCGCCCTACACCCATCCCTATGTCCCTACACCCTATCCCTTTCTTCATGATTATTTCGACAGGTGAAAAAGCTAAAAGCTGCATGCCTTCATGATGCGACATCTGCGTTCAATCATGAGGCTAACCTGGAAGGACAAAGTGACAAATAAGGAAATACTCGAACGGATGGGGCTGCCCTCTATGGAAGATCTTCTGATCAAAAAGAATCTCCGGTGGACTGGACACCTCATGAGGATGTCATCAGACAGGCTACCAAAGCAGGTCCTCTATTCTCAAGTGTCTTCTGGTTACAGAAAGAGAGGGCGCCCTGATATGGTTTATATCCATTTATATATATTTATATACATTTATATTTATATACATTTATATATTATGTATTTATATATATTTATGCATATTTAAATACATCTATTTAATATTTACGTATATTTATGCATATTTATGTACATTTATACACATTTAGATATATTTATGTTATTTACATTAATTTTTATGCATTTATACATTTGTACACATTTATATATATTTAGATACACTAATTTATCAATTTATATTCATATATATATATATATTTATACAATTATACATAAGTGTAATGCATAAATACACACTTGGCAAGTAGGCCTATAGATCTGTAATCGAGAACCTATAGATACCACATTTACAAATCTGCCAATGTTGCAGTTGCCCCTAGAATGAATAGGTCTTTCACGGAGTGTCGCCCCCTACATGTGTCGTCTCCGCTCGTGTCAAGTCGACCAGAAAGTCGATAACATGGCCGCCACGGAAAGGAGGAGCCGAACAGGCAGCCGGGCCTTGTTTTACCAACACCTCCCTACACAGAAAGCCCTAGTTACTACCACAGCACTGCCACCAGGACAAGGCGAGCGGGACCTAGTTTAGGCGGTACAGTGTCCACCTCTGAAGGTGTGGGTCATCTGATCCTATCCATCCTGCTCAGTGGACCCATTTGCAATTTGGGCTATTTTACATTCCAACCAGTGGTCCAAAACTGGTTCATCAAAGGCTGTGGTATGTGATGTGCTGTCTGTGGGAAAGTGCATATAAAAGACCCCTAGCTGCTTATCGGGAAAGAGTAGCCTATGTGGCGGCAGCAGGTTTTCTAAAAAAAATATGTCAGAATGACCATGTGTTTGACGTCCAATAGGCAATGATAAAAGTCAATGTGGTCTAGAGCTTTTCTTTACTGACACTACGACAGGGCACCGGGCACGGTGACCGAATCGGTAGATCGCGGGCCTCGCGTGCGGGAGATCAGGAGTTCTGTTCCCGGTTGAGTCAAACCAATGACTTATCAAATTGATACTTTTCGCTTCCTAGACTGGCGCTCAGCATTAATAGGATAGGGCAAGAACTGGTTAGCTCAGTGTCAAGATAATGTGACTGAGTGAGATATCGGGTCATGGTGCCAGTGGCCTGAATTCCCAGTAGGGCAGCGCTATATACAGTTGTCATGATTGTACACTGTCACTTGCTATCCAGACGGCACTTCGTCCACACCTCTCTCTATCTCCTCTCCGCTGGCCTTGCTCCTCCTTGATATGTCTGAAAAGAATTCCAGGAGGGGAGCCCGCCAGCATTTCACTTTCTACTCTTACTCTATCCGTGTCTTTAGCTCGCTGGTTGGTCACCATAGAGCAAATAGACACAGTCCTTTGACTCAACTCTCCTCATTTCTCTTTCCTAGACTCTGCCCTTTATATTTCTCCCAGGCATACTTCTCCCCATGACCAGGGGAGCTTTGTGCTTGGGTGGGGCCCTGTACCTTATCTTCTATCTCTTCTTCTTGTTACTGGAACCAATGTACCCCACTTTGCCTGTCCCTTTCTCCTAAACCCTCGCTGCTGTCGACTGGATACGAGTGCTGTACTACCGCCGGACCGAAGAGATTCGGGCCCCCCAACGCTTCGCCGTTTCAATGTTGTAGAGATGTCCCCAGCTTCTACAACCGTCTCTACTGAAGATTAATCTTCAACCAAAGATTGGGTCGATTTATCAGAGCATCTCTATAATGTTGCAGTTCTGCAACAAGTAACCGTCGTAAAGCATGTACGAAGGAGGCATTCAGCAACTGATAATGACCTTCAACTTGCCATCAAGGTCAGTAAAGTTTAGCTTTCCACGAATAGCAGCCCAGAAGTCCAGATTCTTAGCAGTAATACAAACTGGTGTGTGCCCAACTAATGGCTCATGGCTCATCTCCATTCCTTATTTGCGGCAGGTGACCTACTTAGCAGGGTCACGTGACTTGGGGATCGAATGTTGATGCTTATTTATAACCCTGTGCTCTGCTCTCTTTCTTGTCAGGGCGGAGGTTACACTCTGGCTCGGTTCCAGCAGGGAGTCTGGTAGCCATGTGGTTTCATTTTACAACACAGTTATAGCATGTTGCTATGGCAACTGACTTTAAAGCCACCGGATCTTGTGGACAGAACCATAAGAATTCCCAGTCTATTAGGCTATATATATATATATATGAACGGATAGCCAATGGACGAAACAAACTCAAACCGGACAAGAACCGTAGACGTCAATCTGGTGGCATCCGTTCCAGGTTTTGTGCATGTTCAAAACTTGTACGGACACAATCCGGACTATCAACAGATTTTGTTTGGTTTCTTTCCATTTCCTCCAATCCGGTGATGTGTGACAGGGGCTTAAGCAACATATATGTGATATATAAATAATTATATGAGTATAAAATGGGTGGAGTAGGCTTGTGCTATTTATTATATATTTATTATATTATTTATTTATTATGCTTTTATTTCGTTAAACCCAGACCGTTCTGTCATTTACTGCGTGCCGGTGCGTTCCAGGATAGTTCTTCCTGTACCCTACACCTGTCATATGCCATTCTGCCTGTCCAGGTGTCACATGAGCTTGATTTGAAACATACGTACGGAAGGTCCCGCCCGCGGTCACGAGACGGCCATAGCCGGAGGCGACGTCGTTCGTCCAGCAGCACGTCCAGTACCAGTGCAGAGCGAAGGGTTCGAAGTAAGTGGTCTTTAAAACGACATCTTGAAACAAAAAAAGATCCTAGGAAGCTGAACTGTCATGAAATTGTGTGCGCGACAGCTGCTTGGGCATTGGAAATTAATACAATGTCTCTGATGGACCACAGGGCTCTCCTTGAACATATTTATTTGATCTCACACAGAGCCAGACATAATGACTATCTGGATAACGCCCATGCCGAGTACGACTTGTGTATTAGGAAAATTGCGGAAAAAAGGGGATTTGAAGCTTTTTCAAGTGAACACACGGGGAAAAGTGTGTTGCACTACGGACATGAGGGTAGTCGGCAGAAGAAGTCTGCGAATCCCACATTTAATGAGAAAAAGCGCGGCATGAGAGGAGGGCGACAGAATACGGCTTGCTACGCCTGGAATAGTGAGCAGGGGTGTGGTAGGAAGGAGGAGGACTGCCGTTATGATCATAAGTGCTCTAAGTGTGGAGGCAAGGGACATAAACAAGGGACATGCAGGGAGTGACATACTGGGAAACGATCCGCGATGGAGGCGGAGGCGAGTGGAGACCCAGTATGGGATAAGGAGCCTTGTCAGGCAATACTGGGTACAGGTGCGAGTAATGACGGTGCATGCGAGGGAGCAGCGTGCTGTGATTCGGGTGAATGGAGGTATTCACCCGGGACCGACAACTCTACGACTATGCGGGGAGACGCATTCCAAAACACACTTGGAGACCAAACACGCTCCAAAGGATTGCCTAAGGAGGGAGTGTGTAGTGGCGATGGAGCAAGTGGAGGTGACTCGGAGAATATAAGGAGTACATGTCAACTAGACCGACAAGGACAGTGGACAGAGGTATGTGAGGCTGTGGAGCGTGCCGGCTATGGGGATAGCCTTACTGTCCGCCAGGAGGGCGACGGACGATTGAACGTTGCGGTGAAGGGGGGTAGCAATATGACATGCCAGACTTTCACGGTGGACAGTAGCTGCTTGAGCGGCACTTGTGTGTGTGTATATGTGCTAAGTGGAATGCCCTGTCAATTAAAACCTTGCCGTTTCTTTTCAGAGGCCTTCTGTAGAACGGACATTGATGTCGACGCAATGTTTATTTTGCAGGGTATTGTATTCGGCTTTCGAGTCATCGATGAAAACTGTAATCTCACATACAACATAAAGAGACAAGGGAGTAGTTCGGCGGGGGAGAATGAGATAATAGAGAGTAGGTTGCAAGCAGAGCTTCATAATGGGCTTTTAATTGAGGTCGATAAACCGCCCGCCTGTGTGCATGGAATATTCGTCGTACCGAAGGACGATGGGGGAGGGAGGACTGTAATTGATTGCAGCAAACCAGACTCGGGGAGCGTTAACAAGTATACAGCCGGGGTCGCTCCAAAGTTTAAGTATCTTGGGATAGATGATGTGGTGGATTTGTTAGAAAGAAACGACTACCTGGCGAGCATCGACATTAAAGATGCTTACCGGGCAGTGCAAATCCATCCAGACCACAGGACTCTTCAAGGGCTCCGCTGGTTGTTTAGCGGGAACACGAGCGAGAGTTATTTAATGGATGGTAGACTCTGTATGGGCCTCTCATCTAGTCCTTATATATTTACTAGACTATCAAATTTTATTGTTCGATGTGCTGGAAGGGACGGGGTTAGTAGAGTCATCAACTACCTAGACGATTTTTGCATTATTGGTAGAACGGAGGATGAGACCACATGTTGTCAGCAGCGCCTCTTAGCAATTTTGAGAAGACTGTTTTTTTTTATTAGTTTTAAGAAACTCATATCCCCTTCAAAGAAGATAAGATTTCTCGGGATTGATGTTAATTCCGAGACTCTAGAGCTCACCTTACCAGATGACAAGTTACTTAAATTACGTCAGACTTTGAATTTATTTCTGGGTCGGAAGAAAGCTACTCGCAGGGAGTTGGAGAGGCTTGCTGGATACCTAGCTCACTGCGCTAAGGTTACGAGAGGCGGCCGAACTTTTAGTAGGCGCGTCTATGATCTCATATGCACTTTACAAAAACCTTTTTATAAGGCGCGTTTAAACGCCGGGTTCAGGAGTGATATTACTTGGTGGGCGAAGTTCGCATCTAAGTTTAATGGGAAAGCTGGAATGCTTGGGAAGTTCGCTGCAATCGCATCTGTTTACAGTGATGCGTCTAATTGGGGACTTGGGGCAACTCATGGGAATGATTGGCTCATCGCCGCTTTTGAAGCCGAGGCTGATCAGTTGCTGGAGTCGGAGATGGGCCACCACCATGTAAGGCTTCCAGGGGGGGTGCAAGTGGAGCACATTAATGTGAAGGAGATGCGGGGAGTGCTGGAGGGAGCGATTAGATGGGCTCCAAGTTGGGGAGATTCAGAAATCATCTTCATTACAGACAGCGCCGTAGTCCAGGCAGCTCTAAACACAGGGAGGTCTAGGTCATCTGGGATTATGGCTATGCTCCGCCAACTGTTTTGGCTCGCAGTGGAGAATAACTTCACCTTTGTCTCGACCTATATAAATACAACTGTTAATGTGGTATGCGATGCTCTGAGTAGGTTGGATGCCGCGACCAGTGCGGCTAGAATTAGAGCTGTGGATGTTGGTAGGACAATGTGCTGTGCACATCTTTTTGACTATCCTCTGTCATGTCATTTCAGAGCTAGAGAGACTGAGGGAGGAGCAAAGGGGCTATGAGAGGCAGTATTACACCGCGAATTCCATCACCACCAGGACTGTGCAGATACGTAGATATCTCGAATTTGTCAAACAGTTTGCTGAGAACCGCGCGCCTTTCCCTTGCTCTCCCGAACGGGTGGCACTATATGCCTCATGGTTGGCAAGAACACTTATTTATCGTTCAGTGATTAACTATCTATCTGGCCTAAACTTTTTTCTCCGCCAGAATGGTGCTTTAGGAATTAAGTACGATGATTTTGTGATACTAAAGGGGATCAAGCGCCAAAAGGGTGACACTCCACGGCAGGCTCCACCGATGCTGCCTTCTATGTTGCTTAGAATATTCTCTTTGCTCACACTAAACCCTGGCCATGTGTCTTGGCGAGCAGGTATGTTATGCTCATTTAGGGCGTTGCTGCGGAAGTCGCAAGTAACGGAGTCGGACTCGGCTCTTCGCCGTGGAGATTTCGCCTTCTTCGACTGGGGCATGTTAATTAAGGTTAGACGTTCCAAGACAATTCAGTTTGCGGAGCGTGTCCTCGAGATACCGGTTGCGTGCTGTGCAGATAAGGCCTTATGCGCGGTCTACTGGACAGAGCGGCATTTCGAAGAGATGGTTGCGGGGATGGGGGATCTTGCTTTTCGGATTCCCGGGCCAGGACACGCTTCCCAACCTTTGTCTTATAAGGCTTATCAGACTATGCTAAGGTTATTTTCCGAGCAGGCGGGATTGGGGGAATATTTTTTTACTTCGCACTCACTCAGGAGGGGTGTTGCACCTACTTGTCAATGGCTGGCGCGACTATCGAGGAGATCAAGGCCAGGGGCGATTGGGCTTCAGAGACGGTCTATGCATACCTGAAGACCCCGCTACAAACCCGGATCGTGAACGATCTGCGGGTTGCTGCGACCCTATCTGCGATCCGGAATAGTTCGGAGGAGTGTTGGGGGCCTGGGCCGGTATAGCCGGCTGGGGTCTTGGCTTCTATTGCTCGGCCAAGGGCCTCGTTTAAATAAACCAGGTTCCCCACCACTCCTCGTTCTGTTTTCTTTACTAGGGCGTAGCCCACCTTTTATGTGATATATAAATAATTATATGAGTATAAAATGGGCGGAGTAGGCTTGTGCTATTTATTATATATTTATTATATTATTTATTTATTATGCTTTTATTTCGTTAAATCCCGGACCGTTCTGTCATTTACTGCGTTCCGGTGCGTTCCAGGATAGTTCTTCCTGTACCCTACACCTGTCATATGCCATTCTGCCTGTCCAGGTGTCACATGAGCTTGATTTGAAAACTTTTCTGGTAGGGCTTCTATTGCTCGGCCAAGGGCCTCGTTTAAATAAACCAGGTTCCCCACCACTCCTCGTTCTGTTTTCCTTACTAGGGCGTAGCCCACCTTTTATATATGCATATATATATATGTATATATATATACATATATATATACATATATATACATATATATATATATACATATATATGTATATATGTTGCTTAAGCCCCTGTCACACATCACCGGATTGGAGGAAATGGAAAGAAACCAAACAAAATCTGTTGATAGTCCGGATTGTGTCCGTACAAGTTTTGAACATGCACAAAACTTGGAACGGATGCCGCCGGATTGATGTCTATGGTTCTTGGCCGGTTTGAGTTTGTTTCGTCCACTGGCTATCCGTTCATGTTCGTTTCATGTCCGTTCGTCCAGCGGCCTTTGACCCGACATCGCAACATTTTGACACATTTTAATACATTTTGATACTTATGGCGTTTAGTTTGTTTGTTTTTTGTTTTATATCCTAGCAACATCTAAGGTCATATCATGACGGGTACTGACTTGTGACAGTGCGCACTCATGGTGACTTTATAGTGCTGCCCCACTGGGATACCAGGCCACCAGCACCATGACCTAATATCCCACTCATTCACATTAGTACACATTATCCTGACACCATGCCAACCGGGCCTTGCCCTATCCTAATAATGCCGAGGACCTGGCTAGGAAGCGACAAGTATCAATTGTTAAGTCATTGGTTTGACTTGACCAGGGTTCGAACTCACGATCCCATGGTCTACCAACACGGGAATATATATATAATCATATATTATATACATTATATATGAATAAGTCAGCCTCACGAAAATGGGCCAATTGGTGGTTTATTTAAGATGTCGGCATCGCAATTCTTAAAGTGTAGTACATTCCTTTGTTTTATATTAAATTATCCTAGAAACAAATAAGGTTGTTGTATTTTCTCTACCTATACATTCAGGATAAATTTAAGGACTTTGCAACACATGCTAAACTATAAGTATGCCGATCGATGCCGACATCCAATGATCGACGCCGACAACTGTACCAGATGTCGGCGACGCAATCTTTAAAGTGTCATGCATTTCTTTGTTTTCTATTAAATTATCCTAGAAACAAATAAGGCTGTTGTATTTTCTCTACCTTTACATTCAGGATAAATTTAAGGACTTTGCAACACCTGTGTCAATGCTAAACTATAAGTATGCCGATGGACGCCGACATCCAATGATCGACGCCGACAACTGTACCAGATGTCGGCGACGCAATCCTTATATTGTCGTGCATTTCTTTGTTTTATATTAAATTATCCTAGAAACAAATAAGGTTGTTGTATTTTCTCTACCTTTACAGTCAGGATAAATTTAAGGACTTTTCAACACCTCTGTCAATTCTAAACTATAAGTATGCCGATGGACGCCGACATCCAATGATCAACGCCGACAACTTCCCCCAATTGGCCTCTTTTCGTGATCCTGACTCATATATTATATTCACATATTACATGGCCTTTTAAGGGGCAGTCACATAACGTATTCAACACATTTTTACTTATTCACAACTAACAGGATCAAATAGGAATAGTCATAACATTTGTATAGCTTGAAACAACCTGCCCCAGGTGCATCAAAGCTGTGCTGGTCACGTGGTCGCACAACTGGACCGGAAGTCTCGTTCGCGAATTATTTGTGTTAGCAGCCCAACATATCTAATGACTGTCCTCAGTCTTCTTCTTCATCGTGTCCTTCCACCAGTTATCTCAAGGGATTTTCGAGCAGAGGTAGGATCTTTATTCGTGGGACGTGCTCTCGGTGGTGGATGGTGGTAGCAGGATTTGCAATCAGATAGCTGATTCCCGGGGCCGCGATGTGGACGTTCCCGCTGTGGCCAGTTTGTCGATAGAAAGCCCGAGCCTACACTTTTACCGACCCAAGGGATTTTTAACCTCCCAGACCACATAGACATGGTATGAGAGCAACTGGCCTTTGATGACGCTGTAAGATATACACAGCAGTGGAAATCCAAATTGGCAGAGGTGGGGGCACGGGGACTCAAACCACCGACCCTCAAATCAGGCATCCGACCTAGAAAAAAGTCAGACACTCTAACCACTCCACCACAGAGAATTAAACACGCGAACGAGGAGCCCATGTTATGGAATTTTATTGATCAAAGTCATGTAAAAAGCAAGTAAGTAATTTCAGATTAATGCGGTTTAAGGTAAAGTTCGACTCAGGCCCTCAACCCTTGCGTTTGACTGTTCGTTTGATGGGTTGGGTGGGCGGCTGAGTTGGTGGCGTGGTCTTGGTCGTCTGACTGCCTGGTTGGTAGTGGCAGGAGCAGTGAGCTGCTCAGTTATATAGGTCGTATGTAGGTCAGGCAGGGCGTGGGTCTCGCGAGGCGAGATCGTGACGTCAGAGTCTCGTGTGGTAGTTTTGGCTGTCTCCGGCAGGGTTTTTAGTTGGTGGGGTTCAGTTCAGATGGCGCCACCGTAGGGTTGGAGGCGTGTAGGGAGGAGGTAGGGGATGGGCGTGGGTGTGGGTAGGGGAGGGAGGGTAGGGCTCCTCGGACGCGTGTAAATTATCCATGTTGGTAGACCATCATGAACAATTAAACACGCGAACGAGGAGCCCATGTTATGGAATTTTATTGATCAAAGTCATGTAAAAAGCAAGTAAGTAATGTCAGATCAATGCGGTTTAAGGTAAAGTTCGACTCAGGCCCTCAACCAAATGTTAGGAGGGCCTGTGTCGCTGAGGGGAAGGCCGCCCTCGGGAGATAGGTGTAGACTGCTGAAGATCGCCAGTTTCCTAGCTGCTGGAACTCGTCGAGGGATGCGCGTTGGGGATGCCGGTTGTAGAGGGGAGGATCGGAGCGATGCCCGGCGGCTCCTGTGGGGTTGTTGAGGGATGTTGTGGTTGTTCGACTCAGGCCCTCAACCAAATAGAGGAGGGCCTGTGTAGGTGAGATGGCCGCTTGTGTGGTGGGAGGACCTGCTTGGCGCCTCCTCTGTCCGGAAAAGGTGTGTATGGTGCCGTGGTCTTAAGTATGCAGGGTCGTCATGAAGTTCTGAGGCGGCCACCTCTCCTCAGGATGCAGGGGCGCGGGGGACTTCTGAGGCGATTATCTGGCATCGGTGTTGGGGCGGTTGTGCCGTGTGGTGTGGAGGCTGTTGTGTGAGGCTGGGTCGTGCGTCGTCCGTGTGATGGCAGGGAGAGGCAGTCCGGTCACGGCGTGTGGCGCGGTTATGAGGCGACGGGGGGAGCTGTAGTGGTAGTCCGTTCGGACCGTCGTGTAGGCCGTGGCTGGTGGGTTGGTTCTCTGTGGTGGTGAGTTGAGCTGGGTGGTAGGCCGGTCGTGCCGTCGTGTTGTCCGTGGTCTGTTGGAGGACATGCCGGTTGGCTGTGTATAGTGGTGAGCTGAGCTGGGCGGTAGGTCGGTCGTGCCGTCGTGTTGTCCGTGGTCTGTTGGAGTACAAGCCGGTTGGCTGTGTGTAGGGCGAGCCGGGCGGCTGAGTGTAGACCTGAGTTGGTGGCGTTGTCTTGGTCGTCTGACTGCCTGGTTGGTAGTGGCAGGAGCAGTGAGCTGCTCAGTTATATAGGTCGTATGTAGGTCAGGCAGGGCGTGGGTCTCGCGAGGCGAGATCGTGACGTCAGAGTCTCGTGTGGTAGTTTTGGCTGTCTCCGGCAGGGTTTTTAGTTGGTGGGGTTCAGTTCAGATGGCGCCACCGTAGGGTTGGAGGCGTGTAGGGAGGAGGTAGGGGATGGGCGTGGGTGTGGGTAGGGGAGGGAGGGTAGGGCTCCTCGGACGCGTGTAAATTATCCATGTTGGTAGACCATCATGAACAATTCCTGAGTGAGATAGGCTAAGATATATTACAGACTTGGAAAGCGATGCAAACCCTACCACCACTAAAAGTAAATTTGAAGGTTTTTGAGTAGGTCTATGTCCCATAACATATGGGGAACCCCAACTGAACTACACCACAAGGGGGCAGGTGATATGTCACGGCCCACCAACTGGACAGCCCAGGGCGGGAAAACCAGAAATATAAAAGCAGATAACATGTCCAACAACAATATAAATCAAATCAAATCCAAACAAACACAACTCAACCACCTATTACGTACAAGCCTATGGTAAATAAAAAATGTGCATCCACCCATCCCTTCCCTGTGTGATATCGATCAGACGGGATGGCCGAATGAGTTGAGCATCCATCTTTGGTAGATCGTGGGATTCCAACCCTTGGGTTAAAACCCTGGTTGAGTCAAACCAATGACTTAACAATTTATACTTGTCGCTTCCTAGCCAGGCGCTCAGCATTATTAGGATGGCTCAGTCTCAGGATAATGTGCCTGAGTGGGATATCAGGTCATGTTGCTGGCGGCCTGGTCTCCCGATTTGGCCACCGTGCCAGGTTTAATCACTAGCTTCCCCATAGGCAATCTTAGACTCGCCGACTATACACAGAACCGTATTTTCCTACAGAAATAATGTTTGGCAGAAAGACAGACAACAGCAGATCAATATTCTCCTCTCAAGCGTCTGATCGCCTTATAGAAGTCTATAGTCGCAGAGCATGGCTTTGTAAATCACATTCCGGCCACACAACTGCAATTGCTATAATAAAGCAGACACCATTATGCAAACATCTATTTTAAAGCAATTTTGAAGTACAATAGGTACATTAAGTTGCTGTTGTATATTTCTCGACACTTGTATCCGGTGGTACAGTGAGTGTATGTAGGAGGGGCAGTGGTGCGTGCACAGACGCCCCCCCCCCCCCCCCCCCCCAACGGTTCTGAGTGTGAGTAGGATGAAAGTTTTTAGGTTAAGATTAAGAAGGCTCCTCCAGTCTAGGAGATAGGTCTGTGGAGCAGATGGAAGCTTCCGGCCTTGTTATACTCGTGTGATGACTTATACAGCATATATATATAAATATATGTATATATACATGTATATATAAATATATATATGTATAGCACCGTGGCGACAGAAGGATATTCTACAATCACGGTACCGTGACAGCAGTGCGGCAGTTTAACGCGATCGTACCGTTGATACAGATTGGCAGTCTGGCGTCATGGTACCATTCTTTTAGATCTGAAGGTTGCCGCATTCAGACCAATGGAGATACCTCTATTGTCACAGTACCATGGCGACAGAAGGATATTCTAAAACCATGGTACTGTGACATCTGTGGGGCATTCTAATATCATAGTCCCATTGATATAGAGCGGCAGTCCAGCGTTCTTTTAGATCTGAAGCCTACAGTCAAGACTTACCCAAAGTATCTAACCCTAACCAGAACCAGAACCCTAAACCTAACCCTGAGCAGATCCATGATTGTAGAATAATCTACTGTTGTCATGGTACTGTGACTATAAAAGCTTGCGATAGGGTCACGGTGCCATGACAATAGTCACTCCGATGTATATAATTATACATAAACCTCTTACAGTAAAACCTCTCTAAGTCGACCAACCTTGGGACCGTCTTTAAGTGGTCCATTTGGAGAGGTGGTCGGTTTAGGGAGTTCGAATATGGTTACAATGGTATTGTTGGGACCCAAATAAAGCGATCGATATAGGGGAGTGGTCGATCTGTGGAGGCAACAATACCATTGTAAGGATATTCTAACTCTCTAAACCGACCACCTCCCTAAATGGACCAGTTAAAGTCGGTCCCATAGTCGGTCAATTTAGAGAGGTTTTACTGTATACATATTATATACATCCTTTTTTCCCCTTGAATAAAGTCTGTTTTGGACTGGCAGTGCAGGGTGGAGCACTCGGTTTCAGTCCGGAAGGTCGTGGGTTCGAATCCAGGTCGAGTTAAGCCAAATACTTATTTCCAAGATTGATTCCTATACCTAGCCTGGCGCTCAACATTTATTTGGAGAGGGCAAGGAGTGGTTGGTTGGTTGAGTGTCAGTATAGCATGCCTGACTTTAGATGTTGTTGTCATGGTGATGGTGATGGTGATGGTTTATCCCAGTGGGGCAGCACTATAAATTCGCCGTGAGTGCGCACTGTCACGAGTCGACATCAACATTACACACACATGCCCCTACCACCGCCAATTGACTGAAGTATCCATACAGCGACTTTGCCTCGCATGAACCCGGTGTTGCAGTTTCCGCGGTACGCCAGTTTGCGAGGGACACATACATACATTTAAATGCATTGTCAACGGCCGTGAGCAAATCTTCAATCAGAAAAAGTCAAATATCTCTCAAATTACACCACCTAGAAACAAACTGCTTGGCACACATACAGAAAATATATTCAACAAACAGATTATATTAAATTTATACGGTTAGGGTTCTTGATTTCTATTAATTTTGAATAAAACTAATGTTTTGCACTGCGCGTACCGTCAAACTCAAGGCATTGTCAATGGTCATGAGCAATCTTCATATAGAAAATACAGAAAAGGTGAAATATCTATAAAACCACACCACCTAGAAACAAAACGCTTTGTACACATATAGAAAACATCTTTACGAAAAACATTATATTAAATTTATAAGGTTAGTGACGATGCTGTTTGATTTTGATGCATGCACAGAAGCAATGTGTCCCTCGCAAACTGGCATACCGCGGAAACTGCAACACCGGTACCAAATACTCACCCGGGCACCAGCTGAGGCCGGACTCAACCAAACGCTGCAGTTCTGCAGCCTGGAGCAGGACGCCCGTGAGCTTGCTGCGAGCAGATATCCAAAGGTTCAATTCACTAGAAATGATTGATGAAGATGGAAGGCTACATCTATCCAAAACATCGCAATGTGCTTTAGCCGATATAGTCCTCAGAAGTTAATGACATGTAGGAAAGTGGCGTAGGTGTTTTGAATACTTGTTCTTTTTCTTGTGCTTCCCCATTTGGCTTACAGCGCTATCTATCAGCTTACCAATGTATTAGCGGGGCAGCCTCTTCCTCCGGTCCTACAAACTTGTAGAGGCTGTTGCTATAGAAGCATAGATTCAAGATGCTCCTATAGAGGGATAGTACTATTAGTAGTTCACAGAAATGTTGGCTGGGTTGGTTCACAGAAAGGTTGGCCTGGCAACATCTAAGGTCATATCAGGTACTGATGGATATTGACTTGTGACAGTGTGTGTTCGTGCTTTATAGTGCTTCCCCACTGGGAAATCAGGCCACCGGCATCATGATCCGATATCCCATTCAGTCATTATCCTGACACTGAGATAACCAGTCCTTGCCTTCTGCTATTAATGCCGAGCGCCAGGCGAGGAAGCGACAAGTATCAACTTTATAAGTCATTGGTTTGACTCGATGGGGAACCAAACTCCCGATCTCCCACACGCGAGGCCTTGGCTCTACCGATTCAGCCACTGCGCGCGGTCTCACAGAAAGGTGTTGACGGTCATGTTTTAGGGGGGGCGTTGATTACGCATTAATTATTAATCAGTATAAATCTTCAAGAAAAAAGAAATAGAGCACACATATATATTATATATTTATTAATTGTTATTTTGTATTATATATATATATATACATACATGCCTCATATATATATATATATATATATATATATAAAGTCAGGCTAAGTGAAAGGAAGAGGAAGAGACGGAAGGTTGGTGAACAGCCTAATTTATTGATAAGGCTCTTGGCCGAGCAATAAACGCCCTACCTATACAAAGCTAAAAGTAAAAATAGGTGTGTAGTGTGCCAAGCAAACAGCAGAAGTGAGCAGTGTAGAAGGTGGGGGGAGGGGAAGCAGCAAGAAAAGTGCTGGCCCGCAGCAAATATATATAATGGACAAGAAATAATCATGAAGTCATAGGATAATAAATAATATTATAAGATCATAGGATAATAAATAATATTATAATAACCTCACCCGCCATTTTATATTTATATAATAGATTATATTGCACATAAAGTCAGGCTAAGTGAAAGGAAGAGGAAGAGACGGAAGGTTGGTGAACAGCCTAATTTATTGATAAGGCTCTTGGCCGAGCAATAAACGCCAAACGGGACCGCTAAACCGGGCCCGCCCCACCAACCGACCCCCCGACCTCAATTGTTGACAAAGAAGCCGAGACACGGAAGTCATTTACTATCCTTTCTTGCAATGGAGTCTTTAAGTAGGAGTAGACAGTGTCAGAGGCCCAATCACCCCTGACCTTAATTTCCTCAATAGAGGCTCCTGACATAGCCAAATATGTACAACCTCCCCTTCTAAGGGAATGCGAGGTAAAATGCTCCTCACCGAGGCCCGCCCTATTTGAGAACAGCACTAGCATCTCCTGATAAGCTGAATATGTCATCGGGAAAGAGGAGCTGCCCAGTCCTGGAAGGCGAAAAGCCATGTCCCCGTCCCGGGCTGTTATATCAGTAAAATGGCGCTCTGTCCAATAGACTGCACAAAGGGCTGTATTGGGACAGCGAGATATGGGTATCTCCAAGACCCTCTCACGAAACTGTATAGTCTTCGAGCGACGCACCCGTATTATCATTCCCCATGGGTGGAAGAAAAAATCCCCCCTACACAGGGCAGAATCTGAGTCAGTGATTTGTGATTTACGAAGGAGTGCTCTAAATGAGCACAAGATAGCTGCACGCCAGGCAATATGGCCTGGGTTGTTAGTCAATAAAGAAAAAATGCGCAAAAGCATATGTGGTAGGATAGGGGGGGCCTGATGGTGAGCATCCCCCTTTTGGCGCTTTATCCCCTTCAGGGTTGACGCAACCAGAAAATCATCGTATTGGATGGGCAATGCCCCATTCTGTCTGAGAAAATAATTCAAGCCGGACAAATAATTTAAGACCGAGCTGTAGGTCAGCGACCTAGCTAACCAAGCTGCGTATAATGCAACTCGCTCAGAGGCACAAGGAAAAGGAGAACTGTCGCTAAGAAAAAGAGCAAGGAATTCAAAATACCTCCGTATCTGAACGTAACGGGTTGAAATAGAATTTTTTGCATAAGAATGGCTCTCAAATCCCTTTTGTTCAGCTCGCAACTGCACCAGATCTGCAAGGAAAAAGAATAGGGGCATCAAAAAGGTGAGTGCAGCACATAACCCGATCACTGTCAACCTCCCTTATTCGAGAGCAGCTGGAGCCAGCGTCCAATCTGCTCAGGGCATCACAAACAGTGTTAATGCGTGTATTAATGTAAACTGAATGGAACACAAAATTCTTCCTAACAGACAACCAAAAGATTTCACGCAACATAACCATTATATCAGCAGAGCGGGAGCGACCTGTATTGAGTGAGGCCTGAACCACTGCACTATCAGTTATACAAACAATCTCAGAATTAGACCAGTCAGCTGCCCAGCGGCGAAAGCCCTCAATTACCGCATGCATTTCCTTAATATTAATATGTTTATCACCCAATCCGTCCATCAGCCTGACCCCATGGTGACCACAAACCTGATCTATCACATGCTCGTCAGCGGCGCTGAATGCACCAACCAGCCAGTCATTAGCAAAACTAGCGCCAAGGCCCCAGCCGGAGGCGTCACTGTACATAGCTTTAGTAGCGGCAAATTTACCCAACATACCTGCCTTGCCATTAAAACTAGAAGCAAATTCAATCCACCAGTCAATATCAGCCCTAAAGCCTGCGTTAAGTCTTGCCTTAAAATACGGTTCACGAAGAGTACCGATCAAATCGTAGACCCTTCTACTGAAGGTCCTGCCGCCCCTCACCACCTTTGCACAATGTGCCAGGAGGCCAGCAAGGCTCTCCAGGTCCCTCCTGCAAGCCTTCCTTCTTGACTTAAAACTCAGAAGTCTTCCCCGCAACTTATCCAACTTATCCTGGGGGAGTGATAATTCTAAAGATTCGGAATCCACCTCTATCCCAAGGAACCTGACCTTCGTGGATGGAGAAATAAGTTTTCTATAACTAATATAAAAACCCAAGCGACGAAGAATAGCAATGGTTATCTGCTGGTAAGCAGCTGCCTGGTCAAATGTACCGGCGATGATACAGAAATCATCTAGGTAGTTCACTACACGACAAACCCTCTCTCTGGCTGCACATCGCACCACAAAATCCGAGATGCGGGAGAATATATAGGGACTCGAGGACATACCCATACAAAGTCTACTATCAAGTAAATAAGTATCGAAATTTTCTCCCTTGAACCGCCACTTAAGACCCTGGCTAGAGCGATCATCCGGGTGAATGTGGACAGCCCGATAAGCATCCTTAATGTCGATACAAGCCAGGTAGTCCCCCTTCTCCAATAATTCCACCACATCATCGATACCCTTGTATTTAAATTTCGGGGCAATAGTAGAAGTCCAGTTATTCACAGAACTACCCTTAGGCCTACTGCAATCCACTACACTACGGCCACCACCAGTATCTTTCGGAACCACAAAAAGCCCATGCACACAAAGGGGAGGATCCACTACCTTAGTTACAAAGCCGTCATGAATTTCAGCCAACAAGCGTGACTCGATTATATCAGCCTCCCATGATGTTTTGGTACGTCTAGTCTTAACATCATAACGGGCATCACAATCTTGATCGATAACCCTAAAGCCAAAGACAATACCCTGTAACATATATAGGCCGTCGACATCACAGCTTCCCCTGCAAAAACACTCTACAAAAAAACGGCATGGTTTTAGTTGACATGTAATAGAGGACAATACATAGACACAATCACAGGAACCTGATGCACAATCTTCATACACTCCAAAAGTGACAAAATCGGAGTCAAGTGTCTCCCTCACCGACACAATCAAATGTCCATATTCAGTCTCCACTACCACAATAAAGTCCGACCAGCTGTTCTCTCTCAATCCATTCCAGCTTAACTTCGATCCAATTTTAAACGAACCCACGGAAACCTTGTCAGTTTTTCCACCTGGGCGAACGTCCTGATTGTCGATTTCACACGATATTAACTGACACCCAATGCTAGCGTCCCATACCATATCGACATTACTAAAGTTATCAGAATCACCATCATCACGAAAGACGAATGGCATAGGGGTTGTCGAGTCATCCGGCTCCTGCGTGGCACTCACAGCAGTCCTCGCCTCTATCCGCCCACAAACCGCATGGCAATCCCCATCAGCCATCGGGTCACAACCACCACTCGCCCCAACACTTCAATCTCTGCAGCTGTTGCGTTTGTGCCCTTTTACCCCACATTTTGAACATATGTGCGCAAAGCGACACTGGTCCTCCTTTTTAGCACATCCTTGCTCACTGTTATGGGCGTAACAGGGGCGCTTGCTGCCAGTTGGTCCTGCCAACATCCTGCGTCGCCTGTTTTCACCTGACGTGCCCGTCTGCTTTTTCTCACGCACATTCGCTTGACTATAGTGTAAAACACTTTTACCCGTGTGTGCCTCAGTGAAAGCAGCGAAACCCTCCGTTTCCGCTAACTTCCTAATGGCAGAGTCGTACTCAACATGAGTGGTATCAAAAAAAGTCATTATGCCTAGCACGGTGAGAAACAAAACTGATGTGATGTAGAACGGCCCGATAATCCGCAATCGACATCTCCGGGATGTCTAATGCCCAGGTAGCCGTAGCGCAAACCAATTCGTGGCAGTTCAATTTCTCAACGTTTTTCTTGCCAACCGTGTAGCGCTTCAGAGACCACTTACTTCTTCTCTTCCGTGAAGCACTGCTGCTCGAAGAGCTGCTATCGTGGCGTCTACATCTCCTTGCGCCGGTCCTAGAGTGGTTCCTCGCACGGCCGTAGGTTGAATGGCCGCCTGTCGTGGCTGCCGACGTAGACCCGACCGGGAACATTGGAGGTTCCGCAGCGAGGGCGCCAGCGGTCATGACAGTCGAGCCCATGTTGTGTCGTTGTCGTCGGTCCGCTTTCTCCGCTAACAGCGCATCCCTCGTCTGGAGCAACACGTCCAACTCCTTTTCCGCGCGCAGCTCTTCAATCTCCCGAAGAGTCTCCTCGCGTAGTTCAGCCATATTCTTGAAGCCCCCACCTGTCTCCGACGCCATCGCGTCCTCCTTGGATGCGTCTTTAGATAATCTGGCCGCCGAAGAACTTCTCGTTTCATGCACTATGCTGTCCTCGCTCTCACAAATACCATTCTTGTTGTGACTTCTCCCACAAGCACTACAAAAAGGCATCGGAATGCTGTGCTTTATGCAGAAAAACGGTGTCGATAATACTGTTTTTTATAGCAGGTAATATCTCAATTCCTGCTTTTTTGGTCGTAAAATCGACCAACGAGGGGTCCGCGTATCACATCGACAATCTTATACTTATTTGTCGTGTCACATCAACAGTCAAGTAGTTATTGGTTAAGCGAGTATATTTCTATAAGGGTTGCTCTCATGTCCTTCTTAGCCTCATAATTCAAGAACTTGGCTACTGGTCGAAATTGCTAAAATAAATTATAAATGAGCATAATAATCAGGTTATTCAGTCATATTCGACACACATGAATATGACTGACACAGGAGTTGCTTAGTGGTGTAATTTAAACACCAGCCTAACCAACTATCCAGCTAAGTCTCAGCTATGTCGACATCATATCCAATCATGGATTTCTTAAAGTTAAAATTCGACTAACATGGCCTTAGTAAGTGGTTAAACGACAAGATTTAATTTAGGCTTCCCTCTCGTGTCTTTCTTAGCCTCATAATTCGACACACATGGCCGTTCCGTAATAAAATAAATCGCCGAAATTCAGCGTCGACTACATTTCAACAGACACAAATATATTAAAATTAGAAATATATTGTGGCTTTACTGTTGAGATGGTATCAATATGGCCTCAGTAACTACCTAAAAATCGACAAACATGGCCGCTTTCCACCGGCTATGCCTCTCTCTGCCATCTTGGTTCTTCTTGATATATTAGACCAAATCGACACACATGAAATAATAAAATAAATAAGTAATAAAATGTTCTTAGCTCATGACACAGACATGTGTAGGCAGGTTGTCTTCTCCTTGTTAGTTCCAGTGAAGGCAAAGACCACAGGTAGCAAGTAGACTGTGGCTTCCTCCTCCAAGTAAAAATAGGTGTGTAGTGTGCCAAGCAAACAGCAGAAGTGAGCAGTGTAGAAGGTGGGGGGAGGGGAAGCAGCAAGAAAAGTGCTGGCCCGCAGCAAATATATATAATGGACAAGAAATAATCATGAAGTCATAGGATAATAAATAATATTATAAGATCATAGGATAATAAATAATATTATAATAACCTCACCCGCCATTTTATATTTATATAATAGATTATATTGCACATATATATATATATATATATATATGAAGTGGGCGAGACTACTCGACCGATGGAAATGTGTGCTGGGCTGATTAGCTCGCATTTATGTGGGCTACTCACCAGGCTCGCATTTGCCACCATTTGCGGGGCCGGGTTCCCTGCTCTAACACATCGCTAGAAGACGTCGATTGCGACTCTCCTAGCAACGGTGGAAGGTCGAGCGCTCGAGCTACGACACATCAGACTTGTTTCTGCATGCTCTGATGTTTTAGACGAGATTTAGGCTTTTATTGTCGAAATTCCAAACTTATTTAACTTACCTAATACGGGAGGGGATGGACTTATTGTATTTAATCGGTATTCAGTGGAATCACTCTATGAAAGAACATTTATTGTACTAGGTAGGGTAAGAATAAAGCCATGAGCACTTGGAAAGGTGAATTGGAACATTCCTTGCATTCTTTACTATTCTCCAGTCTTCTTGTAGATTAACCGCTATGGATAACCTGATATTTGATTGCTTTATATGTAATTAAGGGCCTTATGCCTAATAGGCCTTATGCAGCCGATTAACCCATCTGCGGGGAGATAATAACAGACATATTAACAGAATTAACGTTGTGCTATTTGGCGGAAAATAAGACATTAACTTAGGCTGATTATCAGTGACAGTAGCAGAGACACAGGGAGTGTCTGCTTAGTTCTGGATTAATTTAAACACAATAATACACACCAAACGGCGGGGAGGACAGCCAGTTAGTTGAAAAAACAAGTAATTGCTTTAGTATGATAAATGCGAGGAGGGACCAGGAACCGTATTTATTTGATACTCTGGCTGTCTGCCCCTTAGCCCGGGAATGACAACGATGGTGACGGTCTACCTGCAGATGGGACGAGAGGCGGCGGCGGCCTGCGGCAGGCCCCCGGAAATTCACATGGAAATAATTACATAAATTAACTCGTAGGCTCGCCTTAAGTGGGGGTGGAATAGCCCGACGGTTAAATATATATATATATACCTCATATATTATATGCATATCTCATGGTCTGAATGATTTGTTTGTGAAACAGAACCCTTGTCTGGCTTTATGGTAAAACTGTCCACCGGGTGGATCATTTCTCACGCCTCACTGCTGAATCCAATATGCCAACCCTCACCGCCAGGGGAAACAATAGATCATTTCCGAGATACCAACATTGGTGGCCACCCAGCCACTTGTCATCTACCCCATCTAGTTCCACTAGTTCCATCTACCCCATCTAGTTCCACTAGTTCCATCGACCTCATCTAGTTCCATCTACCTAATCTAGTTCCACTAGTTCCATCTACCCCATCTAGTTCCACTAGTTCCATCTACCCCATCTAGTTCCATCGACCTCATCTAGTTCCACTAGTTCCATCTACCCCAGCTAGTTCCACTAGTTCCATCTACCCCATCTAGTTCCACTAGTTCCATCTACCCCATCTATGTCCACTAGTTCCATCGACCTCATCTAGTTCCATCTACCCCATCTAGTTCCATCGACCTCATCTAGTTCCACTAGTTCCATCTACCTCATTATTTTAAATAGCTAACTTTTGAGATATTTGAAGTGAAGAAAAACTAAATTAGTTTTGGTAAGCTTGCCGAAACTCTGACACCCATAGGGTTCTGATGTAATAGCTTCTATTATATTGCCTCAGTATTCCCTTCTATGTGGTGACAAATGTTTAACAAGTGCACCAGTATTTAAGTTAGATATGTAGAATCAAATTGGGATACTTGTTTTGGTTTTGAAAATTTGATGCTTCCTCGGACTATGCAGCTTTAAGCATACAGTATAACCCCGTTAAACCAAACTTGAAGAGTCCCTAGAAATTTGTTTGGATTAACCGATCATTGGTTTAACCGAGCTTTGGCTTCGACTTTGACTTGGCTGTGAAACATCGAAACTACTCTAGTTATTCATGTCTAAGATTTTGTTGGTTGTTGGAGCTTTACGTCCTGGCAACATTTAAGGTCAAATCAGGACGGGTACCAACTTGTGACAGTGTGCGCACTCATGGTGACTGTATAGTGCTGCCCCACTGGGAAATCAGGCTGCCAGCACCATGAACTGATATCCCACTCAGTCACATTATCCTGAGCCTGAGCTAACCAGTCCTTGCCCTATCTTATTAATGCAGAGTGCCAGGCTAGGTAGTGACAAGTATCAATTTCATAAGTCATTGGTTTGACTCGACTGGGAAACAAACTCCCGACCTTCCGCACACGAGGTCTGCGCTCTGCTGATTCGACCACCGCATCCCGTTCATGTCTAAGAATAACCTTTATATGGCCTATATATCCTGTTTATATAAGTATATATATATATAAACTTATCCTCGCAAGTGATCCATACAACTTCTGAGGAATGAGTACCAAGAACTGCCGGTGGCGGCGCCACCGTAGGCAAATGAGTGCCGCAGTGAATAGATCTGGGTCTGTCAGTGGACAATAACGGATCATAACAATAATAGGAAATAATAAGAAATACCTCATACCGATGATTTTATACACGTATATAAATATACTAACTATAAATATTAGGGGAGAAATATGAATACATATATATATATTATATATATAAATGTACATATGAATGACCATGTGGCAGGCCATGGGATTCAAACCATGGGGGTCCAAATATTGGCTGAGTCAAACCAACGGCTTAATAAAGGATTTGTGTTCCTTCCTAGCCTAGAATGAATAAGACCAGTTGTCCGTGAATGAAATTCCCCCCGCTTAATCCACGAATTGAGAAAAGAATGTAATACATATATATGATATATATATAGATACACATATGAATATCTATGTGAATATATATTTATGAAAATATCTAAATATACATATAGATTCATATATATGTGTATTATACTAAATTGGCAACTTTCTCTTTTTTAATGTTTGCAATATGTATGCTGTACTTGAGAAAAAAACAATTATTTACAATAAATAAAGTTTTTTTTAACACAAAAAACCCCAAGATTATTGACTGGTAGATCTCTATCATATGTCATTTGTCTGTCTATTATAGATAACGTTTTCGTTTTATTTGTCCTCGAATACATTAATATTACCAGGCTTTATTGTGTTTTTGTTTGTATGTTTTTGCTTGCGTGGCTAATCTTTCCACAACAGGGTAGTTTTGAGCAAGGAGGCATGAGTGATTGGGTTGTAATGCTCATGAGCTACTCTTCCGGTACTAGGGTAGCACTAGATAAAAGATTCACCCCGTACTATAGTAGCCTGAGTAGAGATGAAGAACAACCCATTAGAAAAAGTGGTGAAAGGCTGCTTAAATGAAATGATCAGATATATTCTTAATTTAAGAAGCAAAATATATTCTTCACATACATTTTCATATTTACCCGCTACTTTTGATTTGAAAAATATAATAAAACATATAGTTTAATAGATTTTAAAAGTGAAATCGTCAGCATTCTGTGGTCACCATCTTGTCTCTTGTATTCTCTCCCATTTCACCAACTCTGTGCCGATACAAGTAGCCATTAGATACTGGAACCATGAATTCCTCTTCCTGTTCCATACTGAAGCAATTTTCGCCCGTATTTAGACTATGTTGTCATTCACCCCCTACTCTGCGTAGGGGTGAATCTTTGATCTAGGGTAACGCATTCACGTGCCCATGTACTGTGTGTAGAACGCCTGGCTTATTGACTGCATGTGGGGAGCATTATGGCTTTGTCGTGGTGGGGAGAGGTAGATAAAAGATTCACCCTTAAGTGCCGGTCACACTATGACGGATTGAGCAACGGACAGAACCGGACAAAGAATATTCTAGTCCGGTGTTATTCGGACTTGAAATGTATCAATTATGTAACGGATGGGTAACGGACAGGTAATGGACGTGTAATGGATATGTAATGGACGGGAACAGACGGGGATGGACGGGAAGAGACAAGGAACGGACGGGGAACGGATGGGGAATGGATGGGGAACGGACGGGGAACAGACAGTAATGGATAATAACTGCATAGGTCAGTCCGGTGCAATCCGGTACAAGTTCTGTGCATGCTCAAAACTTGTAACAGATCGGGTCGGATATCAATGGATATCAATGGATATGCAACAGATATGCAACGAATACAAACCAGACTTTGCCGGATATCAATGGACTTTGTTTGGTTTCTTTCCGTTTCCCCAATCCGGTGATGTGGGACAGAGCCTTACCCCAGAGTAGGGGTGAATGACAACCATGTCAAAATCAGAGCAACAACTGCTCAGTGTGATACAACTATAACCGTATAAGCAATCTTCGGAGTCACTGTTTCCAGCGCAGAGTGTTTATCTATAGCCGTGTTCACACAGGAAAAGTTTACGCCGCTTTATACAAGGCGGATAATATGAACCGAATTAGTGTCGCGTTCACACGGGCAGTACTTGGGCCGGAAATCAATATCAGCGCATGAGCAAGTCCATACTAAACAGCGCCAGTTTCGGTTAGTCGACATCGGCACGAGAGAGTGTGGGTTCGACCTAGATATGTATAAACTGAATCATATTGTTTTGGAACGGTCAAAACTTCTGCTGGGCAGTGAAAACCTTAAAATAAATCATGAAAAAAATATATGTGCACCTCTAGCAGGTTCATAGACCAAATTATATTATATAGTGTGACGTGCTTAATCCGCCTCAAGTAAGTCGGTTGCGTTCACACTCGCGATATAAGTCGAATCATAAAAGTCGGTTCATATAAACCACCTACAGAGGTGGTTTATAAAATCCGAATTATATGATTCGAATCAGCCCTAAACCGCCTCAGCCATGCGTTCACACGCCAAATGTAACCCGAACTATACAAGTCGATTTTTATGATTCGAATTAACTGCCCCGTGTGAACACGGCTTTAGTTGACAAAGAATTGAGGAATTGGGAGAGAACAAATTACTTACAAAATTTATACATGTCGCTTCATAGCCTGGCACTCGGCAGTAGTAGGATAGGGCAAGGACTGGTTGGCGTAGTATCAGGATAATGTTACTGAGTGGGATATCAGGTCATGGTGCTGGCAGCCTGCTCTCCCAGTGGGGTAGCACATATATAAAGTCACCATGAGTGTGCACTGTAACAAGTCGGTACCCATCCTGATATGACCTTGCCAGATGTTGCCAGGACATAAAACTCAAACAACCAACTAACCCTCTGCTGATGTTGGGTGTGCCTCCCAGCGCGACAGTGAGGAGCGCAACCAGCGCGTTTGAACTCGCTTGAGCGCGTTTGAACTCGTCCGAGCACGTTTGAACTCGCACGAGCGTGTGGTATCTTTTAGAACTACATTATTCAAAAGACATATTCCATGTGCTGTATAAGATGACACTCTATGTGAAATCTAGCTTTGAGAATAGATATACTAGAACAGCATTATGCATTTTGCACCATGGTCATTGCATTAGATCTTATAGTTTCACAACATATTTGATTAATCTAATTCTGCTGCCAAAGTCATGCGTTGACAGATTGAAAAACCGAGATATTGCAATCTTGATGATGCAGTTTTCAAAATTGGCATTATTTCTTCAACGACATTGCTTCCATTGACACCTTTGAAACTGAGTGATAATAGCAGAAAACTACTGCACCTCTCTGAAAAAGGCCAGGGGACCAGGCTAGACCTTCACTGAAATTAGAGGCTTTTTTTGTTTGTTATTTGTTGTTTTACGTCCTATCAACATCTAAGGTCATATCAGGACGGGTACTGACTTGCGACTTTATAGTGCTGCCCCACTGGAAGACCAGGCCGCCAGCACCATGACACAAAAATTAGAGGCAGTAGTAGTAGTTTCTTTTTCAGATATAATCACACAATTGGGACATATGTATGGTTGGCACAGATTAAAGTGTTTGCAATTTAGTATACTTCCACCTATGGTTAAATTATACCATATCAGTTGTTAAAGAATGGGAGAATCACCATGCAATTGTATGCTCAATAAAGCACAGTGGTAACCCGCCTCTCCTCCTTTTATCGCTGCTGACCCTTTTTCGCTCTGCTGGTGCCAGTGTGGCGGTTTCAGCTCACTGTCAGTTTCAGCCGTGCGCATAGACTCAAACTCAAGGCCTTGTCAATTGTCGTGAGTCACTAACCTTATAAATTTAATATAATGTTTTGGTAAAGATGTTTTCTATATGTGTACCAAGCGATTTGTTTCTAGTTGGTGTGGTTTTAGAGATATTTCACTTTTCCGGGATTTTCTGTATGAAGATTGCTCACCACCATTGACAGTGCCTTGAGTTTGACGGTACACACAGTGCAAAACATTAGTTTTATTCAAAATTAATAGAAATCAAGAACCCTAACCTTATAAATTTTATATAATCTTTTTGGTAAAGATGTTTTCTATATGTGTACCAAGCGATTTGTTAACAGGTGGTATGATTTTATAGATATTTCACTTTTTCTGTATTTTCTGTATGAAGATTGCTCACGACCATTGACAATGCCTTGAGTTTGAGTGTATGCGCACGGCTGAAACTGGCGCACAGCGTTTTCAGCTCACTGTCATTTTCAGCCGTGCACATAGACTCAAACTCAAGGCATATAAAGGAATCCGTTACGCTCATGTCTAGTGTGTTGAGTGCTCGCTGTCCTTACGTTGAGCACACTGGACTGTCGTTAAACTGACACTGCTCACTCGCGGGCCTGACATCGACTCACATTATGAATTACGTCAGAGTCACACGTAGTTACGCAAGTCCTATGCTAAGCCGATCACACCTACCTGGATCAGGGGCCAGATGAGCCCCGGACCATGATCCGGCATGGTCCGTGGCTATCCGTCATGATCCGTGGCTCATCAGTGGCTGGTCCTTGGTTATCCTTGTTGATCCGTGGCTGGTTCGGCCTCGTCCAGGGTCCGCCCCAAATGTTTTAAAATGTTAAAAACATCCGGGGCGGTCTGGGGCATTTTGCAATCCGGGCTTAACCCGGCATCATCCAGGATGATCCGGGGGTAATCTGGAGGTGGTCCGCGTAGTCCAGGGGTGGACCGGGAGTAGTCTGTGCTGCATCCAGGCCAGTCCGGGGCTGTTTTGCCCCAGATGAGCCACGTTTTAGCGACGGTTTAACCCGGACTAGCCCCGACGTAGCCATGGACCACTTCCGGACTGTCTGGATAAGACCCGGACACGCTGGATGACCATGGATTAACCACGGATAACCACGGATGACCATGTATTACTCAGGATGAATCCCGCATTTCAGGCTATCATCCGGGGGTTGTCCAGGGCTCGTCCGGGGTTGTCCGGGGCTAATCCGGGTAGTCCGGGGGTTTTCTGGGGGGGCTCATCCAGGGTGATCTGGGCTTGTAGTCCGTGGCTCGCCTGAGTATGGGTGACCGCGAGGCCAAAAACGACCAAAATAGTGATTTTATCCGGGTCTGTCCGGGACAGTCCGGGCGACTGGTCCGGGGGTGGTCCGGCTAAAAATCCGGGGCTCATCCTGGTAGGTGTGACTGGGGCTTTAGGGTTTCACTAGGCTGACGCAGTGTGCTAACCATTGCACCACCTAGGCTCCCTGATGTCACGACACTACACACGCCTACCTGTCTATGCGGCTCCTTGCCTGAGAGGTCAGTGCAGACTACCACACTATTGTAATATCTTGGGTACTCAGCCGTCAGAGCCCCGCATACCACTACTCTCCCCAGGTGTGTTCTGACAACTGTCTGTCAGTTCCCACCTGGTGTCCCTCTAAACAAACTCATAAGGAAGAAAAGGGAAGACAAGTCATGCAAGATTGACAGTGAAGAAGTTGTGCTTTATTGGCATCAACTCCTGTTCACCTACTAGTGACCTATCACCCTCACTCCTTACCAACTGCCCACACAGATCCTCGTGTCTCTTGCTAGTGTGTATAAGAATCAGTGCCCACAGCCCATTGAACCTGAGTACCATGGTTGTAGCGCACAGCTCAGTGCCTTTTGAATAGCTGCTCCTAGTTTGTGTGTAGAAAGTGGAGTCTCAGACAGAGTGTCTGGAGTCCTGGACAA
Organism: Branchipolynoe longqiensis; assembly: GCA_030323885.1. Lineage (NCBI taxonomy): Eukaryota > Metazoa > Annelida > Polychaeta > Phyllodocida > Polynoidae > Branchipolynoe > Branchipolynoe longqiensis. Next base: position 50,280,299 of record CM059195.1, on the reverse strand, counting down.
GAGTGTCCAGAGTGGGGGTCTGTGGGTCAGGTATAAGGAATGCAGGTGACTGGGCTCCCACAGCCAGCCAATCAGACACCCTCTACAGCCTGGGGGGGGAGGGGGGGGGGCGATGCCTTAATAGGGGGCAGCTGTCACTCTACCCCCAGATGCAAGTGGTGTCCATAATGTATGCAGAATGGCTGGGTGTGCTTGGTAACAGGTAGTTGCAGACAGTTACAATAAACATACATTAAATATTGTCCTTCCCCTCCACTTGCATTCTTTCTGGTGCATGGAGGGAACATTTCACTAATCATTAACTGTCTCTTAAATATGAACATCACATTACAATCTCGGTCGCTATGTGTTATCACATCTTCCACGTAGGCTCTTATGTCACACAACAAGTGGGGCACCCAAGGCTTCTCTGTTACATAAACCTGGTCCCCACTTCGTCACCCGAGAATAGTAATGCTCTTTGCCAATATATAAATCCGAACCGAAAATCCGTATATGTTTACACTATGTATGTGCTGACGCGGCCTGCAAACAAATGAATCCTGTTGTGCATGGCCATGCCCACTTCCTCCTTGAAACAGCGGCTCCCCGGGCCGGGAATGGGGGTGGGGGTGGGGGAGGGGGATGCGACGGCGTTCACCGGGGGGTTCCCGGTAGGAGGCGCGACGTACACCCGTACTCCGCCGGCCGAGCTACACACGGACGGACACACACAGCTGGACGAGTCACTGCCCGCCTTCAAATAGCTCGAGCTGCTGCAGTGGGGCCTGCTGCTTTTGCTTGTGCTTCTGCTGATGTTGCTGTCTGCGCAGGCGCTGCGCGGATGTGGATGTCATATTAAAGGTGGTGTGGTGTCAGCCGTGACCCTGCTCTTGGAGTTGGAGAGAGGTAAGGGGGTGTACGTTATTAATTATTATTAATTATTATTGTTGTGACAGAACTTTGTGTGGTGCCGCTGTGCTTGTTTCGTGGTCTTTTGTGTGCTTATTATGACCATTGCCAGCAGCCATGGGTTGTTGTCATACTCGGTGAGTAGGCTAGAGAGGGTACATGTGTGAGTGTGTATATATATATCCACATATATTGTTGTTGTTGAAGATTTATACTGCCTATCATGGATAAGCCTGAATAGGCTCATTTTCACCATTAGACAGTTTGTTGATAGAAAGCCCGAGCCTACACTTTTACTGACCCAAGGGATTTTTTACCTCCCACACCACATAGACATGGTATGAGAGCAACTGGCCTTTGATGAGGCTGTAAGTTATACACAGCAGTGGAAATCCAAATTGGCAGAGGTGGGGGCACAGGGAATCGAACCACTGACCTTCAGATTAGGAGTCTGACCTAGAAAAAAGTCAGACACTCTAACCACTCCGCCACAGAGAACACCATATATGTATATTTATAGATATTTATATTATATAAAAATTCTCAGCTTTAAGTGAGTAGGACAGTGAGCAGGCGAGCGATGGCGCCACCATCGGAGTTGAAGCCTGAGCAGTAGATGAGTAGTCCGAGGCTCAACCACCCAATTAGTGGTGGGTGGGTGTTAGGATAGTATAGAATTATGGGTTATTATACTCGTATAATTCTTATACAGTATATATATATATATATATATATATATATATATATGTGCGTTCTACTCACTATGATGTCTGCCTACAGAGCATATAAGTGTTTGAGACTTGAGAGAGGTTTTGTTTGTTAGATTTCTGTTGGGGATTAATAAGGTCATATCAGAGCGGGTACCGACTTGTGACTTGGCTGTGGATGTCATATTAACTGCATGGTGTCGGCCGTGTGGGGGAAAGCACCTGCTCTTGGAGAGAGGTAAGGGGATGTATGTTATTAATTATTAGCGCAACAGAACTTTGTGTGGCATCGCTGTGCTTGTTCTGTGGTCTTTTGTCTGCTTATTATGACCTTTGAAAGCAGCCATGGGCTGAGGCCATAGTGAGTAGAGAGAGTACATGTGTGAGTTTATGTATATGTATACATATATATATGTATATTTGTATATTTATGTATGTATATATATATAGTATAGTTATACGAATCTTACCTGGGTATAGATGATGGATAACTGTTGTTTTCCCGAGGTATAAGCCTCGGGTAGACGTGGGCTAGGGAGAAGGAAGCACGTGAGGTACCAGCAATTTTAACCTACTTATTCAGGATAAAAAATGATCTTTCAATACAAATTTACAATGGATACTATGATTTTCCCATAATGGTACACCACCGGGATAGACGTGGTAGGGCGTGGTGGGTGGGCCCTAGCCCACGTCTACCCGAGGCTTATACCTCGGGAAAACAACAGTTATCCATCATCTATACCCAGGTAAGATTCGTATAACTATACTATTTTACCTCGGTATACAGCCTCAGGCTAGCCTCAGGCTAGGGAGACTTTTACATAATTCATTTTTTATCCTTAATATCATTCATTCTTATTATAACATTCAACGTTTTTGTTCTCACCTATTCTTGTTAGTTGGCGAACAGGCGCTTCGCAATGCCGGTAGGCTTTTCTAGTCGTTTGTTGTAATGTTTTGCAAACGACTTAGCCGTCTTCCAGCCTGCGTGCGCTAGTATTCTTTTCACAGAAATACCTAGCAACCGTGCCTTGGACACCATGGCACCTCTAGTTGAGTGGGAAGAGTATTTGCCCGTATCCACTCCAGCCAATTTCAACACCGTAATTGTCCATCTGGCAAGGGTGTCTCGTGAAATTGCCTTATCTGGCTTTATAAAGCTCACTAATAGTTGTTGTGATGCACGTAAATCCTTTGTCTTAGATATATAAGCCCGTATGGCTGACACAACACATAATTTCCGATCATTCGGAAAACAGTCTAAGTGAACTGTAGATAAAGGGTCACCTAACGTGTTCGATTTGAGCAATTGTGCTAAATCAAACGTAGCTTGTTTCTTGTCTATTTCTAATCCAGTTAAGGATAAAGCAACAATCGTCTGTCCTCTGTGTCCCGTTACTAATAATAACAGGACCGCGACCTTAAAACCTAATTGTTTTATATCTAACCACGAGTTGTGAGGCCAAGCCTGAAACAACTTAAATACAATAGAAACATCCCAAAACCGACTATACTTTGGTTTTGGAGGATTCCTTTGATAAATTGACCGAAGTAGATAACAAAGGACATAATGTTTCCAACTGTTTCGCCATCAATTCTAGGTAATATGATTGATAACGCACATCTTGCCGCATTGATCGACCCAAAGGATAGTCCTTCATCCTCTAGAGAACGAAGAAAACGAGCTACTTGTGAAATTGTTGGATTTGTTGGCTTGACTTTCATTAACAAACAATGTACACCCCATTTCTTTAAATAGGTTGTGTACATTTTGACCGTTCCTGGCCTCCAGGCATCAGATACTATCCTGTTCTCAGTAATTTTGTCCAATCCAAATTGCTGCAGCTGTTTCCTTAGAAAAGGAATGCCAATAGGGGCGTCGTTGACACGTCGCCGTGAACCACTAGCGGTCCATGGTGCGTCAGATTCCCGAGTTTTCTTGGGAATCGTATATGTTCTTTTGCCAGTTGTGAAACTGCTGGCAGCCAAGGTTGCGTGTCCCAATCGGGCACCACCAGTATAGCATGTGTCCCTTCCAAGCCGATTTTCCTCACAACTCGGCTGATAATGTTAAACGGTCGGAAAATATAAAAATAATTATTTTCCCAGGTAATAGCAAATGCATCTACTTTCCAAGCATCCGGTTCAGGATGCCAAGAAACATAACAAGGTAATTTGTTATTATTTCGTGATGCAAACAAGTCAACTTTAGGTGTACCCCATTTTTCACAAATGAAGTTAAACAAAGGTGTAGAGAGAGACCATTCTAAATGGTCATGGAAATTTCTACTTTTATGGTCTGCAAGTGTATTTTGTGACCCTGGAATATGCGCTACAGTCAGCCAGACTTGTTGAGCCTGTGCCCAGTTCCAAATCAGTTTAGACAACTGATTGCAAGGCTTTGATTTGGTTCCACCCATGTTACGAATATATGCCATGGCAGTAGTATTATCAGTTAGTATTCTAACTTGTGATTTATTTATCTTTACTAAACTACATAAGCCCAGATAAATAGCACGCAATTCTAGTGCATTAATATGGTCTGATTTTTCATCATCAAGCCATCTACCTCCTGTTGTGACCCCATCTCGATGAGCTCCCCAACCTTCTAACGAAGCATCAGTAGTAATCACTGTATTAGGTTCCGCCATGCGGATTGGATTTGGTGAACTTGCTATGTGTTGCATCCACCATCCAATATCCTGTAGCCCTTCTTGCGAAATAAACATCTTTCGCTCAAAATTCCCTGTTCAGCTACGTATTTTTATCTATTTCTAGAGATTTAATATGGGCCTTCCCGTATAGAATAGCGGGTGCATACGATATCATTATCCCAATAAGGACTGCGACCTGTCTAATTTTAGGTTTTGGTAACTTAATAAGCTGGGTCACTGTATTCATAAACTTAATTAGTTTTTGTTCTGTTATCGACACTGTAAGAGACTGTGTATCCAGAATAAACCCTAAACATTTGAGTTGTTTTGTTAGTTTAAGCACTGACTTTTGTGGATGTACATAAAACCCCAGTTTAGTGAGTAATGCACATAAATCCAAAACTGCATTCACACAATCAATTTGTGTTGATGCTATAATAAAGGAATCATCTATGTATGGAAACATTATGTGACCCTTCCGCGCCATTACTGAGAAAACAGGTTTAAGCAGTTTAGTGAATAAACGAGGGGCACAAGCTAAACCATTCGGCATGCAGGTAAACTCATAGAGTTGGTTATCCCAAAGAAACCGAAGAAATTTCCGGTCTTTTTCCCTTATGGGAAGCGTATAATATGCATCTTGTAAATCAACACTAGCCATCCACGCATCTGGCGTAATCAGATCTCGTGCTGTATCTAGCGAAAACATTTTAAAATGTTGATATTCAACCATTTTATTAAGGATTGTTAAATCCAGGATCATTCGAACCTCACCATTAGGCTTTGGTCTCGAGAAGATGTTTGAAATAAACTCTCCTGAACAGTGTGTCACTTTTTGTATAATTCCTTTCTCAAAGAATTTTTGTACCTGTTTAGTTAGTGCCTCTCGTTCAACCGGTTCAATCTTATAAGGAAAAGGTATACTGCCTTGTACCGGAATTTGTGTGAAGGGAATGTGAACACCCCTAACTATTTGTAAAATTTCTTGGTCACTAGTAATTTTGTGCCACTCAGAAATATGATTATTAATATTGCCAGCCACAAAGTTGCTTACAGTTTGTGTGGTTTTAGAGGCTGCAAGGACTTGTAACGTCTGTGTTTTGACCTCTACTTGGACCCGCCCCTGGGGAAGGGTCTCAGCGAGTTGACGCCTCGGCCTAGTGGCCGTGCGGTGTTGTCGGTCCAGCCTGAGCGAGCGCCCCGGCCCCGAAAAGCTTGACCGAAGTTTGAGCCCGGTCTGGTTCCCCTGGTGAACCGTCGTGGACGAAAATCCCCTCGTGACCTTTTGAAACGAGGGGTTTCCTGTTTCTTCTTGCCATCCATGTTTTTGCCACTCTTGGCTGCAGTTTCTACCTCTTTATAGAGGTATTGTAGTTGACCGCCAAACATTTTCGTGTTATCTAAAGGTTTCCCTTTAATCGGCTCTGGAGCGAGAAAGAGCGTAAACTCTTTCCCATCATTATCCGTAATCTTCTTTGAGCGAGCCACTTCTTTGCCAGCATCTGTGCAAACCGACTTGAAGACATTCTCATATCTTCGGTACGACAGATAATTACCTGCCGCCGCTAACAATGCAATTCCTTTGTCCATCATTTTAGCCAAAGACGAGAACTTATTTTCTCTTTGCATTCTATTTGCCACAGGAGCAATAGCTGTTAGGGTACCAAGCACCGCCTTATGCACTGTGTGCAACACACCCTCAAATCTCTTACGGTCATCCGTCATATTGACATCTCGATCCATCTCCTTAATGATGGAGTTGGGAACACCTTTAATGCCTGTTAATTCATCTCCTAACTTGGAGATAATTTCCGCCGGTTTAAACGTGTGGAAATGGCCATTAATGGTCTCGCGCATAAGCGTAGTGGTTTTAACACGCTTAGCCTTTGGCTTCTCCACTTTCTTAGCCACTTTGCCACCAATGGCAGCATAGACACCTTCATATTGTGTGTCTGAGTCTGATTCCGTGGAAGTGGAATCTGCGGAAGAATCGGAAGAAGAATCTTTCCTCTTCTTCTTCTTCTTGGACTTGGTCTTCCGCTTTTTGCGAAGTCCAGTCTTCCCCCGTTCTTTGGTGAAATCATCACCAGAAGAAATGATATGTTTCTTCTTTTTCCTCCGTTTAGGAGAAGGAGGAGGAGGAGCCTTAAGCTCCATCGCTGAGTCTGTCTCTGAGAAATCCTCATATGATGATTCCTCTTGGACACTCGGCATTCGCCGTTTACGAGACACCGGTGGTTTGAGAGACATAATATGACTCTCCATCGCCGCAAACCGAGTCTCCCAATTTTGAGCCGCGGTGCCGTCAGGCACTATGTCCTCGTCCACCTCAGAGAGAATATGCGCCCCGGGCTGTGTCGAAGGCACTGCCGACAACACGGGTGAGGAGTCGTACTCCTCGTCCAATCCACTCGGAACACGCCCCTCGGCTGCTGCTGCACCGCGCTTACTCCGCTTCGTGGCCATCGGGAACTGAAACAAAATTTTTGGTCAGTCCCGGTATATATATATGTCACAATATGGTTGTTTCAAACTCAATTGGACATCTAGTGGTGTTAGAGAACGTGTTTATACCGTTATAACACAGGCGTAATAAGCTAGATTTGTGCGTGGATTGTGGGTCAAGCCCAAACCTTACGCGGGGTCGGGACCAGTGTATCGTCCCGCCCATCCATCTGTTCCGCACACTTCTCCCACCTGTGACTACTACGTCAACAAGTTGGAGAAAATGCTACGAAACTCGGAGAAACGCCTGAAAAAGTTTGTGGGGAGTCTATAAAAGAAACCCAGGAGCATCTCCAACATTACTCTCTATTAGAGTACAAGAGAATTTCCACAGGAGATGAGGCAGAGCCCACATCTCTACCCATAATCACACGGTGACACGGGTGTTGACAGAACCGCTAATGATCGGTTTCGTTCCTTCGAGAAGGAATTCTATCCTTGGTTTTTTATAACCAAATAACTCGTCCAAAATGGACCAAAGAAAGTCTAAACTTTCCATAATGATGCTCTAATGCATCATAATTAAGCTAACCACAGTTTTTATTATACTTACTGCGTATTTGCTTGTATGTAGACTAAATTTGCCGGAGCAACCCAACGACACGTAATCCAGTCGTGAGTTGTATATGCTAATTGCGGGTACCTCATGTGCTTCCTTCTCCCTAGCCTGAGGCTAGCCTGAGGCTGTATACCGAGGTAAAATATATATATATATATATAGAAGGTTCCCCACCACTACTCATTGTTCTCTCTCTTTCCTTTACCGTAGCCTGAAACTTATATATATATATATATATATATATGTGTGTGCGTGGTCTACTCACTATACCGTCTGTCTACATATCATATAAGTGTTTGAGACTTCAGAGAGTGTTTTGTGTGTGTGTGTGTGTGTGTGTAGGGAGGGGGGTTGTTTGGGGTTTATATATAAGGTCATATCAGGGTGGGTACCGACTTGTGACAGTATGCACTTATGCCAACTCTATTGTCCTTCCCCGCTGGGAGACCAGGCTGATGGCACTATGACCTGACTTCCCACTGTCACATTATCCCGATACTGAGCTAACCAGTCCTTGCCCTATTCTAGTATAGTAGCAATGTCAACTGCCAGGCCAGATAGTGACAAGAATCAAGTGTGTAAGTCATTGATATGACACGGCCAGGATTAGAACTAAGGACCTTCCGCACGGAGATGAGAGAGACAGAAAAAGAGAAAGAGAGAGGGGGAGTCGGGGGAAAGAACGCATACTACATATATATATGCGATGTATAATGCATTATGCGAGTATAAATGCAAGGGTAACATGTACATCCTATATTTCCTCGTGCGCATTGGTGGAGCGCCCCCCCCCCCCTCCCAGCTGTCGGGTATTGCCGGGCGGGCGCCCCCTCGTGTCACACTCTGGAGGAAACCAAACTTACTCTCTCTCCTATTTATATAAATAATTTATATAAATAAAAGCTTGTTTGTTTGTTTGTCTGTGTGTCTAGATCTATGAACAATGTCAATTTGTTTGTTAGTTGGGGTATTGCCGGGCGGGCGCCCCCTCGTGTCACACTCTGGAGGAAACCAAACTTACTCTCTCTCCTATTTATATAAATAATTTATATAAATAAAAGCTTGTTTGTTTGTTTGTCTGTGTGTCTAGATCTATGAACAATGTCAATTTGTTTGTTAGTTGGGGTATTACGTCCTAGCAACATCTAAGGTCATTTCAGGACGGGTACCGAATTCTGACAGTGCGAACTCATGGCAGCTTTATAGTGCTGCCCCACTGGGAAATCAGGCCGCCGGCACTGTGACCCGATATGCCACTCAGTCACATTATAATGACACTGAGCTAACCCGGTCCTTGACCTATCCTATTAATGCTGAGCACCAGGCTAGGAAGTGACAAGTATACATTTTAAAGTCATTGATGTGACTCGACCGGGAACCGAACTCCCGACCTTTCGCACGCGAGGACCGCGCTCTGCTGATTAAGCCACCGCGCCCGGTACAATGCCAATAGCTTATCCATAACAGGGGAGTAGCTACATTGTCGCGCTGTAAGCAGGTAATCTCGTGCAAACAATTTCTCTCAACGTCACAATTTTTTCTATTCTCAATCTTTTATAATATGCACTTTAAAAAAAATGTTGTGCTTACAATTTTTTTTCTTCCTGTAAGCATATGCAAGCAATGTTTTGTTCTGGCTACGCCCCTACATTAGACTTAGAAAAGCTCTGATGCTCCCCATATTTAAATTGACAAATTTGGAAAGCCTTTGATCCAACCTGGCGCCAACCTGGCCCCAACCGCGATTTTGAATCAATATATTGAGTGGGGCGGTGGGAGGTTGGCGACCTTTTGGACCTTTACTGCTGAAGCCTAGGATGCCACATTTTGACGTGCTTGCCAAAATTAATGTCGCATGATTTCACTTTATATATCGCAGAAGTTAGCTATTTAAAATCAAAGATGCTTCAAACTAAATGAGAGTAGATTGTAATGATCAATCTCATGCATTTATCTCAGAAAATGCGAGAATCGCAAAACCATCAGACTATGGATTGACATTTGACGTTGCCATGTTTTTTGTTGTTGCATGCGTTGATTAAAGTTGCATAGTCCGATGGTTTTGAGATTTCACCATTTTTCCCGAGATATATATTTTAAGCTGGTTGTTATAATCTATCTTACTTTAGTTTCAAGTCTTGTTTATTTTAAATGGCTAAGTTTTGTGACATTTGAAGTGCAAACATGTCAAATTGGTTTCGGCAAGCATGCCAAAACTCTGACACCATAGGCTTTAGCATTAACAGGTTCTATTGAATTGACTCAGTATGCCCTTCTATGTGGCAACTTGTAAATGTTTAATAAGTGCATCAGAATGTAAGTTAGATATGTTGATTGATTGATTGATTGGTGGTTGCTTTACGCCGTGTTGGCAGCATAGGCCATATTCATGGCGAGAAATGTTTGTTTTTTGTTCAAACCATCGCTTTTACATGTAAAAGCAGACAATCAATGATGTGCCAATAGACACTCATTAAATTAGAAAGCTCACAATCATATATTTGTGGTCAAGGGAAACAAATTCCAATAGAAAAAGAAACGTTTTATTAATAATTGATAGAATCTATTTGGTAAACTATATGAGGTGGTATAGTCCAGCTGCCCTCAAAAAGGCTAAAATGTTTTCCTGTTTTACCTTAGTAAAAAGGTCATGCATACTGTCTGCAGTGTAGAACTGTTGGCGCAGGGCCAAAATATCAACGCAACTTAGTAAAATAGTTTGTTTGTTTGTTGTTGTTTTACGTCCTAGCAACATCTAAGGTCATATCAGGATGGGTACCGACTTGTGACAGTGCGCACTCATGGTGACTTTATAGTGCTGTCCCACTGTGAAACCAGGCCGCCGGCACCATGACCTGATATCCCACTCAGTCACATTATCCTGACACTGAGCACACCAGACCTTGCCCTATCCTAATAATGCCGAGCGCCTGGCTAGGAAGTGACAAGTATCAATTTTAAAGTCATTGGTTTGACTCGACCGGGACTCGAACCCACGACCCCACGATTGACCAGCACGGGAGACGGAAGCTCCAACCCACTCGGCCACCCCGTCTGGTAGTAAAATATGTTTGAGTGTCAGCGGGGTCTGACACCCAATACATTCAGGGGGAGGTTCCCCCTTGAGCAGAAAAGCATGTGTAAGCCACGAGTGGCCAATACGGCAGCGGCTAAGGACCACTTGGTCCCGTCGACCTCCCGCATGAGTCTGTGGTGGATTTCCCACAGATGGTTCAATTTCTTTAAGTTTATTAATGTTTTCATCCCACTCATGTTGCCAATTGGATTTTATGTGGGTGGCTATTAGTGGTTTCAGATCAGAGTGAGGGATTAGACACGGTTCAAGATCACAGTTCAGGGCCTTCTTCGCAGCCCGATCAGCTCATTTGTTTCCTTGTATGCCGGCATGGCCAGGCACCCAGCAAAGGTGGATGTCATACCCATCCGTTGTCAGTTGGTTCATTTTATAAATGACTGTTGCTAGAATAGGGTGATTCGTTTTCAGTCCAGCAACAGCCAGGAGGCAAGAGAACGAATCACTGTATATAACATAGTTAGTGTGGTTGGATACCTCGATACACTCCAACGTGAGGAGGAGTGCTCGGGCTTCTGCAGTGAAAATCGAGCTCTGATCGGGCAAACGTATGCCAAATTTTTCCCGTCGGGCCGCAGCAGCTACCCGGCTTTGGTCTTTCGAACCATCAGTATATATGGAGAGGTGGTCTGCAAACTGGCCTTGAATCTCTGCATGCAGTCCTTGTTACTCGAGTGGATGTGTCCCAGACTTCCCCAGTTCCGTGAGTCAGAGGATAACCGATGGCTTTCTCAATGACCACGGGGGATGTTCTGGGACTTTGGCATCCTCCAACACGTCCAAATCCATGCCCAAGGCCTCCAAATGAGGTTAGATATGTAGACCAAATTCTAGATAATTGCTTTGGTTTAGAAAATGTTATGCTTCATCGGACTATGCAGCTTTAAGTATGGACAATTTCAATCACTGACAATTGGCCTTTCTCGTTTCACTGCTCTTTGCGCTATCCAAGTCATGCCGAGCATCAGGCTAGGTAGTGACAAGTATCCATTTTTAAGTCATTGGTTTGCCCTCAGCCAGATTTGAACCCCCGCAGGTTCGAATCCCATGACCAACCTCCTGGGAAACGTGCGCTGAGCTCATTCGACGATCCCGTCTATTTAGTTATATATATCACCTTTGCCCTTCCTGCCACCTCCTCCACAAATATACATATACATATATATATATATATCATCATCATCATGTTGTCTGTCACAATGTGACAAAGACTGCTTTTATTTCTTAACCACCACTATTTCCTGTGGTTGTGCATTTCATAAAAGCTGTTTGCAAAGTGTTGAAGTGCTGCTGGCTTTTGCAAGTTACTAGCAGAACTCTCTCAGGGAGAAAATAGAGGTCTCACACTGGCAAGAACACATCAAGACACGCACAAACTATTTGTCCCTGCAGTGGCTGGCCAGATGTTGGGAGTTCCATTCATCACTGCCCTTAATGCTGCCATGGAAGCATGGTTTTCTGTTAGGGTTTGCTCCCTTAGCCTTTGGTTCTATCAAGAACCTATACCACAACGCAGTGGTTTATAACTTTGCAAGGCAGGGGCGTCAAATTCCCTGAAGTATTTGAGCAGATAGGTACTGCAATACCCACATACCCAAGCATATACATATACATATATACATAATTATACCCACGACCTTTCTCCTAAAGGATTGTGACTGTATGGAAGGTCGGGAGTTCGATTCCAGGTTGAGTCAAACCAATGACTTACAAAAATGGTACTTGTCAGTTTATGGCCAAGGTCTGGTTGGCTCAGTGTCAAGATAATGTGACCGAGTGGGATATGAGGTCATGTTGCCAGTGGCCTGGTCTCCCAGTGGGGCAGCACTATAAAGTCACCATGAGTGCACACAGTCACAAGTCGGTGCCCATCCTGATATGACCTTAGATGTTGCCATGATGTAAACTCAAATAACCAACCAAATATATATAACCTTTGACGTTCCTGCACACGGTGTCTGATATATATGTGGATATGTGTATATGTGTATACGTGCATATGTGATTACATATATATATATGATTATGAGCCTGTCTCAAAAGGTGATAACTCTTTTTTGTTTGTCCATTGTAACGATTGACGCAAAACATCACAGAAACGGTTACACTGAAAACACAAGGACATTTGCTTCAAATCAATATGTATTCTATTGGGATTATGAAAGACTGTAAAAAACAAATCAGTTTATCCTGAGCAAATGCATAAGCAGATAGGATGTTGATCGTCACAATGGACAAAGTTTTGTCCCATATTGCTTAGCACCTTTTGAGACAGCCTCATATATGCACGCATGCACGTATGCACGCATGCACACACACACACATACACACACATACATATATATAGCCTTACATATAAGATTGTTGTTGGCGTAAGATGTTTTCTCCATGCCTAAAGCCCAAGTCCTCTAACCTTAATGCTGGCGGATAACCAAGGAGGCTCAGGATGATGTATACGATATAGCTGGTCTGGTCTCATCTTTCTGGATCACCGGACGCGGTGGCTGAATCGGTAAAAGCGCTGGCTTCCCTCGTGGAAGGTCGGGGGTTCTAATCCTGGCCAAGTCAAAGCAATGACTTATAAATTTGATACTTGTCGCTACCTAGTCTAATGCTTGGCATTACTAGGAGATGACAAGTATCAGGATAATGTGACTGAGTGGGATATCGGGTTATAATGCCAGTGGCCAGGTCACCCAGTGGGGCTATGAGTGCGCACTGTCACAAATCAATGTCCATCATGAGCTTAAATGTTGCTAGGACGTAAAATCCTCAAAGCAAACATCTCTGTGGATCAGTTTCAGTAGTTCTGCATAGTTCTTTTATATTACATGAAGGCATAATTGAAAATGGATGAAGAAAATGCTGACATCTAGGCAATATTCACAGTGAACCAGGTTCTTGTGAAGATTTATACTGCCTATCAGGGAAAAGTCTGAATAGACTTGTTTTCACCATTAGACAGTTGGTCGATAGAAAGTCTGAGCCTACACTTTTACCGACCCAAGGGATTGTTAACCTCCCAAACCACATAGACATGGTATGAGAGCAACCAGCCTTTGATGACGCTGAAAGTTATACACAGCGGTGGAAATCCAAATTGGCAGAGGTCGGGGGGGGACGGGGAATCGAACCATCGACCTTCAGATTAGGAGTCCGACCTAGAAAAAAGTAAAACATTCTAACCACTATGCCACAGAGAACACTACAGGTTATACTTATTGGAAGGCTGTATCTCCGTGTACTTGTGTGTTTCTAGCGGGTGATATAACCGAAGTTCAGTCAGTGCTGTGCTAAGTCTCAGTTATATCAGCTGTAATCCCGTTTTGGTAGAGCGCAGGCTTCCTATACAGAAGCTCGGGAGTTCAATTCCCGGTCGAGTCAAACCAATGACTTACAAAATTGAGACGTGTCGCATCCTAGCCAGACGCTCAACATTATTAGGATAGGGCAAGGACTGGTTGGCTCAGTGTCAGGATTTTTGTTGTTGTTGATGCTGTGTTTATACTGTCCATAGCATGTAAGCTCGAGTGCTCTGGCTTGTTTTCAATGCTGGCCAATTGTAGTAGTGGCTTAATCTTATCACACAGTAGGAGGTGATACGATGGTTTTGTTTCTCACACAGTAGCAGGTACATGGTGATTATTTAGTATCTGTAGATGGTTGAGCTTGTTTTGTGTTGGGGTTGGCTATCCAAGGTCGATCCGAAATATAATGTGGCTGAGTTTGATATCGGGTCATGGTGCTGGTAGAATGGTTTCCCAGTGGGGCAGCACTATAAAGTCGCCATGACTACGCACTGTCACAAGTCAGTACCCATCCTGATATGACCTTAGATGTTGCCCGGATGTAAAATTCCAACAACAACCACCCACTCAGCTGTAATCAAGTTACAGATGTTCAGGCTGAGTCCTCAGCAATCGCCAAACCAACTTGAGGCTTCAGTCTTGTCACAACGTCGCTGTTTTCTTGGGTTGCAAAACGACGCACGCATATTTTAAGATTCGCTTAATAAATTTTTAGTTAAACACTGCAATATCGAAATTTATGCACCGCAGAACTGAATTGTCAAAAGTTGGAGGACTGAAAATATACATATACACATCATCATCATCATGCTGTCAGTCGCAATGCGACTAAGACTGCTTTCATGACTTAACCGCGTGCGGTTGTGCACTTCATAAAAGCTGCTTGCAAAGTGTTGAAGTACTGCTGGCTTTTACAAGTTACTAGTGGCACTCTCTCGGGGAGCAAATAGTGGTTTCACACCGGCAAGAAGTCTTCAAGACAGGTGCAAACTATTTGTCCCTGCAGTGCCTGGTCAGGAGATGTTGGGCTTTCCATTCATCACCACCCTTAATGCTGCCATGGTAACATGGTTTTCTGTTAGGGTTTGCTCCCTTGGTTCTATCAAGCATCTGTACCACAAGGCAGTGGTTTACAACTTTGCAAGACAGGGGCATCAAACTCCATGAGGTATTTTAGCAAATACGTATCAGAGGTACAGCAATACCTGCATAACGTTGCATATATAGACATACCATATATATAAATAAATAAAGATGAACAGAGATATCTGAAATAAAGAATTGAATTGAATATATATATAGAACGATATAGAAATATGTGGGTATATATGTATATATCGAAACACACACATATAGATACAATTTTACATAATTATGTCGGGCATTATTTCCAAGGACATTAAATTACACCTTATCTTAGAGTTTAAGTTAAAGACCGCCATCTTGTTTAACATTAAATAACGTGGACAATAATCTTACTTGTGTCACTACTGCTTTTTAATGGGAGATAATTGACAATATCAACTAAGGCCTTTCAAATGAAATGTACCTGTACATCACCATACTATGATGTATTAAAAATACTAATTATTGTTAGTATAAGCTTTACAATGAGTATTATTGTTATGTTAGCTAGAAAGACAGCCATCTATTAGGTAGATTTTGCAACCATGTACAGTAAAACCTCTCTAAATCGATCGACCATGGGACCGACTTTAAATGGTCCATTTAGGGAGGTGGGACGTTTAGGGAGTTGGTATTGTACGGGCGATTTATTTGGGACGCAACTAAAGCGATCGGTATAGGGGAGTGGTCGATCTGTGGAGGTGGTCGATTAGAGAGGTATTACTGTATGAATTGTTATGAATACTTCGTTGTAGTTTAATTATGCACATAAAACAAAAACGCAACTCTCTATCTCTCTCTCTTTCAGCTATGCTCACGTGTGCCCTGGATCGTCGATGTTCTTCTACGACGAGATGACCTCCATATCAGTAGCATTTAGTCTGGACGTTACTCGTTTTAAATAAGTTGGTTCCTTCGTTCCTCAAATTTCCAATGGCACCCTCAATCAAGTCAGTGGCACTTGTTGGGATGTTCATTGTAGCCCTGCTTTATGTGAATCAAATTCACCCCAACATCAACTTAAACAATCACATACATTATCCAACTAAAGAGCGCGCCAATGCCCTCTTCAACTACCTGGGGTCAATAAAGTCAGCCATTGCGGCCCATGCTGGAAATGCTAGTTCTGGAAATAATCACTATTTAGGACTTTTGAATTCCTTGCTCGGTGCATCGTCACCATCAGTGTCACCACCATCCACAACACCAATAGCTAACATTAGTAACAGCGGGCATCGCTATCAAAAGTTTTCCACGGGGAATGGTTTTATATTTCATGTGAAGCCAAAGGCGATGGTGATGACTACACAAAGTAAAATATCCAAACACAATTCCCCAACCCATGGCGCATTTCCCAAAGGACCTCCACTGCCTGCTATTGTGGCAAAGGGTGAAAATCAAGGACAGCGTTATCACCCCAATATTGATCAAGTAAGCGTGGACTGGGAGATCAGATTCAAGGGGCAAAAAGCCAGGATTCCACATATCATTCACCAGACATGGGATGACAATCAGGTACCTCAAATGTTTGTCCCTTGGATGCAGTCATGGAAAGCAAAGCACCCGGATTGGGAGTATTGGTTTTGGACACAAAATGATGTTCGCCGCTTGCTTTCACAGTGCTACCCTAGTTTCCTTAATGATTATGACAGTTATGAAAAGGACATCTACCGTGCTAATGCTATGCGTTTTTACATCATGTACCACTTTGGTGGTGTCTATGCTGATTTAGATTTAGAGAGTTTAAAACCAATGGACCCATGGACTTTTACTGAAGACTGCATCTTGCCTGAAGAAACCTTTGTTCATCCAATCATTCTTCGCCAGCAGAAACAATCAAATATGATGATCACTCTTCTTGCTTGTCGTGCAGAACATCCATTCTTCAAGCTTGCCATTGATATGCTCCCCACCTACAAGTCACTAAAGTATGAGACAAAGTTGATGTTTGTAGATACAGTATATCGGAAGTTCATCTCGTCGAAACAGGAAGTGAATAATAGAGTAGCAGTTGTTCATCCTGATTACTTTCTACCAACATATGATAAAGGCTTGACCTCTTACATACAAACTATATGTTTACACGTTTCAACTCTGTCATCACACCAAAAAAACGTCTGTGATATCTTAAGAAAAGACCATTTCATGAATGTACCCAAGGCCAAGTCATTCACTAACCACTACTGGGTGCATGTGATGATGAAGTCTGAGGCCTGGAAGCATCGTAACACCCGTCCAATAAGCAGCATTATAAGCAATGCAACAAACATGCAGGCGATGCTAAGTACACTCAAATGTGTTCCATAAGTCACAAGTAACCACTCTTGATCCTAGTATGTGGTTCATTTAACATTGTTTAGACCTATTTCAAGATTTGAAGAGTTCAGGCGCAAAACCCTGTAAATGCCAATCCAAAAATTGGGATAAACATTGGAATCAAACCTACAAACAATTTTTGTTGTTGACATTCCTACTTTTGTTGTCATCGCTCTATAATCATGTCATCACAACAAAAGTGGAATTAGCCAGAATAAAAGTTATTTTCAGGTCAAAAACTTTCATTTTAATTGCATTTTTGGATTGGCGTTTACAGGGTTTTGCACCTGAACTCTTCATTTGCACTAATGTCATGCAAATGACATGTTTCTAAATTCATCACTGATTATTCTATCAATAACATATCAGCACTTGTTTTTTCCGACATAGGCCGGATGAGCATTGATCAATGCTAAATAAATGTCAATATCCAGTGCCTAATAGTCACTGTATGTTGGTGTAGCAGTGTAGTTCTAGCTATTGCAACATGGCTTGGAGTACTAGCATTGTTCCATTTAAAGTCACCCAGAAACAAACGAATCCAGCATCAAAAGCTTTCCAAACATACCATTGCTTAGTTTTTTAGATTCAAACCTTATACCTGAACTTTATACCTGACAATTGAACTTGACCTAAAGCTCTTTTGAACTTATACCAATAAAATTCCCATGCTAACAGGCACTATATTGTTCTCCATTTCTAAAGGAAGCAGCACCCTGCGAAGGAAAATAAAACTTCAAAACGTGACTTTACTGTGTCTAATTATTTAATTTATCAAAAGTGGAATGATAGCCAGAAGTTAACGTCGCACAGTCCGGTGGTTTTTAGTATTTGCCACACATACACATACACACACACACACATATATATATATATATATATATATAAGCCCAGGAGGTAAATTGTAAACTTAAATTTGTTTTAAACTAATGACCACCAACACAGCAAGGTGAAGACAGTCAGGGAAAATAACTATAGGTAACCAAACAACTATATCGGATCATGGTGCCGGCGGCCTGATTTCCCAGTGGGGCAGCACTATAAAATCGCCATGAGTGCGTACTACGGTACTGTCACAAGTCGGTACCCGTCCTGATATGACCTTAGATGTTGCTAGGACGTAAAACAACAACAAACAAACAAACTATATACCAATTAGAGAACTAATATTAGTGAATGTAGTTGAACGTAGTTATAATAACGTGGGTGAAACGTGCTGTCAATACGTTCAAATACGTTAAGGTATGGCAGGTTTTGGTTGATGACCCACCTAATGGTATGGATAAATACGTTACTGTACAGATCCCGGTACATTACGATACGGATCCCGGTACGTCTAACTACATTGAACTACGTTCAACTATGTTACCCTCCACTACGTTCAACTATATGTTCAACTTCGTCCACTAACGGCTAGGTGACCACGGCAGAACGGCCAAGGTTTTGTGTGGGTCAAAGTATGCTGGGGTATGCTAGAGTATGCTAGAGTACATTAAGAAGTATGCTAGAGTATGCTAGAGTACGCTAGAGTATGTCATCATCACGGAGGCTACATCTGCCTCAAACATAGTGCTCTTTTGACCATGTCCAAAGCTTAAATCGGAACTCATGGCCCACAGACGTTATTATCAAGTTATCATCACTGAGAAGTATGGATGCCAGTACGTTCAACTACGTTCAACTTCGTTTAACTATGTTAGCCTCCACTACGTTCAACTACATTCACTAACGTATATGTGACCGGGCCTTCACAGAGAGTAAGTAGGGAAATGTGGGAGAATACTTACAAACAGAGAAAGAATGCATGCAGTAGATAACTACACAACTGAAAGTAATAAAACAAGGTAAACCACGAGACTATTACTTTCTAGCAGTGAAAACAAGTCATTAGACTTAACCGTTATGAGCAGCTAAAATACACCATCACACAAAAGCCAAAGCAGTCCTCTCTTCTCTGGTCAGATTATGTGGTTACTGCATTTAGCTTGTCTTTACTACGTTCTCTATTATCAGTAAAACATGAATTGACCAACCCCACTATTTTTATGCCAAAGTACCAGCTGTTCTCTGTGGCGGAGTGGTTAGAGTGTCTGACTTTTTTCTAGGTCAGACTCCTAATCTCAGGGTCGGTGGTTCGATTCCCCGTGCCCCCAGCTCTGCCAATTTGGATTTCCACCGCCGTGTATAACTTACAGCGTCATCAAAGGCCGGTTGCTCTCATACCATGTCGATGTGGTGTGGGATGTTAAAAATCCCTTGGGTCGGTAAAAGTGTAGGCTCGGGCTTTCTATCGACCAGCAGTGGAATGAGGAAGACCAGTCGTCTATGACTGAAATTTCCCCTGCTTAAACAACTAATCGACCAAAAAAAAAAAAAAAAAGTCTATCTCTGTCTTGTTTTTTGTTGTTGTTGTTTTTGTTTCTTCAGTATATTTTGTTTTGCTCCTTTTGTCATTGTTAGTCTGTGCCATTTAAATTTTTTCCAGGAATTGTGCAAGCTTGTGGATGTACTTATTATAAGCTATTGCTGCTTGGGGTGGTTTGTAACCTTACGATGGTTACCGGTTGCAGAACTGCAACATTATAGAGAGGCTCCGATAAATCGGCCCAATCTTTGGTTGAAGATTAATCTTCAGTAGGGGCGGTTGTAGAAGCTGGGAACATTTTTACAACGTTGTAACGGCGAAGCGTTGGGGTGGCACCGAATCTCTTTGGTACAGCGGTAGTTGAGCACTTGTATCCAGCAGACAGCAGGAGGGGTTTCGAGGAAGGGCGGGTAAAGATGGGTGCAGCGGTGGTTCGAGCAACGAGAACAAGGCGAGAGAAGCGTAAAGGTACAGGGCCCCATGCAAGAACACAACTCCCCTGGTCAGGGGGAGAAGTATGCCTGGGAGAAATAGAAAGGGTAGAGTCTAGGAAAGAGAAATGAGGAGAGTTGAGTCAAAGGACCATGTCTATATGCTCTATGGTGACCAACCAGCGAGCCATAGACACGGACAGAGTCAGAGTAGAAAGTGAAATGCCGGCAGGCTCCTCCTCCTGGAACTCTTTTCAGACATATCGAGGAGGAGCAAGGCCAGCAGAGAGGAGATAGAGAGAGGTGTGGACGAAGTGCGGTCCGGATAGCAAGTCATTATCAACTAGTGTGATGTTTCTATTTTGTGAAACTACATGTAACTTTAAACTGGTGTCTGCTATCTGACTCTTATAAAGATATATGGGTGTTTCTTATACTTCTACACCTGAATGGCCTAAATAGTGGTTACTAATGTTTTGTGTTTTGTAATATGTAGCGGTGCAAGTTGGAGGCAGCCATACAAAAAAAACCTTGAAAAAACCTTTGGTTAGTTTAGATATGATATATATTGATATGTAGGCCTATATTTTTAAAACTAATTCTTTAACATTACTTGCATGAACATGCTATTTTTAGTCACTATTTGATTTACACTACATGATGGTTATATTGTTGCTCTTATACCCTGTGAGGGGTCGACAGAGTAAAATCATTGTCATTGTCAAAATCATTGGCAAACAGCTACAGTGGCGACATCTTTGAAAATAAAGGCCAGAAGACCAGATGCACACAGGCGGCACCTAGCGGCTAAGATGGGTACTGGAACTCGACTAGGAGAACCTGGTCCCCTGGACTGTTTCTGCGTTTTTATTTCAACAGACTGGTTTTCTTAGAACTTCCTTTTACCGATGTCACAGTCTGTCCCTTCTCTACTACCTGCCGAGAAAGTAAGATATACGTAACTTGAATGGCCTCATGAATCTCAATCAGCCATGGTTCCTTGATCATTAGGTTCAGACAACTTTGTCCATCCACCGCCTCTATTCACTATTGACAATTGTTTCCCAAATGGCATGCACCTTCAACTTCAAGTCAATGACACTTATTGTGGGAATGTGCATCTTAGTGCTACTTTTGCGCAATCTATCCATGAAGAATATACATACACGCCGGGACTATGATAACTATCTGCAATCAGTGAAGCCAACCAACATAACTCAATTAGTAAATGCTCAAGAGGAAATTGCAAGTGATACTATTCCGTCCCAGAATGCAATTCGAAGGCGAAAGAAAACGTTTTATGTAGGAAATAAGCAGCATGCACTAAACAATAGTAATCCTGAGGGAAAATTACTCAATTCGTCAGTGTTGGTGTCATCACCACTAGTAGTAGTACCTAATAGCAGGCGTAGCAACGTCAAAACTACCGCAGGCATTTCCCTTTTATTTAAAATCAAATCAAAAGCACAAACTATGATGTCCACTACTAAAAGTATCATCTCCAAACGCAATTCAACAAATGCTGATAGGTTCTTCAGAAGATCTATTCATACTATCACTGCTAAAAGGATTGGTAAATTCAACTTAAATGCACAGAAGGCAAAGATTCCACATATCATTCATCAAACATGGGATGGAAATCATGTACCAGCACTGTTTGCGCCTTGGATGCAGTCATGGCCAGCAAAGCACCTGGGTTGGGAGTATTGGTTTTGGACACAAAATGATGTTCGTCATTTCCTCTCAAAATGCTATCCCGGTTTTCTTCAGGAATACAACAGTTACGAAAGTGATCTTTACCGTGCTAATGTCATGCGTTTTTTCGTTATGTATCACTTTGGTGGTGTGTATGCTGATTTAGATTTAGAGAGTTTGAAATCAATGGACCCATAGACTTTCACTGAAGTATGTCTATTACCCGAAGAAACATATGCTCATTCAATCCTTCTTCAAATGAAAACCTGTTCAAATGCAATGATCACTCTTCTTGCTTGTCGTGCACAACATCCATTCTTCAAACTTGCTATAGACATGCTCGGGACCTACAAGTCACTGGACTTCAAATCAAAGTTGATCTACATAGATAAAATTTATCAAAAGTTTATCTCCACAAAACATTCAGAGAATAACTCGGTAACACTTGTTCATCCAGATTACTTTCTACCAACATTTGATCAAAGCTGGACCACAATATTAAAAGGTATATGTGCGTTTGGCTATGGGCTGACCACACTCCAAACTAAAACTTGTGATATCTTAAGGAGAGAGAATTTCAGAAACGTTCCCAAGGCCAAGTCATTCACTAACCACTACTGGGTACATGTGATGATGATGCGAAAGTCCTGGAAGCATGAAAATACCCGCCCAATAAGCAGCATTATAAGCAATGCTAAAGACATAACGGTCATGCTGAATAAATTAGAGTGTCATATATAGTGCAGTGTTGATGAACGTAGTATGTGGCTTAATAAATATTTAGACTTTAGTAGTACCTGATCTAATCTCACTTCGCACACAATGGAATATTGTCCTAATAAAACACAAAATAAAAAGTAAGTATCTGTTGTTACTTATGGAGTTGGGCGCGAGTGAGATAAGAGACTAAGTTGACTTCTATAGTAGATTTCTAAATAACCATGGTCTTCATTTTAAAGTAATTCATACATGAATATAAATAAATATAATCAAAATTAATAAGCATATTTTTTAGGTTAATAAAGTACGTGGATGCAGATTATGCCAGCTAATTGGTTCGTGATTAGGAAAAAAGATAATTTGTTTGTAGAATTGAGATATTTCCACTATTCACATATATACACGAATTCGGCAATAGCGCAATGCAAATTGAACGATCTTCTAAATAAGTATGCAATGATAGAAAATAGTATATAGATGGCCCTAACCATGAAATGGTCTAGGAAGTTCTTGAAAAGAACACGGGCAATTACTGCTGAGGAAACAAAAGAGTTAAATTAAATTTGATGTTCGAAAAAAACTCTGGCAAGGACAGAACTAGCTGAAAATTAGTTACAGTGGAAAATCAAACAGATACATATGTCAATTGGTGAATCAGATTAGTTTTTTTAAAGCCATACAAGCGAGTATTGCTTAACAAGGAGGCATATTAGGCTTGTTTAATGTACGACATGCAATGAAAGTTTTCTCTCAGAATTTCAACGATATATATATCGTTGAAATTCTGAGAGAAAAATAATTAATAAAAAGATAAATCCGTGATGTTTAGAATATATACTTTCCAGTATTTATTGACAATGTTCTTTCATTGTATTTTGGCATAAGTATACACAAAAACTGACTTCAATCGACATAATATAACAATAAATAGGAAATCACATTAAAGTATGCTTTAATAATTCAACAGCAGTAAAATAAAATATAATAAATACTTGTATATCATACAACACGTAACATTACGCTCAAAACAAAACCAACATTTAGAGATTAAAATTTGATTATGGATGCTTGGATGGATGATCTTTGCTTCGGATATGATGACCCCCCCCCCCCCCCCCCAATAGCCGATGTCTACTTTTTGTGCTGGTGGGGGGGGGGGGGTCATTAAATAAACAAACAAAATGCTTTAATATGAAGCGCAATAAACAATAATACATCAGATAATGGTTATTTCTAGTGTCACAGGTAAACTAATAATTATGTAATGGAGCAACTGATTTCTCAATGAAAAGGGGGTTTTGGGGTAGGGTGTAGGCCCTACACTAGTTTTGATAACTATTACTTTATTAGACAATTGAATACACGTTCAACAACAAAATCTAACCAGGGTTCGTACATGTTTTGGAAACTGATGAAGTAGTTCTTAGGACAATGAATTCTTAATTTTTCTTAACAGTTTCTTACCCCTTGAACTTATCTTTGTATTCCAATAAATATCGCTGACAAATCTGAAAATGTCTTCATTATTGAATTGGTTTGATAAAAGGTTGTGAAAATTTGAGTTTTCGGGCTTTGGAAAGTTTTGGAAAAATTATGGAAATTCTAACAGTTTACATTCAACAACAAAAAAACGTTCTCCTTCTATATGTGTTTCTGATTGAATTATGTAATGTAATTGTACTAACATATATTTTACATTAAAGCAAATTTATTTTCTGTTTGAACTACTCTAAGGAAAATTGAAAATACCTCAGTTTTATTCTCCCTTTTCTCCACTCATGGAGCCATTTTCAAAACACAAGCTGCCTGCTACAGTCCCAGCCTCAGACCTGCCACCCGCAACCTGACCTCAGTACTGGCCCACTTCTGGTGCAGTGGGTCAACTACTCTCCCCATACATATTTGGTTCGATAGACATAAAACCTAAGCACGGTTGTGCTTGGAGAGCATTTGTCGGAGTACGGTTCCCGTCGCCAAGAGCTATACCGGGCCCGTTTAACATTTCCCACACACATTGTTGGTTCTCCAAACTGTCAACAAAATATATTAAATCAAAGCAAACAGTGAGTTGCTATGCCTATGGACCAAAGAACCTGTAGCAAATTAGGGCTTATGTGAATAAAATGTGACTTCGATACTAACCATGAGGTCTCGCCTGTATAACATGCGCAACTTATGTTTATTTTTAACTCAAAAGTACACCATGTATCATATTTGTCTCGCAGCAGCAAGTGTAAGATACTTCAGCTTTTCTTGAGCTCACCACCATACACGGCATCAGATGTTGTATGAAAACCAGACACTGTAAATAAACGCAAATAGAAAACCACTTAAACATTTGCAATCTTTTTAGGATAAACAATTAGTTAGGGTTCTAGAGTTTCAATTTGTAATGAAAAAAATAAATATATTTCTAGTGATTGCTTGCAGGAGTAAAGGATTTGTTTCAACATGGTTGTTTTTTTGTTTGTACAATATGGTAGTTGATTAAGCAGGGGAAATTTCAATCACGGGCAATTGGTCTTCCTCAATCCACTGCTCCTTGCCCTGTCCTAGTAATGCTAAGCGCCAGGATAGGTAGTAACAAATATAGATTTTTAAGTCTGCCAGGTTTGAACCCGGGAGTTTGAATGCCACGACCTACCAGAACCGGAGGCGGACGCTCAACTTATTCGGCCGTCGCCTCTGGTTCCCAGAGGGTTGAAAATAAAAATAAAATTAAAAAAATATATCGGTAAAACTGTTAACCTGAGCGCAGAGTATTTGAGAGAACAAGATCGATCTGGTATTAATACGGTTCTGCTGATATTCATAAAGATATGGCTTCATGATTAACCTCTTTATAAAAGCTGTATTCTGATAATAAAATATTCATGGTGATGGGAATAGTAGCATAAAGAAAAGAAACAATATTAATGACAATAAAGAAGTGAGAATAATAAAAACGTGATTGATTGATTGGTGGTTTCTTTATGCCATGTCGGTAACATAGGCCATATTCACGGCGAGAATCATTTGTTTTTTATTCAACCATCACTTTTACAGAGTGCAAAAGAATACAATCAATTGGGCGTCAACAGACCCTATGAATTTAAAAAGCTCACAGTTATATATAATTAGTGGCCAAGGGAAATAAAATTTAACGGTGAAAACATTACCATTCACTATACTCCTTGTCTGCAATGTGGTTGGTAACGATTTCCTTTACCCTCTGTGGTGGCTTCAGGCTATGTTTATTGGCACGTTCCCATCTTTCCAACCGTGTAAGTCCTATAATAAACGGGCAACAGCTAATAATGGGTAGGAATTTTTTAAATACATTGGTTGATATAAAAAATATTCAACTTTCGCCCATACATTTATGAATATTACTACTATGTTAATGTTACAATTTTTAATATTGTCATGGGGGGTGATGAAAATGGGAAATATTGTGCCTAGAGCGGGAGTCGAACCCACATCTCTTTGCATTCACCACCTAGGCTCCCTGATATCATCACACTACCCAGGCCTACCTGTCTATGTGGCTACTTGCCAGTGAGGTCAGTGCAGACCACTAGTGCTACACTCGTCTTTTAAATGGTCATTTAATGCTTACAATTACATACATACAGCCTACAGGCAATGCACTTCCACATGTACATAGTACATACACAGGGTAGGTTCAACAACTATACAGCACATAGCTTGTACAGGATCATGGTCACGGCAACAAGTGTCATCGGGGTGATGAAAATGGGAAATATTGTGCCTAGAGCGGGACTCGAACCCACATATCTTTGCATTCCAGGCCAGTGTGCTAACCATTACACCACGTAGGCTCCCTGATATCACCACACTACCCAGGCCTAACTGTCTATGTGGCTACTTGCCTGAGATGTCAGTGCAGACTACTACAATATTCCTTAATAAATGACATTAAAATTGCATGATCAGATGAAACATAATTTTGTCAATATTAAAACAATTACCTACAGTTGATCCTATATATTCGACTTAGATAATGGAGCAATAACTAATGATTTGGGACAATACAGAAAGAATAATCATTGATTTTATTATACCATCCCCATGGCCACCTACTTGAGTTTGAGAAAGCCATTAAGCATGGGCACTGCTAACAAATTAGGTAATCTTGGAATCTCAGTAGCCTTGACGTGATTATAAGGACCATATGTAGCTTAGATTGGTTCCAAGGAGGTACTACATTAGTAGGTCAGCCTACCTAACATGGCCATCTCGAGATAGATATCTGGGCCAGAGAGGTACAGGAGTTTTTTTTACAAGCTTGTCGAAATTATGTTGGGTTCTTTCAGTTCAAATTGCTCCAAAGTTAGCCATTTTTAGTTACTCCAGATTAATGAATAATACTTTTTTAATAGGTTATAACTGTCAACCTGGGGCCATATGCAGGAGTCGGTGATACAGGCGTTTGGTGTTACAGCCTGATACCGTTTAGCTATCTCCGAGCCGGGGAATGCGGTCAAGCTGTATGCAGGAGCGCGTAACACTTACATTATAGCTAAACGTGAATTTATTTATAGATTTGGGAAATCCCTCTGCGTCTGTACCCATATATTAGGCTTAAATATATTAAATGCTATCATATTTAACAGAATTAGATATGCAATAAGTGAAATTTGATGAAATTAACCCTAAATTCGAAGCAATATTAACGCTGCCGCCGCAACGGCGGCGATATTAATATTAATATTTTTGAATCGACGAACGTAAAGTAAACAAATCGATGCCGCCGCATCGACGTCGCTTTCCATACTGGCGGCGGTTGCTTACATTCGTTCGTCGATTCGAAAATATAAATATCGCCGCCGTTGCGGCAGCAGCATTAATATTGCTTCGAATTTAGGGTTAATTTCATGAAATTTTACTTATTGCGTATGTAATTCTGTTAAATATGACAGCATTGAATAGATTTGGGCCTAATGAACTCGCTATACCTCCTATCTATCAGGGGTAAGGTAGCACCGGTTAAGGTTTTGGTGTTAGGCCTATCACCGCCTCATGCATACCATTTTTCGCCGCTAACCGGGAAATTCCCACCTACCACCGTTTTGGCTCGCTAACACCGAATACCACCGACTCCTGCATACGGCCCCAGATAATGATATATTTATCTATAAAATAAGGGGAAAATTAAAAAGCCACATGGCTGCAATTTTAATGTAAACCACACAGAATTTAGACGTCATACTGTATAATATTTAATATTGAGACATTCAAAGCTGCTTTTAAGAGGTATTTAAAGTTTTTGGGGCTTGGCGTGTAGCATCGTCTTTTGCCAGTAATTGTTGTGCTTTATTTAGTAATACTATTCATTAATCTGGAGTAACTTTGATGAGCTAAAATCAGGGATGAAAGGTGTCTCTGGGAAAAAAATCGGTAATGCTGATATTCTCTCATAGGCTTAGCATTGTCAGGGAATCCCTGAAAATTCCCGGAAGTCGGGCTTCATACATATTGGTATACGCTGATGGTGCTGTGGCGTTTGAAGCTCATATTAGTAGTATACGCTGATAGTGCTGCACTGTTTGAAGCATGTATTAGTAGTATACGCTGACCGTGCTGCGGCGTTTGAAACCATAAGTAGTATACGCTGCTAGTGCTGCGGCGTTTACACCACATATTAGTATACGCTGATGGTGCTGCAGTGTGAAACAATGTATTGGTTGTTGGTTGTTGGAGTTTTACGCCCTGGAAACATCTAAGGTCATATCAGGACGGCCGCAACATATTAGTATACAATTATAGCTACAGGAAGAATCCTGGAAATCCGCGAAATCGCGGAGATCTTTCATCCCTGTAAAATGGCTAACTTTGGGGAAATTTGAACTAATACTAGTAATAGTAGTGTAGTAGTATGCACTAACTTCTCAGGCAAGGAACTACATAGACAGGTAGGCATGGATAAGGTGATTGCATCAGAAATACGAGGCTAGTAGGGCCAGAAATGTTGGTTTCAATCCTACTCTAGGCGAAATATTTCCAATTTGTATCACCCTGCATTGCACTGGTTCAAGTGGTTGCTGTGACCAGAATCCTAAACAAAAGGCAAAGCTTTTTTTAAATTTAACGACGCCCCTAGAGCACATTGATTTGACATATTTCTTTGGAGGGAACCCACTACCGTGTCATGGACTACTTCCAATAAGCAGCACAGAGTATTTTATATGCACTTTACCACATACAGGACAGTACATATCACAGCCTTTGATGAACCAGTTGTGGACCACTGGTTGGAATGGAAAATACCCCAAACAGCAAATGGGTCCACTGAGCAGGAACGATTGGATGACCCATACCTTCACAGGTGGACATTCAACTACCTGAGCTATGTCACACTCCAAGAATCATAAACAATCTATATTCTGCATGGTTGGTGAACCTACCCTATGGCTATGTATGTATATATGTAAACACATTTCCTGTATGTGTGTAATCATAAGCATGAAACGACTTGTGGACGTAAACCATTTAAAGGGACCAGATATAGGTCGCTGAGACACTACCCGTACTCCGACAAATGCTCTCCAAGCATACATTTGCCAGTTTTCAGTTTATGCAACTACATATGTGGGGGGAGAGTGCTGACATTGGTTGCTTCTGTTGTGTTTTATTTAGTCCAGCAGCACTGACACTTTTAGACAACCATATAGAGAGGACAATGTTAGCAATTGCAATCTAAAATGATAAATATCAAGTTCAAATGTTTATTTATCATAACCAGCTACTTTTTGTGTGAATAATTGATTAAATCATGTAGATTAATAGACTTTAAAAGTTGAATTGAGAGCTTTCTGTGGCTGCCATCTTGGTGGTTGCCATGGCTTCCCCTGTGTGTGGGGAACCCCTCTAGGTCATGTGATGAGGGAATCCCACCTATGATGTCATTCATACATCACAGACCTCAACTCTCCTCCCACATGTTCAGTGGCATTTTTTTTTTTTTTTGGTAAATATGTTTATTCCGCTGAATAAGTCTTTTGTCAGTGCCGAAGCACTGGTCTTCCAGCCATTTGTCAATTCAGTGTTATTTACACAAAAGGTATATAGAATAAAGTGTACAATACCTGTTGAATAGACAATTTGCACCATGTAACACAATGAAATTCTGAAACCCAAAGTTCCATAACAATATGGTACAGTAGTGTCACATAACTAGATCAATATTAGTCAGATCAATGTGAGTATTTACATAGTATTTAGAATGTAAGCAGAAGTTATCTTCTGTATTCAGTTGGTAAACTTGTAGTAAGTTTTAATGTTCAGTTGCAGCTAGGCAAGCGGTATATAAATGTTGGTTTGTTAGTAACAATTCTAGTGTAACTCTAATGAAGCTAGTTATGTGAGTTTATGAATTATGTTGTTGGGGTTGAGTTGTTAATATTGGAAAATACTGATGTAGGCTAGTGATGTAGGCTTGCTGAACAAACTAAGCAAAGGTATGTTTGGAGAACTTTTGATGCTGGATTCGTTTGTATCTGGGTGAGGTATAGCCGGCGACTTTAAATTAAAATACTTAGGATTCTAGGGGGCTGAGGGTATTAGTCTGCACTGACCTCTCAGACAAGGAGCCACATAGACAGGCACGGATAGGAATTAGTATGTTTTGTTTGTTGTTTTACGTCCTAGCAACATCTAAGGTCATATCAGGACGGGTACCGACATGTGACTGTGCACTCATGGCGACTATAGTTCTGACCCACTGGGAGGCCAGGCCACCAGGACCATGACTTGATATCCCACACAGTCACATTATCCTGACATTGACTCAACTAAGCCAACCAGTCCCTGCCCTATCCTAATAATGCCGAGTGCCAGGCTAGGAAGCGACAAGTATAAATTTTTAAGTCATTGCTTGGACTCGACCAGGGTTCGAACCCACAAACCGATGGATTCGGATCCAAAACAGGAGACGGACGCTCGACTCATTCAGCCATCCCGGCTGGTCTTATAGGATGACTGCATCAGGGAGCCTAGACAGCCTAGTTAGGATGTTAGCCCAGGTATGGCAAGAAGTGTGGGTTTAAATCCTCCTCTAAGCACAATATTTTACATTTGTATCCCCCCTCCACAACAGTAGGCCCCCTCTATGCTACGATAAAAACAAAACATTTTCACTGAGAATTACTGCAATATCTTAGTGAACAACATACCAACACAGGGTCCGAACACGTAGTCTAAATCGAACTGTCGTAACATTTCCAACTCTTCATCTCTCACCGTTTTAGGTTTTGACGGCAATGCTGAAAATGACCAGAATCGAATTAAAGTACATATCTACGCAAAGCATATGCATGCTATTCAAAGTATATTTTTTGGTTGGCTCGAGTCATTTCCTTACTATAGGAAACGGGTTTGGAAGTACAACGAATTCAAGTTAAATATAGGCCCCCCCCTATAGCAAAATGTCATATTTTAATGTTATTTTAATTGCTCACTAATTTATTGTTCATTGCTAATCTATTTAATGGGTGATCATCTGAAGTCAGCTCATGTGACTCGAATCCTCATATAATATTACACTGTAATTTACAGTCCATTTCATTCCTTGAAGAAAGCAATCTGACATTTATATATATTATGTGTGTGTGTGTGTGCATTCCACCAACTAACTTACTACCGGGTACAATGCTTTATTTGGGGGGGGCGTGTAAAGTATTTATTCATCTGAATATGACATTTGTCAGTGCCAGCGCACTGGTCTTCCAGACATCTTACTATTGGAATTGACAGTCTAAATAATCCAAGTTTGATCAGTGTTGTATTAGTTACAGCACCGATCCTGTAGAATTAATGGAGTGACTCCTGCTATATAATGTACAGCACCAGTCACTGTAGTTCATGCAAAAACGATATTTATCCAAATCAGGCAAAGGTTTAATATTTCAGCAGACAAAAATAGTGCCATCTAACCATGAATGATTCTCACAATTGAATATAATAAATATATGATATTGTTATAGCAGCTGAATGTTTGGACCCCATTAAAAGGTTAAGGAGTGTAGTCTGAACAAAAAATCCAATTTCAATATGAATATTATCGATTGGCCAAAATAGAATCTTTTATCTATGATTGGCCGTCCTCGACATGTCAAGAAATACCACATAGTTTAGTATTACTCACACATACCTACTGTGGGTGAAGGTGAATGTTTGATCTAGTCTGGTCTATGCCATATTATCATATATAATAAAATATTCTTTTATCTAGGCACTACTCTGACTCTGTGTAGGGGTTGGACTTGAACATTTTATGATTATATGGCCTAGGCCCAGATTAGATAAAACATTCACCTTCACCCAGAGTAGAAATGCGGGAGTAATACTAAACTATGTGGCATCCCTCGACATGTCGAGGACAGTCAATCATAGATAAAGATTCTACTCTGGCCAATCGATAATCATGATATTGATAATGGAGTGGCTATTCGTACGGCGCGCCATATGAATAGCCGGTATTCTATTTGTATGGCGACGGCACAAATTAGGTAAAATTAGGTTTTGTTAAGTTTGATAAAAGACATTCTCGTAGGATTGAATCGTTCAAAAACCACTTTCCCACAAAGAATCGGGTCGGGTAAAGTCGAGTCGGGTAAAGCAAAGACCCTATAATACTAAGACGGCTAACTCAGCCTGTACTGTGTAATCAAAATAATCAAACCCACCACTTGGTGCGCTGGCTGTTCTCTTGGTTAAACAGTTGCTATATTATATGTATAAATGTATATATGAATGTGAAAGATGAGTGATGATGGCGATGATGATGATGATGATGCTGATGATGATGTGTATTTGTTCATAGCAATTTCATGTTGATGTGTATTCATACTTACCTATCTCATGTATAATATAATTGTATGTGTTTACATGTGAAACACCATCCAGCAGCCGGGATGATCAAACCCACCACAAGGTGCCACTGCGTAATTTACATTACCATGGGAGAGATAGGGAGTGAGCCGTCTTAGTATTATAGGGTCTTTGGGTAAAGTGAGGTCGGGTAAAGTGAGGTCGGGGGAAGTCAGGTCGAGTAAAGTGATGTCGGGTAAAGTCGGGTCTTTACCCGACCTGACTTTACCCGACCTGACTTTACCCAACCCACTTTCCCGCAAGCAACTAGACTATTCGTACGGCTGATTAAGATCTTGGTCAAGCTACCTCACGTGACTACCGCCGTACGCTATTTGTACGGCTGGAATAGCAACTACCTATAGAGGGGGTGTAATGACATCACAAGACAACTTTCGGTGGCCATATTGGATTGCATACAGAAGGCTTGCAACTGCCTACACTGCTTATTTACTGATTTATTGGTTTTATTTGTCACTGTTTTGAGCAGTTTGGCGTCAGAAGTTGTTGCTAAAGACTAAGGTAAACACATTGGCTGTAAACTGCCCAGAACCTCCCACAACACAAGAAAACTCTGTTTTATAGACGTCAGCATGGGTATTTAGGTCAGTGCGCGCGCTGTTTGGCTACAGGATGATACACTGTCACACTGCAAACACAATGGCTATGAGCAATCTTCATACAGAAAAAGTTAAATATCTCTAGAAGCACACCACCTAGACACAAACCGCTTGGAACACATATAGAAAACATATTCAACAAATAGATTATATTAAATTTATCAGGTTAGGTTTCTGCATTTCTATTAATTTTGAATAAAATAAACGTTTTGCACTGCACATACCGCCAAACTCAGTGCATTGTCTATTCTCGATGTCGGACATCCGGGCACTTTTGGGGTTCACGGCGCGCGAAGGGTAAAACAAATGCTACTCCCATAGAAACAACATTAGAACTACCTATCTATCACAGTGATTTCTGCTTTTTGGTGCTTTGAAAGCAAATTTCTCTTGTTTCTATTAAATAGTTCAGATCTTTCTCTATAATTTCATGTTCAGCTTTTTTTTATCAGCCAATTGGAAGTTCTTGAATTTATTTGGCGAAAATAGTTTTTGAGGCCATGATCTGGTAAGGCTAACACTGGCACTGACACTCAGAATATCCCAACTTTCACTATTATCTCTGTTTTTAATACTTTCAGAGAAAATTGCTCTTAGGTTAAATTAAATACCTCAGATCTTCCTCTTCAATCGCGCATTGAGATATTTTTAATCGATTCGATGAAAGTTTTTTAATTTATTTTACAAAAATAAATGCTCCCCATAGACATAGCATTGCCGCAGCACACATCACGGCGTATTTTACCCTTCGTGGGCTAGTTTCCGGGGTTGTGACGTCATGCCGACATCGAGAATGGCTATGAGCAATTTTCTTACAGAAAAAGTGAAGTATCTCTAAAACCACACCACCTAGACACAAACCGCTTGGAAGACATAGAAAACTTATTCAACGAATAGATTATGTTAAATTGATATGGTTAGGATTCTCCATTTCTATTAATTTTGAATAAAATATACGTTTTGCACTGCGCGTAGCGACAAACTCAGTCACTCACTCAGTGCATTGGCCATTGGCCCATTGTCAATAGCCGTGAGCAATCTTCTTACAGAAAAAGTTAAATATCTCTAAAACCACACCACCGAGACACAACCCTCTTTTAACACATATAGAAAACATATTCAACGAATAGATTATATAACTTTATAAGTATTATTATAAGATGGCTGGCCGCTGATAATGACACTGATATAGTGATATTGAGTGATAATCATTAATAGACATTAATTATGCTTTACCTGGGTGGGTTTCTGGTTCTATTACTTTGACAATTTGTTTGCTGTCACGCTTAAGTCCAGGTGGTATCCTTTTCTTAGGATGAAATGTTTCTGTTATCTTTAACTGTGACATTGCTAACGCTGATTGATAACAGAAAAACACTAAAAAGCACTGTTTTGTCTGTAGATTATCTCTTTAAAAGCACGCGAACCAGTGGCGCCATCTCTTATTTCCGTTTGTTGTGAAATATTTCGCTGGTATTGCATTTTAAAGTGTATGTTTGAATATATCGTCAACAACCAGCTACGTTATACCGAACTTGTCTTTGGCAGACCCCGTACATCGCCTTATAGAACCTCTACCGACCAGCGGACTGACATTTATCTCGTGAGCGCAAACATGGCGGAACCGGTAGAACAGTCAGTTTCCGTTATCGCTGTTACGGCGGCGGTTGGTGCCGTAGTTCTGCTGTTAATCCTAATATGTGGATTTACAAGAAAACACGAAGAGGAACAGAAGGAGGCGGGTAAGTAATGCCATGTCTCAACTAAGAAACGGTCAGTGTTTAGAGTAGAGAGGTTGCACTTGACTTGGCAAAGTTCCAGTTGGGGCATGTTTCACTCTATCATCTGTGTTAGCCCAGGCGGAGGCCGTATCGACCACGTCCACGTCACTATTTATTAATTATTATAGTATTTATTTTATACCAATGTTAGGATTGACGTTTCGTCGGATATACACGCGTCTAACATGTTAAGGGGATTGAATGAAAATATCAGTATAGTTGATTGATTATGCGAATGTGTATGTTATTGTTTATACATATTTAATGATAATATATTATAATTAGGTATGTGAGTCAAAAATTCAAAATCCTCCAATTCCAGTGTAACTGGGCTTATTTGAAAGAGGATGAAGAGACAAAGAAAATGACACTTAGATCGTTGCAATCTAGAAATAAAGAAGTTAAGATTTTTTCATTATTTTTAATTAGCCAAATTCTGTCCTCACAATTCACCTTAAAGGGAGGAGATATTCGTCGCCGGGAAAACAAACGAACTCAGAATAGTTCAGATGTGTGCCACAGGGGTGGTGCATGCTTAGTACTGAACTTTTCCACTTGGTGGTGCACAAGAGAGTGACCTAGATTGTTGTGCTGGGTGAGTGGAGAGAAGGGAGGGTAATACTGAGGTATTTTCAATCTTCTTTAGAGTAGTGCAATGAGGAAATATATTTGCGTAATGTAAAATATATGTTAGTACAATTACATTGCATAATTCAATGAGAAACAGATATAGATGACAAACTTTTTATTTTTTTTGAATGTAAAAAATGTTGTGCAGTGGGTGAGGTTTGAACCCACACCACCAAACAACTTCAGATCACAAGTCCAACACTCTAACCACTAGGCCACAGAGACCACACATGGTTAGTACTATCAGTTCAGGCTATTAGTGAATACACGATGCCACGGTTTGGCCATGTCCTAATTTCGCGAGAACGAGGCCACTTCCGGTTGTAGGTAAACAAAGACGTCGAATCGGCGTGAATTTCTTACGCCCTAATCTATTAAATGCAGTCATATTTAACAGAATTACATACGCAATAAGTGAAATATGATCAATTTAACCCTAAATCCGAAGCGAAATTCACGCTGCTGGCGCAACGGCGGCGATATTAATATTTTCGAATCAACGCGTGTAAAGTAAACAAATCGCCGCCACCGCAGCGACGTCGATATCCATACTGTCCAACGTTAACCAAACATGGCCGCCGCCGTGGCCGCCGAATCGGCGTGAATTTCTTACGCCCAAATCTATTCAATGCGATCATTTTGATAGATTTACATACGCAATAAGTGAAATTTATTCAAATTAACCCTAAATCCAAAGCGAAATTAACGCTGCTGCCGCAAAGGCGGCGATATTAATATTTTCGAATCGACGAGTGTAAAGTACATGGCCACCGCCGTGGCCGCCGAATCGGCGTGAATTTCTTACGCCCAAATCTATTCAATGCGATCATATTTGATAGATTTACATACGCAATAAGTGAAATTTATTAACCCTAAATCCGAAGCGAAATTAACGCTGCTGCCGCAAAGGCGGCGATATTAATATTTTCGAATCGACGAATCTAAAGTACACAAATCGCCGCCGCCGCAGCGACTGGAGGGAGAACTGAGACTATTAGTTATGTGTGATCTCTGTGGCCTAGTGGTTAGAGTGTTGGACTTGTAATCTGAAGTTGTTTGGTGGTGTGGGTTCAAACCCCATGCACAGCAGAACATTTTTTACACTCATCAACAAAAAAACGTTTTTCATCTATATCTGTTTCTCATTGAATTATGCAATGTAATTGTACTAACATATATTTTACATTACACAAATATATTTCCTGATTGAACTACTCTAAAGAAGATTGAAAATACCCCAGTTTTACTCTCCCTTCTCTCCACTCACCCAGCCATTTTAAAAACAACAGCTGCCAGCTAGTACCAGTTCAGAACTGACCCACTTCTGGTGGTGAAGTGGGTCCCCTACTCTCCCCACACATATTTGGTTCTTTAAACATAAAACCCAAACAAGGTTGTGCTTGGAGAGCATTTGTCGGAGTACGGTTCCCGTCGCCAGCGACCTATATCTGGCCCCTTTAAACCAAATGAAGAAGGTGTGATCAAAACATACTGCCTTCCTAGGGAAAATGCTGTAACTTTCTTATTTTCAACGAATTCACAAAATCTTTGAAGTATCTGAATGCTAGAAGAATTCTCTATCTAGATCATTCACAAAATTCACCATTGAACAGCTAAAAATAATTATTAATAATGATCAAACATAATAATTATTAGGTTCACACCTTATTTTTTGTATTTCTTGAGTCGCTAGAAAAAAACTTTCCTCGAGCTCGTTACTACATTTCTCTTGCAAATTTCCTCATGGTATTTCACAGATACATCAATAAATACATATAGAATGGGAAATAAATGTTCTAATTAGGGACCAAACCTGCTTTGGTGTGCAATTTTGGTGATGATTACATTTGTGTGCAATTTGCAGAATTTCTTGAGTCGCCATTTTGTTTTTCCCATTTGGCATGATTTTTTAAACAAAAAAAATTCCGCGAGCTCATTAATACATTTCTCGTGCAAATTGCCTCCTGTTATTTCACAGATACAACAATAAATACATATAGAATGGGAACCATATTTTAATTAGGGACCATACCTGCTTTGATATAGATTTTTTATATAGATTTTTGATGATGATTACTGCACAAAATCTCCTCAGTTGGGGGAAATTCTTCCAGTAACAGAAATAAACTGTCATTCAGAATAAAAATAACACGAGGCAATAGCTTACTAGGTCGTCTATGACGTCATACTCATTACATATGCAAAAACATATTTCTAGCCAATCAGGAGGCATTTATTTGGAGCGCTGTAATTGGGTCGACCAATAGAAAACCGAGATCGGCGTCACAGGAAAATGATGCCCGCTATGATGGCGATCGGCGAGTTTGACCCATGTACCTAATAATATGAATAAGAACTGCTTAGCCTTACTCTGACTTAGGTAGACCTGTACATCAAATCCGGACCTGACACCTCCTCCCCCCTTGGTGGCCGTATTCGATAGTATTTTTTTTACTCTACCTGCGGTATTCGAATTGAAATTCCAGCGGCTCGGGATGACCCGAGTCGCAGTCATGATAATCGAATACGGTCGTCATTTCCGCGGGATAGACTATTAATATTGCATTTATGCAATGTTTATGCCAAATTGTTCTTTATTTCTATTAATTTTGAATAAAATCAAAGTTTTGCACTGTGCGTATTGGTAAATTCAATGGCAGCGTGCATTATTTGTTTTGCTCTCAACTCGTATATTATTAACCAATGGCTGTCGTCAAACCTCTTTGCTGCGTAGTGAAGTTCGATGATCTATTTCCGTTTCCATTTGCTGGATTTTGATTATTCAACATGAGTATACCAATGGCGGCACCCATATATATAGGGCTATTTCCGTTTCCATTTGCTGGATTTTGGTAATTTCATTTTCCACCTCTATGAGTACGAGTATTGTTTATGTATATGTGTATACATAAACAACATGTTAGTCCTTAGCCTCCCCCTTGGGGGGCTCGGTATTAACATAAACAATCTGAATCATCTTATGGATGATTGGTTTATAAGATAAAAGATTCACCCCGTGGGAGTGGCATCGCCTTACGCCCTTAGCATTATGCGGCGTAGTGTACTAGTACAGTAGCCTGAAGTGCTGAACAGAGTCCGAGCACAGAGCCTCAGAAGTGAATCTTTTATCTAATGTATAGTATAAGCATAATAAGACCGTTAAAGACACAATTTCATATAAGATTTATATGCCATATACTCTAATATATATAATCATAATATAATTATGATATTTTTACTTGCAACTTGAAGGGGTATTTGAATTTTGATTTGGCATTTTGATGATTGTTTGCTAACTTCCAGCGAAATAGCGAATGGTAGACAGGAAGTGTGAACACTTATTTGTCTCTCATTTTTTGCTTGAGTGCAAGTAAATAAGCAACACAAGGAATAATTAGTAGCATGTGGTGAATAATATAGTCACAAAATGTGCAAAGTCCGGCAATTTCTTTTGCATGAAACAATAATATATACAATTCCATTGGGGGCGCAGCGGTGCTGCTGGCCGGCCTGACTGATCCATATCTGTGACTTGGCTCAAGCTCCGTCTGCCTATGAAAATTACAACCAGACGGGATGGCCGAATTAGTTAGAGCGTCCGTCTCCAGTGTTGGTAAACCATGGGATCGTGGGTTCGAACCCTGGTCGAGTCAAACCAATGGCTTAAACATTGATACTGCACTATCTCTCCCAATGTAACCAGTGATAGAAATGAGCAACATTTTTCACTTGTCCGCCGGACAAATCTGGGGTAATTTTCACTTTTTTGTTGTTGTTGGTACATTAGTTGTTTAAGCAGGGGAAATTTCACTCGCAGACGACTGGTCTTCCTCATTCCACTGCTCCTTGCCCTATCCTAATAATGTCGAGCGCCTTGCTAGGAAGCGGCAAGTATCAATATTTAAGTCATTGGTTTGACTCGACCAGGATTCAAACCCATGATCTACCAACATGGGAGACAGACACTCTAACTCATTCGGCCATCCCGTTTGTCCATCTGAATTTTCACTTGTCCACAGTACTTACCTTATACGACTGTGACTGTGACCATGACCAGGATCCTGTACAAGCTACACGCTGTACAGTTGTTGAACCTACCCTGTGTATATATGTAAGTGCATTGCCTGTATGTATGTAATTGTGGGCATTAAAAGACTTACAATTCCAGGGGGACGGGTGTAGTGGTCTGCGCTGACCTCTCAGGGAAGGGACCGCATAGACATGTAGGCATGGGTAGTGTGGTGATATCAGGGAGCCTAGGTGGTGTAGTGGTTAGCACACTGGCCCGGAATGCATAGAGATGTGTGTTCGAGTCCAGCTCTAGGCGCAATATTTCCCATTTTCATCAGCCCCACGATATGTACATATATAGGTCTTGGCTACAAATGAACGAGAACACCAAAGTAGATGGGCTGGTAATAATTTATATTGACCTATTTTTCAGCCCAAAATTGTCACTTGCCATATTCTACTTGTGCCTATTCTCACTTGTCCCGGACAAGCTCTTATTTCGAACGCTGGTAACCATTATTGTTTCTGGCAGAGGAGGAGACCAAACCCACACATCCTCAAAATGGACAGGCGAAGCAGATCAAGAAGACTATACTGAGTAAAAACAAGCGCGTGAACGAAAGGAAGGATAGGGTGACCTTCACACACAAGTGGCTTTGTGGAACACTTAAAAGTCACAGTTCACCAGTCCTTGATATTGACTTCAGTCCCAATGGAAAGTACCTGGCTTCAACATCCGAAGGTAGGTTTGAGCAGTGGTCTTCTTTTATTCTTTTTTCATTATGGAAGTTTTTTGTTTTTGATCTAATCGGCCATTAACCATACAAGAAATACATCCCATCATGCTTATTCAACAAACAATATGTACATAGTTATTTACACATGACAAAGCCTAGTATACGTCGTAAGTTGTATAGTTTGGTTAAAAGTGCCCTATGTAGAAGGGTGGATCTAAATATTATTATAGTCCATGTCTTGAAAGAATTTGTATTAATTAGCCAATTACTCAATACGTGTGTTCCGAGTTCCATTGGTCCCCAAGGAAGGACTGAAGTGGCAACGCAGGACACAGGGTCACAGCTACAGCTGACACAGTGGAAGGCGAGGGAGGCGGTGAACACACATACGCGGGGTGGTATTTTCAGGGAGGAAAGATCTCCGCGATTTCGCGCATTTCCGGGATTTTTCCTGTAGCTATAAGCACTAGTATAAGTGTATACTAATACGTTGTTTTACGCTGCAGCACCGTCAGCATATGCTACTAATACATGCTTCAAACGTATATTTATGAAACTCGACTTCCGAGGATTTTCCGCGATTCCTGGACAATGCTAAACCTATGGGAGAAAATCAGCATTTCCGATTTTTTCCCCGGAGACCACTTTCATCCCTGTTTTATCTAATTTAAAATATTTGCTGTAGCAATTTCACGGCAATGTACATTACTCATTAGGAACAAATATATTATAAGAATCCTATCAAGTTTGGTCATTAGGAGGCATGTGGTTAATACTATTAACCAAACTTGCTAAGATGCTTGTCATCCATTAATAGTGCACAGTGTGGAGTGTTGGACCTATAGTGAAGCAGTGCCCTCTATGGAAGATCTTCTGATCAAAAAGAATCTCCGGTGGACTGGACACCTCATGAGGATGTCATCAGACAGGCTACCAAAGCAGATCCTCTATTCTCAACTGTCTTCTGGCTACAGTAAGAGAGGGCGCCCTCGTCTCCGGTTCAAAGATACCATCAAGAGAAACCTGAAGCTGAGAGACATTAAGACTGACTCATGGACGCAACTCTCACAGCAGAGAGCTAAATGGAGAGCGGCAGTCAAGTAATGAAAGCAGTGTTTGTCGCATCGCGACCGACAGCATGATGATGATGATGATGATGATGATAAAAATAAGCAGAATAGTTAGTTCACTTGCCCACAGGACAAGTCTGGTGTGATTTTCACTTGTCCGTCGGAATTTTATACATATATACAGTGATTGAAATAAGCAACATTTTTCAAATGTCCCTTGGACAAATCTGGTGTGATTTTCACTCGTCGCGGACAATCTCTTATTTCGAACGCTGGTGAAGGATGGGTCTGCGAGTGGCACCAACCCCAACTTCCTGGATATATGCTGAAGCTGCGACCCGGTGTGTTAGCTCACAACTTCAGTCCTTCCTGAGGGGACCAGCTGAACTCGGAATACAGCATTGGTAGCATTTTAAATTATCTATTTAATATTGATGCAAGTAGCCATGCATTGCAGTGACTCACATTATATGATTTTCTATTCATTCACAGATAGAACAGTTCTGCTCTGGAGTACGAAGGACTTCAACAAAAAAGATCACAAGTGAGTCAGCCATTATTGTATAGATCTCTCATTTTTCTATAGGTGAAATTGCGTACATTTATTCAGTGCATTTTTAATAAATTTGTATATATATATAGTCATGACATAAGTGTGTGTCTCCTTCAGAAACTAATTTAAATTAAATATACATTTAAATTTTTTTTTTTTTATTGAGGCTGTATTTATTCTATCCATAGCATGTAAGCCTGGGTACCCAGGCTTGTTTTCAATGCTGGCCAGCTGTAGTGTTGGTGTTGTCTTACCAAACAGTAGCTGCTGATAAGTTATTTGATTGTCTGCATTTCAGTAGCAGATAGATAGTATGTTGGTACGTTTAGTAGCCTATGTTAGTTTTTTTTGGGCCCTCTTGGCATTGTATTTTTGTTCTATTCTTATTACTATGTTAGTTGTTTTCTTAAGGTTCTATGAGTGTTTTGGGGTTTTCTTGGGAAGAGTTTTCCATTTTTGTCTACTTAATTCTGTACTAGCCTATTTTATTTACATGGTGAGGTGGGCGATAATAAGGTCACAGTGGTGACAGCAGATATCCACAAACAGTCTGTAAAGATTGGGCATTCGCATAGTCATAAATCTAGGGGAGTAGTGGATGAAATCGGACTTCCGGTAATTTCCCATGATTCCCCGAAAGTGCGGTAATTTTCCCCGATTCCCTGATGGCGCAACGCCTGTGGAGAGAATTTCCACGCTTTCGCAGAAATCTGCGCAGGGGCGCTAGTGACCCAATGCCGGCCACCAGATTGAGAAAATATGCAAAATATTCAACAATA
The DNA here is from genome assembly GCA_030323885.1 of Branchipolynoe longqiensis. Lineage (NCBI taxonomy): Eukaryota > Metazoa > Annelida > Polychaeta > Phyllodocida > Polynoidae > Branchipolynoe > Branchipolynoe longqiensis. The sequence goes on along the minus strand of CM059195.1, from coordinate 50,237,875 downwards.
ATTCGAATTTTGTAAAATATTTTTTTTACAAATGACGTTTATTAAATTAAAGTACGCCAAAACACAACCGTATTCACAGTCAATTCATTGTGTAAGATGTGAAGTGTAAATAAGCATAGAATTCCGGAATGAAAGAGGTGTGGGTTCGAATCCTGCTCTAGGCGAAATGTTTCCAATTTTTATCGCCCCCCTATAATAATACATTTAACAATTTATTTTTAGGTTCACTTACCAAGCCTCTTTCTTTTCTTTTTAAATTCTTTTTCTTAAGCAGTGATATACCCAACCTGCTCTTCAGATCTCCAATATGGAGTACTTCTGGACAGCTATTTGGGTGTATGAGTGGGGGTGGGGGCGGGGGGGGCTAAACTGTGTCCAATGGTTCTTACATAACTTTTCCACGTCGATTTGAATTTAGAAATATAACGCATTTTAATAGTTTACATAGTTTCTGTTAGCTTTATTACATCATATCTTGTTAATGCACTGTGTTACATGAGAATATTCAATAGTTCATTGCTTGCCACAATGGCGAGCTGGTTGTATTGTTCCCACCCTCCAATTTCTTTCAGCTGGTGCGAATTATAATGAAGTATTCTTGAATTTGCAGGAATATACGGTGCAATGTGGAATTTGATTATGCAACCAAAGTGCGCTTCAGTCCTGACAACAGGCAAGTTACCACCAACAAATTATGTTTTAAATTGAGTTTTGTGTACAAATTCGGTACTAGCAATGTTATGTCATGAGACAGTACTTTTTTTCACCAAACAAAATTCTTGTTAATCAAATGGCATGCATTTTCTTCATTAATGAATTGGAATACGCAGTTTCTCTGATGCTTTTGAGCTAGGCATCAATATGTTTAAGGAAGTGGCTATTCGTACGGGACCATATGAATAGCTAGAGCACTTTTTAGTACAACACCACTTTATCACATCATATCCTGTTGTATCCCCGTCCCGTCACCCGGGGTTCGGGTTTGGGTTACCTGTAAACACTGTTTCATCTTATGATTAGGTCAAAGCTAGTGACCTGATTACCACCGCACTAATAAGCGCTCTGACGGGCTTCTATCAATATCCGCTGCCTATGTTTAATCAGTGATGATTGTTTTTAAAAGCACCACCGTAAAGTTACTTTATAAATAAACCCAATTACTTCTCATACAAAGACCTTTTATGGTAGAATACTCAATTTATAATTATTTGTAAATAACCACTATCGACAGGAAAAGGAGGAACAAAGATAAGGTCGGAGATCCTCAGTCCATTCAGAAGGGATTTTGTGTTCATTGGTTGGTCATTAACACATTGTTAATCATTTATTAGCTTATTACAAGTACTAGAATGTTTGTGCGGTGGGGTCTTGTTGATCCAACTGGAGGAAGACCAATTGACCATCCATGGTTGAGTGTGTGTGTGTGTGTGTGTGTGTGTGTGTGTGTGTGTGTGTGTGTGTGTGTGTGTGTGTGTGTGTGAGTATGACCTGCTCTGATCATTTATAGATCTACATATGAGCACGACCAGACGGGATGGCTGAATGAGTTGAGCGTCCGTCTCCTGTTTTGGTAGATTGTGGGATTCGAACCCTGGTCGAGTCAAACCAATAACTTACAAAATTGATACTTGTCGCTCCTAGCCAGCCGCTCGGCATTATTAGGGTTGGGCAAGGACTGGTTGGCTCCGTATCAGGATAACGTGTCTGCTTGGGATATCAGCTCATGGGGCTGGTGGCTTGGTCTCCCAGTGAGGCAGCACTATAAAGTCACCATGAGTGCGCACTGTCACAAGTCGGTACCTATCCTGATATGACCTTAGATGTTAACAGGACATAAAACTCCAACAACCAACGAACCATCCAACAGCAGGGAGACCAATTGTGCACGATTGAAGTGTGTGTGTGAGTGAGTGAGGTGAGTGAGTGAGTGGGTGGGTTGGGTGGGTGGGTGTAACTTGTTCTGATCATTTATCTGCATGATGCTGCTGCCTTCTTGTGCTGTGTACAGAACATAAAGGTGAACAATGAATGGTGTAAATTTGCACGCAGGGCCTTCATTACGAGTCTGTACAGCGCTAATGCAGTGCGGATATTTAAGTTGGGGAAGAAGGAGGATGGCTCAGCCGCCAACATCCAGCCCGCCATGGACTTTGAAAAGGTTTGGCTTTAAATATCTAATTTTATCTTTGTCATTTGCATTGCCTTCTTATTAAAACTCCGAATTGGATAACTGAAATCGATGCTGTTATGGGGCTGTCCAAAGTCGTCTGCATTTTCATGGTTGTACAAAGAGTGCTACTTTCCAGACACCCTCTCCTTTCTCCCCCCCCCCCCCCCCCCCCCCCCCCGGCAAGGGCGCACAGATCAACATTTTACATTTGATTAAATTTACACTATTAGTGTAAATTAAATATCAACATTTTATTAAATGATAAAAGTTGTACATTAGTCACCCCCACCCCTATCGTACACTTTGTACGACCGTGAAAATGATGACAACTTTGGATGGCCCCTATCATACAGGATAAATAATGGAAGACAATTTTAACAATGGAGGAAAATGAGCACATAAAACCCTGACTACTTTTGGTTATGTATTTGTTGAATTTCTTCGAGATGTAAATGATCATTGATTCTACATTATCATGCTATTTATCGCAGGGAGGAATATATTGCAGGTTGTCTCTTTTTGTAGGCGCACACACAAGATATCCTGAATATCGGTATAGCCTCTAACGGCCGCTTTATCATGACTTGCACCAAAGACACTACGCTCAAGGTTTGGGACTTGAAAGGTAAGAAAATGGAAAACTATATGGGTCATTCTCAGAAGTGTATACCACAGGGATGAAAGATCTCCGCGATTTCGCAATCCTGCAGCATGATTAACATATAGGCTCTACTGTTTTACGCTGCAGCACCATCAGCGTATACTAATATGTAGTGCATATGCCACAGCACTATCAGCGTATACTACTAATACATGCTTCAAACGGTGCAGCACTATCAGTGTATACCAATATATACGAGACCAAACTTCCGGGAATTTTCCGCGATTCCCTGACAATGCTAAACCTATGGGAGAATATGAGCATTTCCGCTTTTTTTTCCCGGAGACCACTTTCATCCCTGATACCACTTTTGTGACATAGAAACCGAAAGTGAAAACGTTCCGAATAATAGCAGAATCAATGTTCATATGAAGGTTTATATATTGTGCATATCATGGTTGAAATTTAGTTTTTCCAATTTATATTTTGATCGTTTATAAATTGAGAAAGCCGTTAAAATTAACCAATATAAGTACAACATCCACCCATAACATTTTAACTCATCCATAGCATCATTTTAGCATGCAACAAATTCAAATAAGATTTGATTGATTACAGTTAAACAAAAAAGATTGTCTGTTACAAAAAAAACTAAGTTGAAGAAATTGGTTATATGCATGGTTTCGATTTGCAAATGTTCATTTTCACTTGAGCACAAAATCATGTAAGCATATTTTGGACACATTTTGTGGGATAGATTAAATACATTTAGTATTACTAACACACTTAATACACAGAGTCAACAATAACTATTTGACTTTGTAGCCCTAAAAGAAAAGGCAAAATCATTAACAATGTAACATGGAAACCAAATATGTGGTACAGTTTCTGAGAATGACCCATATGCTTCTGTTGGCAAGGAAACCAAGACAAAGTGCTACCAGTCTACCACAGTGTCCGTAGTATACGCATTAAAATTACCTGATCTGTCTACCGAGACCTCAGCTGGTTTTGTTATGGTTATGGTTAGGGGGATTGCACACTGAAGTGTAAATGGCCAGGTAGACCACACGCTAAAGTATAAATGGCCAGGTAGACCACACTCTAAAGTGTAAATGGCCAGGTAGACTGAACGCTAAAGTGTAAATGGTGAGGTAGTCCGCACGCTAAAGTATAAATGGCCAGGTAGACTGGATGCTAAAGTATAAATGGCCAGGTAGACTGGATGCTAAAGTATAAATGGCCAGGTAGACTGCTAAAGTATAAATGGCCAGGTAGACTGAACGTTAAAGTGTAAATGGCCAGGTAGACCACACGCTAAAGTGTAAATGGCCAGCTAGACCACATGCTAAAGTGTAAATAGCCAGGTAGACTGCACGCTAAAGTGTAAATGGTCAGGTAGACCGCATGCTAAAGTCTAAATGGCCAGGTAGACCGCATGCTAAAGTCTAAATGGCCAGGTTGACTGCACGCTAAAGTGTAAATGGCCAGGTAGACCGCATGCTAAAGTGTAAATAGCCAGGTAGACTGCATGCTAAAGCGGCACCCAATACAAGTTCTTGAATTTAATGGTATCCAATTTTCGATGCCAAGTGTCTTGTGACAAGCACTGATGCATTTATTGCACTGTTATTGCGGTTTAGTACTCCTGGGTTATGCTGCTCTGCTTGAATGTGGGTAAATAAAAGCTGCATCCAGCATTGAGATGCGCACACCAAATTTAAGTTTGCATGTTTTCACTTAAAATAAGTACAGGCAGCCTGCTGCAGGGTCCGTGAGGGGCCTGGAATGTCTTGAACATTCTTGAACTTCATTTTCCCCATTTCAAGTCTTGAAAAACCTTGAATTTAATCTGTTTTGGGTAATTAGTCTTGAAAAGCCTTGCATTGCATGAAACTGTCTCCACTGATCTAAATTAGTCAGAAATCGTCATTCACCATTGTTTTTTTCCCTGAAATCCAAATGAAAATAGTCTTGAATTCCTATTAAAAACAACCTTGAAAATCTTTGAATTCCATATCTTCACATGTGTACGGTCTCTGAATGAGTCAATTTGTTTTTATTAATTGCTTCTAACTCCGCATGTAGGAGGCAGCCTATTTTTTGTTCCGTACACCCCCCCCCCCCCAGCTCACACCACATAGACATGGTATGAGAGCAACTGGCCTTTGATGACCCTGTAAGTTATACAGAGCGGTGGAAATCCAAATTGACAGATTGATGGCATGTGAAAATCGAACCACCTATCTTCAGATTAGGAGTCTGACCTAGAAAAAAGTCAAACACTCTAACCACTCCGCCACAGAGAACACCACATGAATTATAAAATATATTCCCTTGCTCGTGCAGGAGACACGATCGCCAGCGTCAACTCAAACCAGGTGGAGACCTCCTATGGGGCGGTGTCGCCATGTGGCCGGTTCATCGCGTCCTCCGGCTTCACGCCCGACGTGAAGGTCTGGGAGGTGGACTTCGACAAGTCAGGCAACTTTCGAGAGGTGGGGAGCGCTTTCGCATTGAAGGGCCACACCGCTGGCATTTACCACTTCGCCTTCAATGGCGACACCACGAGGTGAGTGGGAAGGGGATGGTTGGGGGTGGGGGTTGAGGGAGGTTATTGGGGGCTTTTACGTCCGAGCTAGGAACATCTAAGGTTATACCTGGAGTTGTGGCTTAATTGGTAGAGCACAGTTTCCTGTGCAGAAGGTTGAGTGTTTGAAACCCGGCTGAGTCAAACCAAGTGGTTACAAAATTTATACTTGTCGCTACCTAGCCTGGCGCTTGCCATTACTAGGATAGGACAAGGACTGATTTGCTCAGTATTACATTAATGTGAGTGGGATATCGGGTCATGGTGCCAGCGGCCTGGTCTGCCAGTGGGGCAGCATTATAAAGTCGCCATGAGTGTCCACTGTTCTTTAGTCGTTACCCATCCTGATTAGTTTAGATGTTGCTAGGATGTAAAACAACAAGCAAACTAACTTTAACTTCTGCTTTTGTTTGCGAGGTGTGGGTGAAATTGGTTCAAACTGTGAATTGTGTTTAGTTATTCATTCATTTATTTATTTATTAGTTTTTTGTGGTGTTGCCGTCTCTTTTAGAATGGCGACAGTATCCAAAGACGGGACGTGGCGTGTGTGGGACACAAACATTGAGTATGTGAAGGGCCAGGAGCCGTACCTGCTGCAGACCGGCCAGTTCGACGGGTCGAAGCCTGCCCTGATAGGGCTGTCACATGACGGCCGCACTGTGAGCCTCGCGCAAGGAGTGACACTGTACATCTACAACGCCGTCACCACCCACCTGGAGCAGACCATTCACAACGTGCACACAGGTAAAGGGCGTGCGTGTGTGTATGTGTGTGTGTGTGTGTATATGTGTATGTGTGTATATGTGTATGTATGTGTATGTGTGTATGTAACAGACCATACACAATGTGCACACAGGTGAAGGGTGTGTGTGTGGAACAGGGCATTCACAACGTGCACACCGGTAAAGGGCATGTGTGTGTATGGAACAGACCATTCACAACGTCCACACGGGTAAAGGATGTATGTGTGTGTGTGTGTGTGTGTGTGTGGAACAGACGATTCACAATGTTCACACAGGTAAAGGGCATGTGTGTGTATGGAACAGACGATTCACAATGTTCACACAGGTAAAGGGTGGGTGTGTGTGTGTAAGACAGACAATTCACAGGTAAAGGGTGTGGGTGTGTGTGTGTGTTGAACAGACCATTCACACATGTAAAGGGGGCTGTGTGGAACAGACCATTCAAAATAATATTTGCATAAATATTCATTTACACATTACAATAATGCTAATAATAATAATATTTGCTACTGCTGCTGCTGCTGCTGCTGCTGCCGCTGCTGCTCATACCACCACCAGCACTTAATACAACTGGGCGCGGTTACCGAATTGGTAGAGCGCAGGCCTCCTGTGTGGAAGGTCAGGAGTTCAATTACTGGTCGAGTCAAACCAATGACTTACAAAATTGATACTTGTCGTTTCCTAGCCAGGCGCTTGGCATTATTAGGATACGGCAAGGACTGGTTAGCTCAGTGTCAGGATAATGTGACTGAGTGGGATATCAGATCATGGTGCTTGCGGCCTGGTCGCCCAGTGGGGCAGCACTATAAAGTCACTATGAGTGCCCACTGCCACTAGTCGGTACCCATCCAGATATGACCTCAGACAGCCAGGATGTAAAGCTCCAACAACCAACTACTTAATACTTTGACTTAAGGGGTGAAAGATTTCCATGGTTTCACAATTTTTTATATTTAACTATTAATTTTAAACAAAATTCTAAGGAATCATGATGTATATATAGGACAACAGTTAGGTAGTTGGAAACCCGTTTTTTTATATGACCTTAGATGTAGCTATTACATAAAAACCAAACAAGAACGAGCTAGGTATGGGCGATAATACAGTCAAAACAAGGCTAGTTGAAACCTGACTTCCGGCATTTTCCCATGATTCCCTGACAGTGCTAATCATATTGCGGAGAAATCCGCGCTTTCTCGGAAATTCGCCGTCAGTGTAATCCCGGCTTGGTTTCCACATTTTTTTTGTGGGAGACCCATTTTCATCCCTGGACTTACTACTACGACTACTAAATGAGCAGAGGAATGAGAAAGACCAATCGTCCGCAATTGAAATTTCCCCTGCTTAATCAACTAATGTGCCAAAAAAAACACTAAAATTGTTGACAGTAAGGCGTAGAATCCTTATTCTCGTGGCTCTGGTTCCAGCGCCAATCACTGCGGTCCTCTTCGACCCGAGTGATCGGTACCTGGCCACCGCCGGTGACAAGCACATACACATCTTCCACAACGTCGTGGGCCACCGGGCCACCATCGTGGATCTCCAACAGAGGAAGAAGAAGGCGGTGAACGCATCCATGCGTGACCGTCTACAGCAGCAGATCGACGAAGCCAGGTATGTTGGGGTGAAAGTAAAGTAAACCAAGAAAACATTTTAGCCTTTTTGAGGAGTTGGTCGGTACCACCTCATATACAGTAAGTAAAACCTCTCTAACCGACCACCTCCACAGATCGACCACTCCCCTATATCGATCGCTTTATTTGGGTCTTAAACAATCGCCCACACAATACCATTGTAACGATCAAATAAAATCCCTATACCGACCACCTCCCAAAATGGACCATTTTTAAGTTGGTCCCATGGTCGGTCGATTTTGAGAGGTTTTATTGTAGTTGATTAAATCAATAGACTACATCACGGTTCCAAGTGTGCGTGCACTGAAAACGGCATTGGGAGCAAAGCAAAGGCGTATGCCCATTGAGTTTGCCGATACGCGTATGGCAAAACTGGCATTTTATTCAAAATAAATAGAAATACATAACAATTTAGCATAAACATGGACGGAAGGATGCAATATAATAATATAATGAATATGTTTAAGATACAACTCTCCATAATTAAGCATTTTGAGCTAAGAAACATACAATTTCAGTCACTTTACAGGCTGATGTTTACATCACCATTGATTAGCCAGAAGTAATTCTTGTTCTAAATATTAAAATGTCAAATGTGTCAACAAAAACTTGTTTCAAAGAAATATATTTATAACCAATATCTGATTAACCCTACTCATTTTCTATTTCTACATATATCATTAACCATAGGATATAAATAAAAACATGAATAAAATAAGTAAAATTGACTCTGGCTATGGCTCTAACACTAGTCTGAGTGCCTAGATTTGTCTAAATCTAAATGCACATGGCATAAGATGTGCTGGTTATATTGATGTAAATGCACTGCTGGATAAAAGATTAATATCTTAATTTATTATATATATTTTTTTAGTTGGTATTCTATGTTTCAAACAAGAGCTGAGATTAATATAAAGAAAACTATATATAAGCTGACAGAATATATAGAAACTAGCACATTTCATAGCTGCACCCAGTGTATTAGCATGTGCCATGTGCTTCTCGCGAATTTGTTTTGCTCTGATGCATCCCACAATGCACCACGCCGCTGGAACCGTGATGTAGTCTATTTGATCAACTAATAATAATTAAAACCCTTTACTTTCATCTAGGATTTTTATTTACCTTGACCACAAATTAAATGATTGTGAGCTTTTTAAATTCATGAGTGTCGATTGATACATAATTGATTGTATGCTTTTACATTATATGTAAAAGCGATTGTTGAATAAAATACAAAAACAATTCTCGCCGTGAATATGGCCCTTGCTGCCGACACAATCTTGAGGTCGGTTCCAGGTGAAGTCAAACTAATGACTTATCAAATTGATACTTGTCGCTTCCTAGCCTGGCGCTCGGTATTAATAGGATAGGGCAAGGACTGGTTAGCTCAGTGTCAGGATAATGTGACTGAGTAGGATATCAGCTCATGGTGCCACCAGCCTTATTTCACAGTGGGGCAGCACTATAAAGTCACCATGAGTTTGCACTTTCACAAGTTGGTATGCGTCCTGATATGACCTTAGATGTTGCCAGGATGTAAAACTCCAACCAACCTCACTCACTCACTGTTATTATTTAACGATTTAATGAATATCTTCATTTCAGGAAAATACTGGAGGAAATTGAGGGCGACAGGACTGCAAACGGGGACAGTAAATGAGCCATGCCGTCACACCATCTACATCATTTAAATCATTTTCATTTTGTGTTTGGATATCAGTTATCGAAACTCCACTGAGATTTTAGTAATATAGTGAATGTTTGATGCAGATCTCTCAGCATGGCTGAGTAAAACTTAAACAGTAAGATATATAGATGCTATTTTAATACTTGTGGACTAGTATTATGGATAATTCTTTGAGACACATGCTTGCGAAGTATTCTTCACTGGGCTTATCTACTGTGAATTAATTTTCATGGTTGTTTTGTGTGTTATTGTGGGGCTTTTTTTCTCTGTGGGAAGGGTGTTTAATAGCTAATGTTGGCTTGGAAAATTAAGTAATTATTTTAACTAAGTGAATCTTATTTTATCTATAAGAAAAGGTACCTTATGAAGAACTAAAGGTTAATTGTATTTCAATGTGTTAATTCTGTGTTTTCTTCGGTGTTATTATTTCATGTACCTATTGCTAACGTTATGGTGCATTGTATATGGCATGCCATGTGAATAAGAACCATTAATGATACCTAATATTTTGATAAATATACCTAGGATAGGAAATACATTCGAGAGCAGCTTATCTTGAAACTATTTCCTGGAGTTTATTTTCTTGAATAGTTCCAGATGTTGATCATAGTTCATATCTGTTTAGAATGATCAAGAATGATTGTTGATTTCAAAGTTGTGAAGAATTGTTATGGGCACAGTACCTTTCTTCAAGAGTTATGAATGTGAAGTTTCATACATTTAAATCATGTGGACGTGACAATTGGTCCATGAAGGGACCATGGTTATTAATCATCCAATGGGTGTAGGTAGGCCTATAAGTATCAACACTAATAAATTGTCATTCTCACACATAGTATCATTTTGGTGCAATCAATGAATCAGGGTAGCAACATTCTTTTGTTCATGTGAAAATCTATATTCAACTTGGAATTGTTATAAAGCTGTCAGAATGAATTGTGTACAATTAAATTAGTCCATGACTTACAAGGTGATCGGCATTGTTACTCACCATACATGCAATACATGCATAATCGATGATAGCTAATTTAAAATGAGAAAATAAAACAATGATCTCCCATATGCTTTTTATTTGCTTCCCACAATTAAAGATTTTGCAGTATATTCTGTGAATGTATTGCACGAGGAATGTATTGCATTCTCTGCTTTTGCATCGGGCTTATGGGTGCTGCTGTCTGGACTTGTTCATCGACGCTGTTCACTGTGTTCAAACGGAATAAAAAGTACTTGAAATATAGTTTATAAACAGAATTTCTCAACATGTTGTCATTGTTTTGTCCACCCCACACATAACAATGGGAACCTTTCAGTTTGCATCACTCTCTCGTCAGATGGTGCTCCATGCCGGTCTCGTGTGTTCTGGAGGTGTAGGGATGTGGTGGGGATTTAGGGGTTGTGTGGTGGAGGTGGTGAGTGGGTATGGTGTGATGGTTGGGGTATAGCTGTGTGTGGTGGGGGCATATGTTTGTGTGGTGATGGGTGTGGTGAGGATTTTGGTGTGTGTGGTCGGGTTGAATGGGGATTTAGGTGGTGGAGGTGTAGGTGTGTGTGGTGGGGGTCGATGGTGTAGGTGGTTTGTGGTGGAGGTGTACAGGTGTCTTGCAGAACGGCACCTTAAAATCTTTAGCATCCCTAAACCCAACACAGCCCGAAGCCCCCACCACACACATATACCCCCTACACCCCACCACACACACCTATACCCCCAGTACCCCCATCACACACCTACACCCCTACCACACACACCTACTCCCCCACCACACCTACACCACCAACACACACCTACACCCTTCTATCCAACCATGATGGCTGATTTGGACTGACAACGGTGTTGATATGGCTCATCACAAGAGAAATGGCTCATCAAAGGTCCCCATTGTAAGCCTATACATATTTAAAAAACAATCCTAATTGGATCTGTTTACGGTTGCATAGTCTGATGGGTATTTTTTTTTAATAATTCTTTTTTATAGATAAATATATTATGTTGATTGTTATAATCTACTTTACTTTAGCTTGAAATAACTTATTTAATTGGTTAACTTTGGAGATATTTGAACTGAAATCATACCTAAGTAAATGTTGGCAAGCATGTCAAAATTTTGAACCCCATAGCTTACAATAATAACAGGTTATATTACATTAAATAGTCCGTTCTTCAATGCAATAAATTGTTAATGAATGCACCAGTATCTGTGTTATATATGTAGGATCAAGTCTATGCAATACTACTAAATGGCCAGTCACATTAGCAGGGGGGCACCCAGGAATTGGCTAGGGGAGTTTCCAAATATGGATCGAAACTACCCCTATTTTAGGGTAATTTTTTTCACATGGGTTGGTGGAACAACACCCATTTTAGGGAAATATTTTACATGGTTTTCTGGTGCAACAACCCACATTTTGGTGCAATTTTTCACATAATCTTAAAATATAGTGTTCCTTAATAAATTCAATTTGGGGTGGGGGGGGGGGTCCGGGCAACCAGGAACCCCCCCCCTGGGTGCGCCCCTGCATTAGTGCATCTCACAGGCACAGCACATAATATAAGTTATACACTGAGAACTACATCCTTGCCTGCATTGGCCCTTATGCCCGAACGTGCACATGTGAAACATCTTAGGTCTTTACTGGACGAATATCATTACACCTGTATAGCCAGATCATTGTCTGATGAAACTGGAGAGATCTCGGTCTAAGTGGCTCAAGCTCAGGGCCGCCTCATAATTATATACAATATCTTGATCCCTCGTGTTTTTTGGAGCCTCCACATTTTAGTTTCACGACTGAAATACAAGCATCTTTTCTGACACATACCCCAACATTATCTTTCCCACACTCATACAAAACAATAAGGCACAGGCACCAGCTACTAATGGTAAACTATGTTACACGTATACTATTACTGTATTAGTATTAGTATTACTATTAAGCTGCGTTTACACGGGCGATTTAAAACGCCCCAGCTGGAACCAGTTGCCTAGATCGGTTTACATTTGCCCGTGTAAACGCGCCGCTGAGGCGTTTTAGGGCTGAAACGTTCCCGCTGGAACGTTCCGCGTATACCACCGAGGGAGGTGGTCTACAGGGAGCGTTCTAGATAAAACGTTTTGTAAATGGTCGTGTAAACGGTGCCTTGAGACCTGAGGCGTTTTACTGACGTCACGCGCATGCGCACAAGACCGAATCTTTGTTATCTTCCGGTTACCCGCATTCTGTCGACGCTTTTTTCATTAGTCTCCACAACAACAACAAACACACTCATCATGGCTTCAACCAGTGCCGATACAAGAAGAGACAACTGGAGCGAGGACGAGGTGAGGCTGCTTATCAGCCTATGGGGGGATGCCAACGTCCAAAGCGAGTTGGAGTCATCCGGTAGGAACCTCAACATATACCGGCGGTTAGCAGCTAGATTGTCAAGGGCCTGCAGTGACAGACGGGAGAGGAACGCGGTATCTTGCCGTACGAAAATAAAGAGTTTAACACACCTTTACCGCAAGTGTCGCGACAACAACAAGTAAGTATTTGTGATGTGTTATGTGTTATGTGTAAAGGAGAACTACTGTGGTTCCTAAGTAGACGATCACCCCGTTTTCGCAAAATCGCATCAGCCCGCACTTGTAGTACAGCGGGGACTTGGATTACCTTAGCAAATTTGGTTACCCCCCCCCCCCACACACAGTAGGCCTATAGGTACAGAGTTGCTGAAATGTGCGCTAATGCAAAAAGACTAGATGGCGGCCAGAGAACGCCGTCGATTTCACTTTTACATTTCATTAAAGTAGATATGTTTTAGTACGTTTTCCAAATAGGTTACGGGGGCCCAGGAAAATAATAACAAAGTCGGATTACTTACAATATCCATTAACAACTGATGCTTTGTTTTATTGTGGTAAAGACATTCCATTTGCACAAAATATATGAACATTGGTTTAATTGCCAGGGGTTGGACGTAACAGTTGCAAAACTCCGATTATGTACACACCCCATCTGCATTTCATGTACTAATTTTGTTTAGGCTACAAATCTACCAATGTTTTTACAGTCGTAGTGGGAGGGCGAGGCAAACGTTTCGCTACTACGACGAGCTTGACACCATTTTGGGGCCAAGGCCTGCAGCAGTTCCCCTAAGCTACCTGGAATCAGACACCCTGGCGTTGCAACCAGGTAAGAGCCGCCCCGAATTGTTCCTGTTTGTGTGAGTTTTACCTAAGTGAGGCAACACCGAAATTGCAAACTACAATCTACGAATCTACAAACTATAGGCGTCGATTTAGCCGTACCTTGAAAGTGTCTTCTACAGGACATGCATTTATAACACGAGATAATCTTAGTCTTGAACGGTTTCACCTGAAGCCAACGTGCTTTACACAAACCTCTCACGTCAAGCAAATGTCTACCACATCCCACAATATAAATTATAATTTGTTTCCAGACCCCGACACTCAAGAAATGGTAGTGGCCGCCGAGGAGGAAATCGAGCACGAGGGTCCTCTTTGACGTTGAGGTCGAGGTGGAGAGTGATGGGGGAAACCTCTCCGACACTGCATCGGTCCAACCTACGCCAACTGCCACGCAGGCCAAGGAACCGGCACAGCCTAGTAAGCACCTTTCTATTAAAAAAACTCCCAGCCTCAGTAACAGTCCCTCTTCCCTCTGCCCTCTCCTGCCGCCTCTGGTCACTTGCCAACTCCAGCTGGACCCGCTTTTCCTCCATCGCTATCTCTCTCTCCATCCTCCGGTCATCGTGTTGTTGGTAGACGTCACTGATCCCCATGGCATATTTTTCTGTTTAGGGTACTCTCCCTCAACTAGTGGAACTAGACACAATCGGGGAAAAAAAAAAATAAATACAGACAACACTTTAGCACTATTTACGCCTCACGTATAACGCCTCACGTAAAACATTTTGTGCAAATCGCTTTACGGTGTTGTCGTTCTGGTTATGCTGCTTTTAACACTAGGTGCATTTTAAATCCACGGTGTACTGACACAAAATTGATTCTGTGCTGTTGCATCCTGTAAAAGCGATGGTTGAATAAAAAACAAAACAATTCTCGCCGTGAATATGGCCTATGCTGCCGGTACGGTGTAAAGAAACCACCAATCAATCAATCAATCAATCCATGTTCCAGTAGTTTCCAGCTTTCCCGCATGTGGTGCATGGTGCAGACTAGATAAAGGATTCACCCTGTACTCGCAGTACACGGGTGAATACCAGCCCTATATTAAAACTGTTGAGAAAGCGGGGAAATGAAATGAGAGCCTAATTCCACAATCTAAGAAGGAACATTTCTTCTTTATATATGTCTTCATATTTCCCCGCTACGTTTGAGTTTACAAATATAATAAAACATATAGTATATTCTGCTTGTAGTTTATACCAACTATGTTCATATTACAGCACCGCGCAAACGCCACCGGTCAGGCAAGGGCCAGGTCATGGAAACACTCGTGACCCAAATGATAGCAGCTCAGAAAGAAGCAGCAGCCGTCTACCAACAACACGAGGACCGGAGGATGGACAGAGAGATAGCGATGGAGGAAAAGCGGGTCCAGCTGGAGTTGGCAAGTGAGCAGAGGCGGCAGGAGAGGGCAGCGGTGAAAGCAGCCGATCACCGGAGGGACGAAGCCGAGCACCGGAGGCACGAAGAACGGATGATTAACCTGATCTTTTCCCACCAAAATGGCGCTCATGCCCATGCCCAACAACAGTTCCAGAGTGCCACTACCGAGGGCGTAACCCGCATCACCCTCGTCACACCCCAACACCAACAGGCCGGACCGTCAACCCAAAGCCCCAATTCAAGTTTTTATACAAATAATTAACCTGTTAATTTCTTCACATTGAGTATCACATCATTTAGCTCACAGCCGTGCCATTTAGGAACCAGGAAATTCCAAATTTAGCTATCAATATTTGAATTGTATTACGGATCAAAAAGTAGGGCCCTTTAGGAAACAGGAGATTCAAAATTTTAGCTTGCATTAATTGAATTGAATTGTGGGAAGGAGGGGAAGGGAAGGGAAGGGGCTTATAGGGTGGGTGAATTTGTGGCGGGGCGGAGTTGGGGGTTGGGGTTAGTGGCAGCAGCGCTTCACTCAGTACCGAGTCACACACGGGTTTGAGTGACGGCTACAGTCAGACACAGCAGCGGATCAAAACGCAGGGCCCTTTAGCAACAGGAGATTCAAAATTTTAGCTTGCATTAATTTAATTGTGCTATGCATCAAAAGTAGGGGCATTTAGGAAACAGGATATTCAAAATTTTAGCTTGCATTAATTTAATTGTATTACGGATCAAAACGTAGGGCCCTTTAGGAAACAGGATATTCTAAATTTTAGCTTGGTTTAATCCAATTTTTAATATAATTATGTAAATGTTATTACACTGTCAGGTTTGTGAAGTTTCACCATAATACTGCCATACTAATGATGTTTCCTACTTGTCATTCGCAAACAACTATGTCAAATAAAAAGTATATCTATTTCCGTTTATGACTCGTTACTTCAATGTTTTATAGACACGTCAAAAGGTCACCTGACAGATGACTTACCAGTGCAACAACAGCACAGTGCAACAACAGCACAATTTAGGGAAGTGTTGGAGAATCACTTTCAATATTTTGGTAGAAAGGTAAAGTAATTTGTTTAGCCAAATGAGAGAAGGAACAAAATTGTTTATGCACTGAAATACGACACAAAGGCCTCGCGGATATCTGCCCCATTCTCTGCATCTTTCACGTCATGCGCCACGTTCTGCGGTTGTTGGTTTTCCCCCTCGTTTCCACCGTCGGCCCACTCCACGTTGAAAGCCTCCTTGTGTACTTCACATATATTGTTTAATGTGAACCACACAAGGATGACAGTAGTGACATCTTCCGTGCGAATATCTGTCCTTTTGAGCAGTACCCTCCAGCGCACTTTGCAGCGCCCGAAGGTGTTTTCTATGGCCATGCGGGCACGCGACAGGCGGTAGTTGTAGTTGATCTGGTCCCTGGTTAGTCTGCCTGTGTCTGAAAACGCTTTCATTAACCAGGGACGCAGAGGGTAGGCAGGGTCCCCGAGAATTACGAGAGGCACTGTATTATTCCCAAGCTGTAGGGGCATCTCTGGGAATAGTACCCCCGCCTCCGCTTTGGCGAATAGTGAGGAGTTCGCCAACACACGCGCATCATGCACCCGCCCGGGCCACCCAGCAGCAATGTTCAACACCTGATACTGATGGTCGCACATGACCTGGGCAACTACGGAGTAGTATCCTTTACGGTTGTGATAGTCTGTGTGGTGCTGCTGGGGGGCCATGATGGGAATGTGCGTGCCATCGATGACTCCTGCACAATTGGGAAATCCAAACCGTGTATTAAACCCCTCCCTTATCTCGGTCAGGCGCGCGGCATTAGGCAGCTTAATATACTGCGGCAGGAGCACGCGCATAATCGCACGGCAGGTGTCGTGGAAAATCACGCAGCAAGTAGATTTGACTATTCCGAATAGATGGCCAACAGTGCGGAACCCACCTCCCGTCGCCAGCAACCAGAGGGTCACAGCAACACATACTTCCACCGGAATGCACCTGAAATGCGTCAGAAACAAAAACAAAAACAATTATAAGCAAGTGATACTTTAAGCCGACTTTAAGCCGACTCAAGTGACTCAAGCCGACTCAAATGATACTTTAAGCCACTCAAGCACGGCGATTTATATGAAACGATTTATACGAACCAGAGTTACTAGTACTGCCTGTGTTTACAGGGGGAAATGTAAAATGATTTACACAAAGCGTTTTAAATGAATCGATTGACTTATGGCTTATGGCCCGTTCACACGGACTGAGTGTGCAAGCGTGTCGATCCCACATGGGGTAGATAAGCCGAAACAAAATATGCAAGCGTAATTGTAACCCGACTCAGGTACGTGTTGACTTGATTTTTAAGACTATGCTAGCAGTAGCAGCATACCTCCTCATGTTGGTGTCAGCCCGGCCTATGTGGGCGCGAAGTTGAGCGACGATGTGGTCAAACGTCGCCCTGCGCATGCGGAAGTTTTCCACCCATTCGTCATCCCCAAAAGTTTTTAGAACGATGTCCGTCCACCAGTGGGACGACCTGGAAGATTGGTGATGGGGGATAACATGTCGGTAAACAAACAACCTGGTGATGCCAAAAAGTTCCTTACATGTAGGTCGGGTTTCTTAAGTAACACTAAAGTTTGCCGTTTGGTTCATTAGAAAAGCACCAAGAAGAAACTGTGAACAGAAGGGTAGGCTATACGAATATATTGTACATGTGAACACGATCAAACACGGTCGAGTGGAAGAAACTTGGAATATTGACCATCGGTGTATATAGATCGGCCTAGGCTCTATAGGTGCTTGATGCTAAAATTAGTAACTGGTCGTGAGCAATCTCTACAACTACACCACCTAAAATGGCTTGGTACACAACACATAGCTATGTGTGAAAAGCGCCGATCGCCGCGAATCGGTTCGTCAACGGCGGTACCGTTAGCTTCATTCCGCTGCGCGGAGCCACTTTGCACTAGGTGTTACCATTTAGGTTGCCAAAAGGAGGGTTTTCTAGCACATACCTATATTAAGATATTAACCAGATTATTGTGAGTTGGATAAACACAAAAGTTTTTAGGTGAGTGCCTACCTTTCACGCGCCCAGACCACCCTGTCCGGCCGAGCTTGGACACCGAACAGTGTCATGATTTGGAAAACAAACTGTCGCAGTTCATTTTCCTGGCACTCCCGGAATCGCCGAGCCCTCCTGGACGACCGCCAAACGATCTCTCGCATTCTGGCCCCAGATCGTCCAATAATATACCCCGCCCGTGTTGAACTCGCCTCTTGTGCTCGGAACATCGTGAACAATAGGTTGTTTTGATTTCAACAAGGCACGGTGAGGCGCATGCGCATATAGACAACTTCCGCCTTGAAACGGTTTAAGTACTGCCCGTGTAGACGCGACACACTTTCAATCACGGTCCGTGTAGATGCGCCACTAAAACGCCTCAGGTAAAACGCTTTGCCTAGATCGTTTTAATTTTTGCCCGTGTAAACGCAGCTTTAGTATCAATGGTGATAACAGGTATAGTCGGATTTGAGTACCCATGGTGGCCACTAGGTGCCGTCTGAGTGCATCCACTTTGAAAGGATCACAGTGGCGACCTCTGTTCAAAGGGCAGGGAACCAGGCTATAACGCACGATCTGGATGACCAGAATATTAACAAGTATCATGTTTAAGATCAGATTTTATTTGAATATTTAAATTAATGATTAATTTCCTAAATATATAAAGTAGGAAATAATTGCATTATATGAAATATTGCATTAAAAGAATTACGATACGAACTAAATCAGCGCCACCAAACGGCGCCGACCTGCATCAAAACCTATGGTTCTAATATTTGCCACCAGGTGGTGGGTGATAATACAGGCTTTTAGTTGAAGTTCAGACGACAATTTGCAGCACGTCTTAAGAGAGCAGTAGACACAAACTCAGTCTTAGCCAGCTTCATTTTGAGTTAAGAATATGTCTATGCTTCATTTTCACAGTCCACGAATTTATAGACAGGTTTGATATGGGAGTAATACGGTCAGTATATAATATAGTCTGTATCCTGGCGGGTAAAGTGCCACTGATGCTGACAAGACAATGGCATTGACAATGGCAGTATGACACAGTCGGGCGCTGAGCAATTTAATTAAATAACAGTTATATCCACACCAAGTAACCATCATGTGTGCACATTTCCAATGTCAATAGAGTATCACATCATCTACACACCTAATTTGCACTATCTTCATGATGGATGACTTTCGGGATTTGTTTTACGACGAGTCGATAGATGCAGATAATTTACATGACAGGTAGGTCTAGTAACTCAAGGTAGTGAGTACTATAAATTATAGTATAATCTATGTTAGTTATTACACGTATAACATAATGCCTCCACATGTGTAAATCATGTCCTTCAATTACATTATTACCACATCCTAGAATAGAGCATATAATTTATAAACCCACGTATTGATATTATCTAGCTAGAACTACTTATGTGAGGAAGAAATTAAAAGAAGGATAACAATAGCCCGAACAACATTCTCCAAAATGTATAGAGTGTTAACATCAAGTAAGATATTAATACAAACAAGGAAGCGCATTCTTCAGTGTTATGTGTGGTCTACTCTAATGTATGGGGCTGAGACATGGACAATCTCTAAGAAAATGTACAAATGTTTAGCAGCATTTGAGATGTGGACTTATCGAAGGATGATGAAAATATCATGGACAAAGAAGATCACCAACAAAGAAGTTCTCAGAAAAATTAAAAATAAGAAAAGCTTGTTTGCCACTATACAGACAAAGAAACTTATTTATTTTGGCCGCATCATTCGTCAGAGTTCAATATACCGTAGATTGTTGGAAGGGAAGGTGAATGGCAGCAGAGGGAGAGGGAGACCAAGAACATTATGGTTTACAAATATTTCACAGTGGACAGGCTTGAATTATTCACAGTCTATCAGAACAGCACACCATCGGGACAAGTGGAGAACCATTGCATCCAACCTCGACTAGAGGACGGAACTATTGATTGATTTAGAACTATTTCATTATTTACATACACATAATATATAATAGGGCCTATGCTATGGCAATGCCAAAGTTGGAATGCAGCTTGTATTTAATAATCGATAATATTTTTTACAGACTAGTATTTACGGTTACATAGACTAGTGCGATGGTTTTGAATTTCTGTTTAAAAAAAAGATACACTTTCGTTTGAAGTAACTTTTATTTTAAATGGCAAACTTTGGAGATATTTAAAGTGCAAACACACAGTTTAAGCATATTCTTTCCCGACATTATTTAGCTAGATTATATCCCCGCATTATTTAACCCAATTATTTCCTCCACGTTATTTAAACACATTCTTCCATTACAATATTTAAGTGGTCAACATAGAGCACAGCACATCCCAGCACCCCCATCCCTGGATGACCTCTTCCTTACACAAGCCTTCACAACAAGACACACTGATGACCACCGACAGAGTCCAGTCTACAATGGCAGTCGAGGTAGGTCTTAAAGTTAAAGTTAAATATAATCTTTTTTAATTGTGTCTTAAAATTTGATGTACGTGGAACACAACAAGCCTAATTGGGATAGGCTGTAATATATTTCAGTTTTGACCTCCGATTCCCCCTTTTTAGGACCAGCACTGAAGAAGAACCCTTATATAAATATTGCATAAGGTAAACATTTATACGTACACATAATAGATATAATATATATAATATATGTCGAATATAAGAATTATATATATATAAATGAGGGCATACCACCAAACTAGTCCTCTGCTTATGTCTTTTTTATAGGGCTTTACAGCTAGACGAATTTATATTATATATATTATATATATTTTATATTTAGTGTATATATAGTATATATAATATAGAATGGCACTCAGCCCCCAGGTGTTGATTTTTGTTGAGTAAAGCTAAGATTG
Source organism: Branchipolynoe longqiensis (assembly GCA_030323885.1). Lineage (NCBI taxonomy): Eukaryota > Metazoa > Annelida > Polychaeta > Phyllodocida > Polynoidae > Branchipolynoe > Branchipolynoe longqiensis. The sequence goes on along the minus strand of CM059195.1, from coordinate 50,216,925 downwards.
CACAGTCAGTTAAAATTCCATGATATATGCCATGCGTATTGAATTAAAAAACAAAACAACCTATGGGCACAGACTATTATAATTGACCCCTTAACCTGTCTAGTTGTGTTGTACATTCGTTCTATTGCAGCGTTCATTGACCGAAGTTCGGCAGCATCAAGTCAATTCGACGTAGCCTCAAAACGAGGCCATGCTATGTCACAAGCTGTGACGAAGGCGTCTCGTGTCGGCGTTGTGCCCCCATTACAGTCCTCACGGTCTACCGGGTATGTGTGTACTCTTCCACGTCACCGTGGTTTATATTACTGCGATTTAAATAGCTCCACTGCAAAGCCTTAAGGGATTAAAATTGCATAGTCCGATGGTTTTGAGTTTCTGTCATTTTTCTGAGATAAATATATTAGATTGATCATTATTATCTACTTTGCTTTAGTTTGAAGTAACTTATATTTTAAATGGTAAACGTTTGAGATATTTGAAGTGCAAACATGTAAGATTAGTTTTGGCAAGCACGCCAAAACTCTGAATCCATAAGCTTCTATGCAGAAATGAATGTTTAATAATTGCATCAATATATAAGTTAGATATCAATGTAGAAATGACAGCTTTAAGCTTTTGGAAATATTTAAAATGAAAGGATTCACAATAATTTGTGTGAACCAGTTGACTGGTTGAAACCAGTGTATTCACCGTTGCTACAATAACTAGGTCACATCGAAACCAGTGAGTTTTGCCATTCCTAACACGTAACAGGTACAACCCCAAAGTAATAATTAATTAATCAAGACACTAATATCTAAATTGGATATATGGGATCAAATCGAGATTAATAATTTGGTTTTGTAAACATGCTTTTATCCTATTATAAAACTTCAAGGTGTATTTTTCTTCAACATCAGGAGGCTGACCTCTTCAGAACAAACATGGTGGTCTTCACAGGGTGGTGCCCACCACAGAAAGTGGCAGTCCACACCTATGTCTCAGCCAGTGTCCCCACGGTGCATGAATTTACCAGGTAAGTTACTAAGTTCAGGAATGAGAGATCTCCACGATTTCACGGATTTCATGGATTTCATGGATTTCATGGATTTCTACGATTTATGATGATGCACGATATTTGCATTTTTATTTTCTTTCTTTCTTTCTTTCTTTCTTTCTTTCTTTCTTTCTTTCTTTCTTTCTTTCTTTCTTTCTTTCTTTCTTTCTTTCTTTCTTTCTTTCTTTCTTTCTATCTTTCTTTCTTTCTTTCGTTCTTTCTTTCTTTCTTTCTTTCTTTGTACATTTCTTTCTTTCTTTCTGCGTTTCTTTCTTTATCTTTCTTTTTCTTCCTCTCTTTCTTTCTTTCTTTCTTTCTCCGTTTCTTTCTCCGAGACGTTTCTTTTTTTCTCTGTTTCTTTTTCCGTTTCTTTCTTTCTCTGTTTCTTAATTTCTCCGTTTCTTTCTTTCTCTGTTTCTTTCTCCGTTTCTTTCTTTATCTGTTTCTTTCTTCGAGCCGTTTCTTTGTTTCTCTGTTTCTTTCTCCGTTTCTTTCTCTTGTTTCTTTTTTCTTTACTTTCTTTCTCTGTTTCTTTCTCAGTTTCTTTCCTTCTCTGTTTCTTTCTGTCTCTGTTTCTTTCTTTCTCTGTTTCTTTTTCTGTTTCTTTCTTTCTCTGTTTCTGTCTCCGTTTCTTTCTTTCTCTGTTTCTTTCTTTCTCTGTTTCTGTTTGTTTGTTTATTTATATTTATTTATTTGTTTCTTTCTGTTTTTGTTTCTTTCTGTTTTCTTTCTTTGTTTCTTTCTTTGTGATGTGTAACTGTAATTAAAGCTGCATAATTCGATGAATGCATAAACTTTTCGAAGCCAATAGCATTTTCCAAGGCTTGATCCTACATATCTAATTTAGATATTGCTGAAGTTGTTAACAATTTATTGCATCACTGAGGGGTCTAATTGAACAGAACCTGTCACTGCTGAAGCCTACAATGACCATAATTCACTAAGGCGGAGACAGCAGTTCCATACAGTGGTTTTTTATTTTCTTTGTTAAGAGGTTTACATGTCGGGTGTTGTCTTATCTGGGTGCTAGCCCTTAGTGTTTTGTTCGTCCCGTGGGTTTTTTGATCCCAGTGGTGGTATGTGGGGACCGGATTCGAGCCCTTTACCAAATATGGAGGAGAGGGCTCGTGGTCCGGCGGTGATTTGGCCCCGCGGGACATAGGTATGGACGGAGGCTGAGGACCACGTCCCCAGCTCCATGATTGCCCCGAGGGGGGCCCCGGATGCGGCGCAGGCCTGGGCCCCCCCTCTCCTGAGGCTGTGGAGTGTGTACTTGTCTGCCTGTTCGTTCCCGGAGGGCGCCAGGGCCATCCTGAGCGCTCCTAGGAGCGCTGGGGTGAGAAGGGGAGCCCCCCCCCCCCACTTTGAAGGCCGGCCCGAGTGGGCGTGGCCATTGGTAGGCGACGTAGTCTAGCCAGGCTGCTAGTGGGCAGCATGGAGAGCCTGGAATGGCCGGAACTAGCACCCGGTAAGTCTGTCCCGTCCTCCACCTAGTCTTGGTGGAGTGGACGGTGATGGTGAGAGCGGTCGGTGACGGGACAACGTCTCGGGCCTGGATGGTGTGGCCCGGGTCGGTCGTTGCTCCTGTGTGGGCGAGATTTCCTTGACGGAGGAGGGTGTAGTATCCTATCAGGATCGCCGTCTTGAGCACCTTTGCTGTGGGGCCCGCGGATGTGAGGTATCGGGTCACCTGGAGGAGGTCATGAGGCGTGAGGGGCGGGGCTTGACGGGGGATGTGCGAGGTGAGGCGCTGCACCCCGCGCTTCATTAGTGCTGAATGCCGAGACGTCTCCCCCGCATATCTGCACCCAGGTCTTTGCCCCGCTCACATAGTTGAGGACCGCTCCTGGCGTCGATAGTTTTTCTCTCAGGTGTGAGATATATGCGAGTATGTCGTACTGGGTGGGGACAAGAGGGTCGGCCTGGTGGTGGTTTGCGAAGTCGATGTACTGCTTTGCTTGGGCCGCTTTGTTCCTCCACGTGCCTGCTGATAGTCCTGCAAAGTACAGGTGGAGGATGCGTTTGTGTTGTTCTGGTGTGCACACCAAATTTATTTGGCATTTCTTCACTTCAAATATCACCGAAGTTAACCCTTTAAAATACAAGTTAATCCAAGCTGAAGTCAGGTAGATTCGAACAACCATCCTAATATATTTATCTAAAAAGAATATGGCAAAACCCCAAAATCATTGGATTATGCAACTTGAATTTCAATGTTCAAGTTCTTCCACTTTACGCGTGTTGTGATAAGATTGCACTTTCTCAGTACAATAATAGTATTTCATTGGTCTTGATACAAAGGTGACATTTAGAGACGTGTAGTACTGTATTGCACTGTCTTGGTTACCGTTCTGGTTATACTTGTAGCGAGAACGCCTGGAGGAACTGACAAAGGAATTCTGAAACTTCGTCCGGTCGCCGAGCTTCGTATCCTTACGCACTGTAGACTGGCCGAGATCCTTGGTTTCGAGAGACAAATGTTGTGTCTGCTTTGCTAATGTTATGAAACCTAGTGGGTATCTGTAAACACAAATTCACGGCGAGACAAACAGTGGTATAATAGTGCGTTATTTCTCAAGGATATGCTATAGAGCATCATATATTTAAAAAATAATTCTAATCTCAGGTGGTACGCAGCTGCATTATACGCGCATATGGAAGGTAGGCCCCCCCCCCCCCCCATTCTCTATGTATCGCCGACCCACCACCACCACCACCACCACCACCACGTCTCACCCTACCTACCACTCACCTGTGTGTACAATTTTCCGATATTTGGAGATATGGGATATGGAGAACTCTGCTATAATAAATTGCAACTTGTCTATAAAATGGTAAATGGTATGTAAAACCAAAGGCATATAAGGTATATGTGGAGTTGGTGATCTATTAATAATTGAGGTTAGAGATTGTGTATTAATATAGTAGAGAGAGAGGGTCACTTCTTGACCTGAGAAAGGGTCACTTCTTGACATGTGGGACAGTCTTTGGGAAGTTGCCTCACATATCCCCTCCCCTCCAAGAGTTATTTATGGATCACTGCACCAGATACAACAGGGCACTGTAGCCAAATCTAACCATGCCTTGGTAACAAGGATATTGAACCCTCATTGGTGGATAGAGGAATGCCTGTTAGGGATTGGAAGACTAGATCACGTGATCACCACCATCTTGTTCTTGAAACTATAAATACAATAAATCAGAGAGTCTCACTCTCCTACCTTTCACTCTTTATCTACTTCCCTTCCTTGCCTGTAGTGATTTCTTATTAGCCTATCTACACCACTCAAACCGCCAGCCGTCGACGTTACATCTGTTTATATATCAATGCTCTCACTCTACACTTATAAACCACCAATGAAAGATCTCCGCAATTTCCCGGATTTCCACGATTGTTGATATTCACTGATTAACGTTCACAAAATGTCAGTGTATTATATATATTAATTATATATTATATTATATTATATGTGACATCAATTTATTAGTCCGTATCCCGATCTTATATGACCTTAGATGTTGCTAGAGTACAACACCCAAACAAAAAAGGGTTAGGTATGGATGATAATATAGTTACAAGAAGAAGAGTTGAAACCTGATTTTTTGCATTTTTTCGCGATTCGCTGACAATGCTAAACCTATGGGGGAAAATTTTCCCGGAAATTTTCCGTTTGCGCCAAGGTTCTTGCGTTTTTTTGTTGGATACCATTTTCATCCCTGATAAATGCTAGCGATCTGAATTGCATCGCAGCGCCGTCTGGTGGATTAATTCTTGAGGTAAGCACACTTTGTGAACCTGATATCGTCAGTCTTGATATGTAGTGCGTCAACTTGCTTAAAGTTGCCTAGTCCGACGGTTTCGAGTTTCTGCGATTTTTCTGAGATACATATATTAAATTAATTTGCACAATCTACCTTACTTTAGTTTAAAGTAACTTTAATTTTAAATGGCTAAGTTTTGAGATATTTGAAGTGTAAACATGTAAAATTAATTTTGTCAAGCACGTCAAAACTCAAGACACCATAGACTTCTGCAGTAACAGGTTCTTTTAAATCAACTCAATGTTCCCTTCTATGAGGCAACACATGCTTAATAAGTGCATCAGTATCTAAGTTAGATGTGTAGAATCAAATTTAGAAAATTGCTTTGGTTTTGAAAATCTGATGCTTAACCGGATTATGCAGCTTTAAATGCTAGACTCAATATACAGGGATGAAAGATCTCCGCGATTTCGCGGATTTCCGGGATTTTTCCTGTAGCTATAAGTGTACACTAATAAGTTGCGCTCGTCCTGATATGACCTTATGTGTTGCCAGGACGTAAAACTCCACCAACCAACCAATACGTTGTTTCACGCTGCAACACCATCAGCGTATACTAATATGTGGTGCAAACGCCACAGCACTAGCAGCGTATACTACTAATGCCTTCACGGCCCAGCACTATCAGTGTATACTACTAATACGTGCTTCTAATGCCGCAGCACTATCAGTGTATACCGATATGTGATGCAAAAGCTGCAGCACTAGCAGTGTATACTACTAATACGTGCTTCAAATGCCGCAGCACTATCAGCGTATACCAATATGTATGAAACCCGACTTCCGGGAATTTTCAGCGATTCCCTGACAATGCTAAGCCTATGGGAGAATATCAGCATTTCCGATTTTTTCCCCGGAGACCACTTTCATCCCTGAATATAGAAAGCTACACACCACTGCATGGTACTAACCTTAACTCAGACTCTCAGCGGAAGACTATCAGTTCATCTTTCCCTTCCCATACTTCAACGCCGTGCAGTCAAAGGCATTCGATGATGTAAGTTCATTACCGCGTTCCTTCCTTTATTTATGCTTCCACACATGCATATTAACCAAGCGTTTAGGGTCAACTGAGTAAAAGCTTCTCTATTAAACCACCTACCGTATATGTCCCAATAGACACGCACTGCGCGAGTGCAGACACATGGATGCGCGTCTATTCAAAGTTAAAGAATTTCATGGATTTGTTTTTGTCATGCCTCTGAAATAAAGTGGGATTGTCTTATTTTATGTGCATTCAGTCTGAATATGTTCGTAAATTTTGATTATTTTTGTTGTGCCTCTGAAATAAAGTGGGATTATCTTATTTTATGTGCATCTTATATGAATATGATCGCAAATTTGTGCGTGCTTTCAATCTTGAAATGGGGAGTGTGCTTCTATTGGGTAGCGTGCTTCTATTGGGACATATACGGTATGAATAACATTGCATCAACTGTTTTCAATTTTAAAGAATTGTGTAGTGTGTTCCAGTTATGAATTATGTTGAATCAAATATGGATTATGTTGAATCAAAAATTAATTGCGCTTAGAATAATTCATAGTTGACTTTCTTTGAATTTGAATTAGTAGCCGTGTTATTCTCAGGCATGTGATTTCTCTGGTTTTAACAGGAATTCTGTTTTTTTTCCTGGCCGCCGAAACCGGAATTCTTTTTTTTTTTTTTTAGAACTTCCCTTTTTTTTCTGGCCGCCAAAACACCTCTGAAATACAGTATTTGCATCCCTCTCGCGACTCAGTGGGATGCGGTGTGTCCCCACAATAATGTAAGAAAATGTTCAGGTTTTTTTTCCTGCACCCAATCACATGCCTGTATTATGTACACATTTCTCTGCTTGCTGTTGATACACTATTCAATAGTTCCTTGCTTCCTTAATTAAATCTGAATCGGTAGCTATCTTATTCTACCCGCCTTACTCTGCCTGTTGAATAGATCCCTGCTTCGTTCCTTAAAGCTGAATCAGTGACTACCTAAGGTGTCTATGCACCTTAGTGTGCTTGTTGTTTATACACTATTAGTGAATTGGTTCCTGTTTCCTTAATTAGATCTGAATCAGTAGCTGTTCTGGTCTACACACCTTTCTGTGTTTATTGTTGATACACTATTAGTGAATAGGTCCCTGCTTCCCTTCTTAGATCGGAATCAGTAGGTACCTTTTCTACAACCTTGCTCTTCCTGTTGTTGATACGCTAACAGTGATTAGTATCTATAATCCCGTCCTACACACCTTACTCAGCCTGTTGTCAGGTTGTTGTTACACTATTAAGAGGCTGTCACATTACGACGCATCGTGCCAACATACGCCAACGTATGTTAATTTTGGCCGCTATGTTGGGATACGTCGTTATGCGTTACGCCTCCAAAATGGCCACCGGATTCAGTGGTTTCCGCCAATTTTTGTTGTTGTTGTTGGTAAATGTTTATTCTGCTGAATAAGTCTTTTGTCAGTGCCGAAGCACTGGTCTTCCAGCCATTTTTCAATTCAGGGTTATTTACACAATAGGTATATAGAATAAGGTGTACAATACCTGTTGAATACACAATTTGCACCATGTAACACAATGAAATTCTGAAACCCAAACGTTCCATAACAATATGGTGCAGTAGTATTATATAACTAGATCAATATTAGTCAGATCAATGTGAGTATTTACATAGTATTTAGAATGTAAGCAGAAAGAAGTTATCTTCTGTATTCAGTTGGTAAACTTGTAGTAAGTTTTAATGTTCAGTTGCAGTTAGGCAAGCGGTATATAAATGTTGGTTTGTTAGGAAAATTCTAGTGTAACTCTAATGTACTTAGTTATGTGAGTTTATGAATTATATTGTTGGGGACCAGCTGTGACCAGTGAAGCAGTGGGACCAATCCCAGTGCATTTAGGTCTTAAATTTTACATTTTTACCTGGACTGTCTCTGTCATCAGAGCTGTTATTTTCAATTGCAAATGGCTGCACCCTATGGAGGCTGCTATTTTCAAGGCACCCAACAGCTAAAGTCATTCAGACTAGTGTGACATTCAGAATATCTCCGAGGTGTGACTTGAACACGGCCCTGAATCAGTAGCTGTCCGGTGTCGCAGTTTCAGTTCGCAACCAGACTCAGTTCTCAACATCGCTTCTGCGCATGCGTCAAAGCATCTGCGCATGTGTCAAAGCATCGTCTGCACATGTGTCAACATCAGCCCGATTCAAACCTTCGCCGATCGCTGCCTCATACTGTCACTAAGTGTCAGTGTCATAAATTTAATATAATCTTTTCGGTAAACATGTTTTCTATATGTGTACCAAGCGATTTGTTTCTACATAGTGTGGTTCTAGAGATATTTCACTTTTTGTGTACGAAGATTGTTCGCGACCCAAAACAACAACAAATAAAAACTTGAGTTTGCCGGTGTCGCAGTTTCAGTTCTCAACTAGAAATCCACAACCCTAACCATATCAATTTAATATAATCTTGTTGGTAAACATGTTTTCTATATGTCTAGAAAGCGATTTGTTTCTAGGTGGTTTGGTTTTAGAGATATTTCACTTTTTCTGTATGAAGATTGCTCACGACCATTGACAATGCGCAGACGACGCTTTTAGATTTTGATGCATGCGCAGAGGCGATGTTGAGAACTGAGTCTGGTTGAGAACTGAAACTGCGACACCGGTGCTACCCCCCTCACTCTGCGTTCTGTGACTCAGGTGCTGTACTCTGACCGGCCGGTGGTGGTGAGTGCACCAACAGGGTCGGGGAAGACAGTGCTGTTTGAACTCGCAATCATCCGGCTGCTGATGACTGGTGGCATCTCGGCCTCCAGTTGTAAAGTTGTCTACAGTAAGTAGTGTCAGTCACACAACTCTCCGCAGCAGGGTCGGACCCGTACGGGGCCTGGAAAGTCTTGAAAAGTCTTAAAAAGTCTTGAACCTCTTTTGCTCCATTTCAAGGCTTTGAAAAGGCCTTGAATTTAACCTATTTTGGATAATTAGTTTTGAAAAGCTTTGAATTCCATTAAACTGTCCCCACTGCTGTAAATTAGTCTGAACTCGCCATTTGCCATTGTTGTTTTTTCCTGAAATCCAAATGAAAATAGTCTTGAATTCCTATCAAAAGCAGCCTTGAAAAGCCTTGAAATAGCCTTGAAATATATATCTTCATATGTGTATGGACCCTGCCACAGCCATGTTATGATAGAGCAGACAATAAATACATCGAGTTAAAGTTTCATAATCTGACATGGGGGTTGGGGTTGGGGAAGTACATGAGTGTGATTTGGGGTATACATCCCAGCCAATCTAATGTATATTTATTTTAAGAATGTGGTAATAACTTAAAGCCATCGGAATTTGCAACTTTACTTGTATATTAACTGCACATTTAGTATGTGTGTGAGGGGGGAGGGGAGAGTGAAATGACTGATTTCGGGTCTGCATTCTAGTCAATCTAATACATTTATTAACAGGAATATGGCAAAAACCCATTTTGAGTCGCGTAATCATGAGTGTTGTTAACTCCGCGATTAGATAGCGCCACCGATATGGTTTACTACATGATACAGGTGGATTCCACCAGATGGCAGCACTATTTTGAAACGGGACTGTGCACGAGTCCGGTATATAGCAGAGTTCTAACATAGGTATATACATAGCCTCTGAATATAGTCAGAGACTGTGAATATATATATATTTTACCTCGGTATACAGCCTCAGGCTAGCCTCAGGCTAGGGAGAGGTAAGCACATCCGGTCCAGCAATTAGCATAAAAAACTCACGACCGGAGGACGCTCGTGAGTTGCTCCAGTTGGATTTATCTACAAAAAGCTAATAACTGTAAGTAATCGTGATTATTTTGGTTAAGCTTGTTTATGATGCACTATCGCATCTAGATTGGAAAGTTCAGAACTTTCGTACGTCCAGTTTGGACAAGATTAGCATTTTAAAAATTGAATCGGATAGAACAAAGGATTCCTTTGTCTTGGTTCCGTGCTTCGATTAAACCCGCTTTGTACGGGTAGAGATGTTGACACCGTCACATCTGCTGTGGAGATTCCTTCGGACCCTAATAGAGGGTGTTGTTGGGGATGATCCTGGGTTTCTTTTATAGACTCCCCTTTTGATGAGGCGTTTCTCCGAGTTTCGTAGCATTTTCTCTCACTTGCTGGCGCAGTAGCCGCGGGTGGGAGAAGTGTACGCGACAGAGAGATGGGAGGTTCTAGAAGCCTACCCCACGTATGGTTGGTTTCGATACCCAAAATCCTACGGAAAACTTAGCTTACCACGCCTGTATTGAGAACGGTGTAAATACGTTATTCTTTACCAATAAGATCCTCAACCCAGGTTCCCTGGCGTCACTTTGGTGTTCAGTTGAGTTGATTCCGGTTACTAAGTTTCCTTTTTTGGTTACAGACTACTGATGGCTACGAAGCGAAACAAACCGCCGCCCGCCGCTGCGGAGGGACGCGTGCCTACCAGCTACGATACGTCACCGGATCGGACAGCTCCGCCGTCCCCACTACAGGGGGCACATGTGCTCTCAGATAGAGAGAGTGAGGACGACGAGGTGTTCCCAGGCGATTTGACCTTACAGGTCAATAGGCTAGTGGAGCAAAAGATGAAGGAGCTCCACAGCAAGGACCAACAATTCCCGCCAGCTGACTCAGACTGGCAGGATGTCTCTGATTTCGAAGAGACGGATTCGGCACCTGAGCCCCCGCGCCCTAAAGCCAAAAAGCGGAAACGACCGGCTAGCTCCTCTGGTGATGATTACACCAAAGCTACCAAGGGCAAGAAAGTGAAGAAGCCAAAGAAGAAAAGTAAGAAGAAGAAGAAGAAAGATTCTTCTTCCGATTCATCGTCCGACTCGTCAACTACTGAGTCGGACTCAGACACGGAAAGGGCTGGCCTTTATGCCAACCTGGGAGGCAAGATTCGGAAGCGCTGCCCGATCCAAAAGGGAAAGAAAGTCAGAACAACGACTATGATGCGCGAGACTATAAAGGGACATTTCAACACCTTTAAGCCAGCTGAGGTGATCAACAAAATCACTGAGCAAATTTCCGGGATAAAAGGTATCCCGGATAGTGTAGTGAAAGAGATGGACGCTGGGATCCATCTGAATGAGGAGAAGAAGCGCTTCGAGACTGCTCTGTTTACCGTTCACAAAGCGGTCTTAGGGGTCCTCGCCTCAGTCGTTCCGGTAGCTAACCGGATGCAAACTGAGAACAAGTTCTCCTCACTGGCCAGAGGCATGGATAAGGGCGTCGCCCTCCTCACAGCTGCCAGATCTAAGAAGGTCATGGACAATGATGGCAAGGAGTATACTCTCTTTTTGCCACCCAAACCCATCAAGGGCAAACCTTTGGATAAAGGTAAAATGTTTGGTGGCCAACTTCCATACCTCTTCAAGGAGGTCGAGACGGAAGCCAAGAGTGGTCGTAACCTTGAGCCGGCCAAGAAACCCGACTCGTCAAGATTTCGTCGCCCCCGAGGGGATTTTCGTCCTCGCCGAGGAGCCAGAGCTGGCAGGTCCGGCCCGTCCTACGCCTATCAGCCCAGAGGCAGAGGTCGGGGAGACAGGCAAGGTTGGAACGACGGGAACCGCCCGTTCAGGAAGGAGTTTGCCCCGAAACAATCCTTCCCACGCCCAGGCAACAAATAGACATTGCTACACAAACCCAACTTCCTAAGTTGGTGGCGGAATCTACACAAACAGATGTAAGCGAATTTTGTGCGGGGAACATTTTTAATTGTATTTCTGCTTGGTACGAAATCACTACTGACGTTAACATTTTAGATATTGTGACCGGTGTTAAGATTCCTTTTACTGAAATCCCGTTACAACAACGGGTACCTTTCCCATATAGATTTAATGAGTTGGAGAAACAAGCATTATCAGAACAAGTTGCACTTTTTGAATCTAAAGGTATCATTGAAGAGGTGCCTCACACCCCAGGAGAATTTATCTCTAATATATTTTCAAGGCCAAAGCCAAATGGCGATATTCACATGATTTTAGATTTAACTAAGTTGAACGTACTCGTAGAATATCAACATTTCAAAATGTTTTCCCTGGACACTGCCAGAGACTTGGTTACAGAGAATGCTTGGATGGCTAGTGTTGATTTACAAGATGCATATTATACTGTCCCGATATTTGAAGGACACAGCAAATTCTTAAGATTTATTTGGGAAGATAGACTGTTTCAATTTACATGTATGCCAAATGGCTTAGCATGCGCTCCACGCTTGTTTACTAAATTATTGAAACCGTTTTTTTCGGTCATGGCAAATAAGGGTCATACTATGTTCCCTTACATTGATGATTCTTTCATTGTTTCACAATCATTTGATGAGTGTCAACACGCTGTTGATGATTTATGTTCACTTCTGACAACGTTAGGGTTTTATTTGAATCATAACAAGTCAGTTTTTGTCCCCACAACTGAACTCAAATGTTTAGGGTTTATTATTAACACACGCTGTATGACTGTTTCACTCCCCGATAACAAGCTGACTAAGTTTCACGATACGGCGTCTCACTTGGTTGCCTTAAGTAGGCCAAAGATAAGACAGGTCGCGGTGCTAGTTGGCATACTTATTGCTTACGCCCCGGCTATTCTATATGGTAAAGCCCACATAAAATCTTTAGAAATAGATAAGAACTTAGGGTTGGCTCATACTAAAGGCAATTTTGAAAGGAAAATGTTTATTTCAGAAGATGGAATGAAAGACATTAACTGGTGGTTTAATAATATTCAAAATTCCGCCAATCCTATACGGATGAATGAACCCAACACAGTAGTGACTACTGATGCTTCGTTAGAAGGTTGGGGGGCACATTGCGATTCCATAGCAACAGGGGGACGTTGGTTGAAAGAAGAAAATTCAGATCACATTAATGTTTTAGAGCTACAAGCTATTTATTTAGGCCTTGCTAGTTTAGTTAAGGTGCCACGTAAACACGTCTGTATTTTAACGGATAATACAACGGCAATGGCATATGTACGAAACATGGGTGGGACAAAGTCCAGGCCATGTAATGCGATGGCTAGAAAAATTTGGGAATGGGCCCAAATCAATAAAGTTTGGCTAACAGTAGCATATATTCCCGGAACGCAAAATACCTTAGCAGATCATAAAAGTCGACATTTTTATGACCATTTGGAATGGTCCCTTAATCCAGACATTTTCACCACAGTGTGCCAAAAGTGGGGCCAACCTGAAGTTGACTTGTTTGCTTCACGAAACAATTGTAAAATTGACAAATATGTGTCATGGCATCCAGAACCTGATGCCTGGCATATAGATGCTTTTTCTATCACATGGGAGAATAAATTTTATTATATCTTCCCCCCATTCAGCTTGATCAGCCGGGTAAGCCGAAAGATAAAGATGGACAAAGCACACGCAATATTAATCGTTCCCAACTGGGACACGCAACCCTGGCTACCGGGCATACAGGCAGCCGCCAAAGATTGCCTCCGATTCCGAAGATCACCAGGCAATCTGACACACCAAGGCCCTCTAAAACAAAGAGGGGACGTGTCCACAACACCGTTGTTGGCATTCCTTTTTTAAATAAATATTTAGAACAATTCGGTTTAGATAAAATTACACAACAAAGACTTGTCGCAGATGCTTGGCGTAAAGGTACAGTTAAAATGTATACCACATATTTGAAAAAGTGGGGTGTTTATTGTTTAATTAAGAAAGTCAAACCCATGAATCCTACTATTTCCCAAGTGGGTAATTTTCTCCGAGGGTTAGAGGACGAAGGCTTAGGGTTTGGATCTATTAATGCTGCTCGCTGTGCTTTATCCGTCATCCTTCCACGGATAAATAATGAGACATTTGGGAAACACCATGTTATTCATTGGATTGTAAGATCGATTTATCAACGAAACCCACCCAAACCGAAGTACAGTCGCTTCTGGGATGTTTCTGTAGTGTTTGATTTGCTAAGACAGTGGCCTCATAATAGGCATTTAGATCTCAAACAATTAGGGTTTAAGGTAGCGTTGCTCTTATTATTAGTAACAGGACATATGGGACAAACTATTGTTGCCCTATCACTAGATGGCCTAGAAATAGATAGAAATGAGGCCACATTTGATTTGTCAAAGCTGTTAAAATCTAACAGATTAGGTGACCCTTTGTCTACTATTAGTGTAAGTAGTTTCAAAGAAGACCCAAAACTTTGTGTTGTATCAGCCATTAGGGCCTATATATCCAAGACCAAGGACTTGAGAACTTCAAGACAGTTGTTAGTGAGCTTTATTAAGCCACACAAGGGCATTTCGCGAGATACTCTAGCGAGATGGACAATTAGTATGTTGAAATTGGCAGGCGTTGACACGGACAAATATGCCTCACACTCAACAAGAGGTGCTATGGCGTCTAAGGCGCGACTGCTTGGCATCTCTGTCAAGCGGATCCTGGCCCATGCAGGATGGAAAACAGCACGATCGTTTGCTACCCACTACAACAAACGATTAGAAAAGTCGAGCACACTAGCCCGACAGCTGCTACAAGACTAGATCGGCATTAGGTGAGAATACACTTCGATTTCACCAAAAATGTTATTTTGCTGATTGATGATAATGTATGTTTAACAATTATTATTTACTTGTGACATAAGAATACAGGATAAATGAGATTACGTAAACCTCTCCCTAGCCTGAGGCTAGCCTGAGGCTGTATACCGAGGTAAAATAGATTAGTTAGACGAATCTTACCTGGGTATAGATGATGGATAACTGTTGTTTTACCGAGGTATAAGCCTCGGATAGACGTGGGCTAGGGCCCTCCCGCCACACCCTTCCACGTCTATTCGTTTGCTTATACCAAGGAAACTTCGCAGTTTAGTACCATTGTCACCATTGATGTACTTTTAGATTATTTGTTTCATTTATCCTGATTAAGTAGGTAAAGATTGCTGGACCGGATGTGCTTACCTCTCCCTAGCCCACGTCTATCCGAGGCTTATACCTCGGTAAAACAACAGTTATCCATCATCTATACCCAGGTAAGATTCGTCTAACTAATCTATAATGACAGTTCAACACAATATTGGTTCAGGAATTGATGCAGAGTCTAGTATATACATAATCAGCTAAATACGGCTAGTATATATATAATTTAATACGCGGAACACAAACTGGTATAAGGTGGTATTTATTAGTTTCTTGAGGTGGTATTCTTAGTTACAGTAGTTCGTCGTTAGTGTTCATTTTTGTGTGTTCGTGTCCTTGCACCACGCGCTCAGCCCTGTCGTATGTTAGATGGGAGGGTGGGGTGGCTAAGAAAAATCGGGAAAGCTCCAGTGGCCACGCGGCAGGTTCGGGCGCACTGGTCGGTGTGAACCGCTCAGGCTCGGGTTGACCAGTACTCGCGGGATCCGCCAGGTGGCAGGGTAGGATGGTGGTGTGGTTCTGAATATATAGGTGGCGCCTGTGTCGGCCATAGAGTACAAGGCTGAGGCAGTTCTGTTCCGCGCTCCGAATTACCCATGTTGCCACCGCAACATGCACAATTTGATTATTCAACTTTAATAACACATAATGAAAACATTTTTTTTAATAACCTCAACCCTCCTGCGCAGTGGCCCCGATCAAGGCGCTGTGCGCTGAGCGCTTCGAGGACTGGCAGGCCAGGTTCGGGACGCTGGGTGTGCAGTGTAAGGAGCTTACAGGGGACACAGAGCTCGACGACTACTATGAACTGCAGCACGTCAACATCATACTCACAACCCCGGTCAGTGAAGGAGGAGTGGCGAAGGCTCAACACAGATTCTAGCCATTAGAAAAAGCTCAGCACAAATTCTAGCAGTTAGAAAAAGCTCAGCACAAATTCTAGCAGTTAGAAAAGGCTCAACACAAATTCTAGCAGTTAGAAAAAGCTCACCACAAATTCTAGCAGTTAGAAAAAGCTCACCACAAATTCTAGCAGATTTCTAGCAGTTAGAAAAAGCTCAACACAAATTCTACCAGTTAGAAAAAGCTCAACACAAATTCTACCAGTTAGAAAAGGCTCAACACAAATTCTAGCAGATACTTAAAGCTCAACACAAATTCTAGCAGTTAGAAAAGGCTCAACACAAATTCTAGCAGTTAGAAAAGGCTCAACACAAATTCTAGCAGTTAGAAAAAGCTCAGCACAAATTCTAGCAGTTAGAAAAAGCTCAGCACAAATTCTAGCAGATTTCTAGCAGTTAGAAAAAGCTCAACACAAATTCTACCAGTTAAGGCCCTGTCACATTACGGCGTATGGCGGGAGCGTATTGAAAACCTACGTCGAAAATGGGAAAAAGCTGCGCGTGCCGGCCTATCATAACCTTTGGTGACCTCTCGGGTGTTTTTGAGCCTATGCGGAACCTATGAGGAGCATACAAGGAGCGTATGAGAGCGTACTGAGACATTTTTTGACGGTTTTGATTGGCATGTGGAGCGTATGAGGAGCGTATGCGAAGCGTATGCGAGACCTATGTTATCTCTCCTCGGTCCGCCACCTGGTGGCTCCTGGGTATATAGTGCGTCGCCTTTATATACCGAGACCATAGGTCGGGCATACGCTGCCATACGCTACTCATATGCTTTGCATACGCTACGAATACGCTCCCATACGCAACTCGTAGGTTCTGCGTACGCTGCATACGCCCGAGATACGCCCGAGATACGCCCGTGACGCAAGTTGAGCGTACGAGTAGCGTATGCCAGCGTACCCCTAGCATACGCCGGCGTACCCCCAGCGTACGGGGAGCGTATGCCAGCGTATGAGTAGCGTATGAACCATACGCCCACGTAGGTCGAGATTTTGTGAGCATGCACAACAAATTTGGACGGACGGACGGGAGAAAGCATATGGCGGCGTACAGCGGCATAGGCCGGCATAAGCCGGCACATGACGGCTTATGCGTAGCATATGCGTAGCGTATGACGGCATATGACAGCATATGCCGACGTATATGACGTAAAGTGCCTACGCCGCCGTACGCTCCTGCAAAAAACTCTAATGTGACAGCCCCTTTAGAAAAGGCTCAACACAAATTCTAGCAGTTACTTAAAGCTCAACACAAATTCTAGCAGTTAGAAAAGGCTCAGCACAAATTCTACCAGTTAGAAAAAGCCCAACACAAATTCTAGCAGTTAATTCATTATGCCTCTTGGCTGAGACAAATCTGTGGCTAGCACATGGCTTAAAATTAAATACTCTTTCTTTTTGGGGGTGACCACACGCGGTAGAGTGCAGGTTTCCCGTGCGGAAGGTCGGTCCAATTGCTGCAAATCTGCAGCCTTGAGCATGGCACTCTTGCCTGCTCTGAACCCATTTCAATTCAATTCGAATGTGCTTCACCCCCATAGTAGTATGGCTGGGAGGCTGACTTATAGGCTAAGTGGATGCCAACCTTGGTGGCTTGGAATTGATATATTGTATGGTGCATTTCAGGAAAAGTGGGACAGTATGACCCGGAGATGGCGGGACAATAAGTCCCTCGTTCAGACGGTGCGCCTCTTTCTGATTGACGAGGTAAGTTATAGAGATCGCGACAAGTTTTCAACAACTTCACAGTAGTACAAAGTATACGACAAGGGTGCAGAGAGGACAGACTTTGTGCCTCTTTCTGATTGACGAGGTATGTTATAAAGTTCATAAACAAATAATAAATAAGATGAATAAGATAAATAAGATAAATAAAATGAATAAAATAAATAAAATAATAAAATAAATAAATAAAATAAAATAATAAATAAAATAATAAAATAAATGAAATACGTGAAATACATGAAATACATTAAATAAATGAAATAAATGAAATAAATAAAACAAATCAAATAAATCAAACAAATAAAATAGAATGAATAGAATAAATAATAACCTCACCAGTATCAAATTTATATAAACAGTATCAAATATAGGCATGAATTTTGGCTTAGAAAATGTTATGCAATTCAAAAATGTGTTTTAATATTTGTTTCCTGACTATTTACATTACAATAATGTACTGGAAATCCATAACTAAATTCATGTACACTGATGCTCAGGTGCACATGCTGAACGACAGCTCTCGGGGTGCCACCATGGAGGCGGTGGTGAGCCGAATGAAGACTGTCAACACATTGCGTAACACCGAACATCCCACCCAAGATGGCGCCCAGCCTCATTCCAAACACATCCGCTTCATGGCTGTCTCTGCGACCATTCCCAATGCTATTGATGTTAGTATGAAAATAAATCACATCTTAATGTACGGGCCTGGAAAGTCTTGAAAAGTCTTGAACTTCATTTGCCCCATTTCAAGGCGCTCTGAAAAGTGTTGAATTTAACCTATTTTTGGTAATTAGTCTTGAAAAACCATAAATTCCATTAAACTGTCCCCACTGGTCTAAATTAGTCTGAAATCGCCATTCGGCATAAGATAATCCGACATACCTATGCACAATAAAACGCCAATGCTCACCTGATTTCCTATTAAAAAGACACCTTGAAAAGCCTTGCGATAGCCTTGAATTCCATATGTTCACATGTGTACGGACCCTGTTAATGATATGTTAATGCTGCTATATATATATATGCTACAGATGTAGGGTATGCAGGTATTGCAGGTATAGCAGTACCTCAGGGAGTTTGACACCGCTGCCCTGCAGAGTTGTAAACCACTGCCTTGTGGTACAGGTTCTTGACAGAACCGAAGGCTAAGGGAGCAAACCCTAAACAGAAAACCATGTCACTGTGGCAGCATTAAGGGCGGTTGATGTATGGAACTCCCAACATCTCCCGACCAGCCACTGCATGGACAAATAGTTTTGCGCCTGTCTGGACATGTTCTTGCCGGTGTGAAACCGCTATTTGCTCCCCGAGAGAGTGTCCCTGGTTACTTGCAAAAGCCAGCACCAGTTCAACACTTTTGCAGGCAGCCTTCATGAAATGAAACCTGAACCTGAGAGACATTAAGACCGACTCATGGACATCACTCTCACAGCAGAGAGCTAAATGGAGAGCGGCAGTCAAGTAATGAAAGCAGTCTTTGTCGCATCGCGACCGACAGCATGATGATGATGATGATGATGACAGATGTAGGGCTGGTATTGGCAATTGATTTTGAGAGAGTATGCCCTGTTATAATTTTTTATTATAATGAATAAAGACAGGTATTCTTAGATAATATATTCACCCCATCTAGATAATACATTCACCCCTACGCAAAGTAGGGATGAATGACAATGTAGTCTAAATTGCTTTAGTATGGAACAGGAAGTGGAATTCCTGGTTCCAGTATCAAATGGCTACTTATATCGGCACAGAGTTGGTGAAATGGGAGAGAGTGCAAAAAGACAAGATGATGACCATAGAATGCTGTCGATTTCACTTTTAAAGTGCATTCAACTATATGTTTTAACATGAATAAGCTATGCTTAGGACCGACCCCCCGATATAACTACAGCAAAGTACTTTATGATTGCGCATGTGTTTTCTTACTCCACTCACGGTGTTCGATTTGAAATTCCTGCAACTCAGCCGTCGTTTCCGCGGAATAAACTCTTAATATTTCATTTGTGCATCCATGTTTATGACAAATTGTTCTTTATTTCTTTTAATTTTGAATAAAATCAATGTTTTGAACTGCGCATATTGGCAAATTCTATGGCAGCGAGCATTTGTTTTGATATATTATTAACCAATCGCTGACCCCGAATACTATGGACTTAATGCCTTGACAGCATCGCTGCAGAGTAGCATGGAGGAACACTTACTTTGGTCCTGGTGACATCATCGCACCATATATGGAAGACCATAGGATATTATTAACCAATGGCTGTCGTCAAACCTCTATGCTGCGTAGTGAAGTTCGATGATCTATTTCTGTTTCCGTTTGCTGGATTTTGATTTTTCGATTATGCAACATGAGTTTACAAATGGCTGCCCCCATACAGGGCTATTTCCGTTTCCGTTTGCTGGATTTTAGTGATTTCATTT
Source organism: Branchipolynoe longqiensis (assembly GCA_030323885.1). Classification (NCBI taxonomy): domain Eukaryota; kingdom Metazoa; phylum Annelida; class Polychaeta; order Phyllodocida; family Polynoidae; genus Branchipolynoe; species Branchipolynoe longqiensis. The sequence continues at coordinate 50,197,111 of CM059195.1, read as the reverse complement.
CCCACCTCTGTGACCACAGGTATTGTTTATGCATACACGTGTTAGTCCTTAGCCTCCCCGTGGGTGGGTCGGTATTATATTTTTCAATTCAATTAAAATAGTGGGTAAATATAAAGATGTATATGAAGAATATATTTTACTTCTTAAATTAAGTTTGTTTTTCACCCATACTGCAAGTACGGATGAATCTTTTATCTAACCCCTATTAGAGTATGTGTTAATGACAACCCTGTTTAAATCCTCGCAAAAATGGCCTCAGTATGAATCTTCTATGAACAACCTGTGGATGTCCTTGTTCCAGTGCGCAGTTTTCATTTATATTGGTATAGAGTTGCTGAACTGGGAGAGAATGCAAGCAAAATCAAGATGGTGGCCAATGGATGCTCTCCATTCGACTTTTATTGTAATTAACAGGCATGTGATTTCTCAGGTTTGAACCAAAATTCCGTTTTTTTTCTGGTCGCCGAAACAGGAATTCCGTTATTTTTTAAATTCCGTTTTTTTTTCTAGCCGCCGAAACACCTCTGAAATACACTATTTGCAGGTCTCGCGACTCAGTGGGGTGCTGTGTGTCCCCATGATAACCTAACAAAATGTTCAGGTTTTTTTTTCTGCACCCAATCACATTCCTGAATTAATCAACATGATTTAATCAATTCTGCCTTTCAAAAGTAACGGACCATGATTGATAAGCTGTTTGTGTTCAACAGAGCAAAAAAAGAAAGATATGAGTTTAAATTTCCCTTTGCATTAGTTTATTTACATAATTTTTGGTTTCTATATTTTGCAAGATCGGAGAATGGCTAAGCATGGATGATCTGACAGCTGCATGTCATAGGTATGCCTCATTTCACTAACTCATCCTCTAAATTAAATTAAATTAAAATTGAATTTCTGTGAAATCTTTTATATTAATTTCCAAAGGGATATAACAAAATGAGTGCAACGCGTGAGTACTTCAATGACCAATTCAGTGATCTTAAAACAAAGAGTTCAGGCGCAAAACCCCATAAACGCCAATCCAAAATTTTAGCTAAACATTGGAGTCAAACCTTTAAAGGTAATTTCTTTTAATATTCTTATATTTTTCTTCATTGCCCCATAGCCATTTCATCACAAGAAAGGTGGAATTAGTGAGGATTAAAATTACCTTCACGTAAACTACTTTTATTTTAACTAGCTTTTTGAATTGGCGTTTACAGGGTTTTGCGCCTGAACTCTTCACATGCATTAGATCTTTTACGTTTGGAAGCTAAATTATTTATTTAAAAAAAGAAGCGATATCACCTAAATCTGGGGTTTGAGTCTCTCGAACTTCTGGAATGTGCGTCGACCTCGTCTTCACCTATCTCACCCTCACTGGACGCGGTGGCCGAATCGGTAGAGCGCCGGCTTCCCCGTGCGGAAGGCCGGGAGTTCGATTCCCGGTCGAGTCAAACCAATGACTTACAAAATTGGTATGTGTCACTTCCTAGCCTCATGCTTGGCTTTAATAGGATAGGGCAATGACTGGTTAGCTCAGTATCAGGATAATGTGACTAAAGGGGCTGTCACACTACGACGTATGCCCTTAGTGTATGCCAACGTATGCGATTTTCGACCAACACGTCGGCATACGGCATCATACGTTGGGCATACGTCGGGTATGCTCGGGATACGGCGTCATAGGTTGTTTTATGTCGGCATGCGTCAAAAATTGTTGTGCATGTTCAAAATTGTCAATGTATGTCGATGTGTGCCTCGTACATTGAACATACGCTGACTGTACGTTTGGGATGTCGGCGTACATTGGGAGTACGTTAGGGATACGTTGGAATACGTTGCTGCATGTTAGCTGTACATTCAGCTTGTTGGGAATGTACAGTCCGCATACTGCCAACGGATGCATAACATACTCCAAACGTACTTCGAACATATGCGTGCCGTATCTCCAGCGTACTTAATGTATACGTCATAATTCTAGCGATGGAATAACGTACCTAACGTTGGTCAGCGTACCGTCACCGTATGCAAATGTTTTGCGAACGTTTTGTGAGGCACATGAACGCTCTCAATAGGTCAGAGATACGTTCTGCACACATTACCTATGTTGTGTGTACGTTGTGTGTACATTGGATGTACGCCCATTTTTATCCCTCGTAGCGTGAAAAGTTTGGCGTATGCTGACCTAATTTGATTTTACATTTATTTCAACACGTTACACACACACCGACGCCATACGTCGTAGTGTGACATGGGCTTTAGTGGGATATCGGGTCATAGTGCCGGCAGCCTGATTTCCCAGTGAGGCAGCACTATAAAGTTGCCGTGAGTGTGCACTGTCACAAGTCGGTACCAGTGTAAGCACTGACAACAGGAATAAAAACACTTGAACCAACAACAACAAAAATGCTTGGGTACCTGGCAGGCTTGACGAGAGTCACCGCCCGGTGCGTCTCCGCAAGGTGGTGTTAGGGTTCCCGTGCTCAGACAACCAATCAGAGTTCAGGTTCGATCTGTCCCTCAACTACAAGCTGTCCGGCGTCATTGAAACCTACTCGGACCACAAGCCGACACTGGTGGTGAGCAGTTGTTTCTTTCTTTCTTTCTTTCTTTCTTTCTTTCTTTCTTTCTTTCTTTCTTTCTTTCTTTCCTTATTCATGGTAAATATTCTTAAATTCGATCTACTCGGACCACAAACCGACACTGGTGGTGAGCATTTGTTTGTTTCTTTCTTTCTTTCTTTCTTTCTTTCTTTCTTTCTTTCTTTCTTTCTTTCTTTCTTTCTTTCCTTATTCATGGTAAATATTCTTAAATTCGATCTACTCGGACCACACGCCGACACTGGTGGTGAGCAGTTGTTTATTTATTTATTTATTTATTTATTTATTCATGGTAAATATTTTAAATTCTACAGAATGGCAGTTTTCACCGCTGGGACACTGCATGGTGTTCTGGTCATACAATGTTGCTGATATTTTAAAGAATTTAAGGATGATTATTAATAAAATAATGCAGTAAAACAACTTTGAGTAAGTGCATACCTGTCAAGGACTATGTTTTGGCCGTAGACACTATGGTTTTATTAAATTACGAATACAGGCGTAGCTTGAAAAAAAAAACCCACACCGAGTTTTCAGCATATTTTAAACACCGATTGATTTATAATAATAATAATAAGAAAATACCCTGCCCTTTATTATAATACTTGCTATTTATACATAAGTAGAAATAGATTTCAATTTGTCAGTGCAGTCGAGACTGCCACTGTGTTGTAGTGGGGTTCTTATATTAAACTCCCCCACTATTGCATTCCTGTCTATCCATGCGATTTTTGAGTATTTTGTACACAATTTTAAGCCGGAGTAAACTAAGTCGGCAAAATTAAAATTTGGTATGCCAAACACATTTTTGAAAGTATACAATTACAATTTTGGTTGTGAAAGTACCCAATTCTTTTTCACTGGAGTACCCAAATAAGAAATTTGGGGTTGTCATGACCTGCCTAATAGCCCTGTCACATTACGAAGTTTCTCTCCAATGCGCGTCGACGTGCGTCACTTTTTGGCGAAACATCGGGAGATGTCTGGAAGCGTTAGGCGCACGTCGGTACACTTTGATTGAGGAACGCGGTGCGCGTCGTGGCGCATCAAAAGTTTTGTGCTTGCACAAAACTTTCGACGCGCGCCAATGTGTGGGTGCGACCGTTACGGGGACGTTAGGCGCACATCGAGATCCGTTGGACGCACTGGAATAACGTTATGCGAACGATATGCGCATGCCGCGCGCGTGTGACGGTCGTTCCCACATGTTGCGCCAAATTGTTGCTTTGTTGTTTTATGTCCTAGCTACATCTAAGGTCATATCAGGATGGCGCGCCAACCTCTTTTAGTTTTTTTTCGCCACGCGTCGACACACGTTGGCCACGCGCTACTAACACGCTGTGCTGACGTCAAACTTTTTCCCAAACCGCTGAAAAGTTGGACGTGTCTCGACGCGTACAACTTATTTTGCGCGTTGGCGGCACTCCGGTGAGAAGCGTCGTAATGTGACAGGGCCATAACCAAACATATTTGGTTTGCGTATTTTGTACAAACTCTTAAGCTGGAGTATGCTGATAGGCAAAATGAAAATTTCATATGCCAACACAATTTGGAAAGTACACACATTTTTTGTAAAGTACACAATTTTTTTCACTGTAGTACCAAAATAGAAAATTTAAGATAATCAGGTCTGCTCTTATCTCACTTGGTAGCCTGGAGTTTGCATATTAATTTTCTTGCCAGTTCTGTGCTACACGGAAGGGAGTGCAGCAGGCTGCCGTCACCGTTGTAAAGGAGGCACATTTTGTGATGAGCGCCCAGCACAAGGTGCGACTTCTACAAGTCGCTAACTCACTGCGCGACTCCAAGCTCAGAGGTGGGTTTCCGCCGAACGATAGAAGCAGTGTGAGTGAATGGACAGAAGTTTAGTCCATCCCAAACTAAAGCTTGTTTTACTTAACAAAGCCTCTAGAGCGCATTGATTTTTATCATCGACTATTGGACGTCAAGCATATGGTAAGGAAACCCACTGCCGCCACATAGGCTACTCTTTCCGATAAGCAGCAAGAGGTCTTTTATGTGCACTTTCCCACAGACAGGACAGCTCATACCACAGCGTTTGATGAACCAGTTTATAGTCCATCCTAGTACATGCACCAACTTGTGATAGTGCACACTTCTGATTTGTTGGTTGTTGGAGTTTTCCATTCTGGCAACATCTAATGTCATATCAGGAGGGGTACCGACTTGTGACAGTGCGCACTCATGGTGACTTTATAGTGATGTGCCAATGGGAGACCAGGGCCGCGTTCAGGGTCTGTCTCAGAGACGTCTCGGAGATGTCTCGGCGATGCTTTTTGGCTTATTTCCATTCAGGGTGTGTCTCCGAGACACCTCCCGTTTCAGACAGGAGATGAAAAGCGCCTCGAAAATGGCCGCCGTATTCAGTGGTTTCAGCCAATCACAGTGCAGCTTTTCCATTGCAAATGGCCACCACCTATGGAGGCCACCATTTTCGAGATGGCCGACAGCTAAATGCTGTTCAGACTAGCTTGACATCAGGGCCGCCTCCGAGGCGCCTCCGAGACAGACCATGAACGCGGCCCAGGCTCCCAGCGCCATGACCCGATTTCACACTCAGTCACATTATCTTGACACTGAGCCAACCAGTCCTATCCTAATAATGCCGAACGCCTGGCTAGGAACATAAAAGTGTACATTTAGTAAGTCATTGGATTGAATCGACCAGAGTTCGAACCCGTGGATTCGAACCCACGATCTATTAAAGTGCACACTTCTGGTGACTTTGCAGTACTGCTCCACTGAAATACCATGCCACGAGTACAACCTGGAAAGTCATGGGATTTGATAGTTCAGGATTCCAGGCCAGGAAAGTCATAGAATTTGTCTAAAGATCCTTGAAATCCTGGAAACCCTAAAAAATGGAGATCATGACTATTTTGTTAAAAAGCATTTTAACTTTTAATCAGGGATGTTTAAAAAAAATTAAAACTGATTTTTGTGGGTTTGTTATCACGCCGCTTGGTTTTTATATTAAAAGTATACGTATGTTTGTTCTTTTGTTATGCTTATTTACACTTCATCTTACACAGTGGATCAACTATGAATACAGCTACTCTGGGTAGGGGTGAATCTTTTATCTAGTTGTTTAGCAGCCCTGTAATGGAGACGGTGCTGCGGGAATAACTACCATCTAAATAAATACAGAAACTATATGTAGTGAAAGGTGCATTAGACTGCCTTGACTAACCTTGACCTCTTGACCTATCTGCATATTTAGCCGTGTTTACACGGGCAATTGTAAAGCGAATTAGACAAAGCGATTTATATGAAGCGAATTAGAGGCGCGTTTACACACGGAGCGGTTTAAGGCAGAAATCGATATCTGCGCATGAGCAAGTCCAGACTAACCAGCGCCAGTTTGGGTTCGTCGACGTCACCACGAGAGAGTGTGGGTTCGACCTAGATATGTATTGATTGAATCGTATTGTTTTGGAACGGTCAAAACTTCTGCTGGGTAGTGAAACCCTAAAAATAAATGATGACAAAAATATCTGTGCACCTCTAGCTGGTTCATAGACCAAATGATATAATATGCGCTTTTGATCGACCGGAAAGTCAACAAACTAAGGTCTCGACTGCGCATGCGTGTGAGGTGGTTAAGCTAGTTCGCTTTATATAAACCACCTCGCGAGGTGGTTTACATAAAGTGAATCATATGAATCGAATCAGCCCTAATCCGCTTCAGTGGCGCGTTTATACGGCGAATGTGAGGCGAACTAGGCAAGGCACGTTATATGAAGCGACTTAACTCGCCCGTGTAAACACGGCTTTTGTGTACAGCCACAGTGCTGTGGGAGTAACTAACCTCCAAGTAAATACAGAAATTATTGAGGGAAAGGTGCATTAGACTAGTTAATGCACCTGCTGCTTTGACTAGCCTTGACCTACCTGCATCTTTGTGTACAGACACAGTGCTGCATGGAGTCGGCTTCCACCACGCCGGCATGGACCACCAGGACAGAAAGACAGTCGAAGCCGTCTTCACCAGTGGGGAACTTCCGGTTCTAAGTAAGTACAGGGCCGCGTTCAGGTTGCGCCTCGGAGGCACCTCGGAGATATCCTGGATGTCGCACTAGTCTGAACGACTTAGACTGTCGGGTGCCTCAAAAATGGTGGCCCCCATAGGGTGAGGTCATTTGCAATTGAAAAGGACAGCTCTGATTGGCTGAAACCACTGAATCCAACGGTCATTTTGGAGGTGCTTTTTGCCTCCTACCTGAAAAGCCTATCCGAGTCGACTCTGAGGTGCACCCTGAATGCAAATTGGCCAAATAGACATCACAAACAGTCTCAGAGACGACTCTGAGGAGTACCCTGAACGTGGCCCTGCAGGTGTCACATCATTCAAGTCTCCCGTCGGACGCCAAGACAAAGGTCAGATTTGAAACATCGTAACGTAGGGATGAATGGTGTGAACGCAGTGTAGAATGGTAAGTGGTCCTTTATTGGTCTCGACATTACCACATCGTCTTGTCACGTGACCGGTTTCCGCTGGGACCCGGTCTCTGCCTTACATATATACATATACATATACATGTACATATATACATGCACTCATACATATACATATACATATACATAGATATACATACATATATATACATATACATACATTACAGTCGGATTTGACAACAGTCCGATTTGAGAAGAGTCCGATTTGACAACTCCGATTTGACAACAGTCCGATTTGACAACAGTCCGATTTGACAAGTCCGATTTGAGAACAGTCCGATTTGAGAACAGTCCGATTTGACAATAGTCAGATTTAGCAAGTACAACTTGACAACAGTCAGATTTGACAACAATCAAATGAAAACAGTCAGATTTGACATAAATTCAATTTTACAACTGTCAGAAGACAACTGTCAGATTTGATGAGAATCACATTTGACAGCAGTCAGATTTGACAGTGAGTAGAATCAATTCTAGATAATTGTTTTGGTTTTGAAAATGTGATGTTTCATCGGACTATGCAGCTTTAAATAAAGCTCAATTCCCAAACTTGATCTCATTGTCTGGCTTCCCTTTGGCACAGTGGCCACGAGCACCTTGGCTATGGGAGTAAACCTGCCTGCCCACCTCGTCATCGTCAAGTCGACACAGCACTATGTCCTGGGCAGCTACACCGAGTACTCAGAGACTGCCATGCTTCAGATGATAGGACGCGCTGGGCGCCCCCAGGTAAAGCGGCTGTCACACCTCACCGGATTGGGGAAACGGAAAGAAACCGAACAAAGTCCGTTGATAGTCCGGTTTGTGTCCATACAAATTTTGAACATGCACAAAACTTGGAATGGGTGCCGCCGGATTGACGTCTACGGTTCTTGTCTGGTTTGAGTTCGTTTCGTCCATTGGCTATCCGTTCATGTCCATTTCATGTCCGTTTCATGTCTGTTCGTCCAGCGTCCGGCTGCAAATGGCTGCACCATCTGGGGGCCAGTGACCGAATATCGCAACATTTTGACACATTTTAATACATTTTGATACTTATGACGGCCGAACACCACCGGACATGACAATTCTGTCCGTTGCTCAATCCGGTGATGTGTGACAGGGGCTTAACGCACATGGGGCGTATTCGATTAACACTACCCGGGCGACTCGGGTCACCGAAGTTGCTAGAATTTCAAATCGAAGACCGCAAGTGGAGTTTTAAAATACATGTGCCATGTGCAAAACCACCCGACCCCAGTAACCCACCTCTTGGCTGGGGTTGGATAGGAGCGATGACATCACATTTGTGCTGGTACCGTCCTGTGGCAGTACAAGGCCTATGTGTTTCTTTAATGGTTTTAAAAATAAATAAAATCAGATTAAGGAAATGGAAATATAACTAAACTATGCAATCAAAAAATACTTTAAATCCTATTTTGCTGTAGTTATATCGGTTAGTTATCGTGTATTTTTATGTTCACCTCGGGGTGTTCTATTTGAAATTCGGATGATCCGAATGGTCCGGACCGTCATAATCGAATACGGCCATAGGGTTCGCACAATCTTGAAAGACCTTGAATTTTGAAGGTGTCTCTTGAGCGGCCTTACATTTGAAAATACCATGAAAAGGCCGTGAAAATTGACCAAATGCTGAAAAAACCCTTGAGTTTTATTATTTTTGGGGAGGAGTGAGGGCAAATTTGAGGGCAAATTTGATTGACAACAATGTTTTGAATGGCTAGGTGTGTGGCTTATTAACTAATTGTTAAGGACAATTGTTAAGTATAATATAGATGTTAATTCCTTAGTTGCTTCTTTTGCTTGATAAAAATAGCATACAGAAACCTGGTGAAGTAAAACCATAAAGAGTTGACATGTCTAAGATCATTATAATGTCATATTTTTTCGGCCTTAAAAATTAATTTGTTTCACCTGAAAAAGCCCTAAAAAGGCCATAAATTTGGTTGCTGAATAGCTGTATGAACCTTGGACACACAAATGTTGTTCTTAGAGTTATTTTGTTTGTGTGTGTACCTTAGTTGATTTGTTTGTTTGTTTATTGTTGTTTTACATCCTGGCAACATCTAAGGTCATATCAGGACAGGTACCGACTTGTGACAGTGCGCACCCATGGTCACTTTATAGTGCTGCTCCACTGGGAGAACAGGCCACCAGCACCATCCCAGCCAGCATTCCCATCTGGGCCCCGGGTGGGCCCCACATGGGCAATGATATGGGTCCCACTTGGGCAGCCCATCTGGGGGCCCAGTTAAATTTGGCCCTACGTTCCAGGTGGGCTATCCCTGGTGGGCCTCCAATGGGCTCTGTATTGACCCTACTTGGGACCCACATCTGATTAAATGGGTTTTACTTCGGCATCTTTCTTTTTCACTCCTTCATATTTTTACTTCAGGCCACACAATTAAAAACAAAGAAAAAATCTTCATTTTGATGTGTTATATTAGCCAATATTTTTAAGGAAGTAACTAAAACACTCAAAGTACACTGGCACTTGTACTGAATAACTTTGGCGACTTAATTCTAATACATTTCTGCAGGTTAATGCAAAAATAGAAATTTCGGTGCCACAGTTATACTTCATTCCAAGTAAAAGTAAATGGCATAGGGAGAATACAGAAATAAAGAATTCCCTTTTAAAGGCCCTGTCACATTACGGCGTATGGCGGGAGCATATTGAAAACCTACGTACACCGTGCTGGTGCCGGCCTATGATGACCTTCGGTGAACTTTCGGGAGGGTTGAGCGTATGGGGGACCTATGAGGAGCGTATGGGAGCGTGCTGCGACATTTTGAGGTATGCGGAGCGAATGAATATTTTAGGAGCATATGAGGAGCGTATGCGAAACCTATGCGCGACCTATGCGCGACCTATGTGCGACCTATGGTATCTCTCCGCGGTCCGCCGCTTGGTGGCTCCTGGGTATATATAGCCTGGAGCAACAGGCTCCCCTCACTCTGCCACCATGCCTGCTAAGAGGAACACCACTGCTGCTGCTGCTTCTGCTACTGCTACTACTACTACCAGTACTACTGCTACTACACCAGCCTCCAGAGCTGCTGTAACTACAGGAGGAGGACTAGGCCGTGGGAGAGGCAGAAAGAGGCAGACTTTGTTACAATGCTCTCCATCACCAGCCTCCTCACCTGCCTCACCACCTCGCCACTCTCCACACCACTCTCCAGAACACCACTCTCCACAACACTACTCTCCAGAACACCACTCTCCACTGGAGGAGCTGGAGATGGAAGTGGAGAGGTCGACGACGCAACGCTGGCGTCCCCGCTCCAGCTCGCCATCTCCTGCCTCTGCGGGCAGCTCACGGGCGTCGTCCGCTGCCTCCGCCGCCTCCAACGCCTCCACCAGCACCGCTGCCATCGGCACCTCAAAGAGACGGAGGGCCAAGAAGAGCGACTGTTCTCTGTCGGTCTTCAAGGAGGATCAAATGTTGGACTTCCTCCAGGAGAACCCCATCATTTGGAACATGAAGCTCACGGATTACCGCCGCTCAGACAGAAAGGCCAAGATGTGGGAGGACCAGGCGACACTTCTGGGGACCACAACACTCCATCTCCAGAAGTGGTTCAAGTCGCTCAGGGACACGAACACGCGGCTCCACAAGAAAAAGAGCGGGGACGGAGCCGCTGACCTGACTGAGCGGGAGCAGTGGATCCTGCGCAAGTTCGGGTTCCTGCGGTCCGTCGTCCGTCACCGACCGTAGCCCTGCAGGAGTGTAAGTACATAATCTTTTTTCGTTCTGACAAGTGCGGCCATTAGTATCGTATTCTAAGTTTGTTATGTTATGCTTTTGTTGTATTTATGTTTGTTTGTTTGTTGTTGTTTTACGTCCTAGCAACATCTAATATTCTAGTAATTTGTTAATGTTATTTATTTCTTTAATGTTGAGTTGTTGTGTAGTTGTTCTTAAATCGAGATATTGACAATAGATGTATCATGATATAATCGTTATAAATCCATGTTTGCATTTAACGTTAATTATTTTTGCTTTATATATTTTTGATTTACTGTTGACTTGTCGTGTCTTTTGTCGAAATATCGATTTGCATTCATGTTACTTATGTTATGTTATGATTTTGTCTTGCAGTTGGCCACTCCTGTCGCGGCTCCGCAGCTTGATCTCAGCTTGGAGGAGAATGCCCCGACCGATGTGGAGGTGGCGATGGACGAGGATCTTCCACCCACTCCCCCCGCTACATCCCAAGAGCGGGGAAAGGGGAGAGGGAAGCGATCTGCCCCAGTCGACAACAACCTCCTCGCTGCCATCCACAAGAGGTTCGATGAGTCTGCCGACATCCTCAAGGTGATGCAGCCGCCTCCTCCTCCACCTCCACCTCCACCGACGGTGACGAAGCGAGTGGCATTCGCCAACTATATGCGGGACATGATCCTCACGATGCCGGAGGAGCGGTTTGTGTCCATTTGCGGTGCACTCAACCGCATGGTGTCGCACCATCTGGAGGAGGAGGAAGGAACATTCGTGGCCCCGGTGGTTCGTGTGGCTGCTCCTGCACCTGCTCCTGCACCTGCTCCTGCACCTGCTCCTGGACCTGCTCGTGTGTCTGCAAGTGAGGCATACCAGCCTCAACCCAACCAGTGGACTCACCAGCCACCACCGGCATCACCATGGGCTTCACAGACACACGAGTATGTGCAGCACTATATGGGGCAGCCGCAGATTCCTCATCAGCCACAGCCACAGCCGCCTCTGCCAAGTCTTACGCCTCAGCCTCTACCTCCAACCTCCGTAGGTCATGAGGCGCCCGCAGCTCCGCTGGTGGTACGGCCGTCACCGTCGCACACTGCTGGACAACTACGGACATTAGGGATGGCAGGGCACACGAGGGGCTCTCCCGGAGTCGTGGTGCGCGCGGGTGCTCTGCCCACTGTGGGTGCGGCATGGCCGGGGACTTGCGCTGCTGCAGACATTGTGACTCCGACACACGTCGACCCCACCCAAGTGAACTTGTCTGAGTCGGCCAGCCCAGAAGGACTATTGAACTTGTCGGGGCTGTCCGGCATATCTGGCATGTTGGGCGCAAATTTGGACTTATTCCCCTCGTCAGCCACACAGTCGCCAGCTGATGCCACTTCTAATGGCAAGGGAGAGAAGTGATTGTAAATATGTGTATATATGTAGTCTTAGTTTTTATTTATCTTTGTACATTTGTATGTATATATGTATATATATTGTATGTTTATATATTGTTTGTACATTTATATGTCAAGATGCTAAAATAAATAAATATACTGTCAATTTAAATTTTTGTGTCCGTGTTCAGTAAAGGCATGCCATCATTTAATTGTTATATATTAAAGTACAATTAACATTAAAATTAAAATTAAAACATAAATAAAAACTTTAAATTTAAAATATTTATTATCTCTCTTCCTCCCTCTCTATCTCCCTATCTCTCTATCTCTCTTCCTCCCTCTCTCTATCTCTCTTCCTCCCTCTCTCTATCTCCCTTCCTCCCTCCCCTCTCTCCCTCCCTCCCTCCCTCCCTCCCTCCCTCCCTCCCTCCCTCCCTCCCTCCCTCCCTCCCTCCCTCCCTCTATCCCCTCCCTCCATCTCCTCCCTCCCTCTATCCCCTCCCACCCTCCCTCCATCTCCCCCTCCCTCCCTCTATCTCTCTTCCTCCCTCTCTCTATCTCTCTTCCTCCCTCTCCCTCCCTCCATTCCTCCCTCCCTCCCTCTATCTCTTCTCTCCCTCCCTCCCTCTATCTCTTCTCTCCCTCCCTCCCTTTATCTCTTCTCTCCCTCCCTCACTCTATCTCTTCTCCCCTCCCTCCCTCCCTCCCTCTCGTCTCCCCCTTTCTCTCTCTGTGTCACTCTATTTTTCCCCGTGTTCTTAGTATGTATGTAAAAAGAGAGGAGATTCATTACAATTACATTAACTAGATGACTTTAAATTAGGGAGCGAAAGAACGTAACAGACATGTAAAATTGTGTTTTCATATCTATAAAATGATATCGCTTATTTTATACTAGACATATAAACATATTAGCATCTCATATAACAGGAGACATGTCACAACATCACAGACATGTTTGCAAAAACAGTAGACAGACACAGCGCATACAGACTGATAAAATGTTTTGTCAGATCATCCTGTCTTGCCATGACAGTGCTCCGGCAGGTGAGACGACCCAGTCTTTAATTAGATTGCGCTGTTCCTTTCCTAGCTTGGACGCGGTGTTGGGGTTAACAGGTACAACGTTAATGTCAGGAAGGTTGTGGCCCTCTCGCCAACCTCCAGGCACAAAGTTGTTGTTGGCTGTCTCGGGACGATCCAGCTGCATGTTCTGTAGCGCTGGGTAGCGTGTCCTCATGAGGTTGTGCAGAACCATGCACGCCTTGACGATGAGCTTCACGTTGGAGGGGTGGTGCTGCATAGTCGTCAGGAGCACTTGGAAGCGGTTGGCTAGAATGCCAAAGGCATTCTCCACCACTCTCCTAGCTCGGGAAAGCCGGTAGTTGAAGAGTCGCTCGTCATTGGTCAAGCCCCTCTTGCCGTACGGCTTCATCATGGTCGGCCGCAGGGCAAAGGCGTCGTCACCGATCAGAAAATACGGCACATCCTTCTGGCCGTCGACGAGTGGTTCAGGGTTCGGAAAGCCAATGGTGCCACCTTCTGCGCACGCCTTCAGCTCGGAGGCGTTGTAAATCTGGGCATCGGACGCGGAGCCCATACCGCCAATATCTGCCCAGATAAATTTGTAATCCGCATCTACAAGCGCCAACAGGACCACGGAGAAAAAGCCCTTGTAGTTGTAGTAGAGCGACCCACTCTTTGGAGGGCACCGGCAGGCGATGTGCTTCCCATCCAGAGCGCCACAGGTATGGGGGAAGTTCCACCTCTCTGAAAAGAGGTCCGCGACGGCACGCCACCCTTCTGGAGTCGCCGGACACGTCATGACCTCGGCCATGTACTCGTCGACGATGGCCTTACAGACTTCACGCACTATCAGCGACTGTGTGTTGTGGGGCACCCTCCACCCAAACTTCATGGAGGAGTATTTTGTGCCAGATGCCAGGTGCCGCAGAGTAAGTGCTATTTTCAGCGCCGGGTCGAGCGGCACCCTGAATGTGGTCCGTTTTTTGGCGATCCTGGGTCCCACTCGCGCCACAATCTCGTCAAACAATTGGGGAGGCAGCCGCATGAAGTTCACAAACGACGCGGTGTCCTCGCTGCTGAGCTCGACCATGAGCTTGTCGAACAAGCCAAACTGTGGCCGCCTCCCAATCCAGGGTCTGACCCACACTGATCATCGCCGCCGCTCCCTCCTCCTTCGTCTCTCGATATGGGACGCCAGAAGAACCATGAGGAATAGAGTAAGCTCCTGGTGATAAAGGGCAACTCTGTAGAAAAGCTGGAACGGTACTTGCAGTGCCTGGGCATCCATCCTGTATGAGCAGCAGAGCAGGAATGACCGAAGGAATGGCGTGGGTCGCCTTTATATACCGAGCCCATAGGTCGGGCATACGCCGCCATACGCTTCGCATACGCCTCCCATACGCTTTTCATATGCTCTCATACGCAACGCGTAGGTTCTGTGTACGCTGCATACGCCCGAGATACGCCCGTGATACGCCCATGATGCAAGTTGAGCGTACGAGTAGCGTACGCCGGCGTACCCCTATCATACGCCGTTGTACCCCCAGCGTATGCGGAGCGTATGCCGGCGTATGCTCAGCATATGTGTCGTGTAAGAACCATACGCCCCCGTAGGTCGAGATTTTTTGAGCATGCACAAAAAAATGGGGACGGACGGATTTATGAAAGCGTATGGCGGCATATGCCTCATAAGCCGTCATCTGGCGGCATCTGGCGGCGTATGAGTAGCGTATGAGTAGCGTATGAGTAGCGTATGAGTAGCGTATGAGTAGCGTATACGGCGTATGCCGACGTATATGACGTACAGCGGCTACGCCGCCATACGCTCCCGCCATACGCCGTAATGTGACAGGGCCTTTACTTTGTAACCAGTGCAGAGAATATGATAAATCACAAGTCATTTCAAAGAAAAGCCAGGTTACATACTAGGAGAGAAAATTTGGTCACTATGATTACAAATTTTCTGCACGGATTACCTCTCAGGGAGATTTCACACTTTAGCAACAGAAAAGTCAAAACAGCAGGTCAATCGAATGATTTAATTGAAACATCAAACAAAAAATGTACTAAATTTTCTTTGCTATTTCTGAAAATTAGAGTTTATAGTAGCTATGGAATTAAATGAACCATTAATGCTTATTTTTGCATAGGTTTCTGAAAACAGTACCACAATAGTTGATCTCTTTAATCAGTTTGCAATGTACCAGTGTAGTTGTTCCTCCCTGTGACATGTGCTACTCTGCGACAAGCGTCATCAAGGCGTGAAGCCCATAGGCCATCAATTTCTTAAGCCAATACCCTCATCTATTTTTGGATCGATATTTACATTCCCTAAATATATATAATTCAAATAAAACTCTCAAGGTGATTTATTAGAATAATCCCCTCACCCTCCCGAGATAGGAACAAAATAAAGTTAATAAGAAATACCCACCTCCCCGAGATATATAAAACAGTAATTAAAATATCCCCCCCCCCGTCCAGTGGTAGGAAATAGCTGAAAATTGTGCATGAATGTATGACATGGAATCCATGGACCAGTATTTGCGCAGCCGCTGTGTGAATAGAGGTAGGAAATAAACTAAATAAAAGGTGCCCCCTTAATACCCAGCTAACAACAAAAAAGCCCCCCCCCCCCAACCAAGCCAAGAAAAGATAAATAAAAGTACCCCCCCCCCTAAGAGATACAAAAAGAATTATTAAAATAATCCCCTCCCCCTCATAGGAAATAAAAAATGCCTCCATGTTATCCCATACAGTCCCGTTATCCTGATACTTTGCAAACCAGTCCTTGTCCTATCCTATTAGTGCAGAGTGCCAAGCTAGATAGCGACAAGTAACGATTTTATACGTCATTGGTTTGACTCGGCTAGGATTCGAACTCCCGACCTTCCACACGGGAAGCCTTCGCACTACCCATTGGACCACCGCATCCAGTGCATTAGTTTGTAAAATATTCCGATAATCAGCAGAGGGGGGGAAATGGAAATCCTCTATTATTAATCTGTGTGGCCGACCAAGAGTGTGTGTATATGTGTGTTGTGTATATATATGGCTTGGCTCATGCTTAAGGGCAGGTCATTATAGACATAGGGATGATTGGCAGGTCTGGGTGTGTGCACTCAGGGCCTGGCTCTCTGCTGAAAGGTAGGTATACAGTGCGACGGCCGGCAGCTGTGGTTGTGTAGGCAGGTTAAATAGGAAATCACTACGGGCAAGTATAGAGAAGGAAGGCAAGAGATAGAGTGTGCAGAAGGAACCAGAAGGAGCTTGCTTAGTTTATTATATATATAGCTTTTAGAATCCAAGATGGCAGTGGTCACATGGGTTGATCCACCAATCAGAGTTCAATCTGTTGTATCCAAGGGCTGGTTATGCTGGCTACAGTGCCTTGTGGTGGCCAGTGATCCATAAATAACACCATGGGGGGAGGGGGTATGTGAGGTGACTCCTCCAAAGACTATCTAAGAAGTGACACTCCTTCAAAGACTACTTTACTATACAATTTCTATACCTAATGAGTAATAGTTTACCAACTCCACACATCCCTCATATGCCTTTGGATTTTATATATTACCATTTACCATTATATAGACAGTTTGCAATTTATTATAGTAGTTTCACATATATCCGCATGCCATCAGATCGGAAAATTTTACATAGGGGTCAGTGCACGCAGGGGTCAAGGTTGGTGGTGGCCCCAGGTCAACCAGCTCAGGGCCGCGTTCAGGGTATGTCTCGGAGACGTCTCGGAGACGTCTCGGCAATGCTTTTTGGCTTATTTCCGTTCAGGGTGTGTCTCGCAGATGTCTTGGAGACGCCTCCCATTTCAGACAGGAAATGAAAAGCACCTCGAAAATGGCCACCGTATTCAGTGGTTTCAGCCAATCACAGCGCAGCTTTTCCATTGCAAATGGCCGCTGTCTATGGGGGCGGCCATTTTCGCGGGTGACAAATCGCTTTTGCAGTTCAGACTAGCGTGACGTCAGGGGCATCACGGAGACTGTCTCGGTAACCAGAAATGCTGAGTCCCTATTGGAGGAACTGGGAATGCTGCATCCCTATTGGTTGAAGTGAATGGCATGATCCTATACCAAAAATCCATGTACTATATAAAGAATAAACCAGAGGGATGGACTCTTCTCTTACACTTTACTCTCTTACTTTCTTTTTGTCTGTATTGTTTTCCTCATAGCCTACGTACACAGCCACAAATCCGAGCATTAGATTCTACAAGTTTATTAAGCAGGGGAAATTTCAATCATTGACAATTGGTCTTCCTCATTTCACCACTCTCAGGGTACGGGGCCTGGAAAGTCTTGAAAAGTCTTGAACTTCATTTGCCCCATTTCAAGACCTTTAAAAGTCTAGAATTTAACCTATTTGGGTAATTTGTCTTGAAGAGCCTTGAATTCCATTAAACTGTCCCCACTGATCTAAATTAGTCTGAAATTTCCGTTCGCCATTGTTTTTTCCCCCCTGAAATCCAAATGAAAAGTCTTGAATTCCTATCAAAACAGCCTTGAAAAACCTTGAATAAAAAACCCAACAACCTTGAATACCATATCTTCACATGTGTATGGACCCTGAAATCTGTAGTTCATAGATATTTAATATATAAACATGCCCAGATATCCTCGAGCAGAAATTGTGTTTAATATCTTTGTAATTAGCTAAATATATTGACACATTTTAATTTCCAGTTTGACACGTCTGCCACTGCCGTCATCCTGACAAGGTCATCCACCAAGGTCAGTGGAGGAACAAATATCACACACATGTATATAGGGTTGGTTGTTGGAGTTTTATATCCTGGCAACATCCAAGGTCATATGAGGACGGGTACTACTTGTGACAGTGCGTACTCATGGCGACTTTATAGTGCTGCCCCATTGAGAGACCAGGCTACCAGCACCATGACTTGATATCCCACTCAGTCACATTATTCTGACACTGAGCCAACCAGTCATTGCCCTATCCTAATAATGCCATGTGCCAGTGTAAAATTTTCCGATATTTGAGATATGGGCTATGGAGAACTACTCTATAATAAATTTCAAACTAGTCTATATTATGGTAGATGGTTTGTAAAACCAAAGTCATATGAGGTATATGTGGAGTTGGTGATCCATTACTAATTAAAGATAGAAATTGTATATTAATATAGATAGTGAGAGAGGGTCACTTCTTGACCTGAGAGAGGGTCATTTCTTGACTTGTGAGAGAGTCTTTGGAACTCTCCTCACAGACCCCCTCCCCTCCAAGTGTTATTTATGGATCACTGCACACCAGACACAACAGGGCACTGTAGCCAGATCTAACCATGCCTTGGTTACAAGGATATTGAACCCTCATTGGTGGATATAAGAATGCCTGTTAGTGATTGGAAGACTGGATCATGTGATCACCACCATCTTGTTTCTTGAAACTATATATACAATAAATGAGGGAGTTTCACTCTCCTACCTTTCACTCTTTATCTACTTTCCTTCCTTGCCTGTAGTGATTTCTTATTAGCCTATCTACACCACTCAAACCGCCAGCCGCCGACTTTACACGAGGCTAGGAAGCGACAAGTATCAATTTTATAAGTCATTGGTTTGACTCGACCAGAAACCAAACTTCCGATCTCCCACATCCCAGGACCCGCGCTCTAGAAATTCGGTTACTTCGCCTGGTCAAGTCAGTGTGAGAACAAATGTGTATAGGCTAATGGGGACGATTGTATACCAACACATACACACGCCACAACCGCATTGCACAACCTCATGTATTGACAGTGATAATAATTGAGCTATGATTATAAAAGCACAGGGCTGATATTATTAAAATAAGTTAAAGCTGCATTGTCCGATAAAAGCATAACCAAAACAATTACAGTACAACCCCGTTAAACCAAGCTTGGTTAAACCAAACGATCGGTTAATCCAAACTTTTTTCGGCGGTCCGGCAAAATACTACCATTTATCATATACAAAAGTTGGTTAAACCAAAGTCGGTTAATCCAAAGTATCGGTTAATCCAAACAAAATTGTCGACCCCAGGACACTTCGGGTACAGTTAAACCAAACTTTCATGTGGTTTTAAGGTCATTTGATACTTTTATATGGTACATGATAGTATTTTGCCAGGTCGCCGAAAAAAGTTTGGATTAACCGATCCTTTGATTTAACCGAGGTTGGTTTAATGGGGTTAACCTGTATATACATAACAAACAATAATCGTAGTGTCCACATACATTGTACATTCATAATGCACCCCTGTTTTTGCCAAAGCCAAATCAAAGTCAAAGCTCGGTTAAACCAATGATTGGTTAATCCAAACAAATTTCTAGGGTCTCTTCAAGTTTGCTTTAACAGGGTTATACTGTATCTGGGTTTGAACCTACAAGTCTAACTTAGCTCCTGACGCACTTATTAAGGCGTTGTTGCCACATAGAAGGGAATGCTAAGTCAATTTATTAGAATATGTTACTGCTTACGCATATGGTGTGAGGGTTTTGGCATGCTTGCCAAAATTAATTTAGCATGTTTTCACTTCAAATATCTCCAAAGTTGGCCATTTAAAATGAAAGTCGCCTCAAACTAAATCAAGGTACATTATAACTATCAATCTAATATATTTATCTCAGAAAATGACAGAAAATCAAAACCATCGGACTATGCAACTTTAACCATTTTACCGTGTTGGTTAGTATGTGGTTGTAAATAATGCATATTTTTTGTCTTCTCCAGCAAAGATACGAGTCGCTAATAAATGGCACGCAGATGATCGAAAGCAGGTGCGATTCTTAGCCATGGCCGAAAACCAGACAACGCCAAGAGCAAGTTTTTGTCATGAATTTGGTCTTTTATTTAACTCCTGTTTGGTATTTGGGTGAGGACCCGGGAGCGGGACGTAGCTCAGGCAGTAGAGTGTCCACCTGTGAAGGTGTCAATCATCCTATCGATCCTGCTCAGTGGACCCATTTACAGTTTGGGCTATTTTCCATTCCAACCAGTGGTCCACAACTGGTTCATCAAAGGTTGTGGTATGTGCTTTCCTGTCTGTGGGAAAGTGCATGTAAAAGACCCCTTGCTGCTTATCGGAAAGAGTAGCCTATGTGGTGAAAGCAGGTTTCCTCCAATGAAATATGGCAGAATGACCATATGTTTGACTTGACGTCCAATAGCTGATGATAAAAATCAATGTGCTCTTGAGGCGTCTTTACATAAAGCAAGCGTTATGGGGTGAGGACCATACTAAGCAGAAATTAGGGTGGGTTACCTCCAAATATAAAGCAAACCGAAAATCTGTCTACTGTTAAGGTCATCTTACTGCGAAGCATACAGTATAGGTGGGGGTCCGGGGGGGGGGGGCTCTTCCCACCTGGCCCTCCCCTCGCTATCTATGGCCCTGAAGGTGTGGGCTCAACCTGACCAGAAACAATTTATCTATCCACTGACCCAACAATAAGAGATGGACTATAAGAGTAGGGTTGAGTCAAGACACACTACAGCATTATGTTGTGAATTATAGTTTAAATTCTTGTTCTAACAATAAGTCTTTGCACTGTTTGCAATCTACAAACAGTTACACGCCATAAACAAGAAGCAAGGAAACCAAAATTATTACTATAACAAAATTCAAGAGATTTAAATCATATTAGATTAGTGCTTCTCAGCGGTGAAAACAAGTTTTAACACATTTATCCGTTATGAGCAGGGTAAATAAATTCATTACTAACAAAAAAACGAAGATTTGTTTGGGTTAGCTATGACTTCTTAGAACTTATCCCGCTGAAATTTCAAATTAAAGCTCCTACTCACTAAACTTCTTCTCCAGCCTTCATCAGAACCTGGTGGAGCATCTGAACGCAGAAATTGTCCTTTCCACAATCTGCGATATCTCGGTGGCCCTGGGCTGGATCAAATCGACATTTCTCTACATTCGGATAATGAAGAACCCGAAGCACTACGGTAACCTTTGTGGTGTTCTCTGTGGTAGAGTGGTTAGCGTGTCTGGCTTTTTTTCTAGGTCGAACTCCTAATCTGAAGGATGGTGGTTTGATTCCCCGTGCCATTACCTCT
Organism: Branchipolynoe longqiensis; assembly: GCA_030323885.1. Lineage (NCBI taxonomy): Eukaryota > Metazoa > Annelida > Polychaeta > Phyllodocida > Polynoidae > Branchipolynoe > Branchipolynoe longqiensis. The sequence goes on along the minus strand of CM059195.1, from coordinate 50,175,845 downwards.
GCCCATTGGGATTTTCACCAGTGTGTATAACTTACAGCATCATCAAAGGCCAGCATGTCTATGTGTTGTGGGAGGTTAAAAATCCCTTGGGTCGGTAAAAGTGTAGGCTCGGGCTTTCTATCAACCAACTGTCTAATGGTGAAAACAAGACTATTCAGACGTATCCATGATAGGCAGTATAAATCTTCAAAAAGAGAGAAAAAAACCTATGTCACTACATACTGCACCGCATGTATTAGTGGGATATTCTAAGTTGTTGTTAAAGTTGCATAGTCCGATGGTTTTGAGTTTCTGTAATTCTTCTGAGATAAATATATTCAATATATTAAATTGATGATTATTATCTACTGTAGTTTGAATACATTTTTAATTTAAATGTTTTGGGATATTTGAGGTGCAAACATGTCAAATTAGTTTCTGTCATTTTTTTAGACAAATATATTCATCATCAGCATCATGCTGTCGGTCGCGATGCGACAAAGACTGCTTTCATTACTTGACTGCCGCTCTCCATTTAGCTCTCTGCTATGAGAGTGATGTCCATGAGTCGGTCTTAATGTACATTTCATGAAAGCTGCCTGCAAAAGTCTTGAAGTGCTGCTGGCTTTTGCAAGTTACCAGCGGCACTGCTCCCTTAGCCTTCGGTTCTGTCAAAAACCTGTACCACAAGGCAGTGGTTTACAACTCTGCATGGCAGGGGCGTCAAACTCCCTGAGGTATTAAATGATCATTATTAACCAGATGGGATGACTGAATGAGTGGGAGCGTCCGTCTCCCATGTTCGTAGATCGTGGGATTGTGGGTTGGAACCCTGGTTGAGTCAAACTAATGACTTAAATATTGATACTTGTCGCTTCCTAGCCAGGTGCTCAGCATTATTAGGATAGGGCAAGGAGCAGTGGAATGAGGAAGACCAATCATGCGCAATTGAAATTTTCCCTGCTTAAACAACTAATATACCCCCAACAAATTATCTACTTTACTTTAGTTTGAATTAATTTTTATTTTAAATGGCTAAGTTTTGAGATATTTGAAGTGCAAACATGTAAAATTAGTTTGTGTCATTTTTCTGAGACAAATATTAAATTGATCATTATTATCTACTTTACTTTAGTTTGAATTAACTTTTATTTTAAATGGCTAAGTTTTGAGATATTTGAAGCACATACATGTCAAATTAGTTTAGGCAAGCACACCATAACGCTGACACCATAGGCTTCTGCAGTAACAGGTTCTATTAAATTGACTCAGTATTCCCTTCTATGCAGAAACAAATGTTTAATAAGTGCATTACTATCTAAGTTAGACATGGAGAATCAAATCCAGATAATTGTTTTGGTTTTTGAAAATTTGATACTTCATCGGACTATGCAGCTTTAATCATTCTCACTTTAAAAGAAATTGTAGCTAAGAAAGGGGCTAAAATTATGATTGCATATTCTTAGCGAGATTACAGTTGGTTCTATTGGATCTTATTAAACAGGATCCTCACACATTTTGGAAGGCTTTTCAAAGTATTAAAACAAATGTTCAAAGTATTTTCGAGGACCTTAAAATAAAAGTCTTGGAAAATTAAAAATCGGTTTTACTTGGCTATGGAAAGTTATGGTAATTCTTTATTCGCAGTATCAAATAAAAAAATCATACAATATGACAGCCATTTATTGTGATGTGCAATGTGACACTCATTCATTGTGACACTCATGCACATGGCACTCATACAATGTGACACTCATGCAATGTGACACTCATGTAACATGACACTGTAATGTGACACTCATGCAATGTGACACTCATGTAACATGACACTATGCAATGTGACACTCATGCAATGTGACACTCATGTAAATTGACACTCATGCAATGTGACACTCAGAAAATGTGACACTCAGAAAATGTGACACTCATGCATTGTTCATGAAACTCATGCAATGTAGCCCTCATGCACTGTGATACTCATTCAATGTAACACTTGTGTATGGATCAATATGTTTAAATACATCCAGGCCTTTCTGCGGGAATTGCAAAGGAGAAAGTTGAACAAAACCTGCAAGGTGAGTTAAATTCTATCTGTGTGGTACTAAAATTACCCATAAGGCCAGAAGACCAACGCCTTTGCTCCGACAACATGTTACCCGGAGGAATAAAGTACTTGAACAAAATAGGCATGCACAACGTCCCTCCCCTCCCATAAAAACGCATACTCGCGCATACCAAAAATAAATATGTTCAATAAAATTATCTAATTTCTTTTGGGGAATGTAACTAGTTTTGTAAGACAGGTTTAAATTTGTTAAAAATATTCTTCTAGAACATATTAAATTTAATACACACTTTGATGTGCAAGTATTACTATCCAGTTAACCCCTTGCTGCTTATCGGAATGAGTAGCCTATGTGGCAGCAGCTAGTTTCCTCCAAAGAAATATGTCAGGATGACCATAGATTTGACGTCCAATAGCTGATGATTAAAATGAATGCGCTCTAGAGGTGTCGTTAAATAAAACAAGCTTTACTTTTACTATCACCTAAAGGCTATGTTTCACGAATCTGATTGGATCTGGTGTAAATAGAATCATGTATGTGGTATGCGGGTATTACAGTACCTACCTGCTAAAATACCTCAGGGAGTTTGACGCCCCTGCCTTGCAAAGTTATAAACCACTGCCTTGTGATGTACAGGTACTTGATAGAACCAAAAGCTAAGGGAGCAAACCCTAACAGAAAACCATGCTTCCGTGGCAGCATTAAGGGTGGTGATGAATGGAACTCCCAACATCTCCCGACCAGCCACTGCAGGGACAAATAGTTTGCGCCTGTCTTGACGTGTTCTTGCCGGTGTGAGACATCTATTTGCTCCCCGAGAGAGTGCTGCTAGTAACTTGCAAAAGCCAGCAGCACTTCAACACTTTGCAAGCAGCTTTTATGAAATGCACAACCACACAAAATAGCGGCGCTTAATAAATAAAAGCAGTCTTTGTCGCATTGCGACCGACAGCATGATGATGATGATGATGATGATGATGTTTCAGAGCACCAGACGTGGTGGCCGAATCGGTAGAGTTCAGGCTTCCCAAGTGGAAGGTCGGGAGTTCGATTCCTGGTCGAGTCAAACCAATGACTTACAAAATTGATAATTTTGTCGCTACCTAGCCTGGCGCTCGGCATTACTAGGATAGAGCAAGGACTGTTTTGCTCAGTGTCAGGATAATGTGACTGAGTGGGATATTGGGTCATGGTGCTTGTGTTATGGTCTCCCAGTGGAGCAGCACTAACAAATTGTCATGAGTGCGCACTGTCACAAGTTGATACCCATTCTGATATGACCATAGATGTTGCTAGGACTTCCAACAAACAAGCAAAATCCAATGTTTATATACTACTTACATGAACAGAACATAAATAAAACTACTGCTTGCCGGTTGTTGCTTGTTCATGTTGGAGTTTTATATCCTGGCAACATCTAAGGTCATAGGTCAGGACGTGTACCAACTGGTGACAGTGCGCACTCATGGCGACTTAATAGTGCTGCCCAACTGGGAAATCAGGCCACCATGACTCAATATCCCCCTCTGTCACATTATCCTGACACTGAGCTAACCAGTACTTGCCCTATCATATTAATGCTGAGTGCCAGGCTAGGAAAGGTTCGAATTCCACGACCTTAGATGTTGCCAGAACGTAAAACTCTAACAATCAATCAACCAACATGTTTCAGAGCTGTGCCTGCGGAACCTCAACTCGCTGGCCGACGTGAATCTGATTCAGATGGATAACGATGGCTTTGGTATGAGACCCACAGGTATAGTTGCTTGCTTGCTTGGGGTGGTTTGTAACCGTACGATGGTTACTGGTTGCAGAACTGCAACATTATAGAGAGGCTCCGATAAATCGGCCCAATCTTTGGTTGAAGATTAATCTTCAGTAGGGACGATTGTAGAAGATGGGGACATCTTTACAATGTTGTAACAGCGAAGCATTGGGGCGGCCCCGAATCTCTTCGGTCCAGCGGTAGTTGAGCACTTGTATCCAGCAGACAGCAGCAAGGGTTTCAAGGAAGGGTGGGTAAAGATGGGTGCAGCGGTGGTTCCAGCAATGAGAACAAAGCGAGAGAAACGTAACGGTACAGGGTCCCACCCAAGCACACAACTCCCCTAGTCAGGGGGAGAAGTATGCCTGGGAGAAATAGAAAGCGTAGAGTCTAGGAAAGAGAAATGAGGAGAGTTGAGTCAAAGGCCATGTCTATTTGCTCTATGGTGACCAACCAGCGAGCCATAGACAAGGACAGAGTAAGAGTAGAAAGTGAAATGCTGGCGGGCTCCCCCTCCTGGAACTCTTTTCAGACATATCAAGGAGGAGCAAGACCAGCGGAGAGGAGATAGAGAGAGGTGTGGATGAAGCGGGGTCCGGATAGCAAGTGGTATAGTTGCCACTACTGCTGCTACTAGTACTACTACTAACATAGTCTTAAAAGTGTGCGACTTTACGCGGTGGCCTAATCGGTAGAGCACTGGCTTCCCGTGCAGAAGGTCGGGAAGTCTAATCCCAGCCGAGTCAAACCAAGGACTTATCAAATTGATACTTGTCGCTTCCTAGCCTGGCGCTCTGCATTAATAGGGTAGGACAAGAACCGGTTAGCACAGTGTCAGGATAATGTGACTGAGTGGTATATCAGGTCATGGTGCTGGTGGCCTGATTTCCCAGTTGGGCAGCACTATAAAGTCATCAGATTTTTTTTATGTCCTAGCAACATCTAAGGTCATATCAGGACGGGAACCGACTTGTGACAGTGTGCACTCATGGTGACCTGATATCCCATGCACCATGACCTGATATCCCACTCAGTCACATTATCCTGACACTGACCTAACCAGTCCTTGCCCTATCCTAATAATACCGAGCGCCTGGCTAGGAAGCGACAAGTATAAATTATTAAGTCATTGGTTTGACTTGACCAGGGTTCGAACCCACAAACCCATGGTTTTGGATCCCCCGATCTCCCAAAACAGGAGATGGACACTCAACTCATTCGGCCTTCCCGTCTGGTATGTGACCATAAGTGTTTTCCAGGATCTAAAACCCCATCAAACAAACCAATTTAACCAAACAGTCCTAATGGGGTAATGGCCTTCTTATTTGTCCTTGCAGAGACTGGGCGACTTATGGCCAGGTACTGCATCGCCTTTGAAACGATGAAGCGAATGAAGGCAGTTGGTGGTGAAGAGACCATAAGCGATCTGGTAAAAACCATTTACAAGAAAACCTTCGCTATCAAAGCAATGTGCTACAGGGATGAAAGATCGTGATTTCGCGGATTTCCGCATTTTTTTTATATTCACCAATATATATTTTTATTTTTATTTTTTTTTATTAATCTGAACACATATTTTTTTCAGCGCCGAGGCCCTGGTCTTCTAGTTCACAAAATGCTAAGGATATATATAGGACAACAATTGGTCAGTCCGAATGCTATTCTTATTTGACCGTAGATATTGCTAGGACATGAAATTCAAACAAGAAAAAAGGAATTGGCGGCATGGGGGATACTACAAATTAGCTATGATAGTTCAAAAATATGTATAGGCAAGAAGAATTCACACTAGTACTTGGCTATAATTGGAATTTGATTTCTTCCATCTAAATGATACTGGCTATGCAATCTTAGATATGCCGATGACAGTGTAATACTAGCAGACAGTGAGAAAAACCTACAAGATATAGTGAATAGAATCAATAAAGCTGGAATACTATTCAACATGAAGATGAATGCCAGGAAGACCAAAGACAATGGTAATAATCGCTAAAAAGACAGATAAACCAAATGTCAATATAACCATAACTGGACACAAACATAGAACCAAGTATCCGAATTCATATATCTCGGTGACAAAAGAGGTACTAATGCTGATGGAGTTGTGAGGAAGGAATTGACATGAAGGATGCAATAGCCCTGAACACATTCTGCAAAATGTTAGGTTTACCACCAAGAAGATCATTAATCAAACAAGGGCGATTCTCAGGGTTTGCCCCAAATGATAGAGTGTACATCAGTAAGATATTATACAAACAGGAAGCGTATTCTTCAGTGTTATGTGTGGTCTACTCTAATGATGGGCAGAGCATGGACAATCTCTAAGAAAATGTACAAACGTTTAGCAGCATTTGAGATGTGGACTTATCGAAGGATGATGAAAATATCATGGACAAAGAAGATCACCAACAAAGAAGTTCTCAGAAAAATTAAAAATAAGAAAAGCTTGTTTGCCACTATACAGACAAAGAAACTTATTTATTTTGGCCACATCATTCGTCAGAGTTCAATATACCGTACATTGTTGGAAGGGAAGGTGAATGGCAGCAGAGGGAGAGGGAGACCAAGAACATCATGGTTTACAAATATTTCACAGTGGACAGGCTTGAATTATTCACAGTCTATCAGAACAGCACAACATCGGGACAAGTGGAGAACCATTGCATCCAACCCTCGACTAGAGGATGGAACTATTGATTGATTGATGCACACATTGGTGGATGACATTTGCTAAGTTGTAGAACTGGCTTTCTTAGTCCATCCATACCCAGCACCTTTAATTAATTGACAAAGGCGGAGACGAGAGTTGCATATGATGGTTTATTGAGTTTAATGAGTCAGAAGGGTTCATCTTAGAGGTCAAATCAGGTAACCGGAATCGCTCGTCAATTCCTCATTTCACTCGTTCTGTCCATTAGTCACCAAACTGGACACGAAACCTCAACCCTACCATATATAGGTAATTTCCGTAAGGTGTGGGTGGGTGGGCGAAGAGAGGAGGGTGATGCTTTGATGGCGGTGACTGCGACTGTTGTGATTGTGAAGCTGGGCGGCCATTGGTCATGCGGCTGTAATGGCGGGAAATGCTGGACATCTCCACCTGGAGGAGGATCAGCATTCAACTGCTGGTTATTATTGGTTCTCCAGGCTCCTCGAGGTGGCACCACCACAGCCCAGCAGCCGCTGCCAGCTCGTTGGTTAATTCATAGATTGCGGCAAGGGGCGCCACTTCTGCATTCAGAGAGCCTTGCCCCGCCCCTCGGCTCCACCCGCATTATGAATACAGTATAACCCCGTTAAACCAAACTTAAAGGTACCCTAGAAATTTGTTTGGATTAACCGATCATTGGTTTAACCAAGCTTTGGCTTTGACATTGAGTAAGTGTGTATTGCACATGTAATATACAATGTATGTGGACACTTTGATTATTGTTTGTTATGTATATACAGTATAACCCCATTAAAACCAAGCTCGGTTAAACCAACCGATCGGTTAATCCAAACTTTTTTCGGGGGCCCAGCAAAACACTACCATTTATCATATAAAAAGGTCGGTGGGGTCTCAGATGATCTTATAACCACATGAAAGTTTGGTTTAACCATACCGGAGTGGCCTGGGGTCCGACAATTTTGTTTGGATTAACCGATAATTTGGATTAACCAACTTTGGTTTAACCAACTTTTTTATATGATGAATGGTCGTATTTTGCCGGGCCGCCAAAAAAAGTTTGGATTAACCAATTGTTTGGTTTAACCGAGCTTGGTTTAATGGGGTTGTACTGTAACATGTACATAGATGACCTAATAGAGCATGTTTTGTTGCGCAGTTGACAGTTCTGTGTAGAAGTGAGGAGTTCAAAGATATTCAGTTGCGGACTAACGAAAAGAGGACTCTGAACACACTGAACAAGGACAAGAATAGGACTACCATCAGGTGTGCGATTTGATGTTCTCTTTTCAATATGACACTTCTGATTGAAGTTGCATAGTCCGATGCTTTTGAGTTTCTGTCATTATTCTGAGATAAATATATTAAATTTATTGTTATAATCTACCTTACTTATGTTTTAAATAACTTTTTATTTCACGTGGCTAGCTTTTGAGATATTTGAATTGCAAACATTAGCTTTGGCAAGCACGCCAAAACTCTTAACACCATAGGCTTAAGCACTAACGGGTTCTATTAAATTGACTCAGTATGCCCTTCTATGGGGCGATAAATGCTTAATAATTGCATCAGTATCTAAGTTAGATATGTTGAATCAAATCTAGATAATTGTTTTGGTTTTGAAAATTTGATTCTACATCGGACTATGCAGCTTTAAGCTTATAGTTGCATAGTCTGATAAAAGCATCACATTTTCAAAACCAACGCAATGACCTAGATTTGATCCTACACATCTAACTTAGATACTGATCCACTTATTAAGCATTTGTTGCCACATATAATGGAATTCTGGGTCAATTTAATAGAATCTGTTACTGCTGAAGCCTATGATGTTTTGGCGTGCTTGCCAAAATTAATTTTGAATGTTTGCACATCAAATATCTCCAAAGTTAGCCATTTAATAATAAAGTTCCTTCAAACTAACGAGTTTGACTCGATCGGGAACCGAACTCCCGATCTCCCGTACGCGAGGTCCGCGCTCTACCGATTCGGCTACCGCGCCCGGTGGTGGATATGTAGATAAGTGGTTTGGTTTTGGAAATGTGTTGCTTTTATCGGACAATGCAGCTTTATTTATCAGGCGCACTCATTAATGCTAGAGTGAATACAGATTTAGAAGCTGTGTGTGTTTTATTGTCAGAACCATGATTCCTCAATGCAAAATGCATTGTTCAGACGGGATGGCCGAATGAGTTAGCGCGTCCATCTCCCGTGCTGGTAGATCGTGTGGTCGTGGGTTCAAACCCTGGTCGAGTCAAACCAATGACTTAAAAATTGATACTTGTCGCTTCCTAGCCTGGTGCTTGGCATTATTAGGATAGGGCAAGGACTGGTTGGCTCAATGTCAGGATAATGTGACTGAGTTGGATATTGGGTCATGGTGCCGGCGGCCTTGATTCCCAATGGGACAGAACTATAAAGTCACCATGAGTGTGCACTGTCATAAGTTGGTACCCATCCTGATATGACCTTAGATGTTGCTAGGATGTAAAACAACAAACAAAAAAATGTTCAGGAGCCACATGGGTAATTCAGCGCGTGGACCCCCCCCCCTGCGTTGCCCATGAAGCTCTACCCTGGTGCTACCTGTCCATCCCGACCACCACTGTACTACTGCCGCCCCCTCTACCGGATACCACCCGAACCCACCAACCATTCCCGCTGGCCCTCAGCACTTCGAGTACAGCGCCTGAACCTGACGCGTGGTGTGTAGGGTCGCCTCCCCAATTTGACCCCCCACCTCCCTATACAAATCAAGTAGAGACCGGTAGGGTTGATCGTCCTGGGTTCTGAGCAAGATACTAAGGTCAACTCCTAAACATTGTATCCTACTTTGAAAAATAAAAATTACAAACCCACATATAGAGGTTCCGCGGTACTGAATTATTTATCCTGTCTAATTAATTTTTCCAACAGGTTTCCGATGGACGGCAAAATCAAAACGAACGAAATGAAGGTCAACTGGTACGTGTACAGTTTGCGTCTGTCGTTTCTGTTGTAGTTTTTATAGTAGTGTAGCAAAAATAGTTGTAAAGCCTAATATTTGGATTAGTGTAATTAATAAAGAGTTGTGAGATACCAGACGGGATGGCCGAATGAGTTAGAGCGTCCGTCTCCCGTGCTGGTAGATCGTGGGGTCGTGGGTTCGAATCCCGGTCGAGTCAAACCAATGACTTTAAAATTGATACTTGTCGCTTCCTAGCCAGGCACTCGGCATTATTAGGATAGGGCAGGGACTGGTGTGCTCAGTGTCAGGATAATGTGACTGAGTGGGATACCGGGTCATGGTGCCGGCGGCCTGGTTTCCCAGTGGGACAGCACTATAAAGTTGCCATGAGTGCGCACTGTCACAAGTCGGTACCCGTCCTGATATGACCTTAGATGTTGCTAGGACGTAAAGCAACAACAAACAAACAATCTATTATTTGAATTAGTATAACAAAGGAGCTGTAAAACCTGGTATTTGGAGTAGTATACCAATCATGGTAAAACCTATTATTTGGAGTGTAAGAGTTGTAAGACCTAGTATTTGGAGGAGTATGCCAAGTGCTGTAAAACCTAGTATTTGGAGTAGTATACCAAGTGCTGTAAAACCTAGTATTTGGAGTAGTATACCAAGTGCTGTAAAACCTAGTATTTGGGGTAGTATACCAAGTGCTGTAAAACCTAGTATTTGGAGTAGTATGCCAAGTGCTGTAAAACCTAGTATTTGGAGTAGTATACCAAGTGCTGTAAAACCTAGTATTTGGAGTAGTATACCAAGTGCTGTAAAACCTAGTATTTGGGGTAGTATACCAAGTGCTGTAAAACCTAGTATTTGGAGTAGTATGCCAAGTGCTGTAAAACCTAGTATTTGGGGTAGTATACCAAGTGCTGTAAAGCCTAGTATTTGGAGTAGTATACCAAGTGCTGTAAAACCTAGTATTTGGAGTAGTATGCCAAGTGCTGTAAAACCTAGTATTTGGAGTAGTATACCAAGTGCTGTAAAACCTAGTATTTGGGGTAGTATACCAAGTGCTGTAAAACCTAGTATTTGGAGTAGTATGCCAAGTGCTGTAAAACCTAGTATTTGGAGTAGTATACCAAGTGCTGTAAAACCTAGTATTTGGAGTAGTATACCAAGTGCTGTAAAACCTAGTATTTGGAGTAGTATGCCAAGTGCTGTAAAGCCTAGTATTTGGAGTAGTATGCCAAGTGCTGTAAAACCTAGTATTTGGAGTAGTATACCAAGTGCTGTAAAACCTAGTATTTGGAGTAGTATACCAAGTGCTGTAAAACCTAGTATTTGGAGTAGTATGCCAAGTGCTGTAAAGCCTAGTATTTGGAGTAGTATGCCAAGTGCTGTAAAACCTAGTATTTGGAATAGTATACCAAGTGCTGTAAAACCTAGTATTTGGAGTAGTATACCAAGTGCTGTAAAACCTAGTATTTGGGGTAGTATACCAAGTGCTGTAAAACCTAGTATTTGGAGTAGTATACCAAGTGCTGTAAAACCTAGTATTTGGGGTAGTATACTAAGTGCCGTGAAATCTAGTATTTGGAGTAGTATACTAAGTGCCAAAAAGCTAGTATTTGGAGTAGTATACCAAGTGCTGTAAAGCCTAGTATTTGGGGTAGTATACTAAGTGCTGTAAAGCCTAGTATTTGGAGTAGTATACCAAGTGCTTTATTTGGAGTAGTATAGCAAGTGTTGTAACGCCTAATATTTGGAGTAGTATACGAAGTGCTGTAATTGGAGTAGTATAGCAAATGGTGTAACGTCTAATATTTGGAGTAGTATACCAAGTGCTGTAATTGGAGTAGTATACCAAGTGTTGTAAAATCTAGTATTTGGAGTAGTATACCAAGTGCTGTAATTGGAGTAGTGTAGCAAGTGTTGTAAAGTATAATATTTGGAGTAGTATACCAAGTGCTGTAATTGGAGTAGTATACCAAGTGTTGTAAAGTCTAATATTTGGAGTAGTATACCAAGTGCTGTAATTGGAGTACTATAGCAAGTGTTGTAAAGTCTAATATTTGGAGTAGTATACCAAGTGCTGTAATTGGAGTAGTGTAGCAAGTGTTGTAAAGTCTAATATTTGTACTACACGACATGGTTCAATGAGTGGACGCAGTGGTCGAATCGGTAGAGTGCGGGCTTCCCGTGTGGAGGTAGGGAGTTTGAATCCTGTGCGAGTCAAACCGATGTCCTACAACATTGATACTTTTCGCTACCTAGCCTGGCGCTCGGCATAACTATCATAGGGCAAGGACTAGTTAGTTTAGTATCAGGATAGTGTGACTCAGTGGGATAATTGGTCATGGTATCGACAGCCTGATCTCCCAGTGGGACACCATTATAAAGTCGCCATGAGTGCACACTGTCACAAGTGGGTACTCATCCTGATATGAACTTAGATATTGCTAGGATATTGGTTGGTTGCTTGTTGGAGTTTTAGGACGGCTACCGACTTGTGACAGCTTCGACTCATGGAGACTTTATAGTGCTGCCCCACTAGGAGAGCAGGCCGCCAGCACCATGACCTGATATTCCACTCAGTCACATTATCTTGACATGGAGACAACCAGTCCTTGCTCTATCCTAATAATGCCGAGTGCCTGGCTAGGAAGCGACAAGTATACATGTTCAAGTCATTGGTTTGACTCAACTATGGTTTGAACCCATCGGTTCGAATTCCACGATCTGCCAAAACGGGAGACGGACGCTCAACTCATTCGGCCATCCCATCTGGTTTGCTAGGATGTGAAGTCCCAATGAACAAATGTACATGGTTCAATGTCAAAGCAATGACTTTAAAATCGATACTTGTCGTTCCTAGCCAGGCATTTGGCATTATTAGGATAGGGCAAGAGGCAGTGGAATGAGGAAGACCAATCGTCCGCGATTGAAATTTCCCCTACTTAATCAACTAATGTACCAGAAAAAAAGAATAAAGCTTAATATTGCAGCCTTGTCCAGGCGTCTCTGGGATGTCTGTCCCTGCAGGACTTCGCCTTGTCATCTGACATGTCCAAGATTTCACGCTCGGCGACCAGGATCAGTAAATGTGGGTGCAACATGCTACACCTCCTCCGGCTTTACCTTAAACCTAGATAAAAGATTCACCCGATACTTGCAGTAGTGGTGAAGGACACCATAGTCCAAATACTGGCGGAAACTGCTTTAGTATGGAGCAGGAAGTGGAATCCCTGGTTCCAGTATCAAATCGCTACTTATATCGGCACAGAGTTGATCAAATGCGAGAAAATGCAAAAAGACAAAATGGCGACCATGGAATGCCGTCGATTTCACTTTTAAAGTCCATTAAACTACATGTTTTATTACATTTTTCAAATCAAAACTAGTCTAAATATTAAGATATATGTGAAGAATATATTTTGCTTTTTAAATTAAGAATTTATCTGCTCATTTCATTTACCTGGCATGTAGATGTTTTCCGCCAGTCTTTATAATGGGTTAGTTTTCACCCTTACTGCCATAAGTACCGGAAAATAAACTCAATCGAACTAGACATTACATGTTGTGATAGCTTAATATGTTGATATTATCACCAATGGAGCTGACCAGACGGGATGGCCGAATGAGTTGAGATCGTGGGGTTCGAACCATGGTCAAGTTGGTCGTAATGCGAAGCATTGCGTTTGATGCGAGGAGAGGAAGAGACCCTCCCCCGCCCCGCGCGTCGCGCTGCTTTCTCACCTCGGCAGACGGCGCGGCGCGCCACCACCTCCCCCGCCCTCCACGCCGCGCAGCACTCGCGCCTCACCCGACGCCGCTGCTCGCCACCTCTCCCCTCCCCCGGGCCGGCAGCATTCACACCTCACCTGCTGTCGCCCGTCCCTCCTCCCTTATAAGGTCGCCCGCCGGCCTCCCTCAGGCACTCGCCCTCCTGCCGTCTCCCAGCTCTCTGCCTTTTTCACTGTTTGGGTCCACCTCGGATTGCTGCTCCACCTCACGCTACACCATGCCTCGAGGGAAGGGACGAGGACGGAAGGGCTCCCGGGCCGCCCCCCGCACCCCGGGGCCATCTTCAACGCCCCGGCGGGACGAGTCCCCGGCCTCCGCTCCGGCGTCCCCCGCGGCGCCCTCGGACCGCACCTCGGGTGCCGAGATCTCGGCAATACTCGAGGCACTCCAGCTCATCCGCCTCGAGCAGCGCCAGACGTCCGCCGAGGTGCGCCAGACTGCAGCCGACATTCACGCCCGGATGGACGCCCTGGAGACCGCCCCGCCGCCCGCCCAGGCCGTCCGCCCCTCCGCGGCCGCCCCAGCGCCTCGGGCGCGCACCACCGCCACAGCCCGCCCCCGCGCCGCCGCCTCAGGCGACCCTGCCCGGGGCGGCGCACCCGGACTACGAGAGGTACCGGCACCTTGCTACACAAGCCGCGCCCACCACGTCACGGGCCTACCAAGAGGAACCCACCCGGCACAGCCCCGCCTCCGCGGCCGACGCCGTCCGGGACATCTTGGCCTCCGCCGAGGCGCGACGCTCCGTGAGCCGCCAAGGTATCCCGGTCGACTATATATTTCCCTCCGACCTGGTACAGAGGGGGCCGGAAAGAACACCGGTCAAGAGGGGCGAGGCAACGAAGGACGAGTACGCCCTCGCCCTTCTCACCCTCATCGACCATCCCGATTTCCCCGCCCACTCCGCCCAGGGACTCCACCACCACCACCTTACAGTCTCCCGGGACAACCTCACCTACCCGTGGGAGACCGTCCGTCGGTACTCCGAGACCGTATTCACCTGGATCGCGGACGGTCGACTCCCCCACGGGTGGCATGACCCAGTAGCTATCAACCTCCTGAGAGTCGAGTGTATCGCCATGCCCGACCACCAAGCCGCCAGCACCCCCGCCCGCCCACTCGACCCTCCACACCGAGGCCCACACGTCCCCCGAGTCCAAGCCGACGCCCGAGTCACCTACGACAGGCACACCCACGGGGCCCCCTGCCCGGCCTGGAACCGGGACCCCGCCTCGTGCGATCGGGCCCCCGTCGGGGAGGCCCACGGCGAGGCGGGGGACAGGCGCCGTCACGTATGCGCCTACTGCGCGAACGTGAGGCGCATACTCACTATGCACTGCGAGGCCGAATGCATAACCAAGCAAGCCCGTGAGCGCCAGACCCCCCCCACCTCGGCGGATTTTTGATCCGCCGGCCTTCCCCCGGCCGGCCCGGGGGGCCCTTCCCGGCGCCTCACCCTCACCACTGCCGACAGCCCCGCGACCTCCACCGACAGCCTCCCAGCGACCACCGATCGCAGCGCCGCCTAGTCCCAGCCGGGGATCATCACCTCGGGCCTCACGCCTCGGACCACATCCCAGCCCAGCCTCACGAGGAACCCTCTGCCGCCGACCCTCACGACACCGCCTTCAACAACACCCCCGCCCAGACCCCGACCACCACCCCACCCAGCCCTGAGGACTTCGCTGCCCCCCTGCTCGACCCTCGTCGGACCTCCTCACCGGATCCCGCCAAGGAGCGGGCCTCCTCCTTTTTGGCCGCCCGCTCCCTGTCGACGCAGGCCCCGGACACTCGCCGCCCCCAGAGGGAGCCTGACCCCTGACGCGGCCCGCCTCTCTGCCGGCCCACCCCACTTGCTCCGCCTCGCACCCTCGGGCGCGCCGCGAGCCCTCTCCGCCTTTTGGTGGAGGGCTCCTCGGCACCCCCTCACTCCACTGACACTTGATTAACTGAACTTTATTCATTACTCCGCTCCTCATGAGCTTCCTTACATTTATCAGATTATTCCTTATTTACTTCTATTTGTCCTCTTGTTACTCTGTATGACCTGTATGCTCTGTCTGAGGCGTAAATAAAGACGCCTTATTTCCACCCCCGCCTCCTCTCTTCCTTTTCGCGCATCGGTCGTAATGCGAAGCATTGCGTTTGATGCGAGGAGAGGAAGAGACCCTCCCACGCCCCGCGCTGTCGCGCTGCTTTCTCACCTCGGCAGACGGCGCGGCGCGCCGCCACCTCACCCGCCCTCCGCGCCGCGCAGCACTCGCGCCTCACCCGACGCCGCTGCTCGCCACCTCTCGCCCTCCCCCGGGCCGGCAGCATTCACACCTCACCTGCTGTCGCCCGTCCCTCCTCCCTTATAAGGTCGCCCGCCGGCCTCCCTCAGGCACTCGCCCTCCTGCCGTCTCCCAGCTCTCTGCCTTTTTCACCACCCACCCACCCTACACTCCTCCTACACTTCTCTTCCAGCGGTGGAGGGCTCCTCGGCACCCCCTCACTCCACTGACACTTGATTAACTGAACTTTATTCATTACTCCGCTCCTCATGAGCTTCTTTACATTTATCAGATTATTCCTTATTTACTTCTATTTGTCCTCTTGATACTCTGTATGACCTATGCTCTGTCTGAGGCGTAAATAAAGACGCCTTATTTCCACCCCCGCCTCCTCTCTTCCTTTTCGCGCATCAAACCAATGACTTAAAAATGTATACTTGTCGCTTCCTAGCCCGGTGCCCAGCATTATTGGGATAAGGCACAGACTGGTTGGCTCAATGTCAGAATAATGTGACTGAGTGGGATATGGGGTCATGGTGCTGGTGGCCTGGTTTCCCAGTGGGGAAGCTCTATAAAATCGTCATGAGTGTACCCTGTCACAAGTCAGTACCTGACCCTAGTTGTTGCCAGGACGTAAAACTCCAACAACCAACCAACAACTAATGGAGCGGTGTTAGCTGGGCCGCGTTCAGGGTATGCCTCCGAGTCGTCTCGGAGAAATTCCTGACATCATGCTAGTCTGAACGCCAAAAGCAGTTGGTTGCCTCGAAAATGGCCGCCTCCATAGGGAGCAGCCATTTGCAATGGAAAAGAAGCGCCCTGATTCAAGTGATTGGCTGAAACCACTGAATTTGGTGGCCATTTTCAAGGTGCTGTTTGTCTCCAGTCTGAAAAGGGAGACGTCTCCGGGATGACTCGGAAGCGTACCTTGAACAGAAATAAGCCAAAAGGTGTCTCGGAGTCGTCTTGGAGGCGTACCCTGAATGTGGCCCAGGTTAGTTCCACGAGGACTCACTAACCGGAACTGGCACACCCCATGGTCTCGCTCCCTTAGCGGCAGACAAGGGGGCGGTGGGTGGGTGGGTGGGTGGGGGGGGGGGTAACCTCCCGCTTTTGCTGCCTCCCCGTATTCTTCACCACTTGCATAACAGGTATGTGTCTTTTCCGGATTAATCCAGATTTGCACTTTTATTTGGGAAAAAATAGACCAATGAGATTCATCCAGATCCGTTGAGAAAATTGGGGGGCGGGTTAGGGTTGGGGTTGGGGTGGGGTTAGGGTTAGGGTAAGTAGACTGTGTGAATTGATAATCTATGTTATTATTGTTGTTAATATTATTGTCGTTGTTCTTTCCACATCTCGGCGCTTTGCATGA
Organism: Branchipolynoe longqiensis; assembly: GCA_030323885.1. Lineage (NCBI taxonomy): Eukaryota > Metazoa > Annelida > Polychaeta > Phyllodocida > Polynoidae > Branchipolynoe > Branchipolynoe longqiensis. Next base: position 50,158,971 of record CM059195.1, on the reverse strand, counting down.
CAAACAACTTCCGATATCGGCAAAATTGTTGGATTTTTCATTATTTCAGAGACACATGCCTGCTAATACACTTTCCTAAAATTAATATGTATGTAAAAAAAAAACACTCTTTATTCAAAGTATAATCCATAGTGTTAAAATGTGTTCTTTGATGAATAAATTAGTCGTAGGACATGCTACATTGTCGCACTATAACCACATATAAACAATCTCTCTCAGCGTCATATTTCTTTCCATTCTAAATCTTTTATAATATGCACGTTAAAAAGAATTAAATGCTTACAATTTTTGTATTTCCTGTAAGCACACATCCAAACAATTTTGTGCTTACACTTGTTAAATCCGCTGTTACACCCCTGTACGATAATGCTTTTGTTCGGCAGGTATGGTGGAAGTGCTGTGGTCCAGGCCTGACTTCAAGACTCTGTTCAGTGCTGTCCTACTCGCCAAGTGCATCCGTGCAAAACTATGGGAGAACTCACGCCACCTCGCCAAGCAACTGGCCGGCATAGGTAGAACGTCGGCATTTTTAGTTTTCTTAAAGTTGCATAGACTGATGCTTCTGAATTTCTGCAAAAAGTAAAGCTTGTTTTATTTAACGATGCCTGTAGAGCATATTGATTTTCACATCATCGGCTATTGGATGTCAAACATGGTCATTCTGAAATATTTCTGTACAGGAAACCTGCTGCCACCACATAGGCTACTCTTTCCGATAAGCAGAAAGGGGTCTTTTATATGCACTTTCCCACAGACAGGACAGCACATACCACAGCCTTTGATGTACCAGTTGTGGACCACTGGTTGGAACGGAAAATAGCCCAAACTGCAAATGGGTCCACTGAGCAGGATCGATCGGATGACCGGCACCTTCACAGGTGGACACGCTACTGCCTGAGCTCCGTCCCGCTCCTTGAATTTCTCCTCTTATTTTAGGTTGAAGTACCTTTTAGTTTAAATGGCTAACTTTTGAAATATTTGAAGTTATAACATGCCAAATTAATTTTGGAAAGCATGCCAAAACTTTGACACCATACGCTTCTGCAGTAACATGTTCGATTAACTTAACTCAGTATTCCCTTCTATGTGGCAATACATGTTTAATAAGTGCACTCGTATATAAGTTAGATATGTAGAATCAAATCTTGATGAGTGTCTTGGTTTTAGAAATTTGATTCTTCTTCGGGCTATGTAGCTATGAAATAGTATATTTACTGAGGAAACAATTCCATTGGTACAAATGTGTCTTCTATTGTCCTACCGGACACGGTAGTCGAATCGGTAAGAGCGCAGGCTTCCCGTGCGGAAGGACAGGGAGTTCGAATCCCAGCCGAGTTATCCCAATGACTTAGAAAATTGATTATCACTGTGCACAGCATGCTCTGTGGAAAAGATCTTATAGAGGATTGCACAACCAACCCGCCCTCTGGTGGCAGTGGCGAGAACTAATGTGGGTAGAAGCGCACTGGGCAGCATGCTTTGTGGAAAAGATCTTATAGAGGATTTCCACCACCAACCCTCCCTCTGGTGGCAGTGGCGAGAACTAATGTGGGTAGAAGCTCACTGTGCAGTATGCCCCTGTGGAAAAGGTTCCTACCACTAACCCGCCCGCTGATAGTATTGACAAGAATTAATGTCATGGTTGAAGCTCACTATGAATGTTTCGTGGAAAAGGTCTATGTTATCAATTACAGATCAGATTTAATTTATTTAGAAAAAAATGTAATTAAAGTTGGATGGTCCGATGGTTTTGAGTTTCGGTCATTTTCTGAGATAAATATATTAGGTTGATCATTGTAATCTACCTTACTTTAGTTTCAAGTAACATTTATTTTAAATAGCTAACTTTTGAGATATTTGAAGTGCAACCATGAACAATTAATTTTGGAAAGCTTGCCAAAACTCTGACACCATAGGCTTCTGCAGTAACAAGTTCTATTAAATTGTCTGATCCCTCACTCTGATCTGAAACCACTAATAGCCACCCACATAAAATCCAAATGGCAACATGAGTGGGATGAAAACATTAATAAACTTTGAAATTGAACCATCTGTGGGAAAGCCACCACAGACTCATGCGGGAGGTCGGCGGGACCAAGTGGTCCTTAGCCGCTGCCGTATTGGCCACTCGTGGCTTACACATGCTTTTCTGCTCAAGGGCGAACCTCCCCCTGAATGTATTGAGTGTCAGTCCCCGCTGACACTCAAACACATTTGACTAAGTTGCGTTGATTTTTTGGCCCTGCGCCAACAGTTATACACTGCAGACAGTATGCATGACCTTTTTACTAAGGTAAAACAGGAAAACATTTTAGCCTTTTTGAGGGTAGTACCACCTCATATAGTTTACTAAATAGATTCAATCAATTATTAATAAAACTGTTCTTTTTCTATGGGAATTTGTTTCCCTTGACCACAAATATATGATTGTGAGCTTTCTAATTTAATGAGTGTCTATTGGCTGCTTTTACATGTAAAAGCGATGGTTTGAACAAAAAACAAACATTTCTCGCCGTGAATATAGCCTATGCTGCCGACACGGCGTAAAGCAACCACCACTCAATCAATCAATCATTAAATTGCCTCAGTATTCCCTTCTATGTGGTGACAAATGTTTACTAAGTGCACCTGTATCTAAGTTAGATATGTAGAATCAAATCTAGATAAGTGTTTTGGTTTTGAAAAGTTGATGCTTTCATCAGACTATGCAACTTTAAAAGATAATTTATGTTGCTTCCATCAGGTGACAAACTTGCCAACATTCTCGCCAACGCTGGACTTGAGACCTTTCAAAAGATCGAGGACACCAACCCCAGAGAACTAGAACTGGTTAGTAGTGTAATGGCCCACGGCCCTCCGACTCTTACCCTGCCACGCACACGCGGAAGAACGCCAAGATCCAATATAAGTATGCTTCAACTTGGTTTATTGAACCAATCTGCTCTCCGCGGCATCCACAGTCATCTGACCCGCCCCCTGACTCGCCAGATCCCACATCGACTCTATAGGTGGGTGGGGGGTGAGCTAGCCACACGCAGTAGAGGGCAGCCCAGTCGGGGTCTGCCCGGTGGCTAGCCTGCCGCCACCTAGCGCAGTTCAGTGTAACTGCGTAGGTGTGCGGCGTAGTCTCCGCCGCTACCACGTGGTTGTAGGGCTCATGTACAGACTACTACAGTAGCCATGCTACTGCAACTGTTGGTAGCGTTTAGTCCAATGCTTGTTAATAAATAAAGTGTATATTTCATGTGGAGACAATTACCCACAATGCACAGGGTCAAATAATACATATTTCATGGTACGTCCTGGAAATCCTTGAAAATCCTCGAAATTCCTTGAATTTCAATATTTTATAATTCAGTCCTGTAATAACGGCGAATGTACATTATCCCCCCCCCCCCCCGCCCCAAAAAAAAGTTTTTAAAAAGTTTGAATTTAACCAACAGCAATACAATATTTTACTATTTCCTTCTTTGTTGGATCCAGTATACATCTATTTATTAACTGTTTCCGCGTTGCTATCCTGATTCAAAATCAAACACTACAAAATGTTTGAGATGCATTCACGAGCACGACTAGAGCTGTACATTCACAACCAAGAGCAATTGAGTGCATATGCTATTGTTGCAGAACTGCATCATGTGCTAGAAAGGTGGTGGGATTGTCCCTAAATTTGAATGGTCTCTATGGGCGTAATCGATTAACACGACCCGGGCGATTCGGGTCACCCGAGTTGCTAGAATTTCAAATCGAACACCGCGAGTGGAGTTGACAAAAACATGTGCTGTGTGCAAAACGACCCGACCCCGCTAACCCACCTCTTGGCTGGGGTTTGCTAGGAACGATGACGTCACATTTGTGCTGGTACCATCCTGCAGGATAATAGCTACCAGTTCCAGGCCTACATGTTTTTTGTTGTAATAACACAGATTAATGAAATGGAAATATAACTAAACTATGCAACCATAAAATACTTTAAATCCTATTTTTGCTGTAGTTATATCAGTTATTAAAAAATATAAACACGTTTTGGATTAAGCCACCATTTTTTTCCACCCCGAGCATGGAGAAGCGTATTCGATTATTCGACCCGAGTCTGTAGGATGTGCGCATGCGCCAAAAAGTGGCTCGGGTGACCCGAGTTGATTAATCGATTACGCCCTAGGAGTAGGAGGAACAAGGTGGTTGTGATGACGGAAAGGCATGTCAAGGGCCTAGCTTCCATATACGCAGGTACGCAGCTGCGTACCACTTGAGATTACACATATTTAACAGAATTAAAATATATTCCATCGCGTTTTATTTCAATAGTGTTTTATTCCACCGCCGAAAAAAAGTCTGGGTACCACCTGAAAACCCCATGCTAGGCCCCCCTGCGTGTTGTGATTTCAGATGGTGAACCGACACCCGCCGTTTGGGAACCATGTGCGGGAGGCCGTGTCTCACCTGCCCAAGTACGAGTTGTGCATTGACCAGGTGGGTGCAATGTCCGCAGGGCTGTTATGCCGGTCCTTAAGGGCCTGTCACACTACGACGTATAGCCTTAGGTTTTGCCGACGTATGTGATTTTTGACCAACACGTCGGCGTACGTCGCCGTACGTCGTCATATGTTATGTATACGTTGAGCGTATGTCGGGTACGTTCCGGGTACGTCGTTATACGTTGTCTTACATCGCCGTGCGTCGAGGCTCCGAAAAAATTGTGTGCATGCTCGAAATTTCCAACTTATGTCGACATATGGCTCGTACATTAACATTTGGCTCGACGTTGAATGTATGCTGCATGTACGTTCGGGATACGTCGGCGTACGTTGGCAGTACATTAGGGATACGTTGGTATACGTTGCTGCACGTTAGCTGTATGTTCAGCCGGTGGGAAGTGCAGTCCGTGTACAGTCCGCATACAGTCCGCGTACTGCCAACGGATGCATTACATACTCCGAAGTACTTTGAACGTATGCCTGCCGTATCTCCAGCATATTTAACGTATACGCCATACTTCTAGTGATGGAGTAATGTATATGTAAAGTTGGTCAGCGTACCGTGAGCGTATGCGAGTGTTTTGCGACTGTTTTGCAAATGTTTTGCGAACGTTTTGCGAGGCATACGCTAGCAATAGGTCAGAGATACCTTCTGTATATGTTACTTACGTTGTGTGTATGTTGTGTGTACGTTGTGTATATGCCTATTTTGATCCCCCGCCGCTGAAAAGTTTGACGAATGCCGATGTACTGGCAAATTTTCGAACATTGAGCAAGCGCTGACGCCGTACGTCGTAGTGTGACAGGGCCTTGACATGCCCACTGCTCGCACACAGATGCACATACACACACAAGCACACGTACTCACATGCTGGTAAACAGAAACACATAGGGCCTACATGCAAACACGCACATGGGCGCACATACATACACACACGCACACACATGCAGGCACCGGACGCGGTGGCCGAATCGGTAGAGCGCAGGCTTCGCGTGTGGAAGGTCGGGAGTTCATATCCCAGCCGAGTCAAACCAAATACTTACAAAATTGATACTTGTCGTTACCTAGCCCGGCACTCGGCATTATTATGATAGGGCAAGGACTGATTGGCTCAGTGTCAGGATAATTTGACTGAGTGGGATATCAGGTCATGGTGTTGGCAGCCTGGTCTCCCAGCGGGGCAGCACTATTAAGTCACCATGAGTGTGCACTGGCCCAAGTCAATAGCTGTCCTGATATGACCTTAGATGTTGCCAGAATGTAAAACTCCAACAACCAACCAACCATTGAAGCTATTTCTTCTTTCTTCATGTATCTGCACATACTATAGATGACATCAATCACAATGAATCTCTTCTTTCTTCAGATACCTGCATATACTGTAGATAACATCAACAACCACACTAAATCTTCTTCCTTCTTCGTGTACGTGTGCATGCTGCAGATGACCTCGTACAGTGAGTGCCGGTGTGAGCTGAGTGTGACTGTCAGCTGCATGAACGCTGCAGAGCTGAGCCAGAAGAGCACACTTCCGGTCACCCACACCTGCGTGCTGCTCATCGGGGACGCTGACAACCGCACCGTGTATAAGTCACGCGTCAGGTGAGACGCGCCAGTGTTACAAGAATCACGCGCGTAGGAGACGCGCAAAGATTACCACCCAGGGCAGGGTCCACCCGGGCGGATGGATATCACCCAAGTACCCACAGGCGCGTGTGGTGATATTCATCTGCCAAGTTGGAGGAATGTGACTGTGAGGTGAGACCTACCAGTGTTGTAGAAGAATCAGACATGTCCTCTGTGGCGGAATGGTTAGAGTGTCTGACTTTTTTCTAGGTCGGACTCCTAATCTGAAGGTCAGTGGTTCAATTCCCCATGCCTCACCTCTGCCAATTTGGATTTCCACTGCTGTGTATAACTTACAGCGTCAATAAAGGCCAGTTGCTCTCATACCATGTCTATGTGGTGTGGGAGGGTAAAGATCCCTTGGGTCGGTAAAAGTATAGGCTCGGGCTTTCTATCGACAAACTGTCTAATGGTGAAAACAAGTCTATTCAGACTTATCCATGACAGGCAGTATAAATCATCAAGAAAAAAAATGTAGGAGACACGCTAAGATTACCACCCAGGTCAGGGTCCACCCAGGCAGATGGATATCACCCAGGTACCCACAGGCGCGTGTGGTGATATTCATCCACTAAGTTGGTGAATCCAATTGGAGGAATGTGCGGTATGGTGAGCGCGACCAGTGTAGCACAAGAATCACTCATTTAGGAGACGTGCAAAGATTACCACCCTGGGTAGGGTCCACTTGGGTGGATGGGTATCACTCAAGTACCCATAGGCGCGTGTGGTGATATTAATTCACCAAGTTGGTGAGTCTGATTGGAGGAATGTGAGGTGAGACTGGCAGCCAGTGTTGTACAAGAATCACACGTGTTATATGCAGCTACAAATGCTTAATGAATGCACCAGCATCTTTCAGTTAACTATGCGTGATCAAATCAAAGACCCTATAATACTAAGACGGCTCACTGAGCCTGTACTATGTAATCAAAATGATCAAACCCACCACTTGGTGCGCTGGCTGTTCTCTTGGTTAAACAGTTGCTATATTATATGTATAAATGTATATATGAATGTGACAGATGTGTGATGATGGTGATGATGATGATGATGATGATGCATATTTGTTCATAGCAATTTCATATTGATGTGTATTCATACTTACCTATATCATGTATAATATAATTGTATGTGTTTACATGTGAAACACCAACCAGCAGCCAGGCTGATCAAACCCACCACAAGGTGGCCCTGCGAAATTTACATTACCATGGGAGAGATAGGGAGTGAGCCGTCTTAGTGTTATAGGGTCTTTGATCAAATCTAGATAAGTCCTTTAGTTTAGAAAATGTGACGTCTGCATCGAACTATGCACCTTAATAATCATACAAATTCTAAGCAATTTTATACCGCCCCTATTGGGTGGAGCTATAGAATGTATAGCATTAGAAAACTGAATGTAGCGTATAATGACATTATGAGGTTATTACTCTGTCTACCTAAGTATCACAGTGCTAGTCAGCTAATTGCAAATATTGATGTCCCAACCTTCCAGGCTCTTATCAAGAATCTAATATTCAAAAGTATTACTAGACTTGACAAGTCAGAGAATGCTGTAATACAGGGACTTGTGAAAATAGGAGAGAGTGATCTCAAATTTAAGTTTGCCATACTGAGGCCTTGATACAAACTACTGTTGACATTTTGATAATGGTTTGTGTAGTAGTGTTTTTTGTCCGTTTTTTGGGGGGATGGGTGTATTTATGCTGCCCATAATGGTTTAATCTGATGACTTGTTTTCGCCACTAGACAGTAATAGTCTCATGGTTCCCCTTGTTTTATCACTTTCAGTTGTTGTGTAGCTATCTACTGCATGCATTCTTTCTCTGTTTATAAGCATTCATACTATTACTTATATATTATTCACATTTATTCTTAAATGTACCCACTATGGACCACTTTATGTAACTGCCATAATGCTGAGTCTGAAATAAAGTATCGAATTGAATAAGTAGGGCCTACAAGTATCAAGAAATGCTGGACGATGTGAGGGTTGGTGGCGCGGATACTGTCTGTAGGCTTCCTCTATGGTCTGGTCCTGGCTGTGGGTGCTGAAGCTCATTGCGCCACCTGGTGTGTTTCAGCGATGCTCTCCTGGTGAAGGGTGAACTCTGGTGTAAGCGGTTTGAAGTTCACCGCGGGTCAACGTCAACGGAACTCAGCATCAACTTCATCAGCCAGGATTTCGGTAGGAAGAGCGTCTCCCTGTGTAGTTTGTACTATATATTTTTTTTAATCCTCCAGTGTGTGATGTGAGGGGGATGGCCGCCCGGCAATTTACCCGACTGCTGGGAGGGGACAGGGGGGGGCACTCCAACAATGCGCAAGAGGAAATATAGGATGTACATGTTACCCTTGTATTTATACTCGTATAATGCGTTATACATCATATATATATATGGATAGTGATAAACCCTTCATCGCGTGTAATAAGCTCTGTAGTGGTTCCTTCCCCCCTCTTGTGGGGGGGGGGGGGTACCAGCATGCACCTCGGCCCCACCTCTTCTCGGGGTGGGTTTTGCCACTTGGTGGAAAGCATGTTTTTTATATATATTTTCTCTCTCTCTCTCTCTCTCTCTCTCTCTCTCTCTCTCTCTCTCTCTTTAACTCCCTAAACCGACCACCTCCCTAAATGGACCACCTAAATTCGGTCCCATGGTCGGTCGATTTAGACAGGTTTTACTGGATATATATTCACAATGCCACCTATCACTAGTATCAGTTCGTCACTACATGCTCACGGGCACAGAAGACAAGGAGGCTGAGGTGGGAAAACATGGCATTTATTCGGGCGAGGCCCCCTCGGCAGCAAGTCATGGTACATGTTATTGTTTAGCAGGGAAGCCGCGGCCGACCTAAGGTCATGTAAGGTGATGACATATGGGCATGAGATGGTAAGTGCAACATATGGATAAGGGCGGAACAACAATGATGAACAACAAGGTAATAAGCAGAAATGAATTTGTCCAGGGTAAAATGAGTGTATGGTCTACATTTAACAAATAAAGGTGATCTGCCATTTGCTCGGTTGTCGAGTGACTATTAATTATTAGGTGGTTAATTAACTCTGTTAATTAACTTATATTATAATTTTAACGTTCATTTAAAAGAGGGTGGTGTAGTAGTCAGTCGGACGGGCTGTTGCGGACTGACATTTGGGTGGGCAGCGTGAGGGTTGTGGATCGGAGTGTGATGTGATTGGTAGATGGATATTGGATTTTGATTGGTCGTGGGGAGTTGAGTGAGCCTGGCATGCTGGTGCTCACCCCACCCCCACCCCGATGCAGGTGTGGGGGCGGCGACGGGGGGGGGGGGCGGACAGCAGAGGGGGGGGGGTGTCTGATTCAGCCTCGCCGTCCAGCCGTGCCCAACAATGAACCCGAATGGGCATAACCGCTCATTCCAGACCATTAGTATCGCCATTAGAGCTTCACGTAAAGAAGATAAATATATCCAGATAACAATTCCAATGTGCATTAGCTTATCTACTATGTATATATACACATTTACATATACATATATGTTTTTATACATACATTGTACATATATATATAGATATGTATATGAGTCAGCCTTACGAAAACGGGCCAATCGGTGGTCAAGTGAAGATGTTGGCATCGCAATTCTTAAAAGTGTAGTGCATTTCTTTGTTTCATATTAAATTATCCTAGAAACAAATCAAGTTGTTTTATTTTCTCGACCTTTACATTCAGGATAAATTTAAAGACTTTCCAACACCTCTGTCAATGCTAAATCATAATTATCCTGATCGACGCCGACATCCAATCATCGATGCCGACAACTTTAACAGATATCGGCGTCGCAATTCTTAAAGACTCGTACATTTCTTTGTTTTATATTATATTATCCTAAAAACAATTCAGGTTGTTGTACTTTCTCGACCTTTACATTCAGGATAAATTTTAAGACTTTCCAACACCTATGTCAATTCTAAATTATAATTATACCGATCGACGCCGATATCCAAGCTCGACGCCAACATTGACCACCAATTGGCCTCTTTTCGTGATCCTGACCCATATATATATATATGTAAATATAAATAATGTGTATGTATATATATATATTTTTATAAGCATTATACAAGTATAAATAGTTCGTTCGCAAATGAGAAAGAAAGACTAGGACTTGGTTTGGGTTGAGTTTATTCTCTGGCAGGAGAATATATGCCCTACCGAAAAAGCATTGAAAGTGAGCAGAGGGACAGTTAGCTCACGGTATAGGAGATGGGGGGAGTACAGAATGCCCCGCTCCGCAGTAATTAACATGGAAGATAAGATGGTTTCTCAAAACATTTAAGGGCTGCCGTTATTTATATCCACATAATAATAAATTATATAGTACATAATTAAATGTAACCTTTCTGGCCTCACTTAGTCACTCTGTCCGCGATTTTTTGTTATAAGTAGTAAAAAATGGTAAGTAAAGATCCTTAATCTTCGGTGGGCATACATCCCAAATATGCATTTACACTGAGAGCGAAATAATAACAAATCCAAAGAATATAAATTAAATTCGACCCCCCCCCCCCCTCGCCCACCAAGCATAGACAAGCACACATAAAACCCAGTGTTTGATGTAACCTTTCTGTGACCTTGTGATGCAGTTGGTGTCGATGTGCAGAGCACCTACACCCCGTTCTACACCGGCGTCAAGCTGGTGCGCACCTCTCCCAGCTGCACCTCACACGGCTGCACCGCACCCGGCCAGGTGAGTCTGCACCCACGTGAACACAGTCAGTGTTCTCTTACACCAAACACCACCCATCACTACTCACCAAGTGCGAAGACCAGACAGGATGGCTGAATGTGTTGAGCGTCCGTCTCCCGTTTTGGGAGATTGTGCGATTAGAACCCAGGGCCGCGTTCAGGGTATGTCTCAGAGTCGACTCTGCGACATCTCGGCAATGGCTTTTTTCCCCCCAATTTGCGTTTAACGCGTGCCTCGGTGTTGACTCCGAGAGGTCACCCTTTTCGAGTAGGAGGCGACAATGCCTCCAAAATGGCTATGTATGTCAGCCAATCAGAGCTGTTCTTTCAATTGCAAATGGCTGCAGGAAGTGCACTTTATGGAGACCACCATTTTCGAGGCACCCAACTGCTAAAACACCGTTCAGCGTAGCACAGCATTTGGAATTTCAACGAAGCACCTCCGAGGCACCGAGTTGAATGCGGCCCTAGTCGAGTCAAACCAATGACTTAAAAATGTATACTTGTTGCTTCCTAGCCAGGCGCTCAGCATTATTAGGATAGGGCAAGGACTGGTTGGTTCAGTATCAGGATAATGTGACTTAGTGGGATATCAGGTCATGGTGCTGGTGGCTTGGTCTCAGCAGTGGAGTATCACTATTAAGTCACCATGAGTGCGCACTGTCACAGATGTTGCCAAGATGTAAAACTCCAACAACCAACCCACCGAATGCGCAGTTAGTTTACTGTTGCATACTCCGATAGAAGTATAACATTTCAAAAGCAATACACTTATAGATGTAGATTTAAACTTTTACCCCAGCCACACTACTGCTTACCAACACTTTGCGACCACAAAATAGAGAAGTCGCAAATCGTCACAAAATCCTTGCAAGTTGTCACAATATGCTGCTCAGCGGTCTCCGACCTTGCGACCAGACGCAAGGTTGCAGCCACTGCACTAAAGACTTCCTTGCGACCAAAGTGGTCACCTAGAGGTTAGCAACCATTGCTTTGGTCGCAACAAGGTGGGTTCTTTAGTCCAAAGTTGTCGCAAAGTTGTCGCAAGCTGCAGTGTGACTGTGGCTATAGATACTGATGCACTTATTAAAGTTGCAGAGTCTGATCGTTTTGGGTTTCTGTAATTTTTCTGAGATAAATGTAATTGAAAATGGCTCGGTAATATTGTGTCATTGAAAATAGCTTGGTAATATAGCACTCCTCGTGACAAAGCTGTGTATGCAATTGACTTTTTCATGTGCAGATGATGAAAGAGCAAGGGAAAGGTGGACCGCTTGCAGATATTGCTGGTAGGTTCAGAGACTTCCTTCTAGCTAAGTGTGCACTGAATTGAGCGGCTACAATTCATGTAGAGCTGCCAACCATTACGATTTCTGCGGAATCATTACGATTTTCTGCCTTTCATTATGCCATTACCCCCGTACTTTTATATATATATAATATATAATACATGTATATATATATATTTATACTATATATATGTGTGTAATATATATATGTGTGTGTATAATATATACACATATACATATGCAAGTGGCTAAATGCTTATTTACATGTCGTTGAGGGTGTTTAAAAAAGAAAAACCCAGAAACTTGAGGACTAGAGCAAGCCTCAAACCCACAGTTCTGCCATTCAGGAGCTAGGTTCCTAACCATTGGGCTCTCTAGGCCACAAAGCCCAAGTACAAATGTGCTATGTAAGCAGTATGATATGAACAAGTTAACGCTTTCCCATTTCCAAATGTTGGCAGCTTTGGCTTTAAGTGTTTTTTTTTAACAGTATGGGAACACAATATGTAATTATATCCCATTCCTATGATGTTTGAGTATTATTAAACACAAAAAACTATTGAGATATATATATGGGCTATAGTCCGCGATTCACGCGAAAATCATTACTCTTTCCCATTTTCAAATGTTGGCAGCTATGTTAATCTATGCTGTATAAATACGTGTATTATATAGTTCGTTGTTTCACTGTGTAGGGATTCCGATATATCCATGTGAGCAAAAGTATTGTCGTCATACTCATAGCTATAGCTAGGATTTTTTGTTTGGGGTTGCAATCTGACTGAACCCTTACACTCTGCTTGCTAGTTCAGTCTCACAATATACCGTAGTCTGTGTCTACTACTATATTAGAAGATAAACTGAGTTATAAGTAATCTGAATGTACCCTTACACCCTGCTCACTAGTACAGTCTGACGATGTGCTATGGGAGTCTTGTCTGTGTCTATTACTGTATTACGAGATACACTGAGTTAATAAGCTGAGTGCAGCCTTACAGTTACACCCAGCCCACTAGTCCAGTCTCACAATGTGTTGTGGTAGTCTTATCTCTGTCTGCCTATTACTGGATACACTGAGTTAATAAGCTGAGTGTACCCTTACAGTTACACCCAGCCCACTAGTCCAGTCTCACAATGTGTTGTGGTAGTCTTATCTCTGTCTGCCTATTATGGGATACACTGAGTTAATAAGCTGAGTGCAGCCTTACAGTTACACCCAGCCCACTAGTCCAGTCTCACAATGTGTTGTGGTAGTCTTATCTCTGTCTGCCTATTACGGGATACACTGAGTTAATAAGCTGAGTGTACCCTTACAGTTACACCCAGCCCACTAGTCCAGTCTCACAATGTGTTGCAGTAGTCTTATCTCTGTCTGCCTATTACGGGATACACTGAGTTAATAAGCTGAGTGTACCCTTACAGTTACACCCAGCCCACTAGTCCAGTCTCACAATGTGTTACGGTAGTCTTATCTCTGTCTGCCTATTACAAGATACACTGAGTTAATAAGCTGAGCATACCCTTATACTCTAGCTGACGAGTCCAGTTTTACAATATACTGTGAGAGTCTAGTCTATAGCCGTGTTTACACGGGAGAGTTAAATCGCTTCATATAAATCGCCTTGCCTAGTTCGCCTCACATTCGCTGTGTAAACGCGCCACTGAAGCTGATTAGGGCTGATTCGCTTCATATGATTCGCTTTATGAATACCTGGTCGCGAGGTGGTTTATTTGAAGCGATTCAGCTGGTTCCCGGACGGCGATAGTGTAAAATAGCAGTGCTCGCCGGCTACAGGCTCAGCTGTAACTATCGCTGGTGCCCGGCAGTGTTAGGGACCGATTAGGCCGAAATCTATTGAATGCGATCATATTTAACAGAATTACATACTCAAATAATGAAATTTAATTAAATTAACCTTAAATTCCAAGCGATATTAACGTAGCAGCTACATCGGCGTCGAATCGCCGAGTGTAAACTAAACAAATAGCAGTGCTCGCCGGCTACAGGCGGACCACTAAGGCTGCTGGTTCCCGGCGCCGAAACACTTTCAAACTCGGTCCGTGTAAACACGCCACTACATCGCTTCATATAAATCGATTTGCCTAATTCGCTTCACAATTGTCCATGTAAACACGGCTTTACTCTGTCTATTACGGTATTAGGAGGTACACTGAGTTAATAAATAAGCTGAGTGAACCTTTACACCCTGCTCGCTAGTCCAGTTTTACAATCAGGGATGAAAGTGGTCTCCGGGAAAAAAAGCGGAAATGCTGATATTCTCCCATTGGTTTAGCATTGTCAGGGAATCGCGGAAAATTCCAGGAAGTCGGGTTTCATAAAATTCCTTTGAAACACATATTAGTAGTATATGCTGATAGTGCTGAGTGTGTGCACCACACAATAGTGTACGCTGATGGTGCTGCAGCGTAAAACAACATATTAGTATACAGTTATAGTGCTGCGGCGTTTGAACAACGTATTAGTATACACTTATAGCTACAGGGAAAATCGCGGAAATCCGCGAAATCGCGGAAATCTTTCATCCTTGTACAATGTGCTGTTGGAGTCTTGCTTGTGTCTATATTTGTTAGATGATATTTCACTCTGCTCGCTAGTCCAGCCTCACAAAGTGCTGTGGTAGTCTTGTCTATGTCTATTACTGTATTAGGAGATACACTGATTTAATAGATAATCTGAGTGTACCCTTATGGGGAGCGGGACATAGCTCAGGCAGTAGAGTGTCCACCTATGAAGGTGTCGGTCCTTGGAACAATTCTGCTCAATGAACCCATTTGCAGTTTGGGCTATTTTCCGTTCCAACCAGTAGTCCACAACTGGTTCATCAAAGGCTGTGGTATGTAGTGTGCTGTGCTGTCTGTGGGAAAGTGCATATAAAAGACCCCTTGCTGCTTATCGGAAAGAGTAGCCTATGTGGCGGCAGCGGGTTTCCTCCAAAGAAATATATCAGAATGACCATATGTTTGATGTCTAATAGCCGATAATAAAAGTCAATGTGCTCTAGAGGCATCATTAAATAAAACAAGCTTTACTTTTTTAATGTACCCTTGCACTCTACTCGCTATTTCAATATTATAATTTGTTGTGGAAGTCTAGTCTATGTCTATTACTGTATTAGAAGATGTACTGAGTTGTGGTGTTCTCTGTGGCAGAGTGGTTAGTGTTTGACTTTTTCTAGGTCAGACTCCTAATCTGAAGGTCGGTGGTTTGATTTCCCATGCCATCACCTCTGACAATTTTGTTTTCCACCACTGGGCACAACTTACAGCATCATCAAAGGCCAGTTGCTCTCATACCATGTCTATGTGCTGTGGGAGGTTAAAAATCCCTTGGGTCGGTAAAAGGGTAGGCTCGGGCTTTTTATCGACCGACTGTCTAATGGTGAAAACAAGACTATTCAGACTTATCCATCTGAGGCAGTATAAATCTTCAAGAAAAAAAAGAAGAAAAAAAAGCTGACTGAACCTTTACACCATGACCACCAGGAGCGGGCCCGGCGCTGCTGCCAGGCCGCCGGAAATGCAGCCATAACTGCGGCGACAAGGCTATGTGTGCGCATGACTGCTGTAAGCACGGAGTTCCGGTGCGCGGCGGGCGGGGGCAGTCAGCCATCGACTGTTACCAGCAGGAGCTGCGCCAGCGAACCTCCACCATAGCCGCCACCCCGAGCCTCAAGAGACTCAAGGTGACTTGGGCATAGCAGGGTCCGTACGGGCCCTGCAAAGTCTCAACAAGTCTTGAACTTCATTTGCCCCATTTCAAGGCTTTGAAAAGCATTGAATTTAAGCTTTTTTTGGTAATTACCTATTTTGGGTAACTAGTCTTGAAAAGTGTTGAATTGAACCTATTTTGGGTAATTAGTCTTGAAAAGCCTTGAATTTAACCTATTTTGGGTAATTAGTCTTGAAAACCGTTGAATTTGACCTAATTTGGGTAATTAGTCTTAAAAGTGTTGAATTCCATTAAACTGTCCCCACTGATCTAAATTAGTCCGAAATTGAAATTCGGCATAAGATAATCCATTGTTTGTTGTTTTTTCCTGAAATGCAAATGAAAATAGTCCTGAATTCCTATCAAAAGAGCCTTGAATTCCATATCTTTACATTTGTGCGGACCCTGCTTACCTGACGAAGGGCCTTGGCCGGTTCGCCTACACCCCACATGCAGGCCCTCAGCTGCCGGCCCTATTGGGAGGCGACGTGCCGACCCCAGCGTCCTTGTCTCCAACCACACCCAGGTCAGCCAAGATGGCGCCGTACGCCACGCCCCTACTGGGCTCTGCCAGGAGAACCCCAGCATGCACTGCCCCCACTTCCGCTGCCACCACTTCCGCTGTCACCACCGCCCACAACGTCGCCGCCAATACCGCTGTCACAAGTGGTGTCACTGTCAGTGTCACCGCCACACCGCGTCAACAGAACTGGGATGACATCGACCTGCACCTCCAAAGGACCAGTGTCGGACGCAGATGGTCCACGGGTCCAGGTAAAGTTGGCTTCTTTACAAAATTAGAAATTTTGTTTACCCATTTGGGATAGTTCTTTTTTTGTTCTAGGCCTACATATAGCTTAATTATTTGATACTTGAAATATATACAGTGGAATTGTGTCGACTCTGTCTGTGTCTGTCTGTTTGTCTGTCCGTTTTCCTCCCCGTCAGCAGGCGCGGTGACCTCCCCGCGGTGACCGAATCAGTAGAGCGTACGTGAGATCGGGAGTTTGGTTCCCGGTGACCAGACGGGGTGGCCTAATGAGTTGAGCGTCCCTCCCCTGTTTTGGGAGATCGGGGGGATCCGAACCCATGAGGTTGTGCGTTCGAACCCTGGTCGAGTCAAACCAATGATTTATCAAATTTATACTTGTCGCTTCCTAGCCTGGCGCTCAGCATTAATAGAATAGGGCAAGGACTGATTAGCTCAGTGTCAGGATAATATCATATGGTGCTGTCGGCCTGATTTCCCAGTGGGGCAGCACTATAAAGTCACCATGAGTGTGCACTGTCACAAGTCGGTGCCCGTCCTGATATGACCTTAGATGTTGCCAGGAGGTAAACCTCCAACAACCAACCAACCAACCACCCCTCCCCCTCTCTGTCTCTCTGTACCTCTCCCTCTCTCTGTCTCTCACTCTTTCTGTCACTATATGTCTCCCCTCCCTCTGTCTTTCTATCTCTCTTTCTGTCGCAATGTCTCTCCCCCTCTCTGTTTCTCTGTATCTCTCCCTCTCGCTCTTTCTGTCGCTATATATCATGTATATCTCTCCCTCCCTCTCTTTCTCTGCCTCTCTTTTTTTTGTAAAGTGTTTATTCATCTGAATATGACTTTTGTCAGCGCCGGAGCACTGGTCTTCCGGCCATCTTACAATTGGAAATTGACAGTCTATATAATCTAAGTTTGAGCAGCGCTGTCTCTGGTTATGTCTCTCATCCTCTCTTTCTGTCGCGATGTAGCTCCCTCCCCATATGTCTCTCTGCATCTCTCCCTTTCTCTGTCATTATTAAAGTATGACATTCAATGAAGGGACTACTTACTGGCTTATGTACTTTTTCAGAAGTTTCGACATTTAGTTATCTTTCCTAACATACCTGTGGTGCTTGTTTAAATTGAGGTTCGAGAATTAATTTAAATAAGTGCTAATTACGACAAATTCCCCGACAAATTGTTTTACTTATTTCTAGTAGATCATTATATGCTATTGAACTTGAAGACAAGAAACCATTTAACTGTCACATCTATTATTAGCCAGGGATGAAAGATCTCTTCGATTTCGCGGATTTCCGGATTTTTCCTGTAGCTATAATTGTATACTAATACGTTGCGCCCTTCCTGATATGACCTTAGATGTTGCCAGGATGTAAAACTCCATCAACCAACCAACCAATATGTTATTTCATGCTGCAGCACCATCAGCGTATACTAATATGTGGTGCAAACGCCGCAGCACTAGCAGCGTATACTACTAATGCCTTCAACCGCCGCAGCAGGGTCAGCGTATACCGATATGTGGGGCAAACGCTGCAGCACTAGCAGCGTATACTACTAGTACGTGCTTCTAATGCTGCAGCACTATCAGAGTGTACCGATATGTGGTGCAAACACCACAGCACTAGCAGCGTATACTACTAATACGTGCTTCTAATGCTGCAGCACTATCAGAGTGTATCGATATGTGGGGCAAACGCCGCAGCACTAGCAGCGTATACTACTAATACATGCTTCAAATGGCGCAGCACTATCAGCGTTTATCAATATGTATGAAATCCGACTTCCGGGAATTTTCAGGGATTCCCTGACAATGCTAAGCCTATGGGAGAATAGCAGCATTTCCGCTTTTTTTTCCGGAGACCACTTTCATCCGTGATTAGCAGTCTTACTTTCCCTCTCATTCAGGCCTACAGGGTGACACACTGAACCGTGAGAGGCCCCAGCTTTTGTATGACTGCAAGAACATGTAAGTTGATTGATAGATTAATTGATTATGGTTTAGCGCAATGCCGGCAGCAAGGGCCATATTCACAGTGAAAATCTAGTGGTGTATAATTCTGTCAGTCTTGTCAATCACATTCCTACATTGAAATTTTCACAAAACTCCGGAATGGTCAGATCTATGTCAAATGATATCGACAACCACCTCTGATGTAATTTTGAGGTGGTTGGACTTGTGTCAACTGACAGCGGAATCTAACTCACACAAAGTAGCCAAAATTAGATGTAAGTACATAGACATGACACTAAATCACTTGACACTTGATAGTAATTACATTAAAGCTGCATAGTCCGATGAAAGCATAACATTTTCTAAGTCAAAGCACTTCTCTAGATTTTTGTTGTTGGTAGATTAGTTGTTTAAGCAGGGGAAATTTCAGTCATGGACGATTGGTCTTCCTCATTCCACTGCTCCTTGCCCTATCCTATTAATGCCGAGCGCCTGTCTAGGAAGTGACAAGTATCAATTTTTAAGTCACTTGACTCGACCAGGATTCGAACCCACGATCCCATGATGTACCAATACGGGAGACGGACACTCTAACTCATTCGGCCATCCCGTCTGGTTTGATCCTAGATTTGGGGCGCACTTATTAAGCATTTATTGCTGCATAAAAGGGAATACTGAGTCATTTTAATAGAACCCATTACTACTGAAGCCTATTGATCGGGCGCGGTGGCCGAATCGAATCGGTAGAGCGCTGGCCTCGCGTGCGGAAGGTCAGGAGTTTGGTTCCCGGTCGAGTCAAACCAATGACTTATAAAATTGATACTTGTCACTTCCAAGCCTGGTGCTTTGAATTAATTTTTTTATATTTATTAATTTTTTTATTGAGGGCAAAAGAAAGCTAATGCATGGAATTGTAGAGTATCAAGGTCACTTATGCAACCTGAGTCGTGATGCCCTACAATCCAACCCAATTAATAGTTTATGGCAAGGACTGGTTAGCTCAGTGTAAGGAGACTGTGACTGAGTGGGATATCAGGTCATTGTGCCAGCGACCTGATTTCCCAGTGGAGCAGCACTATAAAGTCAACATGAGTCAACCAGACGGGATGGCCGAATGAGCTAGAGCGTCCGTCTCCCATGCTGGTAGATGGTGGGGTCGTGGGTTCGAATCCTGGTTGAGTCAAACCAATGACTTAAAAATTGATACTTGTCGCTTCCTAGCCAGACGCTCGGCATTACTAGGATAGGGCAAGGAGCAGTGGAATGAGGAAGACCAGTCGTCTGCGACTGAAATTTCCCCTGCTTAAACAACTAATGTACCCCAAAAAAAAAAAAGCGTGCACTGTCACAAGTCGGTACCTCTCCTGACATGACCTTAGATGTTGCCAGGACGTAAAACTCCAACGATCAACCAACTAAGATACTACTGACATGTCTGGTTTAACAGTGCATTGCCGGTGAAGAGGTTTGCGAGTGATGACTTCTGGTCAGTGACCGGTGGCGTGGAACTGGATGGAGACGACCCGGACGGGCTGCCTGATCTGTGGGGAGAACCGGCACCAAAGAAGCCCTCATATTCAGGTCAGCCGAGTTACTCCCACAGCCACGTCCGAGATGGAGCTGCTGAACAACCCATTAGAAAAAGTGTCGGAAGGGCTTGGCAAAGGAAATAGGCACATACATTCTTAATCTAAGAAGCAAAATATATTCTTCACATACCTATTTATATTTACCCACTACTTTTGAATAAATAATTGATTAAAGAAGATAATAATAGACTTTAAAACTCTAAGTGAGAGCATTCTGGTGCCGCCATATCTTGTGGGTTTTTTGGGGCATTATCTACCAATTTCTCAACTAAGCTAATATAGATAAATATAATGCATTGGAACCACTACCTCCACTGTTAATTCCTATTTGAAGCAGTTTTTGCTTGGATTTAGATATAGTTGTCATACACCTGTATTCTGGGTAGGGTTTAATTTTTTTTTATATCTAAGGTCAGCCTAGATATAAGATTCACCTCTACCCAGAGTAGGAACGAATGACAATCCTGCCTAAATCCGAGCAAAAATTGCTTTAGTAGAAATTAACTATAATATTTTGAGTTTTGAGTCTTTTTTTTTTTTGAGTTTCTGCAATTTTCTGAGATAAATACATTAGGTTCATTGGTGGTTTTCTTTTACATTACCTACATGAAACATCAATCTAGTTGGTGTCGGTGACCTTCATTAAAGGTCAACAGGTTTTTATTCTTTTGTAACCAAAGCTACATAGTCCAATGAAATCATCAAATTTTCAAATTCAAAACTCCCACCTAGATTTGAACCTATATGAGACTGTCTCAAAAGGTGCTAAGCAATATGGGACAAAACTTTGTCGATAGTAACGATCAAAACACTGTCTACTTATGCATTTGCTCAGGATAAACTGATTTGTTTTGTATATGGTGTTTCATAATCCCAATAGAATACATATTGATTTGGAGCAAATGTCCTTGTGTTTTCAGTGTAACCGTTTTTGTGCTGTTTTATGTCAATCGTTACTATGGACAAAAAAACGAAGAGTTAGCACCTTTTGAGACAGGCTCATATATGGAATTTAGATACTGGTGCACTTATTAAACAGTTGTTGCTGCATAGGGTGGAATATTGAGTTAATTTAATTAAAGCTGGTACTGCTAAGCCTATAGGGCAAGAATTTTGACAAGCATACCAAAATTAATATGGCATATTTTCACTTCAAATATCTCCAAAGTTAGCTACTTATAATAAAAGTTACTTCAAACTAAACCCCCCCCCCCCCAACAAAAAAGATTGGTGATCGTCCTCGCCCGTGCCTCATTTTAAATTGGTTAAAAACTGTTTAAAAAAGTGTCGGGCTAGCAGAAATTAAACTTTTGTAAGCACACAATCTGTGCAAGATAGTTACGTATTACGCACCATATTCCATCTACATGGCTGACTTACCATAACTGTATGGTTGTTTTACATGTTGGGAAGTCTACAAACATATATCAAAATGAAAATATTTGATTTTCAAAATTGAAACTTCTAGAACTGTATGATATAATACATTTCTAAATGAGAATACAGTATTCATTGTTTGACTGAAAACATTGTGATGTGTACATGAATGACATATAATCCTTTTATCAGTCTGTGGTGGTCCAATATTTTGTTTAAATGCTGACAAAAATATTAAAATGCCCGTCCAACCCTGATTTGTGTGATCAAAAGGACGATCACCGACACTTTTTTTAATTGGCCTAAAGTGAAATGGATTATAATGATTTGTTGTTGCTAATTGTACTTACAGCGAGACTGGTTTATCAGGATGAAAACATGGACGATATAATAACGATTGATGATGAGGGAGACGAGAGTTGTTTTGAATTCCGCGTTGATGAGGGATACATGGTGACATCTGGTGCCCAGCCCCAGCGTCAGACAGGTAAGGCCTACCTTTCAACCCCTTTGACGAACTTGTTTGTTTGTTTGTTGTTGTTTTATGTCCTAGCAACATCTAGGGTCATATCAGGACGGGTACCGACTTGTGACAGTGCGCACTCATGGCGACTTTATAGTGTTGCCCCACTGGAAGACTAGGCTGCCAGCACCATGACCTCTCAGTCACATTATCCTTACACTGAGTTAACCAGTCCTTGCCATATCCTAATAATGCTGAGCGCCAGGCTAGGAAGCGACAAGTATAAATTTTTAAGTCATTGGTTTGACTCGACTAGGGTTCGAACCCACGATCTACCAACAGGGGAGACAGACGCTCTAACTCATTCGGGGATCCAGTCTGGTCCTTTTGACGAACTAGAATGGCATTAATTTAAAACAATACATTGAGCAAAGTGCGACTTAATCGCAATCAATTTATTTAAAGTTGAGGTCTGATGGTTTTGAGTTTCTGTCATTTTCTAAGAAAAATACATTAGGTTGGTCGCTATAAAGTAGAATCAACCTTACTTTAGAGTGGAGTAACTTTGATTTTAAATGGCTAACTTTCGAGATATTTCATATGTAGGCGCGCAAGATTAATTTTGGCAAGCACGCCAAAACTCTGATGCCATAGGCTTATCGAGTAACAGGTTATATTAAATTGATTCAGTATTCCATTCTGTGAGGCGACAAATACTTGATAAGTGCACCAATATCTAATTTAGTTATATAGAATCAAATCTAGGTCAGTGTTTTGGTTTTGAAAATGTTATGCTTTCATCGGACTATGCAGCTTTAAGGTAGTCACGTGGGGTGTTTGCAAACTACCAGCTCCTCCATGAGATTCTTAGTGGCAACAAATGCTTCAATAAGCATCAGTGTCTAAGGTAAATATGTAGAATCAAATCTATTTGAGTGTTTTGGTTCTGGAAATGTCAGGCATTTTCGGACTATGCAGCTTTAATGTGATACAATATATTGAGCAAAGTGACTTATTCCCAATTATTTTATTTAAGAAAAATAAACACTATTTAATATTAGTTGCTTAATCCGGCGATTTATTTTTTAGATAAGTATATTAAGTTGCTTGTTATCACCTGGTTTACTATGAACTAGCTTTTATTTTTAAAGGTTAATTTTGGAGGTATTTGAAGTGAAAACAAACTAAATTAAATTTGGGCTTCAGCAATGACAGTTGATTTAATATTCCTTCTATGCAGCAACAAATGTTTAATGAATGCAACAATATATATGTTATTTAGGATCAAAATCTAGATATGCATTTTGCATTTATAAAACCCATATATATGTATCACTCACTCACTCACTCACTCACTCACTCACTCACTCACTCACTCACTCACTCACTCACTCACTCACTCACTCACTCACTCACTCACTCACTCACTCACCCACTCACTGACTCACTCACCCACTCACTCACCCACTGACTCACTCACTCACCCACTCACTCACTCACCCACTCACTCACTGACTCACTCACCCACTCACTCACCCACTCACTCACTCACTGACTCACTCACTGACTCACTCACTGACTCACTCACCCACTCACTCACTCACCCACTCACTCACTCACTCACTCACTCACTCACTCACTCACTCACTCACTCACTCACCCACTCACTCACTCACCCACTCACTCATTCACTGACTCACTCACTCATTCTCACTCTCTATGTATGCATGTCTTATATTATATGGTTGGTTGTTGGAGTTTTACATCCTGGCAATATCTAAGGCCACCAACTTGTGACAATGCACACTCATGACGACTTTATAGTGCTGCTCCACTGGGAGACCAGGTCCCTAGCAACATAGCGTGTATTCCCACTCAGTCACATTATCCTCACCGGGCATGGTGATTTAATCGGTAGAGCACGGGCAGTCTCGCGTGCAGAAGGTCAGGAGTTTGGTTCCTGGTCGAGTCAAACCGAATGACTTTAAAATTGATACTTATCACTTCCTAGCCTGTCGCTCAGGATTAATAGAATAGGGCAAGGACTGGTTAGTTCAGTGTCAGGATAATTTGACTGAGTAGGATATCGGGTCATGGTGCCAGTGGCCTGATTTCCCAGTGGGGCAGAACTATAAAGTCGCCATGAGTGTGCACTGTCCACAAGTCGGTACCCATCCTGATATGACTTTAAATGTTGCCAGGACGTAAAACTCCAACAAACAATCTTTGATTACAAAGGAGGGCGACCAGCTGGTCCGTCCGCTCGCTGCCTGCGGGGCCCGGTGCTGGGGGCCCCCCTGTACCAGCGCCTCCCCCCGCAGCCCCTCCCACAGAGCCGGCTCAGCAGGCCCCCGCCCGGCACCGTCTTCACCCCGCCCAGCACCGCCCGGCCCCCCGGTACTACCCGGCCCCCCGGCATGGCCCCCGCAGCCGGCACCGCCCAGCCGCCCGACGGTGGACCATCACCACCACCACTACCCCAGCCCTGGGGACGCGGGGAACAGGGGCCGAGCCGGGTTCAAGGACACAATCAGCCGTGCACACCCATATCCAACGCTGAGAGAACTGCGGCCTACCGGGGAACACCGGCCCCGGCTGCGGGAAACTGTCGGATAGAGGGCCGGGGGCCCGGCGTGCTGTTCTTCGCCGGGGGTTACACTGGTACCCGGGTGGGTGGTGGTGGTGGGAGTGCGCGTGTGGTGCGGCGGGGCAGTGATGGGGAGGAGGAGGACCTCTTTACTCCCAAGACAGCAACAGCAGCAGTGGTGGCCATCAGCAGCAGTATCAGCAGAAGGCCGCTAGGTGGCGCCGCGGGCGGAATGAACAGCACAGAGCAACCAGCCGAAGGTATTGCAGGACATTGTATATATTTCCCCCTCAACATACAGTAAAATCTCTCTAACCGATCACCTCCACAGATCGACCACTCCCCTAAATCGATCGCTTTATTTGGGACCCAATAATACCATTGTAAGGATATTCTAACACTCTAAACCGACCACTTCCCTAAATGGGCCACTTAAACTTAAAGTCGGTCCCATGGTCGGTTGATATAGAGAGGTTTTACTGTATACCCAACAGAGTGTTCAAATCGCATAATATCAAGGCATAATGACAAAATCAGTTTCAAGTGATCGAGTCCATGAAGTAAATCCTCCATGTTTGAATGAACTGGTTGTACCATATGACTACCTCAGACAAAGAAAATGCCTGCTTCCTGACCTAGATTGGATTATTACCCAGGAACTGCTCAACTTCCCGTCAATATCTGCCATGTGGGCTCTGTGAATTCAAACTTTAAAGTTCATTGATCTACTGGACTAATCTACTAATCAGTTCAAAAGTTGAGGGTAAATATATCCAGGTAGGCTATGTGAAGAATATATTTTGCTGCTTAGATTGAGAATATATGTTCTCGTTTCATTTCTCCACATTTTCGCCAGCTTTTCTATAGGGTTGTTCTTCACCCCTACTCAGGCTGCTGCAGAACGAGGTGACTCTTTTTTTTATCTAGTATATGGTTCGTTCTCTGAAGCTGGATACCACAAAAACAGCATTGATCAGCCTTGAAATAGGCTTGAAGTCCATACCTTTACATGTGTACTGGGGTTCAAATGCAGGGTTCGAAAACCCACAACACGCCACATGGTAACTGGATGCACAGCTCATTTGGTCATCCCGCCTGGTTAGGTGTTTGTGGCTGGTGTTAGCTCTGAGTCTTAGCCGACTCATACAGAGATAGCGCAGTGCGCATGACAGGTCTTAATGGCTGGTGTTAGTTAGCTCTGACAGTCTTACCCGACTCATACAGAGATAGCGCAGTGTGCATGACAGGTCTTAATGGCTGGTGTTAGTTAGCTCTGAGGGTCTTACTCGACTCATACAGAGATAGCGCAGTGTGCATGACAGGACTTAGTGGCTGGTGTTAGTTAGCTCTGAGAGTCTTACCCGACTAATACAGAGATAGCGCAGTGTGCATGACAGGTCTTGGTGGCTGGTGTTAGTTAGCTCTGACAGTCTTACCTGACTCATACAGACATAGCACAGTGTGCATGACAGGTCTTAGTGGCTGGTATTAGTTAGCTCTGAGGGTCTTATCCGACTCATACAGAGATAGCGCAGTGCGCATGACAGGTCTTAGTGGCTGGTGTTAGTTAGCTCTGACAGTCTTACCCGACTCATACAGACATAGCACAGTGTGCATGACAGGTCTTAGTGGCTGGTGTTAGTTAGCTCTGAGAGTCTTACCCGACTCATACAGAGATAGCACAGTGCGCATGACAGGTCTTAATGGCTGGTGTTAGTTAGCTTTGACAGCCTTACCCGACTCATACAGAGATAGCACAGTGCACATGACAGGTCTTAGTGGCTGGTGTTAGTTAGCTTTGACAGCCTTACCCGACTCATACAGACATAGCACAGTGCGCATGACAGGTCTTAATGGCTGGTGTTAGTTAGCTTTGACAGCCTTACCTGACTCATACAGAGATAGCACAGTGCACATGACAGGTCTTAGCTGCAGGTCATGTGTCTACTGTATCTTTCAGCTCCTCAACACCTGGCCGCCCTCCCCAACCAACATGGCGGCGTCATGGATACAGCGGAACTCTCCATGTGAGTAGTTGTTTGACTGGATTATCTGAGATTTTCTTTAATATGAATGGAGCCTTCTTGACGATTATGGATATCAGATTTATATGTCTATGTATATATAGACATATATATATATATATATATATATATATATATATATATATAATTTTTACTTGGGCGCGTGTTACCTCGGTATACAGCCTCAGGCTAGCCTCAGGCTAGGGAGAAGGAAGCACGTGAGGTACCAGCAATTAGCATATACAACTCACGACTGGATTACGTGTCGTTGGGTTGCTCCGGCAAATTTAGTCTACATACAAGCTAATACGCAGTAAGTATCATAAAAACTGTGGTTAGCTTAATTATGATGCATTAGAGCATCATTATGGAAAGTTTAGACTTTCTTTGGTCCATTTTGGACGAGTTATTTGGTTATAAAAAACCAAGGATAGAATTCCTTCTCGAAGGATTGAAACCGGTCATTAGCGGTTCTGTCAACACCCGAGTCACCGTGTGATTATGGGTAGAGATGTGGGCTCTGCCTCGTCTCCTGTGGAAATTCTCTCGTACTCTAATAGAGAGTAATGTTGGAGATGCTCCTGGGTTTCTTTTATAGACTCCCCACAAACTTTTTCAGGCGTTTCTCCGAGTTTCGTAGCATTTTCTCCAACTTGTTGACGTTGTAGTCACAGGTGGGAGAAGTGTGCGTGACAGAGGGATGGGCGGGCCGATACACTGGTCCCGACCCCGCGTAAGGTTTGGGCTTGACCCACAACCCACGCACAAATTTAGCTTATTACGCCTGTGTTATAACGGTATAAACACGTTCTATAACACCAATAGATGTCCAAATGAGTTTTAAACAACCATGTTGTGACATATATATATACCGGGACTGATCAAAATTTTTTTGTTTCAGCTCCTGATGGCCACGAAGCGGAGTAAGCGCGGTGCAACAGCAGCCGAGGGGCGTGTTCCGAGTGGCGGGGACGAGGAGTACGACTCCTCACCCGTGTTGTCGGCAGGGCCTGCGACACAGCCCGGGGCGCATATTCTCTCCGAGGAGGACATAGTGCCTGGCGGCGCCGCGCCTCAAAATTGGGAGACGCGGTTTGCGGCGATGGAGAGTCACATAATGGCTCTCAAACCACCGGTGTCTCGTAAACGGAGTGTGCAAGAAGAGTCTTCTGTGGAGGATTTCTCCGACACAGACTCAGAGATGGAGCTTAGGGCTCCGCCTCCTTCTCCTAAACGGAGAAAGAAGAAGAAACACATTGTTTCTTCGGGTGATGAGTTCACCAAGGAGAGGGGGAAGACTGGGCTTCGCAAAAAGCGCAAGACCAAGTCCAAGAAGAAGAAGAGAAGAAAAGGAAAGTTTCTTCTTCTTCTGACTCGTCCACGGATTCCACGTCTACGGAATCGGACTCAGACACGCAATATGAAGGTGTCTATGCTGCCATTGGGGGCAAAGTGGCTAAGAAAGTTGAGAAGCCAAGGGCTAAGCGGGTGAAAACCACTACGCTTATGCGGGAGAACATTAATGGCCATTTCCGCACGTTTAAGCCGGCGGAGATTATTTCTAAGTTATCAGATGAGTTAACAGGCATTAAAGGTGTTCCCAACTCCATCATTAAGGAGATGGATCGAGATGTCAATATGACGGAGGACCGTAAGAGGTTTGAGGGTGTGTTGCACATAGTGCATAAGGCGGTGCTTGGTACCTTAACAGCTATTGCTCCTGTAGCAAACAGAATGCAACAAGAAAACAAGTTCTCGTCTTTGGCTAAGACGATGGACAAAGGTATTGCATTGTTGGCGGCGGCAGGTAATTACCTGTCGTATCGAAGATATGAAAATGTTTTCAAGTCAGTTTGCACAGATGCTGGCAAAGAAGTGGCTCGCTCAAAGAAGGTGACTGATAATGATGGGAAAGAGTTTACGCTCTTTCTTGCTCCAGAGCCGATTAAAGGGAAACCTTTAGATAACACCAAAATGTTTGGCGGTCAACTACAATACCTCTATAAAGAGGTAGAAACTGCAGCCAAGAGTGGCAAAAACATGGATGGTAAGAAGAAACAGGAAACTCCTCGTTTCAAAAGGTCACGAGGGGATTTTCGTCCACGGCGGTTCACCAGGGGAACCAGACCGGGTTCAAACTTTGGTCAAGCTTTTCGGGGCCGGGGCGCTCGCTCAGGCTGGACCGACAACACTGCACGGCCACTAGGCCGAGGTGTCAACTCGCCGAGACCCTTCCCCAGGGGCAGGTCCAAGTAGAGGTTCAAACACAAACGTTACAAGTCCTTCCAGCCTCTAAAACCACACAAACTGTAAGCAACTTTGTGGCTGGTAATATTAATAATCATATTTCTGAGTGGCACAAAATTACTAGTGACCAAGAAATTTTACAAATAGTTAGGGGTGTTCATATTCCCTTCACACAAATTCCGGTACAAGGCAGGATACCTTTTCCTTATAACATTGAACCGGTTGAACGAGAGGCACTAACTAAACAGGTACAAAAATTCTTTGAGAAAGGAATTATACAAAAAGTGACATACTGTTCAGGAGAGTTTATTTCAAACATCTTCTCGAGACCAAAGCCTAATGGTGAGGTTCGAATGATCCTGGATTTAACAATCCTTAATAAAATGGTTGAATATCGACATTTTAAAATGTTCTCGCTAGATACAGCACGCGATCTGATTACGCCAGATGCGTGGATGGCTAGTGTTGATTTACAAGATGCATATTATACGCTTCCCATAAGAGAAAAAGACCGGAAATTTCTTCGGTTTCTTTGGGATAACCAACTCTATGAGTTTACTTGCATGCCGAATGGTTTAGCTTGTGCCCCTCGTTTATTCACTAAACTGCTTAAACCTGTTTTTTCAGTAATGGCGCGGAAGGGTCATATAATGTTTCCATACATAGATGATTCCTTTATTATTGCATCAACACAAATTGATTGTGAGAATGCAGTGTTGGATTTATGTGCATTACTTACTAAATTGGGGTTTTATGTACATCCACAAAAGTCAGTGTTTAAACCAACAAAACAACTCAAATGTTTAAGGTTTATTCTGGATACACAGTCTCTTACAGTGTCGATAACAGAACAAAAACTAATTAAGTTTATGAATACAGCGACCCAGCTTATTAAGTTACCAAAACCTAAAATTAGACAGGTCACAGTCCTTATTGGGATAATGATATCGTATGCACCCGCTATTCTATACGGGAAGGCCCATATTAAATCTCTAGAAATAGATAACAATTTAGCGTTAACACGAACTAAAGGGAATTTTGAGCGAAAGATGTTTATTTCGCAAGAAGGGCTACAGGATATTGGATGGTGGATGCAACATATAGCAAGTTCACCAAATCCAATCCGCATGGCGGAACCTAATACGGTAATTACTACTGATGCTTCGTTAGAAGGTTGGGGAGCTCATCGAGATGGGGTCACAACAGGAGGTAGATGGCTTGATGATGAAAAATCAGACCATATTAATGCACTAGAATTGCGTGCTATTTATCTGGGCTTATGTAGTTTAGTACAGATACATAAATCACAAGTTAGAATACTAACTGATAATACTACTGCCATGGCATATATTCGTAACATGGGTGGAACCAAATCAAAGCCTTGCAATCAGTTGTCTAAACTGATTTGGAACTGGGCACAGGCTCAACAAATCTGGCTGACTGTAGCGCATATTCCAGGGTCACAAAATACACTTGCAGACCATAAAAGTAGAAATTTCCATGACCATTTAGAATAGTCTCTCTCTACACCTTTGTTTAATTTCATTTGTGAAAAATGGGGTACACCTGAAGTTGACTTGTTTGCATCACGAAATAATAACAAATTACCTTGTTATGTTTCTTGGCATCCTGAACCGGAGGCTTGGAAGGTAGATGCATTTGCTATTACCTGGGAAAATAATTATTTTATATTTTCCCACCGTTTAGCATTATCAGCCGAGTTGTCAGGAAAATCGGTCTGGAAAGGACACATGCGATACTGGTGGTGCCCAATTGGGACACGCAACCTTGGCTGCCAGCAGTTTCACAACTGGCAAAAGAACATATACGATTCCCAAGAAAACTCGGGAATCTGACACACCACGGACCGTTAGTGGTTCACGGCGACGTGTCAATGACGCCCCTATTGGCATTCCTTTTCTAAGGAACCAGCTGCGCCAATTTGGATTGGACAAAATTACTGAGAATAGGATAGTAGCTGATGCCTGGAGACCAGGAACTGTCAAAATGTACACATCCTATTTAAAGAAATGGGGTGTACATTGTTTGTTAATGAAAGTTAAGCCAACAAATCCAACAATTTCACAGGTAGCTCGTTTTCTTCGTTCTCTAGAGGATGAGGGACTATCCTTTGGGTCGATTAATGCGGCAAGATGTGCGTTATCAATCATATTACCGAGAATTGATGGTGAAACAGTTGGAAAACATTATGTTCTTGGATATTTACTTTGTTCAATTTATCAAAGGAATCCTCCAAAACCAAAGTATAGTCGGTTTTGGGATGTGTCTGTAGTATTTAAGTTGTTTCAGGCTTGGCCTCACAACTCGTGGTTAGATTTAAAACAATTAGGTTTTAAGGTCGCGGTCCTGTTATTATTAGTAACCGGACACAGAGGACAGACGATTGTTGCTTTGTCTTTAACTGGATTAGAAATAGACAAGAAACAAGCTACCTTTGATTTAGCACAATTGCTTAAATCGAACACGTTAGGTGACCCTTTATCTACGGTTCACTTAGACTGTTTTCCGAGTGATCGGAAATTATGTGTTGTGTCAGCCATACGGGCTTATATATCTAAGACAAAGGATTTACGTGCATCACAACAACTATTAGTGAGCTTTATAAGGCCACATAAAGCAATTTCACGAGACACCCTTGCCAGATGGACAATTACGGTGTTGAAATTGGCTGGAGTGGATACGAGCAAATACTCATCCCACTCAACTAGAGGTGCCATGGTCTCCAAGGCATGGTTGCTAGGTGTTTCTGTGAAAAGAATACTAGCGCATGCAGGCTGGAAGACGGCTAAGTCGTTTGCAAAACATTACAACAAGCGACTAGAAAAGCCTACCGGCATTGCAAAGCGCCTGCTCGCCAACTAACAAGAATAGGTGAGAACAAAAACGTTGAATATTATATAAGAATGGATGATATTAAGGATAAAAATGAATTATGTAAAGGTCTCCCTAGCCTGAGGCTAGCCTGAGGCTGTATACCGAGGTAAAATAGTATAGTTATATGAATCTTACCTGGGTATAGATGATGGATAACTGTTGTTTTCCCGAGGTATAAGCCTCGGGTAGACGTGGGCTAGGGCCCACCCACCACGCCCTGCCACGTCTATCCCGTGTACCATTACGGGAAAATCATAGTATCCATTGTATTGAAAGATCATTTTTATCCTGAATAAGTAGGTTAAAATTGCTGGTACCTCACATGCTTCCTTCTCCCTAGCCCACGTCTACCCGAGGCTTATACCTCGGGAAAACAACAGTTATCCATCATCTATACCCAGGTAAGATTCGTATAACTATACAATATATATATATATATACATGTATATACAAGTATATGTGCTGTATAAGTATTATGCGAGTATAAAAGCATGGAAGGGAACTATTGTTATTGTCCATTATTGTTGCTGTACATGCTACTCAGTTGGTTGGCTTCTTCAAATATTTCTAAAGTTAACCATTTAAAATAAAAAGTTACTTCGGACTAAAGTAAGGTAGATTATAACAATCAACTCAATATATTAATCTCAGAAAATGATAGAAACTAAAAGCCATCGGGCTATGCAGCTTTAAATCAAAAATCAAATTAAAATCGATGTCAGTGTTTTCTCCGTGCTGGCTCCTGTTGCAGCCCCACGTTCAACCTTGGTGTCGAGTGGAGTGACGAGGAACTGACGCCTGACCCCAGCTCTCCTTGCACCACACCTGCCAGTGTGACCCATATTGAAGTGAGTAGCTAATCACGATTTTCTTGTATTGCCTATTACGCAGTTAAATGGGAGCGGGGCGTAGCTCAGGTGGTAGAGTGTCCACCTGTGAAGGTGTAGGTCATCCTATCGATCCTGCTCAGTGGACACATTTGCAATTTGCGCTATTTTCCATTCCAACCAGTGGTCCACAAGGCTGTGGTATGTGCTGTCCTGTCTGTGGGAAAGTGCATATAAAAAAAAACCTTGCTGCTTATCGGAAAGAGTAGCCTGTGTGGCGGCAGTGGATTTCCTCCAAAGAAATATGTCAGGCTGACGTCCAATAGTCAATGATACGAAAATCAATGTGCTCTGGAGGCGTCGTTAAATAACACAAGCTTTACTTATGCAGTTGAAACAAAATTGAACTCCCGGATTTGTTTCATATCAATATATTGCATATGTTATTGCGTTATTCAATCAATATCAAGTGGCTGGTTGTTGGAGTTTAACATCCTGGCAACATCTAAAGTCATATCAGGACGGGTCCCGACTTTTGACAGCGCACACTCATGGTGACTTTATAGTGCTGCCCCACTGGGAGACCATGCCGCCAGCACCATGACCTGATATCCCACTCAGTCACATTATTCTGACACTGAACGAACCAGTCCTTGTCCTATCCTAATAATGCCAAGCACCAGACTAGGAAGCGACAAGTATAAAATATTAAGTCATTGGTTTGACTCGACTAGGGTTCGAATCCACGATCTATCAAAAAGGGAGATGGACCCTCAACTCATTCGGCCATCCCGTCTGGTGTATGAAGTGGTCAGGTGGTAGGCACTATAACAAATGTGATCAGCTCCTTTTAACATGTATTCTGTCTGTTCCACTTGCTCTCCTCGCTGTCTCTGGGACAGAGCTGCTGAATACAACCCATTAGAAAAAGTGTTGGAAGGCTGGGTAGATGAAATTACCACCCAAATGTAAGAAGCAAAATATATTATTCAAATACTTCTTCATGTGAGCATCGGTGGTTCGGTGGTAGAATGCTCGCCTGCCACGCGGGCGGCTCGTGTTCGATTCCCGGCCGATGCAAAGCGACACTATTCATGCAACTAACGGTCTGGTTCACAGTTTCATGCACCCGCCAGGGGCCGTATCATGACGTGGTGTTAGCGAGCCAAAACTGGTTTTGGCGGGGATTTCTAGGTTAGCGGCGAAAAGTCAGTACGCAAGTAGTGTAAGCTAACACCATGTCATGCATACGGGCCCTGTTCTCTTCGAGCTCCTTGACCTGTCTGCCAGAACCT
Organism: Branchipolynoe longqiensis; assembly: GCA_030323885.1. NCBI lineage: Eukaryota > Metazoa > Annelida > Polychaeta > Phyllodocida > Polynoidae > Branchipolynoe > Branchipolynoe longqiensis. The sequence goes on along the minus strand of CM059195.1, from coordinate 50,125,090 downwards.
ACTGACTTTGACTAACTTCACCGACGCTGCAAGCTATTCGCTCACCGCAGTCTGATCAAGGCTACTTAATTGGCTGCCTTTGTGGTGTTCTCTGTGGCGGAGTGGTTAGAGTGTCTGACTTTTTCTAGGTCAGACTCCTAATCTGAGGGTCGGCGCTTCGATTCCCCATGCCCCCAGCTCTGCCAATTTGGATTTCCACCGCTGTGTATAACTTACAGCGTCATCAAAGGCCGGTTGCTCTCATACTATGTCTATGTGGTGTGGGAGGTTAAAAATCCATTGGGTCGGTAAAAGTGTAGGCTCGGGCTTTCTATCGACCAGCAGTGGAGTGGGGAAGACCAGTCGTCTGTGACTGGGATTTCCCCTGCTTGGGACAACTAATGTACCAAAAAAAAAAAAGAGAGAGACAAATAAGTGTTCACACTTCCTGTCTACCATTCGCTATATCGCTATATTTACCCGCTATTTAAAAAAACAAAGAAGAATTCATGAATTCACACTTTAAAATGTGAATTGAGACCATTCTGTGGTTGCCATCTTGTCTTTTTGTCATGTTATTGCCCTGTTAATAAACTAGTTGGGTTGAGTCCCTATGGGACCTCTATAGTACAGTGAACACCAAGCACACCTTATGGGGCCTCCTCTATTGTAGAATCCCCCAGGTCTCAAAGACCAAGATCGGGACAACAACGTCTCAGACCCGACACAGCCAGGCCGACCCGACACCGCAAAGTGAGTAGGTTATTATGTTCACACTCAGAGGCCGTAATCGATTAATCACCTCGGATCATCCGAGCCACTTTTTGGCGTATGGACACATCCTACAGACTCGGGTTGAATAAACGAATACGCTCGGGGTGGACAAAATGGTGGCTTAATCTGAAACTTAATATTTTTTTCAATAACCGATAGAAGTACAGCAAAATAGGATTTAAAGTATTTTATGATTGTAGAAGCTGAAAATCTGGGTTATTAAAAAACAACTATTAAAACAACATGAAGGAGTTGTACCGGTAGCTGTTATACTACAGGTACCAACACAGATGTGACGTCATCGCTCCTAGCAAACCCCAGCCAAGAGGTGGGTTACTGGGGTCGGATCGTTTTGCACACAGCACATGTATTTCTCGACTCCACTCGCGGTGTTCGATTTGAAATTCTGACGACTCGGGTGACCCGAGTCGCCCAGGTCGTGTTAATCGATTATGGCCATTGAGGCTGTAATCGATTAATCACCTCGGATCATCCAAAACATATTTGTGAACATGTGCAGATCATACAAAGTCGGGTTGCATAAAGGAATGTGCTTGCGGCGAAAGAAATTGTGGTTTTATCCAAAACATTAATTTAAAAAACAAACAAACTAATATACCTACAGCAAAATAGGATTTAAAGTATTTTATGATTGCATAATTTAGTTATACATCCATTTCATTAATCTGGGTGGTCATACTTTTATATTTTAAAAACCATCAAAAAGATTTGGACCTGTACTGGTAGCTTTAGTACATCCAAGGTGCACACAGGCCGTCAGGTGTCCTACTTTTCCCTAGTTTTCCTATTTCCCATATTTTTGTCCTATTTCCCCATATTTTTCTCTCCCTATTTCCCCCTATGTTCTCTTATTTCTCATATTTTTCCATGAGGCCTTATTTTGCCCTATTTTCATTAAGAAAATCCTATTTTGTCCATTTTTTCAAATCTATTGACCCGCTGCATTTTGTTCCCTTCAAAACGCCATAATTTTTCTGTTGAGAATGTCACTTTTGCTACATTTTTGTCAGGAAATGCCTATTTTCTAAGAGAAATAGGGGGGTACCTACTATTACTAAGCGGGGTTGCCTACTAAGCTAGGTAATGCTGTAGACTACAAATCAAATAGAATGAGACAAACAAAATATTACCTATTTTATTCCCATGATAGTCTTTTTTTGCTGTGTTATTATCATTTTTTTAATCGTTTGGTTCCTGTTTTCCTACTTTTTCATGTGACTGCATTTGAGGGCCTATATACACTATTTTCGTACATTTGCATATATACAAAATTCCTATTTCTTTCCTATTTTGTGAGGAAAAGCCCTATGTTATCCGTATTTTTCTGCCAAAGAAATCCCTATTTTCCTACATTTTTGACCCACTGCCTCACTTGCTGTGCACAATAATTGAGAATGCTGGAGACTGAAATAGTGGACAATATAGTTTTTTTTAAATTACAGTTAGTTTGATACAATCAAATGTGAATGTGAGAAATATAATAGACATATCTTTTTGATAAATTACAATTCTTCAGTTTAATAAATAAAGACAACATTAATTAACAGGGTTTGAATCGTCATACAGAAGCAGATCTGATGCTCATCCCTTAAAAGACGAGTTATCCAGTTTAGGGTGGACGGGAGGTAAAGTAAATGTATGTAGCTAAGCGGCAGGTCAGCTTAATGTGAGGTCTCTGGCAACGAATAAACCATTTTTCATTTAGCATTCATGATGGTAGGTTTATCATCCTAACAACAGTTGAATGCAGTAGATAGAGACACAATGACTAGAGATGAATGCAATGGATACGCATGTTATCATTGGATGTCAAGATGACACTAATGCATTCTCCAGCGCTATGAATTACCCATATTACTGGCAACATGTACAATGTACTTCATTTGTTGAGTGTTGCAATAATCCGGTGAATTTCAGCCATGTTTAGTTTGTATTGGTTAAACATAGTAGGGTGATCATTATAATCTACTTTACTTTAATTTGAAGTAATTTTTATTTTATAGGGTTAGCTTTGGAGATATATGAAATCAAAACATGGAAAATAAATTTTGGTCTGTGTACAATGGGCCCATAATTTCAGAATTGTGGTTGATCCAGCGGGGGGAGGCCCGAGACGCTCACATCACCAAGCGGCGTATGCGTGCCCTCCTCCTCCTCCCCTCACCTCCACCCGCATTCGGGCTCCATCCTTCAAACTGCTTTATTCTACCACACCCACCCACTCTCTTTTTTAAGGCCACTTCGTGGGGGTCGCCTCCTGGGCCTACCTCCTCGAGCTCCCAGGTCCTCCCTCTACCATCGGCCGACATCGAACAAGTGGACTGAACTCACCCAGACAATTATCATTATCCTGAAATTTAACCTTAACTTTATACCTGCCTCAAATAAACCCTCCTTCTCCCACACCAGTCTCGAGCTTCCTCTGTCCGGATCAAGTAGTGGAATGTACATGATTTACTTTAAAACTGAGTACTCCGATGACGGCATCACATTTTCAAAACCAAGACACTCATCTAGAACTAATTCTGCATATCCAACTTAGATAATAATGCATTTATTAAACAGCAACTGCTGTTACTGCAGATAAGGGAATACTAAGTCAATTTAATAGACCCCTTTCAATGTTTACAAACATCGTGTATGCGCGCGCAGCTTGGCTGCAGAACGAAGGCACACTGCCATTGAGTTTGTCGATATGCGCAGTGCAAAACTTTAGTTTTATTCAAAATTAATAGAAATCCAGAACCAGAACCTTATAAATTTAATATAATCTGTTTGGTAAGCATGTTATTTGTTTGTGTACCAAGCGGTTTGTGTCTAGGTGGTGTGGTTTTAGAGATATTTCACCTTTTCTGTATGAAGATTGCTCACGGCCATTGACAATGCACTGAGTTTGCCAATACATGCAGTGCAAAACATCAGTTTTATTCAAAATTAATAGAAATGCAGAACCCTAACCTTATAAATTTATTATAATCTGGTTGTTAAGCATGTTATCTGTTTGTCTGCCAATCGGTTTGTTTCTAGGTGGTGTGGTTTTAGAGATATTTCACTTTTTCTGTATGAAGATTTCTCATAGCCATTGAGTTTGCAGTGTGACCGTGTGCCATCCTGCAGCCAAGCAGCATATAGACCTATATGAAATAGGTCTATAGAACCTGTTACAGCTGAAACTGATAGTGTAGGAATGTTGATGTACTTCCCAATATTGATTTGGCGTGTATTCACTTCAAATATCTCCAAATTTTATTGATGGGATATGTGTAGCGTGTAGTGCTGCAACGTGCTCCCCCCCCCCCCCCCCCCCCCCAAACACACACTCACAAACACCTCAGCATGGCCAGGAACATGACTAGAGACTTGGTGGACACCCAATATAGGCATCTCAGTCGTGGAATAGCTGATGATGAAATGGTGCCTTGCTATGCTAATGAGACATTAACTGGTAGAATTTTTTGTAAGAGGACATTTAGGGAATGTATGCTGACGAAATGTAGCCTTGCTATGCTAATTAGACATTAACTGGTAGAATATACTGTAAGAGGTCATTTAGGGAATGCACGTTGACGATGAAGTGTAGCCTTGCTATGGTAATGAGACATTAACTGGTAGAATTTATTGTCGAGGACATTTAGGGAATGCACATTGACGATGAAGTGTAGCCTTGCTATGCTAATGAGACATTAACTGGAAGAATTTGTTGTAAGAGGACATTTAGCGAATGTATGCTGACGAAATGTAGCCTTGCTATGCTAAATAGACATTAAGTGGTAGAATATATATTGTATGAGGACAGTTAGGGAATGTGCAACTAACTATTTAGGTGTGAACACCATCCACACTATAAAAGGTTCCGGTATAGGCCGCTGAGACCATAGGCCTACTGCGAAAAATGGTCTCTAAGCACACCATTGCCTAGTTTTTCAGTTTATGCAACCAAGTATGTTGGGGAGAGTGCTGAGGTCAGTTACTCCTGGGCCTCGTTCACGGTGCGTCTCGGAGACGTCTCGGCGACGTCTCGGCGACGTCTCGGCGATGCTTTTTGCCTTATTTCCATTCAGGGTGCGTCTCGGAGACGTCTCGGAGACGCCTCCTATCTCAGACAGGAAATGAAGAGCGCCTCGAAAATGGCTGCCGTATTCAGTGGTTTCAGCCAATCACAGCGCAGCTTTTCCATTGCAGATGGTCGCCCCTATGGGGGCACCCATTTTCGGGGCGACAAACTGCTTATGCAGTTCAGACTAGCGTGACGTCTTGGAGACGGACTCTGAACGCTGCCCTGCTGTGTTGTAGTTAGTCCAGCAGCACTGATAGACAACCCTAAATGTCAGAATTTGCAATCTAAAATGCTAAATATTTAGTTCAAATGCTTATCTATTATCATAACCAGCTACATTTGGTGTGAATAATTGATTAAATCATGTAGTTTTATAGACTTGAAAAGTTTAATTGAGAGCTTGGAAGTTCCCTGTGTATGGGAAACCCCTCTAGGTCATGTAATGAGGGAATCCCATCCGTGATGTCATTCATACATTACAGACCTCAGCACTCTCCCCCAAGATGTTCAGTTGGATGAACTCAAAAACTAAGCAGAGACATGTTTGGAGAGCCTTTGATACCGGCTTTGTTTGTCTCTGGGTGAGGTATACTGGGTGTCTTTAATATTAATGTTATATTTTTGTTTTTCAGGTTCGGGGCTCAGCGACAAAGCTCCCTTGACGAGGCCTTAGATCTATTCGCGGGGATTTTCTAACCTTTGAACAACAATGTGTGATGGAGCGTGACCAGCAAGTTTGAGACTTAACATGAGCTATAGGCGTGTGTATGAATTGTTTCATCATTGATGTATAGTCTTCAGTGAAGTAGCAATTAATGTTCTTCGTCCCAAAAGTTCAATTCAAAATATATTTACCTTCCACAAATAGTTTTGTTGTGACTGTGCAAATAGATACTAGAATCCTTACAGACAGAGAAAGAATGCATACAGTAGATAGCTACACAACTGAAAGTAATCAAATAAGCGGAACCATGACACTATTACTGTCTAGCAGTGCAAAACAAGTCATTAGACTTAACCGTCATGGGCAGCATAAATACACCATCACCACCCCCCCTCCCAAAATACAATCATTAGATGTGCTGGTCGATATTAATATTGGGTATTAGATTTTATTTCAAAAGCTTACTGAAATGAAAATTCTAATTGATCTAATATTTGTTATAAACAAGTCGTGAGGACAGCATCGTGTCTTCATTAGCATAATAAAGTGTGGTATTCTAAATTTTAAAATGTACCTGGACTGAAAATTCAAACATACACAAGAGGCAAATATTTAAAGAAACGAATATACGAATACATATTACCTATTCCCAGTCGAAATGCAATACAATTTGATATATTAATTCAATGAAATTTGATGTGAATAGAATGAGCTTATATTTGTTATTTATGTATATTGTCATTCATGTTCATTCTTTGATGTATTAATGCATTTTATAAAGGTAGATAATGATATTCAGTTATATTGTTCCTTGATTTGCGCATTATCTTTCGCTCTGGTGCAAATGCTCTTGGTGGGGCAGGACTACCGAAAACGGCAACCTGTTCATAGTCAGTTGAGAGATGAAATGGTTACTGCTTTTGGTAAGTTGACAATTGAAATGGTTATTGGCTTTGGTTAGTTGGTGGGTGAAATGGTTACTGGTTTCTGGCTAGTTGACGGGTGAAATGGTTAGTGGCTTGTGACCTACTAACCAATGAAATGGTTGCTATGCAAGTATGAAAACAGACACTTAAAACAAAAAACAAGTCACTGAAATTAATACTGTATATAAGTATTTAATTTATTTCTCCAACATTTTCATCAGCCCCTTTAAAAATCGCAAGCTACCATATAAAGCATAACCCATAATGTGATAATTTCTCATTCTATTTTCAATTTTAAATAGTAATATTAATTCACAAACGGACGGAATGTGATATGGCTGATACGTTGAATGTGTCAACGAATCCATGTAGTGTCTGCAAATGATAACCATATGTACATTATTTATTAGTTCCACTTAAAACAAGCGGTAAATAGGGTTTTACTACAGAATAAATAACGTAGCAACTCCTTCAACATAGAAATCCACTCTGATCATAACCCTTGTATTTCAAGCACTATCTGTATGAATAAATAAATGACCAGTAATTTGTATTTAATTACATTATTACATTTAAACGCCAATACCCTTGAACAGCATGCTGCAGCTACTATGGAAATATTTATGTACAGAACTCAAAAGCAGCAAAACAGCATGCCTGGGCTTGAAACTGAATTATAAAACCCTTAATGTATAAATCCATTTCACCATTGATGTATAATTAAAATTGTACATTCATTTTTCTTATTTTTTGTAAATAATTAGATTTGATTATATTAACTTTGTAATATGAAAAAAAAAACACCTCATGCATTCAATACTTTCAATAACTTTGGATAATATTACATAACTGGGGCGAAAACAAGTGCATGCACTTAACCGTTAGGAGCAGAATAAACAATCACTCACTAAAAAAAAAGGAAAAAGATTAGCGATTATAAATATTTTGGTTCGAACTAGCACGAGGGTTGGGGGGGGGGGGGAACTACAACACAACATATGTCACAATCTATCACAGATGCTTTGGTGCTCCAACCTTTGAAGACTGAAAACCTGTCCTCTAGGTAAGATCACATAGTGCTTTAAATCAGCTTTTAAACATAGCAATAACAGCAATAATACCTGTAACATGGAAGCAGAAAAAAACAGTTTGCAAAAGACATTTGCACTATACAATTAGCCCATGCAATGAATGTCAAGATATCTTTTAGGCTTCTTCACACTATTCAAGACAAATGTCTGAGTATAAATATTCTATTTACACACTTTTGCTATAATAATTACCATTTGCTGCTCGCAATAAACTTAGCAATATTGCGTGGTTAGAATATTGACTGGGATCCTTGTGAAACGGTCTGTGGAAAATAATATGGTCAGATGACATCTCATGGTCAGAAGAGTGAATACAATGATTCAACTATGCAACTTTTATGTGCATCTAAATGCAAGTCAAACAGTCGCAAGTGGGCGATCTATACGAAAATGTATAAAGCATGATCTAAAGCCGTCCGTACAAAAATGATCAACAGCTCTCTGTATAACGAATGTTAATCTGTGTGTACAAAGAATGATGTAGACCTGCCTGTACAAAGAATGACCTAGACCTGTCGGCATACAGAATAACGTCGGGCTATGTGTACAAAGAATAACCTAGACCTGTCTGTATAAAGAATGACCTAGACCTGTCTGTATACAGCATAATGTCGGGCTATGTGTACAAAGAATAACCTAGACCTGTCTGTACAAAGAATGACCTAGACCTGTCTCTATACAGAATAACCTTGGGCTATGTGTACAAAGAATAACCTAGACCTGTCTGTATAAAGAATGACCTAGACTTGTCTGTATACAGAATAACGTCGGGCTATGTGTACAAAGAATAACCTAGACCTGTCTGTACAAAGAATGACCTAGACCTGTCTCTATACAGAATAACCTTGGGCTATGTGTACAAAGAATAACCTAGACCTGTCTGTATAAAGAATGACCTAGACCTGTCTGTATACAGAATAACGTTGGGCTATGTGTACAAAGAATAACCTAGACCTGTCTGTACAAAGAATGACCTAGACCTGTCTCTATACAGAATAACCTTGGGCTATGTGTACAAAGAATAACCTAGACATGTCTGTATAAAGAATGACCTAGACTTGTCTGTATACAGAATAACGTCGGGCTATGTGTACAAAGAATAACCTAGACCTGTCTGTACAAAGAATGACCTAGACCTGTCTGTATACAGAATAACATTGGGCTATGTGTACAAAGAATAACCTAGACCTGTCTGTATGAAGAATGACCTAGACCTGTCTCTATACAGAATAACCTTGGGCTATGTGTACAAAGAATAACCTAGACCTGTCTGTATAAAGAATGACCTAGACTTGTCTGTATACAGAATAACGTCGGGCTATGTGTACAAAGAATAACCTAGACCTGTCTGTACAAAGAATGACCTAGACCTGTCTCTATACAGAATAACCTTGGGCTATGTGTACAAAGAATAACCTAGACCTGTCTGTATAAAGAATGACCTAGACCTGTCTGTATACAGAATAACGTTGGGCTATGTGTACAAAGAATAACCTAGACCTGTCTGGGTAAAGAATGACCTAGACCTGTCTGGGTAAAGAATGACCTAGACCTGTCTGTATAAAGAATGTTCTGGTGCAAAGTATACTATGAATAACCCGGGGCTGAGTGGATACAAAGAATAATCTGGAGCTGCGTGTACAAGATGTGTGGCGACAGGACGGCAGGCCGGCTTGCGGATGCAGGCAGGCAGGCAGGCTGGCGGGTGCAGGCAGGCAGGCAGGCAGGCAGGCAGGCAGGCAGGCAGGCAGGCAGGCAGGCTGTCAGGAGGCAGCGAGTGGGTCCCTAGTCCGTGTTGAGGATGAGGCAGACCCCCTGCAGCACCCAGTGCGAGTCGTGCTCCGTCGTGTGCAGGTCCGACTCGAACACCAGCCCCACGCCCATGGCGTTGCGCCGCTGTGACGTCACGTACACTGGTGTCCGGAAGGTGTTCTGAAAGTCGAGGCGCGCCACTGGTTGGTTACATGATGGTTTTTGTAGATCCTACGCTTTGATTGGTTGGTTAATGATCGATCTAACATGGAATTAAAAGCTATTTCAAGGCTTTTCAAGGACGTTTAAAAAAAATAGGAATTCAAGACTATTTTCATTTGGATTTCAGGAAAAAAAACAATGGCGAATGGCATTTTCAGACTAATTTAAATCAGTGGTGAGAGTTTAATGGAATGCAAGGCTTTTCAAAACTAATTACCCAAAATAGGTTAAATTCAAGGCTTTTCTATGCCTTTAAATGGGGCAAATGAAGTTCAAGACCTTTCAAGACTTTCCAGGCTCCTACGGACCCTGGGATTGATCCCACAACATCCGACACAGGAGGCGGGGAGTGCACTGACCTGTTGCTTGGTTGGTTGTTGGAGTTTTACCTCCTGGCAATATCTAAGGTCTTATCAGGATGGGTACAGACTTGTGACAGTGCGCACTCATGGTGACTTTATAGTGCTGTCCCACTGGGAAATCAGGCCGCCAGCACCATGACCCGAAATCCCACTCAGTCACATTATACAGACACTGAGCTAACCAGTTCTTGCCCTATCTTACTAATGCCGAGCGCCAAGTAAGTAGGAAGCGCCAAGTATCATTTTAGTAAGTTATCGGTTTGACTCGTTCAGAAGTTGATCTCCCAATCTCCCGCATGGGAGGCCTGTGATCGACTGATTCAGACACTGCGCCCGGTACACTGACCTGTAGCTTGAGTCGGTGCGCCTCTATCGGGATGACCTTGAGGACAGGAAGGCTCTGGATAAGTTGCTTCGGCTTCTGCCTGATGAGGTTGCCCTTCACTGGGTCCCAGGCCGCACCCTCCAGGGAGAGCCCACTCGCGAAGCAGCCTGCAGGAAACACGCCAGCCTCATTATAAAGGGTCAAGGTCGCCCGGTCAGGCACGCCCTGCGCCAAGGGCACGGGGCAGGCGGCGCTACCCACAATGCAACGTCACTCCATGGCGACATCACAACCGGCTTCATATTAACAAGGGACGCAACGTCACTCCTGTTAATATCAGCACCGGCTTCATATTAACATGTGATGCAACATCAGTCATGTTAATATCAATACCAGCTTCATATTAACATGTGACCCAACCTCACTCCATGGCAATATCAATACCGTCTTTGTATTAACAAGTGATGCAATATCACTCATGTTAATATCAATACCAGTTTCATATTAACATGTGACGCAACCTCACTCCATGGCAATATCAATACCGGCTTCATATTAACATGTGATGCAACGTTACTCATGTTAATATCAATACGGCTTCTTATTAACAAGTGACACAACCTCACTCCATCGCAATATCAATACAGGCATCATATTAACATGTGATGCAAAATCACTCATGAAATATCAATACCAGCTTCGTATTAACACGTGACGCAACATCACTCATGTTAATATAAAAACCGGCTTCATATTAACAAGTGACATCACTCATGTTAATATCAATACAGGCATCGTGTGAACCTGTGATATGCTACTCTAGGCATTTTCATTACAGTACTTTCTATTAATTTAAATCCATATTTTAAACTTTATATTTTAATCGGAATTAATTATGTGGTGTATAAGAAATTATGCAAATATAAATAACGGAAAATTCAAATATTGTAATACCCTTCCGCATGTATTTACCAAAATCTTAACGGGTTAAATTAATCTATTTAGACGAATTCAAATTGTTACCGTATTTAAATGATATACATTTGAATTTCCTAAATCCAATCGGTTTCTTAAATATAAAGCAGCAATTAAATCCTGCGGTGTCGCTATTAATTAGTTCAGATGTCAGTAACTCTTATTGTCTACTGCATTCAAAGTTTGTACAAAATGGACAAAATCTGTACATACAAGGCAATTAAATATACATATATTATTTAACACATATGTATTCCTATATACACATATATACTGTATATATGCCAATATATATGTACATATGAAGAGTTCAGGCGCAAAAGCACGTAAACGCCAATCCAAAAATGGACATAAACATTTGAATCAAACCTTTCAGAAACGTAATTTTGATATGTTCCTTCTTTGTTGTCTATTACTCCATAACCATGTGATGATATGAAAAGTGGAATTACTGAGAATTAAAATTATTTTCAGGTAAAAATCTTTGATTTAAACTACATTTTTGGATTGGTGTTTACGTGGCTTTGCACCTGAACTCTTCATATATTTATATATGTATATATATGGTTGGTTCGTTTGTGGAAGTTTTACGTTCTGGCAACATCTAAGGTCATATCAGGACGGTGTTTACAGTTAACCTATATGTAGGCCAACAATATCCTGTAGGCTTGGTGTGGTACTTGGTAGGTTTTAGCGTAAAAGGAAGAGGAGACATTAGTGTGTTGGAAGACCCGCCGGCTGCTCTTGGTCTGGGGTATGAACGTGCTTTTTGTAGCGGCCTAATTCAAAAGCCGCCAGCGGGCGGAGAAAGAAAGAAACAATAAACTACCCACAGATTAAAAATAACCCACGCGCCGTTAACTAAACAATTAGCGAACAGTTAGTTATCCATTACACTGTCCAGGAAGGAAAATAAATAACCATTTATGATTTAGAACATAAGCTAACCAGTGAGGGTGGGAGGCATCAAGGACACAATAATGAGGTTTTGTTTTTGTGTAACACGTCTTTTCAACATGTTAATATAGATGCTATATAATATTAGTGGCTTAGAAAAAAAAGCTAACACTATATAAGCATAGGTTCTTTTAATTGGCATATTGTAGATGTTATAATGTAATATAAGGTTGTTTTATATACGATTACTAGCTTCTATAATAATGGTTGAGTGGTTGTTGGAGTTTTACGTCCTGGCAACAGCTAGTGTCATCAGAACTGCTATAATATTAAATAAGTAATAAAATGCTGCGTCTAAACACATATAGAAAATTGAATTAATTATAAATAGATGGCAAACGTTGGCCTTAATTAAAGAATGGTATTTAGAATATACACACATATAATATATATATTAGGATTAGGAATATTCAGAACTTTCCCCAATACCGCCGCGATTTGAGATGGTTCTAAACCCCAGTTGTTCTGCTACTAAAGATGACGATCGCACCACGTGACACACCCACAACCAGGTCTTTTGTGTCCACTGTTTAAACACTTTACAATATCCACAACATGTTGCACGCCACGTATAATACATTTATTTGCAATACTGCTGATTTAGACTTGTAAATATTGACATTGTGAAGCTCACGCCGACCATGCAACAAGGAGGGGAGAAAATGATGCCAATTCAGAGGTATTTATTAGTTCAAACACAATGCTGGCTGCAGGGGGTGGGGGTCTAAATAAAGACTTTTATAAACATTTAGTGCGGTTAGCCGGTGATAATTCGTGTAATGGACATCAGAAGACCTAGTCGGATGTGTTAAGTAACACAGGGATGAAAGTGGTCTCTGGCTCCCCAAAAAAGCGGAAATTTATGTTTACGGTAAGGTTACCTATAAACCAATGGCGAATTTCCGCGGAAACGCGGATATTCTCACCCAGGCTGCTTAGCATTGTCACTGTGTCAGGGAATCGCGGAAAATTCCCTGGAAGTCAGGTTTCATACATATTGGTATATACTGATAATGCTGCGGCATTTGAACAATGTATCAGCATATGCTGATAGTGCTGCAGCAGTTGAACAGCGTATTAGTATACGCTGATAGTGCTGCGGGATCACCGCACAGTTAAAGCTGCATAGTCCGATGAAATATCAAATTTTCAAAACCAAACCAATTATCCAGAATTGATTCTCCATATCTAACTTAGATACTCAGGCACTTATTAAACATTTGTTGCCATATAGAAGGGAATACTGAGTCAATTTAACAGAAGTTGTTACTGCTGAAGCCTATGGTGTCAGAGTTTTGGCATGCTTGCAAAAACTAATTTTACATGCCTGTGCTTCAAATATCTAAAAGGTTTACTATCTAAAATAAAAGTTACTTCAGACTAAAATAAGGTAGATTGTAACAATCAATTTAACGTATTTACCTCAGAAAAATGACAGAAACTCAAAACCATCGGACTATGCAACTTTAAAATCGCAGAGATCTTTCATCCCTCTACAACTACACTTAAACCAACTAACACTAGCTGTGGTTTTTCAGAAACTGCAAGGTCCAGGTAGTATTGTAGTCGGTTTTAAAAAAAAATAGTAAGCTATGATGGCCCCATTGTAAGTCTACGATTTGACGAGAAATGTCAACCGTTTCCTCTCGATGGTGAGACCCCTGAAAGAAATGGCGATGGCCTGTGCATGGTTTAGTTCGGAGCCACCCAAAGTTTTCAACATTTACACCATCGTCAAAGCCTACGACGGGGGTGAGCGGGGTCAGTGAAGTGCGACTTTTATCATTTAATAAAATGTTCATATATTTAAAGTTGTATTATTGTCTTCATGTTCTGTAGTAAAATGTTGAAACGCACTACTCTGGTAAGGAGAGGAGAGGTCTGGGAAAAGTAGTATACTTTGTACAACCGTGAACATGTTGAACACTTTGGGTGGCCCCTTAGGAGTCTGAGTGTGCGTGCGCGTGCGCGTGCGCGTGCGCGTGCGCGTGAGACAATGGCTCAAATCTAAAACAAGGACAGTGAGACGCAGCGCTTCGAGGAGCCCCATTGGCGGCGCCGGTCACGTGGTATAGCATTCAGCGCTTTAACCCAGAATGACAACGCTCGATCGAACGAGTTCTGAACCGAGGTTAGGTTTTAGAGTTTGGTTCACATAATTTGACCATGTGTTCCTGACATGAATATTCAGTGTAGTTAAAGAAAGTATTCATATTCCAGAAAGATCAAGCGCATTGTACTGGAGTGGCTATTTGAGTTCCAACCCAGTAGGTATGGCCAACACCATTACACCGATAGCCCACGGTTATTCTTAGTCAATATGTGACGTCACACAGGGAAGGGGAAGGTGGACTTATATAGGTTATAAGGCATACTTAAACTTTAAAGGGCTTCACATTTAATATTAGTGGAAGCAGTACTACACCCATTGGCAACTTGTATTGCAGAGCATGGCTTCTTTATAGCCCTTCTCTGCCATTAATGAGTCTATACATGTTTCTGTTCTATTTAATATTGTGTAAGTTGGCTGTTGGAGTTTTACGTCCTGACAACATCTAAGGTCATATCAGGACTGGTACCGACTTATGACAGTGCACACTCATGACAACTTTTATAGTGCTGCCCCATTGGGAGACCAGGCCACCGGCACCATGACCCGATATCCCACAGTCACATTATCCTGATACTATGCAAGCCAGTCCTTGTCCTATCCTATTAATGCTGAGCGCCAGGCTAGGTAGCAACAAGTATCAATTCTATAAGTCGTTGGTTTGACTCGATCAGGAACCAAACTCCCGATCTCCTGCACGTGAGGCGACGCTCTACTGATTCGACCACCACGCCCGGTATCTCTCCATAGTGTGAGTATTCTCTGGCCTATATCATAATCACTCTAACAGCTGCGCATGCCCCAAGAGCTGAATGACACTCATAGCGACAGTTTTACCTCAGATACCTTCAGCTACGACTGGGCCCTAAATATTCACCCCCAAAATAGGTTTCAAGATTTTCTAATTATGATGAGTCACCTTTGATCATAATAGGCCTAATTGTGAATCAGTAAAGTTGTGTTGGGTCATGTTATTGCCCCTTTAAGGTGTTTGGGGTGAGAACCCCAGGTTACCCGTAGGTAACAATATGGCATTGGCCGCACCTAATCCTAAAAGGGACACCCATGGACGAGAGTCGGGTGCAGGATGGGACGCATCCCTCTCCAGCAGTGATCAAACAAAACCATTGCATGATATAAGTACTGCTAAATTTACAGATCATACATACGCTGCTAATTTTGAAATAATGGATATAGTGCAAATTCTGAGACACTGCATACACAATGTTTTAATTTTGAGCTAATGCACATATCTCAAATTCTGAGATAATGCAAGTTAATCTAATTTTGAGATAATTCATATATTGTCAATTGTGAAATAATACACATACAGTAAAACCTCTCTAACCGACCACCTCCACAGATCGACCACTCGCTTTATTTGAGTCCCAAAAATCGCCCATACAATACCATTGTAACGATAAAAAAAACTCCCTAAACCGACCACCTGCCAAAATGGACCATTTAAAGTGGGACCCATGGTCAGTCGATTTAGAAAGGTTTTATTGTACTTCTAATTTTGTTAACAGCACAATATTAACAGGTCATTCTGAAAGGTGGATGCTATACCAGTGTGCATGGTCAATCAACACATAAATCAAACCAGTTATTTCGCATGCGCTTAATCATGTTTTGGCAGAAATGGACATCTTGACAATCAGATAGCAATATCTAAACGAGCAACTCTTGTGACGTGAGAAAATACAACGATGATGTATTTATTATCTTTTTTTGTTTGTTACCGATCGACAAGGCTGTCAGAGCAAAAGAAAGTTGTTTCAATATATATATTACAAGGTCATTAGGAAAGGTCTCATAATAATGTTATGCGTGGGTTCCTAAAGACTAGTGTTAGCATTCAATCACAGTACATTAACTGTCTATGCATATACGTATTATTTCAATAGCTAATGTATAAGAATACCAACCTCCTACAAAGTTTCAAATGAAACAAAATGACATTGTATAAATTGTGTTAAAGGTGATTACATTTTTAATGAACATTTAAAAGAAAGAGAGTACCTTTAACTAACACTACGCTGTAGGTGTGCGTGTTATTGCAACCTATAGTTAGGTACTAGAGGAGAGCAATGCACATTTATCATATGGGAAATTCGGTAGCTCTTTTCTTTTAAACCGCTTTGGGCGTGTACGTGTAATAAATAGTCACACTATGCTTACGACAACTTTGCGACGATAAAAAAAGGGTTGGTCGCAAAGAGGTTGCAAGTGGTTTCAAGTGATCGCAAAGTGGTCCTCAGTAGTCGCCGATCTTGTGACCATTTTGGTTGCAATAAGGTTGCAGCTGCTGCGCTAAAAACTTCATTGCGAGCAAAATGGTCGCAAGGAGGTCAGCGACCACTTTCATAGGTTGCTTTGGCAGGGTCTGTGCACATGTTATGACCTGGAATTCAAGGCTCTTTCAAGGCTTTTCAAAGCAGTTTATGATATGAATTGAAGACTATTTTCATTTGGTTTTCAAGTAAAAAACAACAATGCCGAATGGCGATTTCAGACTAATTTAGATGAGTTTAATGGAATTCAAGGTTTATAAACCAATTACCGAAAATAGGTTAAATTCAAGGCTTTTCAAGGACTTGAAATGGGGCAAATGGAGGTCAAGGCTTTTCAAGACTTTCCAGGCCCCGCACGGACCCCGTAGGTTGCTTTGGTCGCAAGGAGGTCGACAGTGACTTGGGTTATTTTATTGCAAATTGGTCGCAAGTGGTCGTGAGCCATAGTTTGACTGGGGATTAAACAGCCCGCTGCGATTAACGCGACAGAAGAAGGGAAGATGACATCAGGTGACAGTTAGCCGCGGACTGTGGGCAACCAGCACCACGTGGGTGCAGCCAGAGAGCGAATAACTGCCACACAAAGCTGAGCTGGACACAGGGGCCGCGTAGAGCCCCACAGGACATGATTCAAAGTAGGTTGGGACGATGCACACAGGGGCCGAGTAGAGCCCCACAGGACATGATTCAAAGTAGGGCAGCCAGACACATGGGTGGGAAGATGCACACAGGGGCTGCTTAGAGCCCCACAGGACATGATTCAAAGTAGGGCAGCCAGACACACGGGTGGGACGATGCACACAGGGGCTGAGTAGAGCCCCACAGGACATGATTCAAAGTAGGGCAGCCAGACACACGGGTGGGAAGATGCACACAGGGGCCGCGTAGAGCCCCACAGGACATGGTTCAAAGTAGGGCAGCCAGACACACAGGTGAGAAAATGCACACAGGGGCCGCGTAGAGCCCCCCAGGACAGGAGAAGAAGCAGGGGAAAGAAAAAGATGAATAAAAGGAAGAGTGGAAAAAGGAAGAAAAGGGAGAAGCAGAAGGAAAATGAGGAGGAGAACAGAAGGAGAAGAAGGAGAAGCAGGAGGAGAAGATGAGTAAGAAGAGAGGAATGAGACTAAAGAGAAAGAAGAGAAACAGCTGAAGGAAGAAGATGAGCAAGAATATAGGAAGGAGAAGAAAGAAGAAGCAGCAAAAAGAGGATGAAGAGAAGAAAAGAGTGGAGAGAGAGGAGAGGGGGAGGGAGAGAGAAGGATAGGAGAGACAGAGAGAGAGACAGAGGGGAGGGGAGAGAAGAAGCGGAGAGAAGGGGAGAGAAGAAGCAGAGAAAGAGGGGAGAGACAGGGGAGGGGAGAGAGAAGGAGCGGAGAGAAGGGGAGAGAAGGAGCGGAGAGAAGGGGAGAGAAGCAGCGGAGAGAAGGGGAGAGAAGGAGGGGAAAGACCGAGAGAGACAGGGGAGAGGAGAGAAGTAATGAAGAGAAGGAGGGGAGAGACAGAGGGGAGGGGAGAGAAGGAGGGGAGAGAAGGAGCGAAGAGAAGGAGGGGAGAGACAGAGAGGGAGAGAGGGGTGGACAGAGAAAGGAGGGGAGAGAGACAGAGAGACGAGCGAGAGAGAAGAGGAGAGGGAACAATGAGAGGATGAGAAGGAAGAGGGGAAGGCTAAGCAGAAGTCCAATCAGAAGGGTGTGTTGGTTGTTGGAGTTTTACGTCCTGGCAACATCTAAGGTCATCTGAGGACGGGCAATCAGAATGAGGCGTGGTGGGGCGGGCCTACCTTGGTGCGCCCTCTCCTGCACGTCGTCGGGAGTGACGTAGTGCGTGACAGTCGTGTAGAGCGTGGACTTGTCGAGGGGCCAGCTGTTCTTGCGGCATGTCGCCTGCACGAGGGCCGTCAGGTACGACTCGGGGATGTGCAGTCCGGACAGCCACATCACCCGCGGCTCCTCCTCCGTCACCTGCCGGCACAGCAGCCACACAGGCGGTCAGATCTACACGGAGCATGGTGAACAGGGGGAGGGGGGGGGTCACAGGGTGCGTCTCGTAGGGGCCGCGGAGACGTCTCCGCGATGCTTTTTGGCCTATTTGCGTTCAGGGTGCGTCTCGGAGACGTGCCTCCCTTTTCAAATAGGAGACAAAAAGCGCCTCGAAAATGGCTGCCATATTCAGTGGTTTCAGCTAATCACAGCACAGCTTTTCCATTGCAAATGGCCACCGCCTATGGGGGCGGCCATTTTCGAGACAACAAACTACTTTTGCCTTTCAGACTAGCGTGACGTCAGGGCCATCTCTGAACGGGGGGTCAGTCACTAAGGGTGGTGGGGTGTATGGGGGTTGTAGGGGTGTGGGGGTTGGTTGGTTGTTGGAGTTTTACGTCCTTGCAACATCTAAGGTCATATCAGGACGGGGTGTGGGGTGTGGGTTGTAGGGGAGTGTGGGGGTTGGTTGGTTGTTGGAATTTTACGTCCTCGCAACATCTAAGGTCATATCAGGACGGGGGGTGTGGGGTGTGCGGGGCTGGTTGGTTGTTGGAGTTTTACGTCAGGGTAACAACTAAGGACATATCAGGTCGGGGTGTGGGGGGGGGGGGGTACAGAGGCACCAAGTAGATAACAAGTATGAGCAGGGCGATCTCCCTAATACGCAACATTGTAAATAGGGAAAAATAGTATGCCAGAAGAGGGGAGGGGGTGTGGGCGGGAGGAGGCGCATCACTTAAAATTTGGAGAGAAAAAAGTGATACAAAATGGTGCGTTCTGGTGTATCTTGCCAAAAAATATGCATAATTATTCATTTGTTTAAACAATCTAAAAGGATTCTTTGGTGGGAGATTACAAATTAAAAGCGGGAAGACTTAGCACCTCTGGGGGTGTGGGGTGTGGGCTGTGGGGTGATGTGTTATGGGTGAGGGGTGAGGGGTTGAGGGGTGAGGGGTGAGAGCGGCGGAACCTACGTGAGATAAAGCACCTTGCCTACCTGTACGTGAGGTGACACTCACAAACCAGATCTGCAATTAATAGTCACAGCCTGCCTGCCTCGGACTCATTGGAGGGGTGTAGAGACTGTTTTATCGACAATTAGTTTCTGAACGACATCAAGCATGAACGATGAGGCCACATTCCACAATGAAAGTAAAGTTTGTTATATTTAACGACACCTCTAGAGCACATGGATTTTTATCATCAGCTATTGGACGTAAAATGTACGGTCATTCTGACATATTTCTTTGTGGAGGAAACCCGCTGCCGTCATATAGGCTGCTCTTTCCGATAAGCAGCAGGCTAGGAAGTGACAAGTATCAATTTTATAAGTCATTGGTTTGACTCGACCAGTAACCAAACTCCGGATCTCCCGCACGCGAGGCCCGCGCTGTGCCGAGTAGACCACCGTGTCCGGTAGGCTGATTACACGATGCAAGTTTCTCATTTAGCAAGGTTTTTGTGTTTGTAAATGCTGTTTTATGAGAGACGCCATATGTAGCAATTCCTTAAAACAAATGGCTGATTATTAAGTTTACTTGAGAAGCACCATAACTGGTTAATTACTAGCACAACGTACTTGAAAAACACCGAAGTAACCTGTACAGTGATTAATTACTAACACATTGTATTAAAAGGCAACCCAGCATGTCAGCTTCTAAAACAATGGCCAACTTACAAAATCAAAATGTGAAAAATCTAAATTTCAACTCTGACACATGCACAATATATAATGCACAGTATATATATATATTTTTTTTTATGGTTCATGATAGAACTTGTTTTCAATACTGAATATAGATTCTGCTATTATTTGGAATGTTTTCACTTTTGATTTCCATGTCACCTAAGTGGTACACAACTTCTGAGAACAACCCAAATATTAACTAACCCAATGCGCCTGAAAATATGCCATTAGCGGTCAGCAAAGAGAGGGCTGGTTAATGACTGGCTACTGACAGTCAGAGAGACACACAAATAAAGCTTGTTTTATTTAACGACGCCTCTAGAGCACATTTATTTTTATCATTAGCTATTGGACATTAAACGTATGGTCATTCTGACATATTTCTTTGGAGGAAGCCCACTGCCGACACATAGGCTACTCTTTCCGATAAGCAGCAAGGGGTCTTTTATATGCACTTTCCCACAGACAGGACATCACATACCACAACCTTTGATGAACCAGTTGTGCACCACTGGTTGGAACGGAAAATAACCCAAACTGAAAATTGATCGGTAGGATGACTGACACCTTCACAGATGGACACTCTACCGCCTGAGATACGTCCCGCTCCTCTGACTGACAGCCACACAGACACAGACTCAGACTACAGACACAGACACAGATTACAGACATACACACACACAAACACAGACTACAGACACAGAACACAGATTGCATCCACAGACACAGACTACATACACAGACTACAAACACACACAGACACATACTACAAACACACACAGACACATACTACAAACAGACTACAGACACACAGACTACAGACACACACACAGACTACAGACACACAGAATACAGACACACAAACACAGACTACATACACACAGACACACAACTTACCCAGCCGTTGTACTGCTGGTAGCGACGTGCAAAGTGCAGCATCCAGTTGCCGAGCGACTTGAGGGTGGCCGGCGCCAGGCGTCGCCAGATGCCTGGAATCAACCCGTTGAACAGAGACCGTGCAACATCGTCCAGCTCCACGCTCATGCCAACCTCACCAGCCAACGCCTGCACGCGGGGAGAAACACACAGCCTTATTAGCCAATTAATTTGGCATCTTTTCACTTCAAATATCTCAATCTGTGGCGGAGTGGTTAGAGTGTCTGACTTTTTCTAGGTCGGACTCCTAATCTGAAGGTCAGTGGTTCGATTCCCCATGCCTCCACCTCTGCCTATTTGGATTTCCACCGCTGGGTATAACCTACAGCGTCATCAAAGACCAGTTGCTCTCATACCATGTCTATGTCGTAGGGGAGGTTAAAAATCCCATGGGTCGGTAAAAGTGTAGGCTCGGGCTTTCTTTCGACAAACTGTCTAATGGTGAAAACAAGTCTATTCAGACTTATCCATAATAGGCAGTATAAATCTTCAAGAAAAAAACCCCTAAAAAACTAAAAACATCTAACCCTTTATACAATAAAAAGTTACTTTTTCTGTTTCTTGAAGATTTATACTGCTTACGATGGATAAGTCTGAATGGACTTGTTTTCACCATTAGACAGTTGGTCAATAGAAAGCCCAAGCCTACACTTTTAGTTTTACCTCCCCCAAGGGATTTGTTTACCTCCCATACCACATAGACATGGTATGAGAGCAACGGGCCTTTGATGACGCTGTAAGTTATACACAGAGGTGGAAATTCAAAATTGGCAGAGGTGATGGCATAGGGAAACTTCAAACTAGATATAATTGACACTATTCATGCCGCGGCCATGCTGAAATCAGACTGAGGCCACGTATGCATCTGCCAGGTGCCGCTGTATGAAAAGTGATGCAAATACTTTTTCGTCGACCATAACCTCTCGAAATCACTCAAATTTGAGGGTAATCATTTTTTAAACTACCACATTCATCTTTGCGTAGCTGTTTTCTATCTATTAGCCAATTTTCACTAAGATTGGGTGACCCTTGCATGGTGATTTTCACATTCTTTAACTACAATGTGACTGTCATTAGTGTCAACTTCAAGCCTGCATAGTTATGGTGGTATCATATACCATGCAGCACTGTCAGCATAGTTATCTGTGTAACACAGTTAAACAACTAGTCTTAGTAATTACAAATTAATAAAAGTTTTAAAAGGGTTGAAACATATTTTTAATATATATATACATATATATATATATATTTATATATATATATATATATTAAGAAAGTTATGCAATTTTGAATTTAAGAAAAGATTGGCAACCAGGGTGAGCGACTTTGTTGACATCGCCTACTGAAATGCATCTGATCATCTTCATGAAATTTGACCAATAGATAGAAAAAAGGTATGCAAAAATGAATATGATAGTTTCAAAAGTGAATATCTTCAAATTTTACTCCTTTAATTTCTGTAGTAGTTCATACGCATTGCCACACAGCAGTGTCTTATGGCTATTTCCAATACCGACGCATACTCAACCTCGTTCTGATGCCGAATTGGGTCATGCGTGAATAGTGTGAATATAACCATCAACCTAATATATTTATCGAAAGAAAACCAAAGCAAAAACAGGCATAAACTCAAAACCATCAGATTGCACAACTTGGGAAGAATCTCAAATGAACTGTAAGTGGAACTCACCTTGCGGAGTGTCGAAAGGCTGCGCGTCATCTTAGTCATCAGCTTGTTGAATCGCTCCAGTTCCTGCATCAGGACGACTGTGGTCGGTGAGATATCCATACCGAACCTTTTCCGCACCTTGTCCATGTCAAACTCTTCGGGGATCTTGACAACCACATCTTCAGCCACCTTGTCGATGAACTCTTCGCGCGAGATGCCGCCACTCGTTTCGCCTGTAAAAGGGCAGCCGCCAGGTTATTTATTTTCAATCAACTCATCAGCGCATGCATTATTCCTTTGATGCTTTTGTCTTCTTCCTGCTCAGCCAAGCGACACTACCAGAGTAGCCTTCAGTGACCTTGTAATTGCCTAATTCCAGGGTCCGCCATACACATGTGAAGATATGGAATTCAAAGCTATTTCAAGGCTTTTTAAGGCTGCTTTGAGCTGTTTTGAGCGGTTTCTAGGCTTTTCAAGACTTTTACTCAAAATAAGTTAAATTCAAGGCTTTTCGTACGGACCCTGAAAGTCTGGTCATGCGCCAGCAAATTTTCAATGAACAAACTGTTTTTGTCTAACCTTGATTGCCCCTCCCATGATTCAGTCACATTATCCTGACACTGAACTAAACCTATCCTATTAATGCCGATCGCCAGGCTAGGAAGCGACAAGTATCAATTTGATAAGTCATTGGTTTGACTCGACCAGGAACCAAACTCCCGATATCCTGCACGCGAGGCCCATGTTCTACCGATTCGGCCACCGCGCCCGGTTTGAAGAATGCTACTATGCACTATCTAGTATTATGGAGAGGAGGATGCAAACTTAGCCATTACATGAAGGGCTTTACCTGTTTGAGGCTGAAGTTCCACCAGGTGGCCCCACATATCCTTGGCAGCATTTGTGTAGTAACCGATTTCAGCATTTGCATGGAGGCCAAACACTTGCGGAGTGTTGGCTAGCGGGAGAGATTCGATGAACTCTACAGACAACAGAAGAAACCAGGAAGATGCAGTTAGAACAACTGACGCACAATTCACCAGAACACTACATATGTTCATATACATACATATGTATATACTTATCAATACATATACATGTATATACCTATGTGTACATGAATATTCATGTTTATACTTTAAGTATATTTACATATATTAGGGGGTCCCAGTGAAAAGAAATCCCTGTTAATTACTTCTTTTCCATATTATTTTGTTTTAACTTTTAACACCGCTTGTACAATTACTCTATTTTAACTATAGAAGTGTTAGTTACGGAAATATACTTGTATTTGTCCTTATTTTCGGTGACTGGCTCTGTTTATTTCATACTAATGTAGCAGTCACACTACGACGACAAGCAGCGGCGACAGCCCTGCGACACCCACTCCCGGTCTGTCGTCGATTGTCGCCGATTGTCGCGCAGGTGCCGCCGCGACACCTCCGCGACACCTCCAGTTTCTCCACTCTTTCTCGACTGTCGCCGAGTTGTCGCGGGGATTTTGGACATGTTGAAAAACTTCGACGACAGCAGACGACAGCCTAGGTTGCGGCACTGTCGCGGCACTGTCGCGGCACTGTCGTCTTGTCGTTAAGCTGTAGTTGCTTCTCTCTCCATGTATGTGTCTCTGGGTGTCTCTGTGTCTGTGTCTATGTGTGTGTCTGTGTCTATGTGTGTGTCTGTGTGTGTGTGTGTCTGTGTGTGTGTCTGTGTATGTGTGTCTGTGTGTGTCTGTGTCTAAGTGTGTCTGTGTGTGTCTATGTGTGTGTGTCTGTGTCATTAAGTGGGAGTTTACCTATACAGTAAGTCATTCTGTGGGAGTTTACCTTTACTGTAAGTCATTATGTGGGAGTTTACCTATACTGTAAGTCATTATGTGGGAGTTTACCTTTACTGTAAGTCATTATGTGGGAGTTAACCTTTACTGTAAGTCATTATGTGGGAGTTTACCTATACAGTAAGTCATTATGTGGGAGTTTACCTATACAGTAAGTAATTATGTGGGAGTTTACCTTTACTTTGGGTCATTATGTGGGAGTTTACCTTTACTGTAAGTCATTATGTGGGAGTTTACCTTTACTGTATGTCATTATGTGGGGGTTTACCTATACTGTAAGTCATTATGTGGGAGTTAACCTTTACTGTAAGTCATGTATGTGTCTAGGTGTGTGTCTGTGTCTATGTGTGTCTTTGTGTCTCTGTTGCTGTCTGTGTCTGTGTGTCACACACAGAGACACACACAGACACTGTCGTCCCGCTGTCGTCCGGAAGTCGTCCGATTGTCGTCCAACTTAGCCCGAATTTGCATATGCCGTCGGGATTTCACAAAATCCCAGCCGCCGGGCTGTCGTCCCTCCCTTGTCGTCGTAGTGTGACTGCTACATAAGCAGCACAAGTATGTTCGAGATGTCACATATTCGGTGTGGCACATTAGGCCGTGTATCCATAGACTGTTCCCTTGTGGCATGTTCCCCTGTTCCGCGTTCACATGTGAACTTGTGATGCACCACACACACGATGAACATATTCATTCTCTATGTTCCCAGTCAGTACGTCACATGTGCCATGCACAAGGCCATACGGTCCCTGGGGTCCAACCTATGAGAATGGCCACTAAGCAAAACACAGGTTTATTGTCTATGTGGCACGTCACAAGGTCACATGCGAACACGGAACAAGGGAATACACCACAAGGGAACAGTCTATGGATACACTGTCTTAGGGGTGGCATGGCGGGTGCAGTTAGGGTTTCTCGGTGTGAACACTGGGGTTCTAAATGTGCAGAAGGGTAAGGGTGCAGCCCTGTTACAGACACACTAACCGGCTTACCTTACATCATCACTCAAGTCTACACGAAGCAAACTCAGGCAAAAGTGCCATTCTTAATGACAGAACGCAACTGTTATTTACATTATACTATACCGATATATGCCTGGCTAGAAAATTAACTAAGACACGACCTATATTAAAATGCATACACTGACCAGATATACCAGTCTTAATTAACTGAATGTAATAACAGTATTGTATTATCTTAAGATTGTTCTTGTAATTAAATAGTGTAATTGGCTGAAGTTCAGCATGGTTGAAAGACCAGTGCCTCGGCGCTGAAAAAAGACTGTATTCAGAAGAATAAAAATGTTTACCAAAAAAAAGGAAAGAAAAACAAATCTAAATAGTACATGACTAAATATGGCTATTATTAAAAGCACCCGGCCTATTTTCAATTTGTACTTGAAAGGATTAAGATTCTCTTTTAAAAGATTATCACGGCATATTTTCTGAAACACGCCACACAATTGTGTGTTGAAAATATTGGTGCATAGTTAGCAGATTTAAAAAGATCAGGATGCTATGACGTCACAACTAGGTAGTGTCGCAGGGAATGCTCGCCACCAATAGAAAGGCGCAATTAATAATATTAGATCGATACTTTTTATGAGTTGTATATATTCATTTTTAAACTTAATTGCTTCAAAGGCAATAATATAACATTATTATAATATGACACTGAAGAAGATATCTTCATAAACAACATATAGCGATTATTGATAAGTATGTTGACTCATATATAGGTATGGCAGTGGTCTGATGAAAGAAATGTGATGTTTGCATTCACTTGTTTAAAATTAAACGATGTTCAAGGGGCTGTCACATTAGGGTTTTTTGCGGGAGCGTATGGCGGCGTAGGCGCGTTACGTCATATACGTCGGCATACGCCGTATACGCTACTCATACGCTACGCATACACTACGCATACGCTACTCATACGCCGCCAGATGCCGGCTTATGTGAAGCGTATGAGGCATACGACGCCATACGCTTTCATAAATCCGTCCGTCCAAATTTTGTTGTGCATGCTCAAAAAAACTCGACCTATGAGGGCGTATGGCCCATACTGTCAAGAAATGTCACAGCACGCTCCCATACGCTCCTCGTAGGTTCCACATACGCTCAAAACCACCCAAAAGGTCACCAAATGTCATCATAGGCCGGCATGCGCAGGACCTACGTAGGTTTTCAATATGCTCCCGCCATACGCCGTAATGTGACAGGGCCTTCAGCGAGTTGTTCTGATATTTACATATGAATCTGTGCATTTAATTATTTTATGACCTTATTTTCGGTTATTAAAATTATTATTAATGTTAACACCACTATAATGCCACAGTTTACATATTGGTTCTTGAATATTATTACAGCTACGACCATATTATACTGAACACCATTTTGCTTTTCTTTTTACTGAAAATTGGAAAAAGGAAACCCACATAGCATAAATCCAAACCAACATGATTCATTTCAGACATCGAAAAACAAAGTGGAAGGTCCATGAATGTCAATGGTTTTCACAATCCGAACAATGTACAGATTAAGGTTTACTCTATCCGCCATGCCCCTGATCCTAACATAACAACGCGCCTAATTAACGACCAATGTTATAGCTGAAAAGCGATCAAAACATGGTGGCTTTTACCCCGTCCCGTCCCGTCCGCCCCTTCCTTTTGAACATTGTTCGGATTGTGAAGAAGACGGATATTTCTGGACCACCCGTGAGATGACGCACATCCTACATCTCATGCCAGTGTCGTGGAGGCTAAGCAGGCTACACAGTGCTTGACTACATAATGAGGTGCTCGGGAACCAGATGAACACAGCGAATAGTACCTAGTGTGGCATCGCGCAGGAGGCCCCTGTCTGTGGGTGGCAATGTGAACATGCGACACTGAGTGAGGTGGACGCACAGACCATGTCAATCTCCATTACATTACGCATTAACGATCGATGTTATAGCTGAAAAGCAATCCGAACGTGGTGTCTTCTACCCGTTCCCGTCCGCCCTCTCATTTTGAACATTGTTCGGATTGTGAAGAAGATGGATATTTCTGGACCGCCCCTGAGATGACACAGCCCACGTCTAATGCCAGTGTCATGGAGGCTAAGCAGGCTACACAGTGCTCGACTACATAATGAGGTGCCCGGGAACCAGATGAACATAGCAAATAGTACCTAGTGTGGCATCGCGCAGGAGGCCCCTGTCTGTGGGTGGCAATGTGAACATGCGACACTGAGTGAGGTGGATGCACAGACCATGTGAATCTCCATTACATTACGCTCTGAGCATACTCAAATGAACCGCCTGTAGGTTTCGGTTTTACATATCACACACCTGTGAGTATTTATATTAAAAGATGTAACAACTAAAAGAGAATTAAAATAAAAAGACGCCAAACAAGCACCCTCCATCATGTTGTATGAAACCAGGCTAAACACATGTCAGAATCGAACAGCCTCCCACATGCTATATATCAATGCATAGATCTAACTAGAGTGACAGTACTGACACATGCCGACAGGGGGCGGTAAGTACTGACCCATGCCGACAGGGGGCGGTAATAACTATGTGTACATGTATATAGTCACTCTAGCTATATATAATATATATATTTAAATATATGAAGATATATATGTATATCACTATATATGTCCTCTGAACCTTGTATAGTAAAAGATATATATATAAATATATATATACATGTGTATATAAATATTATATATATATCAATATATATCAATATATATACACATATTTATGTATGTTTATATATATGTATATATAATATACATGTCCTGGGAACATTGTATATAAATATGTATACTGTATATAGTAAAACCTCTCTAAATCAACAGACCATGGGACCGACGTTAAATGGTCCATTTAGGGAGGTGATTGGTTTAGGGAGTTTTTTTTATCGTTACAATGGTATTGTATGGGCGATCAGTTGGGACCAAAATAAAGCGGGATATAGGGGAGGGGTCGATATGTGGAGGTGGTCGGTTAGAGAGATTTTACTGTATATGTACGTATATGTATATAATATATGTCCACAAGTGGGGGTAGGGAGCTTAAAGGCTCTGTCACACATCACCAGATTGGGGAAACGGAAAGAAACCGAACAAAGTCCGTTGATATCCGGCAAAGTCCGGTTTGTGTCCGTTGCATATCCGTTGATATCCGTTACAAGTTTTGAGCATGCACAAAACTTGGAACAGATGCCACCGGATTGACGTCTACCGCTCTTGTCCGCTTTGAGTTTGTTTAGTCCGCTTATCATCAGTTGGCTATCCCTTCATGTACGTTTCATATCCGTTTCATGTCCATTCGTCCAGCGGCCTTTGACCCGATATCACAACATTTTGACACATTTTAATACATTTTGATACTTATCACGCCCGAACACCACCGGACTAGACAATTCTGTCCTTGCTCAATCCGGCATAGTGTGACAGGCACTTTAAGGGGACTAGAAGTGACTGTGGCGACATTCCGTGTCGGGCAGCATGCCGGGGTACCAGCGCCGTGGCATGCTTGGTGTGGTGAGGACAGAACTGATGAGGAAGCATCCCTGTTGACCCAGCCTCCACCTACCATTCATCTTCCGCAGTGTCACGCTCGCTATGCACGTGGCAACAAGACGGCATTGTTAATGTCACGCAGTCGTACCGAGCAGACAGGTTAGTAGCACAAAACCCATGAGGAGGGAGTAGCTTCATATATATATACTATATCATATATGAAAAGTCCAGGCGCAAAACCACGTAAACGCCAATCCAAAAATGTAGTTTAAATAAAAGATTTTTACCTGAAAATAATTATGATTCTCACCAATTCCATTTTTTAGATGATCACATGCTTATGGAGCAGTGAACAAAAAAAGAAGGAATATATAAAAAAACAAAACTTGTTGATGGTTTGATTCCAATGTTTATATCCATTTTTGGATTGGCGTTCACTTGGTTTTGCGCCTGAACTCTTCATATATATGAAATTATACATTTACATGTAATGCATATATATGGATATACGCATAGATACATAGATGTATATATGCATATAAATGTACATATATACACATACCTATACACAGATATGTATATAGCAGGGTCCGTACACATGTGAAGATATGACATTCAAGGCTATTTCAAGGCTTTTCAATAGGAATTCCAGACTATTTTCATTTGGATTTATTCAGGAATTGCCATTCCGAATGGTGATTTTGGACTAATTTAGATCAGTGGGAACAGTTTAATGGAATTCAAGGCTTTTCAAGATTAATTACCCAAAATAGGTTAAATTAACAATATTGCACACGACCATTTACAATGCATTGAGGCAAACTCAATGCATTGTCAACGGCAGCGAGCAATCTTCATACAAAAAAAGTGACATATCTCTAAAACCACACAACCTAGAAACAACTCGCTTGGTACACATATAGAAAACATCTTTACCAAAAGGATTATTTTAAATTGATATGGTTAGGGTTCTCGATTTCTCTTAATTTTGAATAAAACTGACGTTTTGCCAGTACGCGTACAGCTGTGTCATAAACTGTTCAACAACCACCACTTGGAGTGCCACAGTCGACAGCTGTTACACGGGCTAGTATGAGAGTTGCCCCTCTCATCTATACATGCTCTCTGGTGTGGGTAAACGCCCACCCCCCACTTCAGTTATTTGCCTATTTAAACGCCCAGGGCATTACCTGATTACCCCGTGAGAATACAGTATAATCTAGACCAAACTGTCCTAATTAATGCGATATAATCTGATAATACACTACAGGATGGACCACACTGACCTAATTAATGCACTATGATATAGTGTAGAACGGGCCACACTGACCTAATTAATGCACTATGATACATATAGAACGGGCCACACTGACCTAATTAACGCATTATGAAGTATGATACATATAGAACGGGCCACACTGACCTAATTAATGCACTATGATACATATAGAACGGGCCACACTGACCTAATTAATGCACTATAATACACTGTAGAACGGGCCACACTGACCTAATTAATGCACTATGATACAGGGCCACACTGACCTAATTAATGCACTATAATACAGTGTAGAACGAACCAAACGGACATAATTAATGCACGGCACTATAAAACTAATATCAGTTAAATAATCAATGCAATCCTAGAAAAGAAACCTCTAAGAACACATTCAAACAAAAATACATCTAAATCGCAACATATTTGATAAAGCGCTACAAATAACAGTCGAGTACAATTAATCTAAATCTAATTCACGGCACATTGGGAGACTGTCAGGGGAGGTGACGGCTTGATAAAACAATAATTTTCTTCGGTGAGATGTCGACGATAATGCAGAAGTCCGGTGTAACAGGATATCCTCCCGCTCTCCTCCCGCTCCCCCCCCCCCCAATTAACTCACTGCGACGAACATTTTTGGAAGGGAAGATTTCCTATGACACATTGGGTGTAATCGATTAATCAACTGGATTCACCCGAGCCACTTTTTGGCGCATGCGCACATCCTACAGACTCAGGTCGAATAATCGAACAGGCTTCTCCACGCTCGGGGTGGGAAAAATGGGCCCATAATTTCCGAATTGTGGTTGATCCGGCGGGAAGCCCGAGACGGTCACATCTCCATGCACCGCAAGCTCCCTCATACCCCTCCCCCCCTCTGACCTGCATTCGGGCTACTGGTTCTCTCCGTATGGATTTATCTTCAGCAACTCCCGTCTCCACCCAGGAATCACCCACGTCAAACGGAGTCAAACGGATTAAAAGCGCCCCCACGTCACGCAACACTATGCAGAGAACCCGCAGAGCCGCAGCAACCAGAGGCCGCCCCGCGAAACGCGCCACACGGAAGGCAACAACCCCGTCATCCGACGCGAGCGACTCCATCCACTCGCAAGATGGCGGCGCGTCCCCCCAGCCGCCCACGCCACCGCCCCAGCTATCGCCGGCCGCATGGCAGTCGACTCGCGTGTGAAAGCCGACGGCTAAAGCAAAGCAGGCCGACGGCATGCAGGCGTCCATCGACACCATCGAGAAGCGGTGGAACACCCTGGAACAACACCCGGCAAGTCAGAGACGAGAGGCGGCCGAGCAGCGCACCCAGATGTCGGCCCAAAGCAAGCTGCTCGCGGAAGCCACCGCGGCGATGGCGGCAGTCGCGGCAGGCATGTGCCACCCGGACCCGGCTGTGCCCCACAACCCGCCCAGCCGGCCCGCCAGGCCGCCCCGCGTGCACCACCACCGCAGCCGGGCCAGATCCCTCTCCCCGGCCTCCCCGTCACCAGCACCGGCGAGGAGCCGGAACGGTTCGCACCCTGCGCGACTACGCGATCGGCGGGAACGGCGTCTGCCTCCTGCCACCTCGACAGCGCCCTCAATGGACAATCGAGTGCGACTCCTGCCTCACCGGCGGGGGCGCCTTCTCGGACGCGGCTTGCTTCGCGGAGGCCTACGACGCGGACTTCCGTGCCGCATACCCGACGATCCACAAGCTCGAGGCCCTCAACCTCGTCCTCGCGGTCCGGGCGCTCGGCCCCCCCCGCCCTGGGCGGGCACGAGATCGTCGTCAACACCGACAACGCCGCCTCCACCCACGCCATCCAGACCGGTCGCGCCGTCGACCCCGGGAGCTTTGGCTCATGGCCGTGGTCGTCCGTCGACGTGGTCGTCCGTCACAAGGCCGGCGCCGAGCTGGTGTTCGCGGATGCCCTCAGCCGCGCGCACCTTTCCCCTGCCGCCCTCGACCTCGTCGGTCACCATTGTGAGATGCATTGTTTGCCTCGAATTAGGGTGCACCATACGCGGGCGATAATCACACCTGACCTTTGATCATTCCAGACTACGGGCCCGCGGCGCACCGGCATCTGATGGAGATGCACCGTGCCGCCCTCGCCCCTGGCACCTGGAGGAACCGTGACCGCCACGCCAGGCGCTACCTCGAGTTTGCCCTCGAGCGCGGGGTCGACCACCTCGCCCCCGCCCCCTACGACATCGGACAGTTCGTCGCCCACCTGCACCGCCTCCTGCCCTCCCCCGCCTCGGTCGCCAACGCGTTCTCGGGCGCGTGCGCCTGGGTCCGGGAGGCGGGGGGCGACGCGGCGCCATTCGACGCCCCCTTCGCGGCCCACGTCCGGCGCGGGGGCGAGCGCCTCTTCGCCACCCCAGTTCGACGCGCCCCGGGCATCACCCCCGAGATGCTGCCCGTCATCCACACCTACATGCGCAGCCTCGGGCACCTCGGCATCGCCCCCTGGGCGGCGACGGTGATGGGGTTCTTCAGCTTCCTAAGGCAGTCGAACCTGCTTTCCCCGTCGCACGCTCCCTGGGGCGGCCCACACACGCTCCGCCGAGACGACATCCGACCCGTCCCCGGAGGCCACCGCCTGCGCGTCGCCTCCTCCAGGACCATCCGGTCGGCCGCGCAGGCGGTATCGATCTTCGTCCCCGCCATACCCGGCTCGCCCATCTGCCCCCCCGGGCCTGGAGGCGCGCCCTCGACCTGACGCCCGCCGACGCCCCCGCCTTCCTGGCGCGCGCGGGCGTCCCCCTCACTCCTCGCGACGTGACCCCCCTCATCCGCGCCGCCCTGCGCGGAGCCGGCGTTTGCGGAGCTGACGCCTACTCTACACGGCCCCCGCTGGGGCGCGGCGCAGGCCTGCGCGTCGAGGGGGGGTCGATCTATCTGCGATAATGGCGCAGGGAACCTGGGAATCCGACGCCGTCCACGCCTACGTGCCCAAGCTGGCGGCGTCTGACGCCCCGAGAGCCCTGGCACTGTGCTTTGGGTCGGCTCCCAGGCCTACCTCCTCCCAGAGTGCTCCCTCTGCGGACATGGACCAGGTTGATTGACACTTCACCGTTTGACTTTGTACCCTGTGCCATTATCGCTTATCTAATAAAAACCCCTTTCTCCCACCTCCGTCTCGGGCTTCCTTCTGTCCAGATCGGCCCATAATTTCCGAATTGTGGTTGATCCGGCGGGAAGCCCGAGACGGTCACATCTCCATGGACCGCACGCTCCCTCATACCCCTCTGACCTGCATTCGGGCTACTGGTTCTCTCCGTATGGATTTACCTCACCCACCCACCCTCTTCTATTTTATTTTATTCTTTATTACACTAACTACTCTTTATTTTACCTTACATTATCACTCCAGGGGGTCGGCTCCCGGGCCTACCTCCTCCCAGAGTGCTCCCTCTGCGGACATGGACCAGGTTGATTGACACCTCACCGTTTGACTTTGTACCCTGTGCCGTTATCGCTTATCTAATAAAAACCCCTCTCTCCCACCTCCGTCTCGGGCTTCCTTCTGCCCGGATCGTGGCTTAATCCAAAACCATTAAAAAAAAAAAAACAATGTAACTACAGCAAAATAGGATTTAAAGTATTTTATGATTGGATAGTTTAGTTATATTTCCATTTCATTAATCTGGGTTATCACCACACAAAACATGTAGAACTGGTACTGGTAGCTGTTATCCTGCAGGACAGCACCAGCGCAAATGTGACGTCATCGTTCCTAGCCACCCCCAGCCAGGACGTGGATTACTGGGGTCGGGCCTTTTTGCACACATCATACATGTGTTTTTTTCAACTCCACTTGCGGTGTTTGATTTGAAATTCTAGCAACTCGGCTGACCCGAGTCACCCGGGCCGTGTGAATCGAATACGGCCTTAGTGTAATTTGTAAACCTTTTCACTGCAGTGAAAACGTCGAGAGGGAAATATTTCCTGCGACACTGAGAATAAACCCGTCCACTGTGGTAAAGATTTTCAGGGGGTAAATTTCCTGTGACACCTAGTGTAAACCCTTTCACTGCAGTGAAGAAGTCTAGAGGGAAATATTTCCAGTGACACCTAGTGTACACGATTACCAGGGGGGGGGGAGAGGTGGGGGGGAGAGGTGGGGGGAGAGGTGGGGGGGGGAGAGGTGGGGGGGGAGAGGTGGGGGGGAGAGGTGGGGGGGGGGGGAGAGGTGGGGGGGAGAGGTGGGGGGGGGGGAGAGGCGGGGGGGGGGAGTTATTTTCTGTGATACATAGTGTAACCCCCTTCCACTGGGTGCTGGCATGATTGTAGTTGAGGTTCCGCTTCTACTGCTCTACCTGAGGCTGGGAACTAGGATTGTGAAGGGCGGCAGGTCCATACACGCGTGAAGATATGGAATTCAAGGCTATCTCAAGACTTTTCCATAATTTCAAGGCTGTTTTTGATAGGAATTCAGGCGAGTAATGGCATTATATTGAATGCGGGTATGTCGGATTATCTTATGCCAAATGAGGATCTCGGACTAATTTAGATAACGGGGGACAGTTTAATGGAATTCAAGGCTTTTCAAAACTAATTACCCAAAATAGGTTAAATTCAAGGACTTAAAATGGGGCAAATGAAGTTCAAGACTTTTCAAGACTTTCCAAGCCCCATACGGACTCTCACTCTGGAGTGGGGAATTGTGGCATTGGAGGCCCAATAGGGCCTAGATCAGCCAGAAGAGATTTAACTGTAAGTTAATATACCAAAACAACTACATTAGTACCACGTGTCTGAATTTCATGCAGGTTCTGTAGAACTAGGAATACTCTATACTACGCACTAAGGCTAGATCTATCTGCAACCTGCCACTGGACCAGGGCCATGCCTTGTGTACACTGGTGTAATCGGAGCCGTTACCTCGTATGAGGCGTTTCTCATTCCACTCAGCTGGTGACGCAGTCACCACAAACAATGCAACAAGTGGAGGCAGAGAGGGAACAGGAACTGTCAGTGTGGAGATATTGGCACGTTGAGAACTAGATAAAAAATTCACCATGTACTTGCAGTACTTCGGGGTGAATGACAACATAGTCTAAATACGGGCGAAAATAGCTTTAGTATGGAACAGGAAGTGGAATCCCTGGTTCTAGTATCAAATGGCTACTTATATCGGCACAGAGTTGGTGAAATGGGAAAGAATGCAAAAAGACAAGATGGCAACCATAGAATGCCGTCGATTGCAATTTTAAAGTCCATTAAACTACATCTTTTATTATATTTTCCAAATCAAAAGTGGTGGGCAAATATTAGGATAGATGTGAAGAATATATTTTGCTCATTTCATTTACCCAGCATGTAGATAATTTTTGCCACTTTTTCTAATGGGTTGGTTTTCACCTCTAATGTAAGTATGGGGTGAATCTTTTATCTAACGACGAGCAAAATAATCATCGCAGAAAGATACGTTCTACATAAGATATGTTCTACATAAGACATGTTCAGGGATAAATGTAGTCTCCGGCAAAAAAGGCGGGAAGCAAAGCGAGATTATTACACTGACAGAGAATTTCTGAAAAAAACGCTGGGAAAGACCTTAGTTGCCACATGGAAAGGCCTTACTTACCACATGGAAAGGCCATTATTACCACATGGAAAGGCCTTAATTACAACTTAGAAAGGTCTTAATTAGTACACGCAAAGGCCTTAATTATCACTTAGTAAATCTTCAATTACCACTTGGAATGAAATAGAAATAATCCCTTGGGGGATGCCAACCAAAAACATTCTACCATATTGTACAGTAAAATAAAATTCTAATTCAACTTCAAAAAGTTAAATGAGAAGCTTAAGCCCAGATCGTCAGCTGGGTCGCCACTTACCCACGTAGTTCTCCCGGGTTCCGTCCTCGGGTATGTGGTAGTCCACTTCCTCGTTGACGTAGAAGTGGAAGGGCTGGAAGGTGTCGAAGATGAAGTCCCCCATGTACTCGTCCATGTAAGTCCTCAGCACGCGACGGTCGAAGTCGTCGATGGCCCGGCCACCATACATCACCTGAAGTATTGGTTGGTTGGTTGGTGGAGTTTTACATCCTGGAAACATCTAAGGTAATATCACCGGGCATGGTTGTGAACATTGGAAAATGAAAAACCAGAAGATCTTAAGGGATGTTATATTGGGGGATCTGGGGGTACTCCCCCAGCCCCCCCCCCCCCGACCTCCCCGAAAAATGTTAAAATCTTAGATGCTCTGTCAATTATTTTACTCGTCCTGGGTTCGAAGCCGTGGGTTCTACCAAAACGGAAGACAGATGCTCAACTCATTCGGCCATTTCAGTGACGACACACACAGACACACTCACCTCGCCAATGAGGTACTAGAGTGACGATACCCACACATACACACACACACACACACAGACACCTCGCCAATGAGGTACTCGAGTGATGACACCCACACATACACACACACACGCACACACACACAGACACCTCACCAATGAGGTACTAGAGTGACGACACCCACACGTACACACACACACAAGCACCTCACCAATGAGGTACTAGAGTGATGACACCCACATGTACACACACACACACACACACACACACACAGACACCTCACCAATGAGGTACTTGAGTGACAACACCCACACATACACCCACACACACACATCTTGCCAATGAGGTACTAATGTGACGACATCCACATGTACACACACACCTCGCATATAAGGTACTAGAGTGACGACACCCACACATACACACACACACACAGACACCTCGCCAATGAGGTACTAGAGTGATGACACCCACACATACACACACGCACGCACACACACACCTCGCCAATGAGGTACTAGAGTGACGACACCCACACGTACACACACACACAAGCACCTCGCCAATGAGGTACTTGAGTGACGACACCCACACATACACACACACACACGCACACAGACCTCACCAATGAGGTACTTGAGTGACAACACCCACACACACACATCTCGCCAATGAGGTACTAATGTGACGACATCCACATGTACACAGACACACCTCGCATATAAGGTACTTGAGTGACGACACCCACACGTACACACACAAACCTCGCCAATGAGGTACTAGAGTGACGACACCCACACATACACACTTCGCCTATAAGGTACTTGAGTGACGATATCCACACATGTAGGCCTCACGTGCATGCTCACCTCGCATATCAGGTACTTGAGTGACGACACCCAGACCCCCCACACACACGCACATACTCACTTCGCCTATGGAGTACTTGGGTGATGACACTAATACACACAAATATCGCTGATGAGGTACTTGAGTGACAACACACACACATACACACACACACTCACCTCGCCTATGAGGTACTTGGCTGAGGACACCCACCCACACACTTACTCACATCGCCTGTGAGGTACTTGAGTGATGACACCCCCTCCCCCACATTCACCTCACCTATGAGTTACTCTAGTGACGACACCCAACCACACACCCACCCACACTCACCTCGCCTATGAGGTACTTCAGTGACGTCACCCACCCACACCCACCCACCCCCACACTCACCTCGCCTATGACGTACTTCAGTGACGACAGCCACACACACACACCCACCCACACCTACCCACACTCATCTCGCCTATGAGGTACTTGAGTGACGACACCCACACACACACCCATCCACACCCACTCACCTCGCCTATGAGGTACTTGAGTGACGACACCCACACACACACACACACTCACCTCGCCTATGAGGTACTTGAGTGACGACCAGGGGATCTTGTTGTCCTGGTTCTCGAGCGCCTTGGTCAGGTATGTCTTGAGGATGTCCATGCACACCTGGAAGTCGGACTCGTTGAAGTCGTAGGACACGTTCCAGCCGACCTTTCCATACTTGCGCCGCTCCTGCACAACTGCGTGGAAGAACGCCAGCACGAACACGAGCGCAGGGAACGACGAATGCGCGCAGTCGCCGAGCGCGTTCGCCGAGATCTTGAAGTAGGTGTTGCGCAGGTTCAACTTGAGTCCGTTCGGAGGCTCGGTGACCACCTTCAGGGAGCGCTGCAGGATGCCGATCGGGAACATCTGGGTCGGCTCCGTCGTCAGCCACAACCGGAAGTCGGGGTGAGGCCGGGTCACCTTCTCGAGCTCCTTCTCCAACTCACGCAGCCAGCGCACGAGCAGGTGGCAGTTTTGCAGCATCAGCCATTGGCCGCGCGCTATCGCCGTCTCCAGCAGTTGCAACGCCAGCTGCACGGGGGGGGGGGGGGGAGGGGGTAGGAGGGAGAGCAGATGGTTGGTTTGGAGCAGATGGAGAGCAGATTTTTGTTTGTTTGTGTGAAGGTCATATTAGGAGGGGTACCGACTTGTGACAGTGCACACTAATGGCGACTTTATAGTGCTGCCCCACCGGGCTGCTAGCACAATGACCGGATTTCGCACTCAGTCACATTATCCTGACACTGAGGCGACCAGTCCTTGCTCTATTTTATTAATGCCGAGCGCCTGGCTATGAAGCGACAAGTATAAAGTTTTAAGTCATTGGTTTGACTCGACCAGGGTTCAAACCCATGAACCTATGGGTTCGGATCCCCTGATCTCCAAAAACAGGAGACGGACCTTCAACTCATTCGGCCATCCCGCCTGGTGAGAGCAGATGGTTGGGGGAGTTAGTTAGGGATGGTTGTTACTGTCTGGTCATGGATCATTGGATCATTGGATCATTAGATCAGGGTTCCCACTCTTATTCAGGCTTCTTTTGTAATCACTTTTTAAGTACTTTTTAGGACCATTAATAATAAGGACCAAAATGAGGAAATTCCACAGTTTTTTCAGCATGCAATAACTCAAGTATGTTCCACTAGTCCCATGGCCTATCAGGTGGGGGGGGGGAATTCCAATGTAAATTTTGGAGAACACCCTACTTAGAGTTACTGCATACAAACAATTAACTTGGCCTTACAATAAAAATACCTTAAAGTGCAAATTACATGGTGAAAAGGTCACAAAGTTAGATTCCTGACATCAGCATGCTTGGCCATACTTTTGAATCAAATTGTTCATGTTTGTTGTGTCATTTTAATTTTTGCATTTTCAAAAGTCAGTACTTATTAGGTTTTTTATGACCAGTACAAACCCTGTTAGATGTGAATGGTTGTCTCTAATTGAAACAGCTAAGACACAAAGCTGTCTCAGTCTGTTGAGTTGGAGTTCCACTTGGAATCTTTGGAATCATACGAATCAAAAGATCTCTTCAACCCTTGACTTCCATGAGAATGGCAGCCTTACCTTTCCCTGCCCGTGTCTTTTGGTAATTACAAGGTGCGATGAGAGTACACATTCTCCCCTACACCTGACTTCCAGTATCCAGAAGGCGAGCTGAGAATGGCAGCCTTATCTTTCCCTGCCCGTGTCTTTTGGTAATTACAAGGTGCGATGAGAGTACCCATTCTCCCCTACACCTGACTTCCAGTATCCAGAAGGTGAGCTGAGAATGGCAGCCTTATCTTTCCCTGCCCCTGTCTTTCGGTAATTACATGGTGTGATGAGAGTACCCATTCTCCCCTACCCCTGACTTCCAGTATCTAGAAGAAGAGCTGAGAATGGCAGCCTTACCTTTCTTTCCTTGCCCCTGTCTTTCGGTAATTTCAAGGTGCGATGAGAGTACAAATTCTCCCCTAACCCTGACTTCCAGTATCCAGAAGACGAGCTGAGAATGGCAGCCTTACCTTTCCCTGCCCCTGTCTTTTGGTAATTACAAGGTGCGATGAGAGTACACATTCTCCCCTAACCCTGACTTCCAGTATCCAGAACTGACAATTGAAGCTTTACCTTTTCCTGTCCCTGTCCGAGAGACAGGAACTTGATCTTGGTGGTGCCGAAACCCGAGCGCTCGGCCAGCTTCATGAGGTCACTGGCCGGGTCAGAGCCGGGGCTGAGGATGAAGACGATAGGCGACAAGGGCGAACTCTGCTCGAAGATGCTCTCGAAGCTGATGATGGGTGGCGTCACGTATTTCTCACCTAGAAAGCACCACGTGACACATGTAATCACAGCACACGCGAAGAGGTCACATGACAAGGGGCGGCTGGAACCTGGATTGCGTTAACTCACTTCGAAGCCAGGATTCTGTTAAGTCTGAAGTTTTGTTAACTCTGAAGCCAGGATTCTGTTATCCCTGAAGCCTGAATTGCATTAATGCTAAAGTCAGGTTTTAGTTAATTCTGAAGCCAGGATACCGTTAATGCTGAAGTCAGGATTGCATTAACGCTGAAGCCAGGATTGCGTTAATGCTGAAGCCAGGATTCTGTTAACTCTGAAGCCAGGATGGCATTAACTCTGAAGCCAGGATTCTGTAATCCCTGAAGCCTGGATTGCATTAATGCTGAAGCCAGGATTCCTTTAACTCTGAAGCTAAGATTGTGTTAATGCTAAAGTCAGGATTTAGTTAATTCTGAAGCCAGGATCCCGTTAATGCTGAAGTCAGGATTGCCTTAACGCTGAAGCCAGGATTGCCTTAATGCTGAGACTAGGATTCTGTTTTCAAACATAAATTGGGATTGGACATTTTTGTTGTTTAAAAAAAAGAAGGAAAATGGACATGATGAAATTGTCCAATGCAGAAAGAGAGTGAATGACGTTATATATATCCTAGAAACAACTGCTCAGTGGGGTTATATGTCATAGCAACAACTGGGTCATATGAGTATGGCTATCGACCTTTAACATACAAGCACGATGCACTTGGCACATCGCACTACTTGTGAATGGAACATCGGCTTAAGGCTGAGGGTGGAAGCCTCTGAATTCTGGAGGTGGGTCCTTTGGGAATAGCCAGGCTGATCACGTGATAGCCGGTCAAATGGCGGGGTGCTTCCGTTCGCTGTGTCAAATACATTATACAGGGAGACAATTACAGCGCGCCCGGAGGCTGTGTGTGTGTGAATGCACGTGTGTGCATATGGTTGTGTAGATAGATGTATGGTTGTGTGTAAATGCATGCGTAGCTCTGCGTGTGTATATAAATCCACATGTGTGCATATGGTTGTTTATATAGATGGTCGTGTGTAAATGCATGTGTAGCTCTGTGTGTATATGAATGCACATGTGTGCATATGGTTGTTTATATAGATGGTCGTGTGTAAAATGCATGTGTAGCTCTGTGTGTATATGAATGCACATGTGTACATATGGCTGTTTATATAGATGGTCGTGTGTAAAATGCATGTGTAGCTAATGCATGTGTAGCTCTGCGTGTGTATATAAATCCAAATGTGTACATATGGTTGTTTATATAGATGGTTGTGTGTAAATGCATGCGTAACTCTGCGTGTGTATATAAATCCACATGTGTGCATATGGTTGTTTATATAGATGGTCGTGTGTAAATGCACATGTAGCTCTGTGTGTATATTAATGCACATGTGTGCATATGGTTGTTTATATAGATGGTCGTGTGTAAAATGCATGTGTAGCTAATGCATGTGTAGCTCTGCGTGTGTATATAAATCCAAATGTGTGCATATGGTTGTTTATATAGATGGTTGTGTGTAAAACGCATGTGTAGCTCTGTGTGTATATGAATGCACATGTGTGCATATGGTTGTTTATATAGATGGTTGTGTGTAAATGCATGTGTAACTCTGTGTGTGTATATGAATGCACATGTGTACATATGGTTGTTTATATAGATCGTCATGTGTAAATGCACGTGTAGCTTTGCGTGTGTCTATAAATCTATATGTGTGCAAGGGGCACAACCATAAGACAGCACACATGCAGATATGCTTCAGACAACAACAACAACACAACCAGGAATAGAAATAATGGCTTCCGAGTGTAATATTAATATTCTCTCCCACCTCCCCTCCCATGGTGAGTGCAATGTGTATTTATGCACACAAATCCACAAGCTGCGACAATGTGATTTACTTGTAATGTAATTTGAGATGCATTTCTATTCCGGAATGTTATTACCTAGATGGGGTGGGTGTGGGTGTTGGTGTGGGTGTGGGTGTGGGTGTGAGTGTCAGAGTCCGTACACATGTGAAGATATGGAATTAAAGCCTATTTCAAGGCTTTTCAGGGCAGTTTGTGATAGGAATTCATGACTATTTTCACTTGGACTTCAGGGGAAAAAACAACAATGGCAAATGGCGATTTCAGACTAATTTAGATCAGTGCGGACAGTTTAATGGAATTCAAATCCTTTCAAGACTAATTACCCAAAATAGGTTAAATTCAAGGCTTTTTAAGGCCTTGAATTGGGGCAAATAAGGTTAGCCTTTTCAAGACTTCCCAGGCTCCGTACGGACCCTGAGGTGTGGGTGTGGGTGTGGGTGTGGGTGTGGGTGTGGGTGTGGGTGTAGGTGTGGGAGAACCAGGAATCAGAGGGGGCTTTTTTATTCCATTACACCGGAAGTAAGCAGACAGTACAACACGGATGAAGGCCTCCACGCATGTGCATTGCATTATTTTCAGACACAGTTAGGAAACAAAAAGAGGAAAAAAAAGGCTTTGACGCAAGCGCAAAGGTAGTGATGGATCCAGAATGTATTTGGATTTTCATAAGATGGCGATTATAGGTAATAAAA
Organism: Branchipolynoe longqiensis; assembly: GCA_030323885.1. Lineage (NCBI taxonomy): Eukaryota > Metazoa > Annelida > Polychaeta > Phyllodocida > Polynoidae > Branchipolynoe > Branchipolynoe longqiensis. The sequence continues at coordinate 50,082,093 of CM059195.1, read as the reverse complement.
ATAAATTATTAAATGTGACCTCATTGTAAATGACAAGATTTTGTTTTGTTTTGCCATACCACTCGGCAGATGGCGCTTTTCGAGAGAGGACACCCAAGGCTCTGCTGGGAGAATCAGGTGCGCAAACCCAGGTTATTAAGGGGGCAGGCACACCTACCGCCATTTTGGAAGAGCAGCTTCCACCCATTTTCTGTCCTTAAATACAATACAATTGCAAATTTCAGCCAACCAATCAGAGGCTGGTAAGATGGCCTTTAAGGATGTGTATCCATAGAATGTTCCATTGTGGTGTGTTCAGTTGTTCAGTGTTCACTTGCGACCTTGTGATGTGCCACACAGCCAATGAACCTATGTTTTGCTTAGTGGACCCAGGGACCGTACTATGGCCTTGTGCATGGCACATGTGACCGACTGACTGGGAAGATAGAGAATGAACATGTTCATTGTATGTGTGCCACATCACATGGTCACAAGCGAACACAGAACAAGGGAACATGCCACAAGGGAACAGTCTATGGATACACGGCCTACGATGGCCTTTCAGACCGCACCACAACTTTGTGCTGGACACCTAGAGCGATCCACCCCTACCACTGAGGTTGTCACAATGTTGTTTTTTTTGGTTTTTTTGTGGACTTTTCTTTTTTACATTAAAATAATCACACACAGACAAAACAGGTAAATACTACATCAATTACATGCATACAAATGCCATGAATGTACACTGATTACGAACAAGCGCAACGTTCGTACCACCTGTGTGTTAGGGACATGAGCCAGCGCAGGGAGGAGAATACATTGTTAGTTCAAATAGCGCATTTCAAAGAGAGAGGGTACAAGGCATACAAGAAAACAAAGAACACCAAAAAGAACAGAAAGGCAGTCAGCTCAGCCCACAGGTAACGAAGAATTTCAGCCTTCGCACTGCACTTTCCAATTTCACTTGTCCATAGGACAAGTGTGGGATTTGTTTGTTTGTTGTTTTACGTCCTAGCAACAAACAAGTGTGGGATGATTCTTACTTGTCTGCCTGACTTGTCCGCAAAACCCCCGTACACACCGATCCAAAAATTGAGATAAACATCGCATTCGATATAGTATTTTTTTTTATATTCCCACTTTTAGTTCTTTGCTCCATAACCATGTGATCATATATAAGAACAGTGGAATTAGTGAGAATTAAAATTATATTCAAGTAAAAATCTTTTATTTAAACTATATTTTTGGATTGGCGTTTACGTGGATTTTCGCCTGAACTCTTCTATATATAAATATAAGGGAAAGCAAACAAAATCACCAAATATATGTTTTCACTTGTCCAACGGAAAAGCTCAAGCCATATTCTACTTGTCCGTGCCTACTCTCACTTGGCTCAGACAAGAGGACAAGCCTTATTTCGAACGCTGAAATAGCATAACTTGCAGCATGTATTGGTGAATATCATTCGAATACTGCCAGAAGGCATCACTATTACTCTTATTACTACTATTTATATCAATCCTGGCCACGGCACCAATAACCGGATAGAAACACATGTATTTACACATGTCATAGTTGACTTTATAATCAAATCTGGGGCCATATGCATGGAGCAGTGTTAGCACGTGTGGTGTTATCCATGCATACCAACGTGTCTGCGCTAAACCAGAAATCCCGCGCTAAACGCGTTTTGCCTCCTAACACTGCTCCATGCATATGGCCCCAGGGGTTCAGCAAAACAGTTATACAATTAGAGTAAATGCGGTAATTACAGTAGTTAAAGGCGCCGCTCTACAAGGCCTGTATACCCTCATTGTGTGCACAGCCAATATCATCCAGCTCACACAAACCAAGCGCTGCACATATAGGCTTGGTTAAATTCTTTTTTGCATGTTTGCCTTTCAAATATCTCAAAAGATAGCCATTTAAAATAAAAGTTACTTCAAACTAAAGTAAGGTAGATTATAACAATCAACCTCATATATTTATCCCGGAAAATAACAGAAACTCAAAACAATCGGACTATGCAACTTTAAGCAGACATAAAAGAAAAGAAATCATTGATTATTCAAAAAAAATCTTTTTTTAAAAAGGCAGTGACTTACCCATAATTTTGGTGACATATTCAGTTACGGCGCGATAGATTCGGTCGACTCGGAAGCATCGGAGCAACATTAATCGTTGGAAGTCGGAGAGTGTCTTCTCATAGTCGCAAGGAAATTGGTCAGCTTCTGGGTTATCACTGTCGAACCACTGCAAAGTCACACAGGTCATGTCCAAGGTCATTTCTAGCTGGCCACTTCCAATTCAATTCAATCTCAATCATTTCTGAGCTGGTGCAGAGGAGGGGGGGGGGATGTCAGTGAACAGTGTCGTTTAAACCACAGAATCTGTCTATTGATGAACACGTCCTCTCATTGTATCTTTTTCTAACATGTGTTTGTTTCCTTCAAATGCAGTTTGTCGGTTATTTGTATATTAGCTCGAGGGCTCATGATTTTGTATTACATAACATTTATAAGGGGCAGGGGGAAGACAACCATTAATGGTTACACTGTTCTTACAATTTCTATTGTCAACAGGTTAGTTTATGTTTGCAGAATATGTATGGAAATTGTGAATAAAAAATGTCTAAAATGTCAAAAGTGAGCATGATTTTCAAACCTTTTCAAACCTTCACAACCAGTTCGCATCCCCCGCGCCCACTGAGCCTCCTGATATGACCATAGGTAATACAAAAAGTAAAGCTTGCTTTATTTAACGACACTTCTAGAGCACATTAATATTATTATCATATCATCGGCTATTGGACGTCAAACATATGGTCATTCTGACATATTCCTTTGGAGGAAACCTGCTGCCGCTACATAGGCTACTCTTTCCGATAAGAAGCAAAGGGACTTTTATATGCACTTTCCCACAGACAGGACAGCACATACCACAGCCTTTGATGAACCAGTTGTGGGCCACTGGTTGGAATGGAAAATAGCCCAAACTGCAAATGGGTCCACTGAGCAGGATCGATCGGAGGACTGACACCTTCACAGGTGGACACGCTACCGCCTGAGCTATGTATCGCTCCCCCTTTAGGTAACAAACAAACTGTCCACAGGTGGGAGGCACTGCAGAGTGGGGCGCATGCGCGTACCTTCTTCCACTCGTTTTCGTTTGCCGTTATGTCGTTGAGCAGCTGATTGAAGTTATCCGGCATAACCTCACTGAGGTGGACGCAGTCTTCCCACCCGGCCTCGGGGATCCACGTGTATGGCCGCTCGTGCTTCGACTTCTCCAGGGCAATGTTTCCCTGCAGGTTGAGACAAACAAAAAGTAAAGCTTGTTTTATTTAACGATGCCTCTAGAGCACATTGATTTTCATATCATCGGCTATTGGACATCAAACATATGATCATTCTGACATATTTCTTTGGAGGAAACCCGCTGCCGCCACATAGGCTACTCCTTTTGATAAGCAGCAAGGGGTCTTTTATATGCACTTTCCCACAGACAGCACAGCACATACCACAGCCTTAGATGAACCAGTTGTGGACCACTGGTTGGAACGGAAAATAGCCCAAACTGCAAATGAGTCCAGTGAACAGGATCGATAGAATGACCGACACCTTCACAGGTGAACATGCTACTGCGTGAGCTATGTGCCGCTACCAGGTTTGGACAGTCACACAGACACCATCAACACCTCAAGTTGTCACCAAGGACATAGTGTAAATGTAGATAAATGCATCAAATCGGACACAAGAAACCACTTATCTAAATTTTGGACATCCATTACAAACTTATATATACTAGTGCATTTATTAAAGTTGCGTGGTCCGATGGCATTTGAATTTGTTAGTTATATTTGAGATAAATAGCTCAGGTTGACCATTGGTCGTAATGCGAAGCATTACGTTTGATGCGAGGAGAGGAAGAAACCCTCCCCCGCCCCCCGTGTCGCGCAGCATTCGCGCCTCACCCGACGCCCGCTGCTCACCCTCCCCCGCCCTCCCCCGGGCCGGCAGCTTTCACACTCACCTGCTGTCGCCCACCCCCCCCCTCTTCCCTTATAAGGCCGCCGGCCGGCCTCCCTCAGGCACTCGCCCTCCTGCCGCCGTCCAGCTCTCTGCCCGCTTTTCCTGCTTTGGACCTCACCTCGCCGGACTACACCTCGGACCGCTGCAACTCCTCAGGCCGCCCCAAACATGCCAGGACAAGGCAAGGGCTCCCGGACGACCGCCCTGGCCACGCCGGGGCCCTCCGACACTCCCCGCCCATGCCTTGGTGCGGGTGTGGGGGGGGGGGGGGGGGTCTCCGGGGAGGCTCGGTGCGCCTCATCTGCCGCTCCACCCCTACCTCCCCTGCCCGTGCTCATCAGGAACCAGGTCTGCCTGCCTGCCTGCCATCACCTAGGTCTGCCTGCCTGCCTGCCTGCCATCACCTAGGTCTGCCTGCCTGCCTGCCATCACCTAGGTCTGCCTGCCTGCCTGCCTGCCTGCCTGCCATCACCTAGGTCTGCCTGCCTGCCTGCCTTCACCTAGGTCTGCCTGCCTGCCATCACCTAGGTCTGCCTGCCTACCTGCCTGCCTCACCGCAGTCACCATCGGATTGATGGTCACCCACGTCACCCACGTCACCCAGCCATGGCACCCTAGGTCTGCCTGCCTGCCATCACCTAGGTCTACCTGCCTGCCATCACCTAGGCCTGCCTGCCTGCCTGCCATCACCTAGGTCTGCCTGCCTGCCTGCCATCACCTAGGTCTGCCTGCCTGCCATCACCTAGGTCTGCCTGCCTGCCTTCACCTAGGTCTGCCTGCCTGCCTGCCATCACCTAGGTCTGCCTGCCTGCCTGCCTCACCGCAGTCACCATCGGATTGATGGTCACCCACGTCACCCAGCCATGGCACCCTAGGTCTGCCTGCCTGCCATCACCTAGGTCTACCTGCCTGCCATCACCTAGGCCTGCCTGCCTGCCTGCCATCACCTAGGTCTGCCTGCCTGCCTGCCCTCACCTAGGTCTGCCTGCCTGCCTGCCTGCCATCACCTAGGTCTGCCTGCCTGCCATCACCTAGGTCTGCCTGCCTGCCTGCCTGCCATCACCTAGGTCTGCCTGCCTGCCTGCCTGCCTGCCTGCCATCACCTAGGTCTGCCTGCCTGCCTGCCTGCCTGCCATCACCTAGGTCTGCCTTCCTGCCCTCCTCCAAGGAGCAGACCACAGCCCAGCCCAGCCCAGCCTCACAGGAACCCTCTGCCGACATCACATCTCAGGTGCGGGCCTCCCTTTTTTGGCCGCCCGCTCCCCCTCCACCTAGGCCCCGGACCTCCTCCCCCCAGGCCTCAGGAGCGGGCCTCCCTTTTTTGGCCGCCCGCTCCCCCTCCACGTAGGCCCCGGACCCTCCTCCCAACCAGACCTGCATCCCCGGGCTCCCGCCTCGGGCCCCCCGTGCCCCCGCCTCGGGCGCGCCTCGAGCCCTCTCCTTACTCTTTGGCGGAGGGCTCCTCGGCCCCCCCCTCTACCAGAACTCTGACATTGCTCCTTATGAGCCCCTCCTGTATTTATCTTTCTGCTCCTCATGAGCCCCTCACTGCATTGCTCCTCCCGAGCCTGTTTATTTGCTCCTCATGAGCCCTTCCTTCCTTTTTTCCTCCTCAGCCTGCTTATTACCTTCCTCTGTATGCTCTGTTTGAGGCGTTAATAAACACCTTTTCTTTCCACCCCCGCCTTGCCTTCTTCCTTTTCGCGCATCGGTCGTAATGCGAAGCATTACGTTTGATGCGAGGAGAGGAAGAAACCCTCCCCCGCCCCCCGTGTCGCGCAGCATACGCGCCTCACCCGACGCCCGCTGCTCACCCTCCCCCGCCCTCCCCCGGGCCGGCAGCTTTCACACTCAATGATTTATATTGATAGAATTGACCAAATAGCATTGAATATCGAACATGGAGGGGGGGGCAACATACCTCATTTCCCCTTCCCCTCTATGGCCCTTCACAGTAGTTCTACTTGGTTGGGGGGGGGGGGGGGGGGGAGGCTAGAGAGGTCACAAGATTGGCCTAATTGGTTAATGGCCTCCTTGCATAATGGGTGTTTCAAAGTGAGTGTCCAAAGGGGTAAGGTTATAAATTCACTGGTTATTCTGTATATGCAGTCCCAAATCATTAGCTAATACACCAGTATCTAAGATGGATATATAGGATCAAATGTAAGTAGTTGTCTTAATTTTGACAAAATTATATTTCATCGGACCATACAACCTCAAGGTGCCATCAAGGACGTAGTGCAAATGTAGATAAAAGCATCAAATTTGACACAAGAGAGCGCTTATCTACAATTTGAACATCCATATCAAACTTATATATACTGGTGCATTTATTAAGCACCTCAAGGTGTCACCAAGGACATAGTGCAAATGTACATTAAAACATCAAATTTGACACAATCAGAACCCTTATCTAAATTTTAAGCGTTCATAATTATTAAACTTATACACTGGTGCATTTATTAAGTATTTGTTGCGGTTTCCCTGCAAGTTTAAGTTGAGACAGGCACATAGACGCCCTCACCACCTCAAGCTGTGCCACCAAGGACATAATGTCAAATTTGATGCTTTTATCTACATTTGCATTCAGTCCTTGTCAAATTTGATGCTTGTATCTACATTTGCACTATTAAGTATTTGTTGCTGTTTCCCTGTTTTTATGTTGCGGTTTAGGTTGAGACAGTCACACAGACACCATCAGCACCTCAAGGGAGAGGGATGGGGAATGAGGGAGGGCGGGGCAGAGGGAGGTGGGGACCAGGCCGTAGGCGCAACATCTGCCAAATCCAAACGACAGGCAATCTCTCTTTTTAAAATTTTAAACTCACCCTCTCGCCTTGTAGGCCTACGTGTTTACATGTGAAACACCAGCCAGCAGCCAAGCTGATCAAACCCACCACAAGATGGCACTGCATAATTTACATTACCATGGGAGAGATATAGGGAGTGAGCCGTCTTAGTGTTATCGCGTCTTGGATTAATATATTAAGCTGATAGTTATAATCTACCTTACTTTAGTTTGGAGTAATTTTATTATAAATGGCTAACTTTGGGAAATAATTTAACTTAAAACCATTGTAAATTTAATCTTGGTGCTAACTTTGATGAAGAAGTAGAACTCTTCCTGATGAACATGATGCTAGTCTTGGCTAACTTGGGAAATATTTGAAGTTAAAACCATGTAAATTTAATCTTGCTGCTAACCTTGATGAAGAAGTCGAGCTCTTCCTGTTGAACATGATGCTAGTCCTGGCTAACTTGGGAAATATTTGAAATTAAAACCATTGTATTAAATTAAACTTTGCCTACTGACCTTGATAAAGAAGTCGAGCTCTTCCTGCTTAACATGATGCTCATCCTGTTGCAGCTTGATGGTGATCTGGAAGGAGAAGAGAAGCTTGTGCTTCTCAAAGATACCTGTGCAGCCATAGTTGTAAACATTGTGGGTCAGCGTGTCCATGATGTTCCGCAGCCGCTTCAGGAGGATCGTGTCCGGCATGCTCTTCTTGAGCGAGAACTGGAAGACTTCGAGGTAGGCAGCTAGAGAATACTGGTACATCGTGTTGATCGTGGACATCTCGGATAGCACAAAGAACAAGATCGCGCCTCGCTTAGCTGCTGGGCGGTAGCCATCCCGCATCTTGTCAATTTCGATGGCAGTCTTGGCGCCAAGTTTCAGCTTCTCGGCTACTTCACCCGCCTTGGACTTGGTCTCTTCCAGGGTGGTGACCAGCTCGACATTGTCCAGCATGTTGCCGCTGGATGTGGCCAGCTCACGCAGTAGGGAGTCCTCTAGGTCTTTCAGTAACCGCTTGTTCTCGCTGAAGGGAATAGTGAAGGATGGGGGATCCCACAGAGGTTAATGGTTTATTCGACAGGTGGCATTAATTAATACGGTGGTATTACGCAATGCAATAGCTGAGTTTTGAGTCTTTGTTTAACCGCAAAGATGTATGGTAACAGTGCGGCTTCCCCACCCCCCACCCCAAGAGCTGATCTTCCAGGGAGTCCTCGAGGTCTTTCAGTAACTGCTTAATGGAATGGTGGGCGGGGGGGGGGGGGGTATCCCGTAGAAGTTTATGAGTTATTCGACAGGTGGTACTGATTTATACGCAATGCAAGACTGTTGGCACTAATACGCAATGCAATAGCTGAGCTTCGGGTTTTCATTTAACTGCAAACATGTAGTACGGTAACTGAATGGCTTCACCCAAGGGGTGATCTTCCAGCCGAGCAGCCAATGTTACATTAAATTAAAGTTCATGCTTATGCAAAATACATTGTTACAACAAATCGACAATTGATACCTGTGACTTTTCATCACACTCATTGGTGGTGCAGACTAAAAGCATACCTCGTTTCTTGAATGAGTCGTTCACGTTGTTCTTCGAGTTCCTTTCGCTCGAATTTCACAATCACACTAAGCAATTGATCTTCTAGACCCTAGAAATGCAATACAAAAGCCTTTATTAGTAAAACATGGAGACTGGCTTGTAAATAAATAAAAAATAACCAATAATACATGCAAAGAATATGTCGTGGGAAGAGGGGGGGTGGGTTGCAATAAATGGGAATATCATGCCTAGAGTGGGCCTCGAACCCCCATTTCTGCCATTCCGGGGCGATCGTTATTACCGTTATATCCAGGTTATTTGTGTTGTGAGCAACGCTCAAATGAACCGAAACAAAGATGTATGATTTTGTTGCTCTCATACCCCGAAAGGGGTAAAAAAAAAAAGTCAAATAAATATTTGGCATCAATATTTGTCACCGTTAATGTATCTAAGCTCCCTGATGCATGCAATAAACCGACACATGCCTACTCATGGGTCCCAGTGACAAAAATTTTAAAATCCCTGAAAAACTAGGGGGTTTCGGGGGCATGGACCACCCCCTCCCCTCCCCGTGGACATTCTTTTTTTAAACCTACGATTAAAATGGTGCAATCGGATATATTTTTACCTTGAAATTCCAACGGTTTTAAGAATTTCAAGACTATCAAATAATAAAAAAATACAAGTTTTTCCGCGGTCAGAATTTACCCCCCCCCCCCCTTGATTTAGAAAAAGGAAAGCTTGTTATATTTAACGACACCCCTGCTGATTTGGAAACTCAGTTTCCTAATATATTTATCTCAGAAAATGATACAAACTCAAACTCATCGGACTATGGAACTTTAAACATGTTCCCTCTCCCCTCTTTCTTTTGTTTTGTTGTTGTTACATTAGTTGTCTAAGTGGGGGAAATTTCAGTCGCAGACGACTGGTCTTCCTCATTCCACTGCTCCTTGCCCTATCCTAGTAATGCCGAGCGTCTGGCTAGGAAGCGACAAGTATAAATTTTTAAGTCATTGGTTTGACTCGACCAGGATTCAAAACCACGATCCCACGATCTACCAACACGGGAGACAGGACGCTCTAACTCATTAGTCCAACAGCTGATGCCCACTAAACTAGTGAGTAAATGGCTGATCACCCACTCACCTTAAGCGTCACCGTGTAGTTTATGACCATTGACTTGCCAAAAACATTCGGTGTATACTTGGGGTTGGACAGTTTGGTGTTGAGGTACAACCGGAACTGTGGATCATAGTCCACTTCCTTGTCGCCCAGTATCACGTACTCCCGTCCTTGTGAACCTGTAAACCAGAGGGTTCATTAAAGGTGCTGCGAAAGGTATTATCAACCATATTTGTCACTGTTTGCATCAGCGGAACGAGCAGATAGAGAGTTATACATGTCTTAATCTATGCATCTCATATATATTATACATGAGTCAGCCTCACGAAAATGGGCCAATTGGTCGTCAATTGAAGATGTCGGCGTCGCAATTCTTAAAAGTGTAGTGCATTTCTTTGTTTTATATTAAATTATCCTAGAAACAAATAGTTGTTGTATTTTCTCGACCTTTACATTCAGGATAAATTTAAGGACTTTCCAACACCTCTGTCAATGCTAAATTATAATTATACCGATCGACGCCGACATCCAATGATCGACGCCGACAATTTTAACAGATGTCGGCGTCGCAATTCTTAAAGTGTAGTGCATTTCTTTGTTTTATATTAAATTATCCTAGAAACAAATAATGTTGTATTTTCTCGACCTTTACATTCAGGATAAATTTAAGGACTTTCCAACACTTCTGTCAATGCTAAATTATAATTATACCGATCGACGCCGACATGCAATGCTCGACGCCGACAACTGTCCCCAATTGGCCTCTTTTCGTTATCCTGACTCATTATATACATACTCATGGGTAATATATTATCAACTACACATCATCATCAATAGATGTCAAGATACCTGTGTATTTTCTACACACAACCTATTGTATTTGCTTAATTACCAGTCTGTTAGTCACTATATTGTCGAGTGTTAGTAGCTTGTGTGAGTCAGGTAATTATATTAGTTGAAAGACAAATTACAGTTTCTGTTATCTGGACATGATTCGCCGTCGGAACAATAGGAAACATTGGTGCTGACTTTAGTGGACATAAACTAGGTCAAGTATTACAGTTCAACCACATACAGCAACGAAATCACAACATCTGATACCAAGATGACAAAATCATCAAGTTCTCATATATTCAACAGACTGAGCTTGCCAAATTATACACAACAGAAAAACGAAAATTAACTTGTGCGACTGTTACTCTGCTTCTATTTCTAAATGGATAGACAGAATAACTCCAAATGCTAGTGCTTATTTCTTTTTTTTGCTTTAAAATTATTTTATTTTTATTAAAAGAAAAAAGAAATTCCAAATGCTAGGCTAGCTATTAAAATTGCTAATATATGTATAACCAGGTTGGCTAATTTTCAAAGAGACTAAAAGCAAACCTATGCAAATGAGCACAGGGGAAATTGGATGCATTACAGAAGTACCTGTCTTCAGCGACACCCTTATTTTTTGGTCCATTAGTTGTTTAAGCAAGGGAAATTTCAGTCATAGACGACTGGTCTTCCTCATTCCACTGCTGGTCGATAGAAAGCCCGAGCCTACACTTTTACCGACCCAAGGGATTTTTAACCTCCCACACCACATAGACATGGTATGAGAGCAACCGGCCTTTGATGACGCTGTAAGTTATACACAGCGGTGGAAATCCAAATTGGCAGAGCTGGGGGCACGGGGAATCGAACCGCCGACCTTCAGATTAGGAGTCTGACCTAGAAAAAAGTCAGACACTCTAACCACTCCACCACAGAGAACGCCATGATTAGCGAACCCCTTGCCACGTGCGAACAATCTTTCAATATACAAACTGTTCTTATCTCATTTGACTATATGTCAGAACAAATTATTACTCTGGATACAGAGTTGTCCTTTGAAGACGGGTACTACTATATATATAACAAAAAAGTCTGTCTAATGATGACGATTAAACTCATGTGCATTTGGACTGAGTAATCATTGCTCTCTTATCTGAAAGCAATATGACCCCAGTCAGTCTCCACTTGGGTTCAGATTCTTCTAGTTCTAGGCCAGTCAGAGCAATTCACAACTATATTGGCTATAATGACACTATGCCCTGTCAGTGTGTGCTGGTGCTGTACTTGGTAAGGGTACCTATGTCTGGACTAACTACACACATCAACATGTTGCTAGATCTAGTGGAACTCCTTCAGTGATGGCAACAAAGTGGTCTCATCAGCTAAAGGAATCCTGGTACAACCTTTGATTTTGCGTTTCGGTAACGGTTTGACATCTGGTTCGTCATCTTTCGCACTCACTATGAACATAAATGTAGCATTTGGGTATTTTTAGTTAGTTATTTCCAACAGCAGGTGGAAATAATGGTCTAGTAGTCCAAAGGGGGTGAGCAGGATGGGAGGGCTGGGAGGGGTTGGGTGGGGGGAGGAAATGAGGGGGATAGGAAGAAAGGCTGAGTAGGGATATGGGTGAGGTAAGGGGGAAAGATAGTGCAGGGACAAATAGTTTTGCGCCTGCCTTGACATGTTCTTGCCGGTGTGAAATCTCTATTTGCTCCCCGAGAGAGTGCCGCTGGTAACTTGCAAAAGCCAGCAGCACTTCAACACTTTGCAAGCAGCTTTTATGAAATGTACAACCGCACAAGAGCAGCAGTCAAGTAATGAAAGCAGTCTTTGTCGCATCGCGACCGACAGCATGATGATGATGAAGGGGGCAAGATAATGGGCTGGGAGAGGGGAGATGGGGAGAATGTAGGGGACAAGAGATAAGGAAATGGAGAATAAGGGATAAGGGATAAGGAGGGGGTAAAAAAATAAGCAGATGGGGGATCGGGTAGGGGAAAGAGATAAGGAGGTAACAAGGATGAGGGATAGGGGAAGGGGAGGGGGAATGGAAGAGGGGATTAGGGATAGCGTACAGGGGACAAGGGGTAAGGGGATAAGGGATAGGCTATGAGGGAAGGGAATGGGATGGGGAATGGGACAATGCGTAGGGAACGGAGATATGAGGGATGGGGAAGGAGATGGGGGGGGGGGGAGTGGGAAGGGAATAAAGATGGGGTGGAAAAGGGGGGAGGCGGCAGGGGGGAGAAATAATGGGATGGGGTGTGAGGGATGGGGAAGGGGTGTGAGGGAGAGGGAAGGGGGAAGGGGAAGGAGAAGGGGAAGGGGAAGGAGGAGGTAACAATTGGTGAGAGGATGGAGTATGGGATATGCGGATGATGTATGAGGGGGAAGGGGACAAGAGATAAGGGGAAGGGGACAAGAGATAAGGGATGTACGTTATATTAAAAGAGAGACAGAGACACATACGGACACACACAGCGGTTCAAGTTCTTCTCCGAGGTCAACAGAACTTTGAAAAAGATCAAAGAAGACAGTTGATCTCTGCTCATGGACTACACGTCATCGGGTAGTTCTACCCATCATGTGTAGTCCAACATAGACCATTCCACCATACAACATGTGTGTCAACGGGTTCCTTATGCACCATGCACGTGTTTCATAGAAACACATTTAGAACTGAAGCGACAAAATTTCACATGCCGATATAAATATGAGAAGGCATCTGATCTATTTACAATATTACCTCATTTATCCAAAATGATTCTCTTTTCATTAACAAAGAAAATTAACATCACGTGGAACGAAGCAAGTCCAGGGTCCGTACACGTGTGAAGATATGGAATTCAAGGCTTATTTCAAGGCTGGTTCTTTTTTTATAGGAATTCCAGACTATTTTCATTTCGATTTAGTCTGAAATCGACAATCGGAATGGCAATTCCAGACTGATTTAGATCAGTGGGGACAGTTTAATGGAATTCCAGGATTTTCAAGATTAATTACCCCAAATAGGTTAAATTCAAGGCTTTTCAACTTCAAGGCGTTGAAATGGGGCAAATTAAGTTCAACACTTTTCAGGCCTCGTACGGACCTTGCAAATCACCCATTCAAACCTGATTACATTTAATCCATCATGAGAGTTTAAAGGAAAGAATGCTAGTTACACAGCACGCCACATGTCAGAGTACAACCTGTGTGGACTGAGATTAGAAAGCTAAACAGCCCCAAGCGGTGCATTTATTACATGTAGTTTTCGAATAACATTGATATTATTACTTCAGCTAATCACATTATGAATACCGAGCACAGACTAATCTGAATTTTCTTATTTACTATGCAAACCTTTCGCAGACCTATCCCATCATGCTTCATGTCAATCTATTTCTACATGGGACAGTTTAAAATCTCATGCGCAACACAATCAAACTTCAAACTTTTTATTACACCACTGATGCCGAAAGCGGGCTGTTGACAGTGCCTTTTAAGGCGGTCAATCGTTCTCGCCTCATGGAAGAAGTGCTGTCTGAGTGGTACCGCTTTCAATTTAGGCCTGTTCTAACTGAACCAAATTGATATGCCACAATCTCTGGTCATGGAGCCAGGTTAAGAGATACTAAGAATATCTGGATTCAAGGCATGGGTTCAAGTTGAAAACTCAATTCAAACGATGCTATTACAAATTTCACATTCCTAAGTAATATTAAAAAATGCAATACGAGGGAGGTGTAATAAGTATTCAACTTGATATGTCCACCTTTCAGGAATGAAAGTGGTCTCCGGGAAAAAAAAGCAGAAATGCTGATATTCTCCCATAGGTTTAGCATTGTCAGGGAATCGCGGAAATTTTCCGGAAGTTGGGTTTCATATATATTGGAATACGCTGATCGTGCTGCGCCATTTGAAGCATGTGATAGTATTATATGCTGATAGTGTTATATGGCGTTTAGAGCATTTATTAGTAGTATACGATGATAGAGCTGCGGCGTCTGCACAACGTATTAGTAATATACGCTGATGGTGCTGCGGGATTGAAAAATCCCGGAAATCGCGAAATCGCGGAGATATTTCATCCCTGACCTTTAAAGGTCACAGAATTGACCCATCACGGACTGATATCAGACTAGACTCAGCCATCACGTGGCTTTGTCTAGTTTGATATCAACCTGCGATAGGTGTGTCCTGCCATCCTAATGGTGCAAATGCCATGTTAAATACAGTAAAACCTCTCTAAATCGACCGACCATGGGACCAACTTTAAATGGTCCATTTAGGGAGAAAGTTGGTTTAGGGAGTTTGTTATCGGTTCAATAGGCGATTGGTTGGGACCCAAATAAAGTGATCGATATAGCGGAGTGGTCAATCTGTGGAGGTGGTCGATTAGAGAGGTTTTACTGTATATTAATAGTCTATCCAAACCAACATAATTGGAGGGCTTCACCTTGCATTCCATAATTTAGTATAGACTGATGCTAATGTGACAAATGAAGAACCAATGCATCTTCCAACCATTTAGTCAATTGCCTGAGTGCATAACTATATATTGCCATACTGACAGATCACATACAGGCTTCTCATAGTGTTCTGGGGACTCATATACAGTGTGCATAATTATGGCACAAGGACAACTACCCACTGAACATCTACTTACCCACCCTCCACTCCCCCCACATAACTAACCGCTGGACAATAAGCTACTCCTTCTAGATAGTTGTCCAGTGGGTAGTTGTCCAGGGGGTAGTTGTCCAGGGAGTAGTTGTCCAGTGGGTAGTTGTCCAGGGGGTAGTTGTCCAGTGGGTAGTTGTCCAGGGGGTAGTTGTCCAGTGGGTAGTTGTCAAGGGGGTAGTTGTCCAGGGGTTAGTTGTCCAGGGAGTAGTTGTCCAGGGGTTAGTTGTCCAGGGAGTAGTTGTCCAGGGGTTAGTTGTCATGGGGTTAGTTGTCCAGGGGTTAGTTGTCCAGGGGGTAGTTGTCCAGGGGGTAGATATCCAGGGTGTAGTTGTCTGGGGGGTAGTTGCCCAGGGGCTAGTTGCCCAGGGGGTAGTTGTCCAGGGTTAGTTGTCCAGGGGGTAGTTGTCCAGGGGTAGTTGTCCAGGGGTAGTTGTCAAGGGGGTAGTTGTCTGGGGGGGGGGGAGTTGACTGTGGGGTAATTGTCCAGGAGGTAGTTGTGTGAGGGGTAGCTGTGCAGGGGGTAGTTGTGCAGGGGCAGTTGTGCAGGGGCAGTTGTCCATGGGGTAGTTGTCCAAGGGGTAAATGTCTGGGGGTAGTAGTCTGTGGGGGGCAGTTGTCTTGGGGGTAGTTGTCTTGGGTGTAGTTGTCTGGGGGGGGGGGTGGAGTTGACTGGGGAGGTAGTTGTCCAGGAGGTAGTTGTGCGGGGGTAGTTGTGCAGGGGGTAGTTGTGCAGGGGTTAGTTGTGCAGGGGTTAGTTGTGCGGGGGTAGTTGTCCATGGGGTAGTTGTCCAAGGGGTAGTTGTCTGGGGGGGGGCAGTTGTCTTGGGGTAGTTGTCTTGGGGTAGTTGTCTTGGGGTAGTTGTCTTGGGGTAGTTGTCTTGGGGGTAGTTGTCTGGGGGGGGTAGTTGACTGGGGTGTTACTTGTACGGGTCGTAGTTGTGTGGGTGGTAGTTGTGGGTGCACGGGGGGTAGTTGTCCAGGAGGTAGTTGTCCAGGGAGGTAGTTGTCCAGGGGGGTAGTTGTCCAGGGGAGTAGTTATCTGGGGGGTAGTTGTCAAGGGGGTTGCTGTACAGGGGGGGGGGTAGTTCTCTGGGGGGTAGATGTCCTAGGGGTAGTTGTCTGGGCGGTAGTTGTCCCAGGGGTAGTTGTTTAGCCCCCTAAACAACTAAGTGGTTGTCCAGGGGCCGAGTAGTTGCCCAGGCGGTAGTTGTGAGGGCGGTAGTTGTCTGGGGGGGGGGGTAGTTGTCTCTGGGGTAGTTGTCTGGGGTAGTTGTCCGGGGGGTAGTTGTCTAGGGGGTAGGTGTAGGGGGTCAGTTGTCCGGGGGGTAGTTATCCAGGGAGTAGTTGTTCCAGAACATACACACAGAGCCATAGCGTTCCCCAGCCAAACCTGAGATATTTGTATTGTGATGCATCTCAAACCCAGTTCATTCCATGTGCATGCACGTGAAAGCATAACCCTTTTATGAAGGCAATGAACAAGTTATACATAACAAATTCCCGCATATCCATGGCCATACCTTAAGCCAAAATGCAATATATAATTATATATATTAATTATTACATATATCATACGTTGTATTATATAAATTGTCCATATTACATACATTATATATAAGGTATGCAATATAATTTATTATATCGAAATTATTAAGGAATAGAATGAAAGCGGTATCTGTTATCGTGGTAGTGTTGGGCTTAGGGTTTCTGCTCGAGCAACCTGGGCATCTTTTGTAACTGGGTTGGCGGCCATTACTAGGCTAGATTCTAGGTTTCTGCAGCATTCTCAGCTGATGTGCTTAAATATTTGCCAAATAAGTTAATAAATATAGGGCGAAATGCACTGCCGACAGACCTAGGCTCAACCGATTTTGTTTTAAATCCTTTTTTTAAAGGCGTAAATATTTGTAATTGTATTCTTCTGAATTGCTCTTTTTTGTCAGCGCTATATAGCGCTGGTGTTCCGACCAAAGAAAGAACTTAAACCGAAATTATACATGTATTTACATGCCATATGGGTTCAATGTGTTTTTGTTAGCATATTAAAATATACAATCAATTTCCATAGTTTAGTCAGAATGGCTATTAATATATAGCTACATAGTATTATATATAATATGAAATTAATATATATTCTATATAATGCACATATTAATATATAAATATAATATATATAACATATTATATATAGTAATAAACCGCAGTCAAATCACACTTGCTTCTGGTTCTGCATGCATTGCACCTTTCACAGACATGCTTCATTGCTTCGCTGAAACTGTCGGAGGACATCTAATGTTGCCTAAGGGGCCGTCCAAAGTTATCAACATTTTAAAGGTAGTACAATGAGTACTACTTTTCCAGACCCCCCCCCCCCCCCCCCCGTCCGTACCCCCATAAAGTAGTATACATCAACATTTTACTACAGACCCCGACAGAGTGGCTGAATAAGTTAAGTTGAGCACCTACCTCTCGTTTTAGTAGGTCAGGAGGTTCGAAACCCTGGGTTTAAACCCTAGTCAGAGTCAAACCAATGACGTAGAAATGTATACTTGTCACTACGTAGCTTGGTGTTTGGCATTACTAGGATAAGACGAGGAGCAGTGGAATGAAGAAGACCAATTGTCCGCGATTGAAAATTCACCCGCTCAATCAACTAATATATACAAAAACAACAAAAAATCGCCCCCCCCCCCCAACAAAATCAACATTTCTTTTAAGCGATAACTGACAGCCCCCCCCCCCCCCACCTCCCCTTGTCGTACGCTTCGTTCGACCGTGAAAACCTTGACAAACTTTGGACGGCCCCTAAGCCTAGCCACATCGCACAACAAAGTAATCGCTGAGAGGTACTTGGCAACCTTCGGCTATGCACAGCAGGCAGCATAAGGGTGAAGCTAACTGACCGCGAGATGGCGCGTCGGTAAGGCCCTTATCTGGGCGATAACCCAGCACTCACCTGGTCGCTTCCGGACTTGACAGGTGATCACAAACCAAGGTTAGTACTACACCAGGACAGCAAGGCATTCCTCAGTCAAGTACGCATGCCCGACAGTGTTAACAACTTATGTATATATGTGTGTGTGTCTATATACGTGTATATATATATCAACACACATATACACACATATATCTGTGTGTATATATGCACATACACATACATATATGAAGAGTTTATGCGCAAAACCCTGTTAAAGCCAATCCAAAAAATTAATTACAATCAAATAATTTTAATTCTCAGTGATGCCACATTTTCTTTGGTGATAAAATGATTATGGAGCAATGAACAACAGAATAGGAATGTAAAAGATTAACCTTTTGAAGGTTTGATTCCAATGTTTATCTCAATTTTGCGATTAGTGTTTACAGGGTTTTGCGCGTGAACTCTTTATATATATATTCATATATATCCATATATATGTCTATATACATATATATAATTATAGACACACATACATGCATATATATATACACATGCATACATCCATATACACATATATATATATATGTGTGTATACACATATATACAAATATATAAAGTGTATCTACACACATATATATATACAAATAAACTGTACATATAATCCATGTACACAATATTACTATATTTATTTATATATATATTAAAAGATATTCCTGTTACAAAATAGATGAAAACAATTCTGAAGAGAATTGAAGAAAATAAATTAAAGCAATTCCAAGAATACCGGTGATGCTACACTCAACCCAATAAGTAAAGGATTTGAGATGAATGAACGCCAGGCAATAGACAATTAAAATAACCTGATAATCTATATAATATATAATCTAAAATGATCGGTATGCAGTATGACAATTAGAAGAAAGGGAAGCCCAAAAATCTCTTCTTAGAAAACCCCACAAGAGATTTGGATTAGAAGAAGATGAATGGATTTTTTTTTTTTTAAGAAGAAGGATCCTGTTTAGGAAAGAGATGGAAGTGATAATATGACATGCCAGTTTTCTTCCCGTCTTAGAAACTTACGGTCGGGATTGAACTTATCGTCTCCCGCCAATACTGAACACCATTGATTTAATGCACAGAAAAAAAACCTTCTTATCATCATGTAATTTGTGAGGCATTTTGTGGCTGTGTGTTTTTGTACTTTTCTTTCATATTACTGTGATATACATTTTGTTCACACATACACAAGTGCTTGTACACTTATCGGAAACATGCATGGGGAAATAACCATTTGATTTGTCTTTTTCTTAAACAAATGCAAAATACATTTACATTAAAAGAACCCAGGGTGCGTACACGTGGGAAGATATGGAATTCAAGGCTATTTCAAGACTTGTCAAGGCTGTTTTTGATAGGAATTTAAGACTATTTTCATTTGGATTTCAGGGGGGGAAATAAATGGTGATTTCAGACGACTATTATATATCAGTGGGGACAGTTTAATGGAATTTGAAGCTTTTCAAGACTAATTACCCAAAATAGGTTAAATTCAAGGCTTTTCAAGGCCTTGAATTGGGGCAAATGAAGTTTCAAGACTTTTTAAGGCTTTCCAGGCCCCGTACGGACCCTGAGATGGAGAGACGCACAGAATATTTTGATTGACATGTGTCCTTCGAAAGCCTATTAGTATAATTAATTGGGTGAGTTAGGTTAATATAATCATACAAAGTAAATATACACATATTGCACAAATATTAAGACAGAATATATTAATCAAAATTGCCTCTGTTACATTGTCTAGTAAAAAATACATTGTTCTTGTGTCAATAACTGTTATTTACACATCTTAATGTGTCAATTGGCGCAACGAAAAGAGCTTAACATTACAACGCTGCTTCATATAAAGTAGATTTGAAAGCTTAAACCTACAAGGTATTTCTGCAATCATTTGAAAAAGGCAAAACACACGGCCCAAATTATGAACGATCAAGTTTTTCTCTGAAATCAATCAATCACAATATTTTATTCTAATTGTCCATGTTAGCATAACATGGGTAATTCACGGCGGAGACTTGACAACCATACGGCCATTAAACGGACACCACTGCTGCCACCTGTACGAATCCGCCTGAACTGAGTTAACCAACCTGATACCAATGCGATGGTGGTGCCACCTGGAGGAACACCCCATCACCAACTGCACCTCGACTCATCCCCACAACGCTCTCAGCCGCCATCGGCACCACATCACCACCGTTCTTAATAACCTCATTTCCTCACGCAACGTAACGCCACGAAACGAAAAACATGCCGCCAACAAAGAAATCAGCACGGAATAACGCCAGTGCCAAGCAGCAGCCAACTCCCAAACGGAGGGGACGCCCCAAGGCAGCTAGGACTGGGAACGTAAATGAGTCGGCCGACTGTCACGAAACTGACCAGCGGCCGCCCAAAAGCAAAGCTACGGCGGCCGAGGCAGCCCCTGAGCCACCTCAGCTAACGACTACTACGGGACAAAACCAGGACATGCTAAAGGCTATGCGCGCGGCTATGGAGGATTTAAAAACCGACTTGATGGACCGTATGGACGCGAGAATAGACGCGATAGAACACGACCGATCGGAGGATACCCGCGGTGAGCGCGCGCATGAAGCCACACCACGTGCGAATGACTCGATAAGTAGGTCAGACGCTGGAGCGTTCAATAACAACAGTCGGCGCGCTACACAACTGGACTCAAATCCCGACGTCTATGGGAACACGCCCACCCCCAGGCAGCCATTACGTGCTCGCACGGAGGACATAAGGGGGCCCATAAAGGAGGACTACGGATAGGACACTGGATATGACAACCACCACGAACCACCCGTCCGAGCTCACTCCGCACGACTCAATCGTGACCCAGATATGAACGAACACGCGGAAGCCATCAACGACATCCTCGCAGCGGCCGGGACGGCAATCGGCAGAAGACGAGGTAAAACCGCACTCCTTCCACATCTATTTGTTGTTAGAGGCGAGAAGAGGCAAAAGGTAGCCAGGGCCGAGGCCACCATGCCTGAATACTTTGCCGCACTCTGTAACATGACCAAGGTGGTTGAGGTGCCCGCCAACTGGCGTGACCCCATTATCGACCACATGCACCAGATCTCAACAATGGCGTGTGTCGGAGGCAGTCTTCAGCATGATTGATGATGGCCGATTGCCGTACGGATGGAATGACCAGTACGCAATCAAGGATGCACAAAGGGACGCATTCGCTGAAGGAACACGACTCAACCTGCGACCCCAGTCACGTGCTAACAACAACACCCCCCGCGCATCTGGTGGTACGCTCAGCAACCCCACTAGCAGCGACACCCGACAAGACTTCAACCGCGAGACGGACGGTAAGCCATGCAACCCATGGAACTGGGGGAACGACTGTACGTTCTCTGGCACACACGGCGAAAACTCAGACAAGAAGGCCCATGTGTGCGCGTGGTGCGCCAACAAGTACCGGTGGGCTAACCCACACAAAGAGAAAGAGTGCATCAACAAGAAGAAGTTCCTCGAGAAAAAAGCCACCGGTAACACCACAGCCACTCAGTCTACAGAGGGTTTTCAGTAAACGGCTCCACAGACGACGACAGCAACACTGTGGAGCCGGGGAACCGCAGCGACCGAGCCTGTACACAAGAGAGCTCACATGTTGGCATGGGAATACAAGGTAACATCGTTATAAACTCTCCCAGCCCCGCACAGGTCACGGCCTGCGCTCGTGAGATATACAGACAAGCAGGTGTACAAGCCGGTGTACAGGCCGGCAGCCCCAAAGGCGCCACCACACCAGTGACAGTATGCTACGTCAGCCCTACCAGCCACAGCGAGATGACACACAACTACACACTAGATGGCACCACCGACGGCCAACAGACAAGATGGCCCCCACACGTGCAAACCGAGGCCACACCGCATGGGACCGGCCGGAGCAGTGTGACTGGAGGTAGCCATGACAACAGCACCACTGGAGTAATGGCCGCCAACCCAGTGACGGCCCCGGATGGAAACAACAACAATAACAGACAACCCGACCACGCCCATGACGCGAGCCGCGGCCCCACACACGTTAGCGCCGCCACCGCGGTGCAGCCCCGCCAAACAGACGACAACGACGGAGACACTCAACCCCAACGACAACCAGCCACTGATGTCGCAGTCTGCAGCACACGGGGTGATGGCCGGACCGACGGGGACCGGCCACGCCCACCCATCACCCCGCACCAATACAGAGACACACTTAACCGCATATGGCCCCACCCGCTACCGGATATATGGACCGACCACACCCACTACATGGACATATATAACAAGGTACGCATCACAGCCCTGCCTAACCACCTCAAGGCACGCATACCCATAGCATCAGGCCTGAACATTCCCAAGTGGAGGCGGCTACTGGCCAGATACCAAGACGAACAGGTAGTGGACTACCTAGAATTCGGATGGCCGATTGACTACACGGCCCCCCACAACCACCACAAGCAACCATAACGAAGACCCCGCACACAAAAGGTACATCGAGCGGTACGTCAACACTGAGATCGCCCACGGCGCGATACTTGGCCCCTTTAGCCAGCCACCATTCGGACCCTGGTCCCAGACCAGCCCGATGATGACGCGCCCCAAGAAGAATACCACCGATAGGCGCGTCATTGTCGACCTCAGCTGGCCCAGGCCGAACAGCGTGAACGCCGGCATACTCAGAGGTATATATCAAGGACAGCCCAGGACCTACTCCCTCCCAAACGTCATGGACGCCGCCGACGAGGTGGCACGGCTGGGCGACGGATGCTACCTGTGGTGCGCCGACTTGGCACGAGCGTACCGACAACTCAGGACCTGCCCGCTATCCACCCCACTCCTCGGCATAACACTCGATGGCCTATACTATACAGACATCGCTCCTCCCTTTGGCTGCAGGACATCGTCCATGGCCTGCGCGGACCACCAGCGCAGTCGTCTATCTCCTTCGTAAGAACGGCCACTACGTCCACTGCTACCTGGACGACTTTGTGGGCGTGGCACCCACAAAGGAGCTGGCACAAGCAGCATACGACGACCTGACACGCCTTGCGAAGAACCTCGGACTCGACCTCTCCCCCAGTAAGTGCCACCCACCGGCCAAATCAGTGGAATGGCTGGGCTTCAGCATCTCTGCCGAGGAGATGACTGTCACGATACCCCGCGACAAGCTGGACGACATCCTCACCAACTGCCAGCTCTGGATGACAAAGGACAACGTCATCCCGTACGGAAATCCAAGGGCTGGCAGGCAGGCTGCAGCACATAACCAAGTGCATCCAACCGGCCAGACGATTCATGGCTAGGATATTCGACGCCCTCCGGGAGGCACCCCGGGCAGGGAGGCACCAGATCCCAGAAGGACTCAAGAGTGATATCAGATGGTTCCTGGAGTTCACACGAAGAACCAACGGCCTCGTCCTCCTGCAGACCGAAGAGAAGCCTGTATGGACTATCGAGTGCGACTCCTCCATGAAGGCGGGTGGCGCATTCTCCCCGACCCACTTCTACTCATTCGTCTACCCACAATGCATCACCGACTGCCACACAAATATCGCACACCTCGAGGCCATGAACCTCGTGGTGGCCCTGAAAGAACTTGCGCCCCACCATCCCGACAGATACAAGATCGTCATAAACACCGACAACGCAAGGACTTGGTATTGGCGGACGCTCTCAGTAGACGGGCATTTGAACCACCTGCACGCACTAAAGCGGAGCTACTCACTAAGAACCTTAACCTCACTGAAATTAACGTCACTTTCAATGATGGTTTCTCCCAAGACCTATAACCTGCAACCATTCGACTAACTTGGCTCTCTGTTTCCAGGTTACACGCAACAACAACACGACCACATACTCCAGGTGTACCTGGCGGGCTTGGCCCTGGGCACTTGGAGGAACAAGTCGGTACAGGCCCGGAAATATCTCCAATTCACTGCACGCCACAACGCCGACCCACTCGCCCCAACCCAGTACGACATCCTCGCATACATCGCACACCTAAGAGAGACACTGGATTCCCCCGGGGCGGTAATGAACTACACCAGTGGAGCCAGGACCTGGGTCCTACTACACGGCGGATCACCCCTGGGTTTCGACACCTACCCAGTCACCCTAATGAAGAGGGGAGTCCAGAGGCTGTCACACCACATCACGACTCAGGCCCCGCCCATCACGACCGAACAACTCAGGCGAGTCGTAGTATACATCACACCAAGTGGACAGGACGCGGCCGTGGTCCTGGCAGCACTCCTGCTGGGATACAGCACGCTGCTCCGCCAAGGAAACCTCCTGGCCACCACCTCGTCATCGGACCCTGACCACCACCTCAGGCGTCGAGACATCCTCAGGACCAAAGAAGGGCTTCTGATCACGGTTAAGACCACCAAGACCCGATGGAGACAAAACCAAGCATACAGCACACGAGTCACACCAACGGACGACATAACCATCTGCCCCATGGCGGCATGGAGCCGTTACGCCAACATCCAATGCCCCCCACGAGACGGTCCGGCATTCATCCTACCCCGCGGCGGCCCGTCCTCCACCTCGCCACCTGGCAGTCCTCCACCTCGCCCTGGCATGGACGGGAATGCCCAACCCTGAGGCCTACACACTGCACACCCTCAGAAGGGGCGGGGCCCAGGCAGTGGCCGCGGCGGGGCGGCCATTGAAAGAGATAATGGAACTTGGATCCTGGACCTCACAGGCGGTACACACATATGTCCCCAGGGACATGGTGGTGGCCGGCCCCGAACCCTCCCGGGAATTGGTTGAGGGTTCGAGGCCCGTCCAGTACAACAAAAAGAACACTGCCAAAAAGGGGGGGGATTAACCAAATGCTGATAACCATTGTGATCTCATTGAGCCCTTCCTGAATAAAGACCACTATATACCACTACTGTCTCCGCCTTGGTGAATTGTACATGTTAGCATAACATGGGTAATTCGCGGCGGAGACTTGACAACCATACGGCCATTAAACGGACACCACTGCTGCCACCTGTACGAATCCGCCTGAACTGAGTTAACCAACCTGATACCAATGCGATGGTGGTGCCACCTGGAGGAACACCCCATCACCAACTGCACCTCGACTCATCCCCACAACGCTCTCAGCCGCCATCAGCACCACATCACCACTGTTCTTAACCCACCCATCCACACCAATGGGAAGGGTTGGACCGGGGAGGGTTGAGGGTTCGAGGCCCGTCCAGTACAACAAAAAGAACACTGCCAAAAATGGGGGGGGGTTAACCAAATGCTGATAACCATTGTGATCTCATTGAGCCCTTCCTGAATAAAGACCACTATATACCACTACTGTCTCCGCCTTGGTGAATTATGATTAATTCTATGATTAGATGAATCTCTTTTAATCGAATGAAATCTGATGAACTTACTGCTTAAATTTGAATAATCCGATGAAAACTTAACATTTGTTTTAACTAGAGCACATGGCTATATTTAAGCTTAGATATCCAACTTCGATACGGGTGCAATTAGTAATCATATACTGCTCTATAGAAGGAATATTAAGTCAATTTAACAAAACCTGTCAATGCTGCAACTCTTACAAACCTATGATGTCAAGTATTTTGGCATGCATAACAGCATTATTTCTCATGTTTACACTTCAAATATGTCCGATTTGTTTAATTATAAAAATGTACTCTATGTCACGCAGAGACTTTTGACCACATGCCCTATTCACTCGCCCTTATTGACATGACCCACAAGCCCCATATGTACGATCCTAACATGTTCTCATTCACTTAACTTCTACTGTCCTTATGACTAACGGATCCACTCTGGACCATAGGAGACTCTTCCCCCAATACCTGCTCCATCCTTCATTGATTGCCTTGTTTTATTATCCACATGACCTAACTATCAATTGACATAACTCTACTGTCCCTATGACTAACGGCTCCACTCTGGACCATATTAGACTCTCGCATGATACTTGATACATTCTTCATTACTTGACCCACTTGATTATCACATGACATTCTCCTTTACTTCTACTCTTACTTTTATATCGAACCTACTCAATAAACCTCCATACTATAGCTCCGTCTTGTGTCCTGAATTATCCGGAAAACGATTATCTATGAACTGTGTCGTCAGTTCATATCAACCTGACTCTACATCAACTAAATGACACTCTTCCACTGACAAGGCTTTCTGCCTCGCCTTGTGCTGCCACCTGGCTTCTTCCGCCTCGCCTGGCACTGCCTCACGCCTGTACCACTCGCTTCAAAATTTTGATTATATATATATATCAGGGATGAAAGTGATCTCCGGGAAAAAAAGCGGAAATGCAGATATTCTCCCATAGGTTTAGCATTGCCAGGGAATCGCGGAAAAATACCGGAAGTCAGATCTCATCTAGCCTTGTTGTGATTGTATTAACACCCCAATCTAACAGTTTCTTGTTTAGGTTTTATGTTCTAACTACATCTAAGGTCATATAAGAACGGGATTCGAACCACCCAACTGTTGTCATGTACATCCCATCTTTTGGAATTTTGTTTGACGTTAATCGGTGAATATAAGAAATCCCAGAAATCCACGAGACCACGGAGGTCTTTCATCTCTGATATATATATTCTTTAGTTAAGCGGCAGAAACTCAAAAATCATCGGATTATGCAAATTTAAACTTGGGATTTAAACCTCCCCCACCCCAAAAGACCCAAGATTATCTAGGATTGCCTTCTAGGCCTAGTTATATATTACAAGGACTAGTGCATTTACCTTTGATGTTCTTCTCGAGGACGTTATCGATGACGGGGTCAATGTACTCGTCGACGTCTTTGAAGAGGAATGGGAAGCCATACTTGATAGCCATTTCCAGTTGTTTCAGGAAGTCGGGATCGTTGAAGGTGCACACCTAAAGGACAAGATTGGTTGGTTGGCTGTTGGAGTTTTACATCCTGGCAACATCTAAGGTCATATCAGAACAGTGCACACTCATGACGACTTTATAGTGCTGCCCCACTGGGAAATCAGTCCACCGACAACATGACCCGATATCCCACTCAGTCACATTATCGTGACACTGAGCTAACCAGTCCTTGCCTTATCCTATTAATGCCAAGCACCAGGCTAGGAAGTGACAAGTATCAATTTTAAAGTCATTGGTTCGACTACACTGGGAACCAAACTCCCGACATTTCCACACGCGAGGCCACCGCACCCCGTCCTAAAGGACAAGAAGTGTGGTCCGTTAAAAATGGTGACAGCTGGCTGTGGTCCAGGAAGATGAGCGAGGCAGGGGTCAGGGGTCAGATATCAGGGAAGTTTAATTTGGAATAAGTATATTTTGTGTGTGGTAAAGATGTTTATTCTGCTGAATAAGTCTTTTGTCAGTGCCGAAGCACTGGTCTTCCAGCTTTTTTTAAATTCAGGATTATTTACACAAAAGTGCTATATATAGAGAAAGGTATACAATAACTGTTGAATACACAATTTGCAGCATGTAACACAATAAAATTCTGTAATCCACAAGTTCCACAGCAACATATGGCAACAGTTGTGTCATATGACTCGATCAATATTAGTCAGATCAATGTGAGTATTTACGTGGAATTTAGAATGTAAAGGGTAGGTTAGAGAACTCACTGGAGAACTGAGATAAGGTGCAGGTCGAGCAAACAAAGTCTGAGTGTCCTAAGGGCGAAGGCGAAACTTGTGGATATGGTGAACAGGTAGGTAAGGTTACATCCAGGTACTAGTGGCAGCCGGGAAGGGTAGTACTATAGTAGTTGGTTGGTGGATTTTTACGTCCTGGCAACATCTAAGGTCATATCAGGACTCTATAGTAGTAGTTGTTGGTGAAGGGAGTTTAGAATCAGCTCACTGGAGGAGAGGCACGAGGGGAAGAGAGGAAGAAGGGGAGGAGGGGAAGGGGGGAGGAGGGGTGGGGAGGAGGGGAGGGGAGGAGGGGAACAGGGGAGGAGGGGAGGAGGGGAGGAGGGGAGGAGGGGAGGAGGGGAGGAAGGGAGGAAGGGAGGAAGTGAGGAGGGGAGCAGGGGAGCACGGGAGGAGGGGATACAAGGAAACGAACGAGCTGATTGGGCTGCGAAGAAGGCCCTGAACTGTGATCTTGAACCATGTCTGATCCCTCACTCTGATCTGAAACCACTAATAGCCACCCACATAAAATCCAAATGGCAACATGAGTGGGATGAAAACATTAATAAACTTAAATAAATTGAACCATCTGTGGGAAAGCCACCACAGGAGGGGAAGGGAGGAGGGGAGGGGAAGAGGGGAAGAGGGGAAGAGGGGAGGAGGGGAGGAAGGGAGGAGGGGAGCAGGGGAGCACGGGAGGAGGGGAGGAGGGGAAGAGGGGAAGAGGGGAGGAGGGGAGGGGAGGGGAGGGGAGGGGAGGGGAGGGAGAGAGGAGAGGAGAGGAGAGGAGAGGAGAGGAGAGGAGAGGAGAGGAGAGGAGAGGAGAGGAGAGGAGAGGAGAGGAGAGGAGAGGAGAGGAGAGGAGAGGAGAGGAGAGGAGAGGAGAGGAGAGGAGGGGTTGAGAGTAGGACGGGAGGTGGGGAAGGGAAGCAAGGGAAGCGAGGGAGGAAGAGAAAAAGGCAGGAAGGGAAGAGAGGAGAAGGTGAAGCGGAAAGGAGGGAAGCAGGGCACGTGAGGAGAAGAATAGGTGAGGAGACATTCTGCATGGAAAGGTGCAATTGGAGCGGGACAGAATCTGCATTCGCACAGCCAAACATGGCGACATTGACCATGACATTGACCACCAAGGGCGTACTGATACACTGACCTTGAGGTTGTTGTTGGCCTCCTTCTTCTTGATCCAGTTGAGGGCTTGCTGCTGCGGATCGATGCAGAGCGGGAAGCGACTGGCGCGCGTCGTGAGGACGCCGTTCTGGATCGACAGCTCGTCAGGGGGCAGACCCTCGGACGTCCACTTGCTGATCTCGACGTCGTTGGTGAGGATCGCCTCCAGTTTAAACGGGTCACTCGCCGGGATCTGGCGGTTGCGCACGTCGCTCTGCCACTCGCCGTACACCATGTCCTTACGGAACTCCCAGCTGAAGGCCCCCACGTAGCTGAGGAACGCCGCGCACACCAGGCAGTCGCCGAGCAGACGCACGCGCTGCTCGCGCAGCTCCGCCAGGTCGACGCCCCACCTGGCGGCGTGTGGTGTAGTAAGTGCGTGGGTGGAAGGGGGTGGTAGGTAGAGTACGGGTGGTGTGGTGTACGGTGTGGGTGTGTGTGTGTGGTAGTGTGTGGTAGTGTATAGGTGGGGTGATGCATGGTGTGTGGGTGGGGTGATGTGTTGTGTGTGGGTGGTAGGTAGTGTGTGGGTGGTAGGTAGTGTGTTGGTGTGGTGATGTGTGGTGTGTGGGTGGTAGGTAGTGTGTGGGTGGTGTGGGAGTGTGGATGTGAGGGTAGGGGGTGATGGATGGTGTGTGGGTGGTTGTGTATGGGTGGAGGGTAGTGTGGGGGTGAGGTGATGTATGGTGTGTGGGTGGGGTGATGTGGGTGGTAGGTAGTGTGTGGGTGTGGTGATTTGTGGGGTTGTGGGTGGTAGATAGTGTGTGGGTTGTGTGGGAGTGTGGATGTGAGGGTAGGGGGTGATGTATGGTGCGTGGGTGGAAGGTAGTGTGGGGGTGAGGTGATGTATGGTGTGTGGGTGGTAGGTAATGTGGGTGGTAGGTAGTGTGGGGGTGAGGTGATGTATGGTGTGTGGGTGTTAGGTAATGTGGGGGTGAGGTGATGTATGGTGTATGGGTGGTAGGTAGTGTGGAGGTGAGGTGAAGTATGGTGTGTGGGTGGTAGGTAGTGTGGGGGTGAGGCGATGTATGGTGTGTGGGTGGTAGTGTGTGGGTGGTAGGTAATGTGGGGGTGAGGTGATGTATGGTGTGTGGGTGGTAGGTAATGTGGGGGGGGTGAGGTGATGTATGGTGTGTGGGTGGTAGGTAGTGTGGGGGTGAGGTGATGTATGGTGTGTGGGTGGTAGGTAATGTGGGGGTGAGGTGATGTATGGTGTGTGGGTGGTAGGTAATGTGGGGGTGAGGCGATGTATGGTGTGTGGGTGGTAGGTAATGTGGGGGTGAGGTGATGTATGGTGTGTGGGTGTTAGGTAATGTGGGGGTGAGGTGATGTATGGTGTGTGGGTGGTAGGTAATGTGGGGGTGAGGTGATGTATGGTGTGTGGGTGGTAGGTAATGTGGGGGTGAGGTGATGTATGGTGTGTGGGTGGTAGGTAATGTGGGGGTGAGGTGATGTATGGTGTGTGGGTGGTAGTGTGTGAGTGGTAGGTAGTGTTCGGGTGTATGGTAGGGTAAGGTTGGAGGTAGTGTGGGTGGTGATGTGGGTGGTAGGTGGTGTGTAATGAGGTGAGTGGTGTATGGATGTACCGTGTGTAGGTAGCAGTGTGTGTGCGTGTGTGGTAGGTGTGTGTAGTATGGTGGTGAATACGTGTGTGGTGTATGGGATTGGGATGTGTGTGATGTGTGGTATGTGTGGTGGGTGTTTCATGTGGTGTGGTGTGGAGGAGCAGGGCAGAGAGAGAGATGTGAAGATGGTCAAGTAAACAGTTTCAGTGTCACTCGAGTTTACTTAATCTCGTCATACTCGTGCTTAATATTTTGTACAAAACATGCAACAATCGTATCGGTAGACAGGCCTTGCCTGCCGCCAAATTTCCTATTTTGGTACTCCAATAGAACAGAAAAAAAAATGAAATTGAAAAAAAGTGTACTTTCTAAAATTGTGTTGGCATATGAAATTTTAATTTTGCGCATTCGCGTAGTCTGGCTTAAAACCGTATACAAAATACGCAAAAGTTGTATGGCTGGGCGGGTGTGCTTACTGCCACTTTGGATTTTACCCCAAAAAAGTATCAAATCTTTTTTTTATTAAAGTTGTGCTCTCACGATGGAGTCACCATGAGAGCACACTATCGGTTCCATGTAGATAACCATTATAATATGGTTTCAGATGTGACCAAGACAGAAAACCCCACTGAGGCATAAACAGCCAAAGAGCAGAACCGACGAAAAAAGCCACTTTCAAACCACCCCACGTCTGCTATGGCCCGATATCACCCACATTGCAGTGACTAGCAAGTGTAGTGAGGTGCACTCACCTCCACAGGTGAAATACTACATACACAGGAAGGATGGAAGGTAAAATCACCAGGAAACCTAGATAGCCTAACGGTTAGAACACTAGCCACATAATGGCAGAAGTGTGGGTTGGCACACGACTCCTGCAAGAAGACTAGCAAAGCATATATCTTAATCTAATCAAATTCCTAATTCTATAAACTAAGTGATCCTGAACGGTGTGTATGCGCCAAATGTAGGTCAACGGGAGGTGGGAGGCACTGGGCATAGCGTTCATTGGATGCACTTGGTGAGTGAAGGGTATCCCAGCTTCCCCCGCCGAATCAACCACAATTCGAAATTCGAAATTATACGCCAAGTCTGAAGAGTTTTCAATTACCAGTTTGGCAAATATTTTGCAAAAACAAGTACATAAAAAAAGTGTTTACACCCCAAAAAAAGTATGAAAAAAGCATAAAAAGTAGTTTTTCCATGAAAAAAGAAAAAAGTATAATACTTTTTAAAAGAAGTATTAAGTGACAGCACTGCTTACCGCTTGTTCTCTGAACCAAGCCCTGAGATGAGCTTGTCGGCTGCTATGAGGCGACGCTCCATGAGCTCCGCCTCCTCCTGGAGCTGTGTCTTTTCGGACATGGCGTCTGCGTACTTCTGGTTCAGCAACGCCAGCTCTGCTTCCAGGTTCGCAACCTCCTTGGTGATCTTGTCGAGGTCACGCTTCGCCTGGTGGAAGGTCTTCTCCAGTTTCGCGACCTATTTAAGGTTCAGCAATGAAGTCGATTGTTGGAGTTTTATGTCCTTGTAAACATCTAAGGTTATATCAGCACGGGGGTACTGTTTTATGGCAGTGCGCACTCATGGCAACTTTATAGTGCTGCCCCACTGGGAAATCTGGCTGCCTGCCGACACCATGACCCGATATCCCACTCAGTCACATTATCCTGACACTGAGCTAACCAGTCCTTGCCCTATCCTATTAATGCCAAGCATCAGGCTAGGAGGCAACAAGTATCATTGGTTTGACTCAACCGGGAACCGAACTCCCGATCTCGGTTCAGCAATGAACATGTCAACTCTTTAGGGTCTTATTTGTTTGGGGTTTATGTTCTAGCAACATCTATGGTCATATAAGAAGGGATTCGGACCACCCAATTGCTGTCATTCTAAAAAACCAGGCATTTCCACATTACGATGCTGACAATTAGTTCTTCGTTTTATTGATAGCAAGTAAAATAATTATTGCTGCCTCTCTGTATTAAGTATGTTCGCAATACTACTCATATTTAATCTATCCCCAAAAAGATATCAAAGGTATACTTGTATGATTTTGTGCTAAAGTGAAAATGTGAAAACTTCCACATCGACACCATGCATCGACCCAAACATTTTTTAACATTTTCTTTCTTGTAAGACATAATATTGTTCGCTTATCTGTAATCAATCAAATCTTGTTTGACTTTGTTGCGCATGTTAAAATGATGTTCTGGATGCGTCTAAGATTTCAATGTTAATTAATGGTGGCTGAGCATTGCCTAACCTTGTCTCTTTTAGGTTTCACTTCTCGCGCCACGTCGCAGTAGCCGACTACAGCCACCACAAACTTGAGCAGTCCTGCCCCGGCGCGACTCTTATCTCTCATTTCTTCTACTGTCATGTCAAGTTCTCTCAAAAAACCTGCAGGCGAAAAAGTAATACAATTAGCATGATCAAAAAGGAAAAGTTGGTTAGTTGTAGGAGTTTTACGTCCTTGCAACTTCTAAGGTCATATCAGGACAGGTAACGATGTGTGACAATGCACACTCATGGCATCTTTATAGTGCTGCCCCACTTGGAAATCAGGCTGCTGGCACCATGAACCGGTATCCCACTCAGTCACATTATCCTGACACTGAGATAAACCAGTCCTTGCCCTATCCTATTGATGCCAAGCGCCAGGCTAGGAAGCGACAAGTATCAATTTTGTAAGTCATTGGTTTGACTCGACCGGGAACCTAATTCCGACGCCCGATTCAGCCACTGGGCCATGTTGTAGAGCAAGGTTAGCAAGGTGATTGGCTGGCTGGTTGTTGGGAGTTTTACATCCTGGCAACATCTAAGGTCATATCAGCTTACCAAGCTCGAAACTGAGAACAAACAAGCAGACCACCTCTACTAACACGCCTCTGAGGGCCGCACGTATCGCTAATTAAGTCACATGTATGACTCGGCCAGGATTCGAACCCGGACCCGAACCCGGATTCAACTCATTTGAGCTATCCCGTCTGGTCAATCACACACATGACTGAATTCTTCAATGATTTATCTCATGATTTATGTATGAAATTAACATTAGATGGGAAATTAAATACCATATCAGATGTTAAAAGCATGTGAGAATATTAGTCTATCTATGCATGGGTCCACAGAAGAGGGTTTAATGTGTATTTGTAAGAACATGTGGGTTAGTTCGAGTACTACACATCAACTGACGCTCATGGCTGTAGATATCTTCAAAGTAACGCTTGTTTTACTTAACACCGCTTCTAGAGCATATTGATTTTTTGCATCGCATCATCGGCTATTGGACGTCAAACATATGGTCATCCTGACATATTTCTTTGGAGAAAACTCGCTGCCATCACATAGGCTACTCTTTCTGATAAGCAGCAAGGAGTCTTTTATATGCACTTCACCACAGACAGGACAGCACATACCACAGCCTTAGATGAACCAGTTGTGGACCACTGGTTGGAACGGAAAATAGCTCAAACTGCAAATGGGTCCACTGAGAAGGATCGATCAGATGACCGACAGCTTCACAGGTGGACACACTACCACCTGAGTTACGTCCCGCTCCTTCCCCAGTGTCGGTCAAAGTATTAGTTCCCTTTGAGACGCAGGTTCAAACAACTGCTTAGGTTTCAGTCACTTCTTCTTTACAAAAGCTAAGCAATCAAATTGCAAATCTAGCTATCACTGCATATATTATGTGAACAATTAAGTACCCATAATATAGTACTAGAATTACGAAGCGGAACATTATTATTATTAGGAGAGGGGGAAAAGAAAATCACCATAAAAAGAAAAATAACTGATCACAACGTGATTTCTGATAAGGGTTAAACTAGAAAGTAACTGGGGTTGTAGTCAATATTTATTTTGCATTCTAACAAAATAATGAATTAAAAATATATTTTGATTTAATCAAACAAAAAGGAAATGTGATATAGGTGAAAAGGCATGTACATGAGTTTTGTACTGACTCATTATTGATGGTGGGGTGAATGGGAAGGGACATTTCTAAAGAATGCTAAGACTAAGAGATGTCAAATATCAAGACAAAGAAGAAAACATCAATAGACACCTACCACCGCCCGAGGCTCAACACACACGCATGTTTTAGGAAATTGGACAGGCAATTAAATACATCAGTCAGTCGGTGTCTAATTGATAAAACTACACAGGTTTGGTGCACATTTAAAGGTACTTAAGACGAGTCCATAACGAGCCACCTCAGGCGAGTTTCCCACTCGTACAAGTGCTGCCACCTGGAGTTGATTCGGAGGAAGGAAGCCAGGCACAATAGATAAAAGATTCACCTTGTACTTGCAGTAGAGGTGAATGACAATGTAGTCTAATTACGGGAGAAAATAGCTTTAGTATGGAACAGGAAGTGGAATCCATGGTTCCAGTACCAAATGGCTACTTATATCCGCACAGAGTTGGTGAAATAACAGAGGATGCAAACAAGCAAGATGGCAACCACATTAACGCTGTCGATTTGACCTTTAAAGTAAAGTATGTTTATTATATTTTACAAATCAGAATTAGTGGGTAAATATGAAGATTATTGTGAAGAATATATTTTGCTTTTTAAATTAAGAATTTATCTGCTCATTTTATTTACCCAGCACGTAGATACTTTTCGCCAGCTTTTATATAGGGCTGTTCTTTACCCCTAATCAGGCTACTGCAGTACGGGGTGAATCTTTTATCTACAGGCACATGGGTGGGAAGAAGGTATAGTTTATTTTAAGCAATGAGCGGACAATTAGCCAATGTCTTCCAAGTCGAGGGGGTGGGGCCGTGCCCGATGACCTGGACCTCAGAGGACGCCAGATCACACCCCTCCAAAGTAGTATTTTTAAAAAGAGGGTGGTGGGCATGGTAAAACTAAAAGCGAGTCTCTGCCATGGAGTGTGGAGGCGGGGGGGGGGGGGGAGAGAGGGACGTGCTGTGTTTGTGTTAGTGTTCGTCTTGTCCGCTTGGTGGTGTGGCAGGTACCTGGCTTCGATCCCCGGATCAACCACAATTCGAAATAATGCGCCATTTGTGAATTAAGAAGGCGCAAACTGTGCTTAGATAATTATAGCAGATTGAACTTGCCGAATAAGCACTGAAAAAAATACAATTAAAAATAACAACCACATTGGTTTAATAACTTACCGTAAATATAATAAAGATATAATTTAGTTCATTTAATGTTGCATAGTCCGATGAAGATATTATTTTCAAAACCAAAACAATTGCGAGATCGGAATCCGTGTCACAACTTACTTTCAACCACAGACGTTTTAGTCTGTTCATCGAAATTATTTTACTTGCTTTAACTTCAAATATCGACAAAATTAAAGCTGCATGGTCCGATGAAAACCAACAATTTTCAAAACCAAAACATGTAAGTTAATTAATGGCGGTACAATACCCCCGAAAATAGTCCACCTTGGTATGTGTTCTGGCATAAATCATGAAAGGTACGGACAGACCAACCATGCTCACCTAACCCAACCTATAATACATCATGGCATGAGAAAATACCACAACCCACCTCCAGGTCGCAGTCCCGAAGGGTACGGGTGTGTTCTGGCACACCCGGGTACCAACTAGGGACAGGGCACAGGTGAAAGGAAGATGGTAAACCAAAAAGTCAGGGACAATGCCGTTAGAACTATGGTTAACAAATTAACACCGTAGCCGACCCACCTGGTCACAGTCCCGAAGAGTACGGATGTGTTCTGGCACATCTAGGCACTAACTAGGGACAGGGCACAAGTGAAAGGAAAGCTCCAAACAAAACAAAAAAAACTAATTCTGGGAACACGTCCTCATCCAGAAGCCTATTACCATCTCACTAGATGTACATAGAAGGCTAAGATATTAGTTATATGATAGGAAGTTATACCCCCCAAAAAAAACCCAAAACTAACATAGATACTAACTGCTTAAATAAATGCTGGTGGACGTCCAGGATACCAATCCAGAACCGGAACCCGGGCATACACCATAACATTCCTCACAGCTGTCCAGCGTTGAAAACAAGCACCCTCGCGGGAGCTTACACACTATGGGCAGAATAAATACCGTATCAACAAAAAAACAAACAAAAAAAACAGCGCTTACCCTTCACTGTTGTCACTTGTTTCACTGTTATGGCGTCCACGTCCATCTCTTTAAGTGACCGCAAGAAATTAGCCTCGGACATCATTCCCTTGGCGGACTTCCATGACACCTCGCGGATACCCTTCATTACGACGATGCACTCGCAGACGACCTGAACAGGCTTCGGCGGCTTGGCGAACGATCTGATCTCCGTGACATCCGACTTATCCAGGTCGTCTAGTGCGAGGCGCGACGCTTCCAGGGCCGGCAAGGCCTCAGCAAGAGCGTCCTCGGCATCTTTCTGGGTGTAGAAACAAAAAATTAGGGTCCGTACACGCGTAAAGATATTGAATTCAAGGCTATTTCAACTTCAACGTTTTTCAAGGCAGTTTTTGATAGGAATTCAAGACTATTTTCATTTGGATTTCAGTGAAAAAACAATGATGGCGAATGGCGATTTTAGACTAATTTAGATCAGTGGGGACAGTTTAATGGAATTCTCTACACACACACATGCAGAGCCTCAGCTAACTCCCCCCTCTCTACATGGAAGCTAAGACAGACAGACAGGCAGACAGAAAGACAGACAGACAGACAGACACACACAGTCACACAGTGTCAGTTAACTCCCCCTCTCTACACCGAGGCTAAGACAGACACAGACAGACACACACACGCGCGCGCAGTCTCACCTTCTCTACTCCGATGATGAGACTTTGCTCAGCGATCTCCTTGCCTTTGCTCTGAGCCAGCGCCTTCTTATCTATGGCCTGTGTTGCCCCACTGCTGATGTCTTGGAGCAGTGCTTCGCAGGCAGCGGTCTTCTCAGTGACCGCCACCTTTTGGATGGCAAGCTTCTCATTCAGCTCGTTCAGCTGTTCGCTGGCGTCCAGGATCTTCTGCATCCCGCCTGCCAGCCGTTTACACTGGTGAGGTGTGGAAGCAGGTAGTTAGTTGAGCGTTTCATGTGAGACATTACTTTACCCGGGTACTTTTTGAGTGTTTATTGCGCATGCGTTACATTAATAGCGGGTCCGTACACATGTAAAGATATGGAATTCAAGGCTATTTCAAGGCTTTTCAAGGCCATTTTTGATCGGAATTTAAGACTATTTTCATTTGGATTTAGTCCGAAATCGCCATTCTGAATGTCGATTTCGGACTAATTTAGATCAGTGGGGACAGTTTAATGGAATTCAAGGCTTTTCAAGACTAATTACTCAAAATAGGGTAAATTCAAGGCTTTTCAAAACCTTAAAATGAGGCAAATGAAACAAGAGTTTTCAAGAATTTTCCAGGCCCCGTACTGACCCTGCAATAGTTTTATTTGATTTCAGCCCATTTCATTTGATCTCTGTAGGGGAGGGATTCGTCCCTTCTGACGTCTGATTCCCTTCGACGAGTGTCTCATTAAGGATTCGCTCCGGCCAATGCCGTACTGTAACCTACGGGTAACCACAGGTTTTTTACCTCAAACACATTATATATAATCCCAAGCTAACCAAACCATCAAATGGAGGGATTCGTCCCTTCTGACGTCTGATTCCCTTCGACGAGTGTCTCATTAAGGATTCGCTCTGGCCAATGCCGTACTGTAACCTACGGGTAACCACAGGTTTTTTTACCTCAAACACATTATATATAATCCCAAGCTAACCAAACCATCAAATGGAGGGATTCGTCCCTTCTGATGTCTGATTCCCTTCGACGAGTGTCTCATTAAGGATTCGCTCCGGCCAATGCCGTACTGTAACCTACAGGTAACCACAGGTTTTTTTACCTCAAACACATTATATATAATCCCAAGCTAACCAAACCATCAAATGGAGGGATTCGTCCCTTCTGATGTCTGATTCCCTTCGACGAGTGTCTCATTAAGGATTCGCTCCGGCCAATGCCGTACTGTAACCTACGGGTAACCACAGGTTTTTTTACCTCAAACACATTATATATAATCCCAAGCTAACCAAACCAAATGGACGATTGTCATCTGCTCAATTGAATAAATTGACCCGTGTGAAATCAGCAGGATATAGTTGAATACCAAATAGATAACACCACAATAAATAACAACATTACACAAGAGGCCCACCTGTGAGGAGATCTCTTTGTCCTTTTCATCGAGTAGCTTCAAGTAGGTATTAATGAAGTCAAGGTAATTCTTGGGCGTTACGTAATTAGTTCGGCGGAGTTTCTGGGAAAACAACTTTGAGTATTCTCCGACGGACTGATGGACCATCACGATGTGACTCACAACTTGCTCCCGATGCTCATCGGGGATAAGCGAGTTCTGCAATATATGAGCAGCTTACGCGTTACTATTTCCAGTGTCCGTACATGTGTGAAGATATGGAAAACAAGGCTATTTTAAGGCTTTTTCAAGGCTGTTTTTGATAGGAATTCCAAGACTATTTTCATTTGGATTTCAGGATTTAAAAAAAAACGATGGCGAATGGTGATTTCGGATTAATTTAGAACAATGTTGACAGTTTAATGGAATTCAAAGCTTTTCAAGACTAATTACCCAAAATAGTTTAAATTCAAGGCTTTTCAAGACTAATTACCCAAAATAGGTTAAACTCAAAGCTTTTCAAGACCTTGAAATGGGGCAAAAGAAGTTCAAGACTTTTCAAAACTTGCCAGGCCTCGTACTGACCCTGCATTTCCTGCATTTACGATGATATCAGGAATGGAAAAAAAACCTAATAATTTATACATTTTGCAATATATAAGCAGCTCACACATTACCTTTTACGATATTTGAAATGAGAATTCAATTATTAATGGCAAAACCTGCTGATAATTTATGTATCTGCGATATACATACATACATACATACATACATACATACATACATACATCATTTATTGCATTTAAAAAAAGAAGAGAAAATATTAATGGAATAAAACCTGCTAATGAATGATATATATATATATATATATCTGCAATATGTGCAGCTCACGCGATTCATTCTGCCTTGGCTTAATCATTGTGGATGGCAGATGCTGGTGAATTGATTGATAACTGCTGTTGATGACAAGCAATATAAAGACGACGAGGAAATGTAGAAAGAGAAAAAAAGGCACTTGTTGCAGATCCTCTCCTCGTGCATTCAGAGCCAGTAATCAAACACATCCCAAGCTTGTGGTGAGAAGAAAACATGTCATGCCATGTAGATACACACATAACATATGAAGATTAAAATGTAACCCCTGTGCAGAACGTACGTTATCTATAACGTAGTATGCGCGTATAAATGCGCGCAGGGGAATTATTTGATTATATTATATATTACATATTATTCCAGGTTAGGCCTCCTGTACCTCTCACTCGTGACCAGTGGCGCCGCCACCGCCCATCCCCGTCCCTAACGGACGCGGCGAACCTCACTCGCCCCGGGGGATTATATATAGATATATAAAATTCCAGTGCGCGAGTGACAGTATTCGCGGCACTGGGGGGTGGGGGGCGGCGCCAGCTGTCCCACCCAGGGGAGGGGCCACCCATAAAGTAGTACACAGAATCAGGGTGGCCAGTAGGGGATATTCCCTTACGCACCTTTATACTCGCATAAGTTTTATACATCACATATATATATATATATATATATATATATATATACACATATATATATATATACACATATATATATATATATATATATACACCATGGGACCGACATTAAATGGTCTATTTAGTGAGGTGGTTGGTTTAGGGAGTTATTTTTATCGTTACAATGGTATTGTATGGGCAATCGTTTGGGACCCAAATAAAGCGATCGATATAGGGGAGTGGTCGATCTGTGGAGGTGATCAGTTATGCGCCAATGGTCGTAGTGATTTCAAATTGGACAAGTTTGAAGGGAAAAACAACCCACACATCTGGACCAGGTTATAGATATATATATATGGATAGTGATAAACCCTTTATCGAATATGAGAATACTAATATGCTCTGTAGTGGTCCCCCTCTCAGGCTCGGGTGGGGGGTAGGGGTGGGGAGTCCCAGCATACTTAGCGCCCCCCCCCCCCGGCGCGGGGCGGGAAACTGCACATTGGTAAAATGCATGTCTTTAAATAATATAGCATTGTTCATGGTGGTTCGCCAACATGGGTAATTTGCGTGTGAACAGGGAGCCCTACCGTGGCGCCGCCTGGAGTATTCCCCCACCTGGCCTCCTACTGGTCTCACCCAGAACCAGCCCCACAAGACTCTGACATCACGATCAGCCCCTCACGGGCCCTTCATCGGAAATCAACAAACCTTATTCCTCACTTCCAACCTGGCAGTCAGACGAGCAACTCAACAGACCGACTCAACTCAGCCGCCCACCCAACCCTTCAAATGAACAGTCATACGCATGGGGTTGAGGGCCTGAGTCGAACTTTCAACTGTCATCATATTGCTCTTCCTTACTGTACTTACTGTCATAACATGGACTCCTTGTTCGCATGGTAAATTACCATTCTCATTTTACTTGATAAAAATCAACGAAATTAAAACTAGATCACAACTTTAAGCTATTTTCCAAGGAGAGTGTCGATGGGAGGGGGCGAGGGTTAATGATTTTAAATGTAGATTTTGATGGAGAGACTCTTATGACCTGTTAAAGCGGAATTGCTATGATTTATTCTAAGAAACTATGCAGGTGTAGTAGGCATGTGTAAGCGATCAGTAGTAGATTAATTTTATTGTAAAATATTCAATGAGATTAAGACTAGATCCTAACATTAGACTATCTTCTATGGAGGTCGGGAGGTGTGCAATGATTTTAAAATGTAGATTTTCATGTAGAGTCTTGTGATCTGTTAAAGCGGAATTACTAGGATTTATTCTAAGAAACTACGCAGGTGTAGAAGGCATGTGCAAGTGGTCAGTAGTAGATGAATTTTTTTGTAAAATATTCAACAAGATTTAGACTAGATCCCAACTTGTGTAAGACCTCAGCAGTAGATTAATTTCACTGTAAAATATTCAGATTAAGACTAGATCACAACTTTAAGTTATCTTCTATGGAAGTCTGGTGGGGGGGGGGTGTAATGATTTTAAAATGTAGATTTCCATGTAGAGGCTCTTGCGATCTGTTAAAGCGGAATTACTATGATATATTCTAAAAAACTACGCAGGTGTAGTAGGCATGTGTAAGCCCTTCGTTAACTTCAATAATGCAAACTGCTTGATGTGAGAACTCAGTTCTTGCGACAATTGATAATATACAATTCAGGGATGAAAGTGGTCTCCGCCAAAAAAAGCGGAAACGCAGATACACTGTCAGGGAATCGCCGAAAATTCCCGGAAGTTAGGTTTCATACAAATTGGTATATGCTGATAGTGCTGCAGCATTTGAACCATGTATTAGTATATGCTGATAGTGCTGCAGTGTTTGAACCACGTATTACTATACGCTGATACTGCTGCGGCGTTTGAACAACGATCGTATTAGTATACGTTGAGCGTGCTGTGGGATTGCAGGACATTAAGATTCGCGGAAATACGCGAAATGGCGGAAATCCGCGAAATGGCGGAAATCCGCGAAATGGCGGAAATCCGCGAAATCGCGGACATCTTTCATCCCCGTACGATTACAGAACTTGTCCGCACGAGCAAAACATAAATGCAACCAGTGCATGGAAGCATGGGTGAAGTGAAGGCATTATCATTTAGAAAGGTACGGTAAGGAGAGGAAAGAAGGAAACAGGAAGATAAATCCTGATGCAGACAAAACCACAAGATCATCTCTTGACAAAATTGTTGCGGAGAAGTATTTACAAAATAAACAAACAAAAACAATACATATTCTTAACTTGATATTGTATTTCTTACAATAAAACAAAAAATTTAAGTGAATTTCGATATTATAAAAGTGAATTCTGGTTGTATGAGGGTTTTTTCTGGGTATCATTAAAATTATACATTTAATATAAGTAATAAAAGGAACAAATGAGCAACAACTTTAATTCGTGGGGATCAAAGGTTGAAAGAGGATGGAATATATAAAATTTTAATCATAAATATATATCTATGTATCTATATACAATTTGGCGTTATAAATATATATATGTATATAAAATATGACGAAATTATGGGAAAGATCAAAATAAAAGAATGCAAAATGACGTCTCCAATGTTCATTCCATGCAAGGTTTACGTTCATTCAATGCAAGCGATTTGCTGTGCAAAGATTTATTTTGGTAACATTGTATGCCCATGGACTTACTTGATTCTGTAAACAGATTAGCGACAGAGGCAATGTTAGATAAGCACACATACAGGGGTTAGTTGGTGGAATATGCACGGAAACTGGGACCCGCTACGACTGCTTCGGTATGGCGTTCTTCTTAGTAAACCCAGTGTCCGTACACACGTGAAGATATGGAATTCAAGGCTATTCAAGGCTGTTTTTTTAAATAGGAATTCAAGACTATTTTCATTTGGATTTCAGGGGAAAAAACCAATGGCGAATGGCGATTTTGGACTAATTTAGATCAGTGGGGACAGTTAAATGGAATTCAAGGCTTTTCAAGACTAAATAGGTTAAATTCAAGGCTTTTCTGGGCCTTGAAATGGGGCAAATTAAGTTCAAGACTTTTCAAGACATTCCTGGCCCCGAACGTATCCTGTTAATCTCTTTTTGACTTTTTTAAGAGAAAGAAAGTTCTTATTGTGAAGGACATCATTCATTAAACAGTAGTCCGTGGCATTATACTAATATTATCCTATTATTATCCAAATAAAAAGGTTAGTGAAACAATTTCAAAGAAATAGTATGCCGGTGCAGAACACTCAGTCCTGACTGACTGAAGAATCAAGCTTACGTCTGGTGATATGAAGACGCTAGCAACAGCATACAGTG
The DNA here is from genome assembly GCA_030323885.1 of Branchipolynoe longqiensis. Lineage (NCBI taxonomy): Eukaryota > Metazoa > Annelida > Polychaeta > Phyllodocida > Polynoidae > Branchipolynoe > Branchipolynoe longqiensis. The sequence continues at coordinate 50,038,844 of CM059195.1, read as the reverse complement.
CTTGTTCGGGCCATGGGAAGTACCAGTCGATGCTTGCGTTGTTAACCATTCCTGAAAGATAACAAGTGAAACAAGGCTTCTCATTGGATGATTGCTTGATTGATTGGTGGTTCTACGCCGTGTTGGCATTGCGAAAATGGTTTAATTTGTATTCTGTATTTTATTATTATTATTATTAGTATTATATCATCACCATCACCACCCAGATCATCATTACCATCACCATCATCATCTATAAAACAGGGATGAAAGTGGTCTCTGGGAAAAAAGCGGAAATACTGATTTCTCCCATAGGTTTAGTATTGTCAGGGAATCGCGGAAAATTCCCGGAAGTCGGGTTTCATACATGTACGTTTGAAGCACGTATTAGTAGTATACGCTGACAGTGCTGCACCGTTTGAAGCACATATTAGTAGTATACGCTGATAGTGCTGCAGTGCTTGAAGCATTTATTAGTAGTATATACGCTGATAGTGCTGCGGGGTTTGAATATACTTATAGCTACAGGAAAAATCCCGGAAAACCGCGAAATCGCGGAGATCTTTCATCCCTGAAAAAGCTCACAATCAATTACAAAATGTGTGTCCAATCAGTGTAATGTCCAACAAGTCATCAGGTACCATTAGTAATATCCTTTATTGTGTAGTAGCTTTACATATCACCGTGTAGGCATTCTCTGGTTCCCTTTCCTCTGCCCTGACCCAGTAATGGTGTGACATCACCACTACTGGAGTATAGCCTCAAACCCAAATACTTTTTTTAGTTTTTTTTTGTGATGGGTGTATTTATGCTGCCCATAACGGTTAAGTCTAATGACTTGTTTTCGCCGCTAGTCAGTAATAATCTTGCGACTTCTCTTCTTTTTATTACTTTCAGTTGTTGTGTAGCTAACTACTGCATGCATTCTTTCTCTGTTTGTAAGCATTCTCCCACATCCCCCAAACCTCTGTGAGTTTGTTCGTTCTACAATCGGATAATTGTTTGGTTACCAATAGTTAAGTACTTAGTTACCACAATCATCATCATCATCATCATCATCATCATCTGTAAAAGCTCACAATCGATTACAAAATGTGTGTCCAATGACTCTTCCAGAGAATACAAAAGCTCACCATTGTCCATGTCCAAGGCTCATAGTGGAATTATGAGAAGATGTAGACAAATGCTAAGGGATGGTTCATAAATATCCATGTTCTTCACAATCCGACAATGTTCAGAGGAGGAATTGAAAAGGGGAGATAAAAGACAAGTTTGGGTTTCTTTTCAGACCATAACATCGGCAACATTTCATCGATGTTTATATGTTAGGATTAGGGGCTGAGGGTGAAGCTAATCCAAACATTATTAGGCCTGTGAACACCATGACATTTATGGACTTAACTACATTACCACATCTACTAAGCACTAATAGCCACCCACATAAAATCCAAATGGCAACATGAGTGGGATGAAAACATTAATAAACTTAAAGAAATTGAACCATCTGTGGGAAAGCCACCACAGACTCATGTGGGAGGTCGGCAGGACCAAGTGGTCCTTAGCCACTGCCATATTGGCCACTCGTGGCTTACACATGCTTTTCTGCTCAAGGGGGAACCTCCCCCTGAATGTATTGGGTGTCAGTCCCCGCTGACACTCAAACACATTTGACTAAGTTGTGTTGATTGTTTGGCCCTGCGCCAACGGTTCTACACTGCAGACAGTATGCATGACCTTTTTACTAAGGTAAAACAGGAAAACATTTTAGCCTTTTTGAGGGCAGCTGGACTGTACCACCTCATATAGTTTACTAAATAGATTCTATCAATTATTAATAAAACTTTTCTTTTTCTATGGGAATTTGTTTCCCTTGACCACAAATATATGATTGTGAGCTTTCTAAATTAATGAGTGTCTATTGGCACATAATTGATTGTCTGCTTTTACATGTAAAAGTGATGGTTTGAACAAAAAAAAAACATTTCTCGCCGTGAATATGGCCTATGCTGCCGACACGGCGTAAAGCAACCACCAATCAATCAATCAATCTACTAAGCCTCATAGTGGAATAGTGAGAAACAGGCAGAATGGTGTACACTAAAACTGTGCACTATGCACCATATCCAAGCCTCATTGTGGAATACTGAGATGTGGAATAAATAACGCACACTAAAACTGTGCACTATACACCATATCCAAGCCTCATTGTGGAATACTGAGAAGATACAGAACAAATAACGCACACTAAACATGCACATTATGCGTAATGCTTTGGCATTGCGGGTAATCAGGATCACGAAGACAGTACAAGGCGTGCCAGTAGCCAGGACGTCTTTGGCGCCGACTAGCGGATTTCGTCAGAACTACGTATTTAACTCAGTCGCCGAATAGCGGTGTCTTTTCTTAGCCTTGCCACCGTGGATCTCAGGTTCTGATGACGTAGCAGGCAGTGTGCTTAAACTGTCGATGCGGTGCTTTGTGGGTACAACTTAGCTATATAAGGCGACGCAGCAGTGGGTTTCTGTCATTACGACCGGAGGAGCCAGGAGACTTTGACCAGACTTAAAAATTGGCCTCCCACCCACCCCACGCATGACATTTAGTAGGGCCATAGCATCTCTAGCCTCGTTTATAAGCACTTGTGAGCTGACATTGTGTAACCAGACGTTTCAACCTTACCTTGATTAAAGTTACCATAATTATACTTGCTGTCTTCGTGTTTTTTCCTGATTATACACCATATCCAAGCCTCATTGTGGAATACTGAGATGTGGAATAAATAACACGCACTAAAACTGTGCACTATGCACCATATCCAAGCCTCATTGTGGAATACTGAGATGTGGAATAAATAACGCACACTAAAACTGTGCACTATACACCATATCCAAGCCTCATTGTGGAATACTGAGATGTGGAATAAATAACGAACACTATACACCATATCCAAGCCTCATTGTGGAATACTGAGATGTGGAATAAATACCGCACACTAAAACTGTGCACTATACACCATATCCAAGCCTCATTGTGGAATACTGAGATGTGGAATAAATAACGAACACTATACACCATATCCAAGCCTCATTGTGGAATACTGAGATGTAGAATAAATAACGCACACTAAAACTGTGCACTATGCACCATATCCAAGCCTCATTGTGGAATACTGAGATGTGGAATAAATAACACGCACTAAAACTGTGCACTATACACCATATCCAAGCCTCATTGTGGAATACTGAGAAGATACAGAACAAATAATGCACACTAAACATGCACATTATACACCATATCCAAGCCTCATGTGGAATACTGAGATGTGGAATAAATAACACGCACTAAAACTGTGCACTATGCACCATATCCAAGCCTCATTGTGGAATACTGAGATGTGGAATAAATAACGCACACTAAAACTGTGCACTATACACCATATCCAAGCCTCATTGTGGAATACTGAGAAGATACAGAACAAATAATGCACACTAAACATGCACATTATACACCATATCCAAGCCTCATGTGGAATACTGAGATGTGGAATAAATAACACGCACTAAAACTGTGCACTATGCACCATATCCAAGCCTCATTGTGGAATACTGAGATGTGGAATAAATAACGCACACTAAAGTTGCACATTATACACCATATCCAAGCCTCATTGTGGAATACTGAGATGTGGAATAAATAACGCACACTAAAACTGTGCACTATACACCATATCCAAGCCTCATTGTGGAATACTGAGATGTGGAATAAATAACGCACACTAAAACTGTGCACTATACACCATATCCAAGCCTCATTGTGCAATACTGAGATGTGGAATAAATAACGCACACTAAAACTGTGCACTATACACCATATCCAAGCCTCATTGTGGAATACTGAGAAGATACAGAACAAATAACGCACACTAAACCTGCACATTATACACCATATCCAAGCCTCATTGTGGAATACTGAGATGTGGAATAAATAACGCACACTAAACCTGCACATTATACACCATATCCAAGCCTCATTGTGGAATACTGAGATGTGGAATAAATAACGCACACTAAAGTTGCACATTATACACCATATCCAAGCCTCATTGTGGAATACTGAGATGTGGAATAAATAACGCACACTAAAACTGTGCACTATACACCATATCCAAGCCTCATTGTGCAATACTGAGATGTGGAATAAATAACGCACACTAAAACTGTGCACTATACACCATATCCAAGCCTCATTGTGGAATACTGAGAAGATACAGAACAAATAACGCACACTAAACCTGCACATTATACACCATATCCAAGCCTCATTGTGGAATACTGAGATGTGGAATAAATAACGCACACTAAACCTGCACATTATACACCATATCCAAGCCTCATTGTGGAATACTGAGATGTGGAATAAATAACATGCACTAAAGCCGTGTTTACACGGGGAATTGTAAAACGATCTAGACAAACCGATTTATATGAAGCGATGTAGTGGCACGTTTACACGGACCGAGTTTGAAAGTGTGTCGGCGCCGGGAACCAGCAGCCTTAATGGGGAGTCTGTAGCCGGCGAGCACTGCTATTTGTTTAGTTTACACTCGTCGATTCGACAATAAAATAGCTGCTACGTTAATATCGCTTGGAATTTAGGGTTAATTTAATTAAATTTCATTATTTGAGTATGTAATTCTGTTAAATATGATCGCATTCAATAGATTTCGGCCTAATCGGTCCCTAACACTGCTGGGCATCAGCGATAGTTACAGCTGAGCTTGTAGCCGGCAAGCACCGCTATTTTACACTATCGCCGCCCGGGAACGGGCTGAATCGCTTCATCTATACTACCTCGCAAGGTGGTTTACATCTACCGATTTATATGAATCGATTCAGCCCTAAAACGCCTCAGCATCCCGTTTACACGACAAATGTGAATCGATCTAGGCAAGTCGTTTTATATGAGGCGTTTTAAATCGCCCGTGTAAACAGGGCTTTAAACTGTACATTATACACCATATACAAGCCTCATTGTGAAATACTGAGATTCAGAGATGCGAAATGTGCTTACCTGGGAAGTTGCGGCATCTTGTCCGCAGTGTGTCACCGACTGGTGACATGGCCATTACGACATGTAGATTGTTTGCACATTTGTTGACGAAGAATTGCCAGATGCTTTCACGCGCAGGCGCGGCTCCAGCCTGGGTAGCCTCGTTTCGAATCTGCAATTGATGTAATAATAACTGTTTACTTTTGACTCATAGACACCAAACAAAATACCACAGTAAGTAGTCCTACCTGTCTTGAGCGCCCCTTGTGATAGGCGAATCCAGGGTTGCCAACATTGGAAAATGAAAAACCGTAAGATCCTAAGGGATGTTATATTGGAGGGTCTGGGGGTACCGCCCAGAAAAATGTTTAAATCTTAGATGCTGTGGTGCATTTTAGACACAATATTGGAAAATGAAAAACCAGATGATTGGCATAAGGTGATGATGGGGACATAAAATATCATACAGCTTACGGTGAAACCATAAGGGTTGGCAACCCTGCCTTGCCATATGTGAGCAAATTTGTCAATATATGAACTGTTTTTGTTCCATTCGATTGTCCCTCCAATGATAGGACACCTGCTATGTCAAGTCAAACATTGGTCTGGATGCCGAGTTGTCCGTTGTAGACAGGTACTACAGTACACAGTGTAGTAGTAGTCTCTAAGGGCGTTAGTTATTCACACAGGCCTATATCATATTTATCAATCCAAGGTTAATCAGAGTTGAAACAGTAGCAATGAGTGAGTATAATTAGTAATGCTTAGAATTTAGAGGATGAGGAAATATTTCGATGATGATGTGTAATTATATTTTGTGTGCGTCTCTATTTCTCATAAGATCTCAGTTGTATACAGTAAAACCTCTAACTGACAACCTCCACAGATCGACCACTCCCCTATATCGATCGCTTTATTCGTGTCCCAAACAATCACCCATATAAATACCAGTGCTTACGGCCCTGTCTCCCATTGGGGCAGCAGCTCCCCCATACCCCCAGAAAATCTTCTTAACCTACGATTAAAATGGTGCAATCTGGCACCTACTTGGACATATTTTGGCCTTGAAATTCCAACTGTTTTAAGACTTTAAAGATTAACAAATAAATAAAAACAAAGTTCTTTCATGGACAGGATCCTCCACCCCCACTGATTTGGAAACTGAGTTTTCGCTGAAATCACCGATTTCGCTGAGAAATGGGATCCCTGAATAAAGTTACCATCAATGTGCACTGTCGGAAATATGCACTCGTTCCAATATAACACTAGCTGTTGCTAGGATATAAATAAAATACCCAACCTCCAAGCAAACAACAAATCTAAATCCACAAGTAATTTCTAACTGGCAGAGAGGGACTAGGGAATTTAGCCAAGTCTGAAATCTACTTTCATAACTGAAACTTAAAGAAATTGAACCATCTGTGGGAAGGCCACCACAGACTCATGCAAGGGGTCGGCGGGACCAAGTGGTCCTTAGCCGCTGCCGTATTGGCCACTCGTGGCTTACACATGCTTTTCTGCTCATGGGGGAACCTCCCCGTGAATGTATTGGGTGTCAGTCCCCGCTGACACTCAAACACATTTGACTAAGTTGCGTTGATTTTTGGGCCCTGCGCCAACAGTTCTACACTGCAGACAGTATGCATGACCTTTTTTCTAAGGTAAAACAGGAAAACATTTTAGCCTTTTCGAGGGCAGCTGGACTGTACCACCTCATATAGTTTACTAAATAGATTCTATCAATTATTAATAAAACTTTTCTTTTTCCTAGGAATTTGTTTCCCTTGACCACAAATATATGATTGTGAGATTTCTAATTTAATAAGTGTCTATTGGCTGCTTTTACATGTAAAAGCGATGGTTTGAACAAAAAACAAACATTTCTCGCCGTGAATATGGCCTATGCTGCCGACACGGCGTGAAGCAACCACCAATCAATCAATCAAACCACACAAACCCACTACCCCGCACCCACTCATCTAACAGCCCCAACCAACCACTTAACACTTGACAACCACCCATAACTAAATGAGTACATTTTCAGGTAGTGAGCTATACACGCGGGTTTTTTTACCTACCTTTTCAGTCAACTACACACATGGTTGGAGAGCAGGGAAGGAAGGTAAATGAGTAGGAACAATGAGACAGAGTTACCACACAGCAAAGTATGAGGACATGCATGCATAGATAACTAAAGCTTTCCACTGTGCTTAAACTATATCCTTCATTTGCATTATCATTTTTGCATTTTAGTGATTTTAAAATTATGTTTTTATTATACAAAGCCATGTGTCACTTCCTTTATGAGGTCCTTTATAGAAAATAAAATTAAAATGCAAAAAGATGAGTTGTCCATTTCGTAATAATACTTATTCTGTATGAATTAATTATTGTATGAATTAATGTATTAATTAATTATTGTCTGAATTAATGTATTAATTAGCAATAAATACGGAAGGTTTAATAACAGATTCATCGGCGATATATTGATATAGTGAAAGCTGAGTTTTTAAATGTATGATTGATTTGTTCAGAGAATTGATTAGTGATTGAAAAATGGTAGGAAATGGGAGATAGTAAATGAAAAAGAGGGTGAGAAGGTCGTGCATGATTGTCTGTTGGTGCCTGTGACAATGGGAACTGCATGCCTAGATGTAGATACAAGATTCACCCCGTACTGCTGCAGTAGGGGTGCAAACCAACCCTATGTAAAAGCTATCGAAAATGTGGGTCAAAGAATTGAGAGCCTAATTTCACAATCTAAGAAGCAACAATTATTCTTTACATATGTCTTATTGATAGCCCGCTACCTTTGAGTTGAAAAATATACTATATCTAGTTTAATAAGATTTAAAAGTGAAATCGACGGCGTTCTGCGGCCGCCATCTTGTGTTTTTGCATTCTCTCCCATTTCACCAACTCTGTGCCTATAGAAGTATCCATTTGATACTGGAGGCAGACATTCTACTCCCTGTTCCATACTAAAGCTATTTTCGCCAGTATTTAGACTACATTGTCGTTCACGCGTGTACTGCAAGTACGGGCTGAATCTTTTATCTAGCCTAGATGAGGATCTGAACCAGCTTCCCTTCCCTTCTAGGGCCAGCATCTTAAAGCTGCATAATGCGATGAAAACATAGGATTTTGTAAACAAAATTCTTTGCTGGATTAGATCCTACGTATCCCACTAAGAATACCGGTGCATTCATTAAACATCTCTTGCTGCATATGACTTAATTAAATTGAGCAGAACCTGTCACTGTTGAAGCAAAATATGATGTCCAGCATTTCGGTGTGCACTCCAAATTTAATTTTGCATGCTTTCACTTCAAATATCTGCAAAGATAACCCTTTAAAATAAAAGTTACTTAAAGTATATTATAACAATGGCCTTCATGTGTTTATTTAAAAGAACTAAGACAGAGGCCATTGGATTGTGCAACTTTAACCATTCAGTCACCTTTTTTTTTTTTTTTTGTACATTAGTTGTTTAAGCAGGGGAAATTTCAGTCGCAGACGACTGGTCTTCCTCATTCCACTGCTCCTTGCCATATCCTAATAATGCCGAGCACCTGGCTAGGAAGCGACAAGTATCAATTTTTAAGTCATTGGTTTGACTCGACCAGGATTATTCAACTAAATATACGCCAATGCGCCTTCATACACTACAGACTATCAGGGTCCATATACATGCGAAGATATCTAATTCAAGGCTTTTCAAGGCTGTTTTTGATAGGAATTCAAGACTATTTTCATTTGGATTTCAGCAACAACAAAAGCAATGACGATTTCGGACTAATTTAGATTAGTGAGGACAGTTTAACGGAAGGCTTTTCAAGATTAATTACCCAAAATAGGTTAAATTCAAGGATTTTCAAGGCCTTGAAATAGGGCAAATGAAGTTCAAGACTATTCAAGACTGTTCAAGACTTTCCAGGCCCCGTACGGACCCTGGCTATAGTTGTTTAGTTATGTCACAACATTTCTTACCTACATAGTTTACTCGTGGAGGTCCAATGGTTGTTTTATAAAGCATGCCTCTCACATAATAATCAAGTTTTGATCTCCACAGTTTTGTTTGATCACTGCTGGAGAGGGGTTCGTCCCATCCCACACCTGACTGCCTTCCATTTGTGTCCCATTCAGGACTGGCTGCGGCCAATGCCATACTGTTACCTACGGGTAACCTGGGGTCCTCACCCCAAACACCATAAATCTAACCGTGCCATAATTTATTGTTAATAATAAGCCACTGGAAAAACAGGCAATCAATAATAATCAGGTGATCAGACAAATAAAAGCTTAACTCTATTCTACGTTGTCACTTCCTTTATGACGTCCCTCATAGAAATGAAAATGAAAATGCAAAAACAAATCTTCAAAAACATCACAAGACGCTAACAAAAAACTAACTAGGTGATGTCTACTATAATATATATTAAAATTCTTATAAATCTAGCCATAAAAAGTGAGTATTCCTTCACGATGTGTACATACAACTTGTGAGACTATTCAATCAGACATTTGCAATGGATGCTCGTGAATTTGCAGCGTCTGTACACATGTGAAGATATGGAATTCACGGCTATTTCAAAGCTGTGTTTGATAGGAATTCAAGACTATTTTCATTTGGATTTAGTCTGAAATTACCATTACGAATGGCGATTTCACACTACTTTAGATCAGTGGGGCAACAGTTTAATGGAATTCAACATTTTTCTAGACTAATTACCCCAAATAGGTTAAATTCAAAGCTTTTCAAGACCTTGAAATGAGAAAAGTTCCAAGACTTTTCAAAACTTTCCAGGGCCCGTACGGACCCTAGTTGTGTCATTTCCTTTATGACGCTTATGTAATAGAAATACAAGTTAATATGCAAATACAAATTGTCTCCAAAAAACATCACAATATACTAACTAAAAAAACCAACTAGGTGACGTGTAATATACATTTAAAAGGGAATATTCTACATACAACTTGTGAAACTATTCAATCAGACATTTGCAATGGATGCTGGTGAATGTGTGAAAATGGTACTATAATTGAATAGTTCACGCTTTTTCCACCTGTACATATTCTTCGTATTCATCATCTGTTAGATGCTCGTAGAATGAGCTGTAGTTCATCTGATAGTGGACAGAGTAGAGTTAGAAGGAGGTCGCACAGGCAATACATCACAAACAGGTTAGGTAGTGACACAAGATTGAGGCAATACAGAGAAATCACTAAGCTTCAAATATGTATTCTTTTTCAAATATGTATTTTTTCCAGATATTATCTTAATTAATTATTTCCTTACGTCCTTCTACAGGAAACCACAATGGTAATATATTTATATGCATATATAAGCACATATATAAACATATATATGGATAGTAATAAACCCTTTATCGCGTGTAATAAGTTCTTAGTGGTCCCCCCCCCCGCCGCCCCGCCCCCCCCCCACACACACCCTGCGCGGGGCGAGACTCGCCACTCGCGCGGAAGCATTTCATGCATATATATATATATATATATATATATATATATATATATATATTATATATATATATATATATATATATGTGTATATGTATATATATGAGACTGTCTCAAAAGGTGCTAAGCAATATGGGACAAAACTTTGTCTATCTGCTTATCTATTTGCTCAGGATAAACTGATTTGTTTTTTACATGGTGTTTCATAATCCCAATAGAATACATATTGATTTGAAGCAAATGTCCTTGTGTTTTCAGTGTAACCTTTTCTGTGCTGTTTTGTGTCAATCGTTACAATGGACACAAAAAAAAAAAGAGTTATCACCTTTTGAGACAAGCTCATATACATTTACATATATATAGATATACATATATATACATATATATATTTAAAGGCAGGATAAACTCTGTACTATTAAGTGCATATGCTGATACAGTGAATTCTAGAAACATGTGTTGCAATTGTTACCCGCGGGCATAAAGACGCCATGAGTAACGACGCCATGAGTAACGACCAAATAGTTATAATTTAAACCACATAATTTGTCTGTTGATGAACATATCCTGGTCTCATTTAACATGCGTTTATTTCCTCAAACAGCAGTCTGTAGGTTATAATTGGTAGTAATCACAGCAATAATTCAATTTGAGCTTTGAAACTTCAATGCACAGTCATCCTACCTGGTTAATGATTTGTTCCTTCTCGTCATCAGGGAAGAGGGCGGGGATCATTCCCGATGTCAACATGTTGTTTATTAACTCCAGGAAACCTATTATGTGAAATGTGAAGAATGTAAACAAGTTTAAAGGCCCAACTCTCAAGGGCAGGAAAGAAAACCAATTAAAATCCATAGTCCGATAAAAACATCAAATTTTAGAAAGCAAAACACTTACAGTACAACCCCGTTAAACCAAGCTCGGTTAAACCAAACGTTCGGTTAAGCCAAACTTTTTTTGGCGGCCTGGCAAAATACTACCATTTATCATATAACAAAGTTGGTTAAACATAAGTCGGTTAATCCAAAGAAAATTGTCAGCCCCAGGCCACTTCCAGTACAGTTAAACCAAACTTTCATGTGGTTTTAAGGTCATCTGAGACTGTTTTATATGATAAATGGTAGTATTTTGCCAGGTCGCCAAAAAAAGTTTAGATTAACCGATCGTTTGATTAAACCTAGGTTGGTTTAATGGGGTTAAACTGTATATACATAAAAAACAATAATCATAGTGTCCACATACATTGTACATTCATAATGCACCCCGTTTTTGCCAAAGCCAAGTCAAAGCCAAAGCTCGGTTAAACCAATGATCGGTTAATCCAAACAAATTTCTAGGGTCCCTTCAAGTTTGGTTTAACGGGGTTATACTGTATCTAGATCAGAACATACAAATCCAACTGAAAACACAACGACTGGTGCACTTATTAAGTATTTGTTGTCATATGGAATGGAATACTAAGTCAATTTAATTGAACCTGTTACTGTTGGAAGTCTCTGGGATCAGAGTTTTCGGCAAGCCTGCCAAAAATTAATTTAGCATGTTTACACTTCAAATATCTCCAAAATTAACAATGTTAAATCAAAGTCACTTCAAGCACATGCAAGATAGTCACATTATTGTTGGTGTTAGAATATGAGTAGGAGGATATCAGGTCATGATGCTGGCAACCTGGTCTCCCAGTGGGGCAGCACTATATAGTCGCCATGAGTGTGCGCAGTCACAAGTTGGTATCTCAAAAGTTAACCATTTACGATCAAAGTTACCACAAAAAGGAAAGGAAGGTAGATTATAACGAATAACCTAATAATGTCAGAAAATTACACAAACTCAAAACAATCGGACTATGCAACTATTTTGTTCGTTGGTTTGTTTAACGACCCCCAGCACAAAAAGTAAACATCTGCTATTGGAGATGATAGAGTGGTTAAACATATCTGACTAAAAAATTAAAACAAATAAAATAGAGCACAGAAATGTATGCCGCCAAAGAGCATACGACTGTGGTAAAATAAGAAGTGGTACATGATCAATAAATTCACCAGTAAACAACTTTTAACGTTAAAAATGGAAAATATACAATGTTGCTAGAAAACAATGTGTGCGTGCCTTCTTCCACGACGTGCTGGTCTGTGAAGAGGAAGACCATCTTCTTGTTCTCCATGCCCAGCTTGTTGTAGAGCACCTTGAGGTCCTCGCGGAATGAGTTCTCGTTGTAGCCTCGGCTGAGCATGATCTCGAACACTTCGCAGTCGGCTGCGAAGGCGGCCAGTCTGCAGATGGACTGCTTCCCGGAACCGCCCAGCCCGACGAGCAGCGCATGACCCTGGGGCATGCGCAGTACGCGGTGCACGCGCGTCAGGTGGTCGAGCGCGTCGTCGAACAGCACCAGGTTCATTGTTGTGTACCGCTCGTTGTACTCCTCCAAAATCTGCAGTCACGGCACGGATAATAGAGGGGTAGTTGGTTAAGTGACGTCATGAAAGCGTGGAGAGGACACCAACAATTATATGACTTCAGGGCATCGTCAACCTCCATATGTGTGCAAACAAATAGTTATTTTTTTTGCCATAACGAGCTGGCATTAGAGGCTCAATATGGCCTAGATCAGCCAGAAGAGGATCTGTAAGTTAATCTGTAAGTTAATCTAATCTGTAAGTTAAGTTATAATAGACCATTTCGAAAGCATGATAATTGTCCACGTCATTCATATGCTATATATAGTAAGACTAAGTTTGAGAATAGAACTGGGTTTAGCTGGGCTTTAAGTTTTACTAGTAAAGTTTAAAGGTGTACTGATGCTATTTGGGAACTACAACTAAATTGCATCTCAAACATAACCAAATTAGGCACATAGCATTCTGACTTGTGACTTCTGACGGTGTGCAGTCATGGTGATTTTATAGTGCTGCCCCACTGGGAAATCAGGCCATCAGCACCTTGACCTAATATCCTACTCAGTCACATTACCCTGACACTGAGCTAACCAGTCCTTGCCATATCCTATTAATGCCGAGCACCAGGCTAGGAAGCGACAAGTGTCAATTTTATAAGTCATTGGTTTGACTCGACCGGGAACCGAACTGCCGACCTTCCGCACGCGAGACCCGCACCCGGTTCTGCTATGGAAGGTACAGTGAGTGTATTCCTCTAAAAATCTAATATGGCACTTACAAAGAAATTGCATTCCTCCAAAATCCGATATAAAAGTTTTTTTAATTGTTTTCCTCTAACATCTAAATCATTGCATTCCACTACAATCTGAGCCACAATAAAACTGTAACCCTGCCAGATCTATTAAATTTAAATAACACCAAAGAATTGCCTATCATTGCTTCTTACCTCTTGGAAAAGCGCTTTAGCGGCATCAAAGTCTTGAATGTCTTCGTAAAGGCGGGGTTCGGAGTCGTCAAGTGCAGTTCGGTAGTCCCCAAAGAGGATGGGGTCTCGCATGACATAATCAAGAGAATTCTTGAAGTTGTCTGTCAACAGGCTTTTAATGCGCTCCTGTTAACAAGGGCAATAAAATACATCAAATTTACTTTTCAGCGTGTATTTCAATGTTTTCACAATGTTTTCACAATGTTTTTCACAATGTTCTCACAATGTTTTTCACAATGTTTTTCACAATGTTTTTCACAATGTTTTCACAATGTTTTTCACAATGTTCTCACAATGTTTTTCACAATGTTCTCACAATGTTGTCACAATGTTTTTCACAATGTTTTTCACAATGTTTTTCACAATTTGTTTCACAATGTTCTCACAATGTTTTTCACAATGTTCTCACAATGTTCTCACAATGTTTTTCACAATGTTCTCACAATGTTTTCACAAAGTTTTCACAATGTCTTCACAAAGTTTTCACAATGTTTTCACAATGTTCTCAGGTGAATCAATGGGGCTCATAGGTAGAGCTAGTTGGGGGCAGTTCTACACCAATGCCTTGCAACATTATTTCTTTTAATGGACCAACTTTATTTAGCATTGAAAAAGATGCAGTGAGTTTTACTGTGATAAGCAGATAAAATAATGTTATACATTCCCCCCTCCCAACACCCCCCCCCCCCAAAACTCCAACAGGTTGCCTATGTACAAATAAAAAGGACGAATTGAATCGCATATAACGAATCGTTCAATCCTGAAATGAGAGTCCATTCATTCATTAATTAATTAGTTACCAGAGCGTGGCTGAGTCTTTGTGAACTCATTTAAAATATAACTATAGCCTATTCGATGTATCGTATTCAGAGGTAGGTAGTTTGGAAATTGTCTGTCGAAGAAATGGAACATGCGGAGATGCCAACATTGTGTGACCAAAAATATGAAGATTTTAACCGTTTATTAGGAAGATAAGTTTATGTGCAGAAACACCCGGCATGATAATCAGACATATATCATGACATAGTTTAATCATACAAAGTATAATATGCATATATAATTAAATTATATACTTTTTCATACTATGTATCCCACCACGTGTCTATGTGTCATTTTCTAGGCTCTGCTTGCCACCTTGAGCTGCTGACGTTTTTAAGCTGCTGTAAGTAGCTGATTTTGCCTTTTAAGTTTCATATCAGCTGATTTCATTTTAGGTGGGTGAGATTGAAAATCGGGAGATTTTCACATGGAATCGTAATATCGGAAGAGAGTAGCCATAATCGGAAGTCTTCATACAAAAGTGGAGCAGTTGGCATCTCTGACGATGTAATAAACAATATACACAATGATAGGTATTGGGGGTGAGGGGAGCGGGGGAGGAGGGTGCAGCAGTACCTGAAGACATTAGGTAAGGCAAAGACCCTATAATACTAAGACGGCTCACTCCCTATCTCTCCCATGGTAATGTAAATTTTGCAGTGCCACCTTGTGGTGGGTTTGATCAGCCCGGCTCCTGGTTGGTGTTTCACATGTAAACACATACAATTATATTATACATGAGATAGGTAAGTATGAATACACATCAATATGAAATTGCTATAAACAAATACGCATCATCATCATAATCATCATCACACATCTTTCACATTCATATATACATTCATACATATAATATAGCAACCTTTTAACCAAGAGAACAGCCAGCGCACCAAGTGGTGGGTTTGATCATTTTGATTACACAGTGCAGGCTGAGTGAGCTGTCTTAGTATTATAGGGTCTTTGGGTAAGGTAAGAAGCGGGATGGAAAACAGGTCACAGACGCCAGGTGGCGCCACCATGTGGAAAGCAAAGGCAATACAGGGGGATGTCAGTGGGTGCAGAAGGGGAGAGGGGGAGAAAGGTTAGTTGGTTGTTGGAGTTTTATGTCCTGGCAACATCTAAGGTTATATCTACCGATTCGGACACCACGCCTGGTAGCGGGATAGGAGGATATGAGGATATGAGGATATGAGGAGAGGTGGGGGAGGGATTGAAGAGGGGAAGAGGGGGAGAGAGGGAGAGAGGGAGAGAGCGAGAGAGGGAGAGAGGGAGAGAGGGAGAGGCGGAGAAGGGGAGAGGGGAATAGGAGGAGAAACCAGGTGGCATCCCCAGAGTAACGTTGAACAGATACTTGTAACTACAAAGATATTCTAGCGTTTTCACTAAATTGATATCAGTTATCAGAAAGAAAATGATGACAAAACCATTTGCTAGCAGACTAGAAACTATAGGGGCGGGAAACTACGGTACTGAAGATAGTATGTATGCATTTCTGCATATATATATACGCACATATACAAAAATTGTAGAAATACATATAAATAAATAATATTAAAAAAACATATTTTATTCTAAGACGATGAAACAAAATACCTGACAAGAAAAAGCCCACAATGAGAACATATTCTACGGTGTAAAGGTGAGTAGCCTACTGGAATTGTCTCAGCGACAAGGTGCCACATTTGTACGTGTATTTGCGTGCACGTCCTAAGTCCACATGCCCTGCTTGTTAGGCCATGTATCCATAGACTGTTCCCTTGTGGGGTGTTCGCTTGTGACCTTGTGACGTGCCACACAGATAATGAACCTGTGTTTTGCTTAGTGGCCGTGCCCGTTGGACCATACAGGGACTGTATGGCTTTGTGCACAGTACATTTGACGTACTGTCTGGGAACACAGAGAATGAACATGTGCATTGTCTGTGCGGTGCGTCACAAGGTCAGACACAAACACAGAACAAGGTGTAAAATATTGCGATTTACGGCATCGGGTGTAATGCAAATGTTCTATTACTGATCAGGTGTACGTGACCAAGCGCATGTATGTATATATATGTAAGTGCTGGTGGTGCCTGAGTGGGATGTAAATAGACATAGTGGTGCTGGCATGGCTGGGTGAAAGAGCACTCGGGGCCTACCCACTCCCCCTCTGCTGGGTTGGATCACCACAGTCAGGGTCAAGGTTGGTGGTGGCCAGGGGGGGGCCACACAGCTTGGTGGTGGTGGGCAGACCACTGGTAGCCATGGGGACCAGGAATGCTGGATCCCTATTGGTAGGGCCAAGTATGCTTGTTTCCCGTTGGGGGAAAGGGGTGGGGTGATACTCTACAATGAACCCATGTAACCATATAAATAATAAACCATAGGGATTGACTCTCTCTCTCTTCTTTTACACTGCATACTCTTCCTTTCTCTTTGTCTGTATTGATTTCACTATAGCCTGCCTACACAGCCACATATTCGAGTCCTAGTCGTTACAAAGGGAAGACATCAAAAGGGAACCAGTCTATGGATACACGGCCTTACAGAGACAGCTTGTCATCTATCGAGCATCTAACATTCACCTGACTCAGCTGTTCCTTGATGCGCCTCTGTGTAACAGGTTCATAGACGCATTAAAACATGCGAAAAAGACTTTGCTACAGCAAAAGTTTGAAAAACAAACCCTGAAAATAGACCAGTGCCCCGGCGCTGACAAAATATGTATTCAGATGAATAAAAAATATTTACCAAAAAAAAAAAATATGGGTCTTTTTAAAGGCTTGATTTAAGAGCTTGTTGTATAAAATGGCAAAGGGATGCGATGTACGGGTTAAATTAATATTTTATTTTAAACATAAAATTGAAATAAGGGAAGGCCAAATTTAAACTCCTGCTATAAATGGGTGAAAACATGCACATTGGACATGAATAATATGCTGGTCATATGCACACTATATATAAATGTACCGTAACCAGGACATTGCCAAAGCCAGCAATTATTGCTGTTCCTGAGGGGCAAAGTTGAATCTCTTGCATCAATTCTAAATAAATGCTTTGGTTTTGAAAATATTATGCTTTCATCAGACTATACAACTTGAATGACTTCAATACTTAAAAAATTTAATTTTTACCTCATTATCTTGAATTACGCACCGTTCATTATTGCAGAGAAACAAACATCGCACAAAACCCAAGTCCTTGGCCTAAGTTTCACCTGGACTAAATCACGGTCAGGCCGGTCAAAGATTACTGTACACTGATATGATAATTAGGTCAAAGATTATTGTACAGAAATAAACATCACGCAGAACCCAAATCCTTGGTCTAAGTTTCTCACCTGGACTAAATCACGGTCAGGCCGGTCAAAGATTACTGTACAGAAACAAACATCACGCAGAACCCAAGTCCTTGGTCTAAGTTTCTCACCTGGACTAAATCACGGTCAGGCCAGTCAAAGATTAGTGTACACTGATATGATAAATAGGTAAAAGATTATTGTACAGAAATAAATATCACGCAGAACCCAAGTCCTTGGCCTAAGTTTCTCACCTGGACTAAATCACGGTCAGGCTCATTGATAAGTCGGTCGAAGATAACTCGCAGAGCCTCGTTTCTCCAAACCCGCACAAACTGGTCGATGCGCTCAAAGCGGTCGGGCGTCGTCAGGCACATGCCGTTGTAAATGCGCGAAAGATCGCGCAAGTTGAAGATATAGTGGAATTTGGAAGGCGTTGGTGGCAGGTCGCTCACGACATGTCTGAGGGAAAGGAAACGTAAAATTGTTTGCGGTTTGTTTTGTTTGCTGTTGTTTTACGTCTTTTTGGCGGCAGGTCATTCATCACATATCTGAGGGAAAGGAAATGTAAAAATGTTTGCGGTTTGTTTTGTTTGCTGTTGTTTAGGACTTTTTTGGTGGCAGGTCGCTCACGACATGTCTGAGGGAAGGAAATGTAAAAATGTTTGCGGTTTGTTTTGTTTGCTGTTGTTTTACGTCTTTTTGGTGGCAGGTCATTCACAACATGTCTGAGGGAAAGGAAATGTAAAAATGTTTGCGGTTTGTTTTGTTTGCTGTTTTACGTCCTAGCAATATTTAAGGTTCATATCAGGATGGGTACCCACTTGTGACAGTGCACACTCCTGGTGACTTTATATTATAGTGCTGTCTATTCTTCTGGGTTGAAATTTGACCAAAATATTACTAACAAATGGCCAAACATTCTGTGGAGCATGAAAATTACATATTTTAGAAAACTGACTTTAAAGTAAAGGTATAGGTGTGAACAAATTGAATGCACGTTACAAAATACACAATAAAAGTACTTTTTGGTGTTATAAATGTAATTTTACCCAGTGGATATTTTTGTTTTTGTTGTTGGTACATTAGTTGATTAAGCAGGGGAAATTTCAATCGCGGACGATTGCGCTTCCTTATTCCACTGCTCCTTGCCCTATCCTAAGAATGCCGAGCGCCAAGCTAGGAAGCGACAAGTATCGATATAGCGAATGGTAGACAGGAAGTGTGAACACTTATTTGTCTGTCTTTTTTTTTTGGGGGGTACATTAGTTGTCCCATGCAGGGGAAATCCCAGTCACAGATGACTGGTCTTCCCCACTCCACTGCTGGTCGATAGAAAGCCCGAGCCTACACTTTTACCGACCCAAGGGATTTTTATATGTGTACGAAGCGATTTGTTTCTAGGTGGTGTAATTTTAGAGATATTTGATTTTTTCTGTATGAAGATTTGCTCACAGCCGTTGACAATGCATTTGAATGGAAGTGTCCCTGGCAAACTGGTGTGCCGCGGAATCCGAAACACCCGTACCCATCCTCCTATTACATTAGATGTTTACGAGGACATAAACCAGAGCAATCATATTGGGGAAAAAAAACCACAACTAAAACAGAATTGCACCACACTTACTTGTACAGTTCCAGCGTCATTCTCGTTAGGGTGGGCACGATTTTGCGCACCTCGTCTGGGAAGGGGGTCGTGTGTCCGACGAGGATAGAGTTGTAGATGTGGAAGAGGGACTCCTCAGACGGGAAGGTCATGTTGTAGACGGAGAAGAGGGAGATGAAGCGCGGATCAACATCGTTACGCCCTCCGCCAGGCTTACCCATAGCTGCTACCCAGCCGATGTCCTTTATCCCCTACAAGGTCAAGGTTAATTGATTGATTGATTGGTGGTTTCCTTTAGGCCTACGCCGTGTCGGCAGCATAGGCCATATTCACGGCGAGAATTGTTTGTTTTTTTATTCAACCATGCATCGCTTTTACAAAGTGCAAAAGCATAGAATCAAAGGTCAAGGTCAAACAGATGCTACATTATTGCCGGCTCAAGGTCATACTTTCTTAGCTCTCCGTATGCTAACCGTATGCGGGTATTGCAGTACCTACCTGCTAAAATACATCAGGGAGTTTGATGCCCCTGCCTTGCAAAGTTATAAACCACTGCCTTGTGGTGTGCAGGTACTTGATAGAACCAAAGGCTAAGGGAGCAAACCCTAACAGAAAACCATGCTTCCATGGCAGCATTAAGGGCGGTGATGAATGGAACTCCCAACATCTTCCGACAAGCCACTGCAGGGACAAATAGTTTGTGCCTGTCTTGACGTGTTCTTGCCGGTGTGAGACCTCTATTTGCTCCCTGAGAGAGTGCTGCTAGTAACTTGCAAAAGCCAGCAGCACTTCAACACTTTGCAAGCAGCTTTTATGAAATGCACAACCGCACAAAATAGCGGCGCTTAAGAAATAAAAGCAGTCTTTGTCACATTGCGACTGACAGCATGATGATGATGATGATGCTAACCCAAAGTTCCAGGGAAACCATTGTCATAGAATGATTTATGACTATTGTGATAGGCCGCGTATCGCTGGTTACCCCGGGGTGTATCTCTTATACACAGCATGGAAAGACGATGACAAGAAGAAACATATGCTTCCATGTTTTATTTCAGTCTCTATTTCATCTCTTCCCAGTATAGCGTCACAGAGCCAAGTGACCTGCACCCTGACCAGTCACGTCGCAGGTAACCTCTCAAGGTGGGGGGTGGAGTTGATAACCCGATGCAGTAAAGGGTAGTCCACCCAGGGCGGAATCGATTAATCAACTCGGGTCACCCGAGCCACTTTTTGGCGCATGCGCACATCCTACAGACACGGGTTAAATAAACGAATACGCTCAGGGTGGACAAAATGGTGCCTTAATCTAAAACTTAATTTTCTTTTTCAATAACCGATATAAGTAGAGCAAAATAGGATTTAAACTATGTTATGATTGTAGAAGCTGACAATCTGGGTTATTAAAAAAAAAAGCCTTAAAACAACACGTAGGACTTGTACTGGTAGCTGTTATCCTACAGGTACTAGCACAGATGTGACGTCATCGCTCCGAGCAAACCCCAGCCAAGAGGTGGGTTACTGGGGTCGGGTCATTTTGCACACGGCAAGTGTATTTCTCTACTCCACTCGCGGTGTTCGATTTGAAATTCTGACGACTCGGGTGACCCGAGTGGCCCGGGTTGTGTTAATCGATTACGGCCACAGTGACTCACCCTCCGGCTTGCCTTCTGCCACCTGTTGCAATAACAAAGTAATCCCTGCCGCCACCACATGGTATGGAGGATCATGCCTGGACTAACACCATCTAAGACATGAAGATGATTATATCTATTTATATCTAAGTGTGTGTAATATGAAATATATATTAAGATAGATACTACAAAGATGACTTTGTCATGTTGGGGATTCTTTCCCCATGCACCTATTCATTAAAGTTGCATAGTCCGATCGTTCTGAGTTTCTGACATTTTCTGAGATAAATATATTAGGGTGATCGTTATAGTGTAGCTTACTTTAGCCTGAAGTAACTTTATTTTCAATGGGTAATTTTTGACATAGTTGAAGTGAAAACATGCCAAATTAATTTTTGGCAGGCATGCCAAAACTCTGACATCATAGCAGCTTCTGCAGTGACACGTTCTACTAAATTCCCTTCTATGTGGCGATAAATGCTTAATAAGTGCACCGGTATCTAAGTTAGATATGTAGAATCAAATCTAGATAATTGTCTTCATTTTGAAAATTTGATGTTTTCATCGGACTATACAGCTTTAAAGTTGCATAGTCTGATGGTTTTGAGATTCCGCCATTTTTCTGAGATAAATATATTAAATTTGTTGTCATAATCTACCTTACTTTGGTTTGAAGTAACTTTTATTTTAAATGGCTAATTTTTTAGATATTTGAAGTATAAGCATGTAAAATTAGTTTTGGCAAGCCCGCCAAAACCCTGACACAATAGGTTTCTGCACTAACAGGTTCTATTAAATTGCCTCCGTATTCCCTTCTATGTGGCGACAAATCCTTTAACGAATGCATCAGTATCTAAGTTACATATGTAGAATCAAATCTAGATAATTGCTTTGATTTTGAAAAGTTGATCCTTCATCGGACTATGCAGCTTTAAATTCTTCGCAGTCAAATAAAAGCGCTGTAAAGCTGCACACAAGTCGATGTACACATGCACACATAAACCAATGCGAAGAAGCGCTTCGCTGCCCACCTTCCAGTTGAGATCCTTGCCTCGGTCGTAACACCCGCCGCGCTCCAACAGCAGCTTGAGCAGCGCGACTGGCTGCTGGGTGCCGTATTCGTCCACCTGCAGAGCACAAGTGGCATTTTGTTGGTGTTCAGAACTCTTTGTCTAGTTTTCTAATTAATGAGCAGATCTGGGGCAAATCCTCATCCGTATTCGGCAAAAGAAAAAAAAAATCATGTTTCCGGTTGCATTGGCAATCGTTTTTGGATCGGTAGGTGTTTTTTTTTTTTAATTTATATTTATTTTAACAAATTCTTTTTTTTATAAATTGTTTGTCAAACAGCACACGGCAAAAAATTGCACTTCCAGTTCTCAAAACCATCTAAGAGAGCGATTTTTTTTCTCAGAGCGGAAAGAAAAATTGAGTCGGGGTTCTACTTCTAACAGGGTTGGTCAGCAACCGAAAACATCACTTTTTTCAAAACTGCAGTATATGAAACTACATCAGGGATGAAAGTGGTCTTCGCCAAAAAAAAAAGAAGCGTAGATCTATGTCTATGGTAAGCTAACCCATTCTTGCAATTCTCTGACAACTGATTGTCAAAATGAGCAATTCAATTGAATTACCATTCTACTGATTTCTATACAAAATGGCACACTTCTTTATTTTGCCAAGCAGGGACATTCAGAAGTGTGAATCACGTGGCATGTGGCAATGCGTCTTCAGGGTCCATACACATGGGAAGATATGGAATTCAAGGCCATTTCAAGGCTTTTCAAGGCTGTTTTTGATAGGAATTCAAGACTATTTTCATTTGGATTTAGTCCAAAATCGCACTTCAGAATGATGATTTCGGACTAATTTAGATCAGTTGGGTCAGTCTAACAGAATTAAAGGCTTTTCCAGACTAATTACCCAAAATAGGTTAAATTCAAAGCTTTTCAAGGCCTTGAAATGGGGCAAATGAAGTTCAAGACTTTTCAAGACTTTCCAGGCTCCATACAGATCCTGCGTCTATACTCAGCAGCGCATGCGCGTGTGTGCCATACCTGTGGCATATTCATGTCGTCGATGAAGATGATGAGGCGCTTGCCAGGTGGAGGGCCGTAAGTGTCCTTGGTTCGCTTCTCCACGTTGGCCTCCAGATTGCGCTGCACATCCAGCGAGGTGGTTCGACTGGAGAAGTTCATATTCAGCAGCATCTGGAACACGAAGCATGGAAAACCGCAGTCGGTCAATCACATCTGATACAATTCCTAATTGAGATAAATTAGAATAAATCACATTCGATATGATTCCTAATTGAGATAAAACTGAATGAATCACATTTGATACAATTCCTAATTGAGATAAAGTTGAGTGAATCACACTTGATACGATTCCTAATTGAGATAGGCTACTGTTGAATGAATCACATTCGATACAATTCCTAATTGAGATAAAGTTGAGTGAATCACACTTGATACGATTCCTAATTGAGATAAAGTTGAATAAATCACATGTGATAGAATTTCTAATTGAGATGAAGTTAGCTCGGATGCAAAACGGCAAACATCAATCAGTAAATTACATTAGACATAATTCCCAATTGAGACGAGGTTATGGATTAATTAATATTCAGCAACAATATGATATAGAGCGTGTCAAACCTTAATCCAGCAATTCGCTTTTGGTATAAGTCAAATTTGATACCCTTTCTAATTGAGATTAAGTTGTGTTTTCTTAATACGTAATGGCTGCGACATCAAATATCGTAAACACAAAACCAATGAATAATATTTAATACATTTCCTAATTGAGATCAAGTTGAATGAATCATATTTGACACAATTTTTAATTGAGATAAAGTTATCTTTTCATATTCAGCAACAGCAGCAACATAAACTGATCAAACATGGCAAACCTACAAGAAATCACAGGTGATACAATTTCCTAATTGAGAGAAAGTTGAATGAATCACACGTGATACAATTTCCTAATTGAGAGAAAGTTGAATGAATCAAACCTCAATCATTATATCACGGTTGATATAATTTCTAATTAAGCTGAAGTTGATATATCGCTGCTTTGCCAATGAACTTAAACAAAAATTAACTTCTTATAAACCGTATAGGTATCTAGGTCAGTGCGCATGCCTTTTGGCTGCATGACAACACACTGTCACACTGCAAACTCAATGGCTATGAGCAATCTTCATACAGAAAAAGTGAAATATCTCTAAAACCACACCACCTAGACACAAACTGCCTGGTACACATATAGAAAACATATTCAATGAATAGATTATATTAAATTTATAAGGTTAGGTTCTGCATTTCTATTAATTTTGAATAAAATCAACATTTAGCACTGGTGTACCGGCAAACTCAATGCATTGTCAATGGTCGTGAGCAATCTTCATACAGAAAAAGTGAAATATCTCTAAAACCACACCACCTAGAAACAAACCGCCTGGTACACATATGGAAGACATATTGAACAAACAGATTATATTAAATTTATAAGGTTTGGGGTCTGTATTTCTAATACTTTTGAATAAAATAGACGTTTAGTACTGTGCATATCGGCAAACTTAATGCATTGTCAATGGCGGTGAGCAATCTTCATTCAGAAAAAGTGAAATATCTCTAAAACTGCACCACCTAGAAACAAACCGCTTGGAACACATATAATAACGATATTCAACGAACAGATTATATTAAATTTATATGGTTAGGGTTCTGCATTTCTATTAATTTTGAATAAAATAAACGTTTTGCACTGCGCGTACCAGCAAACTCAATGGCACTGTGACTTCGTTCTGCAGCCAAGCTGCGCGCGCATATACAATGTTTATAAACATTGAAAGGGGTCTATAATTGGACATGTTACCAAGTAACATTGGTAATTCCGCCGCGGAAATACGTTACTTCCCCTTGGCGCCCTCTATACTTAATCCTACGAACCACCATCAACTGGAGTCACCTATAGTAGCCTTAAAACTTCACAGTGGCGAATCTCGGCTATCTCCCCGCTGTCGCATGGGTACTGGACATTCGCTGTTTGACTCGATCCTGCGTGGTCAGGCTGTCCTGCATATTTTGCTGCCCACCCAGCCCTTCACTCGAAGGAGTAATTGGTAGGGATTGAACACCAGTCTGGCCACACGGAACATGAACACTAGACAACCTAATTAGAAATTCATGAACTGTTCTCTGTGGCGCAGTGGTTAGAGTGTCTGACTGTTTTCTAGGTCAGACTCCTAATCTGAGGGTCGGCGGTTCGATTCCCCGTGCCCCCAGCTCTGCCAATTTGGATTTCCACCGCTGTGTATAACTTACAGCGTCATCAAAGGCCGGTTGCTCTCATACCATGTCTATGTGGTGTGGGAGGTTAAAAATCCCTTGGGTCGGTAAAAGTGTAGGCTCGGGCTTTCTATTGACCAGCAGTGGAATGAGGAAGACCAGTCGTCTATGACTGAAATTTCCCCTGCTTAAACAACTAATGGACCACCAAAAAAAAACAAAAAAAAAACTGTACGTCTGTTTTTCTCAAATAAAGCCCATATATAGTAACTGTTGTGCGCGTCATGAATTAATTATATGGTCGACTACAATTTGTGAGCATGCAATGGGATGACATAACCCTACAGTGTACACTTCTACCATGCCACCACTGCTCATGTTAAACACATATCAGTCACAATCTCAGCGGATACTCTGAATATGCAAGCACAAGATGGCATTGAGAGAAAGCCATTGTTTTAATCTTGATGCATGCAATTAGAAGCAAGACATGGATGACGCTGTTCATCCATAATCAGGTACACGGCAAGTTTGGTTAGGTGATGATTCCAGGGTCCGTACACATGTGAAGATATGGAATTCAATGCTATTTCAAGGCTTTTCAAGGCTGTTTTTGATAGGAATTCAAGACTGTTTTCATTCGGATATCAAGAAAAAAAACCAATGGTGAATGGCGATTTTGGACTAATTTCGATCAGTGAGAACAGTTTAATGGAATTAAGGCCTTTCAAGATTAACTACCCAAAATAGGTTAAATTTAACACTTGAGGCCTTGAAATAGGGCAAATATGTTCAAGACTTTTCAAGACTTTCCAGGCCCCATACGGACCCTGTGATTCATGTTAAGGTGTCACTCTACCAACACAGATGAGTTCATGGTTAAATTCTCTATTTAGGTTCAAAGGTGGACATTACTATTTAGTGCTACAAACAATGTACCCCCATCACCAAGCTTCTCTGTGCAATCTGGTCGAATGTTGGTACAGTGACACTGCCAGTACTGACCATCTCTACAACATAAAACCACCTAGGGACATATATTCCATACTTTACGATACAAAGCCCGCCTACGCTACATTACAATGTCTGCCTTACTGGTTGTTCTTTTTCCTTCTTTTGACGGGGAAGAAGAAAATATAATAAGGTGAAATGAAAACAAACAGAAACTAATTAGAAATAATCATACATATATGCAGGTTTCAGTTCTCCCTACTATATAAACAGGAGGGACAGATTTGTCATACAATATAAATTGAGTAAATAATCTGTTCTTATGCAACATTACATCCATCCTTGGTTTCAAGATTATCAGATCAGCTGTATATCAACTTGAGATCTAAATACTGATTAATCAGTTACATTGGCCCATAATTCATAATTCTGAATTGTGGTTGATCCGGTGGAGGAAGCCTGAGATGCTCACATCACCAAGCGGCATGCGGCATGCGCGCCTCCCTCCCCCCTCCTCCTACGACTCCTGACCCGCATTCGGGCTCAGATTTCAAAGCGCACTGTTTTACCACGCCCACTCACCCTCTTTATTAAACGCCACTTTGTGG
Organism: Branchipolynoe longqiensis; assembly: GCA_030323885.1. Lineage (NCBI taxonomy): Eukaryota > Metazoa > Annelida > Polychaeta > Phyllodocida > Polynoidae > Branchipolynoe > Branchipolynoe longqiensis. The sequence continues at coordinate 50,011,774 of CM059195.1, read as the reverse complement.
GGGTCGGCTCCCGGGCCAACCTCCTCGGCCTCCCAGGTCCTCCCTCTACCATCAGTTGACATCGAGCATATGGATTGAACCCCCACATCAATTAACATTTGAAATTTACTTGACACTGTAAAGCTATTTGTGTGATTGAATAAACCCCCCCATTTCCCACCTGTCTCATGCTTCCTCTGTCCGAATCAGATACCAACGTAGCAAATTATAATCTTTTGCACAATTTTGTAAATATATATAATAGAAATAAAAACCTTGGGGGAAAACCCACATTTCAGATTTTGTTTTAGCTACACACAAAAAAATACACGCCGATTCACTCCAAGAATGGAAATGTTCAATCATAAACAACAGCATGTCTCAAACGATGCCTGGGGTTTTAAGAAATATGCGAGAATCTAATATAATAGTCCTGGTGGTGAGTCCTTAACATACATCATTGCTCGATGGCTCATCAGGATCAGGAACTACCTACAATCATCATATTCAAATTGTTTGTCAATTACTATTAACAGAAACACACTGAAATGGTAATAATAGTCAATGAGCATAAAGTTCGACAATATTATTTAACACTAACACACAGGAATTGGAGTAATAGTCAACAAGCAGAACAGTCGTCAATATAGGTATTCCTAGTTCCGCTGGTCCCCCAGGAAGAACTAAAGCTGTGACCCAACACACCAGGGCCCGTCTCGGCAACGCTTTTTGGCATATTTGCGTTCAGGGTGCGTCTTGGCGACGCCTCCCTTTTCAGAAAGCGCCTCGAAAATGGCCACCGTATCCAGTGGTTTCAGCCAATCACAGCACAGCTTTTCCATTGCAAATGGCCACCGCCTATGGGGGCGGCCATTTTCGAGACAACAAACGGCTTTTGCCGTTGAGACTAGCGCGACGTCAGTGGCATCTCTGAGGCGCCTCCGAGACGGACCCTGAACGCGGCCCAGGTCACAGCTTCAGCTTACATTTCAGAGGGGGGGGGGGGGGTGAGAGGTGGTGAATAAACAAGCACAAAGTTGTATTTGATCTAATGTAAAATATTTGTATAAAATCAAGATGTATATGGGTATAGGTTCATAGTAAGTTTAAAGTATAAGGTCTATTGCAAACGAGGCGAGAGGGGCACAAAATGCAACTTCCATTGGGTAAGTTGAAACTCTGACATGACGGAATACTAGGTTGAAGCTACACCCCTTCCTGAGGGAACAGCGGAACTCAGAATATCTGCATTATGAATACAAATGCACACAAATTGGAGTAATACTACTAATAGTAATAGTCCACAGCTATAACAGTCGTCAATAATAGTCAACAGCATAACAGTCAGTCAATTATAAACACATATGCAACAAAGAAAAAGATCAAGGATCATATTATAAGGGCTTCTTAATCACAAAGATCATGTATCTGAGGTAAAATGAAATGTTAATACTGATTTTGAAATACCCACATAATTGAGTATTTTGATCATAAATAGATGTAAGGCCCAAGTAACCATGTCGCTATGCACACCAGCTATATCTTGCATACTTTCCATTCATATATCTCCAAAGACTTATAAATAATGACAAAGGTTAACTCTTAAAACTACAGTGGTTAACCTAATATATTTATCTGAAAGATATGGCAGAAATTCAAATCCATCAGATAATGCAACTTTAAGATTTTATGTAAGCCCTTGCCCTCCCCCCCCCCCTCCCCCTCACCCCAATGCTGCAGGCCACGAAGTAGTGAAAGACCTACCAGAACACTGTGTATCAGCTAAAGCATGCAGCGCAAGTCAATTCCAGGCATGTGATTGGGTGCAGGGGAAAAAACCTGACATTTCTTTTAGGATATCGTGGGGACACAGAGCATCCCACTGAGTCGCGAGCGGGATGCAAATAGTGCATTTCAGAGGCGTTTCGGTGGGCAGAAAAAAAAATGAATTAAAAAAAAAAGAAATTCCGGTTTCAGCGGCCAGAAAAAAAACGGAGTTCCAGTTAAAACCGGAGAAATCACGTGCCTGCAATTCACACTCAATTTGCAGCTCCTGCAAATCCATGCAAACCTTTGCTTGGTGGGAAAACTCATCTTCTTTGTTTAATCTAAGGCAGTTCAAATCGGTGATTTTAGACCCCTGGTAATTCTTTAAGGACATCATATTCACTCTGTTGTTGCAGATTTGTACCTCTATTCATGTTTATAAATACACCAAAAACATTTCGGAGTGTTTCTTTTTGAATTGGCATAACAGCGTATGTTGGATCCAATGAAGAACGAAAGTTCAAAATATTATCTTCTTTGCTGTTAGTTCATAAGCACTTAGAACTGCAAACATTTTGAAGCGTTTCTTTTTTAATCAGGATAACGGCTTGAAAACATTTACTAGATATCTGTACGTTGGATCCAAACAAGCACGAAAGTGCAAAATATTTTGTTGTATTGTGATTTGTAAAATTCAAGCACTTTGGCTGTTTTTCCAGGACATTTCCAGGCCTTGATTTAAAAAAATCATGAAATTCAACGACTCTTCGCGGTTTCTACATGAACCATGCATTATATGTTCACACAGCCTGTGCCTCAAATTCAATCCAGGAATTGGTGATTGTGAATCCTGGTAAAAGCTTTGGTCGCAGTTGGTGGGATCAATGCACCAGTATTATTAAAGAGTTCATGAGATTTCATTTTTCTTTTCAGTGCTGACTTTTGTTATCTTCATGGTTCAAATGGAATTTTTCTGAGCGCTTCTCTGTGCCATCTGGCAGATTGTTCGAAAGAATGCTAGCACAGTGACACCTCCAGTGCTGACCATCGCCACAACATGAAACCGCCTAGGGACATCTATTCGATACTCCACATTACAATGTTTGCCTTACTGGTTGTTCTTTTTCATTCTTCTGATATGGGGAGAAGACAATATATAATAAGCTAAATTAAAACCAACTTAAAACAACTGGAAATCATACTGCAGAGCTAAGAAACTTAATTATATCTTTACCTTGAAAAGTACAAATTGTTGATTTTGACTGAACACTTTGTTGAAGAACTTCTACCCTTCTCTCGAAATGAAGATCAAATTGTTGATTGTTTTATACCTGGTTATCTATTATTTCATCGGATACAAACAGCTATCAATATTCATATTTGAGTTTTAGTGGTAGTTCCTGCCTAAGTAAGTCCCAGTGTAGTCAGTATAAGAGCGAATTGTACTATAATGTTGATATACAATGGCAGTTTCTATACTATCACCGTTCCCTTTAAATGTGTACTCACCACTTCTATATTAACTCAGCACCAACATGCAAGTGAATGCCTAAGTAACAAAAAGCCTAAACATTATTAGTTTCCTTCTCTTATTTCTCTTTACTAATTAAACTACCTTTTCATCTTGTCACTAATCAAAAGAGGGAAAAGCATTTCTGCGAGTTTTTTCCCCCCACCTACCCCCAAAGAAATGATTAATTATTTCAATACTTGTGTGTTCTTAGGATCAGGGGATGCTGGTAGTTCAGAGCAAGAGCGTACTGGTTTTTCAGCACCAGGGGGTACTGGCTTTTCAGCACCAGGGATACTGGTTGTTCAGCATCAGGGGGTACTGGCTTTTCAATATCAGGAGATACTGGCTTTTCAGCACCAGGGGGTAATGGTTTTCCAGCACCAGGAGATACTGGCTTTTCAGCACCAGGGGATACTGGTATTTCAGCACCAGGGGGTACTGGCTTTTCAGCACCAGGGGATACTGGCTTTTCAGCACCAGGGGATACTGGTTTTTCAGTATCAGGAGATGCTGGCTTTTCAGCACCAGGATATACTGGCTTTTCAGCACCAGGAGATACTGGCTTTTCAGCACCAGGAGATACTGGCTTTCCAGCACCATGGGGTACTGGCTTTTCAGCACCAGGAGATACTGGTTTTCCAGCACCAGGAGATACTGGCTTTTCAGCACCAGGGGATACTGGTATTTCAGCACCAGGGGATACTGGTATTTCAGTACCAGTGGGTACCGATATTTCAGCAGCATAGGGTGCTGGTCTTTCAGTACCAGATGTTGATATTTCAGCACCAGGTAATATTGATATTTCAGGATTAGGTGGTATTGTTATTTCAGCACCAGAGGGTACTGGCATTACAGCAACTTTACAGAAATGCTTTGATTCCATCTCCTATCGGCTGACCTAATGTCTCGCAATGCTAGCTAATATTAATAGTATATCAAATCAGATGGTTAGATAATTACACAGCTGATTCAATCAATGCCAATCGAATCACAATTCAATCAGTTCAATCTTCTCCTTTTTTCTTAAACACCAAAAAAACATATTGCAAGCAGTAGCAAAAAAAAAAGAGCAATTTATTTCCTTTTTCGTCTAAGTAGAAAGGTTACACAAATAGGCATGTTAGATAATAATTAACTTCTTAGGGCTTAGTAATAGTACAGTATTCAAGGCAGCAGCTGAACTATAGACACAACCAACTACACCTATTCTTTAAAGCTACATAGTCCGATGAAAGCATCAGGTTTTCAAAACCAAAGCATACATAGATTTGATCCTATGTATGCAGCTTACCATATTCTCGCGGGTTAACACCGTGGGCGTTTGAATTGGCAAATCACTGAAGTGGGGGGTTGGCGTTTACGTTAACGAGTGTTTAAGAGGTGGGCGTTTACAAAATATTATATTGGCCAAGTGGGGGTGGGCGCTAACCCACACATGGGCGTTAACCAGTGAGAATATGGTCGATACCGATGTATTTTTTAAACATTTAATGCTCCACACAATGAATATGAAGTCAATTTAACACGGCCTAATATTGCTGCAAGTCATTATAAGCCTATGATGTCCATTATTTCGGTGTTCACGCTAACATTAATTTGCTTGTTTTTAGTTGAAATAAAACTAATTAAAGTAGATCAATCTGATATACACAGGGATGAAAGTAGTATCCAGGAAAAAAAGCGGAAATGTTGATATTTTCCCATAGGTTTAACATTGTCAGGGAATCAGGGACAATTCCTGGAAGTCAGGTTTCATATATATGGGTATACGCTGATAGTGCTGCGCCGTTTGAAGCACGTATTAGTATACACTGATGGTGCTGCATCGCAAAACAATGTATTAGTAGTGACTATAAGGTTTATCGTGCTGCAGGTAGGTACAGACAAAATCCCGCTGCCAGTAGGTACAGACAAAATCCCGGAAATCCGCGAAATCGGGGAGATCTTTCATCCCTGTATACTTATCTAAAACGTAATAGGCATAGCAGAAACTCAATACCATCGGATTATGCTACTTTAATACAAAAAAACCGCTATTATCTATTTTTGTGATAGGCCAAAAAGAAAAATATTCATGTTTCCGGTTGCAGAAATTTTTTTTTGGGATAGTAGGTATGTTTTTTTGGGGGGGTTAAAAAAGAGAATTGTCACTATTATCATTTCAGTACTATCAGTATTACTAGGCCATGCCGGCCTATTAAAGTAAGCAGGACAATATTCAGTTCAGTGTTCTAATGATAGGTGTGCCCTCTGTCAAACTGTATCGATACTATACTATCAGATCAACGGGACCACGTAAGAGTGCAATTTTTTTCTCTTTTTTTTCCTCAGAGTGGACAAAAATATCGAGTCGGGGGTTCTAACAGGGTCGGTCGGCAACCGGAAACATCAATATTTTTTGTTATGCCTAATCATGCCTACCACTCACTTCATTTGGCGGTAAAAAAAACAACGCCCAAAAAACAACTAATTATCATCATGCCTATGACTCATCATGAAGCAGTCTCGTTGGCTAGTTATACCTGGTTACCTTTCATGTTACTCATTTCAGTGAGGGAAAAGGTCGTAAGCCAAGCAAACATTTTATACTAAACCAAGCTAAAAGTCCTGCCAGGCTTACATTGCTGTGCGTATTTCGTCCTTCGTCAATCTGTTTGAACACACTGGCAATTAATCAAATATGCCAACAAAACCACCAGGGGCGTAGAACTCTAGATTGTCGCAATGTAAACACACATGCGAAGAATTTCTCTCAGCGTCATAATCTTTTCCATACTAAATCTTTTATAAAATGCACTTTTTTATTCTGTGCTTACAATTTTATTTTTTAATTTCCTGTAAGCACACGTGAACAATATTGCGTTGCAATTTTTTAATTTCTGGCTACGCCCCTGACTATAAGACCCTACAACTGCAGCTAGATCATGTCTCTCCAGTGAGGTAAACATGCGAAGCCAATAATATTATGTAGCTTTCCAATATAGCGAAGGGACTCTACAAGTGAATACTTATTAATAACACCGTCTGGAAGAGGAGATTAGTTCGTCAGTAGGGAAGGACAGAACAAGATGATGATGAGCTTAGATATGTACATGGAGAGTAGCGGTCTTTGAGGTTAAGACTCCAGGTTAAGTAACACTCGCAATGCAGTTAGGTTAGACGAGTAGACTAATACCACCAACCGGGTCCGTACACATGTGAAGATATGGAATTCAAGGCTTTTCAAGACTGTTTTTGATAGGAATTCAAGACTATTTTCATTTGGATTGCAGGGAAAAAAAAACAATGACGATTTCAGACTAATTTAGATCAGTGAGAACAGTTTAATATAATTTAAGGCTTTTCAAGACTAATTACCCAAAATAGGTTAAATTCAAGGCTTTTCAAGGCCTTGAAATGGGGAAAATGAAGGCTTTTTCAGACTTTCCAGGTCCCGTACGGACCCTGCACTAATCTCAGCTTACCGACTGTTTGGTACCAAGTTCACTATAAAACTTTGCAATGTTCTTGGACATTCCCATCAAACTCCAAGATTAAATAACACGAGCAAAGCATTTAGACAAGTGACAGCATCACCACAATAACACCTTAGATAGGTTAATAGCACTGTGTACATAGCTTATTGACTGGTTGCGATTGAATTCATGTAGAAAGTCAGAAGTTAGAATAGTGTTTAAGGTTCCCACTCCAGATTAAAGCTGCATAGTCCGATGAAATATCAAATTTTCACAAAACAAACCAATTATCTAGATTTGATTTTACATATCTAACTTAAATACTGATGCACTTATTAAGCATTTGTTTCGGCATAGAAGGCAATAATGAGTCAATTTAACAGAACCTGTTACTGCAGAAGTCTATGGTGCCAGAGTTTTGGCAAGTTTGCCAAAACTAATTTTCCATGTTTGGACACAAAATATCTAAAAAACTTACCATTTAAAATAAAAGTAACTTTGAACTAATGTAAAGTAGGCACTAGTGATCGATCTAATATATTTATCTCAGAAAAAAATACAGAAATTCAAAACCATCGGACTATACAACTTTAAATAACACTAGCAATTCACTCCGGCAGATGGCAGCACGCTGTCATGTTTACGCGTTAGCTTGGTTAATTCCATTGTGCACTAATAACAACTAAGGACAACTTACCGCCTGTTTGACATCGAGTTGAAAAGAGGTTAAAAATTGTAACATTCTTTGTGGTTCCCCCAAGTTAAAGGAAGTCTGACATTCTTTGTGGTTCCCCGCAAACTCCATAGTAAATAAAACTAGCAAATGCACTTATGCTGCAAGTGGCAGCATTGCCACAATAACAGGTTCGATAAGTTAATCCCAATGTGCACCAATAACATCAAACACAGCTTACCGACTGCTCGGAATCAAGTTCACGAAGGAAGTTAGAAGTTGTAATAGTCTTTGTGGTTCTCATCAAACTCCATAGTAAATAAGACTAGCAGCATTTCCACACAACAACAAGTCGGATAAGTTAATCCCAATGTGCACCAATAACATGAAACACAGCTTACCAACTGCTCAGAATCAAGTTTGCGAAGGGAGTTGGAAGTTGTGGCATTGCCACGTTAACAAGTTTGATCCCTCAAATTGCACGAACGACAGCTTACCAACTGTCCAGCATCGAGTTCATGAAGGAAGTTTGAAGTTGTAGCATTCTTTGTGGTTCCCCGCAAGTTAAAGGAAGTCTGACATTCCTTGTGGTTCCCCGCAAACTCCATAGGAAATAACACTAGCAATGCACTTAAACAAGTGGCAGCATTGCCACAATAACAAATTAGACAACATAACCCCAACATGTATCAAATAACATCAAACACAACTTACCGACTGCTCGGAATCGAGTTCGCGAAGGAAGTTTGACGTTGTGGCAGTCTTGGAGGTTCCCGTCTCCCCAATGAGCAGGACAGGGCGCTTAATGCGCACCTGCATCCTGAGCAGCCACATTGTGCGCACCGTGTCGACTGTGGGCACCAGGATCTCATTGAACTTGCGTGCAGGGTCATGCACGTACACTGGCACCTTCTGTGTCCACGGGATCCACTTGAGCAGCTCAGGGTCCCAGAAGTACTCATACAGCGTTGGCTGGGCAATCGGCATTTCACCTGCAAAGTATCGCAGACAGGGTTATACAAAAGGAGAAGGGGTGGGTGTGGTATTGGTGGTGAGGGGGGGGGGGGGGAAGAAGAAAAAGTGATGGAAATTTCACTTCTGGTAAATCGGACAATGCTATGTATATGAGGGGAAATGACCCCGATGACCAAGGATTTATCATCATCAAAATCATCATCAGCAGCAGCAGCGATGAGGGTCACCTCCAAGGAACAAATGAAGAAAAAATGGCGGAAATCTGACAGTGCTCTGACCCCAATGACTAAGAATATATCATCATCATCATCATCACCATCGCTATCATCATCAATACTATCACCCAAAGGCAGCATTCACTTCACACATCCAGAACAAGCTCGAGACAAAATGCAGGGTAGGCCTAACGCAAAACTCTGAAATAGAACTATAGATCCTGGAAGAAATATGCAAATTGCAACCACCTTTTTGAATTCAATTCATCCCAATAACTTGTATTGCACAATATCAGGGTTGCCAACATTAGAAAATTTAAAACCGGAAGATCTTAAGGGATGTTATATTGGGAGGTCTGGGGGTACTCCCCATGACATTTTATTTATTTATTTAAAAAAAAAAAGATTTATACAAATAATCAGGTTTGCCGACATTGGAAAATGTTCTCAGTTTAAGGTGTATTTGGGATATAAAATATTGTACACCTTAAGGATTGGCAACCCTACCATATCATACCCATATAGACAAAGCTAGTATAATGGCTTGAAACTTATAAGTATAGACAAAGACCCTATAATACTAAGACAGCTCACTCAGCCTGTAGTGTGTAATCAAAATGATCAAACCCACCACTTGGTGCGCTGGCTGTTCTCTTGGTTAAACAGGTGCTATATTATATGTATAAATGTATAAATGAATGTGAAAGATGTGTGATGATGGCAATGCTGATGATGATGCTGATGATGATGTGTATTTGTTCATAGCAATTTCATATTGATGTGTATTCATACTTACCTATCTCATGTATAATATAATTATATGTGTTTACATGTGAAACACCAACCAGCAGCCCGGCTGATCAAACCCACCACAAGGTGGCACTGCCAAATTTACATTACTATGGGAGAGATAGGGAGTGAGCCGTCTTAGTATTATAGGGTCTTTGGTATAGATCACATTTCTCCGGTTATTACAGAAATGGTGATGTGTAAAATGTATCAGTATTCATAATACATTGCAGTAGTGCATTGCTCGATTTAGCTATGCACATAATAAAACTACAGGTATTTTTCCTTAAATCACCAATTTCCATGAGGGTTACACCCCGTGAGACAAACAGTACTAGTGCTCAAATTCTTTGGTTGACTGCACAACACGCAGAATGTTATTGGATGCTACAGATATTTTGTTCAACAAGATTTAAATTCATAATTATAACCGTAATTGATTATTTCCGTAATTGATTATATATAATGAAAATGCAATATGTTGTGAACATAGTACATTTCACATATTCAGTACACTGATCGAAATGTTTACTTAAAGTGCCAGTCACACATCACCGGATTGAGTACCGGACACCACCGGACAAAGAATTTTCTAGTCTGGTGGTCTCCGTTGACGAAATCTATCGAAATGGAGCGTAATTGGGTCAATTGCCGCTGGGCCACCGGACAAGTACCGTACATGTACCGGACGAGAACCGAACACATAACGGATGGGTACCGGACATGAACCAGACACCAACGGATGGGTACCGGACATGAACCGGACACCAACGGATGGGTACCAGACATGAACCGGACACGTCAGTCCGGTAGAAGTTTTGTGCATGTTCAAAACTTGTACCGGAGACCGCCTGATGGGTACCGGACATGTACCGGACATTGCCGTATTTCACCGGACAGTGTCCGGTTCCCCAGTCCGGTAAGGTGTGACTTGGCCTTAAGGCATTAGTTTGAGCATAGATTCGCTTATACTCCCTAGCTTTATCATCACCATTATCACCACTATCACCACCAGCATCACTGTCATCATCATCATCATCATTGTAATATACATGTGGACACTTCGAGCTCTGTACTGCAACTGACGGCCATATAACTTATAAGTGTGGGCGTGGGTTCGAACCCCACACCTGACATCATGTAATATGTATACACATAAGAACAGGCATGCATATGGATAATCAAAAAAACATTACCCTAATCAGTAACAGAACACATACATGTCCCTACAGGTGCTGGTCCACGTATGTGGTCGTGGGTTCGAACCCCACATCTGACACCATGTAATAATAATATACATGAGGACAGGCATGCATATGGATAATCTAAACACTAATTACCCTAATCGGGTAACAGAACAAATTCATGTCCCTGGAGGTCGTGGGTTCGAACCCCACATCTGCTACCAAAGATTATATCTCCAAGATCTTTAGTGATAACATATCCTAAGTATACTGTTGTATTTCACACTTTGACTACCAGCTAAAATAGCCTATTTTGTTTAACTTGCTTGCTAAATGATTTACATGGTTGTAATGAGTGGAACCATCATGGTAGCTTCTGGGCGGTTGTAAATGAAGACAATGATCAAGCTGTGTCTGCTCATGCGCAAAGGGTGGAAGATGGGGTGAGGTCTTTGTAAAAACACAGATTGTTAGTGTGGAAGCATTGAGCACCATGCTCTTTCATGAGCCCGGTGTAGCGGTATAAAACTGCCTTCTGATTCCTACCCGCCTAGTCCAGCAGCCAAAGGTGCTAATTTTGCCTAACCTTGTTTTGTTTGATACAGTTCTCTGCTGATAATTCATGTATAGTACCCCAATCATGACATCCAGATGGGTGTGGAACTCTCACCCTTGAGCAATTTTCATAAAACCAGAAAAATCCAATATGGCCGCCATCACCATTTGGGCATTTTAATTTTTTTTTATATTTCCTGAAGTAATAGAGCTTCATGTTGGTGTCAAATGAATCATTTAAAACTGCTTATTTATTTGTACATGTGTTTGTTATGTCTGTACACTTGTGAAGATATGGAAGTCAAGGCTTTTCAAAGGTGTTTTTGATAGGAATTTAAGACCATTTTCATTTAGATTTCAAGAACAAACAACAATGGTGAATGCCGATTTCGGACTAATTAAGATCAGTGGGGACAGTTTAAAGGAATTCACTCCTTTTCAAGACTAATTACCCAAAATAGATTAAATTCAAGGCTTTCTATGGCCTTGAAATGAGGCAAATGAAGACTTTTCAAGACTTTCCAGGCACTGTACGGACCCTGAATATGACAAGTCTGGTCTCGATAAGCGGCATTCAAACATATATGATGCTTGCTGATCTATATAGATGCATTCGCCGTGACACAGAAATGTAAGCTCTACATTACTGTCCAGTGAGAAGAACGATAAGCGAAAAACACATGCAATCTATCGAATAAAATACAATTTCATGTATTTTAGCTTGCTAAAAAGGCAATACCGTATTAATGGAATATATTTTGAAACCCTTCGTAAACAGATCAAGATTCAAAATCGTCATATTTATTACATCGCTTTGAAAATCCAAATGAGTTTGTTTTGTTTGTTGTTTTACGTCCTAGCAACATCTAAGGTCATATCAGAAATGAGTTGTTCCCTGCCTCTATGGGACAAGAATCATTTAAGTAAATGGACTAGTATTATTAAAGTTGCATAATGCGATTAATGAATAATTTCAAAACCAAAACATCCACCTAGATCTGAATCTACATATAGATCTTAGATACTAGTGGACTCAGTCATTTCATTGGGGTTTCCTCCCTGAAGAACATTAAAACTTATTATTTTCGACATGATCTAGTTAACATAGCAATCGCATATTGCGCTTGGCTTTCACTGATGAACTCATAATTTATTTTGTATGCTCGTACTCCAAATACATATAAAGTAAGACAATTCTTATTATGACTAAAAACAATTCTTTCTTTTTAAAGATGAAAATTTACATCTTTTAGCGTTGAACCTGAAACACAAGAATTGATGAACCATGTGTCCAACAGTACAGTATACTTCTGAAATCCACGCTGCGCACACACATGCAATATACACATAAAGCATGTGACGGTGCCACGTGACTGCCGTGACTGCAACATGCGACTGTACCATGTGACTGTTCCACATGACTGTTCCACATGACTACCACATGATTGTACCATGTGATTGTGCCACATTACTGTGACATGTGACTATACCACACCACTGTGCCACATGACTGTACCATGTGACTGTGCCACATGACTGTACCACGTAACTGTGCCACATGACTGTTCCACATGACTGTACCATGTGCCTGCCATGTGACTGTTCCACATGACTGCAACATGTGACTATACCACATGACTGTGCCACATGACTGTACCATGTGACTTACTTCACATGACTGTGCCATGTGACTGCTTCACGTGACTGCTTCACGTGACTGCAACATGTGACTGCACAACATGACTGTGACATACGACTGGGACACGTGACTGCAACATGTGACTGTGCCACATGACTGTGACATGTGACTGCGCAACATGACTGTGACATGTGACTGCACATGTGACTGTGACACATGACTGTGCCACGTGACTGCACCATGCGACTGACTACTTCAACATGCAGAGTGGAACAAGAGGGGAAACCTTTTCCGTATGTGGCGTCGCGGTCTGGGATCGGCGGTGGTTTCCCAGACTCCAGCTGTCTTAGTTCTTTCAGCTCCTCCTTTGCCAGATAGTCGAAATAGGTGGGCTTAGACTTCTCCTTAACAGTGCTAGCTCCTCCATAACCTCCTCCGTAGCCAGATGTATAGCCACCTCCCCCTCCACCCCCTCCTTAGAGTGCGGCGTCAAGTTGTATGTACAAGCAATGAGAGGGGGGGTCACACACATATTACTAGTTATGATAACAAAGTTAAAGGGCAGGCATAGGTGATTGTCCTCGTCGGTGGGCTGAGCGATATAAAATGCAAGTTAATTGTTTGTGTATGTAGATGTGTCTTTGTTGTTTCCTTCATTGCTTAGAGCTGCATAGTCCGATGAAAACATCAAATTGAGGTTCTTTATCAAAATGACCTAACTGCTGTGGGGAAACACAGAAATGAGCTGCTTTAAAAGAATATAAGAATACAATGTTGAAAAAAAAAAATGTTAAGCTGCATAGTCCGATGAAAACATCACATTTTCAGAACCAAAGCAATTATCATGATTTGATTCTACATATCTAACTTAGATACTGGTGCACTTAGTAAATGTTTGTCGCCATATAGAAGGGAACAATACTGAGGCAATTTAATAGAACATGTTACGACAGAAGCATATGGTGTCTTAGTTTTGGCAAGCTTGCCAGAATTAATTGTCCATGTTTCCACTTCAAACATCTAAAAAGTTAGCCATTTAAAATAAAAGTTACTTCAAACTAAACTAAGGTAGATAATAACGATCAACGTAATATATTTATCTCAGAAAATGACAGAAATTCAAAACCATCGGACTATGCAACTTGAATTCAAACTTTTTTTTTTTTTAAATTGTTCATATTATTCATAACACGGGTAGTTCCTGGGTAGGGACCGACGGCAGGAACCACCCTATACCCACAACCTTGATCACCCAGTGGCGCCATCTCCCGTTATACCCCCGAACCTGTAGCCCAGTGGCCGGCATAGTACGGTGGAGCCGCCTTGTGGGACTTTCAGAATTAACGCCCAGACCATGGGTGGCGCCACCTCCGCCTCCCGCCAAATAACCCTATCACGTGACCCCGCGTCCCCAAGCTGAAGTGACGCTGCCACAAACGCACGACTCACCGACCAGTGGCAGGGGTTTTGGGTTAATGACTTCCATTGTGGTAGATTGGTTGGCTATTAGAGTTTTAGTTTTACGTCCTGACAACATCTAAGGTCATATCATGACAGGTACCGACTGGTGACAGTTCACATTCATGGCGACCTTATAGTGGCTGCCCCAGTGGGAAATCAGACCGGTGTGGCAGTAAATCGCAAACCCCTGGAAATTGCACACCCCGGGGTTTGCGATTTACTAGGAAATCACAAACCCCCCCTGGAAATCGCAAACCCCCCTGTGTTTTGGGACCGATTCGGGCCAAATCTATTCAATGCGACCATATTTAACAGAATTACATACTCAAATCGTGAAATTTCATTAAATTAACCCTAAATTCGAAGCGTTATTAAGGCTTACCGCCGCATTGGCGGCGATATTAATCGCCGAACGTAATGTAAACAAATCGACGTCGCGTTCCATACTGGCGGCGGCGGCGATTTGTTTACTTTACGTTCGTCGATTCGAAAATATAACTAGTAATATCGCCGCCAATGCGGCGGTACCCTTAATAACGCTTCGAATTTAGGGTTAAATTGGTAACCAAATAAGTGAAATTTGACCAATTTAACCCTAAATTCGAAGCGTTATTAAGGCCACCGCCGTAACGGCGGAGATATTAACAGTTATATTTTCGAATCGACGAACGTAAAGTAAACAAATCGCCGCCGCCGCCGAATGGGGGGTTTGCGATCATATTTAACAGAATTAGCTACCAAATAAGTGAAATTTGACCAATTTAACCCTAAATTCGAAGCGTTATTAAGGCTACTGCCGTAACGGCGGAGATATTAACAGTTATATTTTCGAATCGACGAACGTAAAGTAAACAAATCGCCGCCGCCGCCGAATTCTCGATGTCGGCATGACGTCACAACCGCGGAAACTAGCCCACGAAGGGTAAAATACGCCGTGATTTGGGCTGCGGCAATGCTATGTCTATGGGGAGCATTTATTTTTGTAAAATAAATTTAAAAACTTTCATCGAATCGATTAAAAATATCTCAATGCGCGATTGAAGAGGAAGATCTGAGGTATTTAATTTAACCTAAGAGCAATTTTATCTGAAAGTAATAAAAACAGAGATAATAGTGAAAGTTGGGATATTCTGAGTGTCAGTGCCAGTGTTAGCCTTACCAGATCATGGCCTCAAAAACTATTTTCGCCAAATAAATTCAAGAACTTCCAATTGGCTGATAAAAAAAAAGCTGAACATGAAATTATAGAGAAAGATCTGAACTATTTAATAGAAACAAGAGAAATTTGCTTTCAAAGCACCAAAAAGCAGAAATCATTGTATTAGATAGGGTAGTTCTAATGTTGTTTCTATGGGAGTAGCATAGGTGGCCGGATGTCCGACATCGAGAATGGGGGGTTTGCGATCTCCAGGGGGGATATGCGATTTCCTAGGAAATCGCAAACCCCCCATGCCCATATATGGCATGGGGGTTTGCGATTTCCTAGGAAATCACAAGTGGGGGTTTGCGATTTACAGGGTTTGCGATTTCCTGCTACACCGGCAGTAGGCCTACCATGACCCAATATTCCACATTATCCTGACACTGAGCTAACCAGTCCTGGCTCTATCCTATTAATGTCGAGCGCCAGGCTAGGAAGCAACATGTATCGATTTTATAAGTCATTAGTTTGACTCGACCGGGAACCAAACTCCCGATCTCCCACACACAAGGAATGTGCTCTATCGATTCGGGCACAGCGCCCAAAGGTTTTTTGGTAAATGCTTTGCATTGCATTAGATGGCCAGGATATTGATTGTTTGATTGGCAATGATATAACGCTGTGTCAGAAGCGAATGCTATATTCACGGCGAAATGTTTGGTTGAATTTATTCTATCACTTCGGATTTCTCGAAAAACTGTCACAAAATTCTGAAATGATCAAATTTGCGTTAAATGACAGCAAATTGCCCTCAGACACAATTCCTAAATGTGATGAAGCTCTAGCAATAAAACCAGGTGATAAAGCCCTGGTGATAGGCCTAATAATCATCTATGCTAAAATATGTTAGTCGAAGAAATTTAGCAAACTTGCGAGCAACACTAAAACAAAGAACAGCAAAGAACAGGAGATGTTAGTAATTAATGGTAAGAGTTAATAAGAGTAAAATGCGCATGGGCTGAAATGTACTTGGGGCGAAATGTACAATTAGATGAAATGTACATTATGTGAAATGTATATTGAGTGAATTGTATATTAGTTGAAATGTATTTTGGGTGAAATGGATATACATATATATATAGTTATATATAGTAATAGCACAGAAAAGCATATGGTAAATATATATATATCTAATAAGAGCAGATAGAATTAGAAGATATCTGGTATGAACACGGAGAAGTATAGATCTGTGGTAGATATGTGTGAAATTGATATATAGGGCATATACCTAGTACAGTAAAACCTCTCTAAATCGACCGCCCATGTAACCGAATTTAGGTGGTCCATTTAGGGAGGTGGTCGGTTTAGGGAGTTAAAATATCCTTACAATGCTATAGACTACATCACGGTTCCAGCGGCACGGTGCATTGTGGGATGTGTCAGAGCAAAACAACCCCCCCCCCCCCCAAAAGCACATGGCACATGCTAATACACTGGGTGCAGCAATGAAATGTGCTAGTTTCAGCTCATCTCAGCTCTTCTTTGAAACATAGAATACTAACTAAAAATATATATATAATAAATTAAGATATTAATCTTTTATCCAGCATTGCATTTACATCAATATAATCAGCACATCTTATGCCATGTGCATTTAGATTTAGAAAGATTTAGGCACTCAGACTAGTGTTAGAGCCACAGCCAGAGTACTCAATGCATTGTCAATGGCAGTGAGTAATCTCCATACAGAAAAAGTAAAATATTGCTAAAACCACACCACCTAGAGACAAACCACTTGGAACACATATAGAAAACAGGTTTAACAAAAGGATTATATTAAATTGATAAGGTTAGGGTTTGGGATTTCTATTAATTTGGAATAAAAGTGACGTTTTTCAATGTGCGTATAGGCAAACTCAATGGCCGTACGCCTTTGCTTTGCTCCCAAGGCCGTTTTCGGCGCATGCGCAGTCGGAACCGTGATGTAGTCTATCGGTGGGAACCAAAAAAAGCGATCGATATAGGGGAGTGGTCGATCTGTGGAGGTGGTCGGTTAGAGAGGTTTCACTGTACTAGTACTAGTAGGACCACAGAAAAGTATTAGGTAAAAGATATCCACATTGATATATACCTAATAAGAACAGAACAGACGTAGAAGGCAAAGCTTTATTAGGTAGATCAGCTCAAATTTCAAAACACAACAAAGAGTATAAATTTAAGCTCTTTCAATAGATCTTGCTGAAACAAACTCAAATCTGTTGTAATTTTGAAAATATCTTAATAGGGGAGAAAGTTATGGCATTTCTAATGTCAGCTTAATTGTTAAATTTAGTCTGGATTCACAATTATAATAAACTGTGACCCTTGCCACATTGTTACAGCTTTTGGTATTTCGATGTGCATTTTCGGTGAGATTAGGTCATGTTCTTTCCAGTGATATAAAATTTATGAAAATATTCCAATGCAAAAGTACTTTAATCAAGGCCGGAATCGTGAAAATGCAGGAAGATTTTGGATATGTTGATAAGGTCAACATTGGTAACTTGGCTGCGAGGCAACCGGTCCAGCCCCCTTTCCTAATTAATATATGCCCACCCTCGCCTCACTTTCCGCCCCGACACCGATCAGGCAACAGCGCTTCCCACCCACCCTCCCGGGGTTGAGAGCTGCTACTAGTTAAGTCCTATATGATGCTATATGTCGCTATTATCCTGTAATTGTAATGATGTTAACATATGCGCTTTTTCATTGCTACTAGTTGTCTGAGGCCTACTACCGTCAACTGCGCACCCAGCACGTCGATGCTGACCAATTTGCTCATTCCTGATCCTGATCTGCAATATGAGATTCTGACTCGATATTGTACTAAGGCAAGAACTGCCAACTCTGATATTCTGAGCTCCTTGAGAAAAGATTTGTTTTTTCACGTAATAAACTTTTGTTATGTCCAGTTGTAGTTCCTGTGTTGTCTCGTAAGCCGAATTACTATAGACATGGTGACCGACGCGCCCCTATCGGAATCTGACATGCCTAGCTTTATACAACAAGGTATTTAACTCTTTAGACCTTTAAATAAAAACAGAGAGAAAGAAAAGGAAAAAAAGAAAAGAAAAAAAGAAGAAAAAAAAGGGAAAAAAGAAGGAAAAATCCCGGAAAACCCCTGAAAAGAAGAGTTGGACACCTACCTAACCCGGCGTGTTTCTCGTCGTTCTCTATGGTCGGCATGGATGACAGATACTTGACGTACTGGTCAAACTTGATGCGAGAATTTTCCTGTAAACTAGCACCTAGTGACCAGTACAGGGCCTGCAGGAAGTAGGCCTCCATGGTGTCCATATCCTGGATCTCCTTCTCCAGAAGGGCGTCCAGCATGTTCGCTAGTTGGCACACCTGGATGGGTGAAGTTGAATAAGATCAGGCCAAACAAATAATAGTTTAGCCGTTCGTATATGTGGTAAATAATCTAATGATTATAAATGAGACGGTTCTTGCGGCAAAAAGAGGCAAGGGATGAGAGGATTGTATATGTTACGAGAACATGGATAATTGAATACGCACGAACGATGTCTCATCCCCTTCGATACAAAGCATTATTCTATTAATAGACTAATTTCGGCTGCCGTCTATACCTGCATCATAACTTAACTTTAACGGACTAGCCCGCCTTTCAGCTCACTTCGACCTCGGCTGCGGCTCCTTCAACACCTATACTACGGGATCCTTTGTTTACCATCCCACCCACCCAAGCTGTAAGAATTCTATTGGGTCAAGTTCTGTAAGCCTCGCAATATCTTAAAGACAATCATCTCTTGAACTCTGATATGTAACATTAAGAAACTACGGTAATAAAGTTAAATATATAATACATCGGTCTTGTGTCTTTCAATTACATGGAATTGATAGCTTATTTAATATTATCCGAAATAATTCATATGGCTGTCTGAAATATATAATAGCCAATCACCTATATCATTAGATATTAAATTTAGAACAGATCAATTAGAAACAATGCTATAAATAAATAAAAAATATAATTTAAAACCGGAGAATGCCTGAGGCACGTCCGACGAGCTCAAATGCAGTGCTTAAACATCCTTCCCTCACAGGGACCACCTAGTGAGGGAAGGATGAACTAGTCCTTTCTCAGCACTTATGGCATTTGTAGTCCCAAGTAGGCAAGTACATGGCACTCATCCTAGGCCTGCAAATGCCTAAGCTTGCCCGCAGGCTCGCCCACTTCAATACCAAAAAAAAAAAGAAGATTTCTCAGGCATTGCCAAGTCCCACCCAACTCTTTTTATAACGGCAATTAGGAATAAGAAAAATTGGGGAGCCTAGAGAGTCTAACGGTTATGACGCTAGGCACAATGTTTCACATAGGCAAAAAAAATACTCCCAATGACAATATTAAAGTTGCATAGTCCGATGGTTTTTTAGTTTGTCATTCTCTGAGATAAATATATTAGGTTGATCGCTATAATTTATCTTACTTTAGTTTGAATTAACATTTATTTTAAATGGCTAACTTTTGAGATATTTCAGGGATGAGAGTAGCTTGTGACAAAAAAGTCTGAAAAATGTCATCTATATTTACGAACGAAGCGAGTCCCATGCAGCTGGGGTATGGGGGGGCACTATGAGCCGGCCCCGAGAAAATTTTGAATTTGGTGCAATTTCAGGGCCATTTAAAGACAACCTGGGACTACTTTGTTGTAGCTGAACAGTGATTTTTCTTTTGGAAAATATCCTTTTACTGGATAAAGCCATCTTCATGTGTTGTAGGAGGATATTTTTCCAAAAATAAAATCCTGTATCAGCATCAAGGGTACTTCACTTGTTTTTATAGTAAAGCTCCTTCTGAATCTGGCAGTAAATTGCAGACAACTGTACTTCTTTCAAAATTAATATTTATCATGAAACTTGGCACATATAGCATTACATTTTATGATTTGGCATGGAGGAATTATTCGACTTGATATATTTTATGACAGAAGGACACCCCACCCCCATTTTCTTTACATCTGATTTTCTCGAATCTCAGAAATGACCCTTGTGGCCAAGAAAAAAAATCGGAAATCCGCCGAAAATCGGAAATTTCTCATCCCTGGATATTTGAAGTGCAAACATGCCAAATTAATTTTGGCAGGCATGCCCAAACTCAGACAGCATAGGCTTCTGCAGTAATGAGTTCTGTTAAATTCAGTTGGTGTTCTCTTCTAGGTGGACAACAAATGCTTCATATGTGCATCAGTATCTAATTTAGATATGTAGAATCAAATCTAGGTCAGTGTCTTGGTTCTGAAGAATTGTTGCTTTTATTAGATTATGCAGCTTTAAGCAAGAGGGATAGATATCCGGACGACATATTAACTTACCATGTTAAGATTAGTGAGAGGCACAATGTTCTTGAGCTTGTCGCCTGGTTTCGCATCGATGACCCCTTCGAGGATGTAGTCAATTAGGTACGGCACATACTTCTGATACAGTTTGTTCAGGTCATCTTGCTCAATCTTGCTTGACCGCTCATTAATCCACTTCTGCCAGAAGGGATAGAAGCCGAGGTTCTTGGGGTCCACGTACACCATGCCGCAGCGCGAGACTGTCGCAGGTGACGCGTATTGTAGGTCTGCCACCTGCAGCGATTACCAATGTTACCAAGAAAATTAAAGCTTGTTTTATTTAACGACGTCTCTAGAGCACATTGATTTTCAAATCATCGGCTATTGGACATCAAACATATGGTCGTTCTGACATATTTCTTTTGAGGAAACCCGCTGCAGCATAGGCTACTCTTTTCGATAAGCAGCAAGGTTTTTTTTATATGCACTTTCCCACAGACACGACAACACATACCACAGCCTTTGATGAACCAGTTGTGGACCACTGGTTGGAACGAAAATAGTCTAAACTGCAAATTAGTCCACTGAGAAGGATCGATCGGATGACCGACAGCATCACACATTACTCCACGAGCTACGTCTCGCCCCCGCCCCCCCACTAGTATTACCAGTGGTGGTTTCACATCCTAGCAACATCAGGGGTGGCTTTCAAAGTACCGACTTGTGCATTGATGGTCCCAGTGAGTGGGACAGCACTATAAACTCTCCATGAGTGCACACTTTCATTCGTCCTGATATGACCTAAGATGTAAAACTCCATAAACAAACAAATCATCAAAGTTACTCACAAGTAATAAAGTAGAGTAGCTCATAATAATCAACCTGTTATATTGAAACTCAAAAAAATATGAATCTGTTTTAAAACAGGCAGGATGGCCGAATGAGTTGAGCATCCGCCTCCCGTTATGGTAGGTCGTGGGATTGGAACCCCTGGGTCAAATCGTGGGGTTCAAATCCTGGCCGAGTCAAAGTCAATGATTTAAAATAATTTATATTTGTCGCTACCTAGCCTGGCGCTCGGTCTTACTAGGATAGGGCAAGGAGCAATCAAATGACGGGGAAAGACCCAATTGTTTACGATTGGAATAATTTTACCCTGCTTAATCAACTAATGTATAAAAAGTCCCACCAACAAAAAAACAAAACAAACACACACAAAAAAAAGAGTATATTCAATTAAAAAAAAAAAAATCTTTTTTCATTATTAAAAGGACTTCTGCAACCTGAACCATGTGTGACAACAGACTGACCTCAAAGAGGAGGGTACAGTGCTTCTGCAGTCGGAAGCGCTCTCTGTTAACCACGGTGAGGAGCCAGTTGTTGTCCATCACCTAGTTCAACAACATAAAGCAACCCAACCTCCCACAAAACAAAAACAACTTTTTTTTCTTTTTTTATATTAATTCTTTTTGTTTAAAGGGCCTATGCAACTTGAACCATGTGGGGCAACAGACTGACCTCAAAGAGGAGGGCACAGTGCTTCTGCAGACGGATGCACTCTTCATTCGCCAGGATGACGAGCTGGTTGTTCTCCATCACATAGTTCAACAAAAACCAACCCAAACCCCCACTCACACCTTTTTCTTTTAATTAAAACAACAACAAATTTATTAAAAAATTTAAAAAAGATTCTTTTTTTTTTAATGTAAAAGAAATTCCCCTTATGCAACCTGAACCATGTGTGACAACAGACTGACCTCAAAGAGGAGGGCGCAGTGCTTCTGCAGACGGATGCGCTCGCCATTCGCCAGGGTGAGAAGCCGGTTGTCGTCCATCACCGAGTTCATGTTCTCCACCCACAGCGCGTCGACGTCGCCATCAAAGACGATGTAGCGCCTCTCGTTCTTGTCGGTAGGCCTATTTATCTCACGGAAGATGTTGGAGAGCAGACCGTCGGTCCAGTCACGAGTGTTCGGATCCAGGATGCCGTAGAGCTCAATGACGCTTCGGTCCTTCGGGTTGATGACGAACAGCTTGGTGGTCAAGCCAAGCCTGTTGGGGGGGGGGGGGGGGGGGAGGATAGGATGTAACTTAATATATAAAGTAAAGCTTGTTTTATTTAACGAGACCTCTAGAGCGCGTTGATTTTGTTATTGTATCATCAGCTATTGGACGTCAAACATATGGTCATTCTGACATATTTCTTTGGAGGAAACCCGCTGCCACCCATAGGCAACCTTTTCCGATTAGCAGCAAGGGTTTTTCTAAACACACTTTCCCACAGACAGGACAACACATACCACAGCCTTTGATGAACCAGTTGTGGACCACTGGTTGGAATAGAAAATAGCCCAAACTGCAGATGGGTCCACTGAGCAGGATCGATAAGATGACCCACACCTTCACAGGTGGACACGCTACTGCCTGAGCTCTGTCCCGCTCCCTAGTTTAATATATATGCAAGATCTTTGATTCTTACAGAGTTTTTGATTTTTGCAAACCTATGCCATATCTTTGGTTCTTGTTTGACTATCTTTCTTTTGGGTTGATAATGGATGGCTTGGTGGTCAAGCCAAGGCTGCTGGAGGAAGATTGAATAGGACGTAACTTAATATATATATATATGCAAGATCTTTGATTCTTGTGGAGTTTTTAAAAACCTATGCAATATCTTTGGTTCTTGCTTAGGTATTTTTCTTTCGGGTTAATGATGAATGGCTTGGTGGTCAAGCCAAGCCTCTTGGGGGAGGATAGGATGTAAC
Organism: Branchipolynoe longqiensis; assembly: GCA_030323885.1. Taxonomy (NCBI): domain Eukaryota; kingdom Metazoa; phylum Annelida; class Polychaeta; order Phyllodocida; family Polynoidae; genus Branchipolynoe; species Branchipolynoe longqiensis. The sequence continues at coordinate 49,988,327 of CM059195.1, read as the reverse complement.
TTAATATATATGCAAGATCTTAGATTCTTGTGAAAACAAAATTTCAAACCTATAGGCTACGACCATCATCATCATCATGCTGTCGGTCGCGATGCGACAAAGACTGCTTTCATTACTTGACTGCCGCTCTCCATTTAGCTCTCTGCTGTGAGAGTTGCGTCCATGAGTCGGTCTTAATGTCTCTCAGCTTCAGGTATTTTTCTTTCAGGTTAATGACAGACAGCTTGGTGGTGACGCCAAGTCTGTCGAGGGGAGGATAGAATAGGTCGAGTCATTCGTTTGACTCGACCGGGACCAATTCGGCCACCGCGTCCGTATGGGTGACTCAGTCCTGCGCTCTGAATTACTCATGTTGCGCACGCAATATGAACAATGTCACACCTGGGTGGAAGTCGAGTTCAAACCCTCAGGTGAAATAAAAGCACTTATATACCACTTTCTCTTCTGCATTGTGAATATGTGGGCTAAATCGTAAATGTCAATGTCTAAGCTACCCAGTACTCTAGGGTTGCCAACATTGGAAGATGAAAAACCGGGGATGTTATATTGGGGTCTGGGGATAAGCCCCAGATTAAAAAAAAAAAATTTAATTTAATGTTTTTTATTTTGACTAAATATTACTATATTAAGATCAGTGTAAGGTGATTTGTTTGTTTGTTGTTGTTTTACGTCCTAGCAACATTTAAGGTCATATCAGGACTGGTACCTACTTGTGACAGTACGCACTCATGGCGATTTTATAGTGCTGACCCACTGGGAAATCAGGCCGCCGGCACCATGACCCGATATCCCACTCAGTCACATTATCCTGACACCGAGCTAACCAGCCCCTGCCCTATCCTAATAATGCCGAGCACCAGGCTAGGAAGCGACAAGTATCAATTTTTAAGTCATTAGTTTGACTCGACCGGGAACCGAACTCGCGAACTCCCGATCTTCCGCACGTGGGGCCTGTGCTCTACCGATTCGGCCACCGCGCCCGGTCAGTGTAAGGTGATGAAGGGACAAAATATTGTACACCTGACGGCGAAACCATAACGGTTGGCAAGCCTTGTTATCTCATCATCACAACAGGCCTCAATTGACGGCTCAGTTGGCCTGAGTTGGGGGTGGGGGGAGGGGGGGGGGGGAGTGGCTTGGATCCAAACCCATACTAACAATCTTTTTTTTATAATAAAAATCTAATTCATATACTTTCACCTCAAAGTAGTGAATTACCCAGTTGACGAGATTTGCTTCAAAACATGTAAAATTCAAAGTCTATACTAAAAGAATTCCAAGAATTATACATGAAAAGGATGAGCTTCAAAACAAGTAAAATTCTAAGATGTACTAAAAGAATTATAGATGAAAAGGATAAGCTTCCAAACAAGTAAAATTCACATGGGTGTCCATCCTATGAATGTTAGAAGCTTTAAAAATGAAAAGAAAGGGGAACAAAATCACTAACAAGCTCTAAATAAAAATAAGAAAAGAGGACACTTCTGATAGTTGACAATTAAGTGCAACACCAATTCTAAAAGAGCAATTCTAATTGCCAAATAAATGAGACAAGAGAAGGAGTGCTTCCACACTAGCTTGTAGGGTGGACCAGGGATACATAGGTCAAAGTTCATAGACCATAGGTTAATGAAGTCAGGTAAAAATTTGAAATAGAACAGGGCATAAGAAAAGTGTTCTGATTGTGGAAATCTCACGTCATCCTTGGGTAGAAGTCCAGAGAGAAGGTGAACTTTGTCATGAACATAGAAGCATGTGGAATGATTCCTATTTGAACATGCCGTAGGTCTGTCCAGCTAGGGATAACTATTCGCCATAGGCACATTTTTCATTTAGAGACATAGCAAGGCGAGGTTATACCAAAGACAATGTACAACAAGACGTGCGTGTGCCACTCAGTGATTTCATATAGGAATTTCTTAAATAATCATGTAGTGCTGTCACCCAATGGCAAACAAGGCAATTGGACAGGTCCCCTAGTCCAGCCTGACTGCTGGACCATTGAAACAAAGGGACAGGTCCCCGAGCCCAGCATGACTGCTGTACAATTGAAACAAGGGGTCAGGTTCCCTAGCCCACTCTGACTCCTGTACCATCAAAGACAATGATACCAATTATAGTCAATTATATAAATTATAGTCAATTATTATTCAATTATATATTATATAATTATTAGTCAATCATAGCGACAATTATAGTGGAGATATAGACGGTGTAAATATAACATTTTAATTGCCATTTATTGTGCACCTTGTTTGCCGTGTGATGCCGCTGTTGCGGATTCCGAGGGACACCAGTTTCACAGGGACACTTCCATTCAAATGCATTGTTAACGGCCGTGAGCAAATCTTCATACAGAAAAAGTCAAATATCTCCCAAATTACACCATCTAGAAATAAATCGCTTGGTACACATATAGAAAACATCTTTACCAAAAACATTATATTGAATTTATAAGGTTAGGGTTCTTGAATTCTATTAATTTTGAATAAAACTAACGTTTTTGCACTGCGCGTACCGTCAAACTCAAGGCATTGTCAATGGCCGTGAGCAGTCTTCATGCAGACAATACAGAAAAAGTGAAATATCTCTAAAATGACAACAGCTACAAACAAATCGCTTGGTACACATATAGAAAACATGTTTAGCAAAAACATTATATTAAATTTATAAGGTTAGTGACGATGCTGTTCGAGTTTGACGCGTGTGCAGGAGCGATGTGTCCCTGTGAAACTGGTGTCCCTCGGAATCCGCAACACCGCCATTGCAACTGTATTTCACGTGAAAGAGTCTTGTGGTACATTGTCTTTGGGTATACTAAATATTCATTATGCGCTTTACATAAATGCAGTTATTGCCCACTATGAGCTTTGGAGCCTGAGGAACTATGGAATGAGTATCAGCCAGCGTACAATAGCTAGGATACGCATTCTAGAGTTACATTAGCTTCAAACATTTTAGTAGGACTGTAAAGCATCTATTAAATGACCTTAGCTTTCAAACCTTAGCCCATTTGATCAGGAGGAGCTGAAAGTTCAATGCATTTTAACACAGAACCAACTATTAGCAAATGATACGGCAAAGTGACACTGGATTAGGCCAGTATACATATATGAAGATATGGAATTCAAGGCTATTTCAAGGCTATTATTTCAAGGCTGATACAGGAATTCAAAACTATTTTCATTTGGATTTCAGGAAAAAAAACAACAATGGCGAATGGCTTCACATTTTCAACCCAAGCATCACATTTTCAAAAGCAAAACATTAATGTAGATTTGATTTTACATATCCACCTTAGATACTGATGCACTTAGTAGGTGTTTCTTGCTGCATCGAAAGGCATACTAAGACAATTTAATAGAATTTTACTGCTGAGTTTTGGCAAGCACAGCAAAATTAATTTTGGCATGTTTACACTTCAAATATTTCCAAAGTTAGCAATTTTAAATCAAAATTACTTTAAGCTAATCTAAGATAGATTATAACGGTCAACCTAATATATTGGTTCGTTGGTTGGGAGTTTTATGTCCTGGCAACATCTAAGGTCATATCAGGACAGCACTGACTTGTGACAGTGCACACTCATGGCGACTTTACACTTACAGTGCTGCCCCACTGGGAGACTATTGTAAAATTTTCCGATCTAATGGCATGAGGATATATGTGAAGCTACTATAATAAATTGCAACTTGTCTATATAATGGTAAATGGTGATATATAAAATCCAAAGGCATATGAGAGATATGTGGAGTTGGTAAACTATTACTCATTAGGTATAGAAATTGTATAGTAAAATAGTCTTTGGAGGAGTGTCACTTCTTAGATAGTCTTTGGAGGAGTCACCTCACATACCCCCTCCCCCCATGGTGTTATTTATGGATCACTGGCCACCACAAGGCACTGTAGCCAGCATAACAAGGCCTTGGATACAACAGATTGAACTCTGATTGGTGGATCAACCCATGTGACAACTGCCATCTTGGATTCTAGAAACCTATATAAGATAATAAATTAAGGAGTCTCACTCTTTACCTACTTTCCTTCATTACCTGTATTGATTTCTCTTGGCTTGTCCACACCACTCACACCACCAGCCGGCGACTTTACACTATGCCACCAGCACCATGACCAGATATCCCACTCAGTCACATTAACCTGACACCGAGCCAACCAGTTCTTGCCCTATCCTAATAATGCAGAGCGCCTGGCGAGGAAGCGACAAGTATCAATTTCATAAGTCATTGGTTTGACTCAACCAGGGTTCGAACGCATGGGTTCGAATTCCATGATCTACCAAAAAATGGGGACCGACGTTCAATCCATTCAGCCATCACCTAATATATTTATCTCAGAGAATCAGAGACTCAAAACCATCGGACTATGCAATTTTTAATGAGAGCACTAGTATCTAACTTAGATGTGTCAAATCAAATCTAAGTAAGTGTTTTAGTTTTAAAAATAGTAAGCTTTCATCGGATTCTGCAACTTTAATAAATTGGCTAAATGGGTGTCCTGGGTGGATGGTGGGTAGACAAGGAAGTAGTAGGTGTGAGTTGACTGTCTTACTTTGTCTGGCACTCAGCGAGAGTCCTGATGACGACTGACTTTCCGCCCCCGGTGGGACCGACCACCATGGTGGTGTGACGCGTCATCATCGTCTCGTACAGCTGAACCACCTTGTCAGCCTGCAATGCAACCCCAGCAGTTAGCATACATGAGGACGCAGACTTGGTAATTAACAGCAATGCTACAGACCTAGCAGTTAGCATACATGTGGATGCAGACTTGGTTGTTTGTTGTTGTTGTTTTACGTCCTAGCAACATCTAAGGTCATATCAGGATGGTGCAGACTTGGTAATTAACAGCAATGCTACAACCCCAGCAGTTAGCATACATGTGGACGGAGACTTAGTAATTAACAGCAATGCTACAACCCCAGCAGTTAGCATACATGTGGATGCAGACTTGGTAATTAACAGCAATGCTACAACCCAAGCAGTTAGCATACTTGTGGATGGAGACTTAGTAATTAACAGCAATGCTACAACCCCAGCAGTTAGCATACATGTGGATGCAGACTTGGTAATTAACAGCAATGCTACAACCCAAGCAGTTAGCATACTTGTGGACGCAGACTTAGTAATTAACAGCAATTCTACAATCCCAGCAGTTAGCATACATGTGGACGCAGACTTGGTAATTAACAGCAATGCTACAAACCTAGCAGTTAGCATACATGTGGATGCAGACTTGGTAATTAACAGCAATGCTACAAACCTAGCAGTTAGCAACCATGTGTGCACAGACTTGGTAATTAACAACAATGCTACAAACCTAGCAACTAGCAACCATGTGTGCACAGATTAACATCAATGTGTGCAGACTTTGTAAATTACAACCATGTGTGCACAAACTAGTACATAAACAGCAACGTGTGATATGGATTCAAGGCTATTTTCATTTGGATTTAAGCTGAGATTCCTTACACGCGGTATGCGGTATGCGAATACGGCAAAAATGCGAATGCGGCAAAAAATCGAAACGCCTTGAAGTCAATGGGCTACAACCCTTACACACGGTATGCGAATGCGAATGCGAATGCGTTTTTCCAATCGGTCCATGTAGCGATCGGTGCGGCATGCGGCATGCGGCAAGCGGGGTGCGAATAGAAACCTGAGTCTGATGTGTCCATTAGTTTAACACTAGGAGAGGCGACTGAGCATTACGGAATGGTCAAGCACAAGGGTGCTGATGGGAAACATATGGTAGTGGTGGTGGTGGGGGTTCGGGTTGGTAAAAATGCTACCATATGCACAAAAATATGAATACTTATCTATAATTTGGTAATTATAAAGGTAGGAACCTCCATGTGACGTACCAAGAGTTACATAGATATAAATGCCATATTAGGCCATATCCAGTGCAGTATGGAGTATACTTGTTTATTTTTATTTTTTAAATATAGCCAGTCGTGTGCCGCATGCCGCATACCGCGTAGAAGGAATCTTCCCATTCGCATACCGCATGCCACATACCGCATGCCACATACCGCATGCCACATACCGCATGCCGCGTAGAAGGAATCTCAGCTTAAGTCTTAAACTGCCATTCTGAATGGCGAATTCGGACCAATTTAGATCAGTGGGGACAGTTTAACGGAATTCAAGGCTTTTGAAGACTAATTACCCAAAATAGGTTAAATTCAATGCTTTTCAAGGCCTTGAAATGGTACAAATGAAGTTCAAAGACTTTTCGAAGACTTTCCAGGGGGGTAAGGGAGAAGAAGTAGCGGTGGAGGTCAGTTTACCTGGTGTTCCAGGAGGATGTTCTTGTTCTTGACGAGGGTCTCCTCGACTGCGTCATTGAACTTGGGGTAGCGGACGCGCGGGCAGTCGAGCCCGGGGAACAGATCGGAGATGAGGCCAAGGAATAGCGGCACGTCCTCATACACAAACTTGGGTAGGTTCATGTCGCGCAGTGCTCTCATCAGCACCATGTCCTGTCGACGTGTCAGCACATAGAGGTCAGTGACATGTGGAGAGCGGTTTAGTTTGGGTATTTCTCAATTACCGCCTGCTTATTCATCAAACTCATCTATTCATCGTTGGCCTGAGCATACAGCTCAAGCACCCTAATCTAATCTAATCTAATCTAATCTATTCTCTCATGTTCTAACCTTTCATTGTTGTGTTAAAAATATATGCACTATTATGCTTTTGGCACCAATATCTAAGCTAAATATGTAGAATCAAATCTAGATAATTGCTTTGGTTTTGAAAATTTGATCCTTTCATCGGTCTATGCCATGACTACATGATGGTTCTATTTGAAATATGTGACACATGGGAGGAGGTAATTACTTATCCTGTAGATTATTTTTTACCAGCAGTAAATAACGGTACACTCGTGGAACATGCTATAAATGCAGGCATACAGACCTAAGATATCCGGTTAGGTAATGTGGTTTTCCAAATCCACACGAATTGCAAGACATTGAAGGATATAAATATCACAGCAATTATACAATGTTCTAAAATAGTCTAAATTTGACCTTGACACAGTAAAGCTCGCTGCAAGGACAAACCAACATGTGAATTAGATTGGATTGGAGAGGTTGTTGTGCTATTGATGCTGGGGAGATTATGAGAAGGGGTTCCGGTGTGGTGGTTTCAGCGTGTTCCCGTGCTCAGAGGTGTCCCTCGCTTCTGCGCATGCGTCAGAATCTAATAAGGATGGCCGTAATCGATTAACACTACCCGGGCGACTCGGGTCATCCGAGTCGTCAGAAATTCAAATAGAACACGGCGAGTGGAGTCGACAAATACACGTGCCATGTGCAAAAAAAGAATAACTTAGATTAATTAAATGGAAATATAGGTAAACTGGGCCATCATAAAATACTTTAAATCCTATTTTGCTGTATTTTTATCGGTTATTAAAAAAAAAAAAAAAGATTGTCCACCCGAGCGCGGAGAAGCGTATTCGATTATTCGACCCGAGTTTGTAGGATGTGCGCATGCGCCAATAAGTGGCTCAGGTGACCCGAGTTGATGCGAAATCCGCGCATGCGCAGAAGCAGCGCAGAAGCAACGGGACACCTCTGAGCACGGGAACACGCTGAAACCACCACACCGGGACCAGAACCAGGTATCAAATCCGAACTGTGTTCCACTCCCAGCCATGTGCATGTTTTCCTGGTCAGGCGATTGCAGGACCACTCCGAAAACACTCACCCACAAAGAACTGAGTGTGCAGTGTCACACTGTCACAGTGTGTACAGTGTCACACTGTTACAGTGTGTACAGTGTCACACTGTGTACAGTGTCACAGTGCGCACTGAGTTCACAGTGTGTACTGTGTCAGTGTGTAGTATCACAGTAGGCACAGTGTCAGTGTGCACAGTATGCACTTAGTGTACAGTATGCACTGAGTGTACAGTGTGCAGTGTCACAGTGCAGTGTCACAGTTGGTACTGTGTCAGTGTGCAGTATCACACTGTGCACTGAATGCACAGTGTCAGTGTGCACACTATGCACTTAGTGTACAGTATGCACTGAGTGTACAGTGTACAGTGTCACAGTGCGCACTGTGTTCAGTGTCAGTGTGCACAGTATGCACTGAGTGTACAGTGTGCTGTGTCACAGTGCACAGTATGCACTGTGTCAGTGTGCACAGTATGCACTGAGTGTACAGTGTGCAGTGTCACATTGGGCACAGTGTGCAGTGTCAGTGTGCACAGTAGGCACAGTGTCAGTGTACACAGCATTCACTGAGTGTACAGTGTGCACTGTAGGCACAGTTTCAGTGTACACAGTGTCACAGTGTGTACTGTCATAGTGTACACTAAGTTTATAGTGTGCAAAGTGCCATAGCTGTTCACTGAATGCACAGTCTGTTACCAGTTCAGGTATTCGCAATTACCATTACAAATACTTACCCAGAGAATTTTATTTTATTTTATTTACATACATCTATAACAAAAACTACACATTGGTAAACACGTATATTATCTACAATCCTGGATACGGGACGATGTCACGTGAGCTTTTATTATTTCTAAAAAAAGGTTCGCTTCAAGACCAGACGGGGAACCAAACCTGGATCTCTTCTAATCCGATTTGAGCTAAACCAGAATAAAAGTATTCTAGAGTTGGAAGTCCCCTTCTAGGCATGGATCATCTGTTAAGGAAGCCAATACATTGGTACTGTAACCAGGATCCCAAGGACTAGGACAGGTTGTCCAGCTCACAGTGACCTCTGGATGTATATCAGGCCCTTACCTGGTGACCTTAGAGTGTCCGAGGTATGGTGCCGTTACCAGGATTACAATGACCACAAAGACTGCCCTGCTCACAGCCCACTGTGCTATGTATCGGGTCCCTTACCTGGGTATGTCAGTGGTATGGTTCCATGACCAGGATTCCAATGACTACCCAGGCTACCCTGTTCACATAGATTCCCCAGCTGGTGGGTCAGTGGTAACCCTACGACCACAGTGTGCAATAAGAAGACCAGGCAGTACACACATACCTCATGTAGTTCTGGAGACCCGCGTTTAAGCTCTCCAGCCATGACGAGCACAGACTTAAGTGCTCGCAGACCAAAGTCGTAGTGATGCTGCTTGGACAACTGCTCGCTGGCTAGCTTGTACAACACCGTCATTTTCTTGGCCAAAACCTGCAAAGGAGTCAACCCTTATTAGTTTATTTCAGGGATGAAAGTAGACAAAAGCGTCACCCTTACGCAGAGTAGCGGTGAAAAACAACTCATTAGAAAAAGTGGCGAAAGGCTGGATAAATGAAATCAGCACATCAATTCTTAATTTAAGAAGCAAAATATATTCTTTGTACATATCTTCACATTTACCCGCTACTTTTAAATGTGTAGTTCAATGGACTTTAAATGTAAAATCGACAGCATTCTATTGTCGCCATCTTGTCTTTTTGATTTCTCTCCTATTTCACCGACTCTGTGCCAATATAAGTAGCCATTAGATACGGGAGCCAGGAATTCCACTTCCTGTTCCATATTAAAGTAACTTTCGACAAGAATCAATTGTATAAGTCATTAGTTTGACTCTGACTGGGATTCAAACTCTTGCCCTTCCGCACGGGAAGCCTGCGATGAAATTGAAAAGAGGCGCGTACGTACCTTGGCCAATAGGAAGCCCTCAGAGAAGAGCATGATCTCGCAGATCTGCTGCAGATCGGGCACGATGACTACGACGGGTCGGAAGAGCGCCTTCACCGACTCCGGCAGTTCGGTGCGACCGGCGTACCCGGGGTTCATGGTGATGAATATACCCACACGGCTGTCCAACGTTATCTCGGCACCCTCAAACTGAACGGAGCAAGCACGCCGTCAGACGGTGGGTTGATGAGTGGGTGGGTTGGTGAGTGAGTGGGTGGGTGGGTGAGTGGGTGGGTTGGTGAGTGAGTGGGTGGGTTGGTGAGTGAGTGGGTTGGTGAGTGGGTGGGTTGGTGAGTGAGTGGGTGGGTTGGTGAGTGAGTGGGTGGGTTGGTGAGTGAGTGGGTGGGTTGGTGAGTGAGTGGGTTGGTGGGTGAGTGAGTGTTGGTGGGTGAGTGAGTTGGTTGGTGGGTTGGTGAGTGAGTGGGTGGGTTGGTGAGTGAGTGGGGGGTTGGTGACTGAGTGGGTGGGTGAGTGAGTTGGTGAGTGAGTGGGTGGGTGAGTGGGTGGGTTGGTGAGTGAGTGGGTTGGTGAGTGGGTGGGTTGGTGAGTGAGTGGGTGGGTTGGTGAGTGAGTGGGTTGGTGAGTGAGTGGGTAGGTTGGTGAGTGAGTGGGTGGGTTGGTGAGTGAGTGGGTGGGTTGGTGAGTGAGTGGGTGGGTGAGTGAATGAATATGTGAGTGAGTGAGTGAATGAATGAGTGATTGGATGGGTAACTGGATGGTTGAGTGTGTGCGTGACTTGGTGGGTGAGTGAGTTGGTAGGTGAGTGGGAGGTGAATATGTGGGAGTGAGTGGGTTTGTTGGTGAGTGAATGGTGAGTGGGTGGGTGAGTGAGTGGGTGAATGAATGAGTGATTGGGTGGGTGAGTGGGTGAATGAATGATTGGGTGAGTGAGTGGATGGTTCAGTGAGTAAGTGGGTGCGTGGTTAATCTGTGAGTGGGTGGGTGAGTGAGTGGGTGAATGAATGAATGAATGGGTGAGTGGATGGTTGAGTGAGTAAATGGGTGCGTGAGTGAGTGGATTGGTGAGTGGGTGGGTGAGTGAGTTGTTGGGTGAGTGGATGGGTGAATGAGTAGGTCAATGATTGGGTGAATGAGTGGTAGGGTGAGTGGCAGGGTGAGTGAATGAGTGAGTGAATGGGTGAGTAGTGAGTGAGTGAATGGTGAGCGAGTGAATGAGTGAGCGAGTGAGAGTGAATGAGTGAAGATTTTACACCATGTCGACAACAAAGGCCAATTTCAATATTCATAATTTCACCAGAAAATAATATCCGCTACAAAATTGGTTCAAGATATTCATTCATATTATACAGTCATAATTTTACTTGTCATAAATTGTATATCTTTATTGTACTTTTTTTAAACTTCGCTTTGATCTCCATCTCCAGTGAGTGGGCTGAGGAGGGACCTATTCCTATGAATAAATGTTTACAAAGAAAGAAAGACAGAAAGAAAAGGAAAGAAAGCAATTAAGGAAGGAAACAAGAAAGAACAGAAAAAGATATAAGGGAGGAACTAGAGAAGAAAAGAGACAGAAAGAAAAGGAAGGGAACAAAGGAAAGAATAGGAAACAAAATATGAACAAAATATGAAAGAAAGGAAGAAAGAAAGGTAAAAAAGAAAGGAAGGAAAGAAAAAGAAGGAAAGAAAAAGAAGGAAAGAAACGCAGAAAGACGGAAAGAAAGGGGGAGGGAGGAAGGAAGGAAGTAAAGAAGAAATAAAGAAAAGAAGAAATAAAGAAAAGAAGAAATAAAGAAAAGAAATAAAGAAAAGAAAGAAAAAGAACGAAAAAAAAAGAACGAACAAAAGAAAGAAAAAGAACAAAAGAACGAAAGAAAGAACGAAAGAAAGAAAGAAAGAAAGAAAGAAAGAAAGAAAGAAAGAAAGAAAGAAAGAAAGAAAGAAAGAAAGAAAGAAAGAAAGAAAGAAAGAATGGAAAACAGGAGGCAAAATAAATCACTTTAAAGCGCACTCACATGGAACTTCTTGAGGGACATGAGCAGGGCGTTTCTGATGGTGTTGAGTTGGGTTGAGATGACCGACAGGACCGACACGTCGATACGATTAAACTCGTCAAAGCAGCCCCACGCGCCACATTGACATAAACCTGAGAAGATCTTACCAACAGCCTGGTGGCAGCAATAGAAAACAGCGACGGTAGATGAGTCCCGGGAAGAGTTACAATGTGGCAGGGTGACGATTAGCTTAATGCAGAAAGGTTGGTTTGGTGGGTGGAGTTTTACGTCGTGGTCATATCAGGACGGGAAAGAGACAAAAACAGTGAGATCTTTTTGTTTCCTTTTTTTTCTTCTTTTTCTTAGTGATGAATTTATTTACCCTGCTCATAACGGACAAGTGTGTTAACATTTGTTTTCACCGCTGGGCAGCATTAACCAAATTATGTAACTACCATAATCCAGAGTCTGAAATAAGGAATTGAATTGAAAATTGAATAATCCAATTTGATTTAAATCTTCTGAATTTTGTTTTTTTAGTAATAATTGTCAAACTTCTAAGCAGTTACAAATGTGAAGTATTTGGTTTTATACTTCAATTGTGTCCATTATTGCAATAACTATATTTCAGCAGGTTCGATTAGGTAGGATATTTCAGGGTCCGTACACATGTGAATATATGAAATTCAAGACTACTTCATGGCCTTAGAAGGCTGTTTTTTTAATAGGAATTCAAGACTATTTTCCTTTGGCTTTCATGAAAAAGACAAGAATGGTGAATGGCGAGTTCAGACTAATATAGATCAGTGGGGACAGTTTGATGGAATTCAAGGCTTTTCAACACTAATTACCCAAAATAGGTTAAATTCAAGGCTTTTCAACACTAATTACCCAAAATAGGTTAACTTCAAGACTTTCCAGGCCCTGCATGTACGGACCCTGTACATCAAATATATGTAACATGTATACATAATATATTCATATATGTATATATATATGTATATACACTGATATACATGTGACGAATTCAGGTGCAAAAGCCGGTAAACACCAATCCAAAAATTGAGATAAACATTGAAATCAAACCTTCAAAACGTTAAGTTTTTTTCACATTCCTCTTTGTTCATTGTTACATAATAATTACATCACAACAAAAAGTGGAATTAATGAGAATTAAATTACCGTCTTGTAAAAATCTTTAATTTTAAATAAAATTTTGGATTGCAGGGATGATAGTGGTTTCAAGCAACAAAAAGCGGAAGTCAAGCCTAGATTATTATCCCGACGGCAAATTTCCGTTTGCACCTATATCAAAAATGCCCCGGGGCTATGACAAAAAAAACACGGAAATCCGCTTAAAAGCGGAAAAATATCATCCCTGGATTGGCATCTACGGGGTTTTGCGCCTGAACACAATATAACAAATAGATCAACAAAACGTCACCATGGCAACGCACCAACATGCATTAACCCTTAAAGTTGCATAGCCCGATGAAAATATCAAATTTTCAAAACCAAAACAATTATCTAAATTTGATTCTACATATCTAACTTAGATACTGGTGCACTTATTAAACATTTGTCACCACACAAAAAGGAATACCGGGGCAATTGACTAGAACCTGTTACTGCAGAAGCCTATGAGGTCAGAGTTTTGACAAGCGTGCCAAAATTAATTTTGCATGGTTCCACTTCAAATATCTCAAAAGTTAACGACTTAAAATAAAAGTTACTTCGAGCTAAAGTAAGGTACATAATAACAATCAATCTAATGTATTTATCTCAGAAAATTTCAGAAACTCAAAATCATCGGACTATGCAACTTTAAATAACCAAATCAATCAATCACTCACCTTGTAGTCCATGCCTTCTCCACAGTTGGTGACGACACAGAGCAAGCCAAGAGCCTTGGCCAGATCTTTGGTTGTCTCGGTTTTGCCTGTGCCGGCGGGGCCAGCCGGGGCGCCGCCCAGTTTCATGGACAGCGCCTGTGTCAGTGTCAGGTAGATCCTGTCGGTGAGCGGCGTGATCACTAGCCGCCCATTCAGACCCATGTACTCGTAGCCGTAGCCGAACTCGCCCGTGCACTGCCGGATGAGCAGCTCGTCTGGCTCCTTCTCCCAGTAGAAGCGCATCTGCGACTCCCACTCGAACTCGCGCGAGTCCAGGATACTGTTTTTGAGTTCAGTTTGTTTTATTTTTTTATTTTATTTTTTTATTTTAAAAACTTTTTTTTATTTAGCCACAAACAATGTAGTATGGTCACGTTAGGCCAAATAAAAAAATTTAAGTTGGTGATCGTTCGCTTGATCACACAAATTGTCGTGCGGGCGGCTTTGATTTTGTATTTATTTATATTTATTTCAGGCATGTGATTGGGGGCAGAAAAAGAAACCTGAATTCTTTTTTTTAGGTTAAAGTGGGGACACACAGCATCCCACTGAGTCATGAGAGGGATGCAAATAGTGTATTTCAGAGGTGTTTCGGCAGCCAGAAAAAAAAAAACAGAATAAAAAAAACCCGCAGAATTCTGGTTTCGGCAGCCAGGAAAAAAAACCGGTATTCCGGTTAAAACCGGAGAAATCACATGCCTGTTATTTGTATTTTTCTGGCATATGACAGACATAATACGTCAAGTATGTTGCACAGATTGTGTGCTTACTAAAGTTGAATTGCTGCTGGCCCGATGCATTTTTAACTGTATTTTTTTTGGTAATCATAATTTTTTTAAATCAGGGACTGGCAATTTTCATGCATGGGTGGGGAGGTTCACCAATTTAAATATTCTTTATTTGGCCTGTTGCAACAATATATTAAATCAATAAAAATATTTTAAAATAGTTTTTTCTAAAACTAAAGCCTTAAACAGAACAAACTAATGCATAACAACTGGAAGCAGCTCTGAGCCAATGACAACTCGAGACGTGCATGACCACACTGCACCAAAGGCCCTATAATACTAAGACGGCTCACTCCCTATCTCTCCCATGGTAATGTAAATTTCGCAGTGCCACCTTGTGGTGGGTTTGATCAGCCCAGCTGCTGGTTGGTGTTTCACATCTAAACACATACAATTATATTATAGATGAGATAGATAAGTATGAATACACATCAATATGAAATTGCTATGGACAAATACACATCATCATCATCATCATTGCCATCATCACACATCTTTCACATTCATATATACATTTATACATATAATATAGCAACTGTTTAACGAAGAGAATAGCCAGCGCACCAAGTTGTGGGTTTGATCATTTTGATTACACAGTACAGGCTGAGTGAGCCGTCTTAGTAGTCAAAAGCTCATCATAGCCAAAAGTAAACTGGGTAATAAAGCAAAGCTCACAGAAACTATAGAAGACAAACTGGCCTACCATATTGCCAGAAACCACTCTCTCAAAGCTGTGAGAACAGCAAAAAAGAAATACATAATAAAGCAGGACAGAGACTGGGGAAGCAATACAAACAGATTCTGGAAGAATGTAGACCTATTATTCCCCAAAAATAACAAAGAAGAGCACACAACCTTCCAAGATAACGAAGGGACAATACTCTCAGACAAAGATGCAGCAAACAAACTGAACACACACTTTGCCACAATAGGACAAACGCTGTCAGGAAAATTTAAAAAAAGGTGGGAAAATAGATCAGGAACTGTGCAGAATGAAATCCCCACCTGCAAAACAGATATAATAGAAGTAAAAAAACTAATAAATGACATAGACACAAATAAACCAAGTGGAATAGACGAAATACCAACCAAAATGCTGAAAGAGGCACTCCAAGCCATCCCAGCCACTATAGTCGACCTATTCAACATCTCCTTTGAACAGGGGCATTTTATCTCAGCCTGGAAAATGGCAACCATTACCCCTATCCACAAAAGTGGAGACAAACAAAACATGGGAAACTACAGGCCAATATCGATTCTTCAAACCCCAGGCAAGCTCATTGAAAAAGTGCTACATAGACACATAAATGAACACCTGGAAAAAAACAATATACTAAACGAAAGACAAGGAGGTTTCAGGAAACTGCACTCCACATCTAAAACAATAGCTAACCTAACAAATGACATATTGGCGTCAATGAACCAAAAACAATTAGTTGGAGCAGCCTTCATTGACTTCAGCAAAGCATTCGATACAGTAGACCATAACATACTATTGGAAAAACTAGAATCCATGGGCATAAAATCCAACACTATGGACTGGATAAAATGCTACCTGAAAGACAGGCAACAGAGAACAAAAATAAACAATACACTATCAGACAACCAACCTGTCACATGTGGTGTACCCCAAGGGTCAGTGCTAGGGCCACTGCTCTTTATAATCTACATAAACGATCTTGAAAAATGGTTACAAACCGAATGCCTCCAACTATATGCAGATGACACAGTCATATATGCAAACGGCACCACAGAAGAGGAGGTAATAACTAAACTAAACAAGCTCCTACTAAAACTGGATGAGTGGTGTGAGTCCAACAAAATAACCATCAACACAAGCAAGTCAAAAACAGTTCTCTTCTCGCATAAACAAATGCCAGAAAGAAAACTACACTGTAAGCTAGGAAGCCAAACACTAGAAAATGTAGACCATTACAAATACCTAGGCCTTGAGTTGGACAGCCAACTAAACTACAACCTATGTATAAACAAAATTGTCCAAAAGGTAAACCACAAACTGTGGCTATTTGCAAAGCTAAGAGACTACATGACACAAGAAATGTCAATAAAAATCTACAAGGGCATGGTGCTACCCTATTTTGACTATGGAGATGTAAACTACATGGGTGCAAAGAAAGAACTTCTAAAAAAACTGCAAACACTACAGAACAGAGCCCTGAAAATCTGCCTCAGAGTAGACAAGCTGCACCCCACCTATGACATACACAAAAGAACCAAAGTAAAATTGCTAGAAAATAGGAGAATAATTCATCTGAAAACATTAGCATACAGCTATAGTCAAGACAATAAACTCCTAACAAAACCACAAAGGGCAACTAGAGCAAATAATGCGCCACTACTAAAGCAGACCAGAAGCCAAATAAAAGCTCACGAGAGAAGCACGCTAGAAATGGCTGCCAAGGTGTGGAATGCCCAAACAGTAAAGGAACGACAAATTCCCGACCTAAAAACATACAAAAAATATCTGTGCAAAATAAGGCTAGGAACCCCCAACTAAGCTGCACCGCAAAGGGGCAGGTGATACATGTCACGGCCCACCAGCGAGACGCCCAATGGAAGGTAACCATACCAAAAGCACCCAGATAACACACCTCACAGCTGCGTACAAGCCTATGATATGTAAATAGGAGTAGGCTAGTCTAGAAATAAGAGTAGAAAAAATAAAGCACATATATGCCAAGAAAATCCAAAAAAATTAACATAGACTACTATAGTACTAACCAGACCAACCAACTATCTATCTGCTACTGAAATACAGGCAATCAAATACCTTATCAGCAGCTACTGTGTGATAAGACAACACCAACACTACAGCTGGCCAGCATTGAAAACAAGCCTGAATACCCAGGCTTATATGCTATGGACAGTATAAATACAGCCTCAATAAAAAAAAAAGTATAGGGTCTTTGACTGCACCCACCTGTCCCTGACGAAGCCATCAATGATGTCACGTGCATGCACGTCAATAATGAGCACGGTGTTGTATTTGCTGCGGTCGTTCTTTCCGAGCTTGGAGCGGATCTTCACCACCAGCTCGCTGATCTGTCGATGTTGTTTCTTCGCATAATCTTTCATTGCTGTCTTGATACCTATTTTAAACAAATTTAAACAAATTTAAACAAATTATCCCATATCCCACAAAGTAGATAGCTATTGAAGTTTTACGTCTTCGCAATATCCAACTTCTACGGTCATATCAGGACGGGTACCGACTTGTGACAGTGCGCACGCATGGCGACTTCATAGTGCTGCCACATTGGGAAATTTGGCCTCTAGCACCATGACCCAATATCCCACTCAGTCACATTATCCTGACACTGAGCTAACCAGCCCTTTCCCTATCCTATTAATGCCGAGTGCCAGGGTAGGAGGTGACAAGTATCAATTTTATAAGTCATTGGTTTGACTCGACCGGGAACCGAACTCCCGATCTCTTGTACGCGAGGCCTGGGCTCTACCGATTCGACTACCAGGTCCAGTCCCCCAAAAAGTAGATTATAACGATCAACCCAATATTTAACAGCTATTGCTATCTCATTTTAATACCTAATTACGATTTCAGACTAATTTAGATCAGTGGGGACAGTCTAATGGAATTCAAAGCTTTTCAAGACTAATTACCCAAACAATAGGTTAAATTTGAGGCCTTGAAATGGGGAAAATGAAGTTCAAGACTTTTCCCAAGACTTTCCAAGGCCCGTAGGGACCCTGCTTGCCCTATTCTGGTAATGCCGAGCGCCAGGATACCAGGTAGAGACAAGTACAGTAAAACCTCCCTAACCGACCACCTCCACAGATCGACCACTCCCCTATATCGATCGTTTTATTTGGGTCCCAACAATACCATTATAACCATATTTTAACTCCCTAAACGGATCACCTCCCTAAATGGACCACTTAAAGTCGGTCCGAAGGTCAATCGATTTTGAGAGGTTTTACTGTATACATTTACAAGTGATTGGTTTACATTGGTTTCTATTGGTTTACATTGGTCTACATTTTACAGTCATTGGTTTACATTTTACAGTCATTGGTTTACATTTTCAAGTCATTGGTTTACATTTCAAGTCATTTGGTTTACATTTTCAGGTCATTTGTTTACATTTTCAAGTCATTGGTTTACATTTTCCAGTCATTAGTTTACATTTTCAGGTCATTGGTTTACATTGTCAAGTCATTTGTTTACATTTTCGAGTCAATGGTTTACATGTTCAAGTCATAGCGTTGCAGTGAAGTGGAGATGGGGGGGGGGGGGGTTACCTTGCTTGACCTTAATGAAGACGTCCTCTACTTCCCACGTCCACCACACAGTGCCACCGGCGAGACACACCATGCCCTGGTACATCATCATCCACTCAACCCTGCACACAGTGAGGGAAACCACAGTTAGCACATGCACCTAGTCAACAGTCCTACAGACAGTATTAGGGTCTCCTCAATATGTACAAGTATCCACCAACATCACTGGGATCAGAATGGGATTATTATTAATTACTATTTTTTATTAATAACTGAGTTAGCACATGCACCTCGCCAACAGTCAAGGTTAGGGTCTCCTCAATATATAGAAGTAGCACCAACATCACCGGGATCAGAATGGGATTATTATAATTAATTATTATTTATTTGTATTAATAACTGAGTTAGCGCATGCACCTCGCCAACAGTCCCACAGACAAGGTTAGGGTCTCCTCAATATATAGAAGTAGCCACCAACATCACCGGGATAAGAATGGGATTATTATTATTAATTATTATTATTTATTTTGATTAATAACTGAGTTAGCACATGCACCTAGTCCAGAGTTCTACAGACTGTTAGGGTCTGCTCAATATATGGCGGTAGCCACCAACATCACCGGGATCAGAATGGATTACTATAATTAATTATTATTATTATTTATTTTGATTAATAACTGAGTTAGCGCATGCACCTAGTCAACAGTCCTACAGACAAGGTTATGGTCTCCTCAATATATAGAAGTAGCACCAACCTCACTGGGATCAGAACGGGATTATTATTATTAATTATTTTTTATTAATAACTGAGTTAGCACATGCACCTAGTCAACAGTCCTACAGACAAGGTTATGGTCTCCTCAATATATAGAAGTAGCACCAACATCACTGGGATCAGAACGGGATTATTATTATTAATTATTTTGATTAATAACTGAGTTAGCACATGCACCTAGTCAACAGTCCTACAGACAAGGTTAGGGTCTCCTCAATATATAGAAGTAGCACCAACATCACTGGGATCAGAACGGGATTATTATTATTAATTATTTTTTATTAATAACTGAGTTAGCGCATGCACCTAGTCAACAGTCCTACAGACAAGGTTAGGGTCTCCTCAATATATAGAAGTAGCACCAACATCACTGGGATCAGAACGGGATTATTATTATTAATTATTATCATTATTTATTTTGATTAATAACTGAGTTAGTACATGCACCTAGTCAACAGTCCTTCATAGTGTTAGGGTCTCCTCAATATATGGCGGTAGCCACCAACATCACTGACATCGAACATGTTGGCTGCAGGCTAACATGGGTAATTTGTACACGACCCAACTGTTCTAATTTGAGCTTTCCTGCTGAATCTCACTCCACCTAGATCGTCACTCCTTCGCTGGCTGCTCTTGACTACAATTCGATCACCCACCCACCCACCCACTTTACAAGGGTATGATATGAGCGCTGTTCCGGCTGTCGACTCAACAAGACCTGGTTTCATCTCTCCTACACAAACTGTCCACGCATCAAACTGCGCTGATCTCTTCTGCTCAGGACATTCGGGTCTCCGCACCTAGTCCTCTACACGCTGCTATGCTGATACGTCGGCCAAGATTACTTTTATTCAAATTAAACCATGCTTCTTCTTGTGTCCTTAATTGTGTGAGTGTGTGAATTAGAATGGGTATTATTATTATTATTATTATTATTACAGGGTCTGTACATGGGAAGTTTGTGCTCTTACTGATTCGGCCAGTACATCCGGTACACATTTCACAAAGATGGTTAGTTATTGGAGTTTTACATCCTGACAAGATCAAAGGTCATATCAGGAGGGAGACAGTGCACACTGATGGCGACTTTATAGTGTTGCCACACTAGATCAGGCCACTAGCACCATGACCTGATATCCCACTCAATTACATTATTCTGACACTGAGCCAACCAGTGCTTGCCCTATCCTAATAATGCCGAGCACCTGGCTAGGAAGTGACAAGA
Source organism: Branchipolynoe longqiensis (assembly GCA_030323885.1). NCBI lineage: Eukaryota > Metazoa > Annelida > Polychaeta > Phyllodocida > Polynoidae > Branchipolynoe > Branchipolynoe longqiensis. The sequence goes on along the minus strand of CM059195.1, from coordinate 49,967,742 downwards.
ATCAATTTTTTAAGTCATTGGTTTGACTCTACCAGGGTTCGAATCCACAATCTACCAAAATGTTAGACGGACACTCAACTCATTCGGCCATCCCGTCTGGTCATTTCACAAAGATGACCCAAATGTTTGAAAACGCCAACAACAACAACGACAAATACCGGTTGGTCTTCTCGCAGTAGTAGAACACTGCCTCTTTGGTGATGAGACGGTTTGTCTTGCGCATCTGTTTGAGCACTCCGTTCATCCAGTCCTCCACACGACCGTCCGCAGTTACCTGCAACAGCGCAGCCAAGGATTGATTGATTGATTGATTGGTGGTTTCTTTACGCCGTGACGGCAGCACAGGCCATATTCATGGCAAGAATTGTTCGTTTTTTTATTCAACCATTGCTTTTACAGAGTGAAAAGTATATTATCAATTATGTGTTAATAGACACTTTGAATTTAAAAAGCTCATTGTTATATAATTTGTGGCTAAAGGACAAACAAATCTAGATAGAAGGTAAAGGTCGTTAATTGATCAAATGAGTATAATAGACTATATGAGGTGGCACAGACTGAATCACCTTAAGGCTGCATAGACCGATGAAAGCATAAAATTTCCAAAAGCAAAACAATTATCTAGATTTTAATCTACATATCTAACTTAGGTGCTGGTGTATTTATTTGTTTGTTATGTAAAGCGCCTGAGAACGGCTTGCTGGATTGGGCGCTATATAAATGTTTTATTATTATTATTATTACTTATTAAACATTTGTTGCTGCATAAAAGCGAACACTGAATCGATTCAGAGTTGCATATTCCGATGGTTTTGCTATTGTTAGTTTATAAATAATCAGTGTTTTACACATTCCAAATACTTTAGTTTTTTTCTTCATTCCTTTCCTATACTTACATGGATTTTAAAGTCCATACATTCGCCTTCGCCTGAAACCATGCCAATGGCTAGCATCTCATTAGATGGCCCTCTAGAAAACTTCAAAGACGCAATGTTGTCGAACATCTGAAAGCAATTAACAACAAACATATTATTAAGGGGCGGGTTTTCCATCGAACTATATTAACGCATATTAACGCATATTCTTATAATGAAGATGAGGTAAAGAACCATTTCAGTTATGTGACCTAGAACCAGGGTTCCTGCACCTATCAGCCAATCAATATTTAAGACATTTTGATACCAATTTTCATCCAATTTAATATCTATTTGTGCGGCAAATTTAACATACATATTTGTGACCAGTACATTGGCCCATAATTTCGAATTGTGGTTGATCCGGCGGAGGAAGCCCGAGACGCTCACATCACTAAGCGGCACATGCGCCCCCCCCCCTCCTCCGCTTTTGCAGCTTGACCCGCATTCGGGCTTCGATTTCAAAGCGAATTGATTTACCACGCCCACCCACCCTCTTTATTAAGGCCACTACGTGGGGGTCGGCTACCCGCCCTACCTCCTCGGGTTCCCAGGTCCTCCCTCTACCATCAGCAGACATTGAGCAGGTGGACTGAACCCACACCTCAAACAACATTTAAAACATTAAACTTTAAACCATTGTAACCTTTATATTGTGTATTGAATAAACACCCCCCCCCCCTTTTCCCACATCAGTCTCAGGCTTCCTCTGTCCGAATCATGGTCCATAGACTATAGCATCAACTTCGAGACATTTTAGCTCCACTGCATCTGTGGTTAATGAAGATAGCTGGTAAAACATCTTGAAAAAATATTATAGTGGCCAAATCCAATTTAAGACTTTAATGATCAGCGGGAACCCTGAGAACTGGGCCAAGAGTTCAGCTAAATAACTAACATCATAAAAATATAGGTCAATGTTACTTGATACAGTTAGACTAATCGGGCCAATGGTTTATCTATTAACACAACTATGACATGATTAAATAGAATGAATACAAATAATGGTAGAAATGTTTGTTTGTTGAGGTTTTACGTCCTGGCAACATCTAAGGTTATATCAGGAGAGGTAGGCCTACCGACTTGTGACAGTGTGCATGAGTGGCGATTTTATAGTCAGCATTGAATAGACATAAGCTGTGTTCACACGGGCAAAGTTTATGTCGACTTAGACAAGTCGATTTATATGAATCGATTTAGTGTTGTGTCCACACACGTATCAGTGCTGCAGATTTGCAGCCTTCAGCGCACCAATGCGACTGAAAACTCCCCAAAACAACACTGAGCGGAAATCGATATCTGCCATGGGCAAGTACCCCCATCTGTATCTGGCAAGCACTGCTCTTTGTTTAGTTTTCACTGTCGATTCGACAATATGAATAACGACGCCGATGTAGCTGCTACATTAATATCGCTTGGAATTTAGGGTTAATTTCATTAAATTTCATTATTTGAGGATGTAATTCTGTTAAATATGATCGCATTCAATAGATTTCGCCCTAATCGGGCCCTAACACTGCTGGGCACCAGCAATAGTTACACCTGAGCCTGTATCTGGCAAGCACTGCTCTTTTACACTATTACTGCCCAGGAACCAGGTACATCGCTTCATCTATACTACCTCAGGAGGTGGTTTATTTGAAGCGAACTAGATGCATCGATTCAGCCCTAAATCGCTACATGCGTAGCGTCCACACGGTGAATCTGAGTCGAACTAGGCAAGTCGATTTATATGAATCGAATTAACTGCCCAGTGTGAACGGGGCTATAGACTAGATCACCGTTCCGAGTGCGCATGCGCTGAAAACGGCGTTGGCAGTAAAGCAAGGGGCATACGGCCATTGAGTTTGCCGATACAAATAGGGCAAAACTTCGATTTTATTCAAAATTAATAGAAAATACATAACAATTTGTCACAAACATGGATGGAAGGATACAATATGAATATAATGAATATGTTTAAGACACAGTTCTCCATAATTAAGCATTTTGAGCTAAGAAACATACAATTTCAGTCACTTTACAGGCTGATGTTTACATCACCATTGATTAGACATAAGCAAATCTTGTTCTAAATATTAAAATGTCAAATGTGTCAACAAAAACTTGTATCAAAGAAATATATAACCAATGTCTGATTAACCCTACTCATTTCCTAGCCCAACAAATGGTATTAACCATAGGATATAAATAAAAACATGAATAAAATCTAAATGCAATGCTAGATAAAAGATTAATATCTTAATTTATTATATATATTTTTTTAGTTGATATTCTATGTTTCAAACAAGGGCTGAGATGAGCTGAAACTAGCATATTTCATAGCTGCACCGAGTGTCTTAGCATTAGCTATGTGCTTCGCGGGGGTTTGATTATCTTCCACGCATCCCACAATGCACTTCACGGCTGGAATGGTGATGTAGCCTATTGAACCACCATCAGCATCACACTCCTCGAAATAGTGGCAATTGAACCACCATCAGCATCGCCCTCCCGTAATAGTGGCAATTGAACCACCATCAGCATCACACTCCCTGTAATAGTGGCAATTGAACCACCATCAGCATCACACTCCTCGTAATAGTGGCAATTGAACCACCATCAGCATCCCCCTCCCGTAATAGTGGCAATTGAACCACCATCAGCCTCGCCTTCCCTGTAATAGTGGCAATTGAACCACCATCAGCATCCCCCTCTGGTAATAGTGGCAACTGAACCACCATCAGCATCACACTCCCCGTAATAGTGGCAATTGAACCACCATCAGCATCGCCCTCCCCGTAATAGTGGCAATTGAACCACCATCAGCCTCGCCCTCCCCGTAATAGTGGCAATTGAACCACCATCAGCATCACACTCCCCGCAATGGTGGCAATTGAACCACCATCAGCATCACACTCCCGTAATAGTGGCAACTGAACCACCATCGCATCCACTCCCGTAATAGTGGCAACTGAACCACCATCAGCATCACACTCCCCATAATAGTGGCAATTGAACCACCATCAGCATCACACTCCCCGTAATAGTGGCAATTGAACGACCATCAGCATCGCACTCCCCGTAATAGTGGCAATTGAACCACCATCAGCATCACACTCCCCGTAATAGTGGCAATTGAACCACCATCAGCATCACACTCCTCGTAATAGTGGCAACTGAACGACCATCAGCATCGCACTCCCCGTAATAGTGGCAATTGAACCACCATCAGCATCACACTCCCCGTAATAGTGGCAATTGAACCACCATCAGCATCGCACTCCCCGTAATAGTGGCAATTGAATGACCATCAGTATCGCACTCCCCCAATGGTGGGAATTGAACCACCATCAGCACCACACTCCCCGTAATAGTGGCAATTGAACCACCATCAGCATCACACTCCCCGTAATAGTGGCAATTGAACCACCATCAGCATTACACTCCCCGTAATAGTGGCAATTGAACGACCATCAGCATCGCACTCCCCGCAATGGTGGAAATTGAACCACCATCAGCATCACACTCCCGGGAAATCTGCAAAATGGCAGAGATCTTTCATTTCTGGTGGATTAATGAGGCCAGTGACACTGACAGACAGCTGAGGCTGTGCTATTGTCAATCAATCACACATACCTTGATCATGTGCTCCTGCACACACTCGGGGTCCGAGGACCCGAGGATGCTGAGCAGCTCGTCGTCCGAGATGAAGAAGAAGCGCGGGAACGAGTTGCGCTTCGAGTCCAGGTAGTCGTTGAGCGACTTCTGGCACTTCTCCAATCCAGCCGAGAGGTTTGTGAGGTCCGAGAGCCTGTTCGGTGCGTGACACGCCTGCTTGATGTTCGGCACCTTAGCGGTGTCTGTCATGATCTGCAACAGAAGCCACAGCAGTAAGAGAGATCCTCATGCATCGTCCAATAGGATTTGTTTGTTGTTGTTTTACGTCCTAGCAACATATCAGGACGGGTACCGACTTGTGACAGTGCGCACTCATGATGACTTTATAGTGCTGCCCCACTGGAAGACCAGGCCACCAGCACCATGACCTGATATCCAACTCAAGTCACATTATCCTGACACTGAGCCAACCAGTCCTTGCCCTATCCTAATAATGCCGAGCGCCAGGCTAGGAAGCAACAAGTATCAATTTTTAAGTCATTGGTTTGACTCGACCAGAGGTTCGAACCCATGACCCCATGATCTACCAACACGGGAGACGGACGCTCTAACTCATTCAGCCATCCCGTCTGGTTCGTCCAATAGGAAAAACTTTTATTTGAATTAGGTAGATGGAGTATTACCGTATTCTCGCGGGTTAACGCCCACCCCACACTTGGAAAATATTGTGTAAATGCCCGCCCCTTAAATTCCCATGTGTGAGTAAATGCCCCCCCCCCCCCACTGTCTCCACTTCAGTGATTTGCCAATTTAAATGCGCAGGGCATTAACCCATGAGAATACGATAACTACATAATGTCATTCAGTTTTCTAATGCTATACATTCTATAGTTCCACCAAAATTTGGGCAGTATACAACGAGGTACAGAAAGTCCTAAATAAATTTACCTTAACATATGAAATTTCCTGATGAGCATATCAAACTAAACCAGTCCAATATTGGCTTGAGGAGTTTGGCGGGCATTGCAATAGATACCACTCCAGAAAACCTATTATCACCATTTGGGTATTTAATTGTTTTTAAATTCTATTTATAATTCAACCAATTATATGTGTATAATACACAACATATTTTGTTCTTTCAGATATATATATATACTAAGCCAATGCTAACTCACCTTTTTAAACGTTTTGTCAATTTGGTCAAACTTCTTGGCTTCATCTGGGAGTTGGGAGCGGATGTCACCTCCAATGAAGATACCTTCCAGGTACATCCACTTCCGCTGTACAACCATCCACACCTGAGGGAAGGAGGCAGTTGACAGTGACAGCTTGCTATTTGAGTTTAAAACAAAAGAATGGGATTATCCAGCGACAGTGGTGGCAAGACCCAAGTTTCTACATATACAGCTGGCGCCACATGGTGGATTCCACCTTTAGTGAGGGTTATTTGTGGTGGGGGCAGAAATATCCACTGACAAGAGGGTTATCGGTAGTGGTGGGAAGGCCTAAATTTCTACATACAGGTGGCGCCACAGTGTAGAATCTATCTTAGTGAGGGTTGACTGTGGTGGGGCAGAAATATCCAGTGACAAGAGGGTTATCGGCAGTGGTGGGAAGGCCTAAATTTCTACATACAGGTGGCGCCACAGTGTGGAATCTATCTTAGTGAGGGTTGACTGTGGTGGGGCAGAAATATCCACTGACAAGAGGGTTATCGGTAGTGGTGGGAAGGCCCAAGTTTTTACATACAGGTGGCGCCACAGTGTGGAATCTATCTTAGTGAGGGTTGACTGTGGTGGGGCAGAAATATCCACTGACAAGAGGGTTATCGGTAGTGGTGGGAAGGCCTAAATTTCTACATACAGGTGGCGCCACAGTGTAGAATCTATCTTAGTGAGGGTTGACTGTGGTGGGGCAGAAATATCCACTGACAAGAGGGTTATCGGCAGTAGTGGGAAGGCCTAAATTGCTACATACAGGTGGCACCACAGTGTGGAATCCCCCATATGGAGGGTTGTCTGTGGCGGTGGAAAAGAATATCCAGCAACAAGAGGGTTATCGCTAGTGAACGAAAGACCTAAGTTTCCCAATTAAGGTGGTGCCACAGTGTGGAATCCACCATTAGTGATGGTTGACTGAGGTGGGGCAGAAATATCCAGTGACAGCAAGGTTATTGGTTTTGGCGGGAAGACCTAAGTTTCCTCACACAGATGACGTCACAGTGAGGAATCCACCTTAGGGAGGGTTGTCAGGTGGAAACTGGGGCAGGGGAGGGCAGGGTAGTGGGAATATTAAGGGATGGGAGAGTTATCATCGGTGGTGGCAGAAGATCCAGGTTCCCACCCACAGGTGGCGCCAAAGTGTCACCTGTGGTATATTAGAACTAAGCTAATCTGCATGTATGGCTGTATACATAGAGCCATACATGCAGTGAGACAACATAGAATAATCGCCTTGGTTACATTAACATAAGGCATTATTATATAACATACACATATATATATATATATATATATATATATATATATATATATATATATATATATATAGTATAGTTATACGAGTCTTACCTTGGTACAGATGATGGATAACTGTTGTTTTACCGAGGTATAAGCCTCGGATAGATGTGGGCTAGGGAGAGGTAAGCACGTCCGGTACCAGCAATCTTAACCTACTTATTGAGGATAAAAATGACTTTCAAACAATGGATACTATTACTTTACCGAAAAGGTACACCAACGGAATAGATGTGGCAGGGTGTGGCGGGAGGGCCCTAGCCCACATCTATCCGAGGCTTATACCTCGGTAAAACAACAGTTATCCATCATCTGTACCAAGGTAAGACTCGTATAACTATACTATTTTACCTCGGTAAACAGCCTCAGGCTAGCCTCAGGCTAGGGAGACCTTTACATAATTCATTTTTATCCTTAATATCATTCTTTCTTATTATTATAACATTCTAAATTTTTGTTCTCACCTATTCTTGTTAGTTGGCGAGAAGACGCTTTGCAACACCGGTAGGCTTTTCTAGTCGTAATAATTCCCAGCGAGTGGGGTGGAGCGGTGCATGGAGGCACCCCCCCCCTACCCCCATCCCCAGGGGGGGGGGAAGGAGGAGCACTACAGAGCTTATTACAGGCGATAAGGGGCTTATCACTATCCTTATTATAATGTTTTGCAAACGACTTAGCCGTCTTCCAGCCTGCATGCGCTAGTATTCTTTTCACAGAAATACCAAGCACCCACGCCTTGGAGACCATGGCTCCTCTAGTTGAGTGGGAAGAGTATTTACTCGTATCCACCCCAGCCAATTTCAACACAGTAATTGTCCATCTGGCAAGTCTGTCTCGTGAAATCGCCTTATGTGGCTTTATAAAGCTCACTAATAGTTGTTGTGATGCACGTAAATCCTTTGTCTTGTATATATAAGCCCGTATGGCCGACACAACACATAATTTCCGATCATTCGGAAAACAGTCTAAGTGAACCGTTGATAAAGGATCACCTAACGTGTTCGATTTAAGCAATTTTTCTAAATCAAACGTAGCTTGTTGCTTGTCTATTTCTAATCCAGTTAAAGATAAAGCAACAATCGTCTGTCCTCTGTGTCCGGTTACTAACAATAACAGGACCGCGACCTTAAAACCTAACTGTTTTATATCTAACCACGAGTTGTGAGGCCAAGCCTGAAACAACTTAAATACTATAGAAACATCCCAAAACCGACTATACTTTGGTTTTGGAGGATTCCTTTGATAAATTGAACGAAGTAAATAACAAATAACATGATGTTTTCCAACTGTTTCGCCATCAATTCTAGGTAATATAATTGATAACGCACACCTCGCCGCATTAATCGATCCAAAGGAAAGTCCTTCATCCTCTAGAGAACGAAGAAACCGAGCTACTTGTGAAATCTTTGGATTTGTTGGCTTAACTTTCATTAACAAACAATGTACACCCCATTTCTTTAAATAGGTTGTATACATTTTGACAGTTCCTGGCCTCCAGGCATCCGATACTATCCTATCCTCAGTAATTCTGTCCAATCCAAATTGCTGTAGCTGCTTCCTTAGAAAAGGAATGCCAATAGGGGCGTCGTTGACACGTCGCCGTGAACCACTAGCGGTCCGTGGTGCGTCAGATTCCCGAGTTTTCTTGGGAATCGTATACAATCTTTTGCCAGTTGTGAAACTGCTGGCAGCCAAGGTTGCGTGTCCCAATCGGGCACCACCAGTATCGCATGTGTCCCTTCCAAGCCAATTTTTCTCACTACTCGGCTGATAATGCTAAATGGTGGGAAAATATAAAAATAATTATTTTCCCAGGTAATAGCAAACGCATCTACTTTCCAAGCATCCGGTTCAGGATGCCAAGAAACATAACAGGGTAACTTGTTATTATTTCGTGATGCAAATAGGTCAACTTCAGGTGTACCCCATTTTTCACAAACGAAGTTAAACAAATGTGTAGAGAGAGACCACTCTAAATGGTCATGGAAATTTCTACTTTTATAATCTGCAAGTGTATTTTGTGACCCTGGAATATGCGCTACAGTCAGCCAGACTTGTTGAGCCTGTGCCCAGTTCCAAATCAGTTTAGATAACTGATTGCAAGACTTTGATTTGGTTCCACCCATGTTACGAATATATGCCATGGCAGTAGTATTATCAGTTAGTATTCTAACCTGTGATTTATTTATCTTTACTAAACTACGTAAGCCCAGATAAATAGCACGCAATTCTAGTGCATTAATATGGTCTGATTTTTCATCATCATTCCATCTACCTCCTGTTGTGACCCCATCTCGATGAGCTCCCCAACCTTCTAACGAAGCATCAGTAGTAATTACTGTATTAGGTTCCGCCATGCGGATTGGATTTGGTGAACTTGCTATATGTTGCATCCACCATCCAATATCCTGTAACCCTTCTTGCGAAATAAACATCTTTCGCTCAAAATTGCCTTTAGTTCGTGTTAACGCTAAATTTTTATCTATTTCTAGCGACTTAATATGGGCCTTCCCATATAACACCGCAGGTGCATATGAGGTCATTATGCCAATAAGAACAGCAACCTGTCTAATTTTTGGCTTTGATAACTTAATAAGCTGAGTCGCTGTAGTCATAAACTTAATTAGTTTTTGTTCTGTTATCGACACTGTAAGGGACTGTGTATCCAGAATAAACCCTAAACATTTAAGTTGTTTTGTTGGTTTAAACACTGACTTTTGTTGATGTACATAAAACCCCAATTTAGTGAGTAATGCACATAAATCCAAAACTGCATTCACACAACCAATTTGTGTTGATGCTATAATAAAAGAATCATCTATGTATGGAAACATTATATGACCCTTCCTCGCCATTACCGAGAAAACAGGTTTAAGCAATTTAGTAAATAAACGTGGCGCACAAGCTAAGCCATTCGGCATACAGGTAAACTCATAGAGTTGGTTATCCCAAATAAATCGAAGAAATTTTCGGTATTTTTCCATTATGGGAAGCGTATAATATGCATCCTGTAAATCAACACTAGCCATCCACGCATCTGGTGTAATCAGATCCCGTGCCGTATCTAGAGAGAACATTTTAAAATGTCTATATTCCACCCTTTTATTAAGGATTGTTAAATCCAGGATCATTCGAACATCACCATTAGGCTTCGGTCTCGAGAAAATGTTTGAAATAAACTGTCCTGAACAGTGTGTCACTTTTTGTATAATTCCTTTCTCAAAGAATTTATGTACCTGTTTAGTTAGTGCGTCTCGTTCAACTGGTTGAATGTTATATGGAAAAGGTATTATACTTTGTACAGGAATTTGTGTAAAAGGAATTTGAACACCCCTAACTATTTCTATAATTTCTTGGTCACTAGTAATTTTGTGCCACTCAGAAATATGATTACTAATATTACCAGCCACAAAGTTGCTTACAGTTTGTGTGTTTTTAGAGGCTACAGGGACTTGTAAAGTTTGTGTTTGGACCTCTACTTGGACCCCCCCCTGGGGAAAGGTCTCGACGAGTTGAACCCTCGACCTATTGGCCGTGCGGTGTTGTCGGTCCAGCCTGGGCGAGCGCCCCGGCCCCGAAACCCTTGACCAAAGTTTGAACTCGGTCTGGTTCCTCTGGTGAACCGTCGTGGACGAAAATCCCCTCGTGACTTTTTGAAACGAGGAACTTCCTGTTTCTTCTTGCCATCCATGTTTTTGCCACTCTTGGCTGCAGTCTCTACCTCTTTATAGAGGTATTGTAGTTGACCGCCAAACATCTTGGTATTATCTAAAGGTTTCCCTTTAATCGGCTCTGGAGCAAGATAGAGCGTAAACTCCTTCCCCTCATTATCGGTAACCTTCTTGGAGCGAGCCACTTCTTTGCCAGCATCTGTGCAAACTGACTTGAAGACATTTTCATATCTTCGAAACGACAGGTAATTACCTGCCGCCGCTAGTACTGCAATGCCTTTGTCCATTGTCTTAGCCAAAGATGAGAACTTATTTTCACTCTGCATCCTATTAGCCACAGGAACAATAGCTGTTAGGGTAGCCAACACTGCCTTATGCACTGTGTGCAACACATCCTCAAACTTCTTACGGTCATCCGTCATATTGACATCCCGATCCATCTCTTTAATGATGGAGTTGGGAACACCCTTTATGCCTGTTAACTCATCTCCTAACTTGGAGATAACCTCCGCCGGTTTGAACGTGCGAAAATGACCATTCACGGTCTCGCGCATAAGCGTAGTGGTTTTAAATCCGCTTAGCCTTTGGCTTCTCCACCTTCTTAGCCACTTTAGTGCCAATGTCCGCATAGACCCCTTCATATACGGTGTCTGAGTCTGATTCCGTAGAAGTAGACCCAGTGGACGACTCAGCAAGAAGAATCTTTTCCGTTCTTCATTCATCGGCTTTTTGGCACCTAAGTCTTTCCGCTTTTTGCTGCACCCCCTCCTCTGCCTCTACCTATTATCACAACATACCCCTCAGCCACCCCATTAACATACTACATACTCTATTATGCGACAGGAGGCTGATTTAGCCTTCATCATCCCCGCCCCTGGACAGATTCAACAACATCCCAATCCACCACAATGTCCCACCACTTCACATCCTCATACCTATCCCCCTTCTTAAATTCCTACACTTCATATTCAATACCCACAATCCCCTTTCTCTCCTCCCTCACTCCTCCCTTGCAATTATTAGCACCTGAGTGTACCTCCCCTTAATGCCCCTCTGCTCGAACTGGCCCCACCGCTCCTCGTTACAAGCTCTCCGTAGCGACGGTTCGTCACATCATGCGCGGATCGCTTGACCCCCGCTTTCGATATTCTCCGTACTCCGTCCTCCACACAGTTACCACCTTGCGCACCCGGCTCCCCTGTACCTGAATTTTTTGGCCGCCCGCATCCCCATGAGCCCGTGTGTCTGACGCAACTACACACAACTATGGACACACCGCGCTGAGTGCCTCCCTTGCCTAACGCGTCCTCCCACTTGCGGGCTGACCTTCCTCGATCCCCCCCGTCACTCCGCAATGACAAGCACTCTCCCTTCTGTGCGTGTCTTAGTAAGTCGGCTTGACCCACCGATAGTTGACCACTCGTACCATCAATCGTGTCACTGCGTCCGCCTCCCCCGCACCTTGTCTCCATGCTAGTCCTCTATAAACACGTTCGACCCGAAGAGAATGTTCCATAACATAGTGAGTTCCAGCGATGCGCCATATGTGTCTCCTCTCCCTCTATGATGTGATGTGATAAGCGCGCCCGCGTGCGCGTTGAGCTCGCCTCTGAGTCCACGCCTCTCATATCGGACCCATTTCACGTCACCTCTCATGCTCCACATCAATGATTATTACGTCAGCGGGAAGAGAAGAGTGCGCTCTTTTATCCATCGCCTGAGTGTGTACGTACTCATAAGTCTCCCAGCAGCAACCACTGCGCAAACGTTTGAACTTTGTTTGCGCTATACACTTGCCTGTCCACATCGCACTGTCGAATATAAGCGTGACTCCCCAACACCCCCCACTATTAAGTGTGTGCATGAGACCAATACCCCGCTATCTGTGCTAGTCCCGCCATTCAGAACTCGCGCGCGAACGTTCTGCCCCGTACCTCAGCACCTCCATGCTCGCCGCAGATCTCAACGGCTGAGGAGTCCTCCACAACTCATAGAACCTATACACGCACCACACGCACCTCCTCGCTGTCGTCGCGACACCACGCTCGTGCTCGCAGCACCACAATCTACGTAACTGTCGCCGTCGACAAAGACTCCCGTCGCGATCTTACGGTGGCCGCAGTGTGTGGCTCTGGCCCCCCCATACCGAACATAGACATCTCTGGTCGTACCCGTGCTCCTCACACACTGTCTCTCCTTGTGTACACCTCACGTCTTTGCGGAAATATGTCTTGATGTGAAGTATCCAACATACCTGTTACACACTATGATCTACACGTTATAGACTCGTGACACCTCACTGCTACACGCTCCCACGTCCCGCCGCGCATCGCATATGTACCCACGACTCCTTTTAAGTGTGTACACCGCCCCATGCTAGGCCCATGTTAGTCCGTCCCGCTATTAACAGTGTCAGAACGACTTCCGCGGTCGGACTCTTGCGACACTACTCTAGCTAATGCATGCACAGAACGCGTAGGTCGCTGCTCTATAATCGCACCGCTACCTACGCTCCTACAGTCGTATAACAGAAAGCACCGCATTCACTTGCGCGTCTGAGTTTTTTGTATATGCTATAGAGACCTATGATGCGTGTATGCACCCGAACCTCCGACCGGCGACACTAGCGTCAATATTAGTGTCACATGCATCTATTCTCTGACGTTCTTGGAACCCTGTGACACGTCCGACGATCTCACCTGACGCGCCACGCAGCGATGCAGTCAAGCAGCCTACTGGATAAAGTGGCGTCACAGATGAAAACTTCGGCTCCTCTGTTGAAAAATCGTCATTCGAATCACATAGTGCGCAGGACAAAAATGTGATGCAGTCGTGAACGCCCGTAACTGACAGCTCAAAGGGGCGCGGTCTATAGCACTCGCCAGGGTTAGTCGGGCTCAAGGCATGAGATGAGATCCGTTGCGTCGTCGCGCGAATGGTAGACCGATGTGTTCAGCATATGGAAATGACGGGCCTTTATGCGACGTTTGCGTAGCCGCGCTATGAGACATTACGCCTGCGTTGTTATGCAGTGTATGAGCATGTGCGCTGGAGTGTGCTAGGGTTCTCATATCGCTCCCTATAAGCTGTGCTCAAAGCGATAGTGGATTTGCTGAGCTGGGACAGAGAGGTCGACTCGTCGTGATGTGCTCTCGAGCATTGGAGAGAGTAGATGGCGTCGCGGTGCTCGGTGAGTTCTGGCGGTGCTCTAGAATCTTACAGGCGGAGACAATAGAATAAAAGATCCGCAGAGAGTTGATCACCACTGTCGGCTAGCTAGTAGGCGCTACGCTCGAGACGCTGACACAGTGGCGTCGTGTCGAGTCCCCATACTGGGTATAGACTCGGTATATACATGTATATAATATGTGATATATATGATATATAAGACAAATACGCTAATTACGTCACGTTGTGTATGCTAAACATTTCTAACATCGTGAACATAATGCAACTTAGGGCAAGCGGGACAATATCTCGTTGGAAATATGCACACGATATAGTTTTTGATTGATATATGCATGTCGTTCAGGTCAGCCTAAATTTGTCCGTACAAAAGATGGTTCCATGAAATATGTGGAGGCCCCCCTGATTGTGGAGGCCCCTGGGCAACTTCCCAGTTTGCCCAGTCCTAAATCCGGCCCTGAGTTTCACACTGCCCGGAGCAGTTATCATCATCATCATGCTGTCAGTCGCGATGCGACAAAGACTGCTTTCATTACTTGACTGCCGCTCTCCTCATTTCATGAAGGCTGCCTGCAAAAGTGTTGAAGCGCTGCTGGCTTTTGCAAGTTACCAGCGGCACTCTCTCGGGGAGCAAATAGAGGTTTCACACCGGCAAGAACATGTCAAGACAGGCGCAAAACTATTTGTCCCTGCAGTGGCTGGTCGGCAGATGTTGGGAGTTCCATACATCAACCGCTCTTAATGCTGCCACAGTGACATGGTTTTCTGTTTAGGGTTTGCTCCCTTAGCCTTCGGTTCTGTCAAGAACCTGTACCACAAGGCAGTGGTTTACAACTCTGCAAGGCAGGGGCGTCAAACTCCCTGAGGTATTGCTATACCTGCAATACCTGCATAGCACCCCCATTACTCACGTCGAGCACCTCGCTGATGTGTGAGAGACTCTTCTCCCACATTTGCACGGCGTTCAGGAAGGGCCCCACAAATCGGGACGCTGACATCCCTTGGAGCAGCATGGCGTTGTCATCTAGGATCTGTAGCACATCGTCGACAGCCCCAAGGATATAGCCGCGGTCCGAAGAGCCCTTCACATACTTCTGGATGTTGAACTTGAGGTTGTTCCATGTTTCTTCGATTTCTTTCACTCCCTAGTTGATGGAGAGATGAAGAATGTTAGTATGACAGATACACACTATTTCCCGCATGTCTATGGGAAAGCGCATATACCATGTTTCTTCGATTTCTTTCACTCCCTAGTTGATGGAAAGATGAAGAATGTTAGTATGACAGATACACACTATTTCCCGCATGTCTATGGGAAAGCGCATATACCATGTTTCCTCGATTTCTTTCACTCCCTAGTTGATGGAAAGATGAAGAATGTTAGTATGACAGATAGGCCCTACACACTATTTCCCGCATGTTTATGGGAAAGCGCATATACCATGTTTCCTCGATTTCTTTCACTCCCTAGTTGATGGAAAGATGAAGAATGTTAGTATGCAGGGATGGAAGTGATCTCCGGGGAAAAAAGCGGAAATGCGGATATTCTCCCATAGGTTTAGCATTGTCAGGGAATCGTGGGAAAATACCGGAAGTCAGGTTCTCAACTAGCCTTGTTGTGATTGTATTATCGCCCATATCTAACAGTTTCTTGCTTAGGTTTTATGTTCTAACTACATCTAAGGTCATATAAGAACGGGATTCGAACCACCAACTCTTGTCATATACATCCCATCTTTTGGAATTTTGTTTAACGTTAATCGGTGAGTATAAGAAATCTCGGAAATCCGCAAAAACGCGGAGGCCTTTCATCTCTGAGTATGACAGAAACACACTATTTCCCACATGTCTATGGGAAAGCGCATATACCATGTTTCTTCGATTTCTTTCACTCCCTAGTTGATGGAAAGATGAAGAATGTTAGTATGACAGGTATACACACTATTTCCCGCATGTCTATGGGAAAGCGCATATACCATGTTTCTTCGATTTCTTTCACTCCATATTTGATGGAAGATGAAGCTTATTATTAATAAAGAGACACATTATTTTCTGCATGTGTCCATTCATACTTTTCCATATTATTAATTCCTTCCATAACAGAAATAGAGACAAGACAGATTTGTATGGATATACTGATTGTATATCTCAAGCTAAACAAAAGCGTCAGCACAGAAAAGATTGTCTCCTTCATCTACCAGACTCTTAGGCAGCAGCTACATACATATGTCTAACGTGCCACTGCATATTCCGAGCACAAATTGGACTCATCAGTCATTGACAAGTTCACAACAAATGATGAGTTGCTGTCGTCATCGCCACCGATGGACAACCAAGAACATAGTACCATCACCACCACCACCACCAACAACGAACAACATGAAGCGGTACCTTTTCAATGGCCAATTCCTTGACGGCGCAGTTCACGATTTCCCCGATAGTGTCTGTAAACCGGTGAAGTTCCATGGCAAATACGTTTTGTAGCGTAAATGTTTCTGGGTTCATTTCAAACTTCTGCCCAGTTTTGTTCATGAGTTCTTTCCAATGTCTGGGGGGAAAAAACAACCACGGATTTCACATTTAACTCACGTCCAACAAGTCCAAAGTTAGTCAATTATCACAAAAGTTACAATGAAATAATGTTGAGTAAGTAATAATTCTTAACTAAATCGGTTGAATTCAAAAATATATCATTTAATTAAACCAATGGATTATTCGAAATTAATATCTGCTAATATCTAAAGCCAATCAGGATACAGGGATGAAAGTGGTCTCCAGGGAAAAGAAAAGCGGAAATGCGGATATTCTCCCATAGGTTTAGCATTGTCAGGGAATCGAGGAAAATTTCCGGAAGTCGGGTTTCATATTTATTGGTATACGCTGATAGTGCTGCGCCATTTGAAGCATTTAGTAGTAGTATACGCTGATAGTGCTGTGGTGTCTGCACCATGTATTAGTATAGATCTACGCTGATCGTTATGCAGGATTGAAAAATCCCAGAAATCCGTGGAATCGCGGAGATCTTTCATCCCTGAAGATAGCACTTAAGCCCCAGTCACATTACGGCTAGCGACCACTTTGCGATCACTTTTCACCAAAGAACCCCCCCCCCTCCTTGTGACCTTGCGACCAAAGCAATGGTCAGTGACCTCTGGGCGACCATTTTGGTCACAAGTAGGTTTTTAGTGCAGTACCTGCAACCTCTGTGTGACCAAAATGGTCACAAGGAGGTCGGCAACAACCGAGGACCACTTGCGACCATTTTGCGACCTCTTTGCGAGCACCCCTTTCTTTGTGCTTGCAAAGTGGTCACAAGCAGTAGTGTGACTGGGTTATTACCGGTCCCGAAGAGCTTCATGCTTGAGATCCACAAAGAGCGGCAGTGAATCGCGGAACTCTTTCATCTTCTCGTCGAGGACTTTGGCGACGGGCAGATTTTTAACTTCGCGTGGCAGTTTGCGTAGTGATTTCAGGAAACCTTCAATGCCGTCCTGCAGCAACTGCACATTGAGGTTCACCCAAAGGGTTTCTGCCCACTGCTCCCGGGCTTTCTGTTGGTGTAAAATTCATAGCCGCTTTTAGCTTATTGGGGCAGTGTCACAATGCTTGTGCATAAATTAAGATAGCATGGTCCGTACACATGTGAAGATATGGAATTTAAGGCTTTTCAAGACCGTTTTTGATAGGAATTCAAGACTATTTTCAGTTAGATTTCAGGTGGGAAAAAACAATGGCGATTGGCGATTTCGCACTAATTTAGATCAGTGGGTACAGATTAATAGAATTCATGGCTTTTCAACACTAATTACTCCAAATAGATTAAATTCAAGGCTTTTCAAGGCCTTGAAATGAGGCAAATGAAGTTCAAGACATTCCAGGCCACATATGGACCCCTGAGATAGTCTTCAATGGTGCAGGTAACACAAGGTGCAAATAACACATGACCCTCATAAAATATGGTGCACCTAAGACACGATGTTGATAACAGGCTGGTTGGTTGTTGGAGTTTTACATCCTGACAACATCTAAGGTCATGTCAGGACTTGTGACAATGCGCCCTCATGGGACTTTATAATTCTGTCCCACAGGTTGCCAGTACCATGACATGATATCCCACTCAGTCATATTATCCTGACACTGAGCTCGCCAGTCCTTGCCCTATCCTAATAATGCTGAGCGACTGGCTAGGGAGCGAAAGTACCAATTTTGGAGTCATTGGTTTGACTCGACCGGGAATAGAACTCCCGACCTTCTGCACAGGAAGCCTGCGCTCTACCGATTCGGCCACTTCGTCCGGTTGCGCTGATAAAACATGGTTCTAATAACACATGATTATGACACATGGTGCTGATAAGACAATGTAGTTATGGTGCTTATAAGATATGGTGCTGATAATATATGGTGCTGATAACACATGGTATTGATAACAGATGGTATTGATAACATATGGTATTGATAACATATTTTCTCAGCTCTCTCTACAGGTCTAGTCTGATAACAAATCATACCTAACTGGTCTTGGCCTAGTACCAGATTTAAACAAGTAATACACACACCTATGTCATGGCAACTGCTTATTCTTTAACTGTTTATTATGCCATTTTTCAACAACTAATACACATAACTACCGAAGAGAGCCATGATAACTGCTTATTTCCGAGTTATGCCTATTATGCCATTTGTACATAATTAATACACACAGGAACTGAAGAGAGCGATGATAACCGCTTATTCTTGAATTATGCCTATTATGCCATCTTTAAACCACAAATACATAAAACAACAGAAGAGAGCGATTAATAGCAAACTAAGCCAGCCCAATACCAGTTTTATCCACAGGTGTCACACACTAGTTAAATAAAAATGTAAAATTTATAGATTTACAGCATATCTCCATCTTATTCGAGTTCTGCCAGACATGTGAGGGTGTAATACGCATCGAAAGATTTTTTTACATATTTCTGCTTGGTGCGCAAAACAGATTTACAATAGAAAATTTATCTATGTATGTGGCAAGTTTTTTGAGTGTCTTTAAAAACGGATGGAAAATTAGCGCATTTCATGTCATATGGGTTCACCAGTATCCTCGGGGGAGGGGGGGGGGGGACACTAACCTCTTGCTCTTCGAAGAGGGCGTAGATCTGATCGAGTCCCTTCATGTCCTTCTGCACCTGCAGTAGTTCCGGGTACATTGTGATCGGGAGATCAAACAAGCGCTCGGCGTTCGCCAGTTCTTGGCGCTCTGATTCCAAATGGTCGACCTCGGTTCGATACTCCTTCAGGCATTCCATTCCTGTTAGCAAGATCCAGTTGACATCTTAGTGATTGATTGATTGATTGATTAGTGGTTGCTTTACGCCGTGTCGGCAGCATAGGCCATATTCACGGCGAGGACATCTTAGTTCAATAAATGCTTTCTAAATCATGAATGCTATTAGAAAAACCATGACCTCACTTAACCTAAGATTTCATACACGCGGGTATGCGGTATGCGAATGAGACAAAAAATGGAAAAAGCATGTAAACGCACGGTGGTGCTTCCATATGTTCGGTTGTGAAAGGGAATGCGTAGACGGCAAAGTGGATCGCTCAATGGATCGATCGGTGTGAATGCGGATTTGTCGCATTTGCATACCGCATATATGGAATCTTAACTTTACTTGACCCACCTTCCACCTCCCACCTCCCCACACATATACAGAATATATAAATCGTTATATAAATCTATATATATACATCTACATATATAAATCTACATATATATACAAATCTCTATATATAAATCTCATTATACAAATATCTATTATTTAAATGAATGTCAATCAATACCTAATTTATGTTTTAATCTTTGAATAATTGCCAGAAATCTAAGATTAATCTTATACTGACTTCTAGCTTTAATACATCTTTGCAAATTAAAAATATTAACAACACATGAACAACATCCTGGTGTTTATATGTTCCTGCATAGTTGTAAAATTGTTCATGTTAACATAACATGGGTAATTTGCGACGGGGCGGAAGGGGTATGGTGCTCAGCCAACTTTCGGCACTGACACGCCACCTATCGATTTGATGCCAAACTAAAGCATCACCCGCCCGAACATTAATATCGACACCAGCAGGCTTATCCTACGATGCTGACACCTGTATTTGACTTTTAGAACTAAAATTACACCACCTATGCTGCCACCTTGCGGTTTCGTTCACCGGGGCGCTGACGTCACAGACAGCATTAAACCGCTCACTCGCCACCCGGATACGAACCCGCGAAGACCAACCGACCACCAATTTACCGCCCCCCCCCTCCCTCACCCCTCACCAAACAAACAGGCTACTCAAGCAGTAGGGTTGAGAGTGACGAGATTGATTACCTATTGTTCGATTGATGACTTATTGTTCGATGACATTGATTATTTCTGATTGAATAAATGCAAATTATACCACTTCTGTCTTGTCGCTAATTATGATATAGTGACTATGTCATAGATTAAACACAACACATTGAAAATGAATCGGTTATGATTGACGGATGTTGGAATGATAATTTAAAGGTTTGCATTTATTCCTACTACATGTTTAGGTCCATGGATTGTGAAACAAACTAAACTGCTTCAACTAGTCTATTAGTGTTTTAATTATGCCAATAACTTGCCTTCATTAATAACCAATAATCAATAGCTATCCCTCTGATAAACAATAGGAACTTCCAACAGATTGAACCTACTACTATATCTGTAGGGGGCTGTCCAAAGTTGTCACGGTCACACAAAAAGTACTACTTTCCAGACTGCCCTCCCCCCCCCCCCCCAAATCCTCCCTGAAGTAGTACAGATCAATATTTTACAAAAAATGTATTACACTATTACTTATTAATATAAATAAAATATCAATATTGTATTAAAAAATAAGTCGTACATTACTGATGCCCCCTCCTTTGCATCGTATGCTTTGTACAACAGTGAAAATGTTGATAAGTTTGGACGGCCCCTAACGAATCGCCTAGCCGTTTTTCAAATATACATTTTTCAAATAAATATTGTATTCATCTGAATAGTTCTTTTCTTTTTCGCCAGGGAGGCATTGGTCTTCCTGGCCACTGATAATAAATACTAACAACTAAACATGAAGGTGATATTTTTTTTTACAAGCTTCTACTGTGCAACATACAAGTTTATATCGAATAACAGCATCCTACATACAGTTATTTATATTTATTTAAACTAAACAAATATCATAAGGAGTGTGAGACACTGTTACAGTGTAGGAGCAGCCGTAAGACCAGGGAGTGATGGTTAACAGTAGGGGTAGGCTTGTGCACTGCGGTTAGTTGGGACGTGGCGATTATACTGGCTATGGGGGTTTGTGACGTCACTACAGCTGTGACGTCACGTCACATGAAGCTGAGTGGTCAGAGAGGCGTTGGGGGGGGGGGGGGGGGGGGCTTTGCCTGGCATCAGCGGACATGGATTATCAGACAACACTTCCTTAGACAACACTTGTTCGTACTGCTGGTGATGAAAGATGGTTCCCAACGCAAAAATGGTACTTAAAAAGAACATGTCAACACACTCAAATTAAATGCTTGGTTGGTTGGTTAGTTTTAGGTCCTGGCAACACCTAAGGTCATATCAGGACGGTTCAAATTAGATCAGCCACTCATATTGCAGCTTCACTTGGTGCAATTGTAATATTTAAAAAAAACTTGCACATCATTATTCACAATGCGGAAAATAGTACTTTGTGTTTAAAGTCGCCCAGTATAGTATACCTCGCCCAAAGACAAACAAATCAGGTATCAAAGTCTCTCCAAGCATACCGTTGCTTGTTTTTTTTTCATACTACCTAACATGTGGGGGGAGAGTGTTGAGATCTGTAATGCATGAATGACATCATAGGTGGAATTCCCTTATCACATGACCTAGAGGGGTTCAATCTCCACAAACGGAAATCTATGGAAACCACCAAGATGGCAGCCATAGAAAGCTATCAATTCAATCTCCATCTACATAATTTAATCAACTATTCGCACATAAATTACCTGGTTATGATAAATAAACATTTTAACTAAATATTTAGCATTTTAGATTACAAATTTTGACATTTTTCTTTATAGGGTTGTGTCAGTGCTGCTAAGCCTAGCTACAACACAGCAGCAGCAACTGATCTCAGCACTCTCCCTCCACATATGCAGTTGCATAACCTGAAAACTTGCAATGGTGTGCTTGGAGCGCATTTGTCGGAGTACAGTCAAAGATCCTATAATACTAAGACGGCTCACTCCCTATATCTCCCATGGTAATGTAAATTTCGCAGTGCCACCTTGTGGTGCATTTGATCAGCCCAGCTGCTGGTTGGTGTTTCACATGTAAACACATACAATTATATTATACATGAGATAGGTAAGTATGAATACACGTCAATATGAAATTGCTATGAATAATTACCCATCATCATCATCATCGCCATCATCACACATCTTTCACATTCATATATACATTTATACATATATACATATAATATAGCACCTGATTAACCAAGAGAACAGCCAGTGCACCAAGTGGTGGGTTTGATCATTTTGATTACACAGTACAGGCTGAGTGAGCCGTCTTAGTATTATAGGGTCTTTGGTACAGGTTTGTGTCTCAGCGGCCTATACTGGGTACATTTAAGATTGCATAGTACTATGGTTTTGTGTTTCTACCTTATGTTTTAGATAAATGTACCAGGTTCATCATTACAGTCTACTTTACTTCAGTGTGAAGTAATTTGTTTTAAGTTTGCATAGCCCGATGAAAGCATGGCATTTTCAAAAGATAAACCCTTATGTTTTCATTCTTGGAGATTTGAAGATTTATACTGCCTGTCATGGATAAGTCTGATTGGACTTGTTTTCACCATTAGACAGTTTGTGGACAGAAAGCCTGAGCCTACACTTTTACCGACCCAAGGGATTTTTAACCTCCCACACCACATAGACATGGTATGCTGACGCTGTAAGTTATACACAGCGGTGGAAATCCAAATTGGCAGAGGTGGGGAGGTACACTGGGAATCGAACCCCTGACCTTCAGATTAGGAGTCTAATCACTCCGCCACAGAGAACACCACGAAATGTAAAATTAGAACCTAAATTAGTCATTTTAAAAGCAATGTTACTTCAAACTAAAGTAAGCCAACCAAATATATGTATTTCAGAAAATGACAGAAAGTCAAAACCATCGGACTATGCAACATTAAAAGAGTCAATCTTGGAAAGATATCTGAAGTGAAAACATGCCAAATTAGTTTTGATGTACACATGGAAATGCTAGACATTACAGGTGGTGCTAGGTTCTATTGAATTCACTTTGTATACCTTCTATGCAACAATAAATGTTTTAGTAAGTGCACTATACCCAGATAGCACACAGCCGTCGGCCCGACGTCGGCTATTGGTCGGTCCGTCGGCACCGACTTTCCACCGTCGGGCCACCGTCGGCCCGACGGTGGAGTTCCGACGTTGGGGATCAATCCCTTTCCACTTTTGATTCACCGTCGGGCCTTCGTCGGCCCGACGGCGGTGTTCCGACGTTAGGGTTCAATCCAAATTTCCACTTTTGAGCCGACGGGCCTCGGTCGGCCCGACGGTGGTGGGCCGCCGCAGGTTTGCATTCATTTTCCACGTCTGGTACACCGTCGGGCCACCGTCGCTCCCGACGGTGGTGTCCCGACCTTAGGCTTCAATCCTTTTCCACTTTTGAGCCACCGTCGGGCCACCGTCGGCCCGACGGTGGTATTCCGACGTTAGGGTTCAATCACTTTCCACTTTTGATTCACCGTCGGGCCATCGTCGGCTCGACGGTGGTGGGCCGCCGCAGGTTTGCATTCATTTTCCACGTCTGGTACACCATCGAGCCACCGTCGAGCCGACGTGGTGGGCCGCGCATGCGCAGTTCTTTAAATTTGGATTCCGGCTCGAGTCGCCCGCGGAACACGTGCGATTGTTGATCAGTGTTCTTTTTCTACCAGTAACTCCAGAAATACCAGGAATTTTAAGGAATTATTTAGCAGGTATGTTTAGTAATATGTTTAGATTATTTTGTAAAAGTTTTGTAATTTATTACGAAGTATTAGTGGAATTATTCGTGTTAATACGATTTGAATCATCCGATACGGTTTGTTTACTTCGAATCTCCACCTGACTCGAGTCGCCAGCACAACACGTGCGATCGTTGGACAGCGTTCTATTTGAACAAATAACGCCAGAAATCGGAGGAATTTAAAGGAATTATTTCACAGGTTTGTTTATTAATATGTTTAGATTATTTTGTAAAAGTTTTGTAATTTATTACGATGTATTAATGGAATTATTCGTGTTAATACGATTTGAACGGTACGGAATGTTGACGAAGGACCGCCATCTTGGTTTTTCCGAGAAGACACTGTCACTATAGTGTCAACACGTACAGACTATATTAAATTTATTAGGTATGGGTTCTCGATTTCTATTAATTTTGAATAAAACTAATATTTTTGCACCTGTACGTATTGACACTATAGTGACAGCGTCTTCTCGGCTCGTCAGGTCGACGGCGGCAGCCGCCGTCGAATCGACGGTGTATGGTTGGACAAAACAATGTCGGCCCGACGGCGTTTGGCGCCGCCGGCGGCAGCCGCCGTCGGGGCGACGGTGGATGGTTGGACAAAACAACGTCGGCCAGACGGCGTTTGGCGCCGTCGCCCCGACGGCGGCAGCCGCCGTCGCCCCGACGGCAGCAGCCGCCGTCGCCCCGACGGCGGGAGGTTGGACAAAACAACGTCGGCCCGACGGCGTTTTCCACCGTCGGGCCGCCGACTGTGTGCTGTCTGGGTAGTATCTCTGTTGGATATCTAGGATCAAATCTGGACGACTGCTTAGGTTTTAATCAAAAAGAGATGCTTCCCTGAGACTAGGCAGCAAAAAATTGTATTGTTCTTATAATGGTATCAGTCTAATATCCTGCTTTATTTGTTTTATTTTTGATGGTATCAGGGTAATTATTTCCATAAACTATGTTATGTCTGATGCATGCTATTGAAGGGAGGCAAAACCAGTATTCATTCGCTTTCATATACAGGGTTCCTTCACCTATTAGCCAATCACATTTATCACATACAATTGAAGACCTATTTTCACAGCAAATATAACGTACATACTTAATTAGATATTAACAGAAATGAGTGAGACAAACTACCATCTGTCAAAGTATACGTGCACTTGTGACCAGTATATCGCGGTCTGTAGACTATAGCATCAACTTTGAGACATTTCAGCTCCTCGGCATGTGTGCTTTGTGAAGATAGCTGGTAAAACATCTTGAAAAGATATCATAGTGGTCAAATCCAATTTAAGACCTTTTTAAGACCTTTCGCAGAACAGTTACTATATTTAAAACTTGTCAAGGCCTTGAAAATTGACTAATCAATTTAAGACTTTTTAAGAAACCCTGAATTATGTTCGGTGTGATTGTAAACAACTGCTGTAAGTTACCTTTGGTGAGATCTTTGCCGATGGCACCAGGCCCGTCTTTGGCAAAACGATCTTGGAACTTTTTAAGTTCTTCTCCGAATCCCTTGATCTGGTGTTGTGTGATCTGTTGGGAAATTAGTAGACACATAGCTCTCAATGGCGTTCTCTGTGGCGGAGTGGTTAGAGTGTCTGACTTTTTTCTAGGTCAGACTCCTAATCTGAGGGTTGGCGGTTCGATTCCCTGTGCCCCCAGCTCTGCCAATTTGGATTTCCACCGCTGTCTATAACTTACAGCGTCATCAAAGGCCGGTTGCTCTCATACCATGTCTATGTGGTGTGGGAGGTTAAAAATCCCTTGGGTCGGTAAAAGTGTAGGCTCGGGCTTTCTATCGACCAGCAGTGGAATGAGGAAGACCAGTCGTCTATGACTGAAATTTCCACTGCTTAAACAACTAATGGACCAAAAAAAAATGGGTTATAGTCTATCTTGGGGCGGAGATGGGGGTGGGGAGAGGGTCTGTGGCTTCTGGGTCAATTCCTCGGGAGTCACTTGTTGACAATTGACAGGTACAAGTTTAATTTTGTTTAATTTACATATTTGTCAGGGTGATTTCTATTTGTTTTCCATACACTGCAATGTACTTGCGTGTTGGCCCAGGCCTGAGGATATGTAGGAGGTTAGATCATCCCTAGGATTTGATTCAATTCAATTCAATTCTTTATTTCAGACTCAGGATTATGGTAGTTACACAATTTGGTTCATAGTAGGCATGTATAAAAATAAATGTGAATAACATAGAAGTAATAGTATGAATACTACCATAATAACCAATATCAAAATGTTGGTCTACATACAGTAGTTTGTACCAATGCCTCCATATGGCAGACATAAATCTGAGATCACTCTCTTCTATTTTCACAAGTCCCTGTATTATAGCATTTTCTGACTTGTCAAGTCTAGTAATAAATTTGAATATTAGATTCCTGATAATAGCCCAGAAGGCTGCCACATCAATATTGGCAAACAGCTGACTAGCGCTGTGATTGATTGGTTGTTGGAGTTTTACAACATGGCAACATTTAAGGTCACATCAGAACGGGTATCGACAACTTATAACAGTGTGCACTCATGGCGGTGTGCACTCATGGCAACTTCATAGTGTTGCCCTACTGGAAGACCAGGCTGCCGGAATCATGACAGGATATCCCACAGTTACATTATCCTGATACAGTGGCCGCTTGGCATTAATAGGATAAGACAAGGACTCTCCTAGTAATGCCAAGCAGCAGGCTAGGTAGTGCAAGTATCAATTTTATAAGTCATTGGTTTGACTCAGCTGGGATTCCACCTCCCGACATTCCCCACGGGAAGCCTGCGCTCTACCGATTCAGCCACCGCGTCCAGTCGATAGTCTATTTTTTGTTGTTGGTAAATAATTTATTCATCTGAACACATATTTTGTCAGCACTGAGAAGACCCTAGTCTTCCAGCCATTGAAGCGATCACATTTGGTTTGTACATGGTGATGGGGAAGTGGGGTGTGCTGCATTGTGTGCAGCACACCCCATTCTGAACATTAAAAGTGGGGCGCAGCCTATGCTGTATAGTGTACAGCATAGGTACTCAACATAGTGCAGGAATGAGTCTCCTGCACCAAGGTTATTATGTTTACAAACTACAGTAAAACCTCTCTAAATCGACCGCCCATGGGACCGACTTTAAATGGTCCATTTAGGGAGGTGGTCGGTTTAGGGAGGTTGTTTTTAATAATTACAATGGTATTGAATGGTCGATCGTTTCCCCCATACCACCCACCCCAATGGGCCCCCCCTCCCCTGCCACCACCCTTAACCATCATGAACAAACCATCAACACACCGAACATCCTACACAACTAGCAATCTGTTTAAACAAATTGAACATTATATAAGACAGACAAAATGTCTTGTTAACTCTAAACTTAACTTGTTTTATAAGAGAAAAAATGTAACCCACAACGATTGTTTGAGTTGCCCCAAGTATACACCTTCTACTCGGTGCTGCTCCCCATTTTTGGATGAACTACAGTGACTGGTGCTGTACATTATACAGCAGGAGCCACTTCCTTAATTCTACAGGATCGGTGCTGTAACTAATACAAAACTGATCAAATTTAGATTATTGAGACAA
Source organism: Branchipolynoe longqiensis (assembly GCA_030323885.1). Taxonomy (NCBI): domain Eukaryota; kingdom Metazoa; phylum Annelida; class Polychaeta; order Phyllodocida; family Polynoidae; genus Branchipolynoe; species Branchipolynoe longqiensis. Next base: position 49,940,192 of record CM059195.1, on the reverse strand, counting down.
TTCTAATAGTAAGATGGCTGGAAGACCAGTGCTCCGGCGCTGACAAATGTCATATTCAGATGAATAAATACTTCACCAAAAAAATAAATAAATAAATAAATAAAGCGATCGATATAGGGGAGTGGTCGATCTGTGGAGGTGGTCGGTTAGCGAGGTTTCACTGCATTATGCTTGCATATTACTCACCTCGGTAAATTTGCGCTTGACAACAACCAAGCTGGCGTCGACATTTTTAGACTTGAAGACGAGTTCATCCCACATGTATGGCATGGACAATACAAGCGCCTTCTCAACTTCGTTGGGCTGCAAGACGAGACCGCAAACAAAATCACAATCAGCATCATTTATTCACAGAGCACAATTCTAACCGCCAAAATTAAATACGCTTAGAAAGAAACGTATCCTGAAATCTCAAATAAAAATGTTAAAATTACGATATTAATCATATTTAACCTATTTTTATGTATGTGATGGTTATTAGTAAGGGATAAATGTAGATATAAATAATAATAATTAACATCATGTATGTTAGTTATTAGTAAGGGATAAATGTAGATATACATAATAATAATTAACATCATGTATGTTATGGTTATTAGTAAGGGATAAATGTAGATATAAATAATAATTAACATCATGTATGTTATGGTTTTTAGTAAAGGATAAATGTAGATATAAATAATAATAATTAACATCATTTATGTTATGGTTATTAGTAAGGGATAAATGTAGATATTAATAATAATTAACCTCATACTATGTATACATGTGATGGTTATTAGTAAGAGATAAATGCAGACATTAATAATAAACATTTATATATGGGATGGTTTATTAATAAGAGAAAACAAGTTTTATTATAAATATATATGTGGCATGATGTATTAGTAAATGTAAACACTATTTTGTTATTTTTGCACAAGCATTAACTACCAAACGTATAGAGTTTAATATTTGTTTTAAAACCCTCAGATACAAATGACACAGTTCAAGATAATTAACCTCATATTTATACAATGGGGTATTTAGTATTAAGTAAAACAACTTTTGCATTAGATGAAGTATGAAATACTAGTAGAAATGTCCATTTTATTTTGTTGCTATCGGTATTGTACAGTTTATTACATATTTATTATTAAACTTATTTTGTATGCAATATAATAAATTAATAAACTTAGTGAAACAACCCCTCGATTTTCCGGGTGAACAATTGTATCCTAAGCTGTTTATTCTTAGATCACATTTGTGTTTAAAATTTATTTGCTGACTATATTGATTTAGTGGTCTATTATTGAATTGCTAATAAGCATACTTAAATAAAACCTATAAATAAAATGAAAGGTTGTTTAATATAAACCAAATAGAAGCTACAAATGAAGGAAATTATGAAAACATTTTGAGGAGAGAAATGTGATTCCTGAACTGAACATTAATTTCCGAATGGATATTTCGCTGCTTAATTGACTGAATATTATTTATGTATAAATATTTACCATAAAACCCCTTTCCCTCAACTACACCAAAAAGCTAGGCAACTACTAGCTGTAAATCGCAAAATTTCACAAAATATATTTCACACATCTATTAAGAAAAGCATCCAGAAGACAAGCCCTTTAAGTTATTTTTATTTTTAAACTTTCACACACGTTAAATTAAAATGTAAAATTTGTAGATTTACAGCATATTTCCATCTTATTTGGGTTCTGCCAGACACGTGAGAGTGTAATACACGTTGAAAGATTCTTACATCTTTCTGCTTGGTGCGCAAAACAGATTTACAATAGACATTTATTTATATATGTGGGAAATCTTTTGTGTCTTTAAAAGAAAATGATATTTATATATAGATTAGGATATATATGAAATACACAACAGATGTACATTTATTTAATACAACATGCTGTATATAGACCTGCACATACAATTAATTGCTCCTGTTGGCATGGAAAAGAGCGCAGGGATATAATGTACTTCAGTTAATTCACTTAAGGCGCAGCTACACTCTCCTGAATTAGTCGTGGTATATAGTCACAGGGTCCATACACAAGTGAAGATATGGAATTCAAGGCTATTTCAAGGCTTTTCAATGCCGTTATTGATAGCAATTCAAGACTATCTTAATTTGGATTTAGTCCGAAATCACCATTCCGAATGGAGATTTCAGACTAATTTAGGGACAGTTTAATGGAATCTGAGGATTTTCAAGACTAATTACCCAAAATAGGTTAAATTAAGGCCTTAAAATGGGACAAATGAAGACTTTTCCAAGACTTTCCAGGTCCACATATGGACCCTGTAGTCACCCTAACCTCTGACGTCACTATCCCAGAGCACTACAATGTCCCACTTCAACTTTGTAACTGAACCCAGCAATTTGACACAGAAATGTTCCAGAGTAATAAATTTGCAACGGAAACAATTTTCACACACCCACTTCTGATTCGAGTAAGGGAAGCCGGAGACCAGGTGGGAGAAGGACACATTTATTTCAACGTGAGGGAGGGTTACAGTGGGGGGAATCAGTCCAGCTCGTCGATGTCGAGGGGGGGGGGGGGCCTCCCGGAGCGCCGGAAGCTCTGAGGCCGCCGGAGCCGACCCCTATGTAGTAGTCCTTAAAATAGAGGGTGGGTGGGCGTGGTGAATGTTGGTCGTTTGGGGAAGCAAAACCGAATGGTTCTATGCGGGGGGAGGTTTCGGGTGGTGTTCGTCCAGGCCGCTTGGGGCGTGGTGGGTGCCCAGCTGCCCTCACCGAATCAACCACAATTCAGAAATTATGCACCAATGGATATAACGGATGCGAACTAGGAACAACATACACCAATCTCTCGACCGCAGTCACACTTGGACAACATTAAATTTAAACCGGTATTATTCTCAATGAGGCATGCCCAGCATAATACAAATGTTCTCATGAGGTGAATGCACATCGACAATATATAAACAGAAACATGTGTACTTTCCCCCCAGTGAGTCAACATTCTCTTGTTAACAATACCCAGGGATGATAATGGTTTCAGGCACAAAATAAAATGGAAATCAAGCCGAGATTATATTATCCCGATTGCAAATTTCTGTCCTAGAGGCTAGCTACTGTACTCAGGCTGTGAAAAAAAACCTGTAAATCCGCTTAAAAACTGGAAAATATTACCCCGGATACCGCCTTTTCTTTCTTTTTCTTTTTTTTAAAAAGTTTAATTTGAAAACAAAACAAAAATCAGGTAATCAAATGTACACATTTACATTGTACTCATAATTTTCATGAAATTGAAAATATATTTAATAGGGATGGTCTAAGTTTCACCAAATTATTTAAACCACACGAAACAATGATATCAAATGAGTTCCAAGGTCTGGTTTGATGTTATTATCTTAAGACATGACTAGCATTAATAGAATTGATGGGTGATTGCATGTAAAGCAAATCGAAGGCATGGTTACGGTTAGATACAAGATTCACCCCGTACTGCTGCAGTAGGGGTGCAAACCAGCCCTATGTAAAAGGTGGGGAAAAACGGGTCAAAGAATTGAGAGCCTAATTTAACAAAGTAACAAGCAACAATTATTCTTTACATATGTTTTATTATTTACCCGCTACTTTAGAGTTGAAAAATATAATATAATATCTAGTTTAATAAGATTTAAAAGTGACATCGACGGCGTTCTGCGGCCGCCATCTTGTCTTTTTGCATTCTCTCCCATTTCACCAACTCTGTGCCTCTAGAAGTATTCATTTGATACTGGAGCCACATACTGGAGCCTCACTTCCATACTGTAGCCTCGCTTCCATATTAATGCTATTTTCCCCCGTATTTATATAGAGCTGGCCTTCACCCGTGTACTACAACGGGTGAATCTTTTATCTAGGTTACGGTTATCAATTATTTCTAAGTGTATCAGCATAAGTGGTATGCGGGTAAGGCAGTACCTCGGATACCTTAGGTGCTAAAATACCTCAGGGAGTTTGACGCCCCTGTCTTGCAAAGTTGTAAACCACTGCCTTGTGGTACAAGTTCTGGTTCTTGATAGAATCAAAAACTAAGGGAGCAAACCCTAACAGAAAACCATGTTATCATGGCAGCATTAAGGGTGGTGATGAATGGAACTCCCAACATCTCCCGACCAGCCACTGCAGGGACAAATAGTTTGCGCCTGTCTTGACATGTTCTTGCCGGTGTGAGACCTCTAATTGCTCCCTGAGGGAGTGCCGCTAGTAACTTGCAAAAGCCAGCAGCACTTCAACACTTTGCAAGCAGCTTTTATGAAATGTACAACCGCACAATGCGGCAGTTGAGTAATGAAAGCAGTCTTTGTCGCATTGCGACTGACAGCATGATGATGATGATGATGATGATGGTTAGCATAATAAGAAACATTAAAACAAAGACTATTACTAACTCTATATGAAATGCTGTATGCTGTAAAATCATAGTCTTCAGCTTCACTACTATAGAATCTAATATTCAAATTTCTTACTAGACTTGACAAGTCGGAGAATGCTATAATACAGGGATTTGCGAAAAATAGGAGAGAGTGATCTCAGATTTACCTCTGTCATACGGAGGCATGGGTACAAACTACTGTATGTAGGCCCACGTTAGAGACAATGGTTAGTACTGTAGCGCTCATACTATTACTTGTGCTAATTATTCACATTTATTCTCATATGGCCCACATTAGGTAACTATCATAATGCTGAGTCTGAAATAAATTATTAAATTGAATTAAAATTTGACGATAGAAGTACCGGGCCCCCTTTTGTGAAGCTCTGCATGCTCACTCACCAGAAGATTGTACATGTCAAGTACTCTGTATCTCTCTTGCAGCTCACGGACTTGGGTCTCCACCTCCAGCGACATGTCCTTGATCGCCGAGATTGTTCGGAGAACAAACTTCAGGTCATCCAGAGTGTTTGGCACTAGCTCCAAGTCCTTCGACTTCTCCTGCGAGCAAAATTCAATAAACAATGTCAATGTATACAATTTATATAAGGATATATACGTGAAGATATATATGAACATATATATAGGCCTACATATGTGATATATACATTGTTATATGAGTATAAAAGGGCGGAGCAGGCTTGTGATATTATTTTATTTTATGTATTTATTTGTGCATGCTATTTATTGTCCATGGCTATTCGACTGGACCATTTAGTGCGCACTGGATCCGCTAGGCGAGGCTGGCACCACCAGCGCCTATTCACTCGCCATTCGTACAGTGCTAGGCATCACATGAGCGCCAATTTTAAATATATGAGACTGTCTCAAAAGGTGCTAAGCAATATGGGACAAAATTGTGTCCATTGTAACAATCAACATTCTATCTGCTTATGTATTTGCTCAGCATAAAATGATTTGTTTTTTACATGGTGTTTCATAATCCCAATAGAATACATATTGATTTGAACCAAATGTCCTTGTGTTTTCAGTGTAACCGTTTCTGTGCTGTTTTGTGTCAATCATTACAATGGACAAAAAAAAAAGAAGAGTTATCACCTTTTGAGACAGGCTCAAATAATATACATATATATGAATACATATACTTATACATGAAAATATATACAAATATAAGCAGAAAAGAACAGAAGAAGAAAACAAGTAAAAAAACAAAAATAACCTAATAGCTTACTTCGAGGTGGGCCTTGAGGGAGAAGAGCCCGGTCTTGGCCGACTCGTACAGCACATTGCCGTAGCACTTGACCCACTCGTTGGCATGCTGCTTGATGGAGAGTGCGAGCGGCGCCATGTGCAGGCGGATAGCGTCCTGGTCCTTCACCAGCGGGATGTTGTCCAGTTCACTCATCGTCTTGTAGTAGTACTGCAGCCGGTCGTCGAACGCCACCACCGACGGCTGCTTCAGGAACCACTTATCCACAGAGGTCGACTGTGTGGGTGATGTAGAGAGAGTGTGGGTGTGGGTGGGGAAAAAAAAAGGAAAGTTTGTTTTATTTAACGACACCTCTAGAGCACATTGATTTTTATCATCGGCTATTGTACATCAAACGTATAGTCATTCTGACATATTTCTGTGGAGGGAACCCGCTGTTGCCACATAGGCTACTATTTCCGATAAGCATCAAGGGGTCTTTTATATGCACTTTCCCACAGACAGGACAGCACATACCACAGCCTTTGATGAACCAGTTGTGGACCGCTGGTTCGGTGTGGCTGTTGGAGGGAGTAAGGTAGATTAGTTTTGTTTCTTGGTTGGGGTTTTATGTCTGCTAGTTAGTGAGTGGTGATTGCTTAAATCTGCGTCAGAGTTTTAAGCCGTAGGTAGTTCGTTAGCTAATGGTGATTGCTTAAAGTTGCAGAGTCCGATGGCTTTGAGTTTGTAATTTTTCTGAGATAAATATATTAAATTGATTGTTATAATCTACCGATAGTTTTGAGTGTCTGTCATTTTCTGAGATAAATATATTATATTGATTGTTATAATCTACCATACTTTATGTTGATGTGACTTTTATTTTAAATGGCTAACATTTGAGCTATTTGAAGTGCAAGCATGTAAAGTTAGTTTTGTATACAATGTTTACAATTTATATAAGGATATATACCTGAAGATATATATGAACATATATATATATGTGATATATACATTATTATATGAGTATAATGGGGCGGAGCAGGCTTGTGATATTATTTTATTTATATATGAGTGTACAAGTAAATGTATGCATATATATGTATATTATTTGTATATATATTCATATATATTTGATTATATATATATACATGCATGGGGTGCAGGTAGTGCAATACCTCAGGGAGTTTGACGCCCCTGCCCTGCAGAGTTGTAAACCACTGCCTTGTGGTACAGGTTCTTGACAGAACTGAAGGCTAAGGGAGCAAACCCTGAACAGAAAACCATGTCACTGTGGCAGCATCAAGGGTGGTTGATGTATGGAACTCCCAACATCTCCCGACCAGCCACTGCAGGGACAAATAGTTTTGCGCCTGTCTTGACATGTTCTTGCCGGTGTGAAACCTCTATTTGCTCCCCGAGAGAGTGCCGCTGGTAACTTGCAAAAGCCAGCAGCACTTGAACACTTTTGCAGGCAGCTTTCATGAAATGTACAACCGCACACAAAAATGGAGAGCGGCAGTCAAGTAATGAAAGCAGTCTTTGTCGCATCGCGACCGACAGAATGATGATGATGATGATGACATACATGCAAGCATGCCAAAACACTGACACCATAGGCTTCTGCAGTAACAGGTTCTACTAAATTGGCTCAGTATGCCCTTCTGTGTGGCAACAAATGATTAATAAGTGCATCGGTATCTAAGTTAGATATGTAGAATCAAATTTAGTTAACCTTTTTGGTTTTGAAAATTTGATGCTTTCATCGGACTATGCAGCTTTAATGCTGTCATAGTAGCAAAGACCATAACCACGGCAAGAAGTGACCACATTTTATTCTGTCATTATTATTATTATTATTATTACCGGGCCATCGTTTTTTACACAGAACGTAAAAAGCACATAGTCTGGAATGAGAGGGGACGCTCGGAGACGCTGCGAGGCTGCACACATCCACCACTCCCGCCCTCCTCCGGGGGCGTGGGAAGGGGGGTCATCCACCACACCATGCGGGGGAGGGGTACATACACCCTCACTCGCGCATCAACCAATCACAACACACAACACCAAACACTCCAATCAATCATGTCACAACAAAACTAGGAGCCAGGGGCTCCACACATCCCGATGGTCAGGCTGCAAAACAGCCCACGACTGACCACACATACAAGCCATTTCCTTTCCCACCCACACCTGCTGAGTGATTGGCCGAGCCAATCAAACACAAAAATAAATCCACCCCCAGAAATATGATAAAATAATAAAATAAAAATATACCATTCAACGAAATCACCACAAAATTGACACCCAAGCACTTGAAAGACAAACATTTATCAAATCATCATGTTTAAAGGTAAATTCATATTCTGCTATTACCCTGCTTCATTTATACCAATATCTATGTAATCTCCTATGTCCATTATATCATCCTTAACTGCATAATTATCATATTTTGTTTGTTTGTTGTTGTTGTACGTCCTAGCAACATCTAAGGTCATATCAGGATGGGTACTGACTTGTGACAGTGCGCACTCATGGCAACTTTATAGTGATGCCCCACTGGGAAATCAGGCCGCCAGCACCATGACCTGATATCCCACATTATCCTGACACTGAGCCAACCAGTCCTTGCCCTATCCTAATAATGCCGAGCGTCAGGCTGGGAAGCGACAAGTATCATTGGTTTGACTCGACCAGGATTCGAACCCACCAATTCATGGGTTCGGATTTACCAATCTCCCAAAACAGGAGACGGACGCTCTAGTCATTTCGGCCACCCCGTCTGGTATAATTATCATATGTTGCATCCCCATCACATACCCATCCATTATCATATCACATGACCTTGTGTCGGTCGGTACTGCCGAGGAGGCCTGTATATGCCAACAACGAGATCAAAGGTGTACTTGCCGCTGGGGGGGGGGGGCCCGCACCCGAATAAAGCGTCATGTTTTTCCCAACCTCAGCCTCCTCGTCTTATGTGCCCGTGAGCAATGATTAACTATGTGTCGAGACAGTTTTGAAGTTAAAAGATCGCAATTGCAAAAGATTGTGACGAGGACAGGTAAAATTCTAGATAAAACTAAAAGTCGAAGATATCGTTCTTCCTCAATTGGTGGAAATTGTTTTAGTGAACTATATAAGGTGTCATAGTCCTGCAACCTTCACTAAAAATAGTCACTTCTTGTTTTACATTGGGAGGCACCTTAGGAAGCATATATACACACACAGACATACACATACACATACCCACAGACAAACACACAGACCCCCATACACACACAAATCCACACAGACCCACACATATCCACATACAGACCCAGACACATGCAGACACACACGTACACATACCCACAGACAAACACACAGACCTGCATGCACACACAAATCCACAGACAGACCCACAGACACACATAGGTCCACATACAGACCCACAGACACATGCAGACACACACATACACAGACAAACACAGTCCTGCAGACACACACAGATCCAAAGACAGACCCACAGACACACACGCAGACACACATGTACACACACAGACAAACACACAGACCCACAGAGATCCTCATACAGACCCGCAGACACACATCATCATGCTGTCGGTCGCGATGCGACAAAGACTGCTTTCATTACTTGACTGCCGCTCTCCATTTCGCTCTCTGCTGTGAGAGTTGCGTCCATGAGTCGGTCTTAATGTCTCTAAGCTTCAGGTTTCTCTTGATGGTATCTTTGAACCGGAGACGGGGGCGCCCTCTCTTTCTGTAGCCAGAAGACAGTTGAGAATAGAGGATCTGCTTAGGTAGCCTGTCTGGTGACAACCTCATGAGGTGTCCAGTCCACCGGAGATTCTTTTTGATCAGAAGATCTTCCATAGAGGGCAACCCCATCCGTTCGAGTATTTCCTTATTCGTCACTTTGTCCTTCCAGGTTAGCCTACATTTCATGAAATCTGCCTGCAAAAGTGTTGAAGTGCTGCTGGCTTTTGCAAGTTACCAGCGGCACTCTCTTGGGGAGCAAATAGAGGTTTCACACCAGCAAGAACATGTCAAGACAGGCGCAAAACTATTTGTCCCTGCAGTGGCTGGTCGGGAGATGTTGGGAGTTCCATACATCAACCGCCCTTAATGCTGCCACAGTGACATGGTTTTCTGTTTAGGGTTTGCTCCCTTAGCCTTCGGTTCTGTCAAGGACCTGTACCACAAGGCAGTGGTTTAGAACTCTGCAAGGCAGGGGCGTCAAACTCCCTGAGGTATTGCTATACACACATACACACAGACAAACACACAGACAAACACACAGACCCGCAGACACATACGCACAGACAAACACACAGACCCACACAGATCCACATACAGACCCACACACAGACACATATAAACACACAGACAAACACACAGACCCGCAGACACACAAAGATCCACATACAGACCCACAGACACACGCAGACACATTCTGACACACACACAGACCCACACCCATGCTGACACACACACAGACCCCACACACGCACCTTATCGACCTTCCAGATACTGCGGTACTTCTTCCACTTGGTGAGGTAGCGCGTCAGGCTGGTGATGGTGTTCTTGATGTTGCCTTGGATGGTCTGCACCAACTCGATCACTTCGGGGTTCGCTGAGATGTCTGCGAAGAAGCTGAACACGTAGGGCTCGTCCGCGCCTGCAATCTTCTGAGGCAGAGTGTCATTGCACGTCCCGTTCATCCACCGCACAAACAGCTTCGCACTGCAACAGTAAGCCGGTAGGCGGCACCACCCAGTCAGTTGAGCCAAGCACAGTGCTGCCACTGGATTTTTACCACATAAAGTATTCATTTTTCTTTTTTATAAGTACTGTATTCTCGCGGGTTAACACCCTGGGCGTTTAAATTGGCAAACCACTGAAGTGGGGGTGGGCGTTTACCCACACACGGGAGCTTAAGGGGTGGGCGTTTATGAAATGTTGGCCAAGTGTGGGGTGGGCGTTAACCCACACCTGGGTGTTTGCCCACACCTCAGCGTTTAAGGGGTGGGCATTTACGAAATGTTGGCTAAGTGTGGGGTGGGCGTTAACCCACACATAGGCGTTAACCCGCGAGAATACGGTATCAAAATTGTATACTAACTATGGTTGCATGTAGATAGCCATTATAATATGGTTTCAGATGTGACCAAGAGAGAAAAGCGTGCGGAGACATAAACAGACAAAGAGCAGAACCGGTGAAAGAAAACAATTTTAAACCATACACAGAAAGGATGGAAAGTTGATTGCACCAGGGAACCTAGATAGGCTAATGGTTAGGACACTAGGCCCTGAATGGCAGAAGTGTGGGTTGGCACACGACTCCTGCAAAGCACATCTCTCAATCTCATCAAATTCCTAATTCTAAGTCTGAAGAGTTTTTAATTACCAGATTGGCAATTCTTTGGAGAAAAGTATAAAAAAGTATTTACACGTGAACAAAAGTAAGTAGTTTTTACTTGGAAAAAAAAAAAATTTCCAAAGAAGTATGAAGTGGCAGCACTGTAGACAAGCAGGACAGTCGAGTGAATTGACCCAAGTGAGTTGAGCATCTGCTTCCCGTTGCGGCACCTCGTGGAATTTCGAATCCCGGCCGAGTCAACCCAATGCCTAGGGCTCGGGATTGTGCATGTTATTCGTAACATGGGTAATTTACGGGCGGAGGCGCAACACTCCCCCATTGAGTTAACATAATGACAACTGCCGCCACCTATCGCATCCTGAATGAACTAGCCCTGCCGCCATCACAGTGCAGCTGACTAGAGGTTCAAACTTGAACTACACGAACCAGACCCTGGAGACGGAGGCCCCCCATTTTGCCGCCAAACTGTCACATGACCTCGCTTTCAAATTTCACCCCCCCCCCCCCCAACGGTTCACTTCTGCCACTGCCACCATCCAGTAAGGAATACAACCATCTTGCTTCACCCATCCACCCATACCTCATAAAAGACTTACGGGTAGGGTTCAGGGTTCTATTCCGGCACCCCACTTGAGCCTTTCATGACCACATTAGGGGGGTGGCTCACTAATGACTTGTACTGTATACCATACTGTTCTTCTCGCAAAAATAAAAAACCAACATATATGACTCTCCGCCTACGCCTTCGTAAATTACTAGGATAGGACAAGGAAAAGTGGAATGGGGAAGACCAATAACATTAACAGGGTCCATACACATATGAAGATATGGAATTTAAGGCTATTTCAAGGCTTTTAAAGGCCGTTTTTGATAGGAATTCAAGACTATTTTCATTTGGATCTCAGGAAAAAACAACAATGGCAAATGGCGATTTCAGACTAATTTAGATCAGTGGGGACAGTTTAATGGAATTCAAGGCTTTTCAAGACCAATTACCAAAAATACGTTAGATTCACAGCTTTCTAAGGCATTGAAATATGGCAAATAAAGTTCAAGACTTTCCGGACCCCGCGCGGACCCTGGAATTAAAGTTGCATAGTCTGATGATCTTGAATTTCTGACATTTTCTAAGATAAATATATTAGGCTGATCGTTATAATCTACCTTACTTTAGTTTGAAGTAACTTATTTTAAATGGCTATCTTTTGAGATATTGTGAAATGCAAACATACCAAATTTATTTTGGCAAGCATGCCAAAACTCTGACACCATAGCCTTCTGCAGTAACAGGTTCTATTAAATTAACTTAGTATTCCCTGTGGTGACAAATACTTAATAAGTGCACCAGTATATACCATATTCTCGCGGGTTAACACCCTCGGCATTTAAATTGGCAAATCACTGAAGTTGGCGGTGGGCGTTTACTCACACACAGGCGTTTAAGGGGTGGGCATTTAAGAAATATTGGCCAAGTTTGGGGGTGGGCCCACATATGGGCGTTAATCAAATCTTTTGTTTTTAGAAAATGTGATGCTTTCATCGGACTATGCAGCTTTAAGGAAGCATGGGTTTAATGCATTCAGTAATTCAGGGATGAAAATGGTCTCCGGCGGAAAAAAAACGAAAATACGGATATTCTCCCCATAGGTTTAGCATTGTCAGGGAAAAGCGGAAAGTTTCCGGTCTTATGATATTAGTGTATGCTGATGGTGCTGCAGCGTAAAACAATGTATTAGTATACACTTATAGGGCTGCGGCGTTTGAACAATGCATTAGTGTACACTTAATTATAGGGCTGCGGCATTTGAACAATGTATTAGTGTACACTTAATTATAGGGCTGCGGCGTTTGAACAATGTATCAATGTACACTTAATTATAGGGCTGCGGCGTTTGAACAATGTATTACTATTAGTGTACACTAATACATTGTTCAAACGCCGCAGCCCTAGTGTACACTAATACATTGTTCAAACGCCGCACCCCTATCCTACAATGTATTAGTGTACACTTATAGGGCTGCGGCGTTTGAACAATGTATTAGTGTACAGTTATAGGACTGCGGCGTTTGAACAATGTATTAGTGTACACTTATAGGGCTGCATCGTTTGAACAATGTATTGGTACACACTTATAGGGCTGCGGCATTTAAACAACATATTAGTGTACACTTATAGGGCTGCGGCGTTTGAACAATGTATTAGTGTACACTTATAGGACTGCGGAGTTTGAACAATGTATTAGTGTACACTTTTAGGGCTGCGGCGTTTGAACAATGTATTAGTGTACACTAGGGCTGCGGCTTTTGAACAACATATTAGTAGGGCCTAAACATTGATCGTGCTGCGGGATTGCAGTAGGGACCTACAGGAAAAATCCCGGAAATCCGCGAAATCGCGGAGATCTTTCATCCCTGATTGATTTACTAGGTGGATCATGAGGACACAGTTCAGCTCACCCCTCCACACAGTCACGGACAGACTGCAGTGTTAGCTTATACACCTCGTTGGCTGCTGGGTGTAGAACAACATCCGGTGCGGCCAGCAGTGTCTCCACGTGGAACAGCGCCTTGCTGGACGTCATGGACGTGTTGAACCACCGCAGATTGTTCAGCACCAACTGGAAAACACATCGTGATCATGATCATGATGACGATGATGATAATAAAATAATAGTAATAATAAAAATAATAATGAATACACATAATCTTTGTCCACAAGACAGAGACAACTATCCTGGCTTTGTATTCAATTCTGCTTCAGTAGGAATCAACTATAAAAATGTTGTGGAGGTGCCGATTCCAGCAGGCAATGTTTATCTTTATTGGCGTAAAGTTGATAAATTTGGGAGAGATTGCGAGAAGGAACATAAAAAACAAGATGGCTACAGACAGCTCTCAATTAGTCTATTAATCTACATGATTTCATCAATTATTCACCCCAAAAGTAGCGGGCTACAATAGATAAATATTTTAACAATATATTTAACACTTTATATTACAAAATCATGTGGTTATTTCCATAACCCAGGCTTCCAACACTTTTTTTCTAATGAGTGTCCTGCAAGAGTAACTATGAAATACAAGGTTCGTACACATGAGAAGATGTAGAATTCAAGGCTATTTCAAGTCTTTACAAGGTTATTTTTAATAGGAATTCAAGACTATTTTCATGGAATTCGGGGAAAAAAACCAGTGAAAGGCAATTCCGACTACTTTAGATCAGTGGGGACAGTTTAATGGAATTCAAGGCTTTTCAAGACTTATTTCTAGAATTAAGTGTAGGAAAAAATAAAAAGCGGAAGACTCTTACCAAGAAAATCCAAAAAAACTAACATAGATCACTAACCACAAACCATAATCTTAAAAAACACAGGCCGATAACTGCCCAGCATTGAAAACAAACTCGATCATCCGAGCTTATATGCTATGGACAGCATAAACACATCAAAAAACAAAAAAACAAAATTAGCCAAAGAATTACGCAAAATAGCTTAAATTCAACGCTTTTCAATGCCTTGAAATAAGGCAAATGAAGTTCCAAGACTTTTCAGGATTTTCCAGGCCCCGTACGGACCCTGGAAATAAGCTAGACGTACGTAGCCGTAGACTTACCTGGGTTAAGGAGCGGTAAATCTTGCGCTCCCAGTACGCGTAGTACTGAGCTAACTTGGGTGAGTGTCCAGTGTTGGTGTTGACCACGAGCCCCTCCATCTTTATTAGCAGGGGCCCGATGGCCGAGTACTTCCGGACGAGCGACTCCAAGTCACTGCCCCGCTCGTGCTCTATATACTCAAAGAACTCCTGCACAGAAGAGAGAGGAGGCTTAAGTCATTGTGGTTATTGTTAGTTCCCTTCCCCTCCCACGACCCCTGATTGTGACCTGAGATGTTGCCAGGACGTAAAACTCCAACAACTAACCAACTCATCCCCCCCCCCCCCCGCAAAGAAAAAAACACAACAAAGATACCCATATAATAACAGGGAGGTTTCTCGGCCGCGTTGAGCACCCCATGCTACTACAAAACTCTTCCCCTTCATATCACCAGCGATGCAGTCATACTAAACCAATAGTATCAACTTATCAACCAACACTAACCAATACTAAGGAAGAAAGGAAGACAAGTCACACAGATAGACAGTGAGGGTGTTGTGCTTTAATGACACCAACGCCTGCTCACCTACCAGTGACCCATCAACCTAACCCCTCACCTTCTACTGTCCACACTATAGCCGTGTTCACACGGGCAAAATCTAAAGCGATTCATCCAAGGCGAATCATATGAATCGATTTAGACGCCCGTTCACACGGGCAGGACTTGGGCCGGAAATCGATATCTGCGCATGAGCAAGTCCAGTCTGACCAGCGCCAGTTTTCGGTTAGGCGACGTCACCACGAGAGAGTGGGTTCGACCTAGATATGTATGTACTGAATCGTATTGGTTTGGAATGGTCAAAACTTCTGCTGGGCAGTGAAACCCTAAAAATAAATGATGAAAAAAAGATCTATGCCCAGCTAGCGGTTTCATAGACTAAATTATATAATATGCGCTTTTGATCGACCGGAAAGTGTGACCTCCTTAATCCGCCTCAGTGCGTCCACACGGGCAAAATAAATCGATTCACAGAAATCAACTCACGTAATCGACCTCCACAAGTGGTTTACAGTATTGGGATCACAGAAATCGATTCAGCCCTGTCTGGGATTCCTGCTCAAGAGTAGGTCTGTCTCACTCAAGAGCCAGGAGTAGAGTGATCCCTCTCCAGAGTGTCTGGAGAAGCTTCTTGAATAATTAATTAGAATGAGACCTGTGTGGCCATGATAGGCCAAGGGGGGGGGGGGGGTCAGGTGACCGGATCTCCCACAGCCAGCCAATCAGACACTCCCCTACAGACTGGCCAGTGCAATGCCCTAATATGGGGGGTTGCCACCCAAACCAGCCTGCAGGGTGTGGCTCTAAAGAATGTGGTATGGCTGGTGTGCTGGGCCCTGGGTCCGGTAGGGGCAGGTAGTTGTATACAGTTACAATTAGATATATATATGTATATACCAAAAATGTCCTTTTTCTCCAATTGCATTCTTTATGAATACATAGAGGAACATTTCATCAACATTGAACTGCTTCATATATAAGAACATCTCTTCATTCTTTAGACATCATGCATGAACATATATCTCACATAGTTTATATCACGTCATCATGTGAGTGGGGGGGCACCTTTTAGATTACATAACCTTCTCCCCACTCCAAGCCCAAGAATAATAATGCCCTCTGTCCATATATAATTCTTTACCGAAAATCCGTATATTTTTACACCCAGTATGTAATATGTATCCTCCCTGAAATGGAAAGAAATTCCATTTCAGAGCCTCTATAATCAGCGGTGAAAGTGGTCTCTGGGGAACAAAAGCGGAAATGCTGATATTCTCCCAAAGGTTTAGCATTGTCAGGGAATCGTGGAAAATTCCTGCAACTTGGGTTTCATACATATACGTTTGAAGCACGTATTAGTAGTATACGCTGATAGTGTTGCGCCATTTGAAGCACGTATTAGTAGTATACGCTGGTAGTGCTGTGGCGTTTCAAGCATGTATTAGTAGTATACGCTGACAGTGCTGCGGCGTCCGCACAAGGTATACACTTATACCTTTTAAGTTATAGCTACAGGAAATATCCCGGAAATCCGCGAAATCGCGGAGATCTTTCATCCCTGTATAATTCAAATTTTCCTGGGGGTTGGTTGTTGGCAACATCTAAGGTCATATCAGGACGGGTACCGACTTGTTAGTTAGTTGTTGGAATTTTACGTCCTTGAAACATCTACGGTCATATCAGGATGGGTACCGACTTGTGACAGTACACACTCATGACAACTTAATCGTGCTGCCCCACTGGGAGACCAGGCCGCCAGCACCATGACCTGATATCCCCCTCAGTCACATACATCTGGCTGGGAAGCAGCAAGTATCAATTTTGTAAGTCATTGGTTTGACTCGACCGGGAACCGAACTCCCGATCTTCCGCACGCGAGGCCCACGCTACCGATTCGCTACCACCGCGCCAGGCGCAAAAGAATCTGGTAATGGTGCTTGCACATACATACGGCCTAGCACCAACAAAAAGAAGAGTTGTTTCCAGTTGTGTGACTGACCTTATAAAGAGTTGCTGATGGTAAATTTGTATCTGATGAAATTAATATAGAATCAGCTTTGAAATCGGAGCCCGAATGCAGGTCAAGGGCCGTAAGGGAGGAGGGGGGGGGGGGGGGGGGGGAGGCGCGCATGCGCGCTTGGTGATGTGAGTGTCTCAGGCTTCCTCCGCCGGATCAACCACAATTCGGAATTATGGGCCAATCTTTAGAAATAAACCATTTCAGAACATACACAGACACACACAGACGCATACGCAGACACACAAACACACACTGACATTTACCTAAATGTCATCATAGTCAATGGATTCATGGTAAAAGAAGAGAAATTAATTTTGTTTAAATTCCTACATACCTTACTTTTTTGCTTGCCTGCAACCGGAAGCACATAAACAAAAATATATTTGAAGGCCTACCTTGCAGCTTGGCAGCTCATTGTTCTTCGGTCCGAGCGTCTTGAATAGGTTCGTCTGCTCGATGATTTCTAGTCGCTGGTCCATGTCCTGACCGTTCTTTTGGATCTGGTTCACGAGCGACTCAAACTTGGAAATTGCAGAGTCACACTTGTTGATAAACTCGCTGATACCGAGCGAGTTCCAGTTGAGTCGCTTGGAGCCGGGTCTGAGCACGCGCCGCAGGGTGCGCATGTGGTCCTCGAGCAGGGCGGCCTGCAACACCAGGAGCCAGGTCAGGTTTACCGTGAACTCTCCACCAACAGCCCACACGGCAAATAGCAACGGTACTGGGATTTGTTTTTGTGTGGGGGAAGGGGGATTTTTGTTGGGGATTTTTATTTTCAATTACAGGTCAGGCTTACCGTAAATTCTCCACCACCAGCTCACGCCGCAAACAGCAACCGTACTCGTTTTGGGGGGGGGGGGGGGGGGGGGGGGGGGGGGGGGGAGTGAGAGGGGTTGAGGCAGAGGGGCCAAGGGTTTTTTTTGTGGGGGAAGGGGGATTTTTGTTGGCGTTTATTTTTTAATTCCAGATCAGTCTTACCGTAAACTCTCCAATACTACCCAACTCATGATTTCATAAATTCATGATTTCATAGATAATAGGTTAACGCCGCTAAGAGCAACAGTACTCGGATTTGATTGGGTTGTTGTTTTTTTGTGTGGGAAGGGTGATCTTTGGTTATTTTGTTGTTCTAATGACAGGTCAGGGTTGTAGGTTTGTTTAATTAAAAAGAAATGACGGGGGACAGGGAGGGGTTATTTTTGGGTTGCAGGGTATGGGGCTGAGTGGTTGGTTAGTTAGTGGGGACTGCTTAACGCCGCGTCGGCAGCAAAGGCCCTAATGACAGCGAGAACTGTTCAGATCTTATTCTGTCACTTTTACAGAGAAAGCATACAGTCAAATATGTGTCCAGAGATACGTTTGAACTCAAAGGCTCACAATTATAATGACAACAAATTTGAAGCCAGGTAAAATACTAGATAAATTGGTGAAATTGTTTCAATGAACTATACCAGGCGGTATAGTCCTGACGCCCTCAAGAAAGCTAGGATCGCTTCTTGAGGGTCACTCCTATTTGCGCATGTTCTGCATACATTTCTAATGTGATCCATAGTACATTATATATAATATACATAGGACTCGCTGGGTATCATAGTTCTCTTGTATGAATGTATATATAGGAGAAGTATGATACCGAGCGAGTTCCAGTTGAGTCGCTTGGAGTCGACTCTGAGCATGCGCTGCAAGGTCCGTATATGGTCCTCGAGTAGCGAGGCCTGCAACACCAGGAGCCAGGTCAGGCTTACCATAAACTCTCCTCCACCAGCCTACGCCACAAACAGCAACAGTACTCAGGCTTGTTTTTGTGTGGGGGAAGGGGGATTTTCAGGGTCGGTACACATGTGAAGATATGGAATTCAAGACTTTTCAAGGCTGTATTTTGATAGGAATTCAAGACGATTTTCATTTGGATATAGTCCAAAATCGCCATTCCGAATGGCAATTTCAGACTTATTTAGATCATGCAGTGGGGACAGTTTAATGGAATTCAAGGCTTTTCAAGACTAATTACCAAAAATACGTTAAAGTCAAGGCTTTTCAAGGCCATGAAATGGGGCAAATGAAATTCAAGACTTTCAAGACTTTCCAGGCCCCGTATGGACCCTGATAATATTTTATTATCTGACGCGCATTCCTACACAGACTACTGCGTACTCACCTCAGCATTGTCCAGAGAGGCGAAAACCGAGTGGTATCGATTCAGCATCTGCTTCAGTCCGTCAACAACTTTGATGAATTTGTCTTCCTACAACAGACCAGAGTGAAATACTTGTGTAGTTAGATGATATCCTAAAAGACCTCATTGGATTAATGCGAATAAATAGCATGTATAAAGACCAATTACCAGCATAGGTGGTTTCAACCTTTGCATTTATGTACGAATAGATCTATGACATCTTTTAGCTGGTTTACATGCACAAGTTTCAAGGTCAGCTTATAAAAGTAATATATATATATGGCATAAGACATGATAGTGGGTAAGAGTTATATTCTCTTGCTAGAAGAATTAATGCCCCTTGCCTAAAAATGTTAACAAATTCAGCGGTACAGTGAGGGTAGATTTGGAGGCAGTTGACAAGCAAGCCGATAGG
This sequence comes from Branchipolynoe longqiensis, assembly GCA_030323885.1. Lineage (NCBI taxonomy): Eukaryota > Metazoa > Annelida > Polychaeta > Phyllodocida > Polynoidae > Branchipolynoe > Branchipolynoe longqiensis. The sequence continues at coordinate 49,920,458 of CM059195.1, read as the reverse complement.
TGGCGCCCCCCAACGGATCTGAGGTTAGCTAGGCTAGCTTAGTAGATGAGCTTGTCTCAAAAGGTGATAACTCTTTTTTTTTTTGTCTGGTGTAACGATTGACACAAAACAGCACAGAAACGGTTAGACTGAAAATACAAGGACATTTGCTTCAAATCAATATGTATTCTATTGGAAACACCATAAATCAGTTTATTCTGAGCAAATGCATAAGCAGATAGTATGTTGATCGTTACAATGGACAAAGTTTTGTCCCAAATTACTTATCACCTTTTGAGACAGGCTCAGATGATTAGATCAAGGTTCCTCCGGTCGATGACTGAGGGAGAAGTAAAGGCTGAGAGGCAGATGGAAGCTCCCGGCCTTATTATACTTGCATAATGGATTATACAGCATATATATTATATATATAATACCAAACAATGGTTAAATTTTAGGGTCGTTCTGATCACTACTCCTCTGTTAATCGGCACTGCAATGCGCATCATCGTACTTCACTGATGCTTCGCCATGTATGGGTTGTTAATACAATAATAGCTTGCGTTTATTTTGCCTAACGTGCACATTTCATATTAATTTTGATGGTTTTTTTACTAACTTTGGTCATTTCAACCAGAGTGACATCCATCTTGAGTCATGTAACCACGAGTGTTGTTAACTCCGCCATTAAATAGCGCCACCAATATGGTTTACCGCATAATAGTACAAATGGATTCCAGGAGAAGGCAGAACTATATTGAAACATGACCGTACACGAGTCCGGAATATAGCAGAGAATGTAAATATATATACAGTCTCTGAATAGTCAGAGACCGTGAATATATAATATGTAATGACAGTTCAACACAACATTGGTCCAGGGATTGATGCAGAGCCTAGCATTAACCTATGCACAAGATGGGTTAAAGCTAGTATATATATATTATACATACCTGAAGTGCAACATTCCTTGCCAACTCAGGGACAGAGAAGCCAAGCTGTTCAATGTATTTAGTCTCTGTGACGATTTCAGCCAGCGCAGGGTCAAAGTCAACGAAGAACTTCATTTCCTTACTTTGAGCTGTGGAAATAATTAAGTCAAATTAGTGGAACAACCGGCATCAGCCAAAGGTAGATGTGTACGCTTGAGAACACAAGCTCAGCATTGAATGTCAAAGATTCGAGGTGGGGGCGGGTGGGATAATTTGAATTTGAATGTTCAATGCTTAATGATCGAAAGATATTATAGACTCAACCAAGGACTTTGGGATGTAATATTTCCATCGCTAAATCTACAACAATATTTCGAGGCCGGCATTGCATGCACTCAGTTGATTGTGTTCTATTAAAACTAGCACAATTTTTAATTGGTTTCTGATAGGTTCTAAACAGTATCAGGCATAAACTATTTGTATACTCTATATTAATTCTTTTAAATTTAAAAACCTATTTTGACCCACTGTAAAATATGCCGATAATAAGCATTGGTGGGGGAATGCAAATGTTCTATTGTGAAACAGGTATACATGACCAGGTGCATGTGTTTATGTAGGTGCTGGTGGTGCTTGATTGATAGGTAAATAGACATAGTGGTGCTGGCAGGACTGTGTGTAAGGGGCACTCAGAGCCTACCCCCTCCCCCCTCTGATAGGATCACCACACTCAGGCTCAAGGCAGGTGGTGGCCAGGGCAGCCACACAGCTTGATGGTGTTGGACAGATCACTAGTAACCATGGGGACCAGGAATGCTGTATCCCCATTAATTGGTAGAGCTAGAAATGCTTGTTTCTCATTGGGAGAATGGGGTGGGGTGATACTCTATACTGAATGCATGTACCATATAAATAATAAACCAGGCGGCTTGACTCTCTCTTCTTTCACACCTTATACTCTTCCTTTCTCTTTGCCTGTATTGATTTCACTATAGCCTGCCTACACAATCACAGATTCTAGCAGTAGAATTTACACCATGTTACCCTTTGTTTTTCTTCACTATCAAAGAATCACATAAAGCCAAAAAGCAAATGGACTTAATCGTTTGCAACACTGAAAGCTAGAAGTTACACAAGACATGCAGCTATATTATGTGTACCTCACACAAAGCATATCGTGAGATAATTAAAGCATACAAGACATGCAGATATAAATACATTATATAAAGCATATAGTGGTATTGTATGTAAATCACTACAAGTTATATGATGTGTAAACAAAGCATGTAGTGTTATATGTAGATCATACCCCATGCCCCCACCTCTGCCAATTTGGATTTCCACCGCTGTGTATAACTTACAGCGTCATCAAAGGCCAGTTGCTCTCATACCATGTCTTTGTAGTGTGGGAGGTTAAAAATCCCTTGGGTCGGTAAAATGTAGGCTCGGGCTTTCTATCGACAAACTGTCTAATGGTGAAACAAGTCTATTCAGACTTATCCATGATAGGCAGTATAAATCTTCAAGAAAACAATTATACATGTACCTCATACATACGATGTGTACCACATAAAAAGTATGTAGTAGCATGAAATATAAATCATAGTTATACTATATATACCTCACAGAAAGCATGTAGTGATATAAAATAAGCTGAAAATATTTATCTCAAACAAAATGTGCAGTGATAGTACAGGAAGTGATATGATAATTATCCCTACAAAAGCATCAAGTGCTAGTTTGTTTGTTGTTTTAAGTCCTAGCAACATCTAGGGTCATATCAGTTTGTTTGTTTGTTGTTGTTTTACGTCCTAGCAACATCTAGGGTCATATCAGGACGGGTACCGACTTGTGACTGTGCACACTCATGACAACTTTATAGTGCTGCCCCACTGGGAGACCAGACCACCAGCACCATGACCTAATATCCCACTCAGTCACATTATCCTTACACTGAGCCAACCAGTCCTTTCCCTATCCTAATAATGCCGAGCGCCTGGCTAGGAAGCGATAAGTATCAATTTTTAAGTCATTGGTTTGACTCGACCAGGGTCTACCAACACGGGAGACGGACGCTCTAACTCATTCTGCCATCCCGTCTCCTCAAACATGGTATATATGTACCAGTGAGATATGTACCACAAACAAAGCATACAGTGATATGACATTTATCACACAAAGTGTGCAGTGATATGACATGCACCACACACAAGGTGTGCAGTGATATGACATGCACCACACACAAAGTGTGCAGTGATATGACTTGCATCACACACATCACACCGTCATGATGTGATATGACAACACTGTGCACAATGTGTGCAGTGATATATTACTGCACACACAATATGCCGTCTATTTCATCTACCACAAACAAAGTGGCAGTGATATGACATATGCCACACACAAAGCGTGCAGTAATAGCACATGCATCACACATCATACAGTGATATCAAATGTACCATACACAAAGCGTGCAGTGATATCACAGATATACCACACAAAGCAGGCAGGGATATTACATGTACCACACACAAAGCATGCAATGATATCACATGCACCACACACACAGCATATAGTGATGACACATGTACACACTTGTAAAGAGTGCAGTGATAGCACATGTATCACACACATCATACAGTGATATCACATGTACCACACACAAAACATGTAGTGATATTACATGTATCACACACATCATACAGTGATACCACATGTGTGATACAGTATATCATGCAAATGAAGTACAGCATGCAACATAGTCTATGGCCATTATACAAAACATGCAACCTCATCAACAGATACACGCACAGTTTAGTCACTTCGAGCATCACAAACAACCCTAGACAGGCCACACAAGTTTAGTCTGTACCTATGTTTATCTCCTGAGGTTGAGCGGGCGGAGCTTCGACTGCCATGTGAGAAACATATGAGTACCAGAGATTATGTACAGAGCTCTCACCTGGCTCTTAGCCACACAACATGGTCAAATCACCAATGAATCATTAGCATAGAATTGAGCCTTTCTGTATCTACTTTAGGAAATCTATTTCATTTCTAATTGCGAAAGAGAAAAGGCTATATATTAGTTTGGTTTTTACTGGTTTATTAATGTCACCTCAGCGGATTTTATTCATTGTATTTTAGACCATGTCTTTGTTTGTCTTCGTGACTCCAGAACACACAATTTCAATTTGGCTCATCAAAGTAAATTTCTGTCTTTAGAACAAATTTATACTGTAATTAAAATTTATTTTAAGAAGCCATCATATTTTAGTTTTTAACAACCTTTAGCACTGTAATATTATAGTAAAGAGAAATAATCAAGTCAATTTAATTTATTCAGTTAATTCTACCCGACACCTGTTATTTATGTTATTGAGTTTCTAACATGAACTACAATACCGCAAGATATATAAAAGATTTGCAATACACAATATAGATCACATGTTGGTCACTTAATCAAATATTCTTCCAATATCAATTATTCATAGTGAGACTGATAGCTTAACTTAAGCTGCATTATTTATTAAATACCATTTCATTTTCATCTTGAACCTGATGACATTAATGAGGGTATGGATGGATACAAAATAATTAAATAGAAATTCACCGACACAGGATTTACAAATGAAAGTGCGAATCGAGAAATTGGATTTGAAGTGAGTCAGATCCCAAACAGAAACTATCGCCAAAGTGCCATTGGTATTCTTCAATAAAGGAAATCAGAAAACAGGAGAAAAACAAATAATTAAAAGCTTAAAGAAGATCCAGTCATTTCAATTCGCATATCTGAAATGCTATGAGTATGTTTGTTGTGTGTTTGTAGTTTTACGTCCTAGCAACATCTAAGGTCATATCAGGACGGTTACCGACTTGTGACAGTGCACACTCATGGCAACTTTATAGTGCTGCCCCACTGGAAGACCAGGCCATCAGGACCATGACCTGATATCCCACTCAGTCACATTATCCTGGCACTGAGCCAACCAGTCCTTGCCATATCCTAATAATGCCGAGCGCCAGGCTAGGAAGCGACAAGTATAAATTTTTAAGTCATTGGTTTGACTCGACCAGGGTTCGAACCCACGACCCCACGATCTACCAACACGGGAGATCTCCAACACTTCCGGAGAGAGGTATTGAGAAAAAATGAGTTCTTGTAACTAATATGTCCTAGGAGCCTTGTTTTTAACTGATCTACTTAGTAATATATTTTACTATTTTTAACTAGCTATGTTATATGGTCATTCTGACATATTTCTTTGGAGGAAACCCGCTGCCACCACATAGGCTACTCTTTCCGATAAGCAGCAAGGGGTATTTTATATGCACTTTCCCAAAGACAGGACAGCACATACCACAGCCTTTGATGAACGAACCAGTTTTGGACCACTGGTTCTGTGTGGCTGTGGGAGGGACTAAGGTGGATTAGGTTTGTTTCTTGGTTTGGGGTTTTACGTCCTGGCTAGTTAGTGAGTGGTGATTGGACAGCACATACCACAGCCGTTGATAAACCAGTTGGGGACCACTGGTTGGAACGGAAAATAACCCAAACTGCAAATGGGTCCACTGAGCAGGATCGATCGGATGATCGACAGCTTCACAGGTGGACACTCTACCGCCTGAGCTACGTCCCGCTCCACACTGACACCCAATGCATGCGGGTGGTTCCCCCTTTAGGAAAGATGCACGAGTCAGTCAACAGTGGCCAATGTGACATCAAGTGAGGACAGCTTGGTCCCGCCAACACCCAGCATAAATCTGTAGATGTTTTTTTTTTAATTTGTTTTTTATTGAGGCTGTATTTATACTGTCCATAGCATATAAACCCGGGTACCCAGGCTTGTTTTCAATGCTGGCCAGTTGTAGTGTTGGTGTTATCTTACCACACAGTAGCTGCTGATAAGTTATTTGATTGCCTGCATTTCAGTAGCAGATAGATAATTGGTTGGTATGGTTACCAAAAATACTAACATAGGCATGTTAGTATTTTTGGATTTTCTTGGCATATATGTATTTTATTTTGTTCTACTCTTATTACTAGACTAGCCTACTCCTATTTACATATCACAGGCTTGTACGTAGCTGTGTGGTGTGTTATCTGGCTACTCTTGGCATGGTTACCTTCCATTGGGCGTCCCGCTGGTGGGCTGTGACATATCACATGCCCCTTTGCAGTGCAGCTTAGTGGGGTTTCCTAGCCTAGCCTTCTTCAATGCATGGGGTGTTGCTATGCAACTCAATGTTAGAATTACAAATATAAACAGACAAGACCAAGCTAGGAGCTGTTAATATAATTGCTGTTACCCTTTTAACACTTCTACAAGAAATATCAATCTACCCAGATTTAAAGTGCGAACAAAAAATGTAACGGATTTAAACGTAAATGAATATATTGAAAATTAAATATAGATATAAAAAATTGTCACTATTTGTATGGCGTGCTCCCAGATCCCACAACTAAACTAAACTATTTAAAGTATTTTAGTATAAAATAGTGCTGCTCATTTACATACTTATACTTCCATCACTGTCCTCAGAAATGCAGGATAAATAGTCTATGAACACAACCAATGCAGTTAGTCACAAAATTGAAAATTGAGTGAAATTGGAGCAAAGATGTATGGATTAAACTACTTTGCTACATAGCTACCGACAATTTATGCAATGCACCAGCATAATATTTAATTATGAGCATTTCTTCCTTTTTTTCCACCATTTCTTTTTCGGTCACATGCTTATGTGATCATGCTTATGTTTAGAAATGTATTCAACCGGTTGATTTGTTTGTTTGTTTGTTGTTGTTTTACATCCTAGCAACACCTAAGGTCATATCAGGATGGGTACCGACTTGTGACAGTACACACTCATTGCGATTTTATAGTGCTGCCCCACTGGGAAATCAGGCCGCTGGCACCATGACCCGATATCCCACTCAGTCACATTATCCTGACACTGAGCTAACCAGCCCTTGCCCTATCCTAATAATGCCGAGCACCAGGCTAGGAAGCGACAAGTATCAACTTTTAAGTCATTCAACCGGTTGAAGTCTTTCCAAGCTTGACTATACCCACAGTGAGTACAAAATATGCATCCTTCAATGTCAATCTTCAAACAAAGATCAAGTACTGTAAGGGGCCATCCAAAGTGTTCAACATGTTCACAGTCGTACAAAGAGTACGACAGGAGGGGGTAGGTGCTTGTAATGTATAACTTTTATGGTTTTCTAAAGTGTGGATCTGACATAAATCACTCAGAGTCATATCCTGTGATATAATCAGGGTCCGTACACATGTGAAGATATGGAATTCACTGCTATTTCCAGGCTTTTCCAGGCTGTTTTTCCATAGGAATTCAAGACTATTTTCATTTGGATTTAGTCCGAAATTGCCATTCCGAATGCCGATTTTGGGGACAGTTTAATGGAATTCAAGGCTTTTCGAGACTAATTACCCAAAATAGGTCAAATTCAAGGCTTTTAAAGGCCTTGAAATGGGGCAAATGAAGTTTCAAGACTTTCCAGGCCCCGTATGGAGCTTGTATAATGTTGATATGTATTCTATTTGTGTAGGGGTGGGGAGTGTGAGGGCGGGGGTCTGGAAAAGTAGTATCCTTGGTATGACCATGAAAATATTAAAAACTTTGGATGACCCCTAAAGCATTTAATAACAAAAATGTATTCATTTTAAGGAAAGTATTTGTAGTCAAAATACAATTGGTTAATTGGTTTTGGAGTTTTACGTCCTGGCAACATCCAAGGTCATATCAGGAGGGTAAATACAATTGGTTTTACAGATACTTTTCTTAGAATAAATACATGAAAAACCTTTTGTTTAAAGCAAGAAATTACAGCCGTGTTTGCGTGGTGGTTTTCTAAAAATGCTTTTCACTCGAATTTGAGTTAATTCGTTTAATTAAAAGTTTATCAACTTTAGATTTAATTAATTTAATTAATTAACGACGAGCAGAGATTCACACTCAACACACATGCTTTATTTGTGACATTCACTGGGCTTGGTTTCCTAATAGTTCAGCAACCATTTTCGCCATAGATAAATAATTTCAAAATTACCATGTAGCTTAATTCTGATATTAGCTTTATCACTGGGTATAACCGATGTTCGAACACTGCGCTCCACAGTATCCAGCCAGTTAGCAGTTCCTCGGAGCAGGCTTTGGGGATCGTGCTTTTAGTATTGCTGCCCCCGAGACTGTGGAATGCTCTGCCAGGATATATCACAGATTGTAAATCTGTTGGTGCTTTTAAAAATGGTCTTAAGACACATTTGTTTAAATCTGCTTTTAACTAGGTGAAATTTATTTTCCTGTGTATTTGTTTGTTATGTAAAGCGCCTGAGAACAGCTTGCTGGATAGGGCACTATATGAATGTTTGATTTATTATTTATTACAATGGAAATCACCATACACTATTTAGCTATTTTATAAATGCACACACATATATATATATATAAAATTTAAAAGCACAACCACATACACACACAGACATAATTGAGAACATATATAATTATATACAGGCATCACAGACATATAATTTGAAATTGTGATTTGGACTAGATTGGATGTTGAGTTGTTAGGCAAACAAGCATCAGGTTGTTCTGGGAGATTGAGCCAGAATCAAGAGCTACACCATATCAGACAAGGAAACGGAGAAAATAAACCACATGTAGAGTACCATCTTTGACGGAGGTGGACGGGTGTTCATCGTCAAACAACTCTCCTTCGATCATTATTGATATGCCACCATGGCCCTTTTCTTTGTCTTTTTCTTTAATCGACGATTATAATTGAATGAAAGTGAAATAATAATAAAAATGATTATTTAATACCGTTTACTAATACATGATTATGTACTTTAAATAGTTTACATCTTTTTAACAGTTTTTGCAATATAGCTGCAAGATTATTTAGGGTTTAGGTTATTTATCTATTATAGAGATCCTGCATAGGCCATTGAGACTGGAACTGTACTCTGACAAATACTCTGCGTTTTCAGTTTGTGTAACCGAATATGTGGAGGGAGGGTGTCACAATGGCTAGTGTGCAAGTGCAACGTAAAGGGGTTTCCCGATGTTTTCTGGTATACCCATGTCTGTCGGGAACCACATTTGGTCATGTGGGGAGCCATATTAGATCATGTGATGTAATGAGGGAATCCCACCAGTGATGTCATTCATATATTCGGAGTTTGTTTGTCGTGTCAGTGGATTATACCGAGCAACTTTAATAAGAACCAATAAAGGTTGTGGTTTTTTAACTACGGTTTAAGATAAATACTTCATCAGATTTGATATCTTTATCTCGTTTTATTATTATCAATTAATATTATCGCATAGATATCAAATTAATCTTTTAAAATATATATTAGGTATATAAAATTGTGCGACGAGTGACGAATAAGTATAGGAATGGGAAGTGCCAAAAGCCGCCATAGGTGGCGCCAGCATCGTGGTTTGCTGCGGGATCGTGGTTAGACCGCAGTGAATAATTAAACAATTTCCACACGGACGCCGACAGATAATATATCATGACGTTATTTATATTCGCATTAATAAATTCTAGTGTGAATATAATATTATATTGGTGATGGGGACATTTGAGCAAGGTGTGTTTTTTAGTTTTTTAAATAGTAATCATTCGGGACATGGTCCTTTTGTAGAATGAATTATAAGTGCATGCTTTAATAATACGTATCAGTTGCAGACCTTCGGTTTAAAAACTAACTAGCTAGGCTAGCTCTGCATCAATCCCTGGCCCAATATTGTGTTAAGGCGGTCACAATGATAATCTAGTCGAAGTGACCAAAGTTAGTATATAAAAAAACATGAAATTCAATTTTCTTTTGAAATTCAAAATTAATATGAAATGTGTACGTTAGACAATAAAAAACATACTATTAACAACCCATACGTGGCGAAGCATTAGTGGAGTATGATGATGCGCGTTGGCAGCACCGAATAACAGAGGAGTAGTGATCAGATTGACACCAAAACTTAACCACAGTTTGGTATTATATATATAATAAATCACGGTAAATCACAATCCTGAAAGGACTGAGTTTTATTCACTTTCCTAACGCAGCTGGTTTCTGTAGTGTTAAAGCTGCATAGTCGGTAAAAAACATTAACTTTTCGAAAGCAAAATAACACATCTAGATTTGAACCTACATAGAACGGAATACTAAGTCAATTTAATAGAAGCTTAAGAATACTAAGTCAATTTAATAGAACCTAAAGAATACTAAGTCAATTTAATAGAACCTAAAGAATACTAAGTCAATTTACTACAATATGTTCCTGCTGAAGGCTTTTCAGTGCTCCTCAGAGTTTTGACAAGCACGCCAAAATTAATTTATTAAGTTACTGCAAACCAAAGTACCATCGATTGTTCATGATGGTTCAACCTGCGATAGTTATCTATAAAATTAAATAAGTGCATCAGTTTCTAAGTAGAATCAAATCTAGAAAAAGTGTTTTTGTTTCGAAGAGTTTATGCTTTCATCGGATTATGCAGCTTTAAGCATTGAAAAACATGTTTAAATTAAACTGCTCTTTTTATTTTCCTAATTTAAAAAAAATACAATCTGAATAGCAGTGGTTTAGCGCAGGAAACATTATTTATTCAGAGGACTATCACATTTTTATCACTTTCTTATAACTGGTATTTAGACAAAAGAAAAACGGGTTAATTATCTTCCAATGGCGTTCTCTGTGGCGGAGTGGTTAGAGTGTCTGACTTTTTTCTAGGTCAGACTCCTAATCTGAGGGTCGGCGGTTCGATTCCCCGTGCCCCCAGCTCTGATAATTTGGATTTCCACCGCTGTGTATAACTTACAGCATCAGCAAAGGCTGGTTGCTCTCATACCATGTCTATGTGGTGTGGGAGGTTAAAAATCCCTTGGGTCGCTAAAAGTGTAGGCTTGGGCTTTCTATCGACCAGCAATGGAATGAGGAAGACCAGTCGTCTATGACTGAAATTTCCCCTGCTTAAACAACTAATGGACCCCAAAAAAAAATTTTTTTAAATGACCAACTTTATGAATAAACCGAAGGTCTACAGTTGAATATAAGAACCCCCACCCCCACCCCCAGACATATATAAAAGTACATGCAGTGTACTTACGAGCTGTTGGTTTAGCTTTAACTGGTATCAAAGGCACAAACATTTATTTATATCTAATAGGTGCCTTTAAATGTGTCATAATAGTGAGTGAATGGGGTTTCACATCCGAGCAATACCTCAAGTTATATCAGGCCGTGTGGCAGCCCCTGGTAGTAGTAGGTTGGTTTGGCGACTTTATAGTGCTGCCCCACTGAGACACCCCGAAGGTGGAACCAACAGATATTCCACCCAGTTACATTATCTTGGATGTTGAGCAAACCAGTCGTTGGCCGATTCTAGTAACTCCGAGCATGAAGACCGATAGGGACAAGTCAAATTTTAGTAAGTCGACCGGGGATCAAACCCACGACCTCCCCCTTCCCAACACGGGAAGCCAGAGCTCTATTGATTCGGCAATTCCGGATTAGCGATAAGAAATCTATCTCTGAAACATGCGGAGTGTCCACTAAAGTATCGGGATGTGTTCAGCATCTAGAAGCATTCAGTTCATATATGAATCAGAATATGAACCAACTAAGCTCAAACTACCAACTACTTTAGAAGCACCATTATTATTGTTGCATGATCTATTTTATAGCAACTACCTGACACATGCACTATAGGCGTATATGGCAGAGTTGCCAACCCTTACAGTTTCGCCGTAAGGTGTACAATATTTTATGTCCCCATAATCACCATACGCCGATCTTCCAGTTTTTCATTTAGTAATATTTATATCAATCTTATGGATTATTGCGTCCTAAATGCACCACAAGAGCATCCAAGATTTTAACATTTTTCTGAGGGAGTAGGTCTACCCTCAGACCCCCCCCCCCCCCAATATAACATCCCTTAAGATCTTCCGGCTTTTCATTTTCCAATGTTGGCAACCCTGATATGCATCTTAATAACGCGTCTCTTTGCCACCGCGATCACATTTAACGCAATGATTCTCTATCCGATAGTGGCGTCACCTTATTGAAAAGAAAAGCTATGATAATGTATCAAAGTGGCCGAAAACTCGGTTCAGCAAACAAACCCACACATGTTCTGTCCTTTTTCATTTGCAACGATAAAGTCTCATTTTCTGTGTATTACAGTAAATAAGACCTATTGCATCATTATCAACTACTTTCTAAACAAAGTTGTTTCCGGTTTCACCTGTCTCCTTTTAGAACTGGAACCATGGAAAAGTGTGTGTATGTGTCTGTCTGTCTGTGTGTCTGTCGGTCTCTCTGTTTGTCTGTCTGTCTCTGTGTATGTCTGTCTGTCTTGTGTCTGTCTGTGTCTGTATGTCTGTCTCTGTGTATGTCTGCCTATATGCGTGTCTCTGCGTCTGTCTGTCCGTGTGTGTCTCTGTCTGTGTCTGTCTATGTGTGTTTATGTCTGTGCTTATGTTTGTATGTATCTGTGTTTATGTGTGTGTTTATATGTGTATGTATCTATGCTTATGTGTGTTTATATGTGCATGTATCTCTCTTATGTGTGTATGTGTTTATGCGTGTGTTTATGTGTGTATGCATCTGTGTTTATGTGTGTGTTTATATGTCTATGTATATATGCTTATGTGTGTTTATATGTGTATGTATCTATGTTATGTGTGTACGTGTTTATGTGTGTATGTATCTGTGTTTATGTGTGTGTGTATGGGTGTATGTATCTGTGTTTATGTATGTGTTATGTGTGTTTATGTGTGTATGTATGTTTATGTGTGTGTTTATGTGTGTATGTATCTGTGTTTATGCGTGTATATGTGTGTGTATCTGTGTTTATATGTGCCGCCCTGCCCAACCCCACCCCACCCCACCCCACACAGACCCACACCCCATCTTACACTGTACAAACCACCACCTCGCCGAGTTAAGCTCAGGCTCTAGACTCACCTGGGTCGACTGGCTCTAAGGGCTCCATCTCGGACGCGTGGGAGGTGCCCTTGACGAGCAGGTTGCGCTTGAGGAGGGAGGGCAGGATGGCCTCCACGTTTTCCTTCCACTGCTCGTACAGCGCGTCCTCGTATGCCTTCATCTGCTTCGCCACACTCAGATACTTGGCACGAGCCTGGCACGCAAACAAACTGTCTGTAATGGCAACCTTCCCTCAAAACACCCAGGCCAAATAATTTAAATTAAATTAAAAATATAAAAATTGGTCATCGTCCTTTTGATCATAAAAATCAGGGTCGGGCGGTCAGGTTTTTTTTTGTTTCATTTTTTTTCCTTCTGGCATAGGACGTAAACTTTTAACAAATATGGTATTCCAATGAATAAAATATATTCTTGTTTTACTTTAGTAAAAAAGGTCATGCATGCTGTTTGCAGTGTAAAATTGCTGGCACAGGGCCATAAAATCCACAGTTTAATAACAAAAATGTGTTTGATCATCAGTGGGGACTGACATCTAATACATTCAGGGGAAGGGTGCCCCTTGAGCAGGAAAGCATGTGTAAGCCACGAGTGGCCAATATGACAGCGGCTAAGGATCACTTGCTCCCGCCGACCCCCCCCCCCCCACCCCACCCCCAACCCCAGCCCCCGGCATGAAACTAGTGGTTTCCCACAGACAGTTTAATTTCATGCAATTCGTTTAAATGTTTTCATCCCACTTGCGTTACCATTTGGATTTGATATGCGGGTGGTATTAGTGGTTTCAGATCAGAGTGGGGTATCAGACAAAATAAAAAGTCAGAGGAGTCGGAAAAGAGATACTCACAGCCTTTCCCTGTTCAGATGTCATCATTTCCTCCATGGTCTGGAAGCGGATGATGGTGTGTTTGATGCGGTGGAAGAGGGACTTCTCCCACGAGATGGCGCCAGCTACAGGCGGCTGGTTCTTGTGAAGTGGCGGGTTCTCGCGCATGTCCTTGAACAAGTGGTCCATTACGTCCACCTGTGGAGAGTGATTGGTTGGTTGGTTGTTGGAATTTATGTCCTGGCAACATCTTAGGTCATATCAGGTCAGGATGGGTACTGACTTGTGAGAGTGCACACTCATGGTGACTTTATAGTACTGCCCCACTAGGAAATCAGGCCGACAGAACCATGATCCAATATCCCACTCAGTCACATTATCCTGACATTGAGCTAACCAGTCCTTGCCCTATCTGATTAATGCCGAGCGCCAGGCTAGGAAGTGACAAGTATCAATTTTAAAGTCATTGGTTTGATTCGACCGGGAACCAACCCTCCACACGCAAGGCCGGCGCTCTACCGATTAGGCCACCACGCAAGGTCGAAGCTTGGAGCGTGAAGAGACTGGTCAACTGTGGCATCAATGAACTTTACAAGCTCTAGAAGTGCACACTGAGTCATTCTAATCAAACATGTTACTGTAAAGCTTATGGTGCCAGAGTTGTGGCAGGCTTGCCAAAATTAATTTATTATGTTTGCGCTTCAAATATCTCAAAAGTTAGCCATTCAAAATAAAGGTTACTTCAAAGGTTAAGTACCAGACGGGATGGTCGAATGAGTTAAAGCGTCCGTCTCCCATGTTGGTAGATTGTGGGTTCGAATCCTGGTCGAGTCAAGCCAATGACTTAAAAATTCATACTTGTTGCTTCCTAGCCAGGCGCTCGGCATTATTAGGATAGGGCAAGTGGAATGAGGAAGACCAGTCGTCTGCGACTGAAATTTCGCCTGCTTAAACAACTAATGTACCAAAAAAAAAAAAAAAAACGTACATTATAATACTAAATGTAGTATATTTATCTAAGTAAATCATAGTAACTTAAAACCATCGGACTATACAACCTTAAGTTTTTAATATGCAGGTTTACTCAGAACCAGCACTAGGAGTGTAAAGGGCGCATTCCATATACGCGTAATGCGAATGCGAATGCGACAAAAAATCGAAATGCCTTGAAACCTATGAGGTACATTCCATACACGCGTAATGCGAATGCGAATGCGTCAGAAATTCATTATCCCAATCGCTCCATGTAGCGATCGGTGCGTAATGCGTTATGCGTCAAGCTGGATGTGAATAGAAACCTGAGTCTGATGTGTCCATTAGTTTAACACCAGGAGAGGCGACTGAGCATTACGGAACAGTCTCACAGAGGGGTGCTAATTGGAAACACATGGTGAGCTGGGCACCAGGGAGACATACGGTTAGGGGAAAGCTAAAAATGCTACCATATGCACAGAAATATGAATACTTATCTATAATTTGGTTATAATAAAGGTAGGAACTCCCATGTGACATACAAAAAGTTACATAGATATACATGCAATATTTGGTCACATACAGAGCAGTATGGAGAATAATTGCTTATTTTTATTTTTTAAATATAGCCAGTCGTGCGCCACATAACGCATTAGGCGTATATGGAATGCTGGCATTCACATAACGCATAACGCATTACGCGTATATGGAATGCGCCCTTAATGGTGTGGTGAATCATGATTAATTCGCAAGGCTTGCTGTTGCTAAAACAACACTCTGCCTTAAACTATCTAGGTCAACCATGGAGTAACAATTCCCCAGTAAGTGGTGAGTCACCCCCCCCCCACATCCTCCCCCCCTCCTTCCACCTCTCCCTCACCGCAATGCCTCTGAGACATCAATAGTGTAGTAGTATAACTTGGCGTTATGCCATATAACCAAGGCCTGGTCAAGGCTACCCTCGTTGGGGGTCGATATGGGATTAATCAGAGTAGGACTGATTCTAACTAGTCACATACACAGGGTCCATACACAGGTGAAGATATGGAATTCAAAGCTATTTCAAGGCTTTTCAAGGCTTTTTTAAAAATAGGAATTCAAGACTATTTTCATTTTGATTTCATAGAGGGAAAAAGAATGGCGAATGCCGATTTTGGACTCATTTAGATCAGTGGGGACAGTTTAATTGAATTCAAGGATTTTCAAGACTAATTACCCAAAATAGGTTAAATTAAAGGCTTTTCAATGCCTTGAAATGGGGCAAATGAAGTTAATCAACTTTTCAGGCCCCGTACGGACCCTGCATACACCACTGCGTATTATCCTCAAAGTTTGTCTGTTGGGGTTTTACATCCTGACAACAGTCAAGATGGGTACCGAATTGTGACAGTGTGAATTCATGGCAACGTTATATTGCTGCCCTCACTAGGAGACTAGGCCACCGGCACAATGACCCGATTTCCCACTTATTCACATTAGCCTGACACTGAGCTAACCAGTCTTTTTCCTATCCTAGTAATGCAGAGTGCCAGACTAGGTAGTGACACATATCAATTTAGTAAGTTATTGGTTTGACTCAGCCAGGTTTTGAACTCCCAACCTTCCGCACGGGAAGCCTGTGCCAAGTGTGACTTGATGCTTTCTTATTATATTAACCAACAACATCGGTATGCAGGTATGCAGGTATTGCAATACCTCAGGGAGTTTGACGCCCCTGCCCTGCAGAGTTGTAAACCACTGCCTTGTGGTACAGGTTCTTGACCGAATCGAAGGCTAAGGGAGCAAACCCTGAACAGAAAACCATGTCACTGGGGCAGCATCAAGGGCGATTGATGTTTTGCGCCTGTCTGGACATGTTCTTGCGGGTGTGAAACCTCTATTTGCTCCCCGAGAGAGTGCCGCTGGTAACTTTCAAAAGCCAGCAGCACTTCAACACTTTTGCAGGCAGCTTTCATGAAATATTGAACTTCTGATCGAAAAGAATCTCCGGTGGACTGGGCACCTCATGAGGATGTCATCAGACAGGCTACCAAAGCAGATCATCTACTCTCAACTGTCTTCTGGTTACAGAAAGAGAGGGCGCCCTCCTCTCCGGTTCAAGGATACCATCAAGAGAAACCTGAAGCTGAGAGACATTAAGACCGACTCATTGACATCACTCTCACAGCAGAGAGCTAAATGGAAAGTGGTAGTCAAGTAATGAAAGCAGTCTTTGTTGCAACGTGACCAACAGCATGATGATGATGATGAACCAACAACAAATAAGAATTATTCAGAAAATCAGGGATCCCCTCCCCACACCCACCTTCTCCCACTTTATCTCTTCCCCTACTTTCTCTCATACAAGGTTCCCACTATACTCACTATACCCACACTACCCACCTCCCCACACACACCTCCTCAGACTTCATCTCTTCCTCCTCCTCTACCTTCTCTCATACAAGGTTCCCACTATACTCCAATACTATCACTACCCACCCCCCCCCACCCCCACATCCTGCCACTTCATCTCTTCCTCCTCCCCTCATACAAGATTCCCATTATACTCCAATACTATCACTACCCACCTCCCCACACCCACCGCCCCCCACTTCCAGCTGTTCCTCTAACTTCTCTCATACAAGGTTCCCACTATACTCACACTACCCACCTCCCCACACCCACCTCCCCACACCCACCTCCCCACACTTCATCTCTTTCTCCTACTCTACCTTCTCTCATACAAGGTTCCCACTATACTCACTATACCCACACTACCCACCTCCCCACACCCACCTCCTCCCACTTCATCTCTTCCTCCTCCTCCTCTACCTTCTCTCATACAAGGTTCCCACTATACTCCAATACTATCACTACCCACCTCCCCACACCCACCTCCCCCCACTTCCAGCTGTTCCTCTAACTTCTCTCATACAAGGTTCCCACTATACTCACTATACTCTCACTACCCACCTCCCCACACCCACCTCCCCACACTTCATCTCTTCCTCCTCCTCCTCTACCTTCTCTCATACAGGGTTCCCACTATACTCACTATACCCGCACTACCCACCTCCCCACACCCACCTCCCCACACTTCCAGCTGTTCCTCTAACTTCTCTCAGACAAGGTTCCCACTATACGCCAATACCCACACTACCCACCTCCCACTTCATCTCTTCCTCCTCCTCTACCTTCTCTCATACAAGGTTCTCACTATACGCCAATACTCTCACTACGCACCTCCCCACACCCACCACCTCCCACTTCATCTATTCCCCTACCTTCTCTCATACAAGGTTCCCACTATACTCCAATACCCACACCCACCTCCCCTCCCACTTCATTTCTTCCTCCTCCTCTACCTTCTCTTATACAAGGTTGCCACTATACGCCAATACTATCACTACCCACCTCCCCACACCCACCGCCCCCCACTTCCAGCTGTTCCTCTACCTTCTCTCATACAAGGTTCCCACTATACTCACTATACCCACCTCCAATAACTCCAATAACTCTCAGTATGCACCTCCCCCCTCCCCACACTTCCTCCCCCACCATCTTATACAAGGTTTACACTATAGTCCAGTACCTTCACTACCACTGCACCTGTTGAGTGAGCATGACTTATAAACAATTGGCAGCTCCCCAAATGCACCTCAGTGGAAATCACTCCTCCCCTCTTGGGAGGCTCACCCGACTAACACTTACAAACAATTCGCTGGGCGACATTAAATATTAAACCAACTTAGAAAATGGATTCAGTTTAAACTAGAATTAAGACACATTTGGAGAGGACTAGGTTAAACCAATCATTTGCCTTCTAATAACTAAAACTAATAATTTGTCTTCGCTTAACAAACATGATAAAAATAATTATATTAAGAGTATTTATGTTAATATCACAGAAACCAGATGATGATGACTTAGTAAAGCGCACTCTATCCGGTCTGCCAGAGATTGCGTGTAGTTCATTATTCATCGGTAGCTTGATTTCTATCGCAATTCCAGGTTAACGTTGCCTTCTGATACCAAGATAATGAAAGAATATAGAGTATATGGTAAAGATAATATTAAAATAGCCATTCCCTTCTCTACCATGTCATACTCCCACTCATCTCGTGGTCAACTAGTGCACAATTATCCCATCTACCAGCTGAAGTGAGCCTGGAAGAACCTCTAGTTAGATAGGCTGAGGTATTCATTAATCAATATCAACCTACTTACATTAACTATAGGCCCAACCTTGGTCGTAATGCTTGCATTGCGTTTGATTCGCGGCAGAGGAGGACCCCTCCCCATTTTTTTCTTTTCTTGAAGATTTATACTGCCTATCATGGATAAATCTGAATAGACTTGTTTTCACCATTAGACAGTTTGTTGATAGAAAGCCTGAGTCTACACTTTTACCGACCCAAGGGATTTTTAACCTCCCACACCACATAGACATGGTATGAGAGCAACCAGCCTTTGATGACGCTGTAAGTTATACACAGCGGTGGAAATCCAAATTGACAGAGTTGGGGGCACAGGGAATCGAACCACCGACCTTCAGATTAGGAGTCCGACCTCGAAAAAAGTCAGAGACTAACCACTCTGCTACAGGGAACTTCCCCCTCCGCCCACTGGCCTCCCCTTATAACGCGGTCTGCCGCTGCCTTCGCCACTCCGCCCCTTGCCTCCTCCAGCGACACTCACTTTTTCCCACCCACCCCTGCTTTTTTCTTCTGTTTTTCCTTTTCCTTTCTCTCTATAGGGTGGAGGGCTCTTTGGGGCTCTTCCTATCCCAGTGACTCTCCCCCTGATGACCTCGCCCATACCCGGCTGGTCCTGACATTTACTGACATTTCCACCATTTATTTTTACGTTATCCTAATTGTCATTGTATTTACATGTACCCCATATTACCTCATTGTTCTGATCATTTACTCCTCATTTTATCCTGAATAAAACCTTCGTCGCGTATCAGATTAATTGCCCTCAATATCACCTCTACACCCCAGTACCCTTCTATCAGTACACAACTTCTACCCAGCCACAGACACTTGCTATCCGGACCGCACTCTGCCCACACCTCTATCAATTCAATTCTTTTATTTTAACTCTGTGCAAGGTATGTTTACAATAAACTGAGGTGATACAATAAATGCATACAAATTCCTTACAGACAGAAAGGATCCCAGAAATGCGATGCTTATCTAGCTGGTCTCCATGATGTGAATGAACAAGTGATGACAATAACAAATTATTAAACTTAAGCTACATTTTTAACTAATGATTATGATGAGATACTGATGCGTCTCTTCAGTTAGTAAAAAACAAAGTAATGATAGGAATATTATATGGATATTGTGTCATGGATTCATGTACTTACATGCAGTATCAGTAGTTATTTTGCATGTATGTTAATAGGGGTAAATCTTATGTTCTTTGCCATAGCCACTTGATATTTTAAATTATGCGACTAGTTAATAACAACTATATCCTATTATATATATTCTTTACTGGTAATCGATTTAGTATGCATTGAGATAGCTTATCTTTAGTTTTTTATAGAAGTTTTTCAAAGTTTTAAGGTTTCGAATCTCTACTGGTATTGAGTTCCAGATATTGGTTCCTTGGTTTTCAGTTGTTATTTTGCCATATTTGTTTCTAGTGTGTTTGTGATGTATGTTATTTATCTGTCGTGTGTTATGGGAATGGACCTGATTGTTTTCTTTGAAGAGATTATCAAATATTTCAGGGAGGAGGCCATTCTTTTGCTTGTAAACAAATTTTGCAATGTATATTTTATAAATGTCAGTTACCATAAGTAAGTCCAGGTCTTTATGAAGTGATTTAGTTGGGGTGAGATAGTCTTTGCTAAACAATATTTTCAAGGCTCTGTTTTGTTGTGTCTGTACCTTTTTTAGGGTTGATAATTTGGCTCTCCCATACACCTCTATACCACACTGGATTTTGGAGTAAACGTATGCATAGTATAGTAATTTTTTATTTTCCTCTGATTACCCATCTTTACCCGCCCTTCATCGAAACCCTTGCTGCTGTCGACTGGATACAAGTGCCAACTACCGCTCAACTACCACCGGACCGAAGAGATTCTGGACCGCCTCAATGCTTCGCCATTACAACATTGTAAAGATGTCCCCAGCTTCTACAACACTCCCTACTGAAGTTAAATCTTCAACCAAAGATTGGGCCGATTTATCGGAGCCTCTCTATTAATGTTGCGGTTCTGTAACCAGGAACTGTCGTAAGGTTACAAACCACCCCCAAAGTCAAAGTCAAGTACACAACTTCTAGAAAGATGTCCAACTGTATATTCACACTCACCCTCACCCCTACTAACTATTGCCATGCTAGTCTAAATTCTAACATAGCTCAGCACCTATCTCATTCTTTACCTATTCATATAAAGAATTTTGCTTTGAATTATCTAGTAACTCTATATTGATATACCTTTCTTTAGTGCATAGGCCTAGTGACATCTGTTGTTAGGGTTCGAAGATCAGGCCCTCGAAATAAAACCGCCTGAACAAAAACAAAGTGTGCATAATAAGAAGACTAACTATTATATACACACATTATACCCTATAACAAACACAGGGATATAACATTCGATGATTCCATAGTAATTCTTTTTGAACAATACAGGAGTCGATGGCATAGTATTTCACTGAGGCAGCACAATAAACACTGCCATGAGTACGCACTGTCCAAGTAGGTACATGCCCTGATATGAATGATATTAGATGTTTCAACATCATAAAAGCCCAATAAACAAACAAACAAATCAATCAACAAATCCCGATATATTCCAACACAGCTTGTTGCTTTCTCACTTGCTCGCAGGCCTGCCTGGCTGCCATTTTTCCAGCCAGCCTGCTTGTTTGTCAGCCAGCTTTCCAGCCAGCCAGCTTTCCAGCCAGACTGCCTATTTGCCAATCAGCCTTCCAGCCAGCCTGTTTACCAACCAGCCTTCCAACCTGCCTGTTTGCCAACCAGCCTTCCAGCCAGTCTGCCTGTTTGCCAGCCAGCCTTCCAGCCAACCTGCCTGTTTGACAATCAGCCTTCCAGCCAGCCTGCATGTTTGCCAGTCAGCCTTCCAGCCAGCATGTTTGCCAACCAGCCTTCCAGCCAACCAGCCTGTTTGCCAGCCACTGATTCCATGGCCTACCACTGATTCCATGGCTTCAGTACTTCAGCTCCGATAACAAGATGTTGGAGATTTACCAGGCTTAAATGTTTGCCAGCCAGGCTTCCAGCCAGCCAGCCTGTTTGTCAGTCAGCCTTCCATCCAGCCTGTTTGCCAGCTAGCCTTCCAACCATCTAGCCAGCCATCCAACCAGCCAGCCAGCCAACTTGCCTCCCACCCATCCACCCACCCTTTTATCTAGCCTGCCAGGCAGCCAACCAGCTAGTCAACCAGCTAGCCAACCTGCCAGCCAACCTGCCAACCAACAACTCACCTCCTTTCCATACTGCAGCAGGATATCATTGAACTTCTTCATCATCTGCGAGTTGATGGCCTCACGTGACCGGATGTGCTTGAAGTTGAGGAGCATGTCGAACGCTCCCTCGGCAGACCGGAGGGTCTTGAAGGACTCATCGATGAAGTGTTTCGCCTCGCCCTCGATGGAGCCCACCTCACGGTGGAACCAGTCCATCACGTTCTTCCAGCCCAACTGGTGCTTGATGGAGAATGGGTCGAAGCTCACCTATGAGGGGAGGGGGGGGGGGGGGGGGGGGGGGGGGAGGGAGAGGAGAGAAGAAAATAAATCACTTGAAGCACAGGTAACGCACTTTGTTATTCAGCAATGTTCATTTGTTTGTTTTTTGTTGTTTTACGTCCTAGCAACATCTAAGGTCATATCAGGATTTGTTTGTTTGTTGTTTTTTTACGTCCTAGCAACATCTAAGGTCATATCAGGATGGGTACTGACTTGTGACAGTGCACACTCATGGCAAATTTATAGTGCTGTCCCACTGGGAAACCCAGACCGCCAGCACCATGATCTGAGATCCCACTCAGTCACATTATCCTGACACTGAGCACACCAGTCCTTGCTCTGTCCTAAGAATGCCGAGCGCCTGGCTAGGAAGCGACAAGTATCAATTTTAAAGTCATTGGTTTCACTCGACCAGGGCTCTAACTCATTCGGCCATCCCGTCTGGTCATACAAATATATTGGGAATATTGGGAATATAGGACTTTTCAATGATAGTTAACACTTCTTCAAGGACTTTTTGCCATACACGATTTACATTTTATTTAAGAAAAAGTGTTTGTTTATCACCAGCTGAAAATAGCTTAGGATTTCACTCAGTGTTTATTACAGATCTTTCAGTTTGCTCAGTTTCAAATTAAGTTCCTTCTCTATTTGTGCTACTTCATCTCCTTTTCATTTTGCTGTAGATCGAAGTGAATTTGCTTCGACAAAATACTTGTGAGCCATTTTCTTCTCGGTTTCACACTTTTGGAGGAGCCCGTCTTTTCTTTGATTCAAAACGACATACCGTATCTTATTTTACCTCAAACAAGAATTCAAGGATATTTGTAAATATTCATGTATTTTTCTCAAACAAATTCAAGGACTTTTCAAGGACAAAAGCTGATATTTCAAAATCCGAGGACTTTTCAAGGACTGGTTCGGTTTTCAAGGACTTTTCAAGGCCCGTGCAGACCCTGTATAGGGATGAAAGTGGTCTCCGGCAAAAACCGCAGAAATCAAACTGAGATTATAATACACTGACGGTGAATTTCACCAATAACGGTCGATTTCCCCCCATAGGATTAGCACTGTCAGGGAATCGCGGGAAAAATGCCGGAAGTCAGGTTTCAACTGTCCTTGTTGTGACTGTAATATCGCCCATATATAGCTATTTCTTGTTTGGATTACATCTAAGGTCATATATAAGAACAGGATTCGAACTAACCATGCAATTATTGTCATATAGGCCTACCACTGATTCCATGGCATTTCAGTAAATATACACATATATAAGTGTAGAAAAAGACCGATTTACCAAATGTTTCAAAGTATGTCCGCAATAGAGGGAGTGCACGTGACATCACTACTTAGCAATCAGCGGTTAGCGGGCTGCCATCTTGGATTACGAGCACCCTCCCTAGCCGTGTTGTGAATGCATGCAGATGCAGTAAAACAGTTTTCTTGTGTTCTGGGATGTTTACATCCAACGTGTTTACTTACAGCACTTTAGCAACAACTTCTGAGTCCAAACTGCTCAAAACAGTGACAATTAAACCAACAAATCTGTAAATAAGCACAGTGTAGGCAGTTGCAAGCCTTCTGTATGTCATCCAATATGGCCTCGTGACGTCATTACACCCCCTCTATGCCGTAATGACGTAATGAAAGACATAAAAATCGTAATGATTCCACAGAAATGGTAATTAAATGGCTGGCAGGTCTGCGCCATCTTCGTGGAAACATGCATGCAGGTTTACCAGGCTTAAAGGTGGTCTACTTACGTCTTCAATGGGTCTGACCAGAGCTGCAACCCGCTTCAGTACAACTTCAATCCGCTTGGGGTCTCCAGTTACCGACTTCAGCTCCGGTCCAAAGATGTTGTAGAATTCCTCCAGTACCTGTTAACAATGAACAGGAAAAGAGGAGTTTGTTTTATTTAACGACGCCTCTAGAGCGCATTGATTTTTATCATCGGCTATTGGATGTCAAACATGTGGTCATTCTGACATATTTCTTTGGGAGGAAACTCGTTGCTGCCGCCACATAGGCTACTCTTTCCGATAAGCAGCAAGGGGTCTTTCATATGCGCTTTCCCACAGACAGGACAGCACATACCATGGCCTTTGATGAACCAGTTGTGGACCACTAGTTGGAACCGAAAATAGCCCAAACTGCATATGTGTCCACTGAGCAGGATCAATAGGATGACCAACACCTTCACGCTACTGCCTCCCAGCTCCCCACAACGAACAGAAGCCATCCCATTAAATGCCGCTAATTACACACATAGGTTTGTTTGTCTTTGCTATTCGCAGCATAGATGGTGGTTGGTTGGAATTTTACGTACTGGCAACATCTAAGGTCATATCAGGATGGGGAGCTATTATGGCTAGAGATGGTCTCACCTGGGCTACATAGTGGAGGTCTTGGCAGATGGTTGACATATATTCTGTGCGCTCAAACAGACGCTTGCGGTCAAACTCCCACCGGGAGTCACGTCCAGAGGCTTCGATCTTGGCGCGCACTTCGAAGTAAGAGCTCTTCCACAAGTCGAGCATGTGCTTCGCCTCGATTGTCTTCGACTTGACCTCCTGTGGACCATCCCTGTCAGTGTCAGAAGTACCAGCAGAGGCTTTCAGTGGTTAGTTCTACCAAAGACCCTATAATACTAAGACAGCTCACTGCCTATCTCTCCCATGGTAATGTAAATTTTGCAGTGCCATCTTGTGGTAGGTTTCATCAGCCCGGCTGCTGGTTGGTGTTTCACATGTAAACACATACAATTGTATTATACATGATATAGGTAATTCAATTCAATTCAATTCAATTCTTTATTTCAGACTCAGGATTATGCTAGTTACATAATTCGGTCCATAGTAGGTAAGTATGAATACACATCAATATGAAATTGCTATGAACAAATACCCATCATCATCAGCATCATCATGGCCATCATCACACATCTTTCACATTCATATATACATTTATACATATAATATAGCAACTGTGTAATCAAGAGAACAGCCAGCGCACCAGGTGGTGGGTTTGATCATTTTGATTTCACAGTACAGGCTGAGTGAGCCGTCTTAGTGCTGTAGGGTCTTTGGTTCAACTGAACAGTTCTATGTGGTTACTTATGGCAGGACCTGTCTTACAATGGACAACTTTGCATTCAAATCCAATCAAAGATAAAAGCGGTATGTGACAAAAATCGCAGAAATCAAGCCTTGGTTATTACACGATGGCAAATTTCCATGAAAAACGTGGATTTTCGCTCGCCCATAGGATTCGCACTGTCAGGGAATCGCAGGAAAGAATGCCAGAAGTCAGATTTCAACTTAGCTTGTTGTGACTGTATTATTGCCCATACCTGACATTTTCTTGTTTTGGTTTTATGTTTGAACGAATCTATTGTCATATACATCCTGATTCTTTGCATTTTGTTTTACATTAATCAGTAAATATCAAAAATCGTGGAAATCGTGGAAAACCGCGAAATCGTGGAGATCTTTCATCCCTGACCAATAATGGTGCCCTTACATAGTGGGTGTCACAGGGTCCATACACAAGTGAAGATATGGAATTCAAGGCTATTTCAAGGCTGTTTTTTATAGGAATTCAAGACTATTTTCATTTGGATTTAGTCTGAAATTGCTATTCGGAATGCCGATTTTGGATTAATTTAGATCAGTGGGGGCAGTTTAATGTAATTCAAGGCTTTTCAAAACTAATTACCCAAAATAGGGGGATTAGGGGGCCGCCCAGGTTGGTCAATAAGAATTGATCTTATGAAAGAAGGTTTGCAAGGAGAGCCATCTAGCGTAAATAGTCAACAACTGAATCCACGACAGCCTTGTACCAGCTAGTATTACCAGCAAAACAGCCGGCTTCCCGGGAACAAGTCAAGCCCTTACCCGCCTATATAACACTAAATATTCTATTTCCGGATCTGCACAAGAATGACCGATTTCGTTATTAAAGACTAGAAAGTCCGCTAATCCGCGGAAAAATCACATCCATGCACATTGTAGATCTAGTCTGCTTGTTGTGGGTTGTGTAATTGCTTGTAGTGTGTTTAATTGTGTTCAGATAGATTTCATTCTTAGGCTTGGTTACTGTGCTACATCTCAGAAATATATGGATATACACAAAAATAATTCACGACAGAACTGAATATTACATATATAAAAGATATATATATTCATGCAATCAAATCGACTACAAGATATAGTGGATGAAGTAAAAGAAAAAGTGAGAGATGTGGCCTCAAAATGAATGTAAAGAAGACAAAATCCATGGTTGTCAGCAGAAAGGAATACAAACCAAGAGCAGAGATAAAAGTTAATGGTGTAATCTTGGAGCAGGTAGAGTCATTTGTGTATCTGGGCCATTTAATAACTAGTGATGGCGGATGTGAAAGAGAGATTAAACGGAGAATAAACATTGCCAAAACAACATTTCTAAAGATGCAGAAAGTACTAACATCTAGAGACATCAATATAAAAACAAGACTCCGACTGCTAAAATGCTATGTGTGGTCGACACTTTTATATTGCTGCGAGACATGGACTTTGAAGAAAGCAATAACAACAAAGCTCGAGGCATTTGAAATGTGGCAATACAGAAGAATGTTAAAAATTCCATGGACAGCAATGATAAGCAACGTGGAGGTCCTAACAAGAATGAAAATAAAGAGACAGATAATACAAACAATCAAAAACAGAAAAATTAAATACTTTGGCCACATGATACAACACCAGGAATCACAGAGAAGAATACTGGAAGGGAAGATAGAAGGGAAAAGACCAAGAGGGAGAAGGAGAACAACATGGATGGACAACATCACTGAGTGGACAACAATGAGCTATGCGGAATGCGTGAGAGGAACGAATGACAGGAAGAGATGGAGGTCCATTGCAGCCAACCTTCTTCGAGGAGACGGCACCCATTGATTGATTGATATATTCATGCATGGATACATACCACACATACATACCACACATACATACCACACATACATATATATATACATATATAGACACATACATCCAGTCTACATACAAATGTCCTGGGAGGGTGTTACACCAAAGAGGAACATCGTGTCTAAAATGGGACTAGAACCCATGATATTGCCAGTTTCGTTTACATTTCACCATTCAGTGATACAACAGTCATGACACTGAAATGAACACATGACGAACTATGAACACTGGGTAGGGCCTACACAACTACCCATTTCACCATTCAATAATACAACAGTCGTGACACTGAAATGAACACGTGAGGAGCTATGAACACCGTGTGCACAACTATCTACTTCGCCATTCAATAATACAACAGTCATGACACTGAAATGTACACGTGAGGAGCTATGAACACCGTGTGCACAACTACCTACTTCACCATTCAATAATACAACAGTCATGACACTGAAATGTACACGTGAGGAGTTATGAACACCGTGTGCACAACTACCTACTTCACCATTCAATAATACAACAGTCATGACACTGAAATGTACACGTGAGGAGCTATGAACACCGTGTGCACAACTACCTACTTCGCCATTCAATAATACAACAGTCATGACACTGAAATGTACACGTGAGGAGCTATGAACACCGTGTGCACAACTACCTACTTCGCCATTCAATAATACAACAGTCATGACACTGAAATGTACACGTGAGGAGCTATGAACACCGTGTGCACAACTACCTACTTCGCCATTCAATAATACAACAGTCATGACACTGAAATGTACACGTGAGGAGCTATGAACACCGTGTGCACAACTACCTACTTCGCCATTCAATAATACAACAGTCATGACACTGAAATGTACACAAGAGGAGTTATGAACAGTGCGTACACACAACAACCCAGGGCTTAATGAAATAAAAATAGTTATATTAATGGTTAGGGGAAATAAAGTAAGGTCTGCAGATGACAGCATTGCCATACATTTGCTATGATGTACGATACACCCAGCAAAATATATGACATGTAACTTTGTATATATTGTGGATTCCTACACCGTCAGATTCATTTCTGGTCTCTATGGAACATTGTATTAAAAATGTTGTGGCCAAATTATCAACAATCTTGGTGAATTGCACAACAACACTATAGTGACAGTCTCAAGCTCTTTGTTTAGATTTCGAACAGAATCGTCGATTTGGTTTTCTGAAGAATTCTTACCTCCTGATAGCAAACATGAAATATTAACACGATTAAAGGAATTTAATGCTACAAGTAAGATAAATGTTTAGTCTTAATCTTATTAATGTATGAAATGTTCAAAGTAAAATATAAAAGAATGTCTGCCCATATATATATTATATTATATTATAAAGAAATTTTGTCGGGATAATCTCAGCATCTGAAGGGTGATAAGGCAAGCACCTCAAGTTTTAATAGGAAATAAATTATACAATTTAATAGATAGTCTTTTCATCTGCCACTTTTTTTATTCTCTCAAATACAACGCTAATTCGGCAACGTAATGAATGACACAACAGAAGGGATGGGTTCTTCAAGCACAACATTAATTTAGCAAAACATTGCTAGGACAAAATAGAGATGATGCCCAGTCAAAAACTCTATTAATTTAGCTAAATGGTGTGACAAAACAAAGACGACCAAACACTACAGTAAGACTAGTAAGAGTTGCCTACAAAACATAAGGGGCGCCCAGTTAAAGATAAATTCAGCAATGCGCTATCATGGCAAAACAAAAGTAATGGCCAATCCATGGTGATGCTAATTCAACAATACGCTATTTTGACTAAATAGAAAGCCTGTCCAGTCGAACACTAGTTTGCAAAGCGTTTTTCTGACAAAATAGGAATGGATGGGCGGTCAAATACTGTGCTGCTGCGTAAAGCATGGTTCTGACAAAACAAAGTAATTCACTAAGCATTCTCTTTCCAAGATAGAAATGGATTGTTAGTCAAACACCATATTAATTCACAAAGCATTATCCTTCCAAAACAGAAAATGATGACTAGTTAAACACCACAGTTATTCACAAAGTGTTGTCTTGCCAAAACAAAAAGAAAGGATTGTTAGTCAAACATCATTAATCCAGAGTATTGTCCTGACCAAACAGAAATGGAATGTATGTCAAACACCATAGACATTTGTGTATCCCTGACCTGACAAAAACAGAAAGAAATTGGTAGTCAAACACCAGACTGATTCATAAAGTTATTTTCTTGACAAAAACAGAAAAGGATGGTCAAACACCAGGCTAATTCATAGTCTTGCCTTGAAAGAAAAGAAAAGAGGATAGTTAGTCAGACACCATGGTAATTTGCCAAACTTTGTCTTGCCAAATAGAACAGGATGGCCAATCAAACACCACAGTAAATCAACGAGGTGTTGTCTTGACAACAACACAGTCAAACACGATGTTAATTCAGTGATAATGTCATCTTGACATAACGGTAAAACACAGCACCACACCAATAGGGCTTTCCGGCCGGCCGAGATAATGTTAGGTGGTTCTCGTGTACTATCAGTCCACATTCTTTGTGTACTATCGGTAAGACCAGGGGACCATGCTAACAAGAACCCCGTCGGTGGAGGAGACCAGGGGACCAGACAACTCTGCATCTCAACACGATTCCTATTGCAGATATTCAGCGAAAAGAGGGAAACAGTCAACAATAAACAATACCCTTTCTCCTGATTCTTATTGTACACATGATCAAAATAAGTATAATTATGATACGTGTGACTATATTTAGCACAATTTTGGTTAGCATAGCGTACATAAATAAAGAATGATTCCGAGTGAACAGGTACGAACTGATAGTACACAAAGAATACGGGACTGATGGTACATGAGCGCCACCTAGCTTTATCTTGGCTGGCCGGCAAGCCCTATTGGGTGACGCGGTTACAATCAAACAGAGAGGACCAAAAAGCTGTTAACTCAAGCCGCTGGGACTCACTTATAGAGGTTCCTGGGAGTGATGACGCGTGCCACCCTCTCAGCCAGCTCCCAGGCGATGCGCTCCATGAGTGGCACCATGCGCTCATCATGGTTGTAGTGTCGCGAGATGATCCACACCATGCGCAGGGCGTTCATCATTGACGGCAGCGTGTCGATGACTACCTGGAAGGTGGCGCCATGTGTGATGTTCTTGAAGTGCCGCTCGAGTGTCGACAGGAAGCGCACATTGTCCTTGGCCTCCGTGTAGAACTTGTTGAGGTCCTGGCGGATATACTCCACCGAGTTGTCATTTTGCTGGAAGAGCTCGAGGATTTGGCGGACCTTGGGCAGCTTCAGCTGTTCGGAGAGCGCGCTCAGCGAAGCATTCCGCTCTCGCCAGTAGTCGATCTCCGCCAGAGGACCATTGCCCTGCGGCGTCTTCTTGGCGAGTGTTTCGAGTGCGATTGAGATCTGCTTGATCCACACGTGGCACACCTCCTCCACCTTCTCCATCAGCTCCTGGTTCTTGAGGTTCTCCATGACGGTCTCACCCAGCAAGATCTCGGGCACCTCGAGGCGAACCTGCGCGTAGGGAAGGAGGTTGGTTGGGTTTTTTTGGGTTGTTTTAACAAAAAAGTACATTAGTTGATTAATCGCGGACAATTGGTCATTCCACGGCTCCTTGCCATATCCTAGTAATGCCGAGCGCCAGGCTAGATAGCGACAAGTATAAATTTTTATGTTATTGGTTTGACTCGGCCAGGGTTCGAACCCACGACCGACCAGAATGGGAGGCAGACGCTCAACTCATTCAGCCATGCGTCTGGTTGTGGGAGTTTTACGTCATGGCAACATATAGGGTCATATCAGGATGGGTACTGACTTGTGACAGTGTGCGCGCCTGGTGACTTTATAGTGTTTGCTGCACTGTGAACCAGGCCACCAGTACCATGACCTGATATTCCACTCAGTCACATTATCCTGACACTGAGCCAACCAATCCTTGCCCTATCCTAATAATGTTGAATGCCTGGCTAGGAAGCGACAAGTATCAATTTTGAAGTCATTGGTTTGAATCGACCAAGGTTCGAACCTATGAATCCCACGATCTACCAAAACGGGAGACGGACGCTCTACTCATTCGGCCATCCCGTCTGGTGCGAAGGAGGTGACCAAGAGAAGTGAGTGAGGTGGTTAAGTGGATTAGGCATTAAGGCACAGCCAAGGCTGATTCCAAGTTGAAATAATAAAAATAGCTCACCGGCTTTAAAGTTGAGAGAGAGGTAGAGAGGGGAGAGAGGGGAGAGGGAGAGAGGGGAGAGAGGGGGAGAGAGGGAGAGAGGGGGAGAGGGGGAGAGAGGGGGAGAGGGGGAGAGGGGGGAGAGAGGGAGAGAGGGGAGAGGGGAGCGGGAGAGAGGGGAGGGAGGGATAGAGGGGAGAGGGGGAGAGAGGGAGAGGGAGTGGGGGGAGAGGGGACAGAGGGAGTGGGGGGAGAGGGAGTGGGGGAGGGGACAGATGGAGAGGGGGGAGGGGAGAGAGGAGAGAGGGGAAAGGGAGAGAGGGAAGAGAGGGAGAGAGAGAGGGGAATTAAAAGAAAAAGAGAAGAAAAAAAAAAGAAAAAAAAAGAAAGAGGGTGAGGGGAATTGGGGCGGGCTAAAAATGAGGTTACCCAAATTCATCGACCTGAGTGACGCTGTCACTGACTATTACTAAAATTACTTACCTCGCCTTCAATCTGCTGAATAGTGCGCGTGATGCTGTTTGCAAACTTCTGCATGTTGATGAGGAACTCATCTCGCAGCATCGCCTTGGCGGCAGAAATCTTCTCGGACTTGGGCTCCTCCTTCGGCTCGTCGCTGTCCTCCTGTAGGTCTATCTCCGTCGAGGTGCGGGATGTGGAAACCATGGAGGGCTCCGGAGCCGAGGCGGCCGGCTTAGTCTCGCCTTGTCGGTGTTGGTTGTAGGAGAGTAGCGGCATGTACACTTGGGAAATCACCTGCAGCAATTCAAATTTGATACTTCTTGGATGTTTCACACGCAGCAGTATGGCAGTTTAATATATTAAACAGGGTCCGTATACATGTGAAGATATCGAATTCGATGTTTTTCAACGCTGTTTTTTTAAATAGGAATTCAAGACAATTTTCATTTGGATTTAATCTGAAATCGCCATTCTGAATGCCGATTTCGGACTCATTTAGATCAGTGGGGACAGTTTAATGGAATTCAAGACTTTTCAAGACTAATTACCCAAATTAGGTTAAGCTTTTCAATGCATTCAAACGGAGCAAGACCTTTCAGGCCATGTAGGGACCCTGCATTTCACTTCAAATATCTCAAAAGTTAATCATTTAAAATAGAGTTCCTTCAAACTAAAGTAAGGTAGATTATAACAAAAACAATGTAGGACAAGATGCACCACTCAGTGCTTTCATATAGGAATTTCTTAAATAATCATGCAGTCGTGCCATCCCACTGCAAACAAGGTGCATTGCCTCATGTTGAAGTCAACATAATAATTCGGGGCACGAAAGCATATCACCAACACGCTGCCGACGCTTTCTCCTGACACCACCTTATGGGTAGAGACTGAACCCCACATTCCCACACCACCTAGCGCAAATTCCAGCCACCACCACGTGGAGCTGGCCCGAGCTGCTCACTTCTCCGCAGCATGGGAACCCGCATGGTGCGTGGAGCTGTCTCGCCTTTTCTCAGCCACCCCACCTACCCATCTGAAAGACCTAAGGGCTAGGGTTGAGTCCTGGTAGCCGACAGAATTATGATGATTAGACTGAACAAGACAATATACCTATGAGATACTTCGATTCATTCAAATAATAAAAACCCTTATTTATAAATCATATACTGTGCTTTCGCGTCACTGAATTGTCTTTGACCAGGTCTAATAGTAGTTTTCTTACTCAGACATAATCACAAATTTTATGTATGTATGGCACAGATTAAAGTGCCTAAAGTACTACTATACTAGTATGTTTGTAAAGTATGTTTGAAATAGTATACTATAATATTGTTCTCATTATTAATATTATGAGCTCATACATTATAATTGTTGTACATTATCTTTGATGGTGGAGCAGTCAGGGCGGGCTAGGGAAACTGTCCCGTTGTTTCAAAGGTAGAGAAGTCAGGATGGGCTATACTAGGGGACTTGTTTTTCTTAACACCAACACTACAGCTGGCCAGCATTGAAAACAAGCCTGAATACCCAGGCTTTTATGCTATGGACAGTATAAATACAGCCTCAATAAGAAAAGCATTTAAAATATTTTAAAATGCTGGCCAGTTGTAGTGTTGGTGTTATCTGACCACACAGTAGCTGCTGATAAGGTATTTGATTGCCTGCATTTCAGTAGCAGATATACAATTGGTTGGTATGGTTAGTAGGCTATGTTAGTTTGTTTGGATTTTCTTGGCATAAATGTATTATTTTATTTTGTTCTACTCTTATTACTAGACTAGCCTACTCCTATTTAGATATCATAGGCTTGTACGGAGCTGTGCAGTGTGTTATGTGGCTACTTTTGGCATGGTTACCTTCCATTGGGTGTCCAATCACCTTCTTTGCTGTATTTCAATGTATCATACATTGTCTTTGATTATAACAATCAATTTAATATATTTATCTATCTGCTTAATAGACCAACAAAAAAAACTAAAAATATTATAACCGCACTGCTGCGCGTGTAGAGCCTGTAGCAGTGTGCACTGACCTGCTCGAGCATGACGAGTGAGTGCCCGTTGAGGACGCCGATCTCGAAGAGTGACGGAAGCAGCTCGTTCGCCTCTTCCATGGAGCTGGGCAGGCTCACCATGTCGGGCGTGGTGCGCATGAAGAAGACCGAGTCCAGCTGGAACACAGCGTCGGGCAGGTGGCCATAGCACATGTACAGGTAGGCCTTGTCCACCTTGTGGACTTCGATGCGCTGAAAATGAGTTGTGCATAATTGGAATGACAGTGCGCGTCTTTTACGTGTTCTGAAAATGAGAGCGCTGCCACAATGGGTGAGCACCCTAAGTTGCAAATAATTGGGACGACCGTGTTTCGTTGGTTAATTAGGTGTTATGTGTTCTGAAAATGAGAGCATCGCCACGTTGGCACAACGTGCGAGCAAACTAAGTTGTCAATAATTGGAACGATAGAGTGTTTTGTTGGTTAATTAGGTCTTAGGTGTTTTGTAGCTTTTTTCTTTTCCTTGAACCAGAGACGAGCGCACCCTCTCTTTCTGTAACTAGAAGACAGTTGAGAATAGAGGATCTGCTTTGGTAGCCTGTCTGCCTTCATGATGCGACATCTGCTTTCAATCATGAGGCTAACCTGGAAGGACAAAGTGACAAATAAGGAAATACTCGAACGGACAGGGGTGCCCTCTATGGAAGATCTTCTGATCAAAAAGAATCTCCGGTGGACTGGACACCTCATGAGGATGTCATCAGACAAGCTACCAAAGCAGATCCTCTATTCTCAACTGTCTTCTAGTTACAGAAAGAGAGTGCGCCCTCGTCTCCGGTTCAAGGATACCATCAAGAGAAACCTGAAGCTGAGAGACACCGACTCATGGACATCACTCTCACAGCAGAGCGCTAAATGGAGAGCGGCAGTCAAGTAATGAAAGCAGTTTTTGTCGCATCGTAACCAAACAGCATGATGAGGTGTTTTGTAAATGAGACTGCTCCCACAATGGGTGAGCATAAGCCCTACTAAGTTGTTAATAATTGGAACCATAGTGTGTTTTGTTGGTTACTTATGTCTTACGTGTTCTGAAAATGAGACTGTCACCACAACTGGTGAGAATACTAAGTTGTGAATAATTTGGACGACTCGTGTTTTGTTGGTTAATTAGGTCTTACATGTTCTGGAAATGAGACCGCCTCCACAACAGTCGGACACACTAAGTTGTGAATAATTGGAATGATAGTGTGTTTTGTTGGTTGATTAGGTTTGTTTGTTTGTTGTTGTTTCACGTCCTAGCAACATCTAAGGTCATATCAGGACGGGTACCGACTTGTGACAGTGCGCATCATGGCGACTTTATAGTGCTGCCCCACTGGGAAAACCAGGCCGCCAGCACCATGACCTAATATCCCACTCAGTTACATTATCCTGACACTGAGCCAACCAGTCCCTGCCCTATCCTATAAATGCCGAGCGCCTGACTAGGAAGCAACAAGTATCAATTTGTAAGTCATTGGTTTGACTCGACCAAGGTTGGAACCCACGACCCCACGATCTATCAGCACGGGAGACTGGCGCTCTAACTCATTCGGCCATCCCGTCTGGTTCTTGATTAGGTCTTACGTGTTCTGAAAATGAGACTGCCGCCACAACTGGTGAGCACCGGCCCTACTAAGTTGTGCATATTTGGAAACACAGTGTTTTGTTGATTAATTAGTCCGTACACATTCTGGAAATGAGACTGCGGTCACAACGGACGAACACACTAAGTTGTGAATAAATGGAACCATGTGTTTTGTTGGTTGATTAGGTCTTATGTGGTCTGAAAACGAGACTGCTGCCAAAACGGGTGAGCACACTAAGTTGCAAATAATTGGAATGACAGATGAAGCGAGTAGTCCTACTTGTTTTAACAGTGGCTCTATTGTGTCAGATAACAATTCTTAACTTTAAGACAGATATCTTTACAATTTACTATCAAATATCATTAATTGAGCATGTCCTTTATTTAAGCACATATTCAACGAAATGCCTTTTTCAGTCTCGATACACTGAATATATATCACTGAATACACCATTGAATACATTACTGAATACATCACTGGATACATCATGAATACATGGCATGCGACCTTGCAAGAAGCTGAAATAAATAACAAGCCAGGTAGACATATCGGAAAGTCTAAACAGATGAGGGCTTTTGTACAGTTTAGTTCTGACCAATTCTAATTCTATTAATGCTAACTAGCAGAGAATTTGGTTTTAAATCAAATAAGGTCCTGCATATGGCTAATTTCCATCAAAACAAAGATGAATTCGAGTGGTTATTAAAGAAAAAATTAAAGAGTTGAATCAAAGACCCTATAATACTAAGACGGCTCACTCAGCCTGTATTGTGTAATCAAAATGATCAAACCCACAACTTGGTGCACTGGCTGTTCTCTTCGTTAAACAGGTGCTATATTATATGTATAAATGTATATATGAATGTGAAAGATGTGTGATGATGGCGATGCTGATGATGATGCTGATGATGATGGGTATTTGTTCATAGCAATTTCATATTGATGTGTATTCATACTTACCTATCTCATGTATAATATAATTGTATGTGTTTACATGTGAAACACCAACCAGCAGCCGGGCTGATCAAACCCACCACAACTGATCAAACCCACCACAAGGTGGCACTGCAAAATATACATTACCATTGGAGAGATAGGGAGTGAGCCGTCTTAGTATTATAGGGTCTTTGGTTGAATTCAAAGAAAGTGTGCATGTTTAGCAACTACATATCAGCCATTTCTTTTCGGTAGTCATACAGCTCAAATGGCTTGAAAGCTCTAAGGAATCTAGGGTGTTGAATCTGCAGGAAAGAAGATAAAAATGCTATTAATAAGAATACTTTATATACAATTGCAAAAAAGAGGAATTGGATATGGTGTTTTGGGGGATCAGTGTGGTTGTCATGTAGTACACACCAACGACCGTAATACCTCATGTGAAGTCCAAGTTACAATATCGCTAGATTCCCGATAGTGTCGATTAGCATACTGTACAATAACACAGCGTTACACCTTGTATTGTCGGTGTTGCCTGGCTTTCACAACACAACTGAATTGTGATCAGCCGACAGGCTGCCACAAGCTGAAAATTAAACACACATGTCCAGAGCCCCTTGCATTCTACGAAGCTACATGTCCCAGCACGAGATGACGAGTACCAAAACTCAGGCACATTAGAAAGAAACTATATATATATATAAATATAAAATATATATATATACATATCTGTCATATATATATATGTATATATGACATTTATATATACATATATGTCATATATACCTATGTCATATATATATACATATGAGCCTGTCTCAAAAGGTGCTAGCTCTTCGTTTTTTTGTCCATAGTAACGATTGACACAAAACAGCACAGAAACGGTTACACTGAAAACACAAGGACATTTGCTTCAAATCAATATGTATTCTAATGGGATTATGAAACACCATGTAAAAAAACAAATCACTTTATCCTGAGCAAATGCATAAGTAGATAGTGTGTTGATCGTTACTATGACAAAGTTTTGTCCCATATTGCTTAGCACCTTTTGAGACAGTCTCGTATGTATATATGTTATATATACATATGTATCTAGACATATATATATACACATATGTATAATATATATATGTCATATATACACATATATATACATATGTATATATGACATTTTACATAATGTGCCTGGAATATATCTAATTTATACACATATATATAAAAATTACGCACTAACAGCTGAAAGAAAAGAAAGCGATTGTAATGTACGGTGAGACGGTAGTAAAGGCGCTGTGGAGGTGGGGTGAGGTGAGGTGATATAAGCACGTGAGCAGAGCAGCATTCACATCTTGAGCAGTGAACATTATGTATACACACACATATATAAGTAGCAGGGATGAGAACAGGTCAGACCTAAAAAGGTGGGTCATTGCCCTAAAGTAGGGAAACCACCGATCGGCGGGGATTTCTCATACCTACATATAGCAGGGAGAGGAACAGGTCAGACCTAAAAGGTGGGTCATTGCCCAAAAATCGGGAAATCGCCGATCGGCGGGTATTTCTCATACCTTCATATAGCAGGGATGAGAACAGATCAGACCTAAAAAGGCGGGTCATTGCCCAAAAGTCGGGAAATCGCCGACCGGCATGGATTTCTCATAGCTTCATATAGGAGGGATGAGAACAGATCAGACCTAAAAAGGTGGGTCATTTCCCAAAAGTCGGGAAATCGCCAACCGGCGTGGATTTCTCATACCTTCATATAGCAGGGATGAGAACAGATCAGACCTAAAAAGGCGGGTCATTGCCCAAAAGTCGGGAAATCGCCGACCGGCGTGGATTTCTCATACCTTCATATAGCAGGGATGAGAACAGGTCAGACCTAAAAACCGCCGATAGGCGAGGTATACTCATCCCTGATAAATATATATATATGAACATGGTAAAATGAATAGATAGACAGAACTTTTCAGTGACGCCCAGCCTTGGTGTACCTTGATTGGGGTTTGTGGTGAAACTGGGCGAGAGACTGGCTTAGCCGTCATAGCTTTTGCCACCGCACGAAAAGAACGCTGAAAGAAATATTGGGTTACTCTTCCACACATCCCGATAGCCACCACACAGCCTGATCTCCCAGTTTTAGCTTCAGTTTGTTTTAATAATATGTTCCAGTGTGATAAACAAACAAAAAATGTGTACCAGTCAAAGTTAGTTTTTTTTTTTATGGATAGTTAAACATTATATACCTATGTATCTATATGAAAATTGATCAGTTGTATTCATTTCATGTAAATAGTCCAGCATTAATATAATAGTTTACATGCTTTCTTTCCATCTTAAAGTATGTGATTAAAATGCCAAGCCTTGATTAATAAGCCTATATAGTTATCCGTATTTATTATTTAATACAGCGAGGCAAAGGTTCGGTATATATAATAAAATTGATTTTAGAAATGAAAAATTGTGATATTAAAATATCGATAGTGTGAAATATATAATACATTAACAGTGTACTAGTCCAACAATATATAGGCCTAGCATCTAAATATTAAGCAACTAGTCTTCATATGGGACTATACCAAATGGCTTTTGCTACAAAGGTAGGCTATATAAAAATGTCTATACATTTCAAATTCATGCGAAAAGTTTTCTATGCGGGATTTGATTAAAATATGTTTCGCAAATAAATGAGTATAACCAAGATTCAAAAGAAAATTTCACAATATGAAGCGTTAATTTCTTTTAAAGCAAAAATAAGTAAATACTAATGTTCTATAGCTGCAAATTTAGTTAGTTGTTTTTTACCAACCACAAAAAGAAAGCGATGTGGAATATATGTATTTAAAACATCTAAATAATTAATTCCTACACTACACAATTATCTGATCCGTGATATGATGATATGGCTTAGAGAAAGCTCTAGACTGTAGTGTGGGAGGTTATTAATTTTGGGTGGTCTTACAACCGCCGGTGGTTTCGGGAGGACAACTTTGGTTAAGTCTATAGGCTCGCGTGGTGGGCGTTCAAACTCCCCAAACAGGGAAGCAATCAGTCCTATAAAGGCAGGGGACTGGCTGCTGGACTGCAAAGAGGAGGCAACACACACGCTATCTTTATCACGCTGGCTCGTTGATACATGACCAACATGTTCTGTTTAATTGTATACCTCAGAGATGACATAAATCAGAAACAATTATATTTCCCTTTGTCTTATGATATATATATATATATATAGAGAGAGAGAGAGAGAGAGAGAGAGAGCGAGAGAGGGGAGGAGGGGAGAGGGGTGAGAGGGTGGAGAGCGGGAGAGAGGGGAGGGGAGAGAGGGGGAGGGGAGAGATGGGAGGGAAGAGAGGGAAGGGGGGAGAGGGGAGGGCGAGAGTGGAGGGGAGAGAGGGGAGGGGAGAGGGGAGGTGGAGAGGGGAGGGGGAGAGGGGATGGGGAGAGAGAGGAGGGGGAGAGGGGGGAGGGGAGAGGGGAGGGGGAGAGAGTGGAGGGGGAGAGAGTGGAGGGGGAGAGAGTGGAGGGGAGAGAGTGGAGGGAGAGAGTGGAGGGGAGAGTGGAGGGAGAGAGTGGAGGGGAGAGGGGAGAGACGGGCAAGAGGAGAGAGGGGGAGAGGGAGGGAGAGGGGGAGGGAGAGGGAGAGGGGAGGGAGAGGGGAGGGAGAGGGGAGGGAGAGGGGAGGGAGAGAGAGGAGGGAGAGGGGGGGGGGTGAGAGCGGGAGTGAGAGCGGGGCAGAGATGCGATTAATTTCCAGCTGCATGATCAAGCACGTGAATGATCACATGGTCGATGATGTCACAGAAGTAGCCGTGCCTCAGAAAAAAATCCAAGATATACAAAGAGGGGCAGAGCTAGACAGATAGAGAGCTAGAGAGAGGGGGAGGGAGAGCTAGAGAGGGAGAGAAGGGAGGACAGAGGGAGAGAATGGAGGAGGAGGAGAGAGAGGGAGAGAAGGGAGAGAGA
Organism: Branchipolynoe longqiensis; assembly: GCA_030323885.1. Taxonomy (NCBI): domain Eukaryota; kingdom Metazoa; phylum Annelida; class Polychaeta; order Phyllodocida; family Polynoidae; genus Branchipolynoe; species Branchipolynoe longqiensis. The sequence continues at coordinate 49,879,907 of CM059195.1, read as the reverse complement.
GGGAGGAGAGAGAGAGGGGAAGAGAGAGAATGGAGGAGAGAGAGAAGGGAGGAGAGAGAGAAGGGAGGAGAGAGAGGGAGAGAAGGTAGGAGAGAGAGGGAGAGAAGGGAGGATAGAAGGGAGGAGAGAGAGGGAGAGAAGGTACGAGAGAGAGGGAGAGAAGGGAGGAGAGAAGGGAGGAGAGAGAAGGGAGGAGAGAGAGGGAGAGAAGGAAGGAGAGAGAGGGAGAGAAGGGAGGAGAGAGAGGGAGAGAAGGTAGGAGAGAGGGAGAGAAGGGAGGAGAGAAGGGAGGAGAGAGAGAGAGGGAGAGAAGGGAGGACAGGGGGAGATAATGGAGAGAATGGAGGAGAGAGAGAGGGAGAGAAGGGAGAGAGAGGGAGAGAAGGGAGCAGAGAGAGGGAGAGAAGGTAGGAGAGAGAGGGAGAGAAGGTGGGAGAGAGAGGGAGAGAAGGGAGGAGAGCGAGAGAGAGGGACAGAGAGAATGGAGGAGAGAGAGAAGGGGGGAGGAGAGAGAGAGAGAGAGAGAGAGAGCGAGATGGCTAGGGAGGGAGAGATTCACAATGCACTTAATTCTGAGACAGAACACCGGAGACAATTATATTTCCCTTTTTTTAAAAGAGCGATAAGAAGCGAAAATTACTGTGATTCTCAATGCATTCAATTATGAGTCAGAACATCCAATTCATGAGAGTCATCAATGGAATTAACACAAGTGTTTATTTTACAATTATCTGATTTACGATGTGATAGTGAATCAGACTTTTAAAAAGACATGGATTAAATAAGAAATTCAAAATTGATTGATTAACCAACCCCGTTTTTCATTTTGCTCTACATCATTCCACGATAGTATTGGAAATTAATTCATGTAACAATTATCTATTGCGGATCACTTAAACGATTGCTTTTCATAATTAAGGCATTAATCTATTGCTTAATAAAAATATCGTTTGACATAGCATGCACATGAAGAAAATCACATCAAGTGTTGAGACCTACTGAAATAACCTGAGCACAATCTAACATGCTTGATATATAATATATTGCTAAGTGACACTTCTAACAGATAATTGAAAAGCTCTTTGTTCTGTCCAATTATCTTCGCAATGAGTTAGCTACACATCTTACACTACGCACATATTTACAAGTCATGAATAAACACAGTCTCAAACAGTTTACATATATAAGCTAGTCTCTTCTATTCGGATAATACTTATAACCACTTCCTGGCAGGTTTAATTAGTTGCAAATCTTCAAAAGAAATTTAAAAAGAATTATTTTAAAAGCTAAAAACATCACAACATATCGTGAGGCTATTCTTTAAATAGGATTTTAATTGACGACGCAACACAGAATATATCTTTTTATTTAATCCTTTTAAGAATAGTGTTACCGATTGTGTATGTGAAATCGGTACATTGCGACTTTTCTTCAATGACTCTATATCATCAATAAATAAAATGATAGAAAAAGATTCACGGGATTCGTCAATATTTATTATTAGCACATGTGTGTAGCAAGTATTTTCGGGTGAGGAACACGTTGAGGTAATGAATATATTACGAACACGGTGATGCAAACACTGTGATTCTATTGTCACATGCCACATTAATTGTAAATCTACCTTGAAACTTCGTCGCTTTGGTGGTTCAAGAGTCGGCTTATATATGTGGAAGATGGTAAAATGTTTAAGATACAGAGCGAATAATGGTGTAAACACTACTGCAGTGGTGATTGAGTTACAGACAGATGCCATTATGCAACTATTCGATTCAGCGTCAATAACAAGGGATGATAGTGGTTTCAGGCAATCAAGCCGAGATTATTATCCGGGCAGCAAATTTCCGTCCTAGAGGCTAGCTACCGTACCCCCCATCACATATAAAAAAATGGGCCCAGGCTGTGAAAAAAAACGGAAATCCGCTTAAAAACGGAAAAATATCATCCCTGACAATATAGAATAACTTTACAAATATTTGCTATGAATGAGTTAAGGATTTTCACTGATCAGATGAAATGTAGCTGCTTATGCCTCTCATCATCTGGACCCCCCCCCCCGCCTTCCTCAAATCAACCGATCAATCAATTAATATTAGTTATGCCAATTGCATATTCGAATTCGGGTTTTTTTTTTTTTTTTAAATCACCAATCAATAACAATTTGACAGCATTTTGAGAAATTAAATTAAATGCACACGAAGACTGCAGCTCAGGCCAAATATAAAAAGAAATTGGTAATCGTCCTCGCCCGTGCCTAGAAAAATCGCCCGCCCCTGATTAAACAAAAAATTCATTTTCATTCAAACTTTAAAATGCGTCAGTCTAGCAGCAATTCAACTTTTCGTAAGCACTTCACAATCTGTGCAACATAGTTTAAAAAATCTTTGGTAAATAAAAGTATTCATACATTTTGTTTGTCAGTGCCGTAGCACTGGTCTACCGACCGTAAGGTATGTAGATATGAGGCATGTGATTGGGTGCAGGGAAAAAAACCTGAAGATTTTTTTTTAGGTTATCGTGGGGACACACAGCATCCCACTGAGTCGCGAGAGGGATGCAAATAGTGTATTTCAGAGGTGTTTTAGCGGCCAGGGAAAAAAACGGAATTTAAAAAAAAAACGGAATTTAAAAAAAAAACGGATATTCAATTTCAGCGTGCAGGAAAAAAACCCGGAATTCCGGAGAAATCACATACCTGAGATATTTAAACAACATTTCTTTATATGGAAATTGAAGTGTGAAGTAAATCATGAAACTAAAGTGTACACAATGCAATAAGTAACATACCATATCTTACTCAAGTTACAACTTATATATTACGTCTATGTCACATGCCAGAAAAATACAATATAAAAACCGCCCGCCCAACCCTGATTTGTGTGACCAAAAGAATGATCACCAAATTTTTAACAAAAATGTATTTGGCCTTATGTTGTGTGCTTTCTGTGTAAATCTAGCGGATTCCTACCGTTTTGCGTGTTGGTAATGGACTTTCAGCGTCCCCTTCACGATTTTCTGCGTCATTGTCACCCTCCTCCACTAGGGGACTGACCGGAGCGTCCACCACTTCAGCGGCTGCGCCCTTCTTTTTCTTTTTCTCTGTCAAGGTTGAAAAGAAAAGTACACACACACAATCTTAGATTCGGTTATTTATCTTTCCTTTTCCTTCTTTAACACATTTTTTGTTAATACATTTTTTTTTTTAAAGAAGATTGAAACGCGTACGCCTGAAAATGAATGGTGTGTATGTTATTAGTATGGAATTATATTATTAGTATAATTTTGTATGCTATTATTATGGTATCTATGTTAGTAGTGTGATATGTATGTTATTAGTGTGTGATATGTATGTTGTCAGAATGGTATGTATATTATCAATGTATGTCACTGGTATATGTATGTTGCTAGTATGGTATTGTTATTGATACGGTATTGTTATTAGTAGGCTATGTATGTTATTAGTATGCTTGTATGTTATTAGTATACTATTATGTTATTAGTACGCTATGTATGTTATTAGTATACTATGTATGTTATTAGTATGCGGTGTATGTTATTAGTATGCTGTGTATATTAGAACATGCCTGTTATCAGTATACTATGTACATTAATATGACATGCATGTCATTAATTTGTATGTTGTGCATGTTATTAGTATATACATGTATGCTGCAAGTTATTAGTATTCTGTCAGTAGTTTACTGTGTAGGTTATTACTATGCTATGTGTGTCATTAGTATGCTGTGCATGTCATTAGTATGCTCTGTATGTTATTAGTAAGTGTACGTTAAGAGTAATGTATGTTATTAGCATATAAATATTAGTAGCATGTGCATGTATTAGTATTGTAATAGTCTGCACTGAGCTCTCAGCCAAGGACCGGCATAGACAGATAGGCGTGGGCAGTGTGGTGACATCAGGGAGTCTAGGTGGTGTAATGGTTAACACACTGGCCCGGAATGCAAAGAGATGTGGGTTCGAGTCCCACTCTAGGCACAATATTTCCCATTTTCCTCACCCCCCCCCCCCCATGACACTGGTTGCCGTGACCATGATCCTGTAGAAGCTACGCGCTGTACAGTTGTTGAACCTACCCTGTGTATGTATATATATGTAAGTGCATTGTCTGCATGTATGTAATTGTAAGCATTAACTCTCAGGCAAGGAGCCGCATAAATAGACATGTAGACGGTGGTAGGGTGGTGACATGAGGGAGCCTAGGTGCTGTGATGGTTAGCACACTGGCCCGGAATGAAAAGAGATGTGGGTTCGAGTCCCGCTCTAGGTGCAATATTTCCCGTTATCATCAACCACCACGACAGTAGGTTATATATGTTATTAGTATGTTTGATGTCATTAGTAGGTTATGTGTTATTAGTAGGTTATGTGTGTTATTAGTATGGTATGCATGTGATTTCTATGCTATATTTGTGTTTAGTATGCAATGTATATTATGCTGGTAGTATTGTCCTTTATGTACTGCATGAGTGGAAGCATACATGTAAGAATGAATCATCTCATTCCAATGTGAACAAGGTCAATGTGCATGATAGTAGGGTGCATTCCCAGCATTTAAATTATGACGGAAAATAGACTAAATAAACTAAACATTAAAGTCGCCGGTTATACCTCACCCAGATACAAACGAATCCAGCATCAAAAGCTTTCCAAATATACCTTTGCTTAGTTTGTTCAGTTCATGCCACTGAACATGTGGGAGGAGAGTTGAGGTCTGTGATTGATGTATAAATGATATCATAGGTGGGATTCCCTCATCACATGACCTAAAGGGGTTCCCCACACACAGGGGAAGCCATGGCAACCATCAAGATGGCAGCCACAGAAAGTTCTCAATTCAACTTTTAAAGTCTATTAATCTACATGATTTAATCAATTATTCACACAAAAAGTAGCTGGTTATGATAAATAAACATTTGAACTTTATATTTATTATTTTAGATTGCAATTTCTAACATTTATTTCTCTACATGGTTGTCTAAAAGTGTCAGTGCTGCTGGACTAAATAAAACACAACAGAAGCAAGCAATGTCAGCACTCCCCCCCCCCCCCCACATATGTAGTTGCATAAACTGAAATCAGGAAAACGAATGCTTGGAGAGCATTTGTCAGAGTACGGGTCGCCTCTCAGTGACCTATAGCTGGTCCCTTTAAGAGAAAATGTTGACAACTCAAATAGGCTATATATGATAGCTTAGATCACTGTGAACGCAAACCTTGTGGATGGATATAATTTTTACAATGCATTGAATTGGATTTACTAGCTTAAGTTATTCTTAATAATTCATCAAGAAAATTACATATCAAACATGGATCATTATATGGAAAGAAATTGATATCTATTTCTTTTCAAGCTTAAAAGCCACAAAAATGACTATATACTACTATACTAGAGACAAATGTGCAAATTTATCGGAATCAATATTTATAGAAGCGATTCAGAGCTGTAGCAAAATTACGGCGCAAAATCGAAAAGTTAAGACTATTTAAAAGAAAGGACATTTAAAACTTCCTTACAAGCAATTTCAAGATTTTTTTGACAAATAATTGTCTTCTCTATTAGCAGTAGCCTCAATTAGTGTATGTCTTAATGATAAGGGTCATGTCTTGTTATGTGTCAGAAATGGTTACCATTCAATCAATGACCACGCGACTTGGTTTAGTTAGCTTTTCCAATTTCAACCAACTTTGTACAAAGCCATTATCTGCTACACGAAAGGCAGCATGACCTTGAAATAGGACCAGTCAAATAGAAATAGAATTCGACACTTTTTCAAGATCTGGTTCGGACAAAGTGTGTATAAGTGTACATATATATATATATATACATATACATATATATATATGTATATATATATATATATATGTATATATGTATATATATGTATATATATATATATATATGAAGAGTTCAGGCGCAAAGCCATCATGTAAACACCAATCCCAAAATTGAGATAAACACTGGGATCAACCCTTCAAAAAGTTCATATTTTTACATTCCTATTTTTTTTTTGTTCATCGCTGCATAATCATCACCCCACAAGAAAGGTGCAATTAGTGAGAATTAAAATTAGCTTCTTGCAAAAATCTTTCATTTTAATTAAACTTTTGGATTAGCGTTTACAGGGTTTTGTGCCTGAACTCTTCATATATATACATATATATATACACATATGTATACATATATATTCCCTGAATAATTAAACCGGAAGGGAGGGGAAGCCCTGCGTCCCCTTTCACCGGTATATATGGATATATACTGTGTATATATATATACACACACATATACACACATATATATATACATACACATAATATATTTAAATCGACAAAATACATGGGAATGTGCTTAAAATTTAATTGTATGGCGCTAGTTCAAGGAGATGCGGAACAGAGGGTTACAGTAGCACCTGTCTTCAATGGACAACTCTGCATCCAGACATTCAAGGAACAATCAAACGTGACAAATTAAGACAGTCCAAATATTGATCAATCATACACACATGGCAGGGGTTCGCTGATCACAGGGGTCGCTGAAGACAGGCACTACTGTACATGAATGGAATAACTTAGATTTATGAGCGATTGGGTTTCAATAGCATAGCCGGCTTCAGGAAAGGGGGAGAGGAGTGGATTGCGATGACACAGATGCGGGTAGTAGAGTCTTTATGGGAGCAAGGATTTTATATATAAGGATGGCAAAGCGAGGCTGGTTAAGGCTAACCCAGCGTGCAATCTGAAAATACGGCCGCCATATTGGAAGCGTGATAATGAGCGATAATAGGGGCAACATCAAAACCTTGCTAGTGCTACCACTACTAGTACTAGTAATTGGGATTCAAACTTTATTTGCTTTGTTTAGATTCATTCCGAAGTCGAGAGCAAAGTATACAGGATGAACGTACAGAATAGCTATAATTCTATATTACAAGAGGGTGGACTATATCTGTAAACGCCCTACTAGGCTATAGCATATGAATGACGTGGACAATTATCACGCTTTCAAAATGGCCAATTATCACGCTTTCATGACGTCACTTAACCATCTATCTCTGTACTATCTGTGATGGAGGGTATACCAGTGGTGGTACACGGCTGCATGGGTGAGTGAAGTTGCATATACTTACCACCGTCATCATCACTATCACCAGGTTCAGGACTGCCTTCATGGACACAAATGCATGGCGGGTTAGGGATAGAACTCTAAAATAAAACTTTATGGTAGTTTGCTAATTTTAAAAAAGTGGACAGCCACTTGAAAATTGCATTCCATTTAAAAACAAGCGACGTGAATAGAAATTGAAGTATTAATTTAATTAGCCTCCATGCTGTCCCTTTATTTGACTGAAACATCATTGCTTTAACTTGTTATACTTATATACTAAATAGCTATCCTCTCGAATGTTGTCCTCTTTAACAAAACAAAACCAGAAAGGGTAGATATTTTCTACATCACATTGATGCATTTCGTTTATGGAATAAAGGTTTTGTTTGTTGTTTCACGTCCTAGCAACATCTAAGGTCATATCAGGACGGGGGGGAATAAAGGTAGTTGCCTTTTGTTGCGCTCACCCATATAGTTCTCACTACCATTTAATTAAGTTTCTTTATTAAAGTTGCATAGTCCGGTGGTTTTCAGTTTCTGCCATTTTTTTCTAAGATAAATATATCTTAATCGGGGCTATGCAACTTTAAGTGAAAGTTGATTTTTGCTGAGTTTATCCCTCTCCTCCTTTTCATTTAATGAACCTTAATTTGGCCCATTTCAAGGCCTTTAATTATAACCCATTTTGGGGTAATTTCTTGAAAAGCCTTGGATTACATTAAACTGATCTAAATTAGTTCTGAAATCCAAATGAAAATAGTCTTGAATTCATATCAAAGACAGCCTTGAATTCCATAACTTCACATGTGTAGGGACCCTGCGTTAGGCTCTCCATTTAAAATCTATTCAAATTAAGATAGGAAAACGATGTCCTTTCACTCTAGGTGATAGGACAAAATGACCAATTAGATGTCTTTATAGGCACTCGGCGCTAGGTGGTACCACAATAACGTGATTAGACCATTTCCCATCGGAAAAGTGTTTGACCCATCTTTGTTTTGTAGTATTATGTTACTGCATTATTAAATACAAAGGTTTTCTTTTATTTAATGAAGAAACTCCAGCATAACATCTCTGTTTCCGTATCCTATCTTTCTTACATTTGTATACGTTTCCTTCCTCCCCCACCTCCCGCCTCTCTTTCTACCTACTACCTACTCATCATCATGCTATCAGTCGCAATGCGACAAAGACTGCTTTCATTACTTAACTGCCGCTCTCCATTTAGTTCTGCTGTGAGAATGATGTCCATGAATCGGTCTCAATGTTTTGTGTGGTTGTACATGTCATAAAAGCTCCTTGCAAAGTGTTGAAATGCTGCTGGCTTTTGCAAGTTACTAGCGGCACTCTTTTGAGGAGAAAATAAAGGTTTCACACTGGCAAGAACACGTCAAGACAGGTACAAACTATTTGTCCCTGCAGTGGCTGGTCAGGAGTTCCATTCATCACCACCCTTAATGCTGCCACGGTAACATGGTTTTCTGTTAGGGTTTACTCTCTTACTCTTAGCCTTTAGTTCCATCAAGAACCAGTACCACAAGGCAGTGGTTTACAACTTTGCAAGGCATGGGGCATCAAACTATTTGAGCACCTAAGGTATCAGAGGTACTGCAATACCCACACCTACTATGGACCAATTTATGTAACTACCATAATGCTGAGTCTGAAATAAAGTATTGAATTTCTCTCTCTCTCTTGCACATGTGTGCATTTCCCCTCCTTTTCTCTATTGCATTTGTGTTAAATATAAACAAATACATTGTAATAAGCACACGCCTATTTCCCTGGTAAAATAAAAGATAAACCCCTGATAACTGATAACTCAACCAGATTAACAACTTACTCTTCTTCTTGCCCTCTTCAGCGATTGGCTCGGCGACGGCCGGGCTGGGTGATTTTATTTCTGGTTCTATGTGTATGTCCTCATCCTGTGGCTCGTCCTCAGTCTCCTCTTCACGAATGTCAGGGATGGACGGTTCTGAATGAATTAACCAAAGCAGCAAACGCATTGAATTCAAAGTATTTGATGAGATCAGGTGCAAAACCCCGTAAACGGCAATCAAAATATTAGGATATGAGACTGTCTCAAAAGGGGCTAAGAAATATGGGACAAAACTTTGTCCATTGTAATGATCAACATATTATCTGCTTATGCATTTGCTCAGGATAAACTGATGTTTTTTACATGGTGTTTCATAATCCCAATAGAATACATATTGATTTGAAGCAAATGTCCTTGTCTTTTCAGTGTAACCGTTTCTGTGCTGTTTTGTGTCAATTGTTACAATGGACAAAAAAAAAAGAAGAGTTATCACCTTTTGAGACGGGCTCATATACATTGGTCACTGAACCCTTCAAAAGGTTAATTTTTTATAATCCTATTTTTGTGTGCATTGCTTCATAAACATTTCATTACAAGCAACGTGAAATTAATGAATTTGTCTTTATTTTAATTCAATTTTTGGTTTGGCGTTCACGGGGTTTTGTGTTGAACTCTTCATTTGGTTCTAAGTTTTAGGGCTTGTGATTACTCTGGAGAATCACCTGAGCACATTAGTTGTTCTTATCCATTTTAGGTGAATGAATGAACGGACGGAGGTGAGGGTTAAAACGGTCGCTAGAAGATGACATATCTTTTTTTTAAATTCTAGAATAAATCAACATAATAATTTGATGATACATGCCTAAATAACAAACAGAAGTATAATTAAAGTATTGGAAGTTTATCTGTTTAGCTTAATAAACCTAGTTAAAACAGGCTATTATATATGCATCGATTTTGACTATAAAATGTGCGTGCATTTGAGCTAAGATTCAAATATCAAAATGTTCTCTGCAAACAAATTCAAACATATTTAAAGAATGAATTTCAAATGGATGTAATTAATACTCAAGCTTAATAGAGTGAACTCTAAAAAAATATATATATATTATTATCATTATTAAAAAATTACATCATTAGGTTATCAAAGTTAAAACAACAAATAGCCATATTGCACTCAGTTTTCTAACGTTGAATGGTGCTAAGCATTCGCTGAGTCATGCAAGTCTATGCTATGATACAATTATAAGTGATGGTTGCATAAATACATGCAAGTGGATGATTGAGGTGTTACCTCCGAGCACTACCTACTTTTGCTAGTGCATACTCCAGGTGACTTTATAGTGCTGCTTCAGTAAGATACCATACTGCTGGCACCAGCATTAAGCCAACCAGGCATTGCCCCTATCCTAGTGTGCCATGTCCACCACCAGACGAGGCAACGGCAAGTCAAGGTTTTGTGTGTGTGTTTTATTGTGTGTTGGTTTTTTTTGGGGGGTGGGTAGGGAGGTTACCACATTCGTTGATTAAATCGGGGAAATGTCAAATGTAGGTAACTGGTTTTCCTCATTCCACTGCTCATTTCCTAATCCTAGTAATGCTGAGTGCCAGGATAAGTAGTGACAGGTATAAATTTATACGTCATTGGTTTGACTCGACAGGTCCTGAACCCCATGGCATAGTCACGATAGTTACCACGGGTTCAAATCCCACAACCTGCCACACAGGGCGCGGGTGTTTAACTCATTCGGCCATGCCACCATGTAACTAAGGCTGGTTTTCTTTTTGTGGGTAACTAGAATATCAAAACACTTTTTATTTGCAACTGATAGGTTTTCGGATTGGTTTTCTCGTGAATCGAACCCACGATCTCCGGCGCGCAATTGATACCACTACACATTCTGGTTGTCATGCAATAACTAACTACGGTGACGGTGAAACATGTGAAGTAAGTAAGTGGAGTGATGCTATTTACGGATATTACATGTGCATACATCAGGGCTAAGGCGACACATGAACAATAACCCCGGTGATTGCTCTAGTCTGTCTGCCACTCTGTGTCACAGAAAACATCTCAAGGTCAATAATGAATAAGTGTATCGACAAACATCAATAACTATGCCTATGGCATTTTAAACATTTTGTGATTTTGTTTTTGAGAGCTACACCTTCACACACGCACACATATACATTATGTGTGTGAAGGTATGTATGTGTTTATATATGGAATATATAATTATATATGGATGATATCCATTTATATACATATAAACATCCATATCTAGGTACGCGCATAGTCGCCGGGGCCGCCACCATCGCGATGCATTCAAAATAGTGTGCTTTTATGAAATACTGGCTTGGTACACACCCACAACTTCCTTGCTCCTTACACACGCCATTTCAGAGCATTCACTGAGCTACTTCTGGTTTTTAATGTAGTTTTGACTTAGCCATATTTTGATCTGTTTTTAATACAATTTTGACGTTTTTGACCACTGAAGAATCGACTTTGAAGTTCTTAATCTGCTAAAAAGAAGTCAAGACATCATTTAAATTCATTTGTATGGCCATAAACTGGTTTACCAGACATTATTTCATATAAAATAGGTAACTCTGGTCAGCTGCTTTTACCCATGAATTTCCAGACCTCCAAAAAAGTAGTGTGTGAGGTGGGAGAGTGCAACACTCACCACCTGACAAGGCTGCACAGCCCCCTCCTCTCCTGTATATAAGGCCAGCTGCCCACTACTATCCTCACTACACTTGCCGTTTAATTTGAAGATGTGAATGATTACTAGTTTTGTCTTATGAAAAGACATTTTAAAATGGTACAATATATTTTGTTTGCACACAAAAAAATCCCCAAATGACAAATGTGTCAAGTAACTATAGAAACCATGATAATTGAACAAACGTTTGTATTTCATGAATTTTGATTGCAGCATGTGAGTACCCCAAAACACTCTTAGATACCAATTAACATTGTCATAAGTGAAAGTATTAAGAATATATTAAAGTTTTTCATTCAATCCTACTCACAAAAGTTGGCCTAAATCCATCACCATTGCCATACTAAGCCTATTTAAAAGTGATGCCCCATTTGGCAAGCTTAGAATCGTCATAACTTTGGTTCTATTGAAGATATCGAGATAATTTAAAGTGTTCTGACTTCTGGTTTAGTCTAGCTACCTAACTATCATAATTGTAAGGCATTGTGATTTAGTTCAATTTTGTTTTTATATCGTACCTACCATATCTAAACACATTAAATATAAACACATCCATATATATAAACACATACATATATATCCAACATGTCTATTCCATGTATATGTGTGAACAACTCAGCATGAACCATGACACATATATATATTGCTTACTTACCGGGTTCAGGTTTGGGCTCAGGTTCGGGTTCAATCACCTCATCGACTGGGAACACATTTATTTTTATAACTCAGAATTGCATTACCAGGTTGTCATACAAATTAAGAGAGAATACCGCTATAATGTGATTTTAGTTTTAAAGAAAAATACCAGTAGGCCTACAAATCTACCTTAAATAGCAAAGTGGTAGCAACACTAGCTTAGACGTTAGGCTTAGCAATAGCAGGTCTCGAGCCACTGTAACTGTGGTGAGACAGTAACTGTCAGTTAGTGCTGGATTCTGACAGAATTTCTGTGAGACTGTGGGAATGACATTCACATTGTCATTGTGATTGTGATTGACAGATGTCAGACGTCTGCCTGGCAGGGCCTGGCCCTAGGCTGAGGCTGAAGTTTCCACTTGATCGAAACAAATCAGCATTTCTCATACAAATAATATACGCTGCTCAAAACACAAATAAAGTACTGCTTAACAAATCCACCCAACTTACCACATTCTATCTCTATCTCTACCTCTTCCTCTTTGACAATTTTGTAGAAGAGGATCGCTGATTTTCCATCTTCCGGCGTTTCATTCAGAAACTTTGCGATATCTCGTTCTGGTTCGCCGTCGTCTCTGTTCAACAGTTCGTCAAAGACATTTCCATCTTGGATATCTAGAGCTAGAAACACACGGTCTCGCAACCATTCTATCCGTGCGTCATCCATATTTGGAGTGATCCTCTTGGAGGAGAAATAAAAGTTAGTTCTTTAGCTTACAACATGTCTTAACGTCTGTTTGACTCTGCATTGAGAGCTTGGCGGTCCCAAACTTAGCGCCCTGGAGCACCTGTACCATGACCAAGCGCACACAAGATATAGTCCGATATATTCGGCTCTATATCATCTGATAATAATTATTATATTGGATATTTACATTTAAGAATTGATAATAGATATATCATATTGTCTGTCCTTAAAGATATTATAAATTAGCATCGCGTCTACTTATTTACAATTCATAGCGCATTAATATTTCCAGAGTTAGCCAAACCGGATGTTTAATTCGGGCCATCTTCGTTGCCAATGACTATCAGCACTCACCAGGCACAACGTCACTGAGCCAACGTGCGAACCACAACACTAAACCTCTGCTTGGTGCTTATGAGTATAGTTCCGGATTTTAGTCAAGATGTCAGCGCCCAGTGGGTACACTGATACAGTGATACACTAACTTGTTTTAAATCAGATGCATAATTCAGTTGTATCACACTATGTTTCAAGGTAGGTTGACCTGTGAAACTCATATGTCTTAGCGTTTCGTTGTAAACTAAACATACTTTCAGTTTAATTCCCTCACAAATTTGACTAGACAAACCGATTCACCCGTACTTGCAATGACTTGTGTGACTCACTGACTCAGTCACTGTGTGTCACTGTGTGTCTGTGACTGTTGCAACTTGCAGTATCTAAAATTTGACGAAGTTTAAAAACACCTTTTAGACTTTTCTGCAAGTCAATATCCACCCTTACTCAGTTACTGCCTTAGCCTGGACAAAAGATCGCCCCGTACTTGTACGGCACTACGGGGTGAATGTTTTATCTACCCTCAAGAGTCAATTTAAAGTTGCATAGTTAGGTAGATCAGCCAAAATTTCAAAACACAACAAACCGTATAAATTTAAGCTCTTTCAACAGATCTTGCTGAGACAAACTCAAATATGTTGTAATTTTGAAAATATCTTAATATTGGTGAAAGTTATGGCATTTCTAATGTCAGCTTAATTGTTAAATTTAGTCCCAATTCACCATTGTAATAAACTGTGACCTTTGCAACATTGTAACAGCTTTCTATGGTCTAAGTAGTTTGATTTGGGTATTTTAATGTATATTTTCGGTGAGAATAGTTCATGTTATTTCCAGTGACATCTAGCATTTATGAAAATATTCCAATGCAAAAGTACTTTAATCAAGGCCTGAATCGTGAGGAACATTTGAGCGATGACACGGTTTCCGAAGCGCCCCTAGCAGAATGTGACACACCTAGCATAGTCCGATGGATTTGACTTTCTCTCATTTTCTGAAATAAACATATTAGGTTGTTCATTATAATCTACCTTACTTTAGTTTGAAGTAACTTTTATTTTAAGTCGCAAACTTTTGAGATATTTGAAATGGAAACGTGCTAAATTAATTTTGGCAAGCTTGCAAAAACTCTATCACTATAGGCTTCTGCAGTAACAGGTTCTATTACTTGACTCAGTCATCCCTTCTATGTGCCGGTATATGTTTAATAAGTGCATTAGTGAATCAAATCTAGATAATTGTTTTGGTTTTGAAAATTTGATGTTTTCATCGGACTATGCAGCTTTATGTAGGTAGATCAGCTAAAATTTCAAAACACAACAAACAGTATAAATTTAAGTAGGTATGTCAGATTCCGATAAGGGCGCATGGGTCACCATGTCTATAGTAAAATGTTCCTGCATTTTTAAGATTCCGGCCTTGATTAAAGTACTTTTGCATTGGAATATTTTCATGAATTTTATATCACTGGAAAGAACATGACCTAATCTCACTGAAAATACACATAAAAATAACAAAATCAAAATACTTAGAGCAGATAAAGCTGTAACAATGTGGCAAGGGTCACAGTTTATTATAATGGTGAATCCAGGCTAAATTTAACAATTAAGCCGACATTAGAAATGCCATAACTTTCTCCCCTATTAAGATATTTTCAAAATTACAACAGATTTGAGTTTGTCTCAGCAAGATTGTTTGAAATAGCTTAAATTTATACTGTTTGTTGTGTTTCGAAATTTTAGCTGATCTACCTAATTTAAGCTCTTTCAACACATCTTGGTGAAAATGCAGGAACATTTTACTATAGACATGGTGACCGACGTACCCCTATCGGTATCTGACATACCTACCTCAAGCTAAGATTCCATATACTATAGAGGGAGTGCATGTGACGTCAACACTCAGTGGTCAGCCATCTTGGATTACACTTGACACCACCTATGGCGCTCCCTGTCATACACCAAGAACACTACAGCCACCACTGGGCCTACCTGGTCGGCGGACGCCAAAGTATGGCAGTGCCACCTAGCGTGTACTGCCTGGGCCTTTCTAATTCTTTGACAGAGCATCCAATGTGTCAACATACGTAACTTTAGCAATGTGAGGCTACATGATGTAAAAAAGACTTCCCCTCCATTAAAAAACCCTTTTCCCTGAACTTCTGAGGCCAAACTGCTCAAAACAGTGACAAATAAACCAACAAATCGGTAAATAAACAGAATGTAAACAGTGGCAAGCCTTTCGTATGTAATCCAATATGGCCACTGGAAGTTGTCTCGTGACGTCATGACACCCCCTCTATACCCGGTATGCAGCTTTTTTCCCCCTTTTTTTTAAATGAATTTATTTACCCTGCTCATAACTGATACTAATTCTCTGGTTTTACATTTATTCTTATTTAGCTGTCAACAATCTGTGGTCACGATGGGCAGAATTTGTCTGGAGTTCAACGCTGATGTCGAAGAGCGGAAAGTACACAGCATGTGATTCACCGGAGTGTGTCCGATGTCACCGGTACCAACAAGTGCGGGAGGAGGCCTGGAACAAGCTCCAGTGTTTCGCTGATAAGCATGGCTGGCAGGGTCTTGACCCCTTGCTGTTGGCGATAGGCGAGGGGAAGCGATACAGGGAGGTGAGATGTCGCTTAGATGGTGACCGCACCACTTTGATGCCCCTACCGCTTCAAAACCCGAACGTCCTCTTTGTGCCAACAGTTCGCAAAACTCCTTGGTGGGAAATAATTGGGGATGGACCGACTGAGCCACTTTCACAGGAGAAGAAACTCCTTGAGGTGAACTATGAGGTCATCCTGAAGGAGTTCAACGATGTAGTCAAGGACATCACCGATGTTAAGGACATGAATATGGATAGTTCAGCCGACCAGCCTGAAGTGAAACAGTGGACATTGAATGGCACCAAGAATGGCCAGTGGTGCGCTTTCTATTTGTACAACCAGGGGAAGAAAATGACAGATAGTTGCGCACGATGTCCACAAACAACGAAGCTCATTGAGGGGCTGCCATCCGTGATGACCGGAAGTTTGTTTGGCAATGTCAGCTTCTCGGTTATCTTCCCTAGTACCCACATCGACGAACACTATGGGCCCTGTAATGTTAGGATCCGATGCCATTTAGGTAGGTTTTAAAAAGAAAATTATGTCTACTTTGAAATCTTCTTTCAGTAAAACCTCTCTAAATCGACCGACCATGGGACCAACTTTAAATGGTCCATTTAGGGAGGTGGTCGGTTTAGGGAGTTAGAATAACGTTACAATGGTATTGTATGGGCGATCATTTGGGATCCAAATAAAGCGATCGGTATAGGGGAGTACGCCGGTAGTCGATTAGAACAGTTTTACTGTATATATGGTAAATACAGCATTGATCTGGGCACTTCTTTCTCGTTCGTCTTATGTAAACCTCCAACAAAATCTGGTAGTCTAGAGATTTTTCAAAGTAGTGTCTTAGATTCGATTCCCGCTTCCCGAATTGTCAAAAAAACACCCAAGTATTGATTTAGATTTTATACAAATTCAGAAAAACTAAGATTAAAGTTGCATGGTCCGATGGCGTTTGAATTTTTTAATCTTATTTGAGACAAATAGCTCAGGTTGACCATTATATCCTAATATTCATTAGTCCCGAGTAAATTTGATGAAAAATGGCTAGTTTTGGAGCAATTTGAGCTGAAAGAACCCAAAATAATTTCGACGAGCTGGCCAAAAGTCCTGCGGCTGTCACCCAGATGGCCATCTCGCGATGACCATGTGATGTGAGATGACCTACTAGTCCTAGGTATGGCCCTGCAGAGTACGCTTACTTCGGTCTAATGAGGTCATGAGATTGAATTAATTGATTAATGGCCTCCCTGCATAATGGGTGTTTCAAAGTGAGTGTCCAAAGGGGTGATGTTATAAATTCACAGCTTATTCTGTATATGCTGTCCCAAATCATTAGCTAATACACCAGTATCTAAGTTGGATATATAGGATCAAATGTAGGTAGGTAGTTTTAATTTTGACAAATTATATTTCATCGGACCATGCAACTTTAACCATATAAACATCCATCCGTAGCATCATTTAGCACACATCCATAACATCATTTTACACATACAATGAATTCAAACAAGATTTAATAATTACAGTTAAGCAAAAAAGATTGTCTTATAAGAAAAAAAAGTTTAGGTAGACGCATGTTGTCTCGATATGCGCATTTTCACTTTAGCATAGAATCATATAAGTGTAATGGCCCACAGCCTTCCTCCTCACACTGCCACGCACACACAGAAGAACGCCAAGATCCAATGTAAGTACGCTTCAACTTGGTTTATTAAACCTATCTGCTCTCCGCGGCGTCGACAGTCTACTCCTGCCCCCTCACTGGCCAGATCCACATCGACTCTAGTGGTGGGTGTGGGGGGGGGGGGGGGGTGACCTAGCCACACGCAGCAGAGGGCAGCCCAGTCAGGGCCTGCCTGGTGGCTAGCCTGCCGCCACCTAGCGCAGTTCAGTGTAACTGCGTAGGTGTGTGGCATAGTCTCCGTCGCTACCGCGTGGTAGTAGTATTGCTAACTTGCCTAATACACAGAAGCAGCAATAAGTTGACCTGCTACCCCCATTATAGAAGGGCGTACTAAGACAATTTAACGGCACATGTTTCTACTGAACCCTATAGGGTCAGTTTTGGCATGCATGCCAAAATTTTCACTAAATAACTATCTCCTAAGTTAGTAATGTGATAAACAAAGTTACTTCAAACTAAAGTAAGATAGATTATAATGACCAGCCTGATATATTTATCTCAGAAAATTGCAGAAATTCAAAACCATCGGACTATATAACTTAATACACATATAGTATTGCTAACATACTTAATACACAGAAGCAAGCAGCAATAATTATTTGACTTGCTACCCCGTTCCCTCTAAAATAAATAGATACTTTAAAAAAAATACAAAATTAAAGTTTAATTATTAACAATGTAACATGGCAACCAAACATGTGGCGTACAGTTTCTGAGAAGGACCCATATGCGTTATAGAAATGTAATTTCCCCAACCTTTGTCCCCTCCCAATGCCAGGTCTGAAGGTCCCCTCTGGGTGCGTGCTGAAAGTGGCCGGAGAGGAGCGCACCTGGTGTGAAGGCCGGGCAACTTTCTTTGACGATTCCTTCCTGCACAGTGCGACCAACACTCACCAGACGGCGCCACGAGCCGTTCTACTCATTGATCTTTGGCACCCAGATCTGTCAAACAGAGCTCGAGAAGCAATAACTGAAGTCTTCTAGTTTTTTTGTGTGTGTGCTTTCAATTTTATGTCGTCATTGTGGTTGTTGTTAAACATGATTGTATTATAAGTCATCTGAATATTTGCAACAAATTGAAATTGTGCGATGTTATTATGTTTACAACTGAGGAGTTCAGGCGCAAAACCACTTAAAACCGATCTAAAAATGTAGTTTAAATCAAATATATTACCTGAAAATAATTATAATCCTCACAAATTCCACTTTTCATAAGATCACATGGTTATGGAGCAATGAACAAAGGAGTAGGAATATAACAAAGTTAATTTCTTGATGGTTTGATTCCAATGTTTATCTCTATTTTTAGATGGGTATCTACGTGGTTTTGCACCTGAATTCTTCAGTTGTAGTAGTATGCACTGACCTCTCAGGCAAGGAGTCGCATAGACAGATAGGCATGGGTATTAGGGTGGTGATATCAGGGAGCCTAGGTGGTGTAATTGTTAGCACACTGGCCCGGAATGCAAGAGATGTGGGTTCGATTCCCGATCTAGGTGTAATATTTCCCAGTTCCACCCCCCACACCCCCATGACATGATGTTATGATACGAATTTACATAAGGCAGGGAACACTGACAACACTGATCGATCGATACTCCACCCCCCTACTCTGGTAGGCCTATGTGACCCGGAAAAAACGAACTAAGGGATTCCAGTGCCATCAATGAAAATGTCTTTAAATGAATATTAAGGTGAGAAAAGGCGGGTGGTGATGTGCCGTCGTTGGGGGCGGCGGGCCGAAACTGACGTCAGAGGGGGGAGCGTGGTGGTGCCACGTGGAGTCAGTTATCTGGCCGCCTATATTTAAAAGGGGGAAACTAAAGCCCCGTTCACACACGGTCGTTAAGTTGCCTCAACTAGTTCGGCTCA
Source organism: Branchipolynoe longqiensis (assembly GCA_030323885.1). Classification (NCBI taxonomy): domain Eukaryota; kingdom Metazoa; phylum Annelida; class Polychaeta; order Phyllodocida; family Polynoidae; genus Branchipolynoe; species Branchipolynoe longqiensis. The sequence continues at coordinate 49,860,337 of CM059195.1, read as the reverse complement.
CATTGGCCGTGTGGACGCGATGCTGAAGCGGATTAGGGCTGAGTCGATTCATCTAGTTCGCTTCAAGTAAACCACGTCGCGAGGTAGTATATATGAAGCAAACTAGCTTAAGTTGGCCCATCTTGCTTGTGTGGACGATAGCGGTTTACTTTGAGGCGGCTTAAGCACGTCACACGCATGCACAGTCGAGACCTGACTTTGTTGATTTTCCGGTCGATCAAAAGTGCATATTGTATAATTTGGTCTATGAAACCGCTAGCTGTGCACAGATATTTTTTTCATCATTTATTTATAGGTTTTCACTGCCCAGCAGAAGTTTTGACCGTTCCAAAACAATACGACTCAGTCTATACATATCTAGGTCGAACCCACACTCTCTCGTGGCGACGTCGACTAACCGAAAGTGGCGCTGGTTAGTATGGACTTGCTCATGCGCAGATATCAATTTCTGGCTTAAACCGCCCCAAGCACTGGATGTGTGGATACGACACACTTCCACGCCTAGTTCGCCTTATCTAGTTTGACCTAAAGTTGTGCTGAGTGAGCGGGGCTTAAGTGGTAATAGGTCGAGCTGGAGTTAGGTGGGATCCCTATGTGTCCCATCTCGGTCACGAATTACCCATGTTTTCAACTTTTTTCTTGTAAGTCATAACCGTGTCTGCTTAACAGTAATCAAGAAAATCTTGTTTGACTCTATTGTATATGTTAAAATAAGATTCTGAGTGTGTCTTTGATTTTCATGTTACACGAGTGATATTAATGTATTGCTCAATTTGTATAAGATGTAATTCAAAAAGTGAAATTCATTTTGTTCAACTCTGACATATGCACAACCTGCATACCTTCATAGGACATTGGATTAGGCTATTATTTGGAAGGTCTTCACTTTTGGTTTCCATGTCACACTTTGGTGCCCAGTTTTAGAGAATGACCCAGAAATGTTCATGCATTTAATGTGCCATTGACCTTTACAAATGGTAGCGAGGAGAATATAAATTTGTGTCAATTTCAGGACCACTTCATTCCTGTTCTGAACTGAAGTTTTATAAATAAATTAACAATAACGTTTATCTATGGAGGTCTACGACTAGTACTAAACGGAAATTTCATTCATGACACATTGAAAGCCCAGAAATCGAAACAGCTGTCCCTATTCAGGGTGTTCCGCCAATAATGAGATTTTGTGTCGAATAACGTTGTTTCGTATCTACAATAAATTGGTTATCATTTCTGCCTAGGTTTTGAACTTAATCTTGATTTTTTTATTATAAATATACATATATATAATTAAATAAATACTCATCTATTGATCTGTTCAATCATATTTTCGTTGTTATAGTTTCAACAAAGGCAGAGTCTAGAAGCCATTATAATTTATATTTATAATATAAATAAACATTTTTAACTTTAATAGGGGTATCCACTGGTAAGCCTGTATGTAGACCGAAATCTATGATAGTCATAACTGTTCAGTGGTTAGTTACACTTATTAGATATCAAGCCGTGGTTTTTGTATATATATATATATATGGGCTGTTCTCTGAAAACATTCCAAAGAGCACAAAACACTCCAAATAATAGCAGAACCCATATTCATATGAAGGTAGATATGTCAAATTTGATATTTTGATCCTATGCAAATTGACTATGCACATGGTGCCCAGCTTCAGAGAACAGCCCATATATATATAACCTAGGGAGAAAAAGAGTTCGAAATCATTAGAATATAGACAGAAATAAATAGTTCGAAAGCATTAGAATCTATAGACAAATATATTTTGAATGCAGTCGAACCTAGAGACAAATGCATACTGTTTGAATGCATTAGAACCTAGAGACATCGTGTAGATCTTGTATCAGACTATTTTCTAGATGTACTAATACATAAATTACCCAGAAAGACTTAACAGCTATTTATTATTGTTGGTGGTTCAGCCCACTAGCTTTATTTTTAGCTGAAACTTTACAAAAGTGATTTAGACCAAGCTTATTTGTCAGTCGCTATTGCTCTATCCCTAGAACTGTGTTCAAGCTCAGGTATAGCTTAATATTTGGTTACTGTGAAATGTGAATTGTAAATACAACAATGTCATCTTTTATGTAAATTAGCTGTTGCTGGTTAAATACAGAGGAATGGGTTTTGAGTTTATTGTTAATTTTATAGATATATATTGTATAGCATACACACGTCAACATCTATAAAAGCTATCTATTACATGGTAGTATTTATTACACGTTCTCTATTATAATATATCTATTGCAATGCATAACAATCTGTCCGATCAAATAAAACTAGTATCAGACTTTCCTACACAATATCACTTTGTGTTTTGCTCTTTCCAAGTGATGTTAAAGCTGCATAGTCTGATGAAATATCAAATTGTCAAAACAAAAACAATTATCTAGATTTGATTTTACATATCTAACTTAGATACTGATGCACTTATTAAGCATTTGTTTCTGCATATAAGGGGATACTGAGTCAATTTAATAGAACCTGTTACTGCAGAAGTCTATAGTGTCAGAATTATCCATGTTTGCACTCAAAATATCTAAAAAGTTTACCATTTAAAATAAAAGTAACTGAACAAATGTAAAGTAGATACGAGTGATCGGTCTAATATATTTACCTCAGAAAAAAAAATATCAAAACCATCGGACTATGCAACTTTAAAATGAATTAAATTGTCAGGTTCCACTGACGTTTTGAAAGTTACTAAAATAATATACAAATATTTATCACGCTAATATGGGGTTTGACTTCCTGGGACTTCTGGAATGTGTATGAACCTCTAGCAGTGCTTACTTAGTACGGCAATAACATTCAGATAATATTCACTTTCAATCGACAGGTATTATTTTGTAATTCTATTTGACAATAGTACATGTTACTCAATTATTTTTAGACGGCTGTATATATTGTTGGTGATACACAGGAGCTTTCCTTGTGCTTACAAGTGGAAAATATACTAATACAATATAACGAGCTGTAATGGTTGATCTCTCAACCAGGGTTCATACAAAAAAAGCACCACCAGATTCAAGAGCATTCAAGAACACTTTCAACTAAACATTTTGATACCAAAAATTGTGTAGACTGAGTGAACGTGGAGGGAGGGTAGACAGGACAGGATTGGGGCTAAGTGGGGACAGTTAAATTCCAGAACATTTGAGGATACTACCAAAAATCTAAAATCAAGATTGAAGATTACTCAATAAGAAACCTTTCTAGGGGATTTCTCAGAATTTCTAAGCAATCATACCTAAAGCACTCCTAGACGATCACCTAAGCACTATATGCACATATCCTTCAAAGCAAACACATATTTATGGTACTGTCCATATATTAAATATGATCAGTTTCAAACAATGTGTTAATAATTGACTCAGTAGAAGTCGACATCTAGATCATTCAATGATCGATTCACAATAATTTGACAAGATTAAAAGTGACAGCTAAGCAACATTTAATATGGCTATTAAGTATTATTTGCTGCGGAAATCACTATCAATATGAAAATATCTTTACCGTGGCAAGAGTCATTTGGGATAAAAGCCTGTTAGGGGAATTTTGTTCGAAACTAAATGTCAGTGTTGAGACAAAAACAAAGTGCATACCTCATACCTCTGAGTATAGTCATTGCCGCTCGCGACCAGAGTATAAGTCATAAATGTTCATATCATCCACTGGTATCAAGACAGCAAACTTGTACTGACATTAAGCCACTAGTATAACTCACCAGTAAGTTCAGATATAAATGTTTATATCGAAATGTTGGACGATAGTTGTACCACTTTGTCATCATGTACATAAGAAGCATCTATTGCGCTTAAAAATATATGTTATCTCGCACTAGACATTCTTGACCAGATCATAGTCTAACATATAGGCTACTATGTATGCAGCATACTTATTTATGAGTGGTATAAATTGTACACACATAGATCTTAAATAGAGTTCCTCTCACCCAGATATGACACCAGTATAAAATATTTAGTTGATGTAAATTGTACATACAGTATCAAACTGTCCAATCATGCCAGTATAATTATGCTCTCAGTTATTTTCATCTGTAAAGAATTCAAAACTATTTTCATTTGGATTTCAGGAGGGGAAATCAAGAATGGTGATTTTGGACTAATTTAGATCAGTGGGGACTGTAATGGAATTTAACGCTTTTCAAGACTAATTCCCCAAAATAGGTTAAATTCAAGGCCTTCAAATGAGGCAAAGGAAGTTCAAGACTTTCCAGGCCCCGTACGGACCCTGTAACCCATTATATCGGTCAATAAATGACATTTTGCCATAAATGACATGCATGCTCTCACGACATTTGCATCTCAATTGCGCTTAGTTTTCTGTTGGTTTTGATAGGACGGGTCGAAAAGCATTGTCAACAGCATCAGTATGGGCACCAGGAGATATGGCAGGTAGACACTGGAAAGCTTAAGTCGGTCTTCACTGGTCGTCGGTCCAATAGCCACAGAGTCACTGAAGTCATTCAGGAAGATGTGCGACAGGATGGGAATCAGGGTTGTGATGACGTGGGTCGCATAGATTATGGTTGGGATGCGCATCCACCTACAACGACCTGTAAACACCAAGAAGAAACAGGGCTTTTACCCATTTTGCCATATCAAATTCCAGGACGTTTTTAAGACATTAAATTTATTCAATTAAAGTGCCCCAAAACACAGCTGTGTTCATAGTCGATCCACTGGGTAAGACGTGAATTGTGAATAAGTATGAGAAATAATGATCACTATATGTATGGTTTTAATATAAAAGTCAAGAGGCGGGATAACAAACCTACCAAAATCACTTTTAATACAAAACATCACTGGTTGAAGTTTGGGCACGTCAGTGAAAATAGGCTTTAAAAGAAATATGGCCATGATTTTCCATTTTCAAGGACTTTCACGGATCCTTAGACAAATTCCAGGCCTGGAATACTGAAATATCAAATTCCAGGACTTAACAGGTTTTCAAGGACACGTACAAACCCTGAGAAACAAAGTGATTTTTGTTGTTGTAAAAAGATGTGTCTTATTTGTGTATATATCATTTCATGGCCTTGCGTCAACAATGCTTTAGTGTAATTGTCATATTAAGCCTCTTTTCAGACAGGTCAAACAGGACAAACAGATTTTAGAATTCATAAAAACAACTGGACTGTATCACCGACTGTAATTTTAGCTATATTTTGTAAGTTAAATCTTGCTGTTTTTTAACCCAATATTCACCACTTCAAAATTGCACAAGATCATTTTTTGCTCTCATTTGACACAAATCTGATCGCTTCAGATTTTCTTGTATATGTTAATGTAGACATAAATGTGATTAACAAAACTGACAGAATAAATACCATTAACTTGTCATCATAAATACGGCCTTTGCGCCATACAGTGTTAACACAACAATCAACCATATAATCTGTCAATCACAATAAGCCAGTCTTTTCGTTTTCTTGTTATGAAAAGCAGATTCAACTTTTGTAATCCAGAAGGTATGTCAGGGATGAAAGTGGTCTCCGGGGAAAAAAGCGGAAATGCTGATATTCTCCCATAGGTTTAGCATTGTCAGGGAATCGTGGAAAATTCTCAGAAGTTGGGTGTCATATATATTGGTATATGCTGATAGTGCTGCGCCGTTTGAAGCATGTATTAATAGTATATGCTGATAGTGCTGCGGCGTCTGCACTACATATTAGTATAGGCTGATAGTGCTGCAGCGTAAAACAGTAGAGCCTATATGTTAATCGTGCTGCGGGATTGAACAATCCCGGAAATCCGCGAAATCGCGGAGATCTTTCATCCCTGGTATGTTCACATGATACAAAAACAGTTTGTACAAGTATGGAAAACCTGTTCACATGTATACTACAGTATATAGCAAGGGTTTGCCAATCACAACTGCTGTTAAAGATGGGTAATACCCTATTGCTCCGATCATTTTAATGCAAATAAATTCAAGATTATTTGTTTTATGGCACAGTGCTAGGTTTACACAATACACAACATTAAAGTTGCATAATCCAATGTTTTTGAGCTTCTGTCATTTTTCTGAGATAAATATGTTAAATTGATTGTTACAATCTACCTTACTTTAGTTTGAAGTGAATTTTATCTCAGATGCCTGAGTTTTGAGATATTTGATGTGCAAACATGTCAAATTAGTTTTGGAAAGCATGCCAAAACTCTGACACCATAGGCTTCAGCAGTTACAGCTTCTATTAAACTGTCTCAGTATTCCATTCTAAATGGCAACAAATGCTTAATACGTGCATCAGTATCTAAGTTAGATATGTTGAATCAATTGTAGATAATTTTTTTGGTTTAGAAAATTTGATGCTTCATCGGACTATGCAGCTTTAAACGTTCAATAAACGTGGTCGTGTAACTTGATGTAAGTAATATCAAAAGTTAATTTTATGAAGGTAAGTTTTTACATCGTTTGGTTTTTATATTATTTAATTTATTTGTGGGGCTACTTTAATAGTATTTCAGGATTGCTGGACACCTATTTTCCCTGAAGATTGATGGCAATATAAATCTCTTGCTTCTTTTTAAATGAGCAACTCCATTTAGTAATAATATGTTAATTATTTTCGGAAATTGAGAAATTCCAGCGATTTTCATGCATAGACAAAAAGAGTCAATGATCGACTTGATTTAGCAAGAATAAACAGCCCCATACAATATAGAAATATTCAGAAAACCCTATTATATTCTACTTGTACTTCACCCACTATATTAATAATAATAATTTGAAGCGTTACCTTTCCAAAAAGCGTAGGTTGCAACAAAGAAGAATGGAAATTGGAGAAGCATTTCGCACACACACAAAGACTTGAACCAAGATGGGGTGTCCCGCATCATTGGATCTTTAAAATCGTCGGTGTACCATTTTAAAAGGTCACGTAACTGAAAAGAGAAAAGCACATGGGTCATGGTTGTTTGTACCTAGGTCTTTAGCCATGCCAGACAGTCGATCAGCCAATAATCTTAAAAGGTATTTTCAATGAAGGTCTCACATCCATATCAATTATCATTATCAATACTAATTTTGTAATTAAGTCAATTAGAATCAGATGAAATAATCATAACTCGTAATATAGTCTCGCATTGATTGTGAAATTAATCCAGACACGTAATAGAGTGACTCAGTGAGTCGTAAAGTAGGGAATACTAAAGCTGCTTTCATATGATATTGATATTCAGTTTATTTTTACATTTTGTGATTTGTTTTTCTCACCCCAAACACATTTAATAGTTATATTTCTCTGTCTGTGTATTACTATTACTAAATTAGCTATATCATATAGGACTTAAACCTACTATTAATCTTAGGGTGCAAATACTGTAAAATGTAAAGACATATATTTATTATTAGATAAAAGATTTACCCGGTACTTGTAGTACACGGGTGAAGACCAGCCTTATATAAAAACGGTCGAAAAATCGCGCTAATGAATTGAGTCGTTATGAGAGCCTAATTTCACAATCTAAGAAGCAACATTTATTCATTGTATATGTCTTCATGTTTACCTGCTACTGTTGAGTTGGAAAATATAATAAAACATATACTTTAATGCTATTTAAAAGTGAAATCGACAGCATTCTGTGGCCGCAATCTTGTCTTTTTGCATTCTCTCCCATTTCACCAAATCTGTGCCAATATATGTAGCCATTTGATCATGGAACCACAGTTTCTACTTCATGTTCCATACTAAAGCTATTTTTGCCTGTATTTAGACTACGTTGTCGTTCACCCGTGTACTACAAGTACCGGGTGAATCTTTTATCTAATTTATTATATGTGTCATATTCTCAGCGTAGGCCTAGCTGAGCCTTGTCAGCCCTTGACTTAGATAACAGATTCACCTGGTACTTGGAGTACGGGGTGAATCATGTATCAGCCTTGCCTTGACTGAGCTTGACTCTTGACTTGACTTGAGCACAAATAGAAATTGTATACCATGTAAATGGCATGTTGTTTTTATGTTATGTCATTTATCTGCATTACTTAATTATAACTGATTCTTTAACCAATGCAAATTAAAGTATTAATAGACTAATTCTAACAGAAAGATCTGAACAGTGAAACTAAAACAGTGAAACTGAAAGTGAGGACTGAGCCTGAGGGGCTTTACTTTAGTACTTTTCCAGAACTGCAACTGGTTGAACTACATCATACAAAAGCACTCACCTGCTGTGGGTACAAACTTGTTGGAAAGACAACCTGCGAATCCACACATATGGAAATAGGAATGTGTGAGAGGAAGTACACAAAATAGACCAGCTCAAGCACTCGTGTGAGAGTCATTTTAGTGACAGTGATTAAAACACCTTTTCGGTGTACGCCTATTTCTAGATTGTAAATGATCTCTGATCTTCGTACTTTGTACCACGTTATATGGTGGCGACACCTATGAATTAAACCCAAACAATACAACTAATGATCTTATAAGTGATTTTCAACATCGGGATTTCTATTGATGAATCACAGTATTTATTCTCTCACGAGTCACATCATATCTGAATTTTTGAATCGTAAATGTTATTCATGGTAAACTATCAACGAGAATGACCGGTTTGGCGGGATTTCTTTTGTTATCGTTGAATCTGGTAGAAGGCACTAGAAATGTGCAGCCGCTCACGTTTTTCGGTAATAACTATTTCCTGAGCATGCGCGTTGCTGTTATTGTTGCTCGCTATACTCACGACAATTTAAGTCCGGTGTTGCGGTTTCCGCGGTACGCTAGTTTGCGAGGTACACATACATTCAAATGCATTGTCAATGGCAGTGAGCAAATCTTCATACAGAAAAAGTCAAATATCTCTCAAATTACACCACCTAGAAACAAACCGATTGGCACACATACAGAAAACATATTCAACAATCAGATTATATTAAATTTATACGGTTAGGGTTCTTGATTTCTATTAATTTTGAATAGAACTAATGTTTTGCACTGCGCATACCGTCAAACTCAAGGCATTGTCAATTGTCATGAGCAATCTTCATACAGAAAATACAGAAAAGGTGAAATATCTCTAAAACGACACCACCTAGAAACAAATCGCTTGGTACACATATAGAAAACATCTTTACCAAAAACATTATATTCAATTTATAAGGTTAGTGACGATGCTGTTCAATTTTGATGCATGCGCAGAAGCGATGTGTACCTCGCAAACTGGTGTACCGTTCCCCCGACGCCGGTGTCGCAGTTTGAGCGCCCTGCCAGTTTGAGCGCCCTGCCAGTGGTTGTATACTTTTTTTGTAAAAATAGATTTAAAAGCTTTCATTGGATCGATTAAAAATACCTTAATGCGCAATTGAAGAGGAATATCTGAAGTATTTAATGTAACCTAAGAGCAATTTACTCTGAAAGTATTAAAAACAGATAATAGGGAAAGTTGGGATATTCTGGTGGTTTTAATGTTTAGTGCCAGTGTAAAGCCGTGTTCACACGGACAAAATGTGAGGCGAATCACACAAATCGAATCAGGTGAGGCGAATTAGCAGCCCGTTCACACGGACAGTACTTGGGCCGGAAATCGAATGCTGCGCATGAGCAAGTCCAGACTAACCAGCGTCAGTTTGGGTTTGTCGACGTCGGCCGAGAGAGTATGGGTTCGACCTAGATATGTATTTAATTAATCGTATTGGTTTGGAACGGTCAAAACTTCTGCTGGGCAGTGAAACCCTACAAATAAATGATGAAAAAAATATCTGTGCATAGATAGCGGTTTCATTGATTAAATTATATAATATGCGCTTTTGATCGACCGGAAAGTCAACAAACTAAGGTCGACTGCGCATGCGTGTGAGGTGCTTAATCCGCCTCAGATGTGTCCACACGGACAAAATAAATCGAATCACAGAAATCGCCTCACGTAAACTACCTCGGGAGGTGGTCTACAGGATCCGCATCACGTGAGTCGAATCAGCCCTAATCCGCCTCAGACGTCCGTTCAGACGACGAATCTGATGCGAACTATACAAGTCGCTTTCTACGAATCGATTTACATCGTCCGTGTGAACACGGCTTTAGCCTTGCCAGATCATGGCCTCAAAAACTATTTTCGCAAAATAAATTCAAGAACTTCCAATTGGTTGATAATAAAAAAAGCTGAATGTGAAATTGTAGAGAAAGATCTGAACTATTTAGTAGAAACAAGAGAAATTTGCTTTCAAAGCACCAAGCATCACAAATTACTGTGATAGTTAGGGTGGTTTTAATGTTGTCTCTATCCGCGCATGCGCAGAAGCAACAGAAGGGCGCTCAAACTGGCAGGGTGCTCAAACTGCGACACCGGAATGCATCGGAAATCGGAAGTTACACCCCCATCACACCAAACTAGTTCTCAAAACGTCCGACCTGCTCCAAAACGGGGTAGAACATGGCCACCGAAAAGTTTGAACATGCTCAACGTTCTAGAGCACCCTTCCGTCCTTGCCCATCCATGAAGTTCATAAGCAGTTAGTAAAACATTGCTACTGTACAATCACTACCTTTGCACACAGTTTGAGCCCGTTCGGCAATATTTTCAAGAATGTAGTAAGAACTACTTTGGTGTAATAGGGGTATTAGATGTCACAATATATGACAGGAAACCTTTTGCTAAAGGTTTGACATGGATTAGATCTTACAAAATGATCGGAATTCTGGCGTTGGGTAGATACTGCAATATTATCAAAAACTTTACATAAGAAATCTGAAGTTGGTTAATATATATCAGAGGTGTTACAAAATTATATTCCAGGGCATTTCCCTCGAAAGTCTGAAATAAATTATTAGATATTGCTAAATAATCGGACATTTTACATTGGAAGTCTGACGTCGGTTAGATCTTGCAAAATGATCGGACATTTTTACATCGGAAGTCGATTAGATATCGCAATACGGCCAGAAAACCAGCCAATGTCCCATGTGGCAGTTCATAGGATCCATGCTTATGGGGTTCACACCATGGATGAGTCAACCCAATTGCTTGAAAGTTGATCGCCTACGTATTCAATCACTAGGGTCCTATAGATAGACGTTGCAATACGACAGGTCTTGGTGCCAAGAGTGCAGCTTTTCTGTGCAAAGGGTTGAGTCTTGAGAGGTTGAATCCTGGCTGACACGAACCAATAATTAACTTACCAAATGTATACTTGCTGTTAGCTATAGCCTGGAACTTGGCATAACTAGGATATGGCAAGGACTGGTTAGCTCATTGTCATGATAATGTGACTGAATGGGCAATCAGGTCATGGTGTCAGTGACCTGATCACCTAGTTGGGCATCACTATAAACTAGTCACCATCAGTGTGCCCTGTCAGAAGTTGGTATACATTCTTATATAACCTAGGGTGTTGCCAGGACATAAAACTCCAAACAAACAAACAATTGCAAAATTATTGGGAATTTGATCTCAAAAGTATTACATCGGTTAGACGATGCAAAATGATCGGAAATTTGACCTAAGAAATCAATAGGTGGCGCTACCAGTCTATTCATGTGTGTGAATACATCACTGAGGGGAAATTATGCTTCTTTAGCCAAATATTTGAACATTTCAGACTAGATAATCGAATCAATTAGTTATTTAGTAATATGTAACATAGCATACACAGCGCAGGGAGCTAGAATGTAGATAAAAGAGTAAAGAAAGATAATTGAGTTTGGCCTACATACCCAGTACAAAAACTCACCCAAGCAAAGTTACTGCGAGGGTAGAAAAGCCTAGGGCTAAAAATCTACATCCCAGAGTATGTGATATATGCGTAATAGACGTCTAGACCTGTGGTTAATATATGTTAACGATATGCAGAGTTGGGGACAAAGAGATATGCAAATGAGATGACGTCATGGAAAGTTTAGCCGGCGGGTCAAGCGTGCCCTACGCCGTGAATAAACCATTCAGTAACCAGAAGTCAAAGTGTTCAGACGTTGTACTTTCACATGGTGTCAGATGAGGAAGGATGCCGCCCGCAAATACTTTGCCGGGATTGCGGCCGCCTGGTCAGCTTGTCCTCAGCAACAACGCAAGATCGAACTGGAAAACATGGATCAGAGCATATGATATATACGCCACTGCGCCAGGTGTCATATTGAAAGGAGTACGAGTGCAATGCTGCATCTTCCTTCACATTGCTGGCGAGGAAGCGCAAAAGGTATTTGCCAATATGACTTTTGCTTTCGCCGATCAAGACAAGATCAAACCGTTAACTGACGCATTTCGAGTTTATTGTGTCGGTAAAAGCAGTATAATTATCACACGATACAAGTTTAATTCGCATAATCAAGCGTCAGAAAATATGGCGACGTACATCACAGCATTAAGGGACAAAGTCAAAGACTGTGAATACGGAGCGGTGGAGGAGTCGCTTTTGCGCCATCGAATTGTGGCTGGCGTAAGAAATGTGAATTTGCGGAACAAATTGCTTCAAACTACTGAGTTAACATTGACAAAGTGCATAAGTATGTGTGAAATGAGTGAGTTCAGTTCAGATCTGTTGGAGGACACCAAATCAGACGTGGAAAGTAAAGACATAGATTTCATTCAGAATTATGCTAATGTGCGTACCGGTGCACCGGCGGTCCGGTCAGTGGCGACGCCATCTTGGAAATCGCCATCTTGGATTGCCGGCGGCACCGGTGCAGGAGATTTCAAGATCCGCTGCCAGAACTGTGGTTATGAGCACCGCCGGGGAGTCTGCCCAGCGAAAGGAAAGGTGTGCATTGCCTGCAAGAAGATCGGGCACTTCGGTAAGGTCTGTAGGAGCAGGCTCGGGAGAGTCAACGAGCTTCACGTCGAAGCGCCCGACCCTCACAATGCTGAGCAAGACCCGGATCCGGCGGAAGTCAATGTACTGGCAACGGATCTGTTTGTGGACGCCGTCGATCGCGGTGCTGGTCGGGATGCCGAGCTATGGCATGCAATCGTTCGGGTGAACGGTTGTCCTGTCAAGTTCAAGCTTGACACTGGATCGGAGGCAAACGTGCTTCCGAGGTTCGTCTTCGACAGAGTCGCTCTGGGGAGGCTGGCGAACACCAGATGTTCGTTGGTGACGTTCTCCGGTCACCGGATCACACCGGATGGAGAGGCACTGCTTGATGTCAACGACAGTGTGCTTCAGTTCCAGGTGGTGCCGGATTGCCAGCACATCCTGGGCAAGCACGCTTGTGTGACTTTGAACCTGCTGGCACGCGTGGATGAGGTGCACAGGGCCAAACCGACGAACATTGGCAAACCGACGAACGTGGCCAAACCAACGAACATTGCCACACCGACGAACAGTTCCAGTGCAGGGGCAGAGAAGCTGGTAAGCGAATACAAAGACGTATTTCAGGGTTTGGGGTTGATCAAAGCAAAGGCTATCATTCATGTCGATAAGTCTATTCAACCTGTCCGTTTGCAATTCAGAGTAAGGTACGCAGTGAGCTTGATCGTATGGTAGAGTTAGGTGTTATAGTGGAACAGGATGAACCTACCGAGTGGGTTAATTCTATCACGATCGTAAAAAAAAAAAAAAAAATTAGAATCTGTCTGGATCTGACTAAATTAAACAAAGCGATAAAAAGAGGGCCGTTCCCAACCAAAACTATTGATGAGATTATTGCCAAAACAGCTGATGGTAAGTATTTTTCAGTTTTGGATGCGAAGACAGGTTATTGGCAGATAGAATTGGATGAGGAAAGTTCACGTTTGTGCACGTTCAATACTCCGTGGGGCCGATACAGGTACACACGCTTGCCTTTTGGCATCAAAACAGCGGGCAACATTTTTATTCAGGAGATGCACCGTGTCATGGGCGACATACCCGGTATCGGGATAGTCACGGACGATATTTTGGTATATGGGTCAACGGTTCAGGAACATAACGAGCGGCTCTGAGCTGTTTTGGACCGAGCTAGGTCGGTTAATCTTAAATTAAATGATGCTAAATCGTTGCTATGTAAAACTACAGTAAAGTATGTAGGTCATCAACTTACCAGCAGGGTGTAAAGCCTGATCCAGACAGAATACAAGCAATAGTAGACATGCCAGAGCTGCGTGACAAACAAAGCATCCAAAGGTTCCTGGGCATGGTTAGATATGTGCACAAGTTCATACCCAACATGTCCGAGATAGCTAAACCGCTATGCATGCTCCTAGCCAAGGACGTGGCGTGGCACTGGCAAGTCGAGCAGCAATGTGCGTTCGATAAATTGAAAGAGAAGTTAAGAACTGCTCCTGTATTGACATATTACAATGTTAAGAAGCCTATTGTAATTCAGGTAGATGCTTGTCAGTCAGGTTTGGGAGCCGGGTTGATGCAAGATGGTAAACCAATCGCACTCGCATCTCGTGCGCTTAATGCAGCGCAGTGTGGATATGCCACTATTGAAAAAGAAATGCTCGCCATATGTTTCGGATGCCAACGGTTTCATGAGTATATATTTGGCAAGGAAGTTCAAATTCAGACAGACCACAAGCCGTTGGTAGCCATAATGCAAAAACCAATACAGAAGCTGTTGGCTAAAATGCAAAGAATGCGAATGCGATTGCAGAATTACAATATTCAGTTATGTCATGTGAAGGGCTCTTTGATGTTTTTTGCAGACACGTTGTCCAGGGCGCATACCGCCAAAGTAGGTCATGATAGCCTGTTCGATGACACGTTCTGTGTCCTGAACGTATCTCCAGCGCAGTTGCTCATGAGCAGAAAGTTGAGAGGCAGATTACCTATGGCAAAGGGTATTTTGGTGCCTGAAACGCAGGATCCTAAGAAAAGGCAGACAGCTCAGCAGCAGGGCAGTCAGAAAGCTTTTCATGACCGGAAGTGCGGTAAGGCGCACAAGCCCATGAAAGTTGGAGATAAGATAAAGTACAAAAATAATGCTGGGGAATGGAAAAAAAGGTGTTATTTTGGGACGGACTGGGGTGTCCGGGAGAGAATATCAGATTTTAAATGAGTCAGGCAACATGTTATATCATAACCGAGTGCAAATCATTGGAGCGCCAGTGGAGGGGCGACCCGAGTTAGTCGTGCAGACGCAATCTGGGTCAGCGTCAACGCCGAATGTAAACAGTACGGTTAATCTAAGTAGGTCGGGTCGGCTGATAAGGCCGGCGAGCAGGTTAGATCTATAGTGGGTCAGTGTGCTTCCGACGGTTGCAGGATTAACATGTGCATGTACGGTTAAGTTTATTTCAGCTTTTCTGTTTACTGTTGATACATATGGACAATATGAGATATCAGGCATTACGGCCGGATTGTGAGGACTTAAGTGCATTGTGCACTCGGACATTTGCAAAGTTAAGTGCGCATATATTTGATATTGTATATTTTGTGTTTCTTCATTGTTATTTTGTAACATTTCATGTTTCAGAAATACTTTGAGGGGGGGATGTGATATATGCGTAATAGACGTCTAGACCTGTGGTTAATATATGTTAACGATATGCAGAGTTGGGGACAAAGAGATATGCAAATGAGATGACGTCATGGAAAGTTTAGCCGGCGGGTCAAGCGTGCCCTACGCCATGAATAAACCATTCAGTAACCAGAAGTCAAAGTGTACAGACGTTGTACTTTCACAGAGTATGGCATTCATGCCATGCCTGCTCTGAACTGATCTGCACCCCCCCCCCCCCCCCCCCCCCCCCCTCCCCCCCCCGGCCCTCAAACAACACATAAGTAGGCCGAGAAGTGGTCAACTGTAAGTGTCGTTCTATGAAAACAGTATAGGCCTACGAATAACTCACCCAAGCTACTGTCCAGATACGCAACTAGTGTTAGCCACCAGTACGTGCTTCTGTTAGTTGGAGGTCATCTTGTCTGAAATAAATCATAGCAACACACATACCAGAGAGTGATGGTTGATCTTTACATGGTGCCAGGAGTGAAAAGGAATTAGCGGACAATGGAACCATTAAAGCCACCTGAAGTTCTTCGTATGAAAGATGGGAATGTGGCGGAGAAATGGGAAAGATTTAATGAACAATTTGAATGGTATGCGGTGGCGATAAATGTGCTGGAGGGAGCGAGAAAAGTAGCTCTACTGCTAACAGTTGCCGGAGCGGAGGCACAGGCAGTGTATCGTACGTTCAAATACGCACCAGCCAGAAAGGAGGGCGAAATGGAAATTCCAGAGGAGAATAATATGGACTACAAGTTGGTTGTACAAAAGTTTGATGCTTTCTGTCTGCCCAAGAAGAACCTCATATATGAGAGGTTTGTGTTCAACACAAAGGAGCAGGAAGAAGGAGAGATGATTGATGCGTATGTGATCGACCTCAGGCTAAAGGCAGCCACGTGCGAGTACGGGGATCTATTAGAGTCACTGATCAGGGACAAACTAGTGGTCGGCATCAGAGACAAAAGATTGCAAGAGAAAATGCTGAGAGACTCGGGGTTAACGTTGGATTCGGCGATAATCATGTGCAAAGCGGCCGAGACCACAAAAGCGCACATGAAAGTCATCAATCCAGTGGAGACGGAGCCGGTAGGTGCTGTCAGAGCGAGGTATGACAGCAACTGACGCAGCAGTGACAGTAGGAAGAAAGGAGCCTGGAGTAACAGCAAGTCGCGTGGAGCGGAAGCCACAGCGGGACCTCATGGTGAGAGCGGCAATGCCGAATTCAACTGTAAGCGGTGCGCGACCAGACATAAAGTAAGACAGTGCCCAGCATTCAGAGAGAGGTGTGGAAAATGTGGCTTCAGAGGTCACTACACACGTTTGTGTCACACTAAAGTGAACGTGATCAACAGCAAAAAGGCAGAGGAAGGAGAGTATGGCTCAGACCAAGACGTGTTTATCGGGAGTATAGGGGCGAGTGTCAATGAGGTATGTGTTAACAAAGACTGTCAGTGGGTCCATATGTTAGAGGTTGGCGACTCGTTAATTCAGGTCAAGTTAGACACGGGAGCTGGCGCTAATCTCCTCAATGCCCCATAGTACAGGAAACTGAGAGACAGACCCAAACTGAAACAAGCAAATGTGCGCCTGACCGATTATAAAAATGCTGAAATAAAGGTGAGGGGCTCGTCTGTGCTGCGAGTAACTGTAAAGAAGAAGACATATCCAGAACTGTTTGTAATTGTTGAAAATGGCCCTAGTCTTCTTGGTGCAGCAGCCTCTGAGAGACTCGGCCTTGTGAAACGTGTCCATGTCATACAAGGACGAGTGGACAGTCAGTTAGTACACAGTGCCAGACACACAGTGCCAGACACACAGGGTCAATTGTCATCCATTCCATTTGTATATAACATATTGACAAAGGAAATGTTATGTTTCAATTTGAGGTCACTGTGACCTCACATTGTGACATGTGCCCTCTCTGTGAGGTTTGTGTGATATCACTGTGATGTCATGGTGACCTCAATTTGTTGACTGGGCAGTTTGATATCATTGCTTGTATTCAGTTGATTTGAACCCCAAGACCTACCATAATGGAAGCGGGCACTCATCCATTCAGCTAGCGTGTCTGGCTTATTATTTGAAATATAATCGTGCTGAACAAATTTGCTTGGATTCACTGTTTTGTTAATGCAGTTATAAACGTTTCTCTTATACCTATTTATTTAGATAATCTTTCTTTTGTTCTGTATTTGCTACCCTAACGTTGTGCAACTCATTTAGTTAAATACACGCCAATCTCGTGTACACCAGGAAGTGTTTCGTGCGTATAAGTATTGTCACTCTTCGCCCGTGAATGGAGATTCGACAAGTGTTGAGTTACCTCAAGATGTTTAAGCAATTTGGCCGTCAAAATACAATCCGAAAACATTTACGTTTATAGAGGACTGCCATAGTGATATGGTGATACCGGAACAGACACAATGAAGCTCCTTAGCAAAGATATCGACAAATCTAAGGCCGGGTAAGTTTTGGTCACGTCCCCGCTACTGTCGGAGACGGAGGCCGTAGACGTAGGAAGTTGACCACACTATTTTTTGTTGACATGTCACTTTTTCACTCACCCATAGGCATATCACATCAGAACACACACATATGGCTAGTATATGTGTTTTATTTAGGATCTCCTGCTAGTCACATACAAATTAAATTATAATGATCGGTACTCATTAATGCCAA
The DNA here is from genome assembly GCA_030323885.1 of Branchipolynoe longqiensis. NCBI lineage: Eukaryota > Metazoa > Annelida > Polychaeta > Phyllodocida > Polynoidae > Branchipolynoe > Branchipolynoe longqiensis. Next base: position 49,842,257 of record CM059195.1, on the reverse strand, counting down.
TTTACTTGCTGTTGCTAGACCGTTCGAGTGAGAGTCTGATATTATATTTTTGACTTGGTAAAATAAAGTCTTTGACTTTATTAAAGAACAACAAATAACTTTACTGTAACTATTGATTCGGATTAATATTTAGATTATAGTATTCATGAAATTTTCCAGATAGATCTATTAAGACAATTCTATTTTCTTTAGCTAACTTTATATGTTTCCCTATTAATTAATATGAATAAGCAATGCTTAGGACCGACCCCCCGATATAACTACAGCAAAGTATTTTATTTTTTTACTCCACTCGCAGTGTTCGATTTGAAATTCTAGCAACTCGGGTGACCCGAGGGTCGTTCGTGATAATCGGCCGTTGTTTCCGCGGAATAAACTCCATGTTTATGCCAAATTGTTCTTTATTTCTTTAATTTTTAATAAAATCAAAGATTTGAACTGCGCATATCGGCAAATTCTATGGCAGGGGGCATTTGTTTTGATATATTATTAAGCAATCGCTGCAGCTACACTGCAGAGTAGCGCGGAGGAACGGGTACACTGGTCCCAGTGATGTCATCGCACCATATATGGAAGGTCTGTAGCGAGGGACCAGTGTAGTTGTTCCCTGACTTGGCTTGTGCTACTCTGCGGCGGCGCATCATTAAGGCGCCATCCTGCTTGCTCCGTACCGAAGTTTGACGAGCGATTTCCGTTTCCGTTTGCTGGATTTTGATTTCTCGCACAGGAGTTTACAAATGGCGGCGCCCATAGGGGGCTATTTCCGTTTCCGTTTGCTGGATTTTGGTGATTTCATTTCCCACTGGGTAGGAGTATACACCTAAACACGGTTTGGCGGCCATCTTGACCCAATTCCTGTTTGCAGGTACACAAACGCACATGGCAGTATCACCAGTGTGGCAGTGAGCATTCTTCATACAGAAAAAGTTAAATATCTCTAAAAGCACACCACTAAGAAACAAACTAATTGGAATACACATAGAAAACATGTTTAACAAAAAGATTATATTAAATTGATATGGTTAGGGTTCTCGATTTCTATTAATTTTGAATAAAACTAACGTTTTGCATTGCATGTACCGGCAAACTCAATGCATTGTCAATGGTCTTGAGCAATCTTCATACAGAAAAAGTGAAATATCTCTAAAACTATACCACCTAGAAACAAATCGCTTGGTGCACACATAGAAAACATAGTTACCGAAAAGATTATATTACATTGACATGGTTAGAGTTCTGGATTTCTCTTAATTTTGAATAAAACTAACGGTTTACACTGCGCGTACCGGCAAACGCAATCGCGGCAATGCATTGTCAATGGCAGTGAGCAATCTTCATACAGAAAACGTTAAATATCTCTAAAACTACACTACCTAGAAACTAACTAATTGGAATACATATAGAAAACATGTTTAACAAAAAGATTATATTAAATTGATATGGTTAGGGTTCTGGATTTCTATTAATTTTGAATAAAACTGACGTTTTGCACTGTGCGTTCCGGCAAACTCAAGGCTATCAGGCTTTGTTTACCTATAGCCGGAAGTGGCCTCGTTCTCGCGAAATTAGGACATGCCCATATAAGGCCAAACCGTGTTATCGTGTATTGTTTATGACTTATGTGTATATATCTACATGCGTTAGTCTTAAGCCTCCCCGTGGGTGGGTCGGTATTATAATTTGACAGGCATCAATTACCTTAATTTCTAGTTACTAAAAGTTAGGTTCTAATTTATATATATATTATATATCCGTATCAGTCTTAAACCCGCCGAGGCCGAGCAATACATTCTTGAAACCGCATCCCAATTTTGAGTTTTGTTGCTAAGATAGTTTGTTAGGGTTATGCACCCTAGGCCTAGCAATAGCTAACAACATCACATAAAATACGGATGATGCAATAACGACTGATAATCCATTGTTATGTAATTTACTGCACATGTCTGTTTACGACGATCTAGGGACTCAGTTGGCAAGCTGTTATTTATCCATAAACCAATGTTAGAGACTACAAATCCGCGTGAAACGGTCCTCACTCAATGTCACAGTAGAAACACTTGACCGCGCTGCGTGTTGCATCACCAATACTATCTCTATAAGCCCAACCTTTCAGTGCTCGTCCCAGCTTAATGGTAAATGGCCTTATAAAATAATGATCATCATCATTAGATTGATAAACATGTCCCTTTGACTTTGTGTGCAAAACGGCTTGATGTTATATGGTGCGATTTTCTAGATTTTAAAATCTTTCTACAGTGCAGAGTGATCTACATACATTTCTGAGATTTCCATATTAAAATTGAAGTAAATTGTTTTATAGTAATTTATAATGCCTATTTTGGTTAATAATTTTAGAATGGTTCTAATTAACAATAACATATTGATACTATACTGATAGTATCAATTGTGTTCCTGGTTCTTTTGACTCGGCCAGAATTCGAATCCCTATGCTTCTGCATGGGAAGCCGGTACGCTTATACCCCCATCATACCAAACTAGTTCTCACTACGTTCTTGAAAATGTTGCTGAACTGACTCAAAGTGTGTGCGAACGGAATGGACGTAGTGGCAACTTTTTATGGTCTTTTTGCGAACAGAATGGACGGGCTAGAACAGAATGGTGCTCCAGAACTTTGAGCATGCCCAAATTTTCTTGCAACCACTTTCTACCCCGACCACAGCCCGTTTTAGAATGTGGTCGGATGTTTTAAGAAATAGTTTTGTGTGATGGGGGTGTAACCGATACGGCCACTGCATCCGGTGCAGTAAATATGGATGCTATATTATACAATACAGCATGAGTCGCTGCGGCTTTCCATAGTTATTACAGCCATTGAAGGGCTATTAAGATGTGATTTACATGTGACACTGTCAGGTGTACACCATAGTCAATACAGCCAATTAAAATAAAGACTATTAGTATTAAGAACAACCAAATAGGTATAAAATCCGCCACAAAAAAACTGGATCGAATGCTACCTGATAAATAGGGAACAAAAAAAAACAAAGTAGAAAATAGCATATCAGAATGTCAGTCCTAGGACCACTACTCTTCATAATATACATAAATGACCTAGAGAAGTGGTTAGACACTGAATGCCTCCAGCAATATGCAGATGATAGTGTCATATATGCTGAGGGCAACACTGAGGAAGAGGTAACAAATAAACTACTCCAGAAACTGGATGACTGGTGCGAATCTAAATAAAATAACCATAAATGCCAGCAAATCCAAAACAGTCGTCTTCTCACATAGACCACTACCGGAAAGTAATGCCCAGTGCAAACTAGGAAACCAGGTGCTCTGGAAAAAGTAAAGCACTACAGATACTTAGGCCTAGAGCTGGACAGCCAACTAAACTACAACCTGTGCGTGACAAAAATCATACAAAAAATAAATCACAAACTGGTTATTTGCCAAATTACGAAAATTCATGACACAAGAAATGTCAATAAAGGTCTTCAAAGGAATGGTACTCCCATACTTTGACTATGGAGACACACTGTACATGGGATCAAACAAAAACTGCTCAACAAGCTGCAAATCCTACAAAATAAAGCATTAAAAATATGTCTCATGGTGGACAGAATGCACCCCACCTATGACCTGCACATGCACACCAAAGCAAAATTGCTTTAAAAAAAAAAAAGTAGACGAGTGCACCTCAAAACACTCGCATTTGGTACAGTCGCGATAGGAAATACTAAAAGCAACCAACCAGAGAAACACAAATAAACAATGCACCACTAATAAAACAAACAAGGAGCCGCATAAAGGCCCATGAAAGAAGCACATTAGAAATGGCTGCTAAGGCTTGGAACGCCCAATCAGTAAAAGAAAGGCAGGTCCCTGATGTAAAGATATACCAAAATATCTATGTAAAAAAAGGGAGGACGCTGATGACACCCTAAGGCCAGAACCCCAGATGGGCATTTGATAGGTCACGGCCCACAAACAGGTCTGCCCCAAGGGAGAAACCTGGACCACCCTCAGTAGATAACAAACAACCACAAACCATCAAAATCAGAGACTCCCGATCTGAAAACATACAACAATATACATGTTTAAAAAAAAGAAGACCCTGAAAACACCCTGGGGCAAAACCCCAGAAAGGTATGTGATAATTCACGGCCCACAAACTGGGCTTCCCCAAGTGCGTATTTTAATGGTCCTTCCCTATTTTGAATTGACCTTGGATAGCCAAACCTAACACAAAACAAGCTCAAACATCTACGAGCCAAGAACACACTTAAATGCTACGCCTAACAGCTACCTAGCAGTCCTTCCCTATTTAAGATCGACCTTGGATAGCCAACCCCAACACAAAACAATCTCAAATATCTACAGATACTAAATAATCACCATGTACTTGCTACTGTGTGAGAAACAAAAACATCTTATCACCTCCTACTGTGATAAGATTAAACAAGTTCTACAACTGGCCAGCATTGAAAACAAGCCCGAGTACTCGAGCTTGCATGCCTCCCATAAAAAAACGCAACAAAAAAGCACACACAGTCAGACATATGCTCTGTATACGTTATGTACATTGTGTGTACATTGTGTGTACGTTGTGTGTACGTTGTGTATACGCCCATTTTTACCCCCTGTCGCTGAAAAGTTCGACGAATGCCGACATACTGGCAACCGCTGATGCCGTACGTCTTAGTGTGACGGCCTTAATAAGTCCACCATTATCTAAGGTAGATGTGTTGAATCGAATCTAGATCATTGTTTTGGATTTGAAATTTTGATACTTTCATCGGCCTATGCAGCTTTAATGGCCTGAACTTTGGCAAGAAGACACACTGGTTGGTTGCTAAATAAGACTCTGGTTCTTCCCCATAACTTTAGTTTATTTAAGGGAATTGTTCTGCTTCTGGAGATTATATGCTGCTGCCTCCTGTATTGATATTTATAATGTTCACTCCTCTGTGTCAATTTATCATAACATTTACTGGGTGACACTTGGGTGGACAGGTGTTGTGGTAATTACAAGTAATTACTTGCTATGTTTTAATTATTATTGAAATAGTATACAACCATAATTATTGAAATAGTGTACAACCATAATTATTGAAATAGTGTACAACCATAATTTATAGCCATTAGCCAACATATTATTTCAATTTGTGTACACGGTCGGATTATCCGACTCTCATTGGATATTCACGTTTTTGTCGGATAAAGTCAAATTTTCTATAATTTGGCATAAAGAAAGGAAAAATGTATATTTTCCTGTTGAAGATACAACTTTTTAAAGCCCTTAAAATGCTTAAATTACGTGAGCTTCCAGGGGCGTTGCCACCTGGGCCCCCCCCCCCCCCCATTGGGCTCTGCCCCGGACCCCCAAACCCCCGGCCTGACTTTCAGAACTTTAAAATTTATTTTGCTGATGGCCAATCTCATACCCAGGGTTTGTATGGCGCCTGGAAAGTCTTGAAAAGTTAACTTCATTTTGCCCCATTTTAAGGCCTTGAAAAGCTTTGAATTTGACCTATTTTGAAAAGCCATGAATACCATTAAACTGTCCCCACTGATCTAAATTAGCCTGAAAACGCCATTCTGAATGGTGATTTCGGACTAAATCCAAATGAAAATAGTCTTGAATTTCCTATCCAAAACAGCCTTGAAGAGCCTTGAAATAGCACATGTGTATGGACTCTGCATCCCTGTATATACCTTTGACCTGACGCTGCTGTTTGTGTTTCACTTTCAGCCAAGTGGTGCTGGTGCCTGAAGAGGCGGAGGACATGTGGCACGCATACAACCTGGTCGGGGTGGGAGACACCCTGCAGTCAACCACCATCCGGTAGGTCCTGTAGTAGAGCTCTGTTCTTATTGGTGGTGGTAAAATGTAGTTATTCTACTGGCTCTACTGCCAGCTGCAACATTAAATGCAGAAAACATATTACTAAAACTGTAAAAGAAAATAATGTAACCTAGAAAACAGATGTTTAAGTGGATTAACACAAAGTGTACTGAAAGCTGCATTTTGGACTGTTTGCAATCTACAGTTACAAGCCATCAACAAGAAGCAAGAAAACCTTAATTATTACTAAAAACTAAATTCAAAAGATTTGAATCAAGTTGGACTAGTCCTGCCCAGTGGTGAAAACAACACCGTTATGAGCAGAATGAATAAATTCATCACAGAAAAAATATGAGTCAGGATTATTTAAGCCTACAAAGATGTTTCCAGTTGTATGCAAGCAAAAAAGTATGGTAGGTAGGCAGGGAGGGATACTTTTATAAATCTTTTTTTTGTTTTTTTACCATGATTCCCTTGGTGTGTACACAAAAGGGTACAAACAATGTAATTTGTCACAATTTTCATTGTAGCAAAAAACTATGAACCGGTATTTGTGATGGTCTGAAACTAGTCAAAGGGTTTATTTCTAAACACCGTGCACACTCATGCTGACTTTATAGTGCTGCCCCACTGGAAAGCTGGGTCACTGGCACCATGACCTGATAATATTAGTGATATCACACTCAGTCACATACATTCTGATTCTGAGCAAGCCAATCCTTGACCTATCCTATTAATGGTGAGCGCCAGAATAGGTAATGATCAGTGTCAGTTTTGTAGGTGTTCTCTATGGTGTTCTCTATGGCGGAGTGGTTAGAATGTCTGACTTTTTTCTAGGTAGGACTCCTAATCTGAAGGTCGGTGGTTCGATTCCCTGTGCCCCCACCTATGCCAATTTGAATTTCCCCCGCTGTGTATAACTTACAGCGTCATCAAAGGGCAGTTGCTCTCATACCTTGTCTATGTGGTGTGGGAGGTTAAAAATCCCTTGGGTCGGTAAAAGTGTAGGCTTGGGCTTTCTATCGCCAAACTGTCCAATGGTGAAAACAAGTCTATTCAGACTTATCCATGATATGCAGTATAAATCTTCAAGAGAAAAAAAAAAAAGTCATTGCTTTGATTCGACCGTGACATGGGTAGCACGACCTCATGTATGAGAAGCCAGCCTGTACTCTTATTGAATTGGCAATCCTATTTGGTCGGAGGGATATGATGATAAACTTTAATTTAGATTGTGTGGGTATGTCTGTGATTTTAATATATCTTTTTTTTTAATTAAAAGAAAAGGTAGTAAAGCAGGCAGAATAATAACGAATAGCAGGATAATTAGGTTCATAATAATATTCGCATAGATACTTTATACATCACAACATTGACAACAAATTGCAAAATTGTCTGAGCCGATCTGAAGCAGAACTCTCCTGGCTTATTCTGTTTTGAACGGTCCGCACGGGGCCTGGAAAGTCTTTAAAAGTCTCGAACTTCATTTGCCTTGTTTCAATGCCTTGAAAATCCTTGAATTTAACCTGTTTGGGGTATTTAGTCTTGAAAGTCCTTGAATTCCATTAAGCTGTCCCCACTGATCTAAATCAGTCCGAAATTGCCAATCAGCATTGTTTTTGTTTTTTCCTAAAGTCCAAATGAAAATAGTCTTGAATTAAAAGCCTTGAAATAGCCTTTAATTCCATATCTTCACATGTGTACGAACACTGGTTTTGCAGCAAAGTGCAGACCGAGTCGGCAACCGGAAGTACCAGCTGCAACAAGGTGCGCACGACACTCACGGTGCACATAGAGAACATCGACTTCGACACACAGGCATGCGTGCTCCGTGTGAAGGGCCGCAACATAATGGAGAACCCGTATGTCAAGGTGAGCAGATAGCTTAAAACATGGAGCAGGGATGAGAAATTTCCACCGATCAGTGGTTTCCTGACTTTTGGAGATTGATTTTGAGACTTGTCGATATTATTCGAAATCCATTGAGAAAATAAAGTGGTGGGTAAGGGTACCCCGAGCATTACTCACATGTGACATGTAGTCCGATATAAAGGGATGAGAATTTCCTGTCCCGGCTTTTTGGCAGTGACGCACCTTTTTATGTCTGACCTGTTCTCGTTGCTGAAAGAACAAAGATCCGCAATTATCTTTTGAATTTGTGATTTGTTTGTTTTTGTTTGTTGGGTCTTTACGTGTTATTACCATGTTTTAAAGTTGCATAGTCCGATGAAAACATCATATTTTCAAAACCAAAACACTTATCAACGTTTGATGCTACATATTCAACTTAGATACTGGTGCACTTATGCCTGGTACACACCTCCCGTTTACGATTCACGCACTAAAACTGACTGCGCATCACGACCACGACCCGTCCCGTATACGATCTAAAACTGCCCGATTCGTTTTTCGAATCCCTTGCGATTTCAGTTTTAACCCCTAAAACTGAGTTTGAAGTCGCGAATCGCAAGGCTCTGGTGTGCTAGGGGGTCGCACACCTAACGACTAAAACTCAAACCTATGCGCGAAACGGGCAGTTTTAGATCGTATACGGGAGGTGTCTACCAGGCATTAGTAAGCATTTGTTATTGCATAGAAGGTTGTAATAAATCAATTTAATAGAGCCTGTTACCACTGAAGTGTATGGTGTCAGAGTTTTGGCGTGCTCGCCAAAATTAATTTGGCGTGTTTTGACATAAAATATCTCCAATGTTAGCCATTTAAAATAAAATTGACTTCCAACTGAAATAAAATAGATTACAACAATCAGCATAATGTATTCATCTCAGAAAATGTCAGAAACTCAAAAGCATCGGACTATGCAACTTTAAACACACAAAAAAAACCAAATAATTTGGGTGTGTAGTAAGATGTTGATGTGTACTACTTTGCAGGGGAGGGAAGCTGGAAAAGTAGTACTGTTTGTACTACCTTGAAAGTATTGACAATTTTAGACAGCCCCTGGGCGAGTGCCTAAAAGAGGAGGGCGCAGTATCTCAGGCAGTAGAGTGTACACCTCGGATGGTGTGGATCATCCAATCGATCCTACTAGGTGGACACATTTTCAGTTTGTGCTATTTTCCGTACCAACCAGTGGTTCACAACTGGTTCATCAAAGGCTGTGGTATGTGCTGTCCTGTCTGTGGGAAAGTGCATATAAAAGACCCCTTGATGCTTATCGGAAAGACTAGCCTATGTTGCGGCAGTAGGTTTCTTCCAAAGAAATATGTCACAATGACCATATATCTTTTTTACGTCCAAAATCAATGTGCTCTAGAGGCGTCATTAAATAAAACAAACTTTTTAAGTGCCTAACAGAGATGTTTAAAATCTGTTTTGCTCTATTAAATAGATGGGTGCTTACCACACATTGGACTTGGAACTGAATAGGAAATTCACTCTTGGAAAGCGAGAATGGGACTCTGTGGCCTTACAACGAATAGGTAAGTTCGAGAAAAGAATTTAATTTATTTTAACTCATGCTATTTGAAAAGGTTAATTATTTAAATCCATGTTAAAGCTGATGAAGTATCAAATTTTCGAAACCAAAATACTTTCACCATCATATCCAACGTAGATACTGGGGCACTTATTAATAAGCATTTGCTGCTGCATGAAAGGTGGGTTGGTTGTTGGAGTTTGACGTCCTAGAAACATCTAATGTCATATCAGGACCGGTACCGATTTGTGACAGTGCACACTCATGGCGACATTATAGTGCTTCCCCACTGGGAGACCAGTCCACCAGCACCATGACCTGATATCCCACTCAGTCACATTATCCTGACACTGAGCCAACCAGTCATTGCCCTATCGTAATAATGCGAAGCACCTGGCTAGGAAGTGACAAGTATAAATTTGTACGTCATTGGTTTGACTAGACATGGGTTTGAACCCATGGGTTCGAATCCCACGATCTACCAAACCGGGACGCGGGTGCTCAAATCATTCGGCTATCCCGTCTGGTCAGGTAACGGATAATATGGCATTAATTTAATAGAACCTGTTAGTGCTGAAGCCGATGGTGTCAGCGTTTTGATATGCATGCCATAATTAATTTAGCATGTTTTTTAATTCAAATATCTCCAAGCTTAACTACTTAAAAACTCAAACTCATCTGACTCTGTAACTTGAACTGTGATTGTCACAAGTTACAAAGATGTACACACAAAAAATGCGAGGATAAAACTAGCATTGTGCATGTTATTCGTAACATGGGTAATTTACGGGCGGAGGCACGAATCCACGGTTCCAAGTGCGCATGCGCTGAAAACAGCGTTGGCAGCAAAGCAAAGGCGTACAGCCATTGAGTTTGCCGATATGCATAGGGCAACACTTCCATTTTATTCAAAATTAATAGAAATACATAACAATTTGGCACAAACCTGGACGGAAGGATGCAATATAATAATATAATGAATATGTTTAAGACACAACTCTCCCTAATTAAGCATTTTGAGTTAAGAAACATACAATTTCAGTCACTTTACAGATTGATGTTTCCATCACCATTGATTAGCCATAACTAATTCTTGTTCTAAATATTAAAATGTCAAATGTGTCAACAAAAACTTGTTTCAAAGAAATATGTAACCAATATCTGATTAACCCTACTCATTTTCTATTTCTACATATGTCATTAATCATAGGATATAAATAAAAACATGAATAAAATAAGTAAAACTGACTCTGGCTATGGCTCTAACACTAGTCTGAGTGCCCAGATTTGTCTAAATCTAAATGCACATGGCATAATATGTGCTGATTGTATTGATGTAAATGCAATGTTGAATAAAAGATTAATATCTTAATTTATTATTTTACCTCGGTAAACAGCCTCAGGCTAGCCTCAGGCTAGGGAGAGGTAAGCACGTCCGGTACCAGCAATTAGCATATACAACTCACGACTGGATAACGTGTCGTTGGGTTGCTCCGGCAAAATTAGTCTACATACAAGCAAATACGCAGTAAGTATAATAAAAACTGTGGTTAGCTTAATTATGATGCATTAGAGCATCATTATGGAAAGTTTAGACTTTCGTTGGTCCAATTTGGACGAGTTATTTGGTTATAAACAACCAAGGATAGAACACTCGAGTGGGTTTCTCGAAGGAACCAAACCGGTCATTAGCGGTTATGTCAACACCCGGGTCACCGTGTGACTATGGGTAGAGATGTGGGTTTCGCCCTATCTCATGTGGAAATTCTCTCGTACTCTAATAGAGAGTAATGTTGGAGATGCTCCTGGGTTTCTTTTATAGACTCCCCTAGACAAAACTTTTTCAGGCGTTTCTCCGAGTTTCGTAGCATTTTCTCCAACTTGTTGACGTAGTAGTCACAGGTGGGAGAAGTGTGCGGAACAGAGGGATGGGCGGGCCGATACACTGGTCCCGACCCCGCGTAAGGTTTGGGCTTGACCCACAACCCACGCACAAATTTAGCTTATTACGCCTGTGTTATAACGGTATAAACACGTTCTCTAACACCAATAGATGTCCAAATGAGTTTGAAACAACCATATTGTGACATATATATATACCGGGACTGACCAAAAATATTTGTTTCAGCTCCCGATGGCCACGAAGCGGAGTAAGCGCGGTGCAGCAGCAACCGAGGGGCGTGTTCCGAGTGGAGTGGACGAGGAGTACGACTCCTCACCTGTGTTGTCGGCAGGGCCGTCGACACAGCCCCGGGCGCATATCCTCTCCGACCCGGACGAGGACGCAGTGCCTGAGGTGCCTGCGCCTCCAGATTGGGAGGCTCGCTTTGCACGATTGGAAAGCCACATCTTGACTGCCAAATCGCCTGTGTCTCGGAAGCGGCGTAGGCCGAGTGTCCAAGAGGATTCGTTTGAGGATTTCTTGGACACAGACTCGGCGGTGGAGCTTAAGGCTCCTCCTCCTCCTTCTCCTAAACGGAGGAAGAAGAAGAAACAGGTGATTTCTTCGGGTGATGAATTCACCAAGGAGCGGGCAGAGACTGGTTTTCGCAAAAAGCGGAAGACTAAGTCCAAAAAGAAGAAGAGGAAGAGGAAATATTCTTCTTCTGATTCGTCCACTGAGTCTACTTCTACGGAATCAGACTCAGACACCATTTATGAAGGGGTCTATGCGGACATTGGCACTAAAGTGGCTAAGAAGGTGGAGAAGCCAAAGGCTAAGCGGGTTAAAACCACTACGCTTATGCGCGAGACCGTGAATGGTCATTTTCGCACGTTCAAACCGGCGGAGGTTATCTCCAAGTTAGGAGATGAGTTAACAGGCATAAAGGGTGTTCCCAACTCCATCATTAAAGAAATGGATCGGGATGTCAATATGACGGATGACCGTAAGAAGTTTGAGGATGTGTTGCACACAGTGCATAAGGCAGTGTTGGCTACCCTAACAGCTATTGTTCCTGTGGCTAATAGGATGCAGAGTGAAAATAAGTTCTCGTCTTTGGCTAAGACAATGGACAAAGGCATTGCAGTGCTAGCGGCGGCAGGTAATATTACCTGTCGTTTCGAAGATATGAAAATGTCTTCAAGTCAGTTTGCACAGATGCTGGCAAAGAAGTGGCTCGCTCTAAGAAGGTTACCGATAATGAGGGGAAGGAGTTTACGCTTTATCTTGCTCCAGAGCCGATTAAAGGGAAACCTTTAGATAACACCAAGATGTTTGGCGGTCAACTACAATACCTCTATAAAGAGGTAGAGACTGCAGCCAAGAGTGGCAAAAACATGGATGGCAAGAAGAAACAGGAAGCTCCTCGTTTCAAAAAGTCACGAGGGGATTTTCGTCCACGACGGTTCACCAGAGGAACCAGACCGAGTTCAAACTTCGGTCAAGGGTTTCGGGGCCGGGGCGCTCGCCCAGGCTGGACCGACAACACCGCACGGCCAATAGGCCGAGGGTTCAACTCGTCGAGACCTTTCCCCAGGGGCGGGTCCAAGTAGAGGTCCAAACACAAACTTTACAAGTCCCTGAAGCCTCTAAAAACACACAAACTGTAAGCAACTTTGTGGCTGGTAATATTAGTAATCATATTTCTGAGTGGCACAAAATTACTAGTGACCAAGAAATTATAAAAATAGTTAGGGGTGTTCACATTCCCTTTACACAAATTCCTGTACAAAGTATAATACCTTTTCCATATAACATTCAACCAGTTGAACGAGAGGCACTAACTAAACAGGTACATAAATTCTTTGAGAAAGGAATTATACAAAAAGTGACACACTGTTCAGGACAGTTTATTTCAAACATTTTCTCGAGACCGAAGCCTAATGGTGATGTTCGAATGATCCTGGATTTAACAATCCTTAATAAAAGGGTGGAATATCGACATTTTAAAATGTTCTCTCTAGATACGGCACGAGATCTGATTACACCAGATGCGTGGATGGCTAGTGTTGATTTACAGGATGCATATTATACGCTTCCCATAATGGAACAATACCGAAAATTTCTTCGATTTATTTGGGATAACCAACTCTATGAGTTTACCTGCATGCCGAATGGCTTAGCTTGTGCGCCACGTTTATTTACTAAATTGCTTAAACCGGTTTTCTCGGTAATGGCGAGGAAGGGTCACATAATGTTTCCATACATAGATGATTCTTTTATTATAGCATCAACACAAATTGGTTGTGTGAATGCAGTTTTGGATTTATGTGCATTACTCACTAAATTGGGGTTTTATGTACATCAACAAAAGTCAGTGTTTAAACCAACAAAACAACTCAAATGTTTAGGGTTTATTCTGGATACACAGTCCCTTACAGTGTCGATAACAGAACAAAAACTAATTAAGTTTATGACTACAGCGACTCAGCTTATTAAGTTATCAAAGCCAAAAATTAGACAGGTTGCTGTTCTTATTGGCATAATGACATCATATGCACCTGCTGTGTTATATGGGAAGGCCCATATTAAGTCGCTAGAAATAGATAAAAAATTTAGCGTTAACACGAACTAAAGGCAATTTTGAGCGAAAGATGTTTATTTCGCAAGAAGGGTTACAGGATATTGGATGGTGGATGCAACATATAGCAAGTTCACCAAATCCAATCCGCATGGCGGAACCTAATACAGTAATTACTACTGATGCTTCGTTAGAAGGTTGGGGAGCTCATCGAGATGGGGTCACAACAGGAGGTAGATGGCTTGATGATGAAAAATCAGACTATATTAATGCACTAGAATTGCGTGCTATTTATCTGGGCTTACGTAGTTTAGTAAAGATAAATAAATCACAGGTTAGAATACTAACTGATAATACTACTGCCATGGCATATATTCGTAACATGGGTGGAACCAAATCAAAGTCTTGCAATCAGTTATCTAAACTGATTTGGAACTGGGCACAGGCTCAACAGGTCTGGCTGACTGTAGCGCATATTCCAGGGTCACAAAATACACTTGCAGATTATAAAAGTAGAAATTTCCATGACCATTTAGAGTGGTCTCTCTCTACACCTTTGTTTAACTTTGTTTGTGAAAAATGGGGTACACCTGAAGTTGACTTATTTGCATCACGAAATAATAACAAGTTACCCTGTTATGTTTCTTGGCATCCTGAACCGGATGCTTGGAAAGTAGATGCGTTTGCTATTACCTGGGAAAATAATTATTTTTATATTTTCCCACCATTTAGCATTATCAGCCGAGTAGTGAGAAAAATCGGCTTGGAAGGGACACATGCGATACTGGTGGTGCCCGATTGGGACACGCAACCTTGGCTGCCAGTAGTTTCACAACTGGCAAAAGAACATATACGATTCCCAAGAAAACTCGGGAATCTGACGCACCACGGACCGCTAGTGGTTCACGGCGACGTGTCAACGACGCCCCTATTGGCATTCCTTTTCTAAGGAAGCAGCTACAGCAATTTGGATTGGACAGAATTACTGAGGATAGGATAGTATCGGATGCCTGGAGGCCAGGAACTGTCAAAATGTATACAACCTATTTAAAGAAATGGGGTGTACATTGTTTGTTAATGAAAGTTAAGCCAACAAATCCAAAGATTTCACAAGTAGCTCGGTTTCTTCGTTCTCTAGAGGATGAAGGACTTTCCTTTGGATCGATTAATGCGGCGAGGTGTGCGTTATCAATTATATTACCTAGAATTGATTGCGAAACAGTTGGAAAACATTATGTTATTTGTTATTTACTTCGTTCAATTTATCAAAGGAATCCTCCAAAACCAAAGTATAGTCGGTTTTGGGATGTTTCTATAGTATTTAAGTTGTTTCAGGCTTGGCCTCACAACTCGTGGTTAGATATAAAACAGTTAGGTTTTAAGGTCGCGGTCCTGTTATTGTTAGTAGCCGGACACAGAGGACAGACGATTGTTGCTTTATCTTTAACTGGATTAGAAATAGACAAGGAACAAGCTACGTTTGATTTAGAAAAATTGCTTAAATCGAACACGTTAGGTGACCCTTTATCAACGGTTCACTTAGACTGTTTTCCGAATGATCGGAAATTATGTGTTGTGTCAGCCATACGGGCTTATATATACAAGACAAAGGATTTACGTGCATCACAACAACTATTAGTGAGCTTTATGAAGCCACATAAGGCGATTTCACGAGACACACTTGCCAGATGGACAATTACGGTGTTGAAATTGGCTGGAGTGGATACGAGTAAATACTCTTCCCACTCAACTAGAGGAGCCATGGTCTCCAAGGCACGGGTGCTTGGTATTTCTGTGAAAAGAATACTAGCGCATGCAGGCTGGAAGACGGCTAAGTCGTTTGCAAAACATTATAATAAACGACTAGAAAAGCCTACCGGCGTTGCAAAGCGTCTTCTCGCCAACTAACAAGAATAGGTGAGAACAAAAATTTAGAATGTTATAATAATAAGAAAGAATGATATTAAGGATAAAAATGAATTATGTAAAGGTCTCCCTAGCCTGAGGCTAGCCTGAGGCTGTTTACCGAGGTAAAATAGTATAGTTATACGAGTCTTACCTTGGTACAGATGATGGATAACTGTTGTTTTACTGAGGTATAAGCCTCGGATAGATGTGGGCTAGGGCCCTCCCGCCACACCCTGCCACATCTATTCCGTTGGTGTACCTTTTCGGTAAAGTAATAGTATCCATTGTTTGAAAGTCATTTTTATCCTCAATAAGTAGGTTAAGATTGCTGGTACCGGACGTGCTTACCTCTACCTAGCCCACATCTATCCGAGGCTTATACCTCGGTAAAACAACAGTTATCCATCATCTGTACCAAGGTAAGACTCGTATAACTATACTATATATATTTTGTTAGTTAGTGTTCTATGTTTCAAACAAGAGCTGAGATGAGCTGAAACTAGCACATTTCATAACTGCACCCAGTGTATTAGCATCTGCCATGTGCTTCTCGCGGGTTTGCACCGCGCGGCTGGAACCGTGATGTAGTCTATTGACTTAACCTTTGGCCAACATGGCGCCACCTATCTGCTCCCGAACGAACTGCCGCGACGCGACAGGTGGAGCCGTCTAGCGGATCAAACTCGAACGACGACAACCAGACCCTGGAGACCCTGGCGCTAATTCCCTCCAAAACGGTCACGTGATTTCCATTTCAAGAGTTCTCACCCCCCTTCACGGTCTGACTTCTGCCGCCGTCACCATCCAGTAAGGAACACCACTACCTTTTAAAATAATTTGTAATTAATTAAAAAAAACAACAACACCTGTTGATTGGTTGTGTGCAGAGGAGGCGTGCGACCCGGTGCAGGGCGCCGACCTGGCGGCCGTGGTGATGCAGGAGGGCCTGGCGCATGTGTGTCTCGTCCTGTCCAGCATGACGCTTGTGCGCGCCAAGATCGAGACGAGCATCCCGCGCAAGCGCAAGGGCATGTGTTCGCAGCACGACAAGGGCATGCGCCGCTTCTACGACCAGGTGGTGCAGGCCATCCAGCGACACGTCGACTTCGACAGTGAGTCGTGATATCTGTGATCAAGCTGGTTTTACACACAAACAAATTTTGAATTTTTTTGGGTGATTTTTGTTGTTATTGGTGGGTGTTTTTTGGGGGGCCGGTGATGGGTTGTAAATTAGTGTTTTGAAAAAGAAAGGAAATTCTTTTTCTTAAAACTCTGTCGACTTCGACACTGAGTCATGAAAATCTGCGATGATCGAATTGGTTGTACACAAAAATATATTTTGTTGTTATTGTTATTAGTTTTTTTTTGGCGGGGTGTGATGGGTTGTGAATTCATGATTTTGTCTTAAAACCATGCCGACTTCGACAGTAAGTGGTGACAATCTGTGATGATCCAAGTTTATTGTACATAAAAAAAATTATATTTATAAAAATAAAATAAATAGTTTTTTTGGGGGGGAGGGGGGGTTATGGGTTGTAAATTTGTGATTTAACAAAGAACGGTCATTCTTTTTCTTAATACCACTTCGAATTTGACAGTGAGTCGTGACAATCTGTGATGAGCAAGTTGGTTGTACACAAAGAAATTGAACGAAGTTTGGAGGAGTAATAGGTAGTGAACAGGCAGAATAATAACAATAGCAGGATAATTACATTAATAATAATATTCACATAAGTAGTTTATACATCACAACATTTACAATGAATTGCTCAATTGGCGAATTTGATTATATATGATATATATGTTTGCATATAGAGATATATATTATATATGATATATATATATATGGGTCACTCTCCTGAACACTGGTCAGCATAGGATGGGATTTTAAAACATCAATAAATAAAGGTCCCACTTATTTTTTTCCTTATACTTTTCATATTCATGTTCATATTTGATGTAAGAAATAAGGGAAATAAAATAAACCGCATGCAACTTTGGTGTATTTAGTTATGAAGTGTTTTTGTAAAAAAACAACCCATTTTACAGTCAGCCATTTGTAACATGACATATGGGGCATTGTTGGATCCTTACTAACATCTTGTATTGCATTGATATATCAAACAAAACAGTGCTTAAATAAAACATTTTCTTATTTGATATCTTCAGAAATAACATTACAAATTCCCATCACAGACGTAACCAGTGATGTCTGGATGCCACACAAATATTGTAAATAATTATTCAGTGAATAAAGCATGGCTGGGAATTGTGCATGTTGCGGCGGCAACATGGGTAATTTGGGACGCGGGACCGAAAGCCCTTCAACCTTAAACTCTATGGACAACCGTGGCGCCACCTATACTCAACAGACACACTATCGAACCGATGCGCTACCTGGCGGATCCTTCACAGACTCGCCACCGGAGGAGCCGGAGCAGCTCACACCGACCAGTGCGCCCGAACCTGCCGCGTGGCCACTGAAGCTTTGCTGTCTTTTCTAGGCATTCATCATGCCTGCCACCCGCACTAAGCGCACCAGGGATCCAACTCCCGACTCGCCAACCGCGGTCGAACCCACGCCCGCACGGAAACCTCGTGGTAGGCCGAAATCCGTCGTCTCACACGAGGATGTGACAAAGAAAACACGCACTCGTTCAAGTCGCACCGAGGAGCGACGCGAGAGCACCACCACTGCCGACACACCGACACACAGCACTAGCCGTCGTAGCTCTGAGCACGGTAGCGGCGCCTTGATCATTGCACTCAATGGCTTCCAATCAAAAATGGACGAGAGGCTGGACCGTATAGCACGCAGTATGACTGAACGGATGGACGAGTTTGAGCGCACGGCAGAGAAACGCCGCCGAACCGGCTCACCACGCGGGAACCAAGATGGCCGCTCCCCCACACGGGCACGCTCGCCTCGCCGGAGCCGGAGCAAGGAGCACCGCACTGGCATGGGCGGCGTGGCCCCCCCGCGGCACCGCAGCCGTAGCATTGACCGCCAACGTGACACTGGCGCCAATACGACGCGCCCTGATCAGTACTACTACGCCTCGCAGGTGGACGGACACAAAAACCGTGAGTTCGTTCCTTTTGACAACCCTTTCCGCACCCCCGCTGCCCTGGCACGCGACCGTGTCACATCCCGCACACCCTTCTGCGAGCTAATCTCGAACACTGACCACGAGGAAACGGATCGCGCAGATGTGGTTAACGAGTTGCTCGCCGCGGCCGGCACGGCCCTCGGCGACAAAAGAGGTAATAGCATCATTGCACCGCATAGATATGTCATTCGGGGCCACCGTAGCACTAAAGTTGGTCTTGATCAGGCGACATGGGCGGAATACTTTGCCGCGCTGTGCCGTATGATACACGACAAAGCCATGCCGACGAGCTGGGCCGAGCCGTTACTGCATCACATGCAACAACTCGCCACAATGGCCACGCTGTACGACTGGCAAACGTGCAGACGCTGGTCTGAGAACGTATTCATCATGATAAGCGACGGACGCTTGCAGCACGGGTGGGCTGACCAATACGCAATTAAGGATATCCAGCGCGATGCCTGCGTCGAAGGCACCAGACTGGACGGCAAAAAATCCGGCCGTACGACCGTAGACGAAACACCGACGAGGAAAGCGGAGAGCGCTGCCCCACGTAATGACAGAACCGACTATGTCCGCCCAGTCTATAGCAAAGACACCGACGGAAAGCCGTGCTCTAAATGGAACTGGGGCAATGAATGCGGGTTCACAACCTCGCACGGAATGCACCCCGACCGTAAATGCCACCTGTGCGCCTGGTGTGCATCTAAGTATGCAAAGGCGAACCCACACCCTGAGAAAGACTGCCAGAACAAGCGTCGCTTTAACGAGAGGAAGAACGGTGGAGAGAAATCCGACCAAAAAGCGGATTTTCGCTAAGCGGCCGCCCATACGACTCGGTTTATGGAACGGATACCGCCGCCCCACCAGTTGACGGCCCGCTCGACGGCGAGCGGATCGCATGCACTGCCGTGACCAGCCGGCCTGGCGGCCTCTCGCCCGCCGTCAGCACGCCGCCAACCACACCCCCCCTACCACAGCCCGCCCCCCACCCTTACCGTGAAGCCATTGTTGTTGTACGTGACCTACATAACGAAGCCAGCCCCGGCGCCGCATGCGCCCACCACACACAAGGTGGCGCCACCCACGTCCCACGCACAGTTCACCCCGCCACAACAACAACACCCAGGCCACGCCCACCATAACAGACACCCCTGACACATGTAGCGGCCCCGCCACCACCGACACACACCACAACCCGACATCTCACCGCTACCAGCAGGGCACTCCCACCGCCCACACGGCCACGCCCACCCCGCCCGCGCACCGACGGTCGCTCACAACCACCGCCACGACCACATCCCCGCAGTGGACGCACATCCCCGCAGCGGACGCACATCCCCGCCAACACACAGGCCCTGGGCCGCCCACGGCGCCACTCGAGGAGCTCGACGGTGACCAATACGACCTCGACACCGACGAGCAGTTGCGCCACAGGCAGCCTAACGACATAGACACCGTTCTTGACGACTACGGTGCGGCGGCCGCCTCGCCCTACAACCCACCGCTCACCCCTACCGAGTATAGGACGACACTACACTCCATATGGCCCCGCACGATACCCAGACTCTGGAAGAACAACGTGACATACATGAAGTTATACGACCGGGTACGACAATGCGCCCTCCCCAACTACATGGGCGCAAGAATACCGGTCCCATCTGCCTTGAATATACCGGCTTGGAGGCACATGCTACGTGACTATCACGACAAACAGGTGGTCGAATTTCTTGAGTTTGGTTGGCCGGCCGACTACACGGGCGCCCTCCCGCCTGTGCCGGCCACCGCGAACCACTCGGAGGACCCCGCTCACGACGTTCACATCCAGAAGTTCGTGTTCAAGGAGGTGGAACTCGGGGCACTGCTCGGCCCCTTCGAACAACCCCCATTCAAACCCTGGACTCAGATCAGCCCGATGATGACGCGGCCGAAGAGGGTCTCCTCCGACCGGCGCGTCATCGTCGACCTCTCATACCCAGGAAAGGCGAGCGTGAACGCGGGGATAC
This sequence comes from Branchipolynoe longqiensis, assembly GCA_030323885.1. Taxonomy (NCBI): domain Eukaryota; kingdom Metazoa; phylum Annelida; class Polychaeta; order Phyllodocida; family Polynoidae; genus Branchipolynoe; species Branchipolynoe longqiensis. The sequence continues at coordinate 49,821,519 of CM059195.1, read as the reverse complement.
GCCGAGCGCAATACCAGGGTGTCCCCGCAACCTACACCTTACCTAGCATGATCGACCTGGCCGACGAGGTTGCCCGACTCGGCACCGGCTCGTACATCTGGAGCGCCGACCTCGCAAGAGCATACCGCCAACAACGCACCTGTCCACTTTCGACCCCGCTACTCGGTATCACATACGGGGGTCGGTACTACATCGACGCCGCGCCACCGTTCGGGTGCAGAACGTCCTCGATGGCCTGCGCCAGAACCACAAACGCGGTGGTGTACCTCATGCGGAAGAGAGGGCACTTCGCGTTGTGCTACCTCGATGACTTTGTGGGCGCGGCCGCCACCCACCAGAAGGCCGAGGAGGCGTACACCGACTTCCTGCGACTCGCCCGTGACCTCGGCTTGGACCTTGCCCCCTCCAAGTGCGTCCCCCCGGCGAAGAAGATACACTGGCTGGGCTTCGAGATCTCGTCGGCCACCATGAGGCTCGAGATCCCCCGCGACAGGCTGGCCGACGTCCTCACAGAGTGCGGCCTCTGGGTCGTCGGGAGGAAGGCCTCACGACGCGACATACAGAGGCTCGTCGGCAGGCTCCAACACGTGGCGAAGTGCATACGCCCGGCCCGCCGATTCATGTCCAGAATACTTGCCGCCCTCAGGAATGCCCCGCTGCACGGGAAGCACACCATACCGGAGGACCTCGTCGACGACATCCGTTGGTTCGACAGGTTTGCCGAGTCATTTAACGGGTACGTCCTCCTGCAGTCGGCACCCAGGATCGGCTGGACCATCGAGTGTGACTCTTCACTAACCGGGGCGGGCGCGCATTCACCTACCCACTTCTACGCAGAGCGCTACCCCGACGAGGTCTGGGAGAAGGACATGACAATAGCCCAGCTAGAGGCCATAAACCTCGTAGCGGCTGTCAGCGCTCTCCTCCCCAAGCACCCCCACCTACACACCATCCGGGTCAACACCGACAACTCCGCTTCCCAGCAGGTCCTTTCGACGGGATGCAGCCGGGATCCCATCCTAACCGCCTGCGCGAGGGAGATCTGGCTCATAGCGGCCAACTTGAGCACGGAAATCCAGATACAACATAAGGCCGGCAAGGACCTCGTCCTGGCCGACGCCCTCAGCAGGCGGCACGACGACACCCAAGCTCAACGCACGGCTGAGGCCCTGGTCGCACAGCGCGGCCTCGTACAAGTCCACGTCAACCTGATCAATGTGCTCACCCCAAGATTATAACCTGCGAATGCACCTAATTTTTGCCTTCATCCGCAGGTTTCACGCCGCGACACCACCAACGCTTGACCGACATGATAGCCGCCGGGCTGGCCCCGGGAACCTGGAGGAACAAGAACAGACAGGCGGCCAGGTACGTCACCTACATGCGGCAACACGGGTCCGACCCGGCGACCCCCACACACTACGTGATACTATCATACTTACTACAGCTCGCGGATGACCTCGCCTCCCCCGGGGCCGCTCTCAACTACTTCAGCGGCGCACGCACCTGGATAAGGGCGATTGGGGGGAATACCGCCGCGTTCGACACCTACCCCGTTGCCCTGCTAAAAAGGGGCATACAGCGCGCATCCACACACGAGACGACCCGAGCCCCAGCCCTCACTCCTGACGACATAAAGAAAGTCGTCAGGTTCTTCGAGACCGCGGGCCCCAACGGCAAGGTCCTCACGGCGGCTCTGCTCCTCGCCTACTTCACCATACTACGACAGTCCAACCTACTCCAATCGACCGACCCCACGACCCGCGGGCACGCCATACGCGCCAAGGACATCTCCATCACGGCGACAGGCATGAATGTCCACGTGTCCTCCGCCAAGACCCGCTGGAGGGTGCGGCATCACCTCGACATAGCCGCCCCGGCGATACCCGGGTCACCATACTGCCCGGTCGCCGCCTGGCGCGGGTACGCGACTCGTACCCCACCGCCGCTCAACGGCCCCGCGCTCATCACCACATCGGGCACGCCCCTTTGCCCTTCCGCCCTTCTCGCCACCATGCGGCTCGCACTGGCGGCCCCGGGCCACCCGGCCCCCCGCGCAGTCACCCTACACAGTCTGCGCCGAGGCGGCGCGCAAGCCTGCGCCGCCCTCGGCTCGACACTGGACGACATCCAGAACTTTGGGACGTGGACATCGACCGCCGTCCACCTCTACGTCCCGCGCGACGCCATCCGCGCATGCCCCACCGCGCTCTCCACTACTTTTGGCTGAGCGCACGTGGGACAAAACTAACTATACCGAACTGTAACTACTCGAAACCTAAGAATTCCATCATAAGAAAAAAGATCAATAAACTACCACTTTATACCACTTTCGTGTCCTGTGTCTGAATTGTGCATGTTGCGGCGGCAACATGGGTAATTTGGGACGCGGGACCGAAAGCCCTTCAACCTTAAACTCTATGGACAACCGTGGCGCCACCTATACTCAACAGACACACTATCGAACCGATGCGCTACCTGGCGGATCCTTCACAGACTCGCCACCGGAGGAGCCGGAGCAGCTCACACCGACCAGTGCGCCCGAACCTGCCGCGTGGCCACTGAAGCTTTGCTGTCTTTTCTAGCCATCCCACTCACCCTTCTGGCACGCAAGGCTGAGCGCACGTGGGACAAAACTAACTATACCGAACTGTAACTACTCGAAACCTAAGAATTCCATCATAAGAAAAAAGATCAATAAACTACCACTTTATACCACTTTCGTGTCCTGTGTCTGAATTACTTTTTTTAATCAATATAAACGCTACATATTTCTGTATATTATGCTTATATTTTGAATAAGCAGACTGCGTGGTGTCTGAAAAATGTGTTATGTTTGAGCTACACATGTGATACTGCCATATGACATAGCTTAATCATGGACTACACCTTTATTTTTTATCTCATCAATTTATATTTTAGATAGATGTAAAGGGGAGATTTCCAGCTTTCATTTGCAACCAAAAAATGTTTAAAATTCAAATATTAGATTTTAACTCTCCATCTGACACTTTTGGCCAGTTTTCAGGAGAGTGACCCATATATGTGTGTATAGATAAGTAGATATAGATAAATAGATATAGATAAATAGATATAGATATAGATAAATAGATATAGATAGATATTTTAAATGACAGATTCTTTGCTGTAATTGAGGCAGGCTGATCAGATTCAGATGTCTCCACTTTAAATTGATTTTCTTTTCCTTGTTAATTTTCCAGTCGTCAAGTGTGTTCTCATTGCAAGTCCTGGATTCGTGAAGGTGAATAATGTTTCATTTTCGTATGCATTTATTTACCTTCATTTTCATACATACATACATACATACATACATACATACATACATACATACATACATACATACATACATACATACATACATACATACATACATACATACATACATACATACATACATACATACATACATACATACATGCATGCATGCATGCATGCATGCATGCATGCATGCATACATACATACATACATACATACATACATGTGTACATACATGTGTACATACATGCGTACATACATGAATACATAAATGCATACATACATGCGTACATAGGTACGTGCATGCATGCATGCGTACATACATACATGCGTACATAGGTACGTGCATGCATGCGTACATACATACGTACATACATACGTGCATGCATGCGTACATACATACATACATACATACATGCGTACATACATGCGTACATAGGTACGTGCATGCATGCATACATACATACGTACATATACACCAGGTATGAACGATCACCGCGATTTCGCGGATTTCCTGGATTTTTCCTATAGCTATATTTCTATACTAATACGTAGGTCAAACGCCGGAGCACTATATGTGTATACTAATATGTTGTTTTATTCTGCAGCGCCATCAGCGTATACTAATATGTGGTGCAGACGCGCAGCACTATCAGCCTATACTACTAATAAATGCTTCAAACGCCGCAGCACTATTAGCATATACTAATACGTTGTTTTATGCTGCAGCACCATCATCATATACTAATATGTGGTGCAGACACCGCAGCACTATCACTATATACTACTAACAAATGCTTCAAACACCGCAGCACTATCAGCGTATACCAATATGTATGAATCCCGACTTCTGGGAATTTTCCGCGATTCCCTGACAATGCTAAACCTATGGGAGAATATCAGCATTTCCTCTTTTTTTCCCAGAGATAACTTTCATCCCTGACACACATATACACACACACATACATACATACATACATGTCCATACATATAAATATGACATCCATAAAAGGTTCATTAGTTTGTTGGTGGTGGCATCAGTATAGTGTCGCCCATCTCTCTGAAATTAACCGCTCAGATGTGGTGGCCAAATCAATAGAGCGCAGGTTTCCATGCGTAATGTCGGGAGTCCAGATCCTGATCAAGTCAAGCCAGTGACTTACAAAATTGATACTTATCGCTACCTAGCCTGGCACTCACTCAGCATTACTAGGATAATCTGCCTGAGTGGGATATTGGGTCATGGTGCTGGCGGCCTGATCTCCCAGTGGTGGAAAACTATAAAGTCGCTATGAGTGTGCACTGTCACAAGTCAGTTCCCGTCCTGATATGACCTTAGATGTTGCCAGGATGTAAAACTCCCAACAACCAACCAACCATAAATGTTGCTAGGATGCAAAACCCCAACAAACTGAAATTACCCATGTTGCCATGCAACATGTAGCACTTGACAGCAATCCCGTTCGTTTGCGTTTTGTGTAGGACCAGTTCTTTGAGTATATGCTGCAACAAGCGGTCAAGTTAGAAAACAAAGTTCTCCTGGAAAACAAGTCACGCTTCGTGCTCGTCCACTCGTCATCCGGATTCAAGCATGCGCTGAAAGGTAACTCGGGAACATTGATCAATTATAGCTGTTTGTCTATTAATAGGACTCGCTGTAACCTAAAAGCGCCCCTAAATAAATCTTTACAGGGTCCGTACGGGACCTGGAAAGTCTTGAAAGGTCTTGAACTTCATTTGCCCCATTTCAATGCTTTGAAAAGCCTAGAATTTAACCTATTTTGGGTAATTAGTCTTGAAACTGTCCCCACTGATATAAATTAATCCGAAATCGCCATTCCGAATGGTGATTTCAGACTAAATCCAAATGAAAATAGTCTTGAATCCTATTAAAAATGGCCTTGAAAAGACTTGAAATAGCCTTGAATTCCATATTTTCACATGTTTACGGACCCTGTTTCTAATATGTTTATTAAATAAAGTAGACTGCATGCGATGAATGTGCTTCCCACCTTAGTTCTTGCCACTGTTGCCAGAGGGCATGTTCGGGGTGGAAATCGTCTATATGGACTTTTCCACAGAGCATGTTGCGCAGTGCTCTGCAACTCAAAATATTAGATTTTTTGCACTGCCATCAGAGGGTGGGTTGGTAATAGAAATCGTCTATGTTGTCCTTTCCACAGAGCAGGGAGTTGCTACCCACATTAGCGGGCGTGGTGGCCGAATCGGTAGAGCACAGGGCTCGCGTGCGGAAGATCGCGAGTTCGGTTCCCGGTCGAGTCAAACCAATGACTTAAAAATTGATACTTGTCACTTCCTAGCCTGGTGCTCGGCATAATTAGGATAGGGCAAGGGCTGGTTAGCTCTATGTCAGGATAATGTGACTGAGTGAGATATCGGGTCATGGTGCCGGCAGCCTGATTTCCCAGTGGGGCAGCACTATAAAATCGCCATGAGTGCGTACTGTCACAAGTCGGTACCCGTCCTGATATGACCTTAGATGTTGCTAGGACGTAAGACAACAACAAACAAACAAACAAGCTACCCACATTAGCTCTTGCCACTGCCGTTACAGGGCGGGTTGGTGATGGAAATCATTTATATGGCCCTTTTCACAGAGTATACCATTAGAGTTGCCGCCCACAATATTAGTTGGTCCGCTGCCGTCAGAGGGCGGGGATGGTGGTGGAAAAATCGTCCATTCCACTTTCACATGCGGGTTTCATACGGGTCCTTGAAAACCTGAAAAGTTCTGGAATTTGATAATTCAGGATTCCAGGCCTAGAAAATCCTGGAATTTGTCTAAAAGATCCTTGAAAATCCTTGAAAATGGAAAATCTTGACTCTATTTTGTTTGTTTATGATGTGGACAAATTTTAATGAGTGATGTTTTGTATTTAAAGTGATTTCTGTGGGTTTGTTATCCTACCTTTTGAGTTTATATTAAGACTATGCATACATTCATTGTTTCGCGGTGAATATGGCCTATGCTGCTGACACGGTGTAAAGAAACCACCAATCGATCAACAATCAATTATTGTTTTTTTTACAATTCACATCTTACACAATGAATTGACTATGAATATGGGCGTGTTTCAGGATATTTTAATTTAACAAACCTCTTAAGAACAGCCTGGCATTTTGCACTGAAAGGTCCTGGAAAGTCGTGGAATTTGAAATGTCAACATGCGTATGAACCCAGACATGTCCTCTTTGGATCCTGTTTGAGGGGAGAGGGACATAGCTCAGGCGGTAAAGTGTCCACCTGTGAAGGTGTGGATCATACGATCGATCCTGCTCAGTGGACACATTTGCAGTTTGGGCTATTTTCCGTTCCAATCAGTGCTTCACAACTGGTTCATCAAAGGCTGTGATATGTGCTGTCCTGTCTGTGGGAAAGTGCATATAAAAGACCCCTTGCTGCTTATCGGAAAGAGTAGCCTATATGGCGGCAGCGGGTTTCCTCCAAAGAAATATGCCAGAATGACCATATGTTTGACATCCAATGTACTCTAGAGGCATCGTTAAATAAAACAAACTTTCCTTTTCTACAGAGGTGCTTGCAGACCCGGCTGTTACCGCCCGGCTTGTGGACACAAAGGCAACCAGCGAAGTGAAAATACTTGAAGACTTTTATCAAATGTTGCAAAATGACCCCAACCGAGCGTTTTATGGGTGAGTAAACTGAAAGTGAAAACTGTCTAATATCAATATTAATATCAAGTGGTCAGTTTTCACTGCCCTGCTGAATAAGTTAGGAAATTGGAAAACATTCGAAATAATAGCAGAAAGCATTTGAAATAATAGCAGAATCCATATTCATATGAAAGTTTATATGTTGTGCATATGCCAAAGTTGAAATTTTCTTTTTCAATTTTTGATTTTGATTTTATGCAAAATGAGAAAGCTGTTAAAATTAACCACTTAACATCCATCCCTGACATCATTTTAACAAACATCTATAACATCATTTTAGCACACACAGCAAATTCAAACAAGTTTTTATTGAATACAATTACGCCAAAAGAATTGTTTCTTACAAGAAAAAAGTTGGGCAAAACCATTTCGGTAGATGTATGGTGTTGATATGGCAATCTTCAAATTTTCACTCTAACAGAAAATCATATAAGCATATTTTGGATACATTTTGTGGGATAGATTAAATACATGTAGTATTGCTAACATACTTAATACACACACACAGTCAACAATAACTATTTGGCTTTCTACCCCGCAAAAAGAAGGTAAAGTCATTGACAATGTAACATGGAAACCAAAAATGTGGTACACAGTTTCTGAGAATGACCCACATTTGTTTAGAATGTAGATTGCAGTGAAATTGTCGTAGCAAATATGTTATAGTACATTTAATACCGCTTCATGTATCGTGGTGTATGTGTATTCACCACCGCCTTCCACCTTCCGTCATGTAAACTGTAGCTGTGACCCAGTGTGCTGGGTCACGGCTACAATCGTTCCTGAGGGACCAGCGGAACTTGGAACGCGCATATTACACGGGAGCTTATCTGTTAATTTTTCAATTTCAGCATCAAACATGTTGAGTTGGCAAATGAGGCTCAGGCTGTTGAGACACTGATGATCACAGATCAACTCTTTAGGTAAGTTCCTTTAATTAAACCCATGTTGGAATAGCTTATTTAAAGAAATATATGGTAAAACGATGAACAGATGTAATCATTATTTTGTTGCAACTTCTTCAAAAACTGCAGAATTTGATAAAGAAATTTTCTAAATCAAAGTGCTTATCTAGAGTTGATCCAACATATCCAAGATCCTGGTGCACTTACGTATTAAGCATTTATTGTGCTATGCTGGTATACTCAAAAAGGTTTTTATTTTTTTTAAAGCCTATATTTGGCATTACGGTGTGCACACCGCAATTAATTTGGGATGTCAAAGGCCTTGGTATGTGCTGTCCTGTCTGGGAAAGTGCATATAAAAGACCCCTTGCTGCTTATCGGAAAGGGTAGCCTATGTGGCGCCAGTGGGTTTCCTCTAAAGAAATATGTCAGAATGACCACATGTTTGACGTCCAATAGGCGATGATAAAAATCAATATGCTCTAGAGGCGTCGTTAAATAAAGCAAACTTAAAAAAATTTGGGATGTTTTCACTTCCAATAGCTCCAAAGTTAATCCTTTAAAATAAAACTTACATCAAACAAAAGTAAAGTAGGTTATAACGATTAACCATAGCATATTTATCTAAAAGATACTGCTGAAATTCAAAAGCGTCGGAGGGTAGGTAGCCACTAATTTCAGGCTTCAATCAATTAATCAATCAATTTTAAACCGTTGGTGATAAATGCTATGTCGCCCTTATTGACGCTATCAATTTATGTCAGTGTTGTCAGCTTTTGAAATTTGTTTAAAATCTTTGGTTCTAAAAATGTATTTTTTTGCTAAGTTTGTTTGTTTGTTGTTTTACGTCCTAGCAACATCTAAGGTCATATCAGGACGGGTACCGACTTGTGACAGTGCGCACTCATGGTGACTTTATAGTGCTGCCCCACTGGGAAACCAGTCCACCAGGACCAGGGCCTGATATCCCACTCAGTCACATTATCCTGACACTGAGCCAACCAATCCTTGCCCTATCCTAATAATGCCGAGCACCAAGCTAGGAAGCGACAAGTATCAATTTTTAAGTCATCGGTTTGACTCGACCAGGATTCGAACCCACAAACTCATGGGTTCGGATCTCCCGATCTCCCAAAACAGGAGACGGACGCTCTACTCATTCAGCCATCCCGTCTGTTTTTTTTTGCTAAGCAAAGTTGGTGGAATTCATTTGAAAAAATGTATTTACAAGGTATGGTTGTAAAACTACACTAATTCATGTGCAACCTGGTGAGTTGCCTTTTAGTTCTCAGATAGTTCTCAGTGGTGTAAATTTATAGGAATCTCGCCAACCAATCTTTAAAAGAAGCTATTAAAAATAGTGGGTGGCGGGGGGGGGGGGGGTCTAGCACGTGTAGGTTAATATGTGGGTGGGTAGGAGGGGGGGGGAGTGGATCTAACATACTGTATATGTCCCAATAGAAGCACGCTACCCAATAGAAGCACACACCCCATTTCAAGATTGAAATCACAGACAAATTTACGATCATATTCAGACTGAATGCACATAAAATAAGACAATCCCACTTTATTTCAGAGACATGACAAAAACAAATACAAATTTACGATCATATTCAGACTGAATGCATATAAAATAAGACAATCCCACTTTATTTCAGAGGCATGACAAAAACAAATCCATGAAATTCTCTAACTTTGAATAGACACGCATCCATGTGTCTGCACTCACGCAGTGCGCGTCTATTGGGACATATACAGTATACAGCACAGCAGTTAATAACACAAAATTTGGTGGTTTTATAGTGCTGCTCCATTGAGATACCTGGTTATTTTCCCTATTGTAGGCCTTGCACCAACAATTTTACAGTGCAAACCGCATGCATGATCTTTTTACTAGCGGGAAACATGAAACCGTTCTAGCCTTCTTTGAGGACAGCTGGACTATGCTGCCTCATTTAGCTTATTCAACCACTTTCTACCAACTCAGGAAGAGTGAGATTTTCGACCTTTACCTTCCCTGACCACAATTTTTATAATTGTGAGCTTTTAACGTCAAACGTGTTTTTCAACACATAATTGATTGTGCGCTTTTACATTCTGTGTAAAAGCGATGGCTGGATAATTATGACAGAATACAAGTTGAAAACCTTTCGCCATGAATATGGCCTTTGCTGCCGAATCAGTGCTAAGCAATCATCACTAACTAACTGCTCTATTCTATTAATGTCCAGTGGCAGCTAGTCACAAGTACCAAATTACTTCCCCATTTTCTCTTCTTTTTCTCCTTTTCAAGTCAGTGATTTGGTCTAGAGGAAGCGGATACTGAACCATCTAGGCCATCTCAGTAGGTTTGAGATTTGAAAAAAAAAAAAAGCCATGTTTAGGTGACTTATTCTCTTGTCTTATTGGCACCCCTGCAGGTCTCAAGACATCAACACGCGGAAGCGCTATGTCGCCCTTGTGGACAGCGTCCGAGACAATGGGGGTGATGTTAAGATCTTCTCCAGTCTCCACGTATCTGGAGAACGTAAGTGCAGCTGATGTCTACCATTTTATAGTGCTTGCGCAATCTTTTATATAAAAAAAACAAAAGACATGCGTTTTAAGGATGCTTTTTGAAAAAGCATGGCTTTTAAGGATGCCTCTTGAAAAGGTGTTGAATTTGAACATGTCTGTTTTAAAGGTATTGAATTTGAGGAAGTCTCTTGTGAGGGCATGGAATTTGAGCATGTCTCTTGTAAAAAGGCATGGCAGTTTTATAGTGCCCTCAAAAGGCATTAGAAATTGACCAAAATGGCCTGAAATGTCCTTCAATTTTGCTTAAATAAATTGAAAGGATAACATGTAGACGATTCTGAACTTGACAAACTGATAGAAAATAAATGTGTGCATGTGTTTACCCCCACCCACCCTCTAAACCTTCGTGTAAATTTCCTTGTAGACATAAATGTGATTAACAAAACTGACAATAAATACGACTAAATTTTCCACGTGAATATTTCCCTTGCTGCTAACACAGTGTTAGGCCTTCATCAATAAATCCATCAGGACACCCACCTTCAGTTGTCATTATCCTAATAAGTACTTTTGTTAAATAACTAAGATGAAATTTCTTTTGTGGTTTCTGTTTCAGAATTAGGACAATTATCTGGAATAGCTGCCATTTTGCGTTTCCCCATCCCCGACCCAGAAGACGATGAATACGATTCGGACTCGGACTAGTCATTGTTTGTTTGTTTGTTGTTGACCTGTTACAGAAGTATAAGCACACAGAGACACACACTCATACATGATACCTACACATGGACACACACTCATACATGATATGTACACATAGACACACTAATACATGATACGTACATACACACATAGACACACACTTATACATGATACATACACACACACACATAGACACACACTTACACATAATACATACACATAGACACACACTCATACATGATACACACATATAGGCACACACTCATACATGATACGTACACACACACTTATACATAATACAGACACACGCATACACACATACAGACACACTCATACATAATACGTACACACATACACACATAGACACACACTCATACATGATACACACACATGGACACACACTCATACATAATATGTACACACATATAGACACACATACATAATAAATGCATACGTACATGCATACATACATATATATACACATAGCCACACATACATACATGCATACATATATACATTCATGCATACATACATACATACATATATACATACATACATACATACATACACATAGGCATACATACATACACATACATACATATAGACACATACATACATGCACACATATATACACAGACATACATTATGCATGCATACATGCATGTATACATAGGTGTTATATTCACACACACCCTCCTTAGGTAAAGATTACGCAATAAACCCCAAACTAAAACCATGGTGGCCTCTCAATGAGTGGCTCAGCCCCTTCATGAGTGGCTCAGCCCTTCTCCATGAGTGGCTCAGCCCCTCTCCATGAGTGGCTCAGCCCCTCTTCATGAGTGGCTCACTGCAAAATGCAGTGGCTTAGAACTTATTATGGACTCTATTCGGTGTGCTGCTGTATATGTAATTAATTAATGTCTAAGCAAATTGAATATATTGAAACAAAAAAACCACAAACTCACAAAAAGTTGTAAGCGTATCATATATAAACATACATATATATTCTAGTTGCACATTGCCATCAAATGGTGTAGAACTACTAAGTATATGTACTCCAGTTTATTACCAACACAGGATTCCTGGAATTATCCACCTTATTACTGTAACTTGTCCTCTTTTCTTTCTTCCTTTTTTGTTGTTGTTTTTGGTGTGGGGTATTTTTCCCACGTAATTAGCCTAAGCTTTTGGTCAGCATGTTCTCATCGCAGCCTTATTTTTAATGCCTTTATTATAAGCTGGTAAGAACACTGTGTCAAGTTTGGTTCAGTCACCCTGCACTTGGCCAGTTATCCTCTAACTATGTATACGCTTTTGATCCATTACTTAGAGGATTGCGTTTTTTTCCTCTTGTTTTTTTCTTCTTTTTTCTTTAATGATTTATTTATTACCGCGTTTGAAGGTAGAGGAGGAGGAAGTGTAAGAGTAGGAGGTGGATTGTATGCTTAAGAGTGGGGAAAAAGTGATATCCTATGTTATTAATATTAGTAGCTGGGGAAAGAATACGTCATGATTGGCTTTTGTAGATTGCAGACAGATTAGGTGCGTTTATACATACATACATACATACATACATACATACATACATACATACATACATACATACATACATACATACATACATCTCGGATTTTCGATTAATGTTAAACAAAATGTCATTATATTATATATAATATGTCAGCAATTGATGAGCCCGAATTCCATTCACAACAAGGAGAGTTGAAACCTGACTTGCGACATTTTCCCACGATTCCCTGACTGCTAATCCTATGATGGGGAAATCGCGTCTTCGCAGAAATTCACCGTTGGCGCATAGGTCTTGGCCTGATTTCCACATTCTTTTGTCGGAGACCACTTTCATCCCTGTATGTATGTATATACAGTAAAACCTCTTACCGACCACCTCCACAGATCGACCACTCCCCTATATCGATCGCTTTATTTGGGTCTCAATCGATCGCCCATACAATACCATTGTAACGATTAAAAAATCCTCCCTAAACCGACCACCTCCCTAAGTGGACCATTCAAAGTCGGTCCTATGGCCGGTCGATTTAGAGAGGTTTTACTGTATATGCTTACACACGCCCAGCGTGTCTTTCAAGTAGCGATTGGCGAGTTGACTGTCACCTCGCTGTTCCAAGTACAAAGCAGTCCTGCACATAAGTGTCCAGGTACCACCTTGGTGCAGCCCTATTCAACCTTGGTCCCTGTAACGAATCAAATCACTCAAGAGGGAGACTTGTGTGTAGGACTATTACTGGGTTTACATATTGCTTGCAACTGCTAACAGCAGCTTAGGTCCCACTTTTTTTTCCTTTAAAAAAAAATCTGTTTGCCGATTAATGACACAGCCGTTGTTTCTTTGACCTGATATATTTAATTATAATGGAGGTGTACATATTCTGCGTGAACCAGGAGAAATTTGAGTGGGAATAACATTTTTTATTTAAACATTTATTTTTGTTACAGAAGTAACCTAATTGAGAGGTGTTAATGTTTCCAAGACAAACTAGCCTGAACAGTTCCATGCACAAAGATTTGCAATATAGCTGACTACGCTCAGGTCTACAGACGTACCTGTCTTGGGTGAACCCTTGTCAATCATGCGTGGACAATTTTTCAATATACAAACTGTCTTCGTGTTGATTGTCGCTCCAATTACAGGACACCGACTATGTCCAGACAACATTGGTCTGGATGTAGAGTTGTCCATTAAAAACAGGTACTGCTGTAGTCTTCTTCGAATGCTCTCCCTTCGGGATTGTATATATTCTGGGCGTGGAGTGGTGTTGGGGAGGCGGGGGGGGGGGGTGTAGTTTTGTTGAATGTGACCGGCGAACCTTCAGTAAGCTTTGTTTTGCACCACCGCCCCATCCCAACCCCTCTGCGTCCTGTATCACTAAGGCCAAATAATTAGTTTAAATTGGTGATCGTCCCCGGTGTCGCGGTTTCAGACCTCTGCCAATTTCAGATCTCTGCTGTCGCTTCTGCGCATGGGTGGATTTTCTGCGCATGCGCCAAAATCGACCGACGCCTTCAAACTGCAGAGTGTCGCGGATTCAGACCTCCGTGCTTTTATATTATTTTAATTATTGCTTCCGATATCTAGAAACAAATCGCTTGGTACACATATAGAAAACATGTTTACCAAAAAGATTATATTAAATTGATAATGTTATGGTTCTGGATTTCTATTAATTTGAATAAAACTAATGTTTTGCACTCAGCGACGGTTTGAATCTGGCTCGATGTTTAGCACTGCGCTTACCGGCAAACTCAAGGCATTGTCAATGGTCGTGAGCAATCTTCATACAGAAAAAGTGAAATATCTCTAAAACCACACCACCTAGAAACAAATCGCTTGGTACACATATAGAAAACATGTTTACCAAAAAGATTATATTAAATTTATAAGGTCAGTGACACTGACACTATAGTGACAGTATGATTGCGGTGATCGGTGACGGTTTGAATCTGGCTCGATGTTGACACATGCGCAGACGATGCTGTTCGATTTTGACGCATGCGCAGAAGCGATGCGGAGATCTGAAACTGGCGGAAATCTGAAACCGCGACACCGGCCGTGCCTGAAAAATCGCGGCCCCTGATTAAAAAAAAAAAGTATTTAAAAAAAAAAACCTGTTGAAAATGTGTCAGGCTAGCAGCAATTCAACTTTCGTAGGTACACAATCTGTGCAACATAGTAATCTTTGAGTCAGTTGTAAAAAAATGTTTCTGTATTATCCATTAGGATGCAGTGCATACGGAACCGTATGCCTAAATCCAAGGACATGTTCAGCTATCTCTCTGTATTCAGTGCTGAGTCACGGGGGGGGAAAAAATACCCAGATGATTATTACGTATTACGTCTATGTCATAGAACAGACAAATAAAAATACAACTCGCTGCCCGACCCTGATTTGTGTGATCAAAAGGATGATCACCCAACTTTTTTTTTATTTGGCCGAAGGATTCCACCTGTCCACTGTTGAAGCTATTCCTTTGAGTGTATTTGCTGCCTTGTCGCCGAGCACCAGCCACTGGACACTCATTTCCGGCACAAACTCCTTTCACTCAGTAGACCTTTTCTGTGGTGCATGCGCAGTGAGCTGCTTCCCGATTTCCGCCATTTCGCGGATTTCCACGATTTTTTTCATATTGACCGATTAAACATTCACAAAATGCCGATATATATGACAGCAATTGGTCAGTCTGAATCCCGATCTTATATGACCTTAGATGTTGCTAGTACATAAAACCCAAGTAAAGAGTTTGGTATGGGTGGTAATACAGTCACGAGAAGGACAGTTGAAACGTGACTTCCGCCATTTTTCAGTGATTCGCTGACAATGCTAATCCTATGGGGAAGTAAATCCGCGTTTTCCCAAAAATTCGCAATTAGTGTATTAACCACAGCTTGGTTCTGCTACAACCCAATAGGTGGCGCCATGGTCTCGGCCTGATTTCCATTTTTTTTTTACGGAGACCACTGTAATCGCTAATTCACACCTCTTTCATATTTACTTGATTTCAGCGGGTCTTAATAAATATATACCTGTTAAGTGCCTGTCACACTATGCCGGATTGAGCAACGGACAGAATTGTCTAGTCCTGTGGTGATAAGTATCAAAATGTATTAAAATGTGTCAATGTGTTACGACATCGGGTCTAAGGCCGCCGGACGAACGGACATGAATGGATAGCCAACGGACGAAACAAACTCACACCGGACAAGAAACGTAGACATCAATCCGGCGGCATCCATTCCTAGTTTTGTGCATGTTCAAAACTTATACGGACACAAACCGGACTTTGTTCAGTGTCTTTCCATTTCCCCCAATCCGGTGATGTGTGACAGCCTTCATGTTACACCGACTGTGATTTGTCTCTTCTTATATTTTGTCTTCTTAAACTTGGGATGGTTTAGATAAATAGTTGCACAGGGCCTATTCAGTATTGCTCTTATTGAGCTAAGCTGATTGCCAAGTAGCTTCACGCATTACACAGTCCTGATATGACCTTGTATGTTTCCAGGACGTAAAACCCAAACAAACAAGCAATAGTGCATTGCGCTCAGTTGAAGGGGAAAACGAGGTTCGCTTAATCCAACATCTGCAGTTAACAATTTTTAATTTAATTAAATTATTAAATGTAGAGCTAGCACAGGTCTCAAACATCAGCAGCTTAGCCAGACGGAGAATGTGACCTCTCAAGCGTGTAATAAGAATAAGATCACCCAGACTGTGAGGTCAGTTAGCACAGGACAGCTGTCGGGTGTAATACTGGCCAAAGTTCCAACGTGTTATAGGTAATTAAAACAATTAGGTTATAAAATATAACAGTGGTTAGTGATCAATATGTGTAGAAATGTGCACCAAGCTGCATGGTATAAACTGTCCAGGCTACCACTTGTCTGTTCTTTCCTTTCTTTCTTTCTTTCTTTCTTTCTTTCTTTCTTTCTTTCTTTCTTTCTTTCTTTTTCTCTCTTTATTCCTTTCTCTTTCTTTATTTCTTCCTTCTTTCTTTTGGTGCTACTTTAGCGTGTGATCTACCGGGACTTTAACCCTACCCCTAAGAAGTTAGTTAAATAGGGATAATAGAAGACCCCATCTTACCTGTCTATTTAACTGTTTAGGATTAGGGCTAAAGTCCCGTGTATCCATAGACTGTTCCCTTGTGGCGTGTTCCGTGTTTGCTTGTGACCTTGTGATGTGCCACACAGCCATGGACCTGTTCATTCTCTATGTTCCCAGACAGTATGTCACATGTGTCATGCACAAGGCCATACAGTCCGTGGGTCCAACCTATGGGAATGGCTACTAAGTAAAAAACAGGTTCGTTGTCTGTGTGGCACGTCAGAAGCAAACATGGAACATGCCAAAAGGGAACAGTATGGATATACTACCTAAAGTATTACCTTTCTTTTTCTTTCTTTCTGGATGCTTGTGCCCACCCACCCACCCCTAAAAAATTTTAAAGAGTATATTCAGAAAATGAAATTGCTTGCTATTACAGTAGTACCTATCTTCAGCGACCGCTATGATAGACGAACCTCTGCAGTGTGTGACCAAATTTTCAAAGTACCAATTGTCTTTGCTTTGATTGTCCCTTCGATTACAGGACACCTGCTGTGTCAGGACAACATTGGTTTCGATAGTATACAAAGGTCTGTTGAATACATGAATGACTCTAGTTAGTTTATTCTTGAAATGGCAATTTGGGCGTGCATGCCGTTGGATGAGAAACAAATTACAGCTCAAATGATATTTTTCTCCACGATTCTTAATCGACAAGTTTGTGTGTGGCGACGACAGACGGGTCGGTCTAATATGTATGTAGTTATATACCAATATTTAAATGCATGTCTTGTAATAAAATTTAAATAAATAAAAATGCCTATAGATTGGTACAGCACATTGTGATGTTTGTTATCAATTTTTGATAAGCACCTGATTTCTTACAGGCAAGCCGGTCATATAATTAATAAAAATGCTTCTTTTATCTTGGAGGTGATGAAAATGGGAAATATTGCGCATAGAGCGGGAATCGAACCCCCATCTCTTGCATTCCGGGCCAGTGTGCTGGCCATTTGACCACCTGGGCTCCCTTATGTCACGACCCTACCCACGAATGTATTTTCCTGGCATTCTACTCCTTTCGATAAGCAGCAAGGGGTCTTTTATATGCACTTTCTCACAGACAGGACAGCACATACCACAGCCTTTGATGAACCAATTGTGGGCCACTGGTTGTCGCCCACAGTAGGAGGTGAATGGCAACCTAGTTAAGTACGAGAACAAAGTGCCTTTCTATGATTCAAATCAAGGCAGCTCTTGCTCGGATTTAAACATGGTAGTCGTTCACCCCGATGGGAGGTGAACAGTTGATCTTCTCTGACACAGACCCTTGCAGAAATGTAAAATACCCAATAGCATTTCAAAGCAAACGTACTCCAACAACCAACCAACCAATCACTAACAAGAAAGCACTTTGTTTCGGGGCATAGGTATACACAGACTCTCATTAGTGTAGTTCCCTGCACTGGGACAGCGACTGGTTACTGTTGAAAGCTTGAAACCCTTTAATTTGACATTATTGATGTGATGGTCTTTATATGCCTAGCAGAAGCAAAGTTATTTGATTCCATGTACAGTATAACCCCGTTAAACCAAACTTGAAGGGACCCTAGAAATTTGTTTGGATTAACCGATCATTGGGTTAACCAAGCTTTGGCTTTGAGTATGCATGTATTGCACATATAATATACTATGTATGTGGACACTTTGATTGTTGTTTTTTTATGTATATACTGTAAAACCCTGTTAAGCCATGCTCGGTTAAACCAAACGATCAGTTAATCCAAACTTTTGTCAGCGGCCCAGCAAAATACTACCATTTATCATATAAAAAAAGGTCGGTGGTATCTCAGATGACCTTATAATCACATGAAAGTTTGGTTTAACCATACCAGAGTTACCTGGGGCCCAACAATTTTGTTTGGATTAACCGATAATTTGGATTAACTGACTTTAGTTTAACCAACTTTTTTTAATATGATAAATGGTAGTATTTTGCCGGGCCGCCGAAAAAAGTTTGGACTAACCGATCGTTTGGTTTAACCACGCTTGCTTTAACGGGGTTATACTGTATCTTCAAAATATTGAGTAACTATTGAGTTTCAATTGCAGGATTTTTTACCCATGTAGGCATAAATAAAAAGGTAAATAAAGAGCACAAATCATTAATGAAAAGGCCGATTTCAGACAGAAAAACTGCCTTTTAGATGTATGTGCCTCATCTGTGATAAATAACTGCCAATTACAGTAAAACCTCTCTAAATCTACCGACCATGGGACCAACTTTAAATGGTCCATTTAGGGAGGTGGTCGGTTTAGGGAATTAGGATATGGTTACAAATAAAACGATCAATAGTGGTCGAACTGTGGAGCTGGTCGGTTAGAGAGGTTTTACTGTATTAGTTTAAGAATGTTTTTTTAAATCCACCTAAGAAGCAAAGAGCGATGATCAACTAAAGCACATGGTATGCATCATGTAATTATCAAAAACAGCACACACCATGTGCTAAATATAGACAGACCAACCAAATTGATGCATTTTGGTCATGTAACCCATAAATGAAGTAGACCACTGGGATCACCAAAAAAAAAGAAAAATATTGAGTAAAGTGCAGCATGTAACGTCAAGGCACTTGGCATACAAATAGACATGTACAAGAAGCTAATTATGACGATTTTATAAGGAGGCCACTTGTCCATTAACTGGGCTGATCATAGATAAAAGATTCACCCACTACTTCCAGTAGGGGTTAATGACAATATAGTC
The DNA here is from genome assembly GCA_030323885.1 of Branchipolynoe longqiensis. Lineage (NCBI taxonomy): Eukaryota > Metazoa > Annelida > Polychaeta > Phyllodocida > Polynoidae > Branchipolynoe > Branchipolynoe longqiensis. Next base: position 49,802,076 of record CM059195.1, on the reverse strand, counting down.
TAAATGTGGGCGAAAATTGTTTTAGTATGGAACAGGAAGTGGAATTCCTGGCTCCAATATCAAATGTCTACTTATATCAATCAGCACAGAGTTGGTGAAATGGGAAAGAATACAAAAAGACAAGATGGCGATGATAGAATGCTGTCAATTTCACTTTTAATGTTCATTAAACTACATATCTTATTATATTTTTCAACTCAAAAGGAGCGGGTAAATATGAAGACGTATATAAAGAATATATTTTGCTTCTTAAATTAAGAATTTATCTGCTCATTTCATTTCCCCAGCCTTTTGCCACTTTTCCTAATGGGTTGCTTTTCAGCCCTGCTGGAAGTGTGGGGTGAATCTTTTATCGAGGCTGATCACTGAAGGTTGGATGACCTATATGGGTAGTATGAGTACTGCAACACCACACCTGGTCAATTTGTTAAAAACATGATGTTGCGTGAAGACAACTTCACAAAAATAGATCTGCAAGTCGCTAACTAGTAACTGGGTGTGTTTCCTCGCACATGCAAACTAACGCCTGTGATGCGGATTCCGAGGGACACCAGTTTGCCAGGGACACTTCCATTGAAACGCATTGTTAACGGCCGTGAGCAAATCTTCATACGGAAGAAGTCAAATATCTCTGAAATTACATCATCTAGAAACTAATCGCTTGGTAGACATAGATAAAACATCTTTACCATAAAGACTAAATTAAATTGCTACGGTTAGGGTTCTTGATTTCTATTAATTTTGAATAAAACTAACGTTTTGCACTGCGCGTACCATCAAACTCAAGGCATTGTCAATGGTCGTGAGCAATGTTCATACGGAAAATACAGAAGAAGTCAAATATCTCTCAAATTACACCATCTAAAACCAAATCGTTTGGCATACATATAGAAAAGATCTTTACCAAAAACATTATACTAAATTTATAACGTTAGTGACAATGATGTTCGATTTTGACGCATGTGCAGAAGCGATGTGTCCCTCGCAAACTGGTGTCCCTGGGAATCCGCAACACCTGATCTAGCAGGTACCGAAAGAAGTGCTTGTCAAAGACGCGCTCCTGAAGATTGATCAGCGTCCCTGAGCACTTCGCCGGAAGTCCAGCGCACGCGGGGCCTCGCAAGACTTCAAACATGGCGGCCGTCACATGCCAGCTGTTGATGGATGTTCATCTAGTAGGGAAGGCGAGAGGAGTGAAGTGGCTCCGTAATTGATCCTTCCGCGAGGCCTCCATTAGGGAATTACCCGAGCCAATGAGCGTTTTATCATCGACAAATCAACCATAGGGGATGTCCGAATGAGTTGAGCGTCCGTCTCTCGTTTTGGTAGATCGTGGGATTCGAACCCATGGGTGTGAACCCTGGTCGAGTCAAACCAATGACAATGACTTGAAAATTGTCGCTTCCTAGCCTGGCGCTCGGCATTATTAGGATAGAGCAAGGACTGGTTGGCTCAGTGTCAGGATAATGTGACTGAGTGGGATATCAGGTCATGGTGCTGGCAGCCTGGTCTGCACTATAAAGTCACCATGAGTATGCACTGTCACAAGTCAATACCCATCCTGATATGACCTTAGATGTTGCCAGGATGTAAAACTCCAACAACCAACCAACCAATCATCAACAAGAAGGCACTTTGTTTCGGGGCGTAGGTATACACAGACTCTCATTAGTGTAGTTCCTTGCACTGAGACAGCGACTGGTTACTGTTGAAAGCTGTGCATGTGTTGTACACTTTTGAAGTACGGTGAGAAGTGTGAGGAGGGCGGGGAAGGTCAGGCCAAGGACATGGCCGGCTGAGGAGATTGAGTTGATGGATCTTATTGAAAGGAGACGGGCCTATATTAATTAGTTCAAAGACATGTCAATATAACCCATATGTACGCCATGGAACAGTCTTCCAGACCAAGTAGTTGAGAGAGAAGGCTGGATAGACATTGGAGAGGACACCCACAATTATATGACTTCAGGGGTCTGTCGACCTCCACATGTGTGCAAAAGAATAGTTAGTTTTTACCATAATGAGCTCGAATTAGAAACACAAGAGGGCCTAGATCATCCCAAAGTGGATACTTACCGTATATGTCCCAATAGAAGCACACTACCCATTAGAAGCACACACCCCATTTCAAGATTGAAAGCGCACACAAATTTATGATCATATTCAGACTGAATGCACATAAAGTAAGACAATCCCACTTTATTTCAGAGGCACGACAAAAACAAATCCATGAAGTTCTTTAACTTTGAATAGACGCACAACCATGTGTCTGCACTCGCGCAATGCACGTCTATTGGGACATATACGGTAAGTTAATTATAAAGGCTTTACACAGCTTGTTTGGAATTAGGTACTCCCACAGACCTGTTTCTGTGACAGGGCTGCTGCACAAGCCATTAGAAAAAGCATTGGAAGGCTGGGTTATGGCAATAGCCACCTGATTTTGTAATCTAACGTGTTAAATATATAGTTCCGATGCTTATTTATTATAGCCAACTATCTTTGAGGGAAGAATTGATTAAATCGTGAAGATTAATATGCTTTAAAAGTCAAATCAAAAGTATTCTGTGTCCGCCATGTTGCTGTTGTTATAGGAATATAATATTGATATTTACTAGAGACCTAAGAAATAATGTTGACACTATCAACACCACAATAGTGCACATTATTAGTATTTAAATATTTGTCTGACGGTACCTATTTATAGTGAGTACCTTGTTGGTGGCTGTGGGGTGGGGGAGGGCTTGGGGGTGGAAGTGGGTGGGGGTGGTGGGCACATGCATAATGGCGACACCTCTACGTGAGAGCAGTGCCTTTCTCCCTACGGAAACACCCAGGGTATCACAAAAGCAGTTGTCATCTTCCAACTTTATGGCTGGCGCACACCTCCCGTTTACGATTTACGATCTAAAACTGACTGCGCATCACGACCCGACCCGACCCGTTTTGCGACTAAAACTGGCGACAGGGGGTGCGCACATATAACGACTGGGGGGCGCACATATACCGTCCATTTCGCGACTGCGGTCCATGAACCTGGTGTCTTTAGCGCGAACTACACTACTAGCTTGAGCGCCTCCCGGTGTCTTTAGCACAAACTACACTACTGGCATGAGCGCCTCCTCGCACGCACCTGGTGTCTTTAGCGCGAACTACACTAGCTTGAGCGCCTCCTAGCATTAGTGAGCGGCAAAGCAAGATGGCGCCGCATTCAGCTGTACAGAGGAGAAAGATTGCTCTTGCTCTTGGCCTTGTGATGCTTGTGATACGTCGTCGTCGTCGACAGCGTAACCAAGGAAGGCAATTGTGGGTTCGTCCACACATTGCGCAACATGACCAGCTCGGAGCCTTCAACGCCCTGTTGACTGGATTGCGTGCAGATGAACCGCACGCCTTCAGCAACTACACCAGGATGGCGTCGGAGCAATTTGACGAGTTGCTCAGCCGGGTACAAGATCGCATATCTCGGCAGAATACCCGGTATCGCGCCTCAATTTCGCCTGCGGAGAGGCTTTCCATCACCCTCCGCTTCCTGGCCACAGGTAGATATATTTTGTGACCTTTGTGACCTAGATCAGATCCAACTCTGCTAAACCCTGTAATGGTATGCCGACTTAGACAAGGCAACTTATATGAAGCGAATTATATGAACCAAATTATATGAACCACATTATATGAAACGAACTAGTGGCGATTTCACATCATGACATAACGAAGTGTGTAGAAAAGATGGAAGAAAGCATAATATAGGGAACTACAAGTGCATTTTTATTCAAATGACACGTAGGAAAGGTCAGGGTTAAAGTGTGTAGAAGACAATTAAAATTCTACACAAACTGGTTTCAACAAACTGGTATCGTACAATCTCCGATAACGTCCGATAAATTTCACCTTATTTCTATTCATAAAAACTCGTTCTGGGACTGCGGTTTGACGGTCCGGCTTGGGCTGTTTGTGGGGTCAGGAGGGTGATGCGTGTCACCCCATCAGCCGTCGCACTCTGGAATTGTTGCGGCTGCGGCTGTGGCTGTGGCTGTGGCGCGCGTTGTTGCATCAACGTGAGGAGCTCGATCACCCGCTCCTCATGTTTACGGAGCTCCCTCTTGTTAACCATCTCGCGCTCGTCCCGCCTTTCCTCTAGTTCCATCTGCCGCTGCTGCCACCTTTCCTCCAACTCCATTTCCCTTTGCTGCCGCCTTTCCTCGTGCGCCTGGTATAGGGCCGTGGACTCCTTCTGAGCCGTGACGAACTGCGTGATGATTGTGTCAATCACGTGGTCGTGCTTTCCCATCCCTGCAATGTCAACATAGTGGGTTTCAAGTATAAGCTAAAGCGCCTCAACTACTTGGTTTCATCTAATGGACTTTACAGTGCATTTCCTATACCACTACACCACTGATCAATATAGCTCGGTCAACACTGATTTTTTGTTCTTGCGTGATATGTGTACACATTTTTAGTGGTTTGGGATGTTATGTTAGTGCGGCGTCGGTTTCAATGACTACAACGTTGCTTACTGGGCTGTGTGTGTTGCCTGGCCGGGGTGCCTGTTGGAGACACTGCTGTAGTCTGTGCGGCTGGTGCCGCCTCACTGGCCACCTCCAGCTCTTCCTCCTCCTGCATGCCCATTTCTTCAGGGTCGGCGTCAGGGTCGGCGTCAGGGGCGGCATCTGGAAAACAAAATGCAAAAATATATTGTGTGTGGTTTTAAATCGACTCAACAAGTTCGCTTCATATAGAACGGTTCATCTGTAATAAATCCACTGCAAATAGTTCGCTTCATGTGCAACGGTTCATCTGTACTATTTTCTGTAAGGTTCTGTGTTGTGTGAAATGAATCATGCTACACCCAGGGGGCCCTTACCTGATTCCACAGAGAGGGTGTCGGGTACAGCTGTCCGCCTCGGCCCCAGAACGTCCTCTATCGCATCATAATATCGGAACGTCGCCCGCGCTCGGTCACTGCGAGTGATGAAATGCAGAAATGGGTTACAGTTCACATATGTTGTTCGGCAGAAAATTGATCGGGACCTTAATACAGAAGATAAACTGCCACTGGGTTAGTCACTGACGTGTGTTAATATTTAGCAACAACAATCATCGTAAAGCACATAACACACCAACATTACTTACTTGCTGTAGTCCCGGCATTTCTTGTATCTTTGAGTCAAGCTTTTTAATTTGGTGCGGCATGCCACGGCGTTCCTTTCCGGCCGACATCGGCTACACAGACGGCGCAGCCTCCGGGCCAACCGCCGGTAAACTTCTATGTTTCTTCTAGACCTCGCCAGTGCTGTCTGCACTTGTTCGTCACCCCACAGGTTGATCAGGACGGTCACTTCCTCGTTGTCCCAGTTGTCCATTCTGGAGTTTCCGTGTGAAGAACTGCCAGTCGCCATACTGCGGATGATTGTGTAGCTCCTGAATTAGCTGTTGCCGGTGACGAGTCGTTGAAAACATTGACAGCGCGAGCGCGAGTGACCAAAGTAAAAACAAAAGAATCGTTTGTGTGCGCATGTGTGTGACGTCGTTAATCCGATTTGATTAAAACATTGTTAACCCAATTATAATCAGACTTACCTAAAATTCTAATCGCCAGTCTTATCGCCAGACAGAGATAAGGATACACGGCCACAACTCGGTACCCACGCCACAAATTAAAAACCCCACAACCCACCTGTAGAAGGACACATTTCTTAACCATACCCACTGCTTCTAGGGGAGTCGTACAAGAGCCTAAGCTACCAGTTCCGGGTGGGGGCGACCACCATTGGCCAGATTGTGCCCGACACCTGTGACGCCATATATGAAGGACTCAAGGATGATTACTTCAAGGTAAGATTTGCTAAAGGACAAAAATTACGCCATGAGTATTTGTATGTTCTTTTATTTGTGATGCACAGTACTGAGTGATCGCGAAACGGACCTATTTAGGTTTCATACTCGGCGTACTCCGCTGCTCCCAACAGGTTAATGTAGGAGAAGGACCCTGGGCGTGGGCTAGGGACTTCGGTTCCCGGTGAACTAGCAATATGCAATGGGGTGCTTTGGCCGCGATTTTCTAGCATTTTCATCCTCCCACGAAAACACGCCTGTTCAATCTCGTTCTGGACGATCAACTGTATCCGTGGGTCGGTTATCTGGCGTAGTTTCATAACTATGTCCTTACCGAAAATGTCTAACGCATCCTCAGTTTCTGGCTTAGCAGCGGTCTTGCTCTCCTCTAAGTTCTGGATAACAAGCTCCATCAAAGCGTTCTCTCGCTTTTCTCCCTCCGGTCTCTTTCGGACGGATCCTAGGGTGGACCTTGATGGGGTCGTCCGGTTGGATTGAGGCTCATCGTCCTCCAGGTTGTCTCCGACCACACTCAAATTCTGCGATGAGATACTGAGTGCTTCCCCCTCATGGTTACTATCCTCGTAATCACCGGGGACCTGCATGGAAGAGAGAAACAATTGATTTATTAACACAACTGGTATATATATATGATTGTCTTTGTATTTATGTTTTGCAGTCCCCGTCCACCCCTGACGAGTGGAAGAAGGTCGCTGATCTCTTCAGCACCCGATGGAATTTCCCAAATTGCATGGGCGCCCTTGATGGAAAGCACATCAACATAAAGCCACCAAAGAACTCAGGGTCGTCATTCTATAATTATAAACATACATTCAGTATCGTGCTGATGGCCCTAGTGGATGCTGACTATCGCTTTCTGTACGTGGATGTGGGCTGCAATGGCCGCGTAAGTGACGGAGGAGTGTTTTCCCGGCTGCACCCTCCAGCAAGCCCTCGAGAACCATGCTGAGTCATTCCCACCCCCCAAACCTCTCCCCGGCGACGAGCGGGCGATTAGGCATTTCATTGTGGCTGACGACGCGTTTCCTCTGAAGGAATATATCATGAAGCCGTTCAGTCACAGAGACATGCATACTTATCACCGCATCTTCAATTACCGACTGTCGCGAGCACGCCGTGTGGTCGAAAATGCCTTCGGCATTCTGGCCAACCGATTCCGCGTCTTTCAAACCAACATCGCCATAGGACCGGCAAAGGTGGAAAAAGTAGTCATGGCAAGCTGTGCGGTCCATAATTTCCTGCGTGATAAGGTTGGGCAGACATCAACCATTGACTCAGAGGACCCCACTACCCACATTGTAAGCCCCGGTAGCTGGAGAAGTGATGGATTGCTGAGCCAGGCGACACTGCCATCAGGCACAAACTCCACGCAACGTGCGAAAGCCCAAAGAGACTAATTGGTGGAGTACGTAAATTCATCGACCGGTTCTGTGCCGTGGCAGTCGGACATGATCTAGAACTCAACTTGTCTATAAAGCCGGTAAATCAAAACAATTAAGAACTCGTAGTGTAATTAGTATTGACAGTTATCCTTACCTCATCCGTTGCTTCAGTGCATCCTGGTAGGGGGGCCAGTTGGTTGGATACACTCTGTCTTTTCTGCACATGTGGCGCAAGGAAGGACAACGAGAGCTGAATCCAATTCTGCCTTGTGGTCAGTCGTTTGGCCTCTGAACCAGAGGCCGCTTGTTTTCGCAAACGGGGTGTACTGTGTGCGTAGGTTTGTCATACGTTTCTGGATTGTCTCCGCTGAAAAAAGTATACATTTCAAGGATATTGATATTTAAAGTACAGGTTCAGAACTTCAATTACAATAACATTTGTTACAAATAGTAAGTGTGGAAGTAACAAATTTGTATGCATGTGCCTACCGATGGGCAATTGAGCCGAATTAAATGAAGCGAACTAGTGGTAGCTATGTGTGAAAAGCGCCGATCGCCGCGAATCGGTTCCATTTAGGTCGCCAAATCACTCAAAGTTGATTAAAATGTCCAATCCAAATATGCACATATTGTTCCTTTATTAATTGTCTACATGTAGTAACATTTTAAGGATGTTTGATAGAGGGCCAAGAGAGTTATTTAATCTGCAGCACTTGCTTACAATCATAACATTGACCACTCTGTCTCCCACAAACTGGCAGTTGGCATTTAAGCCTCAGCCTTTTGGGCGCCAACTTTTGGCTGGTTTAATATAGAACAATGGGCCCGTAATTAGGCATATTTTCCAACTTCAAAGTGATGTAACTTTCTTGATATTTACATTACAAAATTTTTATGACTACCATGTTTTAGGTCTTGTCAAGCTCTTTCCATTGGAATAGGTTCCATTGAGATCAAATGCTTTTAAAATAAATACTCACATAGCTACTAGTGGCGAGTGCAGACGGACCGAGTTTACAAACAGAATTAACATGTTAAAACGCGATCAAGGGCGTACCTGATTGTCCGACTGCAGCGGAAATCTGCGCCAATGCGGCAATCTTCTTCACTCGGTTTGAGTACTCCGCACAAGATACATCGAATAAACAGGGCAGAGTTTGCCACATGTCTACCATCCTTCCCTCCGTTTCGCCCGTCCAGTCCGCCATTTTTGTTGTGTATGTATGGACAAAGTCACGTGATGGTTTCGGGCCTTGTGATTGGCTGGCACTTAAAACTCGGACGGGACCGATCGGCGGCTAGCACCGATATACCGTTTACGATACGACTGACCGCTCACACCTACCGTTTCTCGAACGGCCCGATTCGTTTTTCGAATCCCTTGCGATTCGAGTTTTAAGCCCTAAAACTGAGTTTTAAGTCGCGAATCGCAAGGCTCTGGTGTGCGCGGGGGTCGCACACCTAACGACTAAAACCCAGTTTTACGTCGTAAACGGCCAGTTTTATGTCGTAAACGGGAGGTGTGCGCCAGCCATTAGTGGTCCACCCATGCGCAAAGACACCCTGAGGGTGGACAGCGCGGTTACTAGCTACACCCCCCCCCCCCCCCCCCACACACACACACACACACACACAACCCACCTGACCGGGCTCGGTGGCCGAATAGGTAGAGCGGGGGCCTCGCGTGCGGGAGATCGAGAGTTCGGTTCATGGACGAGTCAAGCCAATGACTTATCAAATTTATACTTGTCACTTCCTAGCCTGGTGCTCGGCATTAATAGCATATGACAAGGACTGGCTTAGCTCAGTGTCAGGATAATTTGACTGAGTGGGGGATATCGGGTCATGGTGCGGCTGGTGCCTGATTTCTCAGTGGGGAAGAACTATAACTCGTATAAGTTGCCGTAAGTGTGCACTGTCACAAGTCAGTACCCATCCTGATATGACCTTAAATCTTGGGTGGTTGTTGGAGTTTTACATCCTGGCAAAATTTCAGGTCATATCAAGCCGGTGTGACCTTAGATGTTGCAAGGACGTAAAACTCATAGTGCAGCAACGACGTAACACTCATATCAGGATGGTGTGACCTTAGATGTTGCAAGGACTTAAAACTCCAACAACAAACCCACCACCCACCACCCATTACCCACCAACCCATCACCCACCCACCCACCTGCCCACCTGGAGGTGCGGCCCTATTATGCTATTCACAAGCGGCCCGAGGGACGGGGCGATGCATTAGAAACGAGGCTCGTGGCTAAGGGCGCCCCCTGGTTCACGCGTCTCCAATTACACCTGCTCCGCCCGGGACGCCAAGGACGCTGGGTCGGGTTACGCGTGGACACACGCCGCCATCTTGCATTTTATGGATCCGCCTACTTTGATCGGAGGACATCTGGTAGTGGTGTGTGTGTGTGTGGTGGGGGGGGGGGGGGGGGACGTGTGTGGTTGTAAAGCTTGTCTGTATTTAACAACGCCTCTAGAGAACATTAATTTTTATCATGGGCTATTGGACGTCAAACATATATATGGTCATTCTGAGCCACATAGGCTACTCTTTCCGATAAGCAGCAATGGGTCTTTTATATGCACTTTCCCACAGACAGGACAGCATATGTTACAGCCTTTGATGAACTAGTTGTCGACCACTGGTTGGAACGGGAAAAAACCAAACTGAAAATGGGCCCACGGAGCAGGATCGATAGGATGACTGACACTTTCACAGGTGGACACTCTACCGCCTGAGCTATGTCCTGCTCCCTGTGTGGTTGTGTGTGTGTGTGGAGGATGATACTAATACTATTAATTATTAGTAATAGTTAAATGCGACTGGTTACACAGTGTCAGGATAATGTGACCGTGTGGGATATTGCGTCATGATGCAGGCGGCCTTATCTCCGAGTGAGGTAGCACTATAAAGTCGCCATGAGTGTGCATTGTCACAAATCAGTACCCATCTTGGCCTAGGGTCTTGCTGGGGCGTAAAAGTACAACAACGAACCAACATCCCCCGGCCCTCTTATAGAAACAGGGTTGGGCTCCTAGATTACCTTATTCTTTCCACCCCCTAGCATTGCACTCCCCCCCCCCCCCCTTGACCGCCCCCCCCCCCCCACACTTATGTCTCCAATCACTACCCACTGGAAGCCAACTCCTGGCAGCATGGGACCGCCTTCAGCAGTGCTCATACAATGCTGCCGATTTGCAACCTTCAGCACACCGATGCGACTGAAAAACCCCAAAACAACAATAGTTAAATGCCTGCCGTTATAGTGTGTAAATGCTGATGTTGCAATCTACAGTGGAAACAAATGTATGGGGAAGTTTCCCTGGCGGCGCAAACACAAACTAGGTGGTGATATTGGTAGAACCCAGGGTCTGTGGAGGGGGGGATTAAGTCTTACCATTAGGCATAGAGTTACCTTAATCTTTGTATTATGGTCAGCCCCGCATAAATACAATTAATTGTCTTGAAAATAATTTTGAAAAGACAAAAAATACCCTCCTTAACTACTTTAGTTTAAAGTCAGACCTCCCTTAACGACCAGACAGGATGGCAGGGTGAGGTGAGCGTCTGTCTCCCGTTTTGGTATATCTTGGGATTCGAACCCTGGTCGTGTCAAACCAATTACTTCAAAATTTATACTTGTTCCTTCCTAGCCAGGAACTCGGTATTATTAGGATATGGCAACGACTTGTTTGGTCAGTGTCAGAATAATGTGACTGAGTGGGATAACAGGTCATGGTGCTGGCGGCCTGGTCTCCCAGTGGGGCAGCACTAGAAAGTCACCATGATCGTGCACTGACACAAGTCGGTATCCATCCTGATATGACCTTATATGTTGTCAGGACGTAAAGCTCCAACAACCAACCAACTTAACGGGTTTCAAGAGTAATCGTGTAGTGTAGGGTGGTCTTTAAATCAGTCATCAGTGACGTCTTCCCTCCCGCCCTTAGAACAACTGTGGGAGTCAAAATGTCAGAACTCCTCGCGGCCTCTTCAAGGTCACACCCGAGGTCACACTTTCAAGGTCATTTCCTCCAAAGTGACGCCTACAGGTCACACCGTCGCTGGTCCCCCAGCAGCCATTGTCGCCTGGAGGTAGGCCTGCTGCCAGGAAAGCCCCCTTCAGGGACCTTAGGTGTGTGTGATGGTTGGGGGTGGGGGAGGGGGGGGGGGAGCGGAGGAGGGGAGAAGGGAGGGAGACGGAATTGGGAGGGGCGGGGGAGAGGGCAGGCGGAGTGGCGGGGAGGAGAGGAGTGGGGAGAGGAGAGGTGTTTGTTTGCTGTTCGTTTGTTGGGGTTTTGGATCCTTGCAACATCTAAGGTCATATCAGGACAGGTACGGACTTGTGACAGTGCACACTCATCGTGACTTTGTAGTACGCCCCCACTGGGACACCTTAGCCTGATTTCACATTATCCTGATACTCAGATAACCAGTAATACCGAACACCAAGCTAGGTAGTGACAAGTGTTAATTTAGTAAATTGTTGGTTTGACTTGGCCGACGTTCGAACCCTGCACCTGCCACACGGGAAGCCGGCGATCTTACCGATCCGGCCAACGCGTCCGGTTTCTATATAAATTATAATGTGTATGTATTAATACTAATCATCCACACATTATATAAATATACTAAATATATATATAAAAATATATAAAAATATATATAAATATATATATAAATATCTATGACTATATAAAAATATATATAAATAGATATACACAAATATATAAAAAATATATATACAAATATATATATATTTAAATATATATATATATATATAAATATATGTAAGTATATATAAGTATATATATATGTGTATATATATATGTATATGTGATGCATAATGCATTATGCGAGTATAAATGCAAGGGTACAACATGTACATCCTATATTTCCTTGTGCTCATTGGTGGATCGCCCCCCCCCCCCCTCCCAGCTGTCGGGTAATTGCTACGCGGGCGCCCCCTCGCGTTACACTCTGGAGGAAATATATGTAGTATATATAGCAGTCTACCGACTGGCGCTATGCGCTCGCGCTAGGCCCCTGTTTAATAGATACCAGATGGCACGGCTCTCATATCGTCCATATAACCCCAGATCAGGAGCACCTCCCGGATACACCGATCTCTGACAGTAACGCCGGCCAAACAGAGCGCCCCCTATGTGCATTGTTGCCCATTGCTGCTCTACCGCCCCTTATATATATATATATGTGTTGGCAGCTCCGTTTGGAACCAGTCACCTCCATCTCTCATCCCCGCCAACAACAAAAATAAATTGATAACAAAAAGAAGGGGGGGGGGGGAGGGGAAGAAGAAAAAAGAGCGATCCATCGGTAAACAATTAATGTAGCAACCATGGGAAAAGCGCATTTAAAATAACTCGATCAATGAAACAAGTCAGATATCTGTATTCTATAACAATGTATCCCCTCCAAAAACAAAAATAAATTGATAAAAAAAAGAGTTATAAATAGAGATCCATCAATAAACAATCAACATAGCAACCATGGGAAATGCGCATTTAAAATAACTCGCTTAAGGAAACTAGCAAAACATCTGTATTCTATAGCAATAGATCCCCTCCAACAACAAAAATAAATTGATTAAGAAAATACAACAACTTTAAAGATAGATCCATCAATAAACAATCCATTTAGCAACCATTAAAAATAACTCGACCAATGAAACAAGCAAAATATCCAACAACAAAAATCTTTTTATAACAAAATAAAAATAAAAAGGAGATTCATCGATAAACAATCAACATAGCAACCATGGGAAGTGCACATTAAAAATAACTTGATATGTGAAACAAGGACAATATCTGTAATCTATAACAAACTATCCCATCCGCTCCAACAACAATAAATTGATTAAACAAAACAAAATAGAAAAAAGAGATCTTTGATAAACAATCAATGTATAAACCATGGGAAATGCACATTAAAAATAACTCGATCAATAAAACAAAAAAAACATCTGTATTCTATAACAATGTATCTGGTTATATGACAGACTTAAAGGGGTGTCACACTACGACGTATGGCCTTAGCGTATGCCGATGTATGTGATTTTCTACCAACACGTCGGCATATGGCATCATACGTTATGTATACGTTGGGCATACGTCGAGTACACTCGGGATATGGCATCATAGGTCGTCATAGGTTGGCGTAGGTGAAGCCGCTAACAAATTTGTGTGCATGTTCAAAATTTTCAATGTATCTCGCCGTATGGCTCATACGTTTCTCATACACTCAGTGTATGCTTGGCATACATCGGCGTACATTATGCACACGTAGGTCGGGATAGGGTGGAACATGTTAGCCGTACGTTCAGCCTGTTGGGAATGTGCAGTCCGCATACAGCAAACGGATGCATAGCGTGCTCCAAATGTACTTCGAATGTATGCCTGCCATATCCCCAGCATACTTAACATATGCGACATACGTCTAGTGATGGAGTAACATACGTAACATTGGTCAGTGTACCATCAGCGTATGCGACTGTTTTGTGAACGTTTTGTGAGGCACATGAACGCTCTCAATAGGTCAGAGATATGTTCTGCATACGTTACATACGTTGTGTGTACATTGTGTGTACGTTGTGTGTACGCCCATTTTTATCACTCACAGTGTGAAAAGTTTGGCGTATGCTGACCTATTTTAATTTAAAATTTATTTCAACACGCTACGCCCCCGGCGGCGACATACGTTGTAGTGTGACAGGGCCTTAACAAAAACAACAACCCGCAAAACGCCACAGAAAACATTGCAACTTTGCTAAAGAATCGAAATCCTAAAATACTGTATTTCAATGTATCCCTTTACTTATTGTGTCAAGTGTGTTTTAATTATACTTTGAAAAAACCATGTATAACTTTGTACACATAATTACCACTCATAGCCGGAAAAAAACATCACTATGGCATTGAGAAATGACACAATATGAATAAAATTCATTTATAAAAAAAAAAAATGGGAAACAAATGTGATCCTCTTCCACCTGAAAGCAGACACAACAGAGCAGGGGGAAATTGTATCACAATTAAAGACACATGCACCCCATCTCCTTCTCCGCACACAAAGATAACACAAATAACACCAACAATGCAAGTATACATAAGTGTAAAATGAAAAACAACAGAAAGTGTTACATGGACCAGTTTGATATTCATCGCTGGTAAATAGATTTGTGAATTGAGGCTTAAGTTCCTCGCCTCTTTCACTTGAACACTTCTCCAAAAGATTGCATAGCTAACATAACCTGTCCTTATAAAAGTTAAAAGGAAGTACATTTATGTCACTGACTGTGAGTCCCCCCCGCCCCCCTTTATTTCAATATCCTCAGATGCTTTGTTGAGTGTGTCCCCCTCCCCACCACTTTATATTTACTTTATAGTTTATATCCACTTTCTTTTTTATAATTATTTAATGATATATTTGGTTATGTTTCCTTGCTTTATTCCTGCATCATATGATGCCTTTTTGTGACCCACCACACGCCCCCTTTATAATTATAGACATGCCATGGGATATTTTGTTCTGCTCATATATCAATGCCATAACATATTGTGTTGTGATTCTCCCCACCTCCTCTTATAGATATAACATGGTGTAAAATGGCTAAAGCTCGAATCTGTGGTTGTGTAGGCAGGCTGTAGTGAAATCAATACAGACAAAGACCAGCAGTGGAGTGGGGAAGACCAGTCGTCTGTGACTGGGATTTCCCTTGCTTGGGACAACTAATGTACCAAACAAAAAAAGAGAGAGACAAATAAGTGTTCACACTTCCTGTCTACCATTCGCTATATCGCTATAAAGCCCGAGCCCACACTTTTACCGACTCAAGGGATTTTCAACCTCCCACACCACATAGACATGGTATGAGAGCCACTGGCCTTTGATAACGCTGTAAGTTATACACAGCGTTGGAAATCCAAATTGGCAGAGGTGGGGGCACGGGGAATCGAACCACTGACAGTGACAGTGCACACTCATGGTGAATTTATAGTGCAGCCCCACTAGGAAATCAGGTCACCAGCACCATGGCCCAGTTACATTATCCTGAAACTGAGCTAACCAGACTTTGCCCTATCCTATTAATGCTGAGGGTCAGGCTAGGAAGTGACAAGTATCAATTTTGTAAGTCATCGGTTTGACTCGACCAAGAACCAAACTCCTGATCTACTGCATACGAGAGTTTGGATCCAGCTAACGTCGGAGGCTGTCACCGCTAGGAACGGTCCATCCACCCGGTGCACCCCCGCCCCCTGTCCCCCGCCCCCACCCACCCCACCAGCACCAAACCCAAGGCCGTGGTGTTGGTGTTGGCGCGGGAACAAGTCGGCTTGGCCGGGGCGGACTCCTGCACCGCACCGCGCCGTGCACTCAGTCCACCCGGGGGCACTTGGACCCGCCGCCATCATGCCCCCCCCCCCCCCCACCAGTCCTTCCACCACCTCCAAATTATAAACCAGGCAACTGCGCACTATTTTCCTGTTCATTTCCCAACACCCCAAACTATTCAATTCAATAAAGTTGACTTCTGGGGTGTTTGTAACCTTACAACGGTTACCGGCTGCAGAACTGCAGCAGTATAGAGAGGCACCGATAATTCGTCCCACTCTCTGGTTGAAGAATAATCTTCTGGTGGGACGGTTGTAGAAGCTGGGGGATGTCTTTACAAGATTAAATGACGAGTCGTTGGGGCGGGCCCAGAATCACTCCGGTCCGGCGGTATCGCAGCACTTGTATCCAGCAGACAGCAGCAAGGGTTTCCGAGGAAGGGACGGGTAAAGATGGGTCCAGTGGTTCCAGCAACGAGAACAAAGTGAGAGAAACATAAAGGTAAAGAGCCCCACCCAGGCAAACAACTCCCTTGATCAGTGGGAGAGGTAAGCCTGGGAGAAAAAAAAAAGGGTAGAGTATAGGAAAGAGAAATGAGGAGAGTTGAGTCAAAGGACCATCTCTATTTGCTCTGTGGTGACCAGCCGGCGAGCCAAAGACACGGACAGAGTAAGAGTAGAAAGTGAAATGCTGGCAGGCTCCCCCTCCTGGAACTCTTTTCAGACAATATCAAGGAGGAGCATGGCCAGCGGAGAGGAGATAGAGAGAGGTGTGGACGAAGTGCGGTCCAGATAGCCAGTGAATAAAGTTTATTTCAATATCCTCATTATATACTATAGGCCTACAGTTACAATTTCCATGAAACTTGATGACAGTGAACGAAGAAAAGGAGAATGAAAGAAGCACAGTGCTTATGATGATATAAATTTCCCTCCGGACATTTACAAATGGACGATTTATACAGGTTGACCCATCACTTATCTGGAAATCAGTTAACCGGTTCAATCAGTAATCCGGCACTACAAATTTCCGCTAGAGCAATTTATAATTTCCCCAGTAAGTTGTACGAGTGAAATGAACTGGTTAGCAGATGGGTTCAAGTTGCATAGTCTGATGGTTTTGAATTTCTGTAATTTTTCTGAGATAAATATATTAAATTGATTGTTATAATCTACATTACTTTAGTTTGAAGTACCATTTATTCAAATGGCTAAGTTTGGATATACAGTAAAACCTCTCTAAATCGACCGACCATGGGACCGACTTTAAGTAGTCCAATTCGGGAGGCAGTCCGTTTAGAGAACTAGACTATCCTTACAGTTACAATGGTATTGTTGGGACCCAAATAAAGCGGTCGATATAGGGGAGTGGTCGATCTGTCGAGGAGTCGGTATAGAGGGGTTTTACTGTATTTGAAGTTCAAACATGCAAAATTCAGCACTAACAGCTTCTATTAAATTGACTTACAATTTCCTTCTATGTGGCAACAAAATAATGCTTAATATGTGCACCAGTGTCTAAGTTAACTATATATAATTAAATCTAAGTAATTGTTTTGGTTTTGAAAATTAGATTTTTCATCGGACTTTACAGCTTTTAAATGCATTCTAAATCTAATGTAACAATCACCGGCAAACTCACTTATCCGTGCACCTTCAACTTCAAGGTCCCAATGATGCCAGATTTGTGATTGTCAACCTGTATGCTTGGTGAATTCGTTTATATAATCACATTCTATGTATTTTGTTTACAATCAATTGATGTCGGTGGGCCTGGAAGTAGTACATACACGCGCAGTGATCATAGTTTGCTCGGTGCGTTGTTTGGTGCCACCTCGCTCTTTTTAACCTGGGAAACCTTGGACTTGGATGGACCGGTGTGGCATACTCAGACGTGTCCCGTGCTCAGCTGTGTACAGTTGCTTCTGCGCATGCGCGGATTTCGCATCAACTCGGGTCACCCGATCCACTTATTGGCGCATGCGCAGATCCTACAAACTTGGGTCGAATAATCGAATACGCTTCCCCGCGCTCGGGTGGACAATTTTTTTTTTTTTTTTAATAACCGATAAAACTACAGCAAAATAGGATTTAAAGTATTTTCTGATGGCCTAGTTTAGCTATATTTCCATTTCATTAATCTAAGTTATTCTTTTTTTGCACACGGCACGTGTATTTGTCGACTCCACTCGCCGTGTTCTATTTGAAATTCTGACCACTCAGATGACCCAAGTCGCCCGGGTCGTGTTAATCGATTACGGCCATGTTTATTAGATTCTGACGCATGCGCAGAAGCGATGGACACGGCTGAGCACGGGACACATCTGAGTACGCCACACCGGACGACCCCTAAACTGGAGCAGCAGCTCGGAGCAATTCGGAACACCTCAGGGGCTCCTCGGAGCACCTCCGAACACAGCGGGGGCTCCCCCACGCATGCATGTAAGTAGATAAAAGATTCACCCGGTACTTGTAGTACACGGGTGAATACCAACCCTATATAAATACGGTCGAAAATAGCGTTAGTATGGAACAACAAGTAGAATGCCTGGCACCAGTGTCAAATGGTTATTTATATCAACACAGAGTTGGTGAATGAGAGAGAATGCAAAAAGACAAGATGGCGGCCGTAGAACACCGTCGATTTCACTTTTAAATCTTATTAAACTAGATATTATATTATATTTTTCAACTCAAAGGTAGCGGGCTAATAATAATACAGATGTAAAGAATAATTGTTGCATCTTACATTGTGAAATTAGGCTCTCATTTCATTGACCTGCATTTTCGCCACCTTTTACATGGGGTTGGTTTGCACCCCTACTGCAGCAGTACGGGGTGAATCTTGTATCTACCGCCTAACCATGCGGAAGGGGCCGGCGCCGCCAAGCGGTGAGCACCGAGTCCCTAACGGAGATACGTGACCTGTTCACTGCAACAGTTGGGCTGTATCACTCCGCGCCGCACTACGCACAGCAGACGACACTGCAACGCTTTGTCGTGTAGTGACGAAAGAGGAATTATTTGTTGGAGTTTGATCTGTAAAGGGGAAGGGCGGGTGATTTGCAAGCCTTTTAAAGGTATGTGTGGGGTATAAATGAAGGCGGAGTGTGGGTGTGGGTTTGGGTTTGGGTGTGTGATGGTTCATTAGGCAAACAACACCCGATATGTAGAGAATGTGAGGTCACATTCTGAGGGGTCAAGTTAGCGCAAGCTACTGTGGCCGGCGGGGGGAGGCAACAGTAATGGCGGCGTGCCCAGTCAGCGCCACTTCGCGGCTCTTCCCATAACCAAACACACACACGCACACAAGCAGAAATAAATGGGATGAAACTCGAAATTTTCTTAAAGCTTCATAGTCCGATGAAATATCAAATTTTCAAAAACAAACCAAGTATCTAGATTTGATTTTACATATCTAACTTAGATACTGATGCGCTTATTAAGCATTTGTTTCTGTGTAGAAGGCAATACTGAGTCAATTTAACAGAACCTGTTACTGCAGAAGTCTATGGTGTCAGAGTTTTGACAAGCTTGCCAAAACTAATTTTCCATGTTTGCACTCAAAATATCTCAAAAGTTTACCATTTAAAATAAAAGTAACTTTGAACTAATGTAAAGTAGATACTAGTGATCGATCTAATATATTTACCTAAAAAAAACCCAGAAATTCAAATCCATCAGACTATGCAACTTTAAGTTAAAGTTGCATAGTCCGATGGTTTTGAGTTTCTGTCATTTTCTTATAAAAATATATTAGTTTGATCGTTATAATCTACCTCACTTTAGTTTGAAGTAACTTTGATTTTAAATGGCTAATTTATGGCTATACCTTATATAGATATTTGAAGTGCAAATGTATAAGAGTAAATTAGGCAAACACGCCAAATCTTTTACACCTAGGCTTCTGCAGCAGTAGTAACAGGTTGGATTAAATTGGCTCCGTGTTCCATTCTATGTGGTGACAAATGTTTGATAAGTACACCAGTATCTAAGTTAGATATGTAGAATCAAATCTAAGATCACTGTTTTGGTTTTTAGAAATGTGATGCTTTCATCGGACTATGCAGCTTTAAACACACATTTTTCATTTCCATAGCAATATTCGAAGGTCGTCGAACAAGTGAACACTCTTTGGTTGTACTAGGTATAAGTTAATATCACTCGTTAGAAATGCTGTTATTATTATTGTTATTATTATTTTTGTTTAAAAAAATGAGAAGATGTTGCTGTTAGCTGTTGGTAAGCCAGCCCCGGGTTGCGGAGGTGTAAACAGTACTGACCGTCCAGTCACACGTACCCAACGATCCTGGGATCAACGGGTGCAGTAAGTATAACCACCAGTGTTACAGAGCAGCAAAGTCAAGTGCAGGGGCCATATGCCTGAAGCAGTGTTAGCGCTCCAAACCTGTGGTTAGCGGCGATCTCCGGGTTAGGGGCGAAAAGTCGGTATGTATTGAGCAGTGTTACGGAAACACCGCGAGTTTAAGGTCGGAGAGTCTAACCCCAGCCCATAGCAGGTTTACCGTCGTTGTTAGGGACCGACTCGGGCCAAATCTATTCAATGCTATCATATTTAACAGAATTACATAATCAAATCATGAAATTTCATTAAATTAACTCTAAAATCGAACCGATATTAATGCCGCCGCTACATCGGCGGCGATATTAGTATTGTCGAATTGATGAATGTAAACTAAACCCGCTGCCGCCGCATTGGCGGCGATATTGTGAAATAGCAGTGCTCGCCGGCAACAGGCTCAGCACTAACAAGGCTCGCTAGTGCCCTGCAGTGTTAGGGACTGATTAGGCCCAAATCTATTGAATGCGATCATATTCAACAGAATTACATACTCAAATCGTGAAATTTCATTAAATTAACCCTAAAATCGAACCGATATTAACGCAAATCTATAAATAACTGCTAGGTTAGCTAACGCCTCCACGCTTTGGACCCGTACATACCCCGTGATCCATTTCCCAACACTGGTGTTAGCTAACCCGAACGCTGTCCTTAACATCGGAGCTGATAAATAATTCTTCATGCATACGGCCCCAGGTCTGGAAAGAAATAACACCTGGGGATTTTTTAACTTGAACATTAAAGTTGCATAGTCCAATGGTTTTTTGAGTTTCTGTCATTTTTCTGAGATAATTATATTAGGTTGATCGTTATAATCTACCTTACTTTAGTTTGAAGTAATTTTTATTTTAAATGGCTAACTTTTCAGATATTTGAAGTGCAAACACACTAAATTAATTTGGGCAAGCACGCCAAAACTTTGACATCAGAGTAGCTTCTGCAATAACAGGTTCTGTTAAATTGGCTCGGTGTTCCATTCTATGTGGTGACAATTGCTGAATAAGTGCACCAGTATCTAAGTTTGATATGTACAATCACATCTAGATCACTATTTTTCTTTCGAAAATTTGATGTTTTCATCAGCGTATGCAGCATTAAATGGAGTTTCATTTTAATACTTGTTGAACCGACATCTACGCCCCTAATGGGTTAAATATAGTGTCAGAGACAGATCAGGCCCTATAATTTTAGAACCCATGATTATAATAATATATAAAACAAGGCACCTTAACCAGACGAGATGGCCAAGCGGGTAAAGCGCCGCTCCACACCTGAGTTTTATCCGCCGCCCGAGTCAATCCAAAGGCTGACTAAATTGGTGCTAATCACTACCTTACCTGCATGTGCTAGGATAGGCCAGTGACTGGTTGATTCGGTGTCAGGATAATATGACCGAATCGTCAGGGTTCCGTCGGCACGGTATCCCAAAGAGGCAGCACTATGAAGTCGCCACGAATGAGTACTCTCGCACTAAGTCGGTACCCGTCCTGATATTACATTAGATGTTGCTAGGACACCAAACCCCATTAAACCAAACCAAACAGGCAAGCATCTTCAACTACCCCCCCCTGGTAAATTAAGCTTGTTGCTACAAATCCGACATTATCCTTCCAATGTGCAGGTTTCGTCATTCCAATATGTACAATATCCATTTAATAAATAATGTATGGGTTTACAAGCATTGCTACTTACTCAAGTTACCGTTTTTGGGATGAACGGCCTTTTCCCGATGATTCTGTTGCAAAAAAAGGATATAATCCAATGTATGTACCCTAGCCACGAATAGTACAAACAGATCAAAGATATGGCCTCCCTCCTCTTACTCCCTGCACGCGCACGCGCGGACACACGCATACACACATACACATCTCACCGGAAGTGCATACTCCAGTTCGAGTGACCCTCTCCCCTATGTACCCGCTAGGCTCGGTGCATTGTGGGTGCAAGTGGTCTAATTGGAAGCAACTTGATTAGGGGGTGGTGGCCCTCGGAGCACGGGATCAACCAACAAGTTAGATAAAAGATTCACCCCGTACTTCCAGTACAGGGGTGAAAACCAACCCATTAGAAAAGCTGGCGAAGAATTTTGACATGCTGGGTTAATTAACTGAGCTGGTAAATTCTTAATTTAAGAAGCACAATATATTCTTTATATACGTCTTCATATTTACCCGCTACTTTTGAGTCGGAAAATATAATAAAACATATACTTTAATGCAATTTAAAAGTGAAATCGACGGCGTTCTCTGGCCACCATCTTGTCTTTTTGTATTCTCTCCCATTTCACCAACTCTGTGTTGATATAAGTAACCATTTGACACTGGTGCCAGGCATTCTACTTCTCGTTCCATACTAAAGCTATTTTCGCCCGTATTTAGACTACGTTGTCGTTCACCCCTGTACTATAAGTACGGGGTGAATCTTGTATCTACCAACAACTATGACCTCGGATGATAATAATGGAACAGCCAATTTGACCGCTAGGAGCCCTACTGGCAGTTGTCCTAACTTTCTGCTGACACATAGATCTATGTATACCATTCCTATTGAACGAACGTGGTGGTCGACAAAATAGAGCGCAGCCGTGTGGAGTGTTGGGGGTTCAAATCCCAGCCGAGTCAAACCAATGACTTGTAAAATTGATACTTGTCGCTATCTAGCTTGGCTCTCGGCATTAATAGGATAGGGCAAGGACTGGTTAGCATAGTGTCAGGATAATGTGACTGCATGGGATATGAGGTCATGGTGCCGGTGGCCTGGTCTCCCAGTACAGCAGCACTATCAAGTCACCATGACAACAACAAGCAAACAAAAACCATTCATAATGGACGTATTCGACTGGGACCTTTCCATCCCCAACATTTAGGCTCCGCCCACTTGCACAGTGGACTTGCTTTTCGAATGCTAAGAGGACCAGTCAAATGGCTTCAGTGGGCCGCCATTTTCAATTGAAAAGAACCAATCAGAGCTCTTCGTTTCCATTGCAAATGTTTGCTCCCTATGGGGGCCGTCATTTGCAATTGAAAAGAACAGCAGTTGCAGTAAAGTATGTTCCATGGCGTCACCATACCGTATGTGGCAGACCACCAAACCCTCAGCCTCGGTTTCTCCCCCCCCCCCCCCAGCCCCCACTTTTAATTTTTTTTTAATTTGTTGCTGTTCCTCTGTTATCTCCAGTCAACCATATACGATGACAGAGACAGTCCAGGTAAAAATGTTAAATTTAAGACCTAAATGCACTGGGATTGGTCCCACTGCTTCACTGGTCACAGATAGTCCAGTGTATTATTAACAACCCCACCCCAACAACATAATTCATAAACTCACATAACTAGCTACATTAGAGTTACACTAGAATTGTCCTAACAAACCAACATTTATATACCGCTTGCCTAACTGCAACTGAACATTCAAACTTACTACAAGTTTACCAACTGAATACAGAAGATAACTTCTGCTTACATTCTAAATACTATGTAAATACTCACATTGATCTGACTAATATTGATCTGGTTATATGACACTACTGTACCATATTGTTATGGAACTTTTGGGTTTCAGAATTTCATTGTGTTACATGGTGCAAATTGTCTATTCAACAGGTATTGTACACCTTATTCTATATACCTTTTGTGTAAATAACCCTGAATTGACAAATGGCTGGAAGACCAGTGCTTCGCCACTGACAAAAGACTTATTCAGCAGAATAAACATATTTACCAACAACAAAAAATTGGCTGAAGCTACTGAAGCTTTCAACCTTTCCATATCAGCCATGTTGAAATACACCATGTGACCTTGTGGATGGAGCCACAAGACACATTTGAATCATATGTATAGAAACCCACTTCCAGTCCCAGTCAAATAGGAATTTGCAAAGAAATATTTTGATATTCGCATGGAAAGGCCCAGTCGAATACGTCCATTGATACTGTAGTAGTCCGTACATGAGCTCCGCCACCACGCGGTGGCTGTAGGGACTACGGCGTCGACTGTCGCCGTTCTTCTGTGTCAGCTGACGGCGGCATGCAAGTAATTTTTATTTTAAATGATTAACTTTGTCGACATTTGAAGTGAAAGCATGCAAAATTAATGTTGGTGTGCACAACAAAATGTTGGATGTAAGCTTTGTTTCCCGTTTTCGAGCATAGCAAGTAGCAGTGAAATACCAGAGCGCCAAACTGTGATGCATGTTGAGATGAGTGCACAAACATTTAAGTAGGATTGGTTGGATGTTGGAGTTTTACATCCTGGCAACATGTATGGTTATATCAGGACGGGTACCAACACATTGATGGCGACTTGCTAATGCTGCCCCACTGGGAGACCAGGCCTCCAGCCCTATGCCCTGATATCCCACCCAGTCACATTATCCGGACACTGAGGCAACCAGTCCTTGCCTTATCCTAATAATGCTGCGCACCTGGCTAGGAAGCACCAAGTATAAATTTGTACGTCATTGGTTTGACTCGACTAGGGTTCGAACCCTCATAATCTACCAAAGCGGGAGACGGACGCTCAACTCATTCGGTCATCCCGTCTGGTAGGACATTTAAAATGGAAATCTAGCCAAATGTGTTTGTTTTTTGTTTGTTTTAGGGGAGTTTTCAGTCGCATTGGTGCGCTGAAGGCTGCAAATCTGCAGCACTCTATGGGCACTGCTGAAAGCGGTCCCATGTTGTCGGGAGTTGGCTTCCGATAGGTAGTGGTCAGAGAAACTGGGGGGGGGGGGGGTCACAGGGGGGTGGGGGGGGGGGGGGGGAAATAAGGAAAAAGGCAGCCTAAGAGCCCAACCACAGTCCTCTGAAAGGGCCGGGGCAGGCTGGTTGGTTGGTGTAGTTTTACGCCCCAGGAAGACCTTGGGCCATACCAGGACGCGCACCGACTTGTGACAGCATGCACTCATGGTGACTTTATAGTGCTGCCCCACTGGGAAATCAAACCGCCGGCACCATGACTTGATGTCCCACACTGTCACATTATCCTGGCACTGTGTGCCCAGTCCCTGTCCTGACCTCATAACACCAAGTGCCGAGCAGCAGCAGATACTATTTTATAAGTCATTGGTTTGACTCGACCGGGATCCAAACTTCAGTCCCTCCATATTCACTGGTATGCACAATAAGTCCGACCAAGGCCAGAGGAAGAAGTGAAGTGAGGATGGAATTAGTTAGGCAGTGGGTGGGATTACCTGTTACTAGTGTTAGTTGCGGATGAGGTGGGGCCTTCTCGTCCTCAGTGTCAGGGTCTGGGCATAGAAGTGAGCAAGTGCGTTCCAGGATGACTTGGAATTCCTGGAGAGGATAGCCAGAGCAGCCCTATTGTCGCCGAGGTGGCGGTTAGAGTCCTCCATGACATCACTGATGGCAGATCTGCCGATGGCGCCACATGAGGAGAGTATGTGGGCCACATTGAAGATCTTAGTGCCGCAGGGACAGCGCTGGAGGTTGGGGACATGTTATGGTTTCATCGGATTATGTGAGTTGTACATGTATCTGCACGACAACTACAGGCCTCATTTTCATCTGGATGTTATCATCACAGCAAGCAGCCAGGCTAGTCTGCAGCCTAAGTGGTTTGGCAGAGGGGAAGGGGATAGGGCAGGATGGGCCCATTGATACCGATAGTTTGCAGGGTTGGCGAAATTGATCACATACCGACACTAGATCTCCGTTTGGGCGCCAGCAGAACGTTAGGCCAAGGCCAAAAATAGTGTTTCTTGTCGTCGCGCAAATAACTACCAGCCCGACAATTAGGCACTGTTAGACCAAGGCGAAAAATCTTGTTTCTTGTCAGCACTCGAATAACAAGCGACCCAAAAATTGGGTGTCATCAAAACCTTTAGGCCTTTGTTTCTTGTTATCGCACGAATATATTTGCTTAGTTCTTACCACTCATTTTAATTGTCCTCATTTAACAAAAAAGAAAAAAAAAACTTACCACACTGGAAGCCAGCGCTCTTTGTTTGGGGTTTTGCATCCAAGCCACATAACAAATTCTTATCAGGATGCATACCGACCTGTATCAGTGCACAACTCATGGGGACTTTATAGTGATGTCCCATTCGGTGACCAGGCTCCTGACAAACATGGTCCAATTTCCCACTCACAGTCACATTTTCCTGATGCTGAGCTAACCAGTCCTTGCCCTGTCATGGAAATGCCGTGTGCCAGCCTAGGTAGCGACACGTATCATGTTTGAAAGTCCTTGATATGTCTACCTCCTTCTGCTGGCGACCTGAGGGGATGACCGAATGAGATGAGTGTCCATCCCCTGTTTTGGTCGATCATGGTCGAGTCAAACCAATAACTTAAAAATTGATACTTGTCGCTTCCTAGCCTGGCACTCAGCATTATTAAGATAAGGCAAGGACTGGTTAGGTCAGTGTCAGGATAAATGTGACTGAGTGGGATATCAGGTCATCATGCTGGCAGCCTGGTCTCCCAGTGGGGTAGCACTATAAAGTTTTTTTTTTTTTTTCTTTTTGTTAAAGTATCTATTCATCTGAATATAACATTTGTCAGTGCCGGAGCACTGGTCTTCCGGCCATCTTACTATTGGAATTGACATTCTAAATAATCTAAGTTTGGTCAGTGCTGTATTAGTCACAGCACCGATCCTTCAGAATTAAGGGAGTGGCTCCTGCTGTATAATGTTACAGCACCAGTCACTGCGGTTCATGCAAAAATGGGGAGCAGCACCAAGTAGAAGATGTATACCAAGTTGCCATGAGTGCGCACTGTCACAAGTTGGTTCCCGTCCCGATATTACCTTAGATGCTGCCAGGACGTAAAACTCCAACAACCAACCAACTGTTCTGTCGGCCCCACCTTGTTCCTTGTTCCATCTCTGGAATGTCCGCCGGAACCGGCAGGCCTCGTCTACTGGACGACCAGCGCCAAGTCCTGCCAAGTCCCGCCAAGTCCTGCCAAGTCCCGCCAAGCCCCGCCAGGGCATGGTGGCCTAATCGGTAGAGCGTGGGCATCACGTGCGGAAGCTCGGGAGTTCGGTTCAGGTCGAGTCATGACTTTAAAATTGATACTTGTCGCTTCCTAGCTTAGCGCTCAGCATTAATAGGATAGGGCAAGGACTGGTTAGCTTAGTGTCAGGATAAAGGTGACTTAGTGGGATATTGAGTCATGGTGCTGATGGCATGATTTCCCAGTGGGCCAGCACCATAAAGTCGTCATGAATGCGCACTGCTACAAGTTGGTGCCCATCCTGATATGACCTTAGATGTCAGCACGTCATCATCATCATCATCATCATCATCATCATGCTGTCGGTCACGATGCGACAAAGACTGCTTTCATTACTTGACTGCCACTCTCCATTTAGCTCTCTGCTGTGTTAGTTGCGTCCATGAGTCGGTCGTAATGTCTCTCAGCTTCAGGTTTCTCTTGATGGTATCCTTGAACCGGATACGAGGGTGCCCTCTCTTTCTGTAACCAGAAGACAGTTGAGAATAGAGGATCTGCTTTGGTAGCCTGTCTGATGACATCCTCATGAGGTGTCCAGTCCACCGGAGATTCTTTTTGATCAGAAGATCTTCCATAGAGGGCAGCCCCATCCGTTCGAGTATGTACAACTCCAACAACCAACCAACCAGTCCTGTGTCACTAGAGGCGCCTCCAAGCGTCACACGTAGGCGTTACTTCGCGCCTCTCAACAGCAAAATGGTGACATTTCTTTGTATCATTCTATCTGTTTAAAGTTGCATAGTCCGATGGTTTTGAGGTTTTGTCATTTTCTGAGATAAATATATCAAGTTGATCGCTATAATCTACCTTACTTTACTTTGAAGTAACTTGTATTTTTAATGGCTACCTTTTGAGATATTTGAAGTGCAAACGTGAGATAGGTACAATCAAATCTAGATAATTGTTTTGGTTTTGAAAATTTGATGTTTTCATCGGACTATGCAAACAAGTAAGCCCCCTAACAAAAGGTAACCAAGATCTTCAATATACATAAAATGAACCTACCCCGAAAATGTGGAGAAGGAAAGCAGATGAGCAGTTTGTGTGGTGTGATGTAACTCACAGTGCTGCCAGAGGCTGGGCAGGTCATAATGAACCTCTTGAAATAAAATGTTCATATAGTCTGCATTGATTCAGCCAAACTTTGTACTTGTAACTCACTACCTAGCATGGTGCTCTACATTATTAGTATAATCGCAATGAGCAGTGGAATGCGAAAGATTCAATGTGTAATATATACTGTGTGCTTCCGTGCTCTGTAGTGAGCCCTGTCCTCTGTTGTGGTAGAGTAGTTAAACACAACACAACTGACAGTGTGCTGGTGTTTGTTCTCTGATGATAACTGGTACAATGCAATGCTACTCTCCTCTCCTCCTCCTCCTCCTCCTCCTCCTATGTGCGTTCCTGCTTGCCTGAGTGCATGAATGCATGCCCAGGTGAGTGTGTGGTCCCCTTATATACCCTGACCACTCTCCACTCCCCTGGCAACAAGCTTTACCCAGAATGCAAAGTAACTTCCTCTCTATGGAACCGTTCTCACAATAATTAACAGTCGCATTAATTCCTGCTGCATATAACGTGGATATTGTCGTGGGGGTGATGAAAATGGGAAATATTACGCCTAGAGCATTACTGGAACACACATTTCTTTGCATTCCGGGCCAGTGTGCTAACCATTACACCACCTAGGCTCCCTGATATCGCCACACTACCCACGCCTACCTGTCTGCGGTTACTTGCCTGAGAGTTCAGTGCAGACCACTACAATATCATTCCATACGTTTACAAATGGATTTAGGTGGTTGGATCCATTGAGGTACTTAACCCAGTGGACGGGTCCATTTACACAGTAGGTGTGTGTGTGTGTATGAAGGAATCACATCGCACTTTTGATAATTATGGGAGATAATGAAGATGATGTGCTTTATAATCCATAATATGAATATAAAGAAGGAACAGTACCACAATCAGTTCTTTATCTCCTTAAAACCGCATTATAGTAATATGTTTATTATATATGGATATCCGAGCTATAACTATATTTCATTATATTTATTGCACTAAACTGAAAACAAGCAATGTTATCACTTTGCCCACAACTCTGATGTCAGTTCGATGTCAGTTCGATATCGTCCAGATGTCAGCACTTGCGTATGCCTGACATCACAGTCTGATCTCAGCCCGACACAATTTTGACCATCGGAAAATAGGTCATAGTCCGATGGCTTTCGAATTTTTCCCTCATTCTTGAGAAAAATGTATCAGATTGACCATTATAACCTAATATGCATTATTCTGGAGTCACTTTGATTAAAAAACGCCTAATCTTGGAGCAATTTGAGCTGAAAAAACCTAGAATAATTTCGGCCAGCTTGCAAAAAGTCCAGTTGTTGTGGTCCAGATTCACATCTCACAATGGTCAGGTGATGAGGAATGATGACCTTATGTCCTGGAACCTGACTAAAGCCATATATGGTACTGGAATGAGGACCAGACTAATGAGGTCATGAGATTGACCTAATTGGTCAGTGCCCTCTCTACCTAATGGCTGTCTCAAAGCAGGTGTCCAAAGGGATGTGGTAATAAATTCACTGACTATTCTGTATATGCTGTACCAAAGCATTAGTTAATGTGCCAGTACCTCATCATCATGCTGTCGGTCGCGATGTGACAAAGACTGCTTTCATTACTTGACTGCCGCTCTCCTGCGGTTGTACATTTCATGAAAGCTGCCTGCAAAAGTGTTGAAGTGCTGCTGGCTTTTGCAAGTTACCAGCGGCACTCTCTCGGGGAGCAAATAGAGGTTTCACACCGGCAAGAACATGTCGAGACAGGCGCAAAACTATTTGTCCCTGCAGTAGCAGGTCGGGAGATGTTGGGAGTTCCATACATCAACCGCCCTTAATGCTGCCACAGTGACATGGTTTTCTGTTTAGGGTTTGCTCCCTTAGCCTTCGGTTCTGTTAAGAACCTGTACCACAAGGCAGTGGTTTAAAACTCTGCAGGGCAGGGGCGTCAACCTCCCTGAGGTATTGATATATCTGAAATACCTGCATACTCATTGAAGTTGGATATATAGAATCAAATATAAGTAATTGTTTTGGTGTTGAAAAAAATATGTTTCATCAGACCATGCAACTTTAACATCGAGACGATGTCAGATCCCAATGTAAATACAATATCTAAATGTTATCATATTACAGTATCATATTTTTGTGTGGAAAATTCCAATATATTTCATTCAACTTTAAAAAAAAATGCATTCAAATAAATATTTATAGGAGCATTGAAAAATTATTTAATTTTGAAGATCCATGATATTTGAGAACTAAATCCTTCTGCCAACATACCTCTTTGATTGTGAATGCAACAGTTATTGATGCATTGAGTTTACTTAAACTGTTTGTAATTCATCTCAGTATCAGTATCAGGATAATGTGACTGAGTGGGATATCAGGTCATGATTCCAGCGGCCTTGTCTTCCAGTGGGGCAACAAGATAAAATTGCCATTAGTGCGCACTGTCACAAGTCGGTACTCGTCCAGACATGACCTTAGATGTTGCCAGGATGTTGTTTGTTGTTCGTTGGAGGACAGGCACCGACTTGTGACAGTGCACACTCATGGTGACTTTATACTACTGTTCCACTAAGATGCCAGGTAGCTGACACCATGACCAGATATTCCACTCATTCACATTATCCTGACACTGAGCTAACCAGTCCTTGCCCTCTCCTAATAATGCCAAAGGCCAGCCAAGCTAGCGACAAGTATTAATTTGGTGATGTGTTTTCCTTATTTAGTGCCAGACGCGGTGGCCTAATCGATAGAGAGCAGTCTTCCCGTGCGGAAGATCGGGAGTTCGAATCCCAGCCGAGTCAAACCAATGACATAAAATTTATACTTGTTGCTACCTAGCCTGGCACTTGGCATTAATAGGATAGGATAAGGGCTGGTTAGCACATTGTCAGGATAATATGACTGTGTGGGATATTGGGTCGTAGTGCACTGCTAGTGGCCTGGTCTTCCAGTGGGGCAGCACTATAAAGTTGCCATGATTTCGCACTACTACAACTTGTACAAGTCAGTACCCGTCCTGATATGACCTTAGATGTTGCCAGGATGTAAAGCTCCATCAACCAACCAACCTTATTTAGTAAATTTCCGTCCCCATCCACACACTCACACACACACACCCCAACCCATACCACCTCCATTCATCATCCTTCTCCTCCCCATTCTCCCCCTCTTCCCCCTCCTCCTCCTCTTCTACTTCTCCTCCTCCCCCCTTCTCCCCCTCCTCCTCTTCCCCCCACCCCCATCTTCCTCCACCTCTCTCCCACCCTCCTGCTCCACCTTCTCCTCCTCCCCCCCTCCCCTTCCCCCTCCGCCTCTCCCTCCTCCTCCTCCTCCTCATCCCCCTCTCCCTCTTCCCCTCCTCCTCCCCGCCTCCTCCCCCTCCCCTCCTCCCTTTTCTCCTCCTCATCCCCCCCTCCGCTCTCCCCTCCCCCGCTTTCACATCCTTTTCCTCCTCCCCCTCCTCCTCCCCGATTTCCCCCTCCACGTCCCCTCCTCCTTCTCCTTCTCCTCCCCCATCTTCCTCCTCCCCCTTCTTCCCTCCTCGCCCTCCTCCTCCTCCTTCCCCTCCTCCTTCTCCTCGCTCCCTCTCCTCCTCCTCCTCCTCCTCCTCTTCACCCACCCACTCACCCAAAGTCCAGACCCAGGGTGCAGCGCGCCGGCGTTCCCTAAGCACCCATTGACCCCGGCGAGCGAGTGGCGGTCAGTCCGATCGCGCCTCCCGCGCCGGAGAGTTGGAGTGAGAGAGTGAGAGAATGAGCGCCTCCCGACAGACCGGCGTCGCGCACGTCACGTGGGCGGGGGGCGGGGGGCGGGGGGAGGCTGGGAGGGGGGAGTGAGTACTTGGATCCCGGGCTCTGACGGGAAACCCCGGGTACCACTCATCACGACACCACACACCAAACACGCTCACACTCACAGCAGCTGCTGTCTCCTCCCCCACCTCCCCACCCACCACCACCACTACCACCACTTCCGATTGTCAGTCAGTTTCACTCGTCACGCCCCAGTGGACACGTTGTTTCAGATGTCTTGTCAGATTATATTGCCAATCAACCTCTTTGAAGTTTGAGGGGATTATCTGTCAGTTAACAAGTAACATCTTTGGCAACATTGTGGAAGAGCTCAGATACTGCGATTTTTGCCGGTTAAGAAGGTAAGTTTTTTTTTGTTTACTTTTACGCTCCGTTTCGTCACTGAATATAGACAGGCAGGTGAGTTATGTTTCGTACAGGTATTTATGTTTATTATTTGTAGAGGATTTCCACCACCACCATGGCCATCTTATGGTAGTGGCAAGGAATAATGTTACGGGTAGCAGCTCACGATGCAGGATGTTCAGCGGAAAAGGCCTTATACTATAGAATATCACCACTATTAAAGTTGCATAGTCCGATGGTTTTGAATTTCTGTGGGTTTTTTTCTGAGATAAATAGATTAGATCGATTACTAGTATCTACTTTACAGTAGTTCAAAGTTACTTTTATTTTAAATGGTAAACTTTTGAGATATTTTGAGCGCAAACATGGGAAAATTAGTTTTGGCAAGCTTGCCAAAACTCTGACACCATAGACTTCTGCAGTAACAGGTTCTGTTAAATTGACTCAGTATTGCCTTCTACGCAAAAACAAATGCTTAATAAGTGCATCAGTGTCTAAGTTAGATATGTCAAATCAAATCTAGATAATTGGTTTGGTTTTGAAAATTTGATGATTTCATCGGACTATGCAGCTTTAACTTGCTCTCTCGATAATAGTGGCACAAATTAATGTTGTGGGTAACAGCTGACTGTGCAGAATCCTCAGTGGAAAAGGCCTTATAAAGGATCACCACTAGTAACTTGCTCTCTGTATAATAGTGGCAATAGCCAATGCTGCGTGTAGCAGCTCACTGTACTGCGTGTTTTGTGGAAAAGGCCTTATAAAGGATTACCACTACCAACCCACCTTCTGATGGTAGTGGCAAGAGAACTAATGTGGTATCAAGTAGCATGCCCTCTGGAAAAGGCATTATAAAGGATTTCCACAACCAACTTGCCATCTAATGGTAATTGCAGGAACTAATATTATGGGTATCAGCTGATGATTCAGCATGCTCTGTGGGAAAGGCCTTATACGTTATAGATGATTTCCACCACCAACCCATCTTCTTATGGCAGTGGCAAGAACACTTGCTATCCGGACCGCACTTCATCCACACCTCTCTCTATCTCATCTCCGCTGGCCATGACCCTCCTTGATATTGTCTGAAAAGAGTTCCAGGAGGGGGAGCCTGCTAGCATTTCACTTTCTGCTCTTACTCTCCCCTGTCTTTGCCTCGCCGGCTGGTCACCATAGAGCAAATAGACTCGGTCCTTTGACTCAATTCTCCTCATTTCTCTGTCTATGCAGTCTATGCAGCTCCTTGCCCGAGAGGCCAGTGCAGACTCCTCCCACAGGGATTGTACGTCTTTTAATGCTTACAATTACATACACACAGACAATGATTGTACATATACATACACAATGTTGGTTCAACAAGCATACAGTGAATAGCTTTACTGGATCATGGTCACAGTAAACAGTGTTATGGGGGGGGGGGTGATGAAAATGGGAAATATTGTGGCTAGAACAGGAATCAAACCCACATCTTTTGGATTCCAGGCCAGTGTGCTAACCATTTCACCACCTAGGGTCCCTGATGTCACCATCCTACACACATCTACATGTCTATGCGGCTTCTTGCCTGAGAGGTCAGTGCAGACTACTACAATATCTTCCTCAAATGTTCTGCTTCTACCCATGTATGCCAATGTGCATCGGTGCAATAGCCCTGTCACACTGCGACGCATCGTGCAAGCGTGTGCTGATGTAGGGGATTTTGTGGCAATACGTCGGTGTATGTCGATATGCGTTACTCGAACATTAGGCGTTTGTTATGTGTATGTTGGTATACATTGATTTCGAAGTTCAACAACATGTGCCTTTTACGTCGGGCGTATGTTATGTATATGTTAGACATACGTTGATGTACGTTAGATGTATGTTAGACAAACGTTGTTCACTATGTAGCACTACGTTGACCAACGTCAGTGGGACGGAGAGCCAGCGGAAATGTACAGTCTGCGTATTGACAACATATTGACAACGTATGGATAATGTACGTCTAATGTACATCTAACATACGTTTTGCATTTCTCCACCGTGTCTTGAACCAGACAGGATGGCTGAATGAGTTAAAGCATCAGTCTCCCGTGTTGGTAGACCATGGGATCATGGGTTCGAACCCTGGTCGAGTCAAACCAATGACTTAAAGATTGATACTTGTCGCTTCCTAGCCAGGCGCTCTGCATTATTAGAATAGGGCAAGGACTGGTTGGCTCAGTGTCAGGATAATGTGATTGAGTGGGATATCAGGTTGTGGTGCTGGTGGCCTGATCTCCCAGTGGGGCAGCACTATAAAGTTGTCATGATTGCACACTGTCACAAGTCGGTACGCATCCTGATATGACCTTAGATGTTGCTAGGATGTAAAGAAACAACAAACAAACAAATCCACCATGTCTTGATGTATGTAATGTATCAGGCATACTTCTGGCGATCAAATTACGTATATAACGTTCACCGACATTCTGCGAGTGTACCATGAGCATATTGCGAGGTTTTCTTTAGCCAGGAGGCATGTTAGCCATACACTGGCCATACGTTGGCCATATGCTCTGCTACATTGCATATACGGTATGTATATGTCCAACACTCGAAGGTCATATCAGGACGGGTATGGACAGGCTACCTGTAGGTAATTAACTGTAAGTTTGACGCATCTCAACATTTGAAAGTGATTTTAGCCGTTGGCCATGCGCTTGGGCGATGCATAGTAATGTGACAGGGCCATTAAGAGCCCTACCACGACTTTGGTTTGGTTTGGTTTGTTGGCCACCAAAGTTAGCATCTCGGAAGTGACGTATTGCATTGCTGCATAATGCACATTTCCTCTCCTATTCCCATATGTTTGCTCCTTGATGCACTGCAGGACTTTAAATAACCATTTCCTGTTCCGCCTGTGGAAACCCCCCCCCCCCCCCCCCGCCTCCAACTCATGTCTTATTCATTTTAATAGCAACCAGTGGTCCACAACTGGTTCATCAAAGTATGTGGTATGTACTGTCCTGTCTATGGGAAAATGCATATAAACGATCCCTTGCTGCTTATTGG
This sequence comes from Branchipolynoe longqiensis, assembly GCA_030323885.1. Taxonomy (NCBI): domain Eukaryota; kingdom Metazoa; phylum Annelida; class Polychaeta; order Phyllodocida; family Polynoidae; genus Branchipolynoe; species Branchipolynoe longqiensis. The sequence continues at coordinate 49,766,868 of CM059195.1, read as the reverse complement.
AAAGAGTAGCCTATGTGGCGGCAGCGGATTTCCTCCAAAGAAATATGTCAATATGACTATATACTCGACATTCAACAGCCTACGATAAAAATCAATGTCCTTTAGAGGCGTCATTAAATAAAACAAACTTTCCTTTTCATTTTGATAGCACATTGGCGATGTTATATCACGGGTCTTCCAGCTCCAGCGAAGGTTCTTTCAATTTAGGGGAGTTTTTAAATATATGTTCTCTATAATCTATTATGGGAATATAAACAAGGACACTACCACTTATTAGTTTTCTTCTATACATTGATTACTACCTATTATCCTACCGTCATAGGAGTTAGTTCCTGCTTCTGCCACTATGGTGCCACCTGTGAGTGGCTCCTGTCCTTACTGATACCAGCTGCATCTGGTCACTACCACCTCCTGGGCGGGACGTAGCTCAGGCGGTAGTGTCCACCTGTGAAGGTGTGGGTCATCCGATCCATCCTGCTCAGTGGACCCATTTGCAGTTTGGGCTATTTTCCGTTCCAACCAGTGGTCCACAACTGGTCCATCAACGGCTGATGTATGTGCTGTCCTGTCTGTCGGAAAGTGCATATAAAATACTCCTTGCTGCTTATTGGAAAGAGTAGACTATGTGGCGGCAGCAGGTTTCTTCCAAAGAAATATGTCAGAATGACCATATGTTTGACGTCCAATAGCCGATGATAAAAATCACTCTGCTCTAGAGGCGTTGTTAAATAAAACAAGAAAAAATCCCCGAAACTACGGCTTCCTGACCTGCTCGGACGGTCAGATTTCATATATGTATATTAACAACACAGGCTACCTGTAGGTAATTAACTGTAAATGCGGTCGAAATAGGCCGAGAGAAGGTCTCATATTATGAAGTGACATTTTTTGTGAAGCATGCTGCACTGTAGGCCTATGCTGCTACCCAATCCATTAGTTCTTGCCACTGCCGTCAGAGGGCACGCTGGTTGGTGCTGCACAATAATTAGCGTCTCTCAATTTACCTGAATCACGGAAAACCGAGAATGTGCTCCCTGATCCGCAGATGTAAAGTCGAAACACCGAGCAGTGTACGTCGGGCATAAGTCAGTGCACACAACACTCGAAAGGTTGGTTAATTGTTGGAGTTTTCCATCTTGGCAACATCTAAGGTCATATCAGGACGGGTATGGACTTGTGACAGTGCACACTCATGGTGACTTTATAGTGCTGCCCCACTGGGAATTCAGGCCACTGGCACCATGACCCGATTTCCCACTACGTCACATTATCGTTACACTTAGGCAACAAGTCCTTGCCCTATTCTAATAATGGCGGGCGCTTGGCGAGGAAGCCAACAGTATCAATTTTTATGTAATTGGTTTTACTCGATCAGGGGTTCGAATCCCACGATATACCAAAACGGGAAAATGACGCTCAACTCATTCGGCCATCCTGTCTGGTCCACTCGAAAGGTAATTGCAAGTGTGTTAGCGTTTTGTCCTGATCACCTCCGGAACAATCGCTCACCTGTACAGGTCAAAGGTCACCCGCACACCTGACACGCTAAACGTGGAGGTGCTCGAGTGTACTAATTTAGGCGCAGCACGCAATTCTACCACAAGCACAATCGGGGGAGAAATCACGCCTCAAAACATGTTACATTAAAAATGTCGTGGGGGGGTGTTGAAAAAGAGAAATATTGCGCCTAGAGCGGGAATCGGACCCACATATCTTGCATTCCGGTCCAGTGTGCTAACCATTACACTGCCTAGGCTCCCTGATGTCACCACACTACCCACGCCTACCTGTCTATGCGGCTCCTTGCCTGAAAGGTCAGTGCTGGCTACTACGAAAACAACAAAAAACAACAAAAATCTGTATCTTTTTACAAACAAAATATACAGCTTATTTACATAAATAACAATTTACTGCAATTAGCACCAACTGAGCAGGGTTGTCCGGTAAGATGGATGGTTAGTTGGTTGTTGGAGTTTTACATCCTGGCAACATGTAAGGTCGTATCAGGACGGGTAACGACTTGTGACAGTGCACAATCATGGTGATTTTATAGTGCTGCCCCACTCACTGAGAGACCAGGCCGCCAGCACCATGACCTGATATCCCACACAATCACATTATTCTGACACTGAGCCAACCAGTCCTTGCCCTATCCTAATAATGCCGAACGCTGGGCTAAGAAGCAACATGTATCAATTGTTAAGTCATTGGTTGACTTGATCAGGGTTCGAAGCCATGGGTTCGAATCCGACGATTTACCAAAACGGGAGAAGGACGCCCATCTCTTCGGCCATACGATGGCACAACAGTCGGTGACTACTTAGTCTTTTGTGAAGCACATTTGACTTTTGACCTAATACCCCTGTCACACTACGACGTAACGAGCCAACGTGAGGCTAACATGGTCATTTTTCGTCATGACGTTGGGTTACGTTATGATGACGTCAGAATGACGTTAGAATGACGTCGAGCTACGTCACATTACGTCGTGTTACGTCGAGCTACGTCAAGGTTTTGGACATGTTCAAAACTTTCGACGTAGCTTGAACGTAAGGGTTTACGTTCGCCGTACGTTCTGTTCACGTTCAGTGAACGTCAATGACGTTAAACGGACGTTATTAAAACGTTAGTCACTACGTTCAACTACGTTGCACTACGTTGCACTACGTTGCACTACGTTGACCCACATTAAACCCGGTGGAAACGTCCACGCGGCATAATGGGAACGTCAGGATAACGTCAGGATAACGTCAGGATAACGTCAGGATAACGTCAGGAGAACGTCAGGAGAACGTCAGGAGAACGTACATTCAACGTTTCGCCATCAGGTAACGCAGTTCTGGCGATGGAATAACGTTCATAACGTTCCGTGAACGTAATGAAGTTGACCTCTCTCGTTGAATGACGGTATCACTACGCTTTACCGACGTTACGATCTCGTCCACTACGCTGCATCCACGTTCAACTTGTGCACAAATTTGCATACTACGCCGAGAAGTTCAACGTTCTTCACGTTCTCCCTACGTTGACGTCATTACGTCGTAGTGTGACAGGGCCTTAAGACACTCCCCTTGGGTCCTCTGATTGGCTTCGACCTCGCACAGTGGTCGGTTCACTAGTAGTTTACAGAACAGACATTTGACCAACAATTTAGTAAACCCACAAAGAGCATCGTTTCAGCTTAAAGTTGCATGGTCCGATGCTTTTGAGTTTCTGCTATTTTCTGAGATAAATATAGTAGGTTGATCATTATAATCTACCTTACTTTAGTTTGAAGTAACTTTTATTTTAAATGGCTATCTTTTGAGATATCTGAAGTGCAAATACGCTAAATTAATTTCGGCAAGCATACAACAACCCTGACACCACTCTATTAAATTGCCCCAGTATTCCCTTTTGTGTAGCGATAACATTTTATAAGTGCACCAGTATCTAAGTTAGGTATGTAGAATCAAATTTAGATAATTTTGGAAATTGGATGTTTTCATCACACTATGCAGCTTTAATCTAGAATGCATGCGCACTGGTTTGGGGGGGGGGGGGTGGAGGTGGGACCCCATTATATTCTTTGGGGAAGGAATGCGCTGCGAAAAAGATTTTATAGAGGACTAATGAGGCATTGGATCGTGCCCAAAACGACAGAAGCGGAAGGTTGGAGTCAAGGCAAACCAATGACTTACAAAACTGATACTTGTCGCTACTTAGCCTGGCACTCGACATTACTAGGATAAGACATAAACTGGTTAGCTCAGTATCAGGATAATGTGACTGAGTGGGAAATTGGGTCATGGTGCTCCCAATGGGGCAGCACTATAAAGTCACCACTGTCACAAGTCGGTACCCGTCCTGATATGACCTTAGATGTTGCTGCGACATAAAACAACAAACAATCAATGTGCATACCTTAAAAAACACCTTAATAAATCGGTTTCAATCCTGATATGACCCTATATGTTGCCAGGACGTAAAACTCCAACAACCAACCAACCAAGACGGTTCCCTTCATGATATTGTCCTAGATGTTGCCAGATTGTAAAACCATAGCAAACAACAACTAATCTGTTGATTTGTTTGTGAAACTGATACTGGGTGTGGGTGTGGGTGTGGGTGTGGGTGTGGGTGTGGGTGTGGGTGTGGGTGTGGGTGTGTGTGGTGTGGGTGTGGGTGTGGGTGTGGGTGTGGGTGTGGGTGTGTGTGTGGGTGTGGGTGTGGGTGTGGTGTGGGTGTGTGGTGTGGGTTGTGTGGGTGTGGGTGTGGGTGGTGGGTGTGGTGTGTGTGTGGGTGTGGTGCGTGTGGTGGTGTGGGTGTGGGGTGTGGATGTAGGTGTGGTGTGTGGGTTTGTGGGTTGTGGGTGGGGTGTGGGCGGGTGTGGTGTGGGCGTGTGGGGTGTGGGTGTGTGGGTGTGGGTGTTGGTGGTGGGGTGGGGTGTGGGTGTGGGTGTGGGTGTGGGTGTGGGTGTGGGTGTGGGTGTGGGTGTGGGTGTGGGTGGGTTGGGGGCATCTAACAAGGCAGACGACAAGCGTTTCCCTTGAATACAAATTAAACACTGCAGGATCTCCCGGGCGGGCCGAGTTTATTGCCTGGTTAAGTTTTAACGATGTTTATGGGCCGCGTAGTGCATTATTCAACACGCTGACCTCCCGCACTCCCGGGGCACCCACGGACCCGCCCGGCAAGACAAGCCGGTCCGCCCGGCAAGACAAGCCGCTCCGCCCAGCACGGTGAGTCGGTTTGACCGACGGGACAAGCCGGCCCACCCCGGGTGGTGAGCCCCGCCTGATCGGCAAGACAAGCCGGCCCGCCCGGCAAGACAAGCCGGCCGGCCCGGGGCGGTGAGCCGGTGTCGCAGTTTGAGCGCCCTGCCAGTTTCAGCTGACTGTCAGTTTCATGCGCATGCGTCAAAATCTAACAGCATCGTCACTAACCTTATGAATTTAATATAATGTTTTTGTTAAAGATGTTTTCTCTATGTGTACCAAGCGATTTGTTTCTAGGTGGTGTGGTTTTAGAGATATTTCACTTTTCCCGGATTTTCTGTATGAAGATTGCTCACGACCATTGACAATGCCTTGAGTTTGACGGTACGCGCAGTGCAAAACATTAGTTTTATTCAAAATAAATTGAAATCAAGAACCCTAACCTTATAAATTTAATATAATCTTTTTGGTAAAGATGTTTTCTATATGTGTACTAAGCGATTTGTTAATAGGTGGTGTGGTTTTAGAAATATTTCACTTCTTCTGTATGTTCTGTATGAAGATTGCTCATGACCACTGACAATGCCTTGAGTTTGAGTGTATGCAGTCAGCTGAAACTGGCACGGCGCTCAAACTGCGACACCGGCCCGACCCCGACCTATGGTCCCCCTTTGTGGTTGGTTGGTGAAGTGTCATGTCCTGGCAACATCTAAGGTTATAGTTATCATCAGGACGGGTATCGACTTATGACAGTGTGCACGTATGTTGACTTTATACTTATAGTGCTGCCCCACTGGGAAATCAGGCCGCTGGCACCATGATCTGATATCCCACTCAGTCATGTTATCCTAACACTGAGTTAACCAGTCCATGCCCTATCCTTATTAATGCTGAGTGCCACGCTAGGAAGCGACAAGTATCAATTCTATAAGTCATTGGTTTGACTCGACCGGGAACCGAAGTCCTGATCTCCTGGGCCCGTATGCACCAATCGGGGTTAGGGCCTTATGGCCCTGTCACACTACGACGTAACGACGTCGCCGTAGGGAGAACGTGAAGAACGTTGAACTTCTCGGCGTAGTATGCAAATTTGGGCAGAAGTTGAACGTGGATGCAGCGTAGTGGACGAGAGCGTAACGTCGGTAAAGCGTAGTGATACCGTCATTCAACGAGAGAGGTCAACGTAATGACGCTCACGGAACGTTATGAACGTTATTCCATCGCGAGAAGAACGTTACGTGACGTTAGCTATGTCATAATACGTTCTCCTGACGTTCTCCTGACGTTCTCCTGACGTTCTCCTGACGTTCTCCTGACGTTCTCCTGACGTTCCCATTACGCCCCGTGGGCATTTGCACTCGGTTTAATGGGGGTCAACGTAGTGGAACGTAGTTGAACGTAGTGAGGAGCGTTGGAATAACGTCCGTTTAACGTCATTGACGTTCGCTGAACGTGAACAGAACGTACGGTGAACGTAAACCATTACGTTCGTCCTACGTCGAAACTTTTGAACATGTCCAAAACCTCGACGTTAATCGACGTTACACGACGTAATGTGACGTAGCTCGACGTCACTCTAACGTCATTATGACGTCATCATAACGTAATCCAACGTCCATCAACGTAATGACGAAATATCACCACGTTAGGCTCACGTTCACTCATTACGTTGTAGTGTGACAGGGGTATAAACCGCGGCTAAGGTATCCCCGCACGGCTAAATGTGACAAATTGGTATGCACCAATCGGAGTTAGCGCTAACCGCCGACCGTAGCCTCGGCTAAGCTACCCTGACTTCAAGTCAGGTTTAACTGCTAGCCGGTGCGGTTAGTGTGCGTGTGTGGGTCTCAATCTATTCAATGCGATCATATTTGACAGAATTAAATACGCAACAAGTGACATTTTATCAATTTAACCCTAAATCCGAAGCGAGATTAACGCTGATGCCATAACTGCCGCGATATTAATATTTTCGTATCGACGAGTGTAAAGTAAACAAATCGCCGCCGCCGACGCATCGACGTCGCTTTCCATACTGGCGGCGGCGGCGGTTTGTTTACTGTAGGGGGCCTACGTTCGTCGATTCGAAAATATAACTAGTAATATCGCCGCCAATGCGGCGGTAGCCTTAATAATGCTTCGAATTTAGGGTTAAATTGATAAAATTTCACTTATTGCGTATGTAATTCTGTTAAATATGATAGCATTTAATATATTTGAGCCTAATATATGGGTACAAACGCAGAGGGAATTCCCAAATCTATAAATAAACTCACGGTTAGCTATCCGCAGCGGCTAAAACATTGGTGAATACCAATTTACACATTTCTCAAACCCCCGCTACCCTGAGGTAGCTATCCGCGGCTAGTCCCTTAACTCCGGCTAAGCCTAACCCCGATTGGTGCATACGGGCCCTGCACGCGAGGCCCGCGATCAACCAATTCGGCCTCCGCGTCCATTTGACCCCTCCGCCGTGAATATGGCCTATGCTGCCGACACGGCGTAAAGCAACCACCAATCAATCAACCTTCGTCAAAGTGCAAACTTCTGGTTCGGTTTCTATGCGATTTCCACCACCAACCCGCCCTCTGACGGCAGTGGCAGGAACTAATGCTGTGGGTACCAGCTCGCTGTGCAGCACGTTCTGCTAGAAAGGAGGTTTGACTTTAATTAATGGAGAAGCCATTTAGGAGGTACCGGTCTAAAGATGGCGCATCCATTAGCTTTTGTATCGAATTGTCCAAGTGGAAGAATATGAATAATAACCTAGTTATTATTTATGCATGGCAGGTGGGATGGAGTGGAATGGAGTGGGTAAGGGTGGGGTGGGGTGGGGTGGGGTAAGTTGGTATGGGGTGGAGCGGGTGGGGATGGCTGGGGATGGGTGAGGTGGGATGGGGTGGGGTAGGGTGGGGGTTGTGTGGGGGGATGGGATGGGGTAGGGTGGGGTGAGATGGGGTGGGGTAAGTTTGGTATGGGGTGGAGCAGGGTGGGGAGGGGATCGGGTGGTGTGGGATGGGGTGGGGAGGGGTGGGAGTGGGATGTGGTGGAGGAGGGTTGGATGGGTGGAATAGAATTGGGTGGGAGGGATGGGGTGGAATGGAATGGGATTGGGAGGGTGGGATGGGGTGGAATAGAATGGATTGGGTGGGTGGGATGGGAGTGGAGTGGGTGGGGTGGTGGAGCAGGGTGTAGTGAAATGTGGTGGGTGTGGGAAGGGGTTGGGGTGGGGGGATTGGGATTGTGTGAGAAGGGGGTGGGATGGCTTGTTTTGTTTGTCGTCCTAGCAACATCTAAGGTCATATCAGGACGTGGGTGGGATGGGATGGGGTGGAGCAGAGTGGGGCAGGGTGGGGTGGGATTGGGGGTGGAGCGAGGTGGCATGGGGGTGGGGGTGGTAGTGGGGGTGGGGGTGGGGGTGGGGGTGGAGCAGGGCGGGGTGATTGCCGAGTGTCAGTCAGGAAGCAGACCACTTGATTAGCCTTTCGCTGGTTACAGTCGGGTGGGTCTAATTCCCGGTGTGGTGGTTTCAGCGGGTTCCCGTGCTCAGAGGTGTCCCTCGCTTCTGCGCTGCTTCTGCGCATGCGCGGATTTCGCATCAACGGGCCGTAATCGATTAACACGACCCGGGCGACTCGGGTCATCCGAGTCGTCAGAAATTCAAATAGAACACGGCGAGTGGAGTCGACAAATACACGTGCCATGTGCATAAAAAGAATAACTTAGATTAATTAAATGGAAATATAGGTAAACTGGGCCATCATAAAATACTTTAAATCCTATTTTGCTGTATTTTTATCGGTTATTAAAAAAAAAAAAAAAGATTGTCCACCCGAGCGCGGAGAAGCGTATTCGATTATTCGACCCGAGTTTGTAGGATATGCGCATGCGCCAATAAGTGGCTCAGGTGACCCGAGTTGATGCGAAATCCGCGCATGCGCAGAAGCAGCGCCGAAGCGAGGGACACCTCTGAGCACGGGAACCCGCTGAAACCACCACACCGGGCCCACACTAACGCTGGTCACCCGCGCCTACAAACGGCCCTAACTGCTGCTTAGACGGCGGCCCCGCAAGTAGGAACGCCGTCTCCGGAGACGGGAGCCACTTACCTGCCAGGCAGCCATCGACATCTCTAAATAAATCAACAACGGCCTTATAAGTGAGGACTGTGGCAGTCGTGACGAATAACAAGTGGGCTGTGCATACAGTAAAACCTCTCTAAATCGACCGACCATGGGACCGATGTTAAATGGTCCATTTCGGGAGGTGTTTAGTTTAGGGAGGTTTTTTTTAATCGTTGCAATGGTATTTGTATGGGAATCGTTTGGGACCCAAATAAAGGGATCGATATAGGGGAGCGGTCGATCTATGGAGGTGGTCGGTTAGAGAGATTTATTTTACTGTAGTTCCCGCTGCTATTCTTGACACAAGTCTAGCGTAGAGGTTCGTGAGGTGAGCACATGGTGGCGCCACCGGTTTTTTGTTTGGTAGATAATGGAGAAAAGACAAGAAAATATAGACACATGTATGATTTTTCAGTTTGGTTGGTTGGTGGAGTTTTGCATCCAGGCAACATCTAAGGTCCTATCAGGACGGGTACGGAATTGTGACACTGCGCATTCATCGCGACTTTATAGTGCTGCCCCACTGGGAAATTAGGCCGCCGGCACCATGACCCAATATCCCACTAAGTCACATTATCCTGACACTGAGCTAACCAGTCATTGCCCTATTCTATTAATGTTGAGTGGCAAGCTAGGAAGTGACAAGTATAAATTTGATAAATCATTGGTTTGAATCGACCTGTAATTGAACTCCCAATTTCCCGTACGGGAGGCCTGCGCTCTACCGATTCGGCTACAGGGCCTGGTAGTTTTTTGTTTGTTTTGTAATGGAGAGAATGACAAGAACAAATAAGCGCTATGCATCATTATGCATATGTAGTTGTCTGCACTGACCTCTCAGGCAAGTAACCACATAGACAGGTAGGCATGGGTAGTGTGGTGATGTCAGGGAGCCTAGGTGGTGTAATGGTTAGCACACTGGCCTGGAATGCAAAGAGATGTGGGTTTGAGTCCCGCTCTAGGCACAATATTTCCTATTTTCATCAACCCCACAGCATTGGTTGCCGTGACCATGATCCTGTATGGTTGTTGAACCTACCCTGTGTATGTATGTAAGTGGTCTGCACTGACCTCTCAGTCAAGTAACCACATAGACAGGTAGGTGTGGATAGTGTGGTGATTGCCATTTTCATCACCCCGACGACATAGATATATATATAATGCATATATGGTAAGCAACAAACTATATATATATAATAGGCAATACACCTTGTAGTGTTATCTGGTAGAGAGTGCAATTTAGGTGTATGTGTGCACACGTTTAAACAGAAATATGCATAAAAGTGTTGTCACTTGTTTAAATGCACTAATGATATCTAGCCTTTGGAAGTTTGTATGCTTGTTTGTTGTTGTTTTACATCCTAGCAACATCTCAGGTCATATCAGGACTGGTACCGACTTGTGACAGTGCACACAAATGGTGACTTTATAGTGCTGTCCCACTGGGAAACCAGGCCACCGGCACCATGACCTGGTATCCCACTCAGTCACATTATTCTGACACTGAGCACACCAGTCCTTACCCTGTCCTAATAATGCCGAGCACCTGGCTAGGAAGCGACAAGTATCAATTTTTAAGTCATTGGTTTGACTTGACCAGGTTTTGAACCCACGACCCCACGATCTACCAGCACGGGAGACGGACGCTCTAACTCATTCGGCCATCCCGTCTGGTCTAGCCCTTGGGAGAAAGCGAGACAGACAAAGAGAGAGAGAGGAGACAGAGATACAGAGACAGAGAGAGAGGAGAGGGAGACAGGGCTCAACAAAAATATGCATAAGCATCGTTGCCACTTTATAAAGTCCATGGCTCGAATCTGTCGTTGTGGAGGCAGGCTATAGTGAAATGAATACAGGCAAAAAGAGAAAGGAAGAGTATAAAGAGTGAAAGAAGAGAGAGAGCCAAACCCTCAGGTTTATTATTTATATGGTACATGGATCCAGTATAGTATATCACCTGACCACATTCTCCCAATGAGAATCAAGCATTTCCAGCTCTACCAATGAGAAACAAGCATTTCTGGTCCCGATGGTTACAGTGATCTGCCCACGACCACCACTCAGTGTGGCTCCCCTGGCCACCACCTGCCTTGAGCTGAGTGGGTGGTGATCCATGACTAGCAGATGGGGTAGGGGATAGTGGGTAGAGCTCTGAGTGCCCCTTACACACTATCTTACGAGCACCACAATGTCTATTTACCTATGACTCAAGTACCACCAGCAACTACATAAACACATCTAAGCGCCTGACCCTATATACCTGTTTCACAAATAGAACATTTGCATTCCCCCACCAATGCATCATTATCGGAATATTTTACAACTTACTTAAGTGCAACATTTAGATCTAGTTTTTATGGAAAAGAGAGAGAAAGGGTGAGAGGGATAGGGGGGGGGGGGTAAACAGAAATGTACATATAAATTGTTGCCACTTGTCTAAGAATAAAGTGCACCAATACCGTCTAGATTTGGGAAAGAGAGAGAGAGAGAGGAGAGAGAGAGAGAGAGAGAGAGAGAGAGAGAGAGAGAGAGAGAGAAGGGGGAGAAGGAGAAAGCGAGACAATGTTTGAACAGAAATGTGCATGAAATTGTTGCTACTTGTTTAAAGCACATCAATGATATCTAGAATTTGGATCGAAAGAGAGAGAGAGAGAGAGAGAGAGAGAGGGGGGAGAGATAGGGAGAGATAGGGAGAGAGACCCAGGTTTTAAACAGAGATGTGCATAACAATTATTCCTATTTGTTTAAAATGCACCAATGATATTTAGCCTTGAGTAGAACGTGAGAGAGAAATAGAGAGAAAGACGAGAGAGATGGAGAGAGAACAGGCAGAGAGAGACAGGCAGAGAGGGAGAGCGGGAGAGAGACGCAGGGTTCCAATTATTGAAAAATGGTCGATTCCCGCCGCCCCTCCTTGCTAAAATATAGCCTAAAATAAAAACCTTTCACTTAAGCAAAACTCACATGGCTTTGTCTGAACTGAAATGAACAGTTGGTCCTGTATGTCTCACTTGTGTTGGCAGTGTTGTTCTTGCTACACACTAAGCTCACTCAGGCATTCTTTTGTGTGTCCATCTGTGTGTGTGTCAATTTAGCTGTCCGCAGAGCAGCTGATGAATGTTTTATGATGAGGTATCCCACCACACTGCCCCCTCAACGCCGCTCTGGTCTCTTACTGAGATCGTCTGCTCCGTATAAATCTCGTCTGCTGTCAATCGAATAGACTCAGACTTAAATTTGAAAAGATTGCATAATCCAACGAAAGGACGCAATTTTCCAACCAAAAATACATAGCTTAGATCTGATCATTCACATATCCAACATAGATCACCAGTGGTTGTGTTTTTTTAATTTAACATTTATTGCATTTGAGTGATGCTTCGATGCGCGAAAATTGCTTTAGAAAATACATTTTAGAAAATACCCGATGTCCAACATTAATTTAGAGAATTTTTACTTTATATATAGATACTTAACTTAGCCCCTCTAAATAGAAGTTACCTTAAAGCTGCATAGTGCGATCGTTTTGAGCTTCTGCCATTGTCTGAGATAATTATAATTTAGAGAATTTTCACTTTATATATATATATATATATCAAACTTAGCCCCTCTAAATAGAAGTTACCTTAAAGCTGCATAGGCAGATGAAATATCAAATTTTCAAAACCAAACCAATTATCTAGATTTGATTTTACATTTCTAACTTAGATACTGATGCACTTATTAAGCATTTGTTTCTGCATAGAACTTAGAAGGCAATACTGAGTCAATTTAACAGAACATGCTAGTGTTACTGCAGAAGTCCATGTTTGCACCCAAAATATGTCAAAAGTTTACCATTTAAAATAAAAGTAACTTTGAACTAATGTAAAGTAGATACTAGTGATCAATCTAATATATTTATCTCAGAAAAAATACAGAAATTCAAAACCATCGGACTATGCAACTTTGAAGTTGCATAGTCTGATTGTTTTGCACTTCTGCCATTTTCTGATATTACTATTATTAGGTTGATCGCTGTAATCTACCTTACCTTAGTTTGAAGGAACTTTTACTTTAAATGGCTAACTTTTGAGATATTTGAAGTGCAAACATACCAAATTAATTTTAGCAACCATGCCAAAACTCTGACACTGTAGGCTTCTGCAATAACATATTCTATTAAATTGCCTCAGTATTCCCTTCTATGTGATGACACATGTTTAATAAGTTCACCAGTAGGCCTATCAAAGTTAGATATGTACAATAAAATCTAGATAATTGTTTTGGCTTTGAAAGTTTGGTATTTTCATCGGACTATGCAACTTTAAACTCAAATAAAATAATTGATGAAATCAACTTCACATAGTTCATCTTCGTGAACGAACACTCCCGGCAGACGACATTTAGTGTCAAACTGAAAGCAGGCTATATTTATCGTTTGGCGTGCTCAAAAGGCGCGGGAAACTGCGCTCTCTATTTTACCATTTTTTCTGTGTGCCACGTGACACAGAAAGGGTTACAACGCGGTCCACGCATAAATGACGTGCGGGGAAGGCGCTGGTACCTGATTGAGTCTCGCCGTTGAGGGGTTGCACGCTGGAACGCCATTTATTAAGTGGCTATCCTGTGGCGGGTGCGACTGCGGGTGTGTGAGTGTGAGTGAGTGCAAGTGTGTGAATGTGTGTGAGTGTGAGTGCGGGTTGGTGTGAGTGCAGGTGTGTGAGTGAGTGCGGATGTGTGTGAGTGTGGGGTTGTGTGAGTGCGGGTGTGTGAGTGTGGGTGAGTGTGAGTGTGAGTGTGGGTTGGTGTGAGTGCAGGTGTGCGAGTGTGAGTGAGTGCGAGTGTGTGAGTGTGTGTGAGTGTGGGTTTGTGTGACTGCGGGTGTGTGAGTGTGAGTGAGTGCAAGTGTGTGAATGTGTGTGAGTGTGAGTGCGGGTTGGTGTGATTGTGGGTGTGTGAGTGTGAGTGTGAGTGTGAGTGAGTGCGAGTGAGTGAGTGTGGGTCTGGGTGTGGCTGTGAGTGTGGGTGTGGGTGTTAATTGATCAGAAAGCAGTGATACAATATATTTGTGTATTTGTGTGCTATAGTTGGTTGGTTGTTGGAGTTTTACGTCCTAGCAAAATCAATGGTCATATCTGGACAAGTACAGATTTGTGACACTGACAGTGCGCACTCATAGCGACTTTATAGTGGGTCAGGCCGCCGGCACCATGATCTGATATCCCACTCAGTCACATTATCCTGATACTGAACCAACCAGTCCTTGCCCTATGCGAGTAATGCCGACCGCTTGGCTAGGTAGCAACCATTGTCAATTTTCCAAGTCATTGGTTTGACACGGCCGAGATTTGAACTCCCGACCTTACACAAGGGAAGCCTACGCTCTACCGATTCAGTCACCGCGTCCGGTATAGGTGTCTGTGTGACTGTGGGAGTTGGAGTGTGTGTGAGGTTGTGGGTGTGGGGTTAGTGTAAGTGTGAGTGTGGGTGGGCATTTGATACAGTCGGGAGGACTGGGCTGTGGCAGCTACTGAGGAAGTATGGATGCCCAGAGAAGTTCACAACTATGATCGAGGCTCTACATACAGGAATGATGGCGAACGTTAGTGTTGGAGGGGAAGTCTCGGAATCATTTGGGGTTACCAATGGGGTCAAGCAAGGTTGTGTACTGGCCCCCATGCTCTTCTCCATCTTCCTATCAGCAATGCTCGATGAGGTTTTACTAGACATGGGGGATGGCATCTATATGCAGTCCAGATAGAGCGCTGACCTATTCAATGTCGCACACTTCAGAGCGAAGACCAAGACTACTCGGATACTGGTGAGAGAGCTGCTATTCGCAGATGACAGTGTACTGGTTGCCCACTCTGCTGAAGAGATCCAGAAAATAGTGGACGCTTTCTCCGATGCATCAAAGAAGTTCGGCCTGAAGATTAACATCAAGAAGACGGAGGTGATGGAAGCATTGATGCTGAAATACAGAGGAGGATGGCCAAGGCTAGCACATCTTTCGGCCGACTACGCCAGAGACTCTGGAACAACCACCATGTCTCCATTCGGGTCAAAGGCAAGATCTACCATGCAATCATGCTATCCACCCTACTATACGGAGCCGAGGCCTGGACAGTGTACAGACAACAGTTGAAAAAGCTGCATGCCTTCATGATGCGACATCTGTGTTCAATCATGAGGCTAACCTGGAAGGACAAAGTGACAAATAAGGAAATACTCGAACGGACGGGAGCTGCCCTCTATGGAAGATCTTCTGATCAAAAAGAATCTCCGGTGGACTGGACACCTCATGAGGATGTCATCAGACAGGCTACCAAAGCAGATCCTCTATTCTCAACTGTCTTCTGGTTACAGAAAGAGAGGGAGCCCTCATCTTCGGTTCAAGGATACCATCAAGAGAAACCTGAAGCTGAGAGACATTAAGACTGACTCATGGACGCAACTCTGACAGCAGAGAGCTAAATGGAGAGCGGCAGTCAAGTAATGAAAGCAGTCTTTGTCGCATCGCGACTGACAGTATGATGATGATGATGATGGGTGGGTGAATGTGAGCGTGTGTGAGTGTTGGTGAGTGTGGATGTGGGTCGGTGTGAGTGAGTGTGAGTGTGTGTGTGAGTGTGTGTGCATGTGTGGGTCAGTGTGAGTGTAGGTATGTGAATGTGAGTGCATGTGAGTGTAAGTGTGTGTATGTGTGTGTATGTGTGTGTATGTGTGTGTATGTCTGATTGTGTGTGTGTGAATGTGTGTGGGGGGGGGGGAGACTGGGTGTGCTGATGGGCAATTTGCATTTACTACCCGACTCAATCACACAAAGTAATCAATTAATTATACACCTTTCAATTAATTATACATCCTCGGCCCTTGTTCACCAGATGGGATGGCCGAATGAGTGGAGCGTCTGTCTCCCGTTTTGGTAGATCGTAGGATTCGAACCCATGGTCGAGTGAAACGAATGCGTTGGTTTGACCGCCCTGAGGCGGGCCAGGGTTGGGGTGGAGGTAGGGGAAGGCGTGGGTGTGTGGTGTGTGATGTGTGGTGTGGAGTAGGTGAGGATTGGGTTGGGGTGGGAGTGTGGTGTGTGGAGTGTGGTGTGTACTGTGGGGTGTAGGGTGTGTAGTGTGGGGTGTGGGGTAGGTGGGGATTGGGTTGGGGTGCATGGGTGGGAGTGTGGCTTCGAAGCGTGTGACAGTTAATCACTAATAACTCCACTGCCAGCACGGACCATTCATGTTGTTGGTTGGTTGTTGGATTTTTACAGTTGGTCAACAGAAAGCCCAAACCTTCTCTTTTTCTGACCCAAGGGATTTTGAATCTAACACACCACATAGACATGGTATGAGAGCAACTGCAACTGGCCTTTGACGACACTGTAAGTTATAAACAGCGGTGGAAATCCAAATTGGTAGAGTAGAGGTAATGGCATGGGGAATATGCTAATATAGAATGATAATATAGACAAACACCCCCCCCCCCCAACACATACTCACTTACCCACCCTGGCGGTGGATTCTCAGGTTAGCATCGCAGTGACCTCTGGTGGTCTGAAGGTCAAAGGGGACGCCCTGGTGCCAGGCTCACCTGGCAGCAGTGGAGGTACGCCTGCTAGCCACCCCCCCCCCCCCCACCCCAACGCCAACCCCCATCAACCCCCCCATCACCCACATTAACTCCATTCCACACACACCCCACCCCGTCTCTCACCGGATACTAGATTATCGACCATTTCCATCAGATTAAAGCGAATTAACATTTTCTTATGTTCCTCACATCAGGTGAGTATTCTATCTTTCTCTCTCCTGTCTCTCCTCTCTATCCTCTCTCTCCTCTCTCTCCTCTCTCTCCTCTCTCTCCTATCCCTCCTCTCTCCTTTCTCTCCTTTCTCTCCTCTCTCTCTCCTATCTCTCCTCTCTCTTCTCTCTCTCCTCTCTCTCCTCTCTCTCCTCTCTCTCCTCTCTCCCCTCTCTCCTTTCTCTCCTCTCTCTCTCCTCTCTCTCCTCTCTCTCTATCTCCCCTATCTCTGTCTCTATGTTTCCTCTCTCCCCCTCTCTCGTCTCTCTCCTTTCTCTCCTCTCTCTCCTCTCTCTCCTCTCTCTGTTCTCTCTCCTCTCTCTCACCCCTCTCCTCTCTCTCCTCTCTGTCCTCTCTCTCCTCTCTCTGTCTCTGTCTCTCTTCTCTCTCCTCTCTCTCCCCACTCTCTCCTCTTTCCCTGTCTGTCTCTCACTACTCGCTCTCCTCTCCCCACCCCCTTCTCTCCCTGTATGCCCTCTCTATCTCCCTCTCTCTCTTTCTCTCTCTCATCTTCTCTCTCTTTCTCTCTTTCTACACGTTCTGTTTATAAATATGATGTTGCAACGGAACATTCAATTATAATTGATCTGATTAAACCTACTTTATCTTGTATGAAAGTGTTGCCATTGCCCTGTTATTTATTGTCCATCCTTTCTGAGACACCTCTACTACCATGCCCCTCCCTCCCGTCCCATTCCAGCCCCTTCTGTACCCCCGTCCGTCCGGCCCTCCTCCGCTCCCTCCCCGGCCCCGTCCCGTCCCTACCCCTTCCGGCCACTCCTCCAGCCCCCCTCTCCCTTCCCCGCCCCTTCCCCTCCCCCTCCCCGCCCCCTCCCCGTTCCCCCCTCTCCCTTCCCCGCCCCTTTCCCCCTCCCCGTTCCCTCCCTCTCCCTTCCCCGCCCCCTTCCCCTCCCCCTCCCAGTCCCTTCCTCGCCCCTGCCGGCCTCTCCTCCACCCCCCGTTCCCTCCCCGTCCCCTCCTCGCACCCCCTTCCTCGTCCCCTCCCCATCCCTCCGTCTCCCTCCGCGCTCCATACCGGCCACTCCTCCGATCCCTCCCCGGGCCCACCTCCGCCCAGTGCACCTGGCGAGCCCCCTAGCGGCGGCCATGAGAACCTGTCACACGTTCGCCTAGCGGGATGCTTAGTGGACAGGGTGTGGCGTTATAATGCCAGGCTTTAACCACTCGGACATCCCAAACACAAACTAAGGGGCCGTCCAAAGTTGTCAACATGTTCAAGGTAGTACAAAGAGTGTTACTTTTCCCGACCGCCACCCCGTCTCTACCCCCCCCCCCCCCCCCCCCCCAAAGTAGTATGTATCAATATTTTACTACAGACGGGGTGGGGTGGCCAGATGGAGTGGCCAAATGAGTTGAGTGTCCAACTCCAGTTTTGGTCGGTAATGGGATTCTACCGGACCAGTACCTCTGTACTGAAAAATGCTTAATTTAGATGAATACATTTGTTTATCCTCCCTCTGCTAAACACGACACAGTAATCCCTGTAACTCTAAGTTAATAAGTTATTATTGTTGTGTTTTGCTGGACTGTTACTATCATTCATTTATAAGGGGGGGACCAGACGGGATGGCCGAATGAGTTAGAGTGTCCGTCTCCCGTGTTGGTAGATCGTGGGGTCGTGGGTTCGAACCCTGGTCGAGTCAAACCAATGACATACAAATTTATACTTGTCGCTTCCTAGCCTGGTGCTCGGGATTATTAGGATAGGGTGATGACTGGTTGGCTCAGTGTCAGGATAATGTGACTGAGTGGGATTCAGGTCATGGTGCTGGTGATCTGGTTTTCCAGTGGGGCAGCACTATAAAGTCGCCATGAGTGCGCCCTGTCACAAGTCGGTCATACACCCTCTACATTAATGAGAATAACTTTAACTAACTTGTAACTGGGACCAACTGACCTTATCTGCGGCATTCTGATGGCATTTACTAAAAACACATAAAAGGCGGTAAAGTAATATTACCAAACTTCATACTCAAATGACGCGTATTGATATGAGTCCTGTCTGGGTGGGTCAATTCGGGGCAGATCTGTGTGGTCAGCGCCCCGCATTAGGCGTGGGGGTCGGAGCAGATCGGGGTGGTCAGTGCCCTGCATTAAGCGTGAGGGTCAGGTCAGATTGGCGTGGTCAACGCCCTGCATTAGGCGTGGAGGTCGGAGCAGATCGGCGCAGTCAGCAGCCTGCATTAGACCTGGAGGTCGGAGCAGATTGGCGCGGTCAGCGCCCTGCATTAAGCGTGGGGTCGGGTCAGATCGGCGCAGTGAACGCCCTGTGTTAAGCGTGTGGTCTGAGCAGATCGGCGCAGTCAACGCATTCAACGCCCCGCATTAGGCGCGGGGTCGGGGCAGATCAGCGCAGTCAACGCCCCGTATTAAACGTGTGGTCTGAGCAGATCGGCACAGTCAACGCCCCGCATTAGATGCAGGGTCGGGGCAGATCAGCGCGATCAACGCCCCGCATTAAGCGTGGGGTCAGAGCAGATCGGCGCGGTCAGCACCCTGCATTAGGCCTGGAGGTCGACGCAGATCGGCGCGGTCAGCACCCTGCATGAGGCGGGGAGGGTGGAGGATGAGGTCGGGGTGCTTTCCAGATCCATAGGTTCATATTATAGATGAGTTAGTATATGGCCTGCGTCTATATCGGGTTCCTTCTCCCTGCTGGTGCTTCAAAGGGCAAGGTCACTCGGACGCACGGACCAGCAAGCACAGCGGTACAGCGGAGAAGAGCTTTAAAGCAACATAGTTCAATGAAAGTATAAACTTTTCTAAACCAAAACACTTTCCTACTTTTGATCCTATCTACTCCACGGTGACACTCACTAATGCGCTTATTAGGTATTTGTTGTTGCATAGAAGGATCCTGCTGTATAAGAATTATACGAGTATAATAACACGGAATATCCGTCCTTTCCCTCATCACTCACAGTGTGCAAGGGTGGTGGCGCCACCATCGGAGCTGGGGTTGGGGCGGCTGGAGCAGTAGATGACTATGACAGACTCCCTCAGTCCACGGAGCTGAGTGAGTGATGATGGAAAGGAGGGATATTCCGGGTTATAATACTCGTATATTTCTTATACTGTATATATATATATATATATATATACAGTAAAACCTCTCTATACCGACCCCTCCACAGATCGACCACTCCCCTATATCGATCGATTTATTTGGGTCCCAACAATACCATTGTAAGGATATTCTAACTCTCTAAACCGACCACCTCCCTAAATGGACCACTTAAAGTCGGTCCCATGGTCGGTCGATTTAGAGAGGTTTTACTGTATATAGACCAAACAGGATGGCTGAATGAGTTGAGCATCAGTCTCCTGTTTTGGGAGACCAGGGGATCCGAACCCATGGGTTCATGGGTTGGAACCCATGTCGAGTCAAGCCAATGACTTAAAATTGTATACGTGTCGCTTTCTAGCCAGACGCTCATCATTAATAGGATAGGGCAAGGACTGGTTAGCTCATTGTCAGGATAATGTGACTGAGTGGGATATCAGGTCTGTCGAAGACAGGTACTACCGTATATTACTTACTGTCCCCATACCCCTATTTCGTTGGTTTTTGTGTGTTCTTTGTTTGTTCAAATTGTTTTATTTCTCTGAATGACGCCGATGCACTGGTGTTCTAGCCCTAATGACAAATGACACTACATATTAAACGAAGTTATACCAATATAGATGGATGATGACAAGAAAATCCCATGCAAAGCATTTACATGAATAATCGACAAAGAATGAGTAAGAGAACAGAAAAGGGAAGCATATTTCAGTGCGCACGTCCGGAAGATTAATGATAATTTACATTTCGCTGAATAAAATTGTCCGACAAAATAAATGGAGTTACAGAATAACGATTGGAGGTATTTGTGGAGGAGCAAGGATTCAGTTATAATATCCAACCGTGTAGACATTCCCATTTTACCAACAGTTTACTGAGAAGGGTTATTATGTTTTTAAGACTAAACGATACTAATAATTTGGTTTGGTTTTGTTTTTTTTTAAACTTTCTGGCAACATCGATGGTCATATCAGGACGGATACCGACTTCTGTACTCATGGCGACTTTATAGTGCTTCCCCACTGGGAGACCAGGCCACCGGCACAATGAACCGATTTCCCATTCAGTTATATATTATCCTGATACTGAGCTAACCAATCCTTGCCATATTCTGAGCGCCAGGCTAGGTAGCGACGAGTATCAATTTTGTAAGTCATTGGTTTGACTCGACCGGGAACTGAAGTCCTGACCTTCCACACTCTACCGATTAGGCCACCGCATCCGGTTATGGCGCTAATAATAATAATAATAATTTTACCAAACTTGACTGACCCATAAATAACTCCCAGCGAATGTTTTTTGCTCCCGTCCTGATATGACCATAGATGTTGCCAGTACTTAAAACTCCAAACTAAATAAATGTTTTTTGCAAGCTATGCAACTTCTTACTAGTCACATTCAGTCTAGATCATTGGAAGCATTCGACTGGGCCCCTTTCTATCCGAAGGAATTTGTAAGGAAATATTTTTATATTCGCACAGAGAGGCCCAGTCGAATGCCTCCATTGTGAAAAAGGTAAAACTTGTTTTATTTAACGACGCCTCTAGAGCACATTGATTTAACATATCATCGGCTATTGGACGTCAAACATATGGTCATTCTCACATGTTTCTTTGGAGGACACCTGCTGCTGCCACATTCGCTACTCTTTCTGATAAGCTGCAAAGGGGTATTTATGAATAAGTAAAATTGCGTTGGTCATGTTGCTGGCCCTTTAACCTGGAATGTGGCATTGCTCAGCTATGTATATATATTTGACTGCCACAAAGCGGAATCTTCAAACATACATAACAGCCGGAAATCAGAAATGGCAAACCTTTTTCTTGAATATTTATACTGTCTATCATGGATAATTCTGAATAGTCTTGTTTTCACCTTTAGACAGTTGGTCGATTGAAAGCCCGAGCCTACACTTTTACCGACCCAAGGGATTTTTAACCTCCCACACCACACAGTGACATAGACATGGTATAAGAGCAACTGGCATTTGATGATGCTGTAAGTTATACACAGTGGTGGAAATCCAAATTAGCAGCAGTGATGGCCATTGGGAATCGAACCCTGACGTTCAGATTAGGAGAACTTAATTAATTCTGTTTGTGATGGTGTGACAAAAAGCATATGAAAACATCACGGCACAGGTATGTCGTGATTACAAACGCTACTGATTAAATTACACCCACCCACTCACACACAAACACCCTTACTGATGTGATTACAGATAACACAGATGTTGTAAAACATGTTATCAGCATCCATTGCCGAGACTTGTCACGGACCTGCTTTATCTTTACCCCCTTCATTAACTATTTGACCCTCTCATCAGCATCCTCGTATAACTACAAATTCGTCGTCCAAAATTTAGGCGGGTATAATTATAGGAATGTAAGCAACATGAATGCCTTATTCGTGATTACTAATGATGGTGGATTAATTCCCATGTATTGGGGGCTCTTTGTGTTCTATAAATGTATAGTTAGATTTACCCAATTGGTATGTTGATAGGGCAGTGGTGTTTGAGAGTGTGTGACTGTGTGTTTAATTGTTGTGTATATCAATATCAGAGTAAATCTTTATGGAACGCTGGGTGGGTGTAGCCTGGGGGCATTACCATTATATAGCCATGTGTAGGGGAGGGGGGGGGGGGGGGGGGGCCAGTAGCGACACCTACACCTGTCGTTGATTGCCACCAGTCAGGTTATAACCCCCTTACCATGGCAACGCTATCGGCATATACGAACAAATATTTATTTTAATTTTACAGTTTGTTTGTTTGTTGTTGTTTTACGTCCTAGCATCTTTGACTTATAAATAAAAAAAAGAAATCCCCCCCCCCCGTCCCTCCAAAATAACAAATGTCTTCAAGCCGCTTTTTCTTCTTCTGATGCAAACACAACCCGATTTAGTTGATTTAATTCGCCAGACAAGATTTAGTCAAATCATACGCACGCGGAAATTTAAAAAGAGAAGGAGAGAAAAAAAGGTAGTGATGCGTGTATTAACACCAACATTACTGTCCTTTTATTCGATGTAGCATAATTCAGAAACGCGCCGCTCTCCCCACCGCCCCTGGCGGGACAAATCATCATCATCATCACACTTAATCCAATCATCGCAAACATCGTGGTGTCGTCTGCTGTGACTAAATGTGTTCCAGCGATTCGATTTTTCAATTAAAAAAAAAAAAGATTCTTTGTCACTGGAAGACTATAATCACGTGATGCGAAATGCCGTCTGCTAGGAGTGTGTGGCGAAAGCAGCCGACATTATTATTATTTTGCTGATCACCGCCGAGTATCTGTTTAATGTTGCACATACCGATATGGCTTCGAATTTCTAGCTTTTTCGGAGAGAAATATTTTAGGCTGATCGTTATAATCTACCTTATATTGGCTTGAAGTGACTTTAATTTTAAATGACTCGCTTTGGAAATATTTGAAGTGTAAACATGCAAAATTAATGTTGGCGTGCTCGTCAAAACTCTGACCCACAATAGGCTTCAGCAGTAACAGGTTCTATTAACCTAGTACAGTAAAACCTCTCTAAATCGACTGACCATGGGACCGACTTTAACTGGTCGATTTAGGGAGGTGGTCAGTTTAGGGAGTTAAAATATCCTTACATTTACAACGGTATTGGAGTGGTTAGAGTCTCTGATATCTTTTTCCTAGGTCAGACTCCTAATCTGAGGGTCGCTGGTTCGATTCCCCATGCCCCCTTCACTGCCACTTTGGATGTCGACCGCTCTGTATGTATAACTTACAGTGTCATCAAAGGCCAATTTCTCTCATACCATGTCTATGTGGTGTGGGAGGTTAAAAATCCCTTGGGTCGGTAAAAGTGTAGGTTCGGGCTTTCTATCGACAAACTGTCTCATGGTGAAAACAAGTCTATTCAGACTTATCCATGATAGGCAGTATAAATCTTCAAGGATTGTTGGGACCCAAATAAAGCGATTGATATAGGGGAGTGGTCGATCTGTGGAGGGTCGGTATAGAGAGGTTTTACTGTATTTCCTTTTTTGTAGCACCAAATGATTAATAAGTGCACCGGTATCTAACTTTTATTTTAAGTTGGATACGTAGGTTCAAATCAATATAACTTAAGTATTTTGCTTTTTAATATTTGACGCGTTTTTTTTCCGATTATGAAACTTTAAGAAAGCCCTATCTTAACCCTAACAAACAATACAACATCAATGTCTCCCAAAAGCAAATAGTAAATTAGTTAAGAACTTAGGCTTGAATAAGATGTGATAATAAAAGGTTCAATATTATCATTTATTGATTGACAGTGCATTGCTGGACCCGATTAAAAGTGTGTCTCCCCGAGTCAAGACCGTTAGTTCCTATTCTTTCCACCAGGTGAAGTAAAGGACTGGCTTAAAGTTAAAGTGCCTGTCACACTATGCCGGATTGAGCAATGAACAGAATTGTCTAGTCTGGTGGTGTTCGGACATGATAAGTATACAAATGTATTAAAATGTGTCAAAGTGTTGTGATATCGGGTCTAAGAACAGACATGAAATGGACATGAAATGGACATGAAACAGACATGAAATGGACATTGACGGATAGCCAACGGACTAAACAAACTCATCCTGGACAAGAACCATAGACGTCAATCTGGCAGCATCCGTTCCAAGTTTTGTGCATATTCATTGATTATATGTAAGTAATTCTTATTCTAAATATTAAAATGTCAAATGTTTCAACAAATACTTGTTTCAAAGAAATATATACCCAATGTCTGATTAACTCTACCCATTTCCTAGCCCAACAAATGCTATTAACCATAGGATATAAATAAAAACATGGATAAAATGAGTAAAACTGACTCTGTCTATGGCTCTAATGCTAGTCTGAGTGACCATATTTTTCTCAATCTAAATGCAGATGGTGTAAGATGTGCTGATTAGATTGATCTAAATGCAATGCAAGATAAAAGATTAACATCTTAACTTGTTATATATACTTTGGTAGTT
Organism: Branchipolynoe longqiensis; assembly: GCA_030323885.1. Lineage (NCBI taxonomy): Eukaryota > Metazoa > Annelida > Polychaeta > Phyllodocida > Polynoidae > Branchipolynoe > Branchipolynoe longqiensis. The sequence goes on along the minus strand of CM059195.1, from coordinate 49,742,196 downwards.
GGTATTCTATGCTTCAAACAAGAGCTGAGATGAGCTGAAACTAACACATTTCATAGCTGCACCCAGTGTCTTAGCATTAGCCATGTGCTTCACGGGGGTTTGTTTATCTTCCACGCATCCCACAATGCACCGCGTGGTTGGAATGGCGATGTAGTCTATTGTGCAGCTTTAAGACACTATTAATGGAGATAGTCATGCATCTGTGCATGCACATGCATATGTACATGTGCGGTATGGCCATGCGCATGCACATGCCCTGTCTGTTTGAAGAATAACTGCTGGCCATCACAGTTACTCCTCTTATTACTCACTACTATTAGGAGTATCCTAGAAACTATCTGCCAGTCTCCCACCACTAAATCCCAAAACACAACTCGTAAGAAAGAAAGGGAGACAAGTCATGCAAGATTGACAGTGATTCACTTACAACCTGCTACACAGACCCACATAGCTTCTGCTTGTTCAGTCAAAATCAGTGCCTACAGCCCATTGCCTAAGTCCTATGGGTGTTACACACAGCTCAGAGGTGAACTGTTTCCTTTGGTATCTCTAGAGTGAGTGTGTGTGGTCTGTCCAGCAAGTGCAAGGAGTACAAGGGTGACTGGGCCTCACAGCCATTCAGACACCTCTGCAGCCTGGGAGGGGTGGCACCCAAGAGGGGGCACCGGTCACTCAACCCCAGTGCAGGTGGTGTCCCTAATGCATGCAGAATGGCTGGGTGTGGTTACCCAGCGGTCCCGTGGTAACAAGTAGTCGTGATACAGTTACAGTAAACAATAATATATGCCCCTCTCCATTTGCACTCTTCCTGGTGTATGGAGGGAACATGTCTGTAATTAGTAACCGTATCTTAATATCCGGACATGTTGTTGTTGAAGATTTATACTGCCTATCATGGATAAGCCTGAATAGGCTTGTTTTCACCATTAGACAGTTTGTCGATAGAAAGCCCGAGCCTACACTTTTACTGACCCAAGGGATTTTTAACCTCCCACACCACATAGACATGATATGAGAGCAACCGGCCTTTGATGACACTGTAAGTTATACACAGCGGTGGAAATCCAAATTGGCAGAGATGGGGGCATGGGGAATCGAACCACCGACCTTCAGATTAGGAGTCCCACCTAGAAAAAAGTCAGACACTCTAACCACTCCGCCACAGAGAACACCACATCATACTGCAATACCGGTCACCGTGCATCATAACATTTACACATATTTATTGATATGTCACATAGCGAGTGGGGACACATTGCATCACTATTACATAACAATGGTCCCCAACTCTGTCACTCGAGATATTGATATGATTCCAAGCTCGGCTATTACGACCGAAAGACCGTATATTTTTACATGTTGATGTATTTTATGTGTGGTCCTCATTGTTACACTCCCACTGTCTCACCACCAGTTGTGTAGCTTTTGTTAATTCCTTCCCGGCGATTATTATTCTTATAAATTTTTTTTCTGTTTTCGCCATTGCCTTCGTGCAGCATCGCTGACATGCGCACAACCTGGCCGGACAGACAGCCAACTTCCGCCTGAGGGCTGGTCTAATTAACGCAGCTGGTGGCGCCCCCTGGTGCTGTTTATTATCCAGGTGGGAAGTTGTAACGGGGCAGGTGTTGATGGCTGTGTATAGAAACCCACGTCACCATTTTCATTCATATTTTTTTGTCTTATTTTCTTCCGCGGAACGAATTTGTAATTGTAAACATTAGCAGACTTATATGTATACACAAACCACTTAATAGACTTACAATTCCAGTGGGACGAGTGTAGTAGTGGTTTGCACTGAACTCTCAGACAAGGAGCGACATAGACAGGTAGGAGTGGACAAGGTGATTGCATCAAGGAGACAAGGTAGTGTCATCTATGACTTCAATGGTTTAAAATTGTTTTTTTTTATATCAAATACTGATATAGCATAAATAACTGTCATGTTCTCTGAAAAATGCTGATAAAACAAAAATCAATGTCATATTCCATGATAAAATGGTGATGTAACATAAATCACTATCATGTTCTAAATGCTAATGCAACATAAATCATTGTCATGTTCCATGATGAAATGCTGATTTAACATAGATCACAGTCATGTACTCTGATAAAATGCTGATTTAAAATAGATCACAGTTATGTACTCTGATAAAATGCTGATTTAGCATAGATCACAGTCATGTATTCTCATAAAATCCTGATTTAACACAGATCACAGTAATGTACTCTCATAAAATGCTGATTTAACATAGATCACAGTCACATACTCTCATAAAATGCTGATTTAACATAGATCACAGTCATGTACTCTCATAAAATGCTGATTTAACATAGATCACAGTAATGTACTCTCATAAAATGCTGATTTAACATAGATCACAGTCACGTACTCTCATAAAATGCTGATTTAACATAGATCACAGTCATGTACTCTCATAAAATGCTGATTTAACATAGATCACAGCCATGTACTCTCATAAAATGCTGATTTAACACAGATCACAGTCATGTACTCTCATAAAATGCTGATTTAACATAGATCACAGTCATGTAGTCTAATAAAATGCTTATGAACATAAATCACTGTCACGTTCTCTGATAAAACACTGATGCAACATAAATCACAGTCATGTTCCCCTATAAAATGTTGATATAACCTAACTCAATGTGACGGTCTCAGATAAAATGCTTACGCTTTTTTTGGTGCTTTTTTTGGTTTAACTTTGTGGTATCAGGACTGCACTGGTGCAACGGCGGTGGAAGGAGATCTGGAAAAGTAGCACATGTACTCTCTATGTATGACTGAACAGGTTGAACACTTTTGGATGAGCCCCCTAAGTCAATCAATGTACTTGTGTGCATAGGAACACAGCGGGTTGGGTGCTAGTCCAATCGACAGGGGGCGCCACCACTGCGGCTTTCTTACAAGAGGCAGCCATGGCTCTTTAATCCCCGGCGTTCCGCCATATTTGCTTCATCCCAGTTTCCGCTCCGCGTCCCACAAATCACGGCGTCGCGAGGTCTGTCTTTTACTAACATCTCATTGACCACTTTATTTTGGCAGTAATAAGACGATGGTCTAAATTTGCAGTAACTTTCATAGAATGAACCACAAACTAATGACTAATGGTGTTAGCATTGAAAACAACTTCTATCATGAAGTTATACTTATATGTTAGTTAGTTGTTGGAGTGTTTTGTCCTTGCAACATCTAAGGTAATATCAGGACGTATGAAGTTATATGTTATGGCCAGGGTATGTTTGTTTGTTGTTGTTTTACGTCCTAGCAACATCTATGGCCATATCATGATGGGTACCGACTTGTGACAGTGCACACTCATGGCGACTTTATAGTGCTGCCCCACTGGGAAATCAGGCCGCCAGCACCATGACCTGATATCCCACTCAGTCACATTATCCTGACACTGAGCTAACCAGTCCTTGTCCTATATTATTAATATAATGCCAAGCACCAGGCTAGGAAGCGACAAGCATCAATTTGATAAGTCATTGGTTTGACTTGACCGGGAACCAAACTCCCGACCTTCCGCACGCGTGGCTAGTGCTCTACCGATTCGGCCACGCGCCCGGTTTTGGTTGTAATAAGACGATAGCCTAAATTTGCAGTATCTTTAATAAAATGCAGTGGTACGATGCCCTTGTTGTGACTGTGAGTAAAAAAAATAATTGTGTGAGTGTATGAACAAAATGTGTTCATTTGATTATCCTTTCAATGTTAGGACACCATTAGTCTGCTAGTCTCCACTGACCTCTCAGGCAAGAAGCCATATAGACAGGTAGGCGTGGGTAGAGTAGTGAAATCAGGCAACCTAGGTGGTAGATATGGGTTCGATTCCGACTCGAAGCGCAATAATTCCCATTTTCATCACACCCACGACAATATTGCAATATATACATATTGCATTTATCATGCATACATGCATTTATCATGCATATATGCATCATCTATCATGCGTATTTATCATTCGAAGTAATTGATAATATTTGAGAAAAATACACTTAATTTATTAAGACAATGGATTATTTTGATATATATGATGCATAACGTATTATATAAGTATAAATACTTGAGGGGAAATGAATCATACCCCTTCCTTCCGCGCTGCCGTATTAGTGGAGTACCCCCCCCCCCCCCACCTCTCTGAAGCGTTTTCTAACTGGGTGCTCCCCCTGTGCCACTCGGTTTCTTTTGAGGGTCCGAATCGGTAGAGCGGAGGCCTCCCATGTGGAAGGCCGGGAGTTCAAATTCCAGCCGAGTCAAACCAATGACTTTTAAAATTGATAGTTGTTGCTGCCTAGCCCAGTGCTCGGCATTAATAGGATAGGATAATGAATGGCTAGCACAATGTTAGGATAATGTGACTTGAGTGGGATATCGGGTCATGGTGTCAGCGGCCTGGTCTCCCAGTGGGGCAGTACTAATACTACTATAAAGTTGTTACGAGTGTACACTATGACAAGTCGGTACCCAGCCTGATTTGACCTTAGATGTTGCTAGGACGTAAAACAACAACGAACAAGGTATCTATACATTGTTCTGATTGCAGTCATCTGTTGAAAAAAGATAGGTTCTATACACTAGTTTGTAATTCCAGCCACGTGGTGCATTGTGGGATGTTTGGCAGCAAAACAAACCTGGGCGAAGCACATAGCTAATGCTAAACCATTGAGTGCGGCAATGAAATGTGCTAGTTTCAGGTCATTGCAGCTCATGTTTGAAATGTAGAATACCAACTAATAAATATATATATAATAAATTAAGATGTTAATCTTTTATCTAGCATTGCATTTACACCAATCTAATCAGCATGTCTTATGCCATCTGCATTTAGATCTAGATAAATCTGGTCACTCAGATTAGTGTTAGTGCGATAGCCAGAGTCAGTTTTACTTATTTTATTCAAGTTTTTATTTATATCATTTGGTTAATGACATATGTAGCATTAGGACATGAGTAAGGTTAATCTGACATTGGTTATATATTTCTCTGAAACAAGTGTCCATTGACACATTTGGCATTTTAATATTTAGAACAAGAATTAATAATGGTGATGTGGATATCAGCCTTAAAGTGACTGATTGTTTTGTGTGGAATTGTATGTTTCTTAGCTCAAAATGCTTAATTATGTCTAGTTTTGTATTAAATACATTCACTATATCATTATATTGCATGTGTGGATCCATATTTATGCCAAATTGTTATGTATTTCTATTAATTTTGAATAAAATCGAAGATTTGCCTTATGCGTATCGGCAAACTCAATGGCCGTACGGGTTTGTTTTGCTGTCGGCGCCGTTTTCAGTGCATGTCGGGATTATGAACTAGTCTATCGTACGACAGGTAGGCATGGGTAGTGTAGTGATATCAGGGAGCCTAGGTGGTGTAATGGTTAGCACACTGGCCCAGAATGCAAAGAGATGTGGGTTTGAGTCCCGCTCTCGGCGCAATATTTCCCATTTTCATCACCACCCATGACACTGGTTCCGTGACCAGGATCGTGTGCAAGCTATGCGCTCTATGGTTGTTGAACCTACCCTGTGATATATGTGTATGTGCATTGCATGTATGTGTAAGCATTAAACGATCATTTAAAAGACTTACAATTCCAGGGGGATGAGTGTAGTAGTCTGCACTAACCTATCAGACAAGTTACCACATAGACAGGTAGGCATGGGTAGTGTGGTGATATCAGGGAGCCTAGGTGGTGTAATGGTTAGCACACTGGCCTGGAATGCAAAGATATGTGGGTTCTAGTCCCGCTCTAGGCACAATATTTCTCATTTTCATCACCCACCCCCCTATGTCAATATATATGTAATGGCCCACGGCCCTCCGACTCACCCTTTCTCACACGAAAGAACACCAAGATTCAATTCAGTGTACGCTTCACCTGGTTTATTGAACCCTCTGCTCTCCGCGGCGTCAGTAGTTGTCTGACGCGCCCCCTGACTCGCCAGATCCCACATCGACTCTATAGGTGTGTGTGGGGGGGTGGGTCAACCACACGCAGTAGAGGTCAGCCCAGTTGGGGTCTGACCGGTGGTGACCCGTGCCGCCACCTAGCGCAGTGTAGTGGTACTGCGATGGTGGCGTCGTAGTCTCCGCTGCTACCGCGTGATAGTAGAGCTCATGTTCAGACTACTACACTGGCCCCCTTAGAGTCTCACCGGTTGCAGAATGCAAACCGATGAGAATCGAGAAATGATATAAGTCAACATGAGAACTAACTTGAAAGGGAGAGAAGCCTTACAAAGCCGAGAAATGATAGAAGTCAACATGAGAACTAACTTGAAAGGGAGAGAAGCCTTACAAAGCTATGTATTCCTATGCGCAATTCCTAGACCTGCCTGCAGCGAAATAGCGATATGCATCTAGCTAGCTGCAAGGCAAACATGTCATAATCTAGGTGAAGAAAAGAGTCTTTAAATGAGTCGCAGAAAAACGACCTCTCCCAGCCTCTATGTAGCTGGTGTATAGAACACGTCACGCCGCCGCACCCAGGACCCGTCACGCTCGGTGACCCGCTCCGGTGCAGAGTGCATGAAAGTAGAAGGGCGGTGTTACTTATAACAATTGAGAAAGTCTCCGCAGATACAACGTTCAGGAATGCAATACATTTCATAAGAAGCAATGGGCGCCAGCAAGAACCCGGCCTCCTACAAAGAAAATTACACCCCATGTGCATCCTCCCCTGTCATAACAGGAGCCGACGCACACGCTGTCAATCATGTTCTGCTAGAAGCGCTTACCATAGTAGTAATTTTAAAATAAAGAATGCAGCATAAAATAAGAGCCAGGGCGACACTGCATAGGAAAATCTTTTAGTGTAAATTGGACAGTGTCTACCCACCAACTCCCACACCATTGACCACCTCGTTCCACTAAATTAATTTAGAATATCATATGTCCTAATAGTGTGGAACAAGGAAGTCAAAACGGGGTGAAAGTTGAGGAATATTATTAGAAATAATTTATTTAATATATATATATATATAAAAAAAATTATTCCGAGCCCTACTGCAGAAAAATAGGCAGAACACAAGAAGCCAGATCCTCCAATCGGGAGAAAGCTAAGCTCTTCACCATAACATATATCATGAACAATCGTACTGCAAAAGAAAAATAATATTGGAATAGAGCAGTACGATATGCTAAATACATCATGGTTATTAATGTAAAAATAGCACCGTAGTACTAAAAAGGTATATACAATATTATATTAGTAACAATATACATATATATATATACAAGGCGGTATCCACCTCCATAAGGGAGATGAACTTATCAGAAAAAAAATTATTTTATATATTAATGTGTATATTTTATATATAAAAAAAAAAAAAATTAATAACCGCCACAGGGGTGCTGGTCTTTCAATTACCCCCGACGTGGAACCCGGAATCCCTCGGACAGGGCTAGCGCCGATCACCTGCGCGAGCAGTCAACCACCGCTAACCTAACTGCCACCTGTCATCCGAGAAACCACGCTATCCAGAATCCCTCGGACAGAGGAGAGCGACGCCCAACTGTACCAACAGTCACACATCGTCCACCACCCTGTCACCTGTCATCTGAATTTCGACGTGACGTCCAAAATCACCCAGACAGGACAGAACGACGACTAATCGCCGTCCACCTTCCCGTCACCTGTCATCTGAACGTAACGTCAGCGTCAGCAGGCGCCCTTGCCGCCCGCGCCAGCAGCGCCCGATGTGCCGCAGCAGCATCTGCCACCAAGCTGGCCGGCAGGCCGTGCAGCCTGTCCTCGACGCTAAAGCCGGAAAGATCCAAAGTGCGCAATGAACCATCCCAACTCTGGAAGTCCGAGTGGAACGCGGCAGAAAAAGTCATGTCGATATCGTCAATGACTGAAGCCTGCCGCGCTCTCTGCTCGCGTGATACTGCCAACTTTCGTTCGACAATCTTTTTGTCTTCTACAACATTGTCGAAGTCAGCACCACGCCTTCCCTCAGCCTGACGCGTCAGAACTTCTTGCGTCTGCGCGACGACCGCATCAAAGCCTCCAATGAAGGCTTTGACCAGGCCGCCGACCGACTCCGAAATTCTGGCCGTAACGTCTACACGGTTGGCCTCGCAGAGACGCTCCGTGATACCGTCCAGCGCCAGAGCAACACCGTGATCAACCAGCGGGGCCGTAGCCACCACCGGTCGCACAGGTATCACCCCTGGAGATGAACTCACCACAGGAGCAGTCACCGCTGGTTTCACAACCGAGCTTGCAGACGGCGTCACTGCCAACTGAGAGGCAGATCCCGCAGCCGCCGACACACGTCGCCGCTGGCACCGTCACTACAGTCGGTGGAGCCCGTGCCACCACCGCACTCAGAGTGTCAGGTGTCAGCTCGGTCACTACCTTCCGATGCTTACGACAGCGCACCACCCTCGACCCCATTACCTCCGGATCGATAGTCACGACTGGCAACTCAGGCCAGTTTCTCAACCCCTGCTGGGCAGCAGATGGAGGGGGTGGAGGCGGCGGTGGAGGAGGCGAAGCTGACCTGTCCGACCCCTGATTCCGCTGCAGCTCAATGGCAGAGCCATCGCGCAACAGCACCAGGGACGAGGACCTCTTACCTCTCTCCTTGCCTTTCCACTGGACGGACCTAACACCCCGCCCAGAGCTCGAAGAGGCCACAGGAGCTGCTCGCCCCTGCTGGTCCCTCCTCACGGCAACAGCACCACGACCCCTGCCCCGTTTCGCCGAAGATGCGCCGCGACAGGTGTAAAACCGCTCACGACGTACCTCCGCCGACCCAGGAACATATATAAACAGGGCAATCAACCTGTGCTGCTTGGGCAGCGTCAGGGTTTCCCTGCTATAGTGAAAGTCCGTGCGCTGCTTCATCGTGAAGGACACCGCTCTCTTCGATACGGACTGAGGATCCCACTGAATCACACTCAGCCCCTTCACGACGTCCATTATCATACGTCCGTGGCCATCTAGGAGATGCTTGATCATCTAACAGCGGCGAGGAGTTGAGAAGTATTGCCCAGTCGCCTTAAGCGTTGGACAACCCTCTGAACCACTCGCCACGTTGAACGGTCGCGTGCACCTCCATAGAGGAGCGGTGTGCAGGTGGCTTTCACAAATGTGCCTAGCCAACGGCCCCCACCGCAGAAACAGTTTCGGGGTCTGCCTACGCCCGACCGGGTTAAGCTCGCAGAACAGACAAGTCTGTCCCGGGCGAAACACACGGCGGACATACCCCAGACACGCCAACTCCTGTTTCGTGTAGCCATCCCCTCTCATCGGATCTCTCAACCCTCCAAATATGTCACATAAATGGAGGTTGTACCATTCCAATGGAACATGGGGATGACACTCAGGCTCGGCCCAGCCCTCGTCATCGGAGACACCGTAATCTCCACGCGGGCCCTGAGACCGCATCAGACGATGACGATCCAGCTCCCAGACCATATAGTCTCTAATACTACATGACTGCTTGTGAGGGTCGTTCCATAGCCGCGACAGGGTAGTCTCGGTCAACCCAGCCACGTTTCCCGAAAGAAACCGCGCCAGTTTAACCGGTCCGCCCCCTCGCGACCTAACAATCCACTCAGAAGATGGAGTAGGATCCTCAGAGATCGCATAGCCGAGCTCCACCTCATACCTTCTATTGGCAGCCCAACACGCAATCATGTGAGCTATCCGACCCGTTCTCTGATCCACCCCCCCCTGCTCTTGTTGAGAACAGGAAGCGACCGATCTCGACGGACGTGCAGTCTCCACACTGCCACCAACAGGAACGTCGTCCACATCTACGGGCACGGTACGTTTAGAACCATCGCTATTATGATAGCGATAGTCAAACGACCCATACGACACCTTTTCTGGAGGGATCGATGCCTATGGGGGCACCGACACAACCTCCGAGCGAGGACTAGTGTCACGCTGTACAGAGGCCTTAGCCCGCTCTACAGCCGTCCTCACCTGCGCTTCCGTTAACGCACCGGACTCACGAGAAGGGGCAGGAGGCCGAAGCAACTCACCGCCCACAACCGGGGTAGACTCGACAGAGTCGATCTCCATCCGCTCCACAGAACCTCCCCCTACTGACCGTCCCTCGTCATGAGGTGCCGGCGCCAGACTCCCTAGGGTTTTAGCGCCTACATCCTCAGAGCCTACGGACAGTAACATAGGGGGTCGGACAGCAACTTTAGTCGGCAGTACCACCTGGCAAGAACCCGATGAACTACCGCTAAGAGGCTGCGCCATCCTCACTTCAGCTGGGCTGAGCGAGAACGGATCCGTGCGGGACGAACAAACCGACTCCCTCAAAGCCGTCTCACGCAGCTGCCACTCCCGAAAGCGTGACAACTCGTCAGCGTTCACCACAGTCCCTGTACTAACGACCATGGAAGTTACGCATGGACCGGTGGGCACCTCAGGGGAACGTAACGACAGGCTAGCTACTCCAGGAGGAGAAACCAGCCCTGCCGCCGTAACCCGCTGAGGACCTCTTACCACAGCCAACACGGGCGACAATAGGGGACTAGACAGCTGCGGGGAGACTGTAGCAACAATCTCCCTACCGCCTGAAGGCCTAATGGTCCCTATACAGGTTAAACCTGTCGCCTCAACCCCCTCGGCCTCATTAAAGAGTATCCCGAGAGAGTCTACAGCCTCAGCTCCCCCTAATGGAGTGCTGGGCGAATCTAGAATATCGTCCGACATGGTTCAAACACAACGAACTGCCACAGCAGCTCAAGTTGTGTTTCCCACGCCCGACGATCGCCGTACACGCTGTGTCGAGTCTGCGCGATAAACGCACAGACCAACACAGACGCGGCCGGCATTGCTGTATCCCTAAAAATGTTATGCAACAACCAAGTACAAAATGAGGAATACGCGAATAGATAGGATCAATGTCCGAGGACAAATACACCCACCTTGTCTGCCGGCAGCCGGTAGAGTGACTGGCTCCACGTCCTCTCTCGCAGAACCGCAGAGTCCAGTCGGCGTACCAACCAGAGAATGATTGGCTCTCCCGCAACACACCAGGTGCGCCACCGGTGCAGCTAGCATGACCTACATAGGAACCAAACCAAACCACCCGACGGCGGCATTCCCCGTCCCCCCGCAGTACCGCTGACGTCACCGCACCACGTGGCCACGGAGAAACCCCAACCGTAGAATAATAGGGTGACCTAGTTAGCTCTACCACAAAGCCCGCCCGCCAGCTAGTGCACAATACTGAGCCACCCCCGGCGACAGATCCCCGGCCCTCACGCAGTACCCACCAAACAACAACACATACTGCGTAGCGCCAGCAACCTACGCGCCCGGTTACACGCACATGCTATAAGTGACCCAATTACGCCTAACCAAACAGTCGCACCAGTTACGCACCCATGCCCGCAGCGAACACAAACACTCCCCCCGGTCATAGCAGCTAAACGCAGTTATTGTTGATGGGGCGTCAACAATAACCAACGCGTTAGACAAGAAATAGTAGATAATAAACACACGGCTTAGGCAAAGGCATTACGCAGAACAGTAGTAACTGCGCCCATTCATTGGCGCCCCCGGGGCCCCCGGTCTTTCCCCACCATTCTCAAATAACTGCGTAGTAAAGTTTAACTTGAACATATATACTGCGTTACTCGTTGTGTGACAGGGATCAGCATATCTCGTATACAACCAACCCCTGGAGACCAGACAACACCAGGGTGGAGTAGCCTAATACCTACTACCCCACCCCATACCAGTTATCTGCGTCGTAATGCTAAACGCTCAGATCGCCGCACAGGCGGTGCATCTGAACCCACATCAGACCCCTGTCCAACCGGTACAAAGTCGCTGTCACTACCCGAGCTACTGCGCACAGAAACCAAACTATCGACATCAGACACTGATCTAGAACGACGCCGACGTTTATTTTTCCGTTTATCAGGCCTATGCCGCCTAGGGCGCATAGCCTCCCCCGCAGTAACTGGAAGCCCAGGTACTTTCTTCTGACTAACCACATCTATAGTGCCAGCCTCCACCCTCGCAGGTGCGGGCTCGTCCCCTACATGTGCATCCAGCCAGGAGGATGGTCCAGCATTTCTAGACATCTGCTCGGTGTAAAGCTTAAGACGTCTAACGTTAGATTTACGGTATTTACCATCCTTGCCCTTCATAATAACTGTGGTGTCAGAGACAACTTCCGTTATAGTAAAAGGACCATCCCAATTCTTTGCGAGTTTGACTCGAGCTAGCGGCGCATGATACCGCACCACCCGGTCCCCCACTTTGAACTGGCGCCACGCAGCAGGCCCGTAGTCAGATTTCTGACGAACCGCTGCCCGACCTAAAGCATCGCGAACTGCGCTATTCGCGTGGTGAAAGCAATGCTCCAACCATCTTACAAACACGATCTCACAAGGCCGGTCTACTTGACGATTCACCACCCCAAACTGCAGATCAGCTGCCAGTCGGAGCTCCTCCCCAAATAGTAACCTGTTCGGAGTCACACCCGTAGATGCGTGCTCCGTACAGTTATATGCGTGTGCCACAAACTTGACCTGTAAATCCCAATCATCTTGAAAGTCATTCACGGTACAAGCCAACGCAGATATTAACGTCTTATTAAAACGCTCTACCATACCATCCGATTGCGGACAGTACGGGTTTGTACGCGTTTTTTTAACGCCCAGCAAGCGCAACATGGACTGGAACAGTGTGGACTCAAATTCCCGTCCTTGATCCGAATGGATCCGCATCGGGGCACCGAATATCAAAACCCAGTTATCCACCAACGCCTGCGCTGCAGTGGGTGCAGTGTGTTCTTTTAAGGGGTACACCTGCACGTACTTAGTGTAATAGTCTTGGACTACCATCATCACCACATTCCCCCTTGACGTCGTCTTAAACCCGGACACAAAGTCACACGCTAGACGGCGCCACCGATGCCCAGACAATTCCTGAGTCAACGGTAACTTAGGGATCCCCTCCCCTGGCTTAACCACCTGACATTTATGGCAAGTGCGTACCCACCGCCTAATATCAGAAGTCATGCCAGGCCAATAGAACCGCCAAGCTAAACGCTTGGTGGAGCGAACACGCCCAAAGTGCGTGGCTGTAGAATGCCCATGACAAAACAACAACACATTATCGCGCAATGCAAATGGCACGACGATCTGCAGGCGACTGCGTAGGTCTTCACCAACTACCTTCCACCTGCAGAGCACACCCTCACGCAGTTCCAGCAGATCCCATTGATTTATAATCTTACGAGTCTCTGCATTCTCCACCGCCAGCTCGTCACGCAGAGGTTTCAAGCGGCCTACCTCCAACCACCTGATCACACGCAGTATGGAGGGATCTTGGCGCTGCGCCAAGCGAACCTCTGATAACGTCCAAAGTTCATCATCATCTATGTCCGCCAAACGCATCGCAGAAATTGCTGCGAGTACACAATTATGCGCCCCACAGTCCGTGCAATCACCCCGGCCGCACTTACGCACCGGGATTCTACTCAGACTATCTGCGTTGATATGATCCACCCCTTTTCTGTACACAATGTGCTCATTTGTCACACCGTATTCAGATAACGTGGCCAACCAACGCCCCATCATCCCCTCCGCCTCCTTGAAATTCAACAACCAACGAAGAGAATGATGATCAGCCCGGATAATAAAATCCGATCCTATCAGGAAATGTTTCCACTTCCTGCTATACACGACGATAGCCATCAACTCACGCTTAGTCGTGCAGTAATTCCGCTGCGCTTTATTAAGTTTGTTACTTGCAAAAGACAACGGGACCTCCACCCCATCCTGCACCTGACTCAACACGCCTGAGATCGCAAACCCTGACGCATCAGTGTCCAGAATGAACCGCCCCACTGCCCGCGGATATCGCAGCACTGGGGTCTGAGTGAAGGCATGTTTCAAGCCCAGAAATGCCGCCTCCTGAGCGTCGCCCCACACAAATTTTATTTTTTTCGCAGTAGCGACCAAATCCTGCAAAGGAACAGCTAACCGCGCAAAATCAGCAATGAAATCGCGATAATATGACACAAACCCAAGAAATGATCTCACTTCCTTCATATCCTCAGGTCTGGGCCACCCCACAATTGCAGAGAGCTTTTCCGGGTCTGCCTTAATCCCCCTCGCAGAAACTACCCGTCCCAGGTACTGCGTCTCACGCCTAAAAAGTCTACACTTTGAAGCCTTGAGTCTCAGCCCATAGGAACGTAAACGATCGAACACTGCTTGAAGCCTATCCTGACATTCGATCAGTGTCCGACCAAAGATAATGATATCATCCAAATACACCAAGCAGATCTTCCACTGAAGACCCGCTAGCATATCCGTCATCATCTTCTCGAACGTGGCTGGAGCATTACACAGCCCAAACGGCATCACGTTCCACTCAAATAAGCCCAAGTGAGTACTAAAAGCAGTCTTAGCAATATCCCCCGGATCCATAGCAACCTGATGATACCCAGATTGCAGATCCAGAGTGCAAAACCACTCATTACCCCCTAAACTTTCGAGCGACTCATCTATGCGCGGTAACGGGTAAGCATTTTTCCGCGTCACAGTATTGAGTTTTTTATAGTCAATGCAAAAACGGATTGAACCATCTTTTTTCTTGACTAAATGGACAGGTGAACTCCACGGTGAATCACTACTCCTAATCACCCCACTATCCAGCAGCTTATGCAGCTCCGTCTCCAGTGCTTCCTTCTTGGAATGCACGAAACGCCTATAGGGAATCCTAAAAGCAGCCGACTCACCGACATCAATGCCATGCTTCACCACCTCAGTCCAGCCCAACGTCTCACCAGGCACTGCGAAAACCTGGATATTCCTACCCAGAAATTCAACTACCCGAGAGCGATCAGACTCCTCAACCACCTCACACCCCATAGCTAAAGGTATAAGATGGGCAGGCAAGCTCCCATCGAGGGTCCGAGATACCACAGAAGGTGCCACGCACTCTTCCGTCGTACCAAAAGTAACCACATCGGCCACCGCCCCCAACGCAGCAAAGCCCACTTCCCCTCTACTACTCACAACACTAGAGGAGCAATCCAACTGCGCCGCCCGCGCGACACGCAGTCCAGGCCAACCACTGCCCCAATTATCCAATAACTGCAAACAGCTGACCGCCACACATCGCCCCGCGCCAACCCCGTACACTGGGTCAACTGCGGCAACAGCTGACTCAGTGACCTCGTCACCGCGAGCAATGTTTACACCGGATTGTTTAGACAACCCCGCCTTAGCATATTCACCATGAACATCACCAAAGTCAGTAGCCTCACCCAACAACCCGATGGTTGTACCCCTCTGTAATCTGACCGCATACCGATTCGGATTAAACAACGGTACAACTGAGTCAACAGGACTCCACACTAGCATATTCTGACCTACTAATCCCAGCTCATGCAACTCTGAGACCATCGGCTCAAATAGGCTCTGGTGATCACCGTCAACTCCTACAGCTGTAATTTTAACATCACAACCGGTCATCGGAGCAATGCGAATATCTTGCGCGACAGCAGACACAGTCAGACTATCGCGACGTAATTCACACTGCACCGTGAGTTGATACGGATATCGAAGATATAGGCTGCCTGCCTGCCGCAGCTCACAACCATAATACTCCAAAAATTCCGCACCCAAAATACCATCCTCTGAAATATCGGAAACAGTAGGGGCATAATGGAATATTTTCCCCCCATCTCCAGAGATAGTATGGCTTGGCCGTACTGCTTGAGTGGTGCTCCGGTGACAGTGACAGGCTTCACGCTATTATCGAAAAACACCTTATCACCGTCTAACTTATCGAAGAATTTTCGTCCAACACATGTGACCGCAGCCCCACTGCCTATTAAAAAATACCCGATAATCCCTCTAACAAGCACTCTCACATACCACCGTTTTCCGTCCAAAGTCCAGAAAGTGGAATCCACGAATAAGCGTTTACCACAAGGGTGAGACAGGTCGCACCCCTGACGCTGTACTATAAATTGCATACAGTCGTCCAAAGGTGCGGGAGCCAAATCAGAAACGCAACGCGCTATCCGCTTCATGCCATCCCACAATACCGACTCCACTGGGATCGTATCACCAGGGGCGATCACCGGCGGTCCCGCGCTAGCATCAGACTGCACACCGGCTTCCTTGATAGTCAACCCCCTATCCGCTTTGGCGGTAACCGGGCTTGCCAATTGGGTTGGGCCTACGCCCAAACGGTCCAACCCTAGGCGTTTAAATTAGGCTTAGCCTTAACGTCCCTGTCTTTACGGGGACGCGCCAACCTCGCCCGATCAACCCCCGAGTTGTCCCTACCCTCGCGATCACCGGCTATCACAGCCTCCTCGAGAGTACGTTTTACTCCAGTACATTGTATAGGCCAATGACCGAAAGCAAAGCAACGACCACATTCGTGATCACGAGCACGCGTATCCTTCTTCCCCACGCGCCTGCGCGCAGATAACCCAGATGAGCTAGGCCCACCTGTTGCCACCTGCACAGCAGATTTCTGCTCCCCCATCACATCACGCATCCACCCCCGGACCATCGATTTAGTGATAGGTGGCGATTGATAACCCCCCCCAGAGCTCGCCCTGAAATTGCCACCATCCCGATAGCTACCCCCAGACGAACCCCGATAGGAATTACCACCGCGATAGCTCCCCCCAGAACCTCCCCGAGAGTAGCTACCACCGCCATTACGCCGAGGATCACGTGACGCGTTATACGCAGCCACCTCAACCTCGAATTCACTATCCGACTCATCTGATAGCCGAATAGCTTCCACCGCAGTCGACCGCCCAGCACGCAGTGCCTTAGCGCAATAATCGTCGACTACCTCAAACATCTCCTCCAGAGACGACTTGCCCGGACGCCACCGGTCATAGGCGGCACGCTGCTCCCCGGATCCATGAGTGAGCACACGAAACGCTCGACTATCTTAGTCTCGATCGCACGCTCACTCATCCCAGTATCTCTGGCAGCCTCCCGCCCATCAACCTGAAGCTGTAGACCGTACGCCCGGTACGATCCATCTCGGGCAGTTTGGACACGTTTCTTCCATTGATACCACCGCGCCATGGGGTCCACTGGTCGGAACTTATACGAGATGATAGGAAGTAACTCCCTCATCGTTGTCAACCCATGACGCGTCCACGCAGTCCTGCGCCGGCCCCCCCTTAACAGAGGCAACAGTTGAATGAGAGCTACCCTCTCATCCCACATATTTGACCGCATATCCAACGTAAAGTCCCGCCACCAGATATTCCATTCCTGCTTAATACCTGTAAATGGCTTAGGACGCAGCGTTGGAATACGTGCAGAACCCGCCACGGGATACCTCAGAACATTCTCATCCAGCTCCAACGTATCCCGATTACACGACTCCCAACCGGCCCCACCCCCAATCGAAGCAGGCTCCCGAATCACATCCATTATTGCAGGATGATTACGGAACAACCACATCTCTTCCACCAAGTACTGGCGACCTACCGGCAGCCCAGGCAATGATGCAATCGGAACTGCGTCACCCACCACACCTACCGGGTCGGGAATCCTCTCACTCCGTACCTCTTCATGAGTATTACCCACGTAAACGGAGTCCTGAACAACACCTCTCAGATGTTGCTCAGAAGCCCCCCCCTTAGAGGTACCGACTTCACTGGAGGGCTCCGGCTCCCTAGGACCCCCACCTCCCCCACCGCCCCCCTTAGAGGGCGTCGGAGAACGCGGCGAGCTACCCGCGGAAACCGGGCGCGCAGTATGCACTGGAAACTGCGTCTCGCAGTTATCTAACCGTGTAGACTCAGTTACCCCCACATTACCTTCTCCAAGCTCCAAACCGCATTGAAACGCCAGTTTCTCAGCCTGAAAAGCTGCGCGCTCACTTACAAGAACCCCCAGAGCAGAATTAATGCTACACCTCTCGGCAGCTAGCAACCGTTCACATCTCTGATTCTCATCCTGTAAGTGATTATTCAGCGCCTCCCGCATAGACAAGTCCTCCGTCTGTTTAGTGAATGCAGCCTGCTGCTCGCCCACCAACAATCGATTAGACCTTGCCTCTTCTGCGGACACACGCCGCGCCGCGCTTAGCTCTGCTAATTCGCGCGCGAAGGCGGCAGCATTAGAGACTCTCAACTCATCCAACGACCGCCTCTCCTCCGCCATCCGGTCAAACTGGACCCGCTTCCAAGCTCGCAGTCGGCGGATCCGCATCCCCTCTTGACGCTCCACCTCCGACTGCGACCCAGAAAACGTACGACTCATAACCAAATCCTGCTCCAACGCGAACGTCAACGAGTCATCGGCTACGAACCCTGTCTCCAAAGCCGGGGAACTCTCCCTATCATCGGGATCTCGGGGACCTGCACGCCCAGCTCCCGTCCCCACAGAACGGACAGCTGAACTCCCCCACGGCGAATACTCCAGCGGTATGCCTCCCACAGAACCCCCGCGCCCAGCCAGACCTAAGCCCTCACGACACGCGATTGACCTGCTACCCTCACGTACACTCGACCCCGAATCACTACTGATCGACAGAGACTGCATATCATCAAGAGCGAAGCCCACCTTCATCGCACTCCCCGTAATGCCCTCCCCAGTATTTCTATCAACTGAGAGAACATCTTGCACTGCTATTGATGGCGCGACATTCTTCAACGCCGCGCCACCACTATCAGAACGAGCGCCCAACCGCGCGTCACGCCCACCACCCTGTACCGCCCCCGATGTAAACAACGGTGCAATACCGGGTGGCGGACTGCCACTCAGTCGGGCTAACTGCGACCAATAGCTATCAGCACCCTCAGCACTACTAGGCGACACCACCGGCAACGGCGCGGGAGTGGCTACGCCCCCCCCACTCACTGACACACGGCGGCGGTCCCCTACAACGCAGGCACCTGTATTAGGAATGAACGTACAAACATCAACATCCCTATCAGGTGAACTGTGAGCGTGGTGCGGTGTACTTACCGCAGAAGCGTCCACGCCCACCGGCGACCCAACTGCGCCGGGGCTCCCTGTACCATCATTTTGGTACTGGCGCCCACTACGCAGTTGACCGGCCGTCGCTCCCTCCATAATTACAAATTACGAAGAGAACCTACCTGCGGAGTCCATGGCCCAGGTCCAATACTCACCCCCTTACGCAGAAGGCAAGCTGGCTCACGGCACCAATGTAATGGCCCACGGCCCTCCGACTCACCCTTTCTCAGACGAAAGAACACCAAGATTCAATTCAGTGTACGCTTCACCTGATTTATTGAACCCTCTGCTCTCCGCGGCGTCAGTAGTTGTCTGACCCGCCCCCTGACTCGCCAGATCCCACATCGACTCTATAGGTGTGTGTGGGGGGGGTGGGTCAACCACACGCAGTAGAGGTCAGCCCAGTTGGGGTCTGACGGTGGTGACCCGTGCCGCCACCTAGCGCAGTGTAGTGGTACTGCGCTGGTGGCGTCGTAGTCTCCGCTGCTACCGCGTGATAGTAGAGCTCATGTTCAGACTACTACATATACATATGCAAGATATATGCATTCATTAGAAGAGATCTTTTACATATACGTCTTTCTCGCTAATTCAGAAAAATATGAATAAGTTAGACTGGGCGTAGTAAAATAAATATCTGGCTGTATTTGTGTCTGTGCTATTGAGTCTATGTACCTGTTTTCGTTTCATTTCACCGTCCCTGAGTTGGCAGGACCCCTTCTACGTTAGTACAAGATTGATCTTAATGCAGAGTTGTCCGTTGAAGATAGGTAGTACTGTAAATGAGAACAAAATTATATTATATATATATATATATATATATGTGTGATGTATAACGCATTATGCAAGTATAAAGATACTTAAGGGAATTAGTATCATATTGTTATACTCCATAAGACCCATCACTGTACAGGTGGCGCCATATGTGGCCCTCCTCACATCCACCGGATTTTTACAAGTGTCAGTCGCATTGGAGGATATATACACACAGGATATATATATATATATATATATATATATATATATATACACCGTGGATATACTCTCAGACATCGATGCCATTTCGATGATCAGTCCTATTTAAATAATAATAATAATAATAATAATCACAAAATATTTACAGGAATTAGAAATTGTTTATCTCAAGATATTATGTTTTTATGAGTGGCAAATAATCGACTGCTTTTGATTGGTTGATGTGTTAGTAAGTCCTGGCGAGTTGCCCGCGATAATCAACCACGTGTAAAACAAAGGGAGCAAGGTGTCATCAATAAACAATGCACCAGTGTGCGTGCGCGTGTGTGCGTGTGGGTGTGTGTGCGTGTGTGTGCGTGTGTGTGCGTGTGTGTGCGTGTGTGGGAGGGGGGGGGGGCGTCACAAGCCGAGGAAGGCGCGGCAAGTCTGTCGTGGTTCACACAACTTCACACCGATTCCTGCTCTTGTGACTGCTATCATAATGCCTGGTGTCACCTGTACCGATTTGACACAACAACAAGATTTAGTGAAAATAAGGCTGATCAGTGTGTTCAATACAGGCTAGGAATTGTGTGTAATACAGACTAAGCAATGTGTTTAATGCAGACTGGGCAATGTGTCGAATGGAGGCTGGGTATTGTGTTTAATGCAGGCTATGCAATCTGTTTAATGCAGGCTGGGAATTGTGTTTAATGTAGGCTGGGCATTGTGTTTAATGCAGGCTGGGAATTGTGCTTAATGCAGGCTGACCAGAGTGTTTAATATAGGCTGACCAGTGTGTTTAATGTAGGCTGAACAGTGTCTTCAATGCAGGCTAACCAATGTGTCCAATACAGGCTGCCAAGTGTGCTTAATACAGCATGCCCAGTGTGTTTAATGCAGGCTAACAATTATGTTTAATGCATGCTGACCAGTGTGTCAAATGCAGGCAGTTCATCTAACAAGCTCTCCTAGTTGAAGTGGGAATAAAACCAAATCCAAATTTATAACAGGAGACTTGACAAATGAAATCTTCCATCTTTCCCTCCATTCCTTACATTAATACATTGTTTTTGTTCCCCCCCCCCCTAGAAAAAAATCCCCACACACAATCAAAAAGAGAAGACAAAAATCTTATAAAGCAATAGAATCTGCGCTCCCCCCCCCCTCCCTCCCCCACCACCACCAAACCCGCACACAATCAAAAGGGGAAGACAACAATCTTATTAAGCAATATAATCTGTCCCACCCCTCGCAGCATTCCTCCCCATGGTCCCGGACCGGGGCGAGGCCCCTGGAGAAGGGAGAGGGGAGGGGGTGGGGGGCAAGGTGGAGAACAACAAGGTGTGGGAGAGGGGGGTAAGGTGGGGCGACAGGATAAAGGTGGGTGGTACCAGCAGGTACCGCTAGGTGGCGCCCCGGTGCACAGCCTCATTGTGGTTCCGCTCATTGATTAGCCTTCTCGGACCACCCTGCGTCCCTCAGTGCCCCCCCCCCCCCCCACACCTCCCACCGCCCCCAAACGCCCACCCCCAAACGCCCCCCCCCCCTCCCACCCACCAACCCTTTATGTCTCGTTTTCATTGGCCAGACCTGAGTGGGTTTGTTGAAACAGGTTTTCATTTTGATTAGGGAGGTTGTTTTTGGGATCACGCCTCATCGCGCGCATGCGTGTTGTGATTTGATCCGTCGCTGTTCTGAACGATAATTCCATGTTTTATTTAATAACAAATAACCAGGCACACTGCTGTGGTGGTGGTGCCTTTGAAGCAGCGAGAAGTGAAACATAATGTGCCCGTCCGCATCGCAAAGCTGTGTGACTAGCCAAGGCTCTTTTTCTTATCCCTCCCTCCTGCCCTCTCTTCATTTTAAATCAGAGTTATGTTAAATTTGCATAGTCCGATGGTTTTGAGTTTCCGTAATTTTTCTGAGATAAATATATTAGATCGATCACTAGTATCTACTTTACATTAGTTTAAAGTTACTTTTATTTTAAATGGTAAACTTTTGAGATATTTGAAGTGCAAACGAGGACAATTAGTTTTGGCAAGCTTGTCAAAACTCTGACACCATAGTCCATAGACCTCTAGAGTAACCAGTTCTATTAAATTGACTCAGTATTCCCTTCTATGCAGAATCAAATGTTCAATAAGTCCATTTAAGTTAGATATGTAAAAATCAAATCTAGATAATTGTTTTGGTTGTGAAAATTTCATATTTCATCGGACTATGCCGCTTTAAGATAATATAAAGCAGATTATAACGATCAGCCTAATAATATTGCTTTCTTAGAAAATTATAGAATTTCAAAACCATCGCACTATGCAACTTCAATTCCTAGTCCGGTACTACCTTGGCTGTTTACATGTCCAGGAAGTCAAAGCTTATGCTGCCTTGTTCTTGGTACTCGGCCAGACGGGGTGGCCGAATGAGTTGAGCGTCCGTCTCCTATTTTAGTAGATCGTGGGATTCAAACGCACCGGTTCAAAACCTGGGAAAGTTAAAGCAATGACTTTAAAATTTATACTTGTTGCTTCCTAGCCAGGCGCTTGGCATTATTAGGATATGGCAAGAACTTGTTGGCTCAGTGTCAGGATAATGTGACTGTGTTGGATATTGGGTCATGGTGCTGGTGCTGGCAGCCTGGACACCCAGTGGGGCAGCACTATAAAGTTGCCATGAGTGTGCCCTGTCACAAGTCCGTACCCGTCCTGATATGACCTTATATGTTGCCAGGACGTAGAACTCCAACAACCACCCAACTAATCTTGCTACTCTTTGGGAACCTAATCAGTTATACTTGATTAGACCACTAACTACTTTAAGCTAAGATTCCTTCTACGCGGTATGCGGTATGCGGCATGCGGCATGCGGTATGTGGTATGCGAATGGGAGGATTCCTTCTACGCGGTATGCGGCATGCGGCATGCGGCACACGACTGGCTATATTTAAAAAATAAAAACAAACAAGTATACTCCATACTGCACTGTATATGGCCTAATATAGCATTTATATCTATGTACCTCTTGGAACGTCACATGGGGGTTCCTACCTTTATAATTACCAAATTATAGATAAGTATTCATATTTCTGTGGCTGTGGTAGCATTTTTACGAACCCGTAACCCCACCACCACCACTACCATATGTTTCCCCTCTGCACCCTTGTGTGTGACCATTCCGTAATGCTCATTCGCCTCTCCTCGTCTAAAACTAATGGACAAGTGCGACTGAGGTTTCTATTCGCATACCGCGTGCTGCATGCCGCATGGCACATGCCGCACCAATCGCTACAGGGACCGATCGAGTTGCCGCATTCGCATTCACATTCGCATTCACATTCGCATTCGCATTCGCACTCGCATTCGCATACCGCATGTAAGGGATGTAGCCTATCGACTTTTCGATTTTTTGCCGCATTCGCATTCGCATACTGCATACCGCATACCGCGTGTAAGGAATCTTAGCTTTAGTCATGGATTTACTCTATAATTTGAGACCGCACACGGTGGTCGAATCGGTAGAGCGCAGGTTTCCCGTGCGGAAGGTCGGGAGTTCGAATACCAGCCGCATCAAACCAATGACTTATAGAATTGATACTTGTCACTACCTAGCCTGGTCCTCGGAATTGATAGGATAGAACAAAGACTGGTTAACGCAGAATCAGGATAATGTGACTGAGTGGGATATTGTGTCATGGTGCTGGTGGCCTGGTCTCCCAGTGGGGCAACACTATAAATTCACTATAAGTGCGCACTGTCACAAGTTGGTACCCATCCTGATATTACCTTTGGTTCAATTAATAAACTATATATCCCCCCGCACCCTCACCACCCCCCACCCCCACCCTTCCTCAACAAACTTCCCCCCGACATGACAGGGCTGGACGCGACAGATGTTGAACTGTCCAGATTCCATAGAGTTGTTTTGTTGCTGTTTTGTTTCGCAGACATTTGGTCTGTGTGTGTGTGTGTGTACACACGGACACGGAACGCCGACACGGAACACGGAACACGGCAAACGCACGCACTGATTGGGCGAGGTGCAGCGTGGGAACGGACACGCAATCACTTCCGCCCTGAGGGATGCGCGCGTCTCGGAGTGCGCATGCGCACCAAGAGAAAGAGGGGTGGTGGGGGTGGGCGCGGGGGTACGGGGCAGGAGGGAGGAGGGAGGAGGGAGGAGGGAGGAGGGAGGAGGGAGGAGGGAGGAGGGGAGGAGGGAGGAGGAGGGTGGAGGGAGGAGGGAGGAGGGAGGAGGAGGGAGGAGGGAGGAGGGAGGAGGAGGGAGGAGGAGGGAGGAGGGAGGAGGGAATAGGGGAGAAGGGAGGAGGAAGGAGGGAGGAGGGAGGAGAGAGGAGGAGGGAGGAGGGAGGAGGGCGGAGGGAGGGAGGGAGGAGGGAGGAGGGAGGGAGGAGGAGGAAGGGAGGAGGGAGGGGGAGGAGGGAGGAGGGAGGAGGGAGGAGGGCGGAGGGTAGAGGTTAGAGGTGGTCAGCATTTCCTACTATAGTACTAAGGCCAAATAAAAAGAAAAAATTTAATCATCATTTTGATTACCCAAATCAGGGTCAGGCAGGCGCTTACTATTATTGTTATTATTATTATTAATATTATTTCTTTTTCAGTATTAAGAAAAAATTTGGACCACCCTAGACTGATATAAGCAGTACATGTCATTCATATCCACATCACAATGTTTTCAGTCAAACAACGAACACTGTATTCTCATTTAGAAATGCATTATATCATACAGTTCTAGAAGTTTCAATTGTATGCTTACAAAAGTTGAATTGTTGCTAGCCTGACGTATTCTTAACAAGTAAAACAAAAATCTAAAAATATTAAAAAATCAGCGGCGGGCGAGTTTTCAGGCATGTGCAGGGACGATCACCAATTTTTTAATTTGCATTTGACCTAATCTATGGAATTAGCGAACGGAGAAATATGTGAAGAACTGTGAGGAGGGATGAGAATTGAGATGGAGTAGAAAGAAGGTACTGGAGGAATTTGTTTGTTTTGTTTGCTTGCTGTTGTTTTACGTACTAGCAACATATAAGGTCATGTCAGGATGGGTACCGACTTGTGACAGTGGGTACTCATGGCGACTTTATGGGTGAAGCCCTACCAGGAGACCAGGCCGCTGGCACCATGACCCGACAGTGTAAGGGTAATGTGACTGTGTGGGACATCACGTCCTGGTGCCGGCGGCCTGATTTCCCAGTGGGGCAGCACTATAAAGTCACCATGAGTGCAGACTGTCACAAGTCAGTGCACGTCCTGGTATGGCCTAGGGTCTTACTGGGACGTAAAACTACACCAACCACCCAGCCTCCCCCGGCCCTCTCAGAGGACTGTAGTTGGGCTCTTAGTCTGCCTTTTTCCTTCCTCCCCCCTGCCCCCTCCCCGCCCCCCCCTGGGCCCCCCCTGGGCCCATTCAGATTTGCAGCCTTCAGTGCACCAATGCGACTGAAAACTCCCCAAAAACAAAAGCAACCATGACCCGATTTCCCACTCAGTAAAATTATCCTGACACTGAGCTAACCGGTCCTTGTCCTGTTATATTAATGTTGAGCGTCAGGGCTAGGAAGCGACAAGTATCAATTTTGTAAGTCATTGGTTTGATTCGGCCAGGATGTGAACTCTCGACCTTCCTCGGGGGAAGCCTGTGCTCTCACCGATTCGGCCACCACGTCCAGTGTCAGCGTCTTATTTCCCACAAGTCTCAGTTCCCAAATATCGCTTCTGCGTATGCGCGGATTCGAGTGACGAATGCAAACTTTGGTTGGCTTTATGACTTTAAACCCAAGAATACTGGAGGAAACGTGTACAACAATATTCTCTACGAGTTTGAGAATATTGGTGAATATATTAAAGAAGTTATTGGCGAAAAAACCGATTCGGTCGCCGTGTTGTTTACTTCTGGTCGGTCGCTCGACCTGATTATCACTCTTTTTGTTTTTTAGCGGTTATTCTTATGAGTTTAAACCCAAGAATACAGGAGAATACGTATTGCTTGTGGAGAACAATATTCTCTGACTTTTAGAATATTGACGCATATATTAAAGAACGTATTGGAGTTAAACATATTTCTTGTGGAGAACCAGACTTGTGGGAGGTGAGACGCTGACACCGGGAAACAACGATGGATGCAAGATTGTTGTTGTTGTTTTACATCCTAGCAGCATCTAACGTCATATCAGGATGGGAGGATGCAAGAAGTACATGAATACTTCTGAACACATTTAATTGTGGTTGCATGTGCATTGGTGCAGCACTGTCACTGTGTCAGATCTCGTATGGTCCAAATCACGGTCCATCTCAGCTGCTGACCTCTTGACCTCATTATGCACCATCTAACCCACACCTCCTCACCCATCACACCCACACACGCACCACACCAACACCCTTACACACGCACCGAACCACTCACACGCCTGCCTACCTGTACACCACCACACACACACACATGCACCACACCACACCTCATACACACACCGGTACCATGCCCCACCCACACTCTAAAGTGGCTGTCACACCTCACCGGATTGGGGGAAATGGAAAGAAACCGAACAAAGTCTGTTGATAGTCCGGTTTGTGTCCATACAAGTTTTGAACATGCATAAAACTAGGAACGGATGCTGCTGGATTGACGTCTACAGTTCTTGTCCGGTTTGAGTATGTTTCGTCCGTTGGCTATCCATTCATGTCCGTTTCATGTCCGTTTCATGTCCGTTTCATATCCGTTTCATGTCCGTTTCATGTCCTTTCGTAGATCCGATATCACAACACTTTCACACATTTTAATACATGTTGATACTTATCACCACCGGACTAGACAATTCTGTCCGTTGCTCAATCCGGCGAGGTGTGACAGCCGCTTTACACACGTACCTCCCACACATCCATACACACACACCACACCCAAACCCACACACATGCACCACACCCACACCACACCACACCATATACACACATGCCTCCATGTATCACACCACACCCACATTCTTTGTTCTCACTCGCACCACACCCACACCCACACCCTTATCCATGCACCACATACACACACGCCTACCTTCACACGGCCCCACCCACACCCACGATCTTAAAAAAAAAAAATATATATATATATATATAATAATCATAATTATTAGGTTTGAGCTCTTCCCCTTTTATATACGCATAATAAATTATACATTCTATGAATTCAAATATATACCAATATATATAAATATAGGTGGAGCATAAAGAATTCATACACATATTATTATTATCCCTTATTATATTATGTGTATGTATAAATGTTTACCTTTATGCAAATATTATATAAGCGGTGAAAGTGAATCTATTGTGTGCTGATTCTGGAAGGTTCTATGGTGCAGCTAGAGCGGCTTGGAGCCCTGTTGCTTGTTGGGGCAGGTAATACCCCTGTCACACTACAACGTAATGAGCGAACGTGAGTCTAACGTGGTGATATTTCGTCATTACGTTGATGGACGTTGGATTACGTTATGATGACGTCATAATGACGTTAGAGTGACGTCGAGCTACGTCACATTACGTCGTGTTACGTCGAGTTACGTCGAGGTTTTGGACATGTTCAAAAGTTTTGACGTAGGATGAACGTAAGGGTTTACGTTCACCGTACGTTCTGTTCCCGTTCAGCGAACGTCAATGACGTTAAACGGACGTTATTCCAATGCTCCTCAGTACGTTCAACTACGTTCCACTACGTTGACCCCCATTAAACCGAGTGCAAATGCCCATGGGGTGTAATGGGAACGTCAGGAGAACGTCAGGAGAACGTCAGGAGAACGTCAGGAGAACGTGCATTCAACGTACGTTCAACGTCTCATGGCATAGCTAACGTCACGTAACGTTCTTCTGGCGATGGAATAACGTTCATAACGTTCCGGGAGCGTCATTACGTTGACCTCTCTCATTGAATGACGGTATCACTACGCTTTACCGACGTTACGCTCTCGTCCACTACGCTGCATCCACGTTCAACTTCTGCCCAAATTTGCATACTACGCCGAGAAGTTCAACGTTCTTCACGTTCTCCCTACGTCGACGTCGTTACGTCGTAGTGTGACAGGGCCATAAGCAAGGCAGCTGGTCAGCAAGTGCTTCCTGTCCTAACACCGGTTGGTCACTTCTGCCTGAATTTTTATTACTATTACTATCACTACTTAGCGCAGATAATATATATATTTATCGATATGGATTCGAACCCAAAACCCCCAAGCCTACGCGCCGGACTGTGCTCGTGGGCAGTAACTCACGAACCGGCCGCTGATTGGTTGTTGGGCTGCGGGGTGGGAGTCGCTTACCCCATCCCCTCCCCCACGCACACACCCCACCCCCGCCCCTCACCCCCAACAGTCGTAATATGTGTATATCGGCCATTTGCTCAGGAACTCTATATAACATTATATTTGGTCTAACTCAGATATGCATACTGTTAACGTGAAGTCGTATCTGTTTCACACTTGTATATATATATATATAACGGGATATATTAGAGTGTGATGTATATAACAAAATAAATACATTCTAAGTAATATATGTATATCGTGGAACCCGACGGGATGGCTGAATGAGTTAGAGCGTCCATCTCCCGTGTTGGTAGATCGTGGGATCGTGGGTTCGAACCCTGGTCGAGTCAAAACAATGAGTTAAAAATTGATACTCGTCACTTACTTCCTAGCCAAGCACTCGGCATTATTAGGATAGGGCAAAGGCTTGGTTGGCTCTGTGTCAGGATAATGTGACTGGGTGGGATATCAGGTCATGTTGCTGGTGGCCTGGTCTCCCAGTGGGGCAGCACTATAAAGTCATCATGAGTGTGCACTGTCACAAGTCGGTACCCGCTCCGATGTTGCTCTAAGGTTATGCTGATGACATTAGATGTTGCTAGGACCTAACACAACAACAAACAAGCGTATATATCCTTTATATTGATAAAGTTGTACCTGTTTCACTTGTATATATAGCGGGATATATCATGTGATGTATACAACATAATAAATACAGTCTAACATATATATACACACCCTGTCGATATAAAGTGACACCGATTTCACACTTGTATATATAACGGACTATTATAAGGTGATGCATACAACAAAGTAAATACAGTCTAAGATATATATATATATATATATATATACACACCCTGTGAATTTAAAGTCACACCTGTTTCACACTTGTATATATAATGGGCTATTATAAGGTGGTGCATACCACAAAATAAATACAGTCTAACATATATATATATATATATATATATATACACCCTGTCAATATAAAGTCACGCCTGTTTCACACTTGTATATATAATGGGCTATTATAAGGTGATGCATACAACAAATTAAATACAGTCTAGTAAATAGACATCTTGTCAATATAAAAATGCGGCCGGACAAGGTTGCTCAATCGGTAGAGCGCAGGCTTCCCGTGCGGAAGATAGGGAGTTCGAATCCCAGTTGAGTCAAACCAATGACTAACAAAATTGATACTTGTCATTACCTTGCCTGGTGCTCCGCATTACTAGGATAGGAAATGGACTGGTTAGCTCAGTATTACTAGGATAATGTGACGGAACAGAGGGGGATATCGGGTCATGCTGCCAGTGGTCTAATATTTCAATGAGACAGCACTATAAAGTTACCATGAGTGTGCACTATCACAAGTTGGTACGCGTCCTGATATAACCATAGATGTTTCTAGGACGTAAAACCCCAACAAACAAGCAACATGAAGTCGCACCTGTTTTGATGTTGATATTCTAACAACGCGTCAGTTCCACACTGGTGTTTATTTGAACGCCGTCCTGATATGACCTTAGATGTTGTCAAGGTGTAAAACTTCAACAACCAATCATTTGAACAACGTGTGCTATTATTAATTATTATTCTACATACTAACCAGACAACAAACACGAAACCATGCCACCATTCGATTAGAAATTAACACGGGTACTCGTCTCAACAATTCCCATTTTATCGCTTAGATGCAACTGTTGTATTTCACCCTCACCCTCCACACCCTCTACTCCCCCCCCCCCCAACACATACGCGCACTATAAAACCCCTACCACGACAGACATTCGCCCTGAGGGCCTGATTTGCATATTTAATTACAGGTGAGTGCATTGGCTCGTGAAACCATGCTTGTAGGGTCTCCCCTCTCCTCCCCCCTCCTCCCCCTCTCCCCCCTCCTCTCCTCCCTCCTCTCCCCCCCCCCTCTCCTCCTCCCTCTCCTCCTCCATCTCCCCCCCCAACCATTAGGTCCTTCCCTACCCCTCACCCCTACTCTCGTCTGACCAGATCGTATGACCGAATGAGTTGAGCGTCCATCTCCCGTTTTCGTTGATCATGGGATTGGAACCCCTGGTCGAGTGAAATCAATGACTTACAAATTGATACTTGTCGCTTCCGAGCCAGGCGCTCGTCATAATTACGATAGGGCAAGGATTGGTTGGCTCACTGTCAGGATAATGTGACTGAGTGGGATATCAGATCATGGTGCTGGCATCCTAGTCTCCTAGTGGGGCAGCACTATAAAGCCACACTGTCACAAGGTGGTACTTATCCTGGTATGACCATAGATGTTCCTAGGACGTAAAACCCCAACAAACAAGCAACATAAAGTCACACCTGTTTCACATTGATATTCCAAAAATGCTTCAGGTCCACCATGGTGTTCATTTGAACAATGCATGCTATTAATTATTCATTATTACTCTACATACTAACCAGACAACAATCACAAAACCACATCACCATTCGATTAGAAATTAACATTGGTAGAATCCTCTCCTCCCAACAATTCCCATTTTATCGCCCAGATGCAACTGTTATATTTCACCCCTCTCCAACCCCTACCCCCACCCCTCCCCACCCCCTACCCCACCACCTCCCCACCCCATCCCCACCCCATCCCCACCCCATCCCCACCTCATCCCCAGCCCTACCCGACCCCTACCACACCCCCTACCCCACCCCACCCCTACCGACCCCTTACCCCACCCCTTACCCACCCCCTCCGACCCCCTAACCCAAACCCTCCCCATCCCCTACCTCCACCCCTTCCCCCTCATTATCCCCACCCCCACCTCCCCTCCCCCACTCCCCCACACCCATCCCCCACCCCCTTACCCCCATCCCAACCCCCTCCCCCCACCCCTCCCCACCCCCTACCACCCCACTCCCCCTCCCCTCTCCCCATCCCCAACCCCACCCTCTACCCCACCCCTCCCGACCCCATCCCCACCCTTAGCCCACCCATCCCCATCCCTAGCCCCATCCCCTCCCCACCCCTAACCCCCACTCCCTCCCCACCCTCTACTACCGCTGTCCATCGACAGGTGTGATTTGCCGCTCGGTTTACAAAAAAAACACAAAAACTTGTTCATCTGAGAGAGAGAGGCGGCAAGATGGCCGCGGGCAGAATCAGGCGAGAGTTCGTCAACATTAAAACACCCAGATCATGTGAGAACTGCTTTGTTTTCTCTTCTTCTTTTTCTTCGCTATAAATTTGGAGAGAGGGGAAAAACAAATGTTCATCTACAAAAAATATGAATGAAGAAGGTTTGTCTGGATGATGTGGCATGTTGGTGCTGGTACAGTGATAGCCTTAGTGAGTCGTGTATGACAGATGGCTGGCGTTTGTTGTGTACAGTTTGTTTGTTGTTGTATTACATCCTAACAACATCTATGGTCATATCAGGAAGGGTACCGACTTGTGACAGTGCGCGCTCATGGCAACTTTATAGTGCTGTACCACTGGGAGACCAGGCCACCAGCACCATGACTTGATATTCCACTCAGTCACATTATCCTGACACTGAACCAACCAGTCCTTGCCCTATCCTAATAATGCCGAATGCCTGGCTAGGAAGTGACAAGTATAATAAGTCATTGGTTTCACTCGACCAAGGTTCAAACCCACGATCCCATGGTCTACTAACATGGGAGATGGACGCTCTAACTTATTCGGCCATCCCGTCTGGTTTGTTGTGACCAGAATACAACCCCATGATATATACATTTATATGTATATACGCATATACATGCATCCATCGTTAACAAAATTTGACATATATATGCATGTATATACATACATACACACCCATTTATTTATATAATATACCCATACAATTATATATATCCTTCGGTGTGACTGACACTGGTCTACATCCGGTGGAGGCGAGAAGGCCGAAGGTGGAGTCACCGGTACAGTGTCGGTATTCTAGAGTATAACAGTAATAATTATTATTCCCTTACGTATTTTTATACTCACATAATTCGTTATACATCACATATATATTATATATTATGTGTTATATTTTAGATAGAATGCTCGTCTACATTATTTGTGTATATATCTACGCCTTTGCAAGTTTTGTGAGCTGATTAAAGCTAAGCCAATTTACTGTCGTCTAATATGCGGCACTCATACCATGCCCTGCTCTACAAGTTAAGGTACATAGCCCATCACGTGGCTGATGACGTCACACAGACGCCGCTATTGGCAGCCGACTTTCGGTCAGTGGCAGACGACAGGGTTTTTATTTCGCGCGCTTTCCGTGCCAGTAGCCGACCGCTAATTGGCTCTTTGATCCGCGCCTCGTCACGTGGTCCGTCTCAGTGCCAGATCACGTGTTGCGCGCATGCGCAGGGCCACCGACTTCCGGTCACGTGGTATAGTGACGGTCCGCGCGGGCTTCCTGGGGAACCAGCGGCCCGACCCCCGGATGTCGCCATGGTGGATAACTTCCGGTCGGCCTCTCTATCGTCACAGGGCCACTTCCGGGCGGCCATCTTGGATAAAGGGACCGCCGGAAGCGGGGTGGTTAGTCAGGTCACGTGATACCCCGATTCGTTGTACTAATCACCCACCTGTCATTTCCAGCGGATGTCTAATAATAGTCAGGGTAGGACAGTAACTTTTTCTCCCACTTCCCCGATCGGGCAAGTGACTGCATTTTCTACTTGGCCAAGTGCCAAAACTACTCTCCCAAGCCCGAGAACCTCATCTGCCCGACCGAGTAAACTAGGTGCCCCAGGCAACCTGGCAGTCCTTATTTTCCTACCTTGATAGTGATATGCAATTTGACTGTGCTATTCAAGGGTAAATAGAGTTGCATCACATTCTGTACCGCGACTATGGTTCTAAAGCACTGCACATTTGTGTGATGTATAGCGAATTATACGAGCATAAACCATAGGGGAACAATGCATTATTATTATTCCACCTTACTGCACATTGGGGGAGTGCCCCCCCACCCCCACCCCCGCCTATGTACACGGGTCTCCCCCCCTTGCATCTCACACACAAGAGGAATTGTCCAACACTTTGTGTGGTGGGTCTACAAACGAATTAACAGGTAATACCTCAGTCACACTACAGCTTGCGACCACTTTGTGACCACTTTAGACAAAAGAACCCACTCTCACCAGTGACACCCAGACATCGGCCACCATTGTTTTGGTAGCAAGGACGTCATGGGTGAGTGTGGGTTCTTTGTTCTAAGGTGGTCACAAAGTGGTCGCAAGCTGTAGTGTGACTGGGGTATTAGCGAGACAGGCGCCTCCATGCGTAGTTCACGGCGCACACTCAGTCTACTCCCGACATTCTTCACCTAGGCCGTATTCGATTAACACGACCCGGGCGACTCGGGTCACCCGAGTTGTTAGAATTTCAAATCGAACACCGCAAGTGGAGTCGAAAAATACATGTGGCCGGTGCAAAACGACCCGGCCCCAATAAACCACCTCTTGGCTTGGGTTGGCTAGGACTAGGAGCGATGACGTCACATTCGTGCTTGTACCATCTTGTAGCAGTACAAGGTTTAAAAAAAAAATCAGATTAATGAAATGGAAATATAACTACACTATGCAATACAAAATACATTAAATCCTATTTTGCTGTAGTTATATCGGTTATTAAAAAATAGATTTTTTTTGGATTAAGCCACCATTTTCCCCCACCCCGAGCGTGGAGAAGTGTGTTCGTTTATTCAACCCGAGTGTGTAGGATTTGCTCATGCGCTAAAGAGTGGCTCGGGTGACCCGAGTTCATCAATCGAATACACTCCTATTGCCTCCCTACCCATCCACCCGCCCGCTAACATAGCGACCCGTGGACGCCCGCCCACCCGCCCACCGGTTCTGCCACGCCCTGTCCTCAGCCACGCCCCCTGGCGTGCTGCCGACGAACCCGATATGAATAGGATCCACCGTCTTGGACTCTTGGTCCCGGCGAACTCTCGCTTCTCTGGAGCCGCCCCGACAATAGCACCCCGTATGCACCATGCTGTATTATTGATGGTTGTTTGATTGTTGGAGTTTTACATCCTGGCAACATCTAAGGTCATATCCAGACGGGTATCGACTTGTGACTGCATCACTCATGGCAACTTTATTTATAATGCTGCCCCACTGGGAAATCAGGCCCCCAAGCACCATGACCCGATACCCGACTCAGTCACATTATCCTGACACTGAGCTAACCGATCCTTGCCCTATCCTAATAATGCTGAGCGCCAAGCTAGGAAGTGACAAGTATAAATTTGGTAAGTCATGGGGTTTGACTCGACCGGGATTCGAACTCCCAGTCTCCCGCACGCACGGGAGGCCTGCGCTCTAGCGATTCGGCCACGACGGCGTCCGGTGTGCATTATTGATGCTGCGATGTTTAGAGGACGTGGGGGCGGGGAACCCTGTAATGAGGTTAGGGGGTAGCACGTCTGCCAAACTGTCTCGAGATGCTGGATGTGGTCGGGGGGGGGGGGCGGGGTTGTGTGTGTGTGGGGGGGGGGCGGGGTGGGGGGGGGGGGAGTCGTGGGGGTGGGGGGGGGGGGGGCTGGGTGACGGGGTTTTCTAAAGTTTGGGGTCCAATACAACCAGCCATGCTAACTAACTCTTTCTCTCTCTCAATCTTTCCTCCATGGTGTTGACCCTGGAAGAACTTAGTAGCTTGTTGATTGTCTGTTGGGGGTTTTACATCCTGGCAATATAGAAGGTCATTTCATGATAACAATCAGCCATGCTCTTTCTCTCTCTCTCTCTCTCTCACTCTCTCCCCCGTCCTGATATGACCTTAGATGTTGCTAGGACGTAAAACAACAACAACAAACAAACAAACAAAATCTCTTTTCTCCATGGTGCTGGCTCCGGGGAGACTTAGTTGAGTTTGTTGTTAGTTGGGGTTTTATGTCCTGCCAACATCTAAGGTCACATCAGGATAATAATCCTCTCACATGTGCAGATTTAACTAAATACTGCCACAAGACATTTTATCGTATTACTAGGTACCAAGTTGTGACAGTGCGCACTTACGGTGGGGTTATAGTGCTGTCCCACTGTGGGACCAGCCCACCGGCACCATACCCCCCCCCCCCCCATCAGGTACATTATCCCGATCCTGAGAAAACCAGTCTTTATCCTATTCTAGTAATGTCAAGCGCCAGGCTAGGTAGCAACAACTATATATTTTGTAAGTCATTGGTTTGACTCGGCTGGGATTCGAATCCCCGACCTTCCGCACAGGAAGCCTACACTCTTACCTATTCGGGCACCGTGTCTGGTGTTTGTTTGTTGTTGTTTTACATCCTAGAAACACCTAAGGTCATATCAGGATGTGTACCGACTTGTGACAGTGCACACTCATAGTGACTTTATAGTGATGCCCCACTGGGAAATCAGGCCATCGACACCATGACCCAATATCCCACTCAGTCACATTATCCTGGATGCGCGAAAAGGAAGAGAGGAGGCGGGGGTGGAAATAAAGCGTGTTTATTTTCGCCTCAGCAGAGCATACAGGGCATACAGAGTAACAAGAGGACAAAAGGAGGTAAATAATGAATAATCTGATAAAGGTAAGGAAACTCATGAGGAGCGGGGTAATGAGAAAAAATCAGAGATCAAGTGTCAGAGGAGTGAGGGGGTGCCGAGGAGCCCTCCACCGCTGGAAGAGGAAGGTAGGAGGAGTGTAGGGTGGGTGGGTGGTGAAAACAGGGGAGCAGGGAGACGGCAGGAGGGCGAGTGCCTGAGGGAGGCCGGGGGGCGACCTTATAAGGGGAGGAGGGAGGGGCGACAGCAGGTGAGTGTGAAAGCTGCCGGCCCGGGGGAGGGCGAGAGGTGGCGAGCAGCGGCGTCGGGTGAGGCGTGAGTGCTGCGCGACGCGGAGGGCGGGGGGAGGTGGCGGCGCGCCGCGCCGTCTGCCGAGGTGAGAATGCAGCGCGACAGCGCGGGGCGGGGGAGGGTCTCTTCCTCTCCTCGCATCAAACGTAATGCTTCGCATTACGACCGATGCGCGAAAAGGAAGAGAGGAGGCGGGGGTGGAAATAAAGCGTGTTTATTTTCGCCTCAGACAGAGCATACAGGGCATACAGAGTAACAAGAGGACAAAAAGAGGTAAATAATGAATAATCTGATAAAGGTAAGGAAACTCATGAGGAGCGGGGTAATGAGAAAAATCAGAGATCAAGTGTCAGAGGAGTGAGGGGGTGCCGAGGAGCCCTCCACCAAAAGGCGGAGAGGGCTCACGGCGCGCCCGAGGGGGCGAGGCGGAGCAGGTGGGGTGGGGCCGGCCGAGAGGTGGGCCGCGCCGGGGGTCAGGCTCCCTCTGGGGGCGGCGAGTGTCCGGGGCCTGCGTCGACAGGGAGCGGGCGGCCAAAAAGGAGGAGGCCCGCTCCTTGGCGGGATCCGGTGAGGAGGTCCGACGAGGGTCGAGCAGGGGGGCGGCGAAGTCCTCAGGGCTGGATGGGGTGGTGGTCGGGGTCTGGGCGGGGGTGTTGTTGAAGGCGGTGTCGTGAGGGTCGGCGGCAGAGGGTTCCTCGTGAGGCTGGGCTGGGATGTGGTCCGAGGCGTGATGCCCGAGGTGATGATCCCCGGCTGGGACTATGCGGCGCTGCGGTCGGTGGTCGCTGGGAGGCTGTCGGTGGAAGTCGCGGGGCTGTCGGCAGTGGTGAGGGTGAGGCGCCGGGAAGGGCCCCCCGGGCCGGCCGGGGGGAGGCCGGCGGATCAAAAATCCGCCGAGGTGGGGGGGGGGTCTGGCGCTCACGGGCTTGCTTGGTGATGCAGTCGGCCTCGCAGTGCATAGTGAGTACGCGCCTCACGTTCGCGCAGTAGGCGCATGCGTGACGGCGCCTGTCCCCCGCCTCGCCGTGGGCCTCCCCGACGGAAGCCCGATCGCACGAGGCGGGGTCCCGGTTCCAGGCCGGGCAGGGAGCCCCGTGAGTGAGCCTGTCGTAGGCGACTCGGGCGTCGGCTTGGACTCGGGGGAGGTGTGGGGCTCGGTGTGGAGGGTCGAGTTGGCGGGCGGGGGTGCTGGCGGCTCGGTGGTCGGGCATGGCGATACACTCGACTCTCAGGAGGTTAATAGCTACTGGGTCATGCCACCCGTGGGGGAGTCGACCGTCCGCGATCCAGGTGAACACGGTCTCGGAGTACCGGCGGACGGTCTCCCAGGGGTAGGTGAGGTTGTCCCGGGACACTGTAAGGATGTGGTGGTGGAGTCCCTGGGCGGAGTGGGCGGGGAAGTCGGGGTGGTCGATGAGGGTGAGAAGGGCGAGGGCGTACTCGTCCTTCGTTGCCTCCCCCCTCTTGACCGGTGTTCTCTCCGGCCCCCTCTGCACCAGGTCGGAGGGAAATATATAGTCGGCCGGGATACCTTGGCGGCTCACGGAGCGTCGCGCCTCGGCGGAGGCCAAGATGTCCCGGACGGCGTCGGCCGCGGAGGCGGGGCTGTGCCGGGTGGGTTCCTCCTGGTAGGCCCGGGACGCGGTGGGCGCGGCTTGTGTAGCGAGGTGCCGGTACCTCTCGTATTCCGGGTGGACCGCCCCGGGCAGGGTCGCCTGAGGCGGCGGCGGGGGGCGGGCTGTGGCGGTGGTGCGCGCCCGAGGCGCTGCGGCGGCCGCGGAGGGGAGGGCGGCCCGGGCGGGCGCCGGGGCGGCTTCCAGGGCCTCCATGCGGGCGTGAATGTCGGCTGCATTCTGGCGCACCTCGGCGGATGTCTGGCGTTGCTCGAGGCGGATGGAGTGGAGTGCCTCGAGTATTGCCGAGATCTCGGCGCCCGAGGTGGGGCCCGAGGGCGCCGCGGGGGACGCCGTAGCGGAGGCCAGGGACTCGTCCCGCCGGGGCGTTGAAGATGGCCCCGGGGTGCGGGGGGGCGGCCCGGGAGCCCTTCCGTCCTCGTCCCTTCCCTCGAGGCATGGTGCAGCGTGAGGTGGAGCGGCAATCCGAGAGGTAAATCCGAGAGGTAAATCCAAAACTTGAAAACAGGGGAGCAGGGAGACGGCAGGAGGGCGAGTGCCTGAGGGAGGCCGGGGGGGCGACCTTATAAGGGGAGGAGGGAGGGGCGACAGCAGGTGAGTGTGAAAGCTGCCGGCCCGGGGGAGGGCGAGAGGTGGCGAGCAGCGGCGTCGGGTGAGGCGTGAGTGCTGCGCGACGCGGAGGGCGGGGGGAGGTGGCGGCGCGCCGCGCCGTCTGCCGAGGTGAGAATGCAGCGCGACAGCGCGGGGCGGGGGAGGGTCTCTTCCTCTCCTCGCATCAAACGTAATGCTTCGCATTACGACCAAACTGAGCCAACCAGTCCTTGCCCTATCCTATTAATGCCGAGCACCAGGCTAGGAAGCGACTAGTGTCAATGGACGCTCAACTCATTCGGTCATCCCGTTTGGTTAACATGCCCAGAAGTGCGGGTGAAACGCCTTCCCAGCCCTGTCCTTCACCATAAGCCCAATACATTAAATTTACCTTGAACCTTCGGGGGTTTCTGATGATGAAACTTAGTAGAGTTCTAACCTGCATTTCCCATTCTATTGAGTTACAGATAAATTGCACTGACAACTATTCTTCGAATGTAAAGCTGCATAGTACGATGAAAACATCAAATTTTCAAAACCCCAAAACAGTGATTTAAATTTGATTCTAATCAATTTGTGGCTCGGCTCAGGGTGGGGTTTGGGAATGGAGTGTGTGGAAATTGTTGAAGTTATCTTTAATAGCTATGTTAGCATACCCTACTATATGGAGCCGAGGCCTGGACAGTGACAGACAGCAGGTGAAAAAGCTGCATGCCTTCATGATGCAACATCTGTGTTCGATCATGAGGCTAACCTGGAAGGACAAAGTGACAAAATAAGGAATACTCGAACAGACAGGGCTGCCCTCTATGGAAGATCTTCTGATCAAAACGAATCTCCGGGTGGACTGGACACCTCATGAAGATATCAACAGACAGGCTACCAACGCAGATCCTCTACTCTCAACTGTCTTCTGGTTACAGAAAGAGAGGGCGCCCTCGTCTCCGTTTCAAGGATACCATCAAGAGAAACCTGAAGCTGAGAGACATTAAGACCGACTCATGGACATCACTCTCACAGCAGAGAGCTAAATGGAGAGCGACAGTCAAGTAATGAAAGCAGTCTTTGTCGCATTGCGACCGACAGCATGATGATGATGAGCATACCAACATTCCGAGGTTCTCTATGAGTACACGCAAGCTCTATTGAAAATGCCATATATACACACGCTAAAAAAATGTATATATAACAAGAAAAAAGAATTCTAGCTCAGTAAAAATAAAAGCACCCCAAAACAAAACTGCCTCCGTTTGTGTAGATTTGTTTGGTTATATGCACACTCACACGGAATGCGCCGAACACATGCTCCTTCCATATCATCAAAGATTGAACTGGTCCTTTGGGTTTTTTTTGTTTGTTTCTAAATGGGACAAACCCTGATCATATTATGCATGTTAAAGATTGATGGTGAGAAGTCGGCTTTCTAATTTAAACTATTACATCCCTCCCCCCCCCAAGATCCATTGAGCTGACGAAAGAACCAGGATCATTGACACAACAATTATGCCACACGGCAACTCAGGAAACACCCATGTGCACATGTGCACACACATGCATACGCATACGCATGTGCATGCGTACGTATGCACAAGGCGCATACGCATGCACGTAGTGTTACGTACGCACGCACGTACATACAAACTGGCATGCACATCCGCATACACACGCACAACCACACACACATAAGTATGCATGCACAGGCATACACACGGACTTCCACATGCACTTACGCATGTGCTCATGCACACGCGCATTCCGCGCATTTTTCAATCAGCTCAGTCTATTCAGTTTCCCATTGGTAGGTCGCGGGTTCAAATCAGGCCGAGTCAAACCAACGGCTTCCAACATCCCGGCCCGTATTCATGTGCTGGTGCCAGGGCCTTAACCGTGGCTACGGTAGCCCCACATGGCTAATGGTGGAAAATCCACATTCATGTGCCGGTGCCAGCGCTAGCCGCCGACCGTAGCCTAGGCTAAGCTAAACTCCTTTCAGAAGTGGGGTAACGGTGGTGTTAGGCCCAAATCTATTCAAAGCGATCATATATAACAGAATTACATATGCAATAAGTGAAATTTGATCAAATTAACCCTAAATTCGAACCGATATTAACGCGGCCACCTTCATAGTGTCGAATCGCTGAATGTAAACTAAACAAATCGCCGCCGCCGCTTCGACGTCAATATCCATACTGTCGCATATCAACAAAACGCACATCGCCGCCACCGCCACATCGACATCAGTATCCATACTGTCGAACATCAACAAAACATCGCCGCCACCGCCGCCGCCGCATCGGCGGCCAAATCTATTCAATGCTATCATATTTAACAGAATTAGATACGCAATAAGTGAAATTTCATGAAATTAACCCTAAATTCGAAGCAGTATTAACACCGCCACTGCATTGGCGGCAATATACATATTTTCGAATCGACGAATGTAAACAAAACAAATCACCACCGCCGCCGAATCGGCGGCTATATATTAGGCCCAAATCTATTCAATGCTATCATATTTAACAGAATTACATACGCAATAAGTGAAATTTGTATTAATTTAACCCTAAAATCGAACCGTTATTAACGCTCCTGCCACATTGGTGGCGTTATTCATATTGTCAAATCGAGGGAATTCCCAAATCTATAAATATACTCACGGTTAGCTATCCGTGGCGGCTTGGACATTGGTGAATATGACTTGGCCTATTTCTCCAACCCGCCGCTAGCCGCGGATAGCTACCCCAGAGCTAGCGTGTAGCACCGGCTACGCCTGGCACCACTACATGAATATGGGCCCTGATATTTGTCGCTACCTAGCCTGGCGCTGCGAAATAATAGGACAGGGCAAGGACTGGTTAGCTTGGTATCAGGATAATATGACTGAGTGGGATATCGGGTCATCCTGCTGGCAGCATGGTCTCCCAGTGGGGCAGCATTATTAAAGTTGTATAGTCCGATCGTTTTGGGCTTCTGTCATTTTTCTGAGATAAATATATTAAGTTGATTATTATCTACCTTACTTTAGTTTGAACTATGTTTTATTTTGAAAGGCTAAGTTTTGAAATATCCGAAGTGCAAACATGTAAAATTAAATTTGGCAAGTACAGCAAAACTCTGACCCCATAGACTTCTGCAGTAACGTATTCTATCAAATTGACTCAATATGCCCTTCTATGTGGTGACACATTTTTAATAAATGTACCAGTATCTAATTTAGATATGTAAAATAAATCCGAGATCATTGTCTTGGTTTTGAAAATGTTATGATTTATCGGACTATGCGGCTTTAACGTCACCATGAGTGTGCGCAAGTTGCTACCATTCTTGATGTGACCTTAAGATGTAAAACTCCAACAAAACAAGCATTTTCCCATTTTGGGACCGAGCATGGGTGGCTTTCTTGCTTCAGGTTGAGGGAGTGTGAGTGCGGGGAAGTCATGCACGCCCACCCGGTCTGTAAACTAATTAATCCTAAATCCCTCCGGTCCGCAGGCACAGACCAGTGTGCCATGTATGTCTGATGGGCCTGCTGCACCAACACTTCAACAAGCAGTCAGACTAATACCCCAGTCACACTACAGCTTGCGACCACTCTGCAACCACCTTAATCCAAAGAACCCACACTCACCCATAACATCCTTGCTACCAAAACAATGGTTCCCAATGTCTGGGCATCACTGATGAGTGTGGGTTCTTTGGTTAAAGGTGGTCGCAAAGTGGTCGCAAGCTGTAGTGTGACTGGGGTATGATGCAACTAACATATCACCAAGCACTCGGTCTTCTTAACATGCACACATCTACATGGTTGGTTGGTTGTTAGAGTTTTAAATCCTGGCAACATCTATGGTTATATCAGGATGGGTACCGACTTGTGACAGTGCACACTCATTGCAACTTTATAGTGCTGTCCCACTAGGAAGTCAGGCTGTTGGCACCATGACCCTATATCCCACTCAGTTACATTATCCTGACACTGAAGTAACCAGTCATTGCCCTATCCTATTAATGCCGAGCGCCAGGCTATGAAGCGACAAGTATCAATGTTATAAATCATTGATTTGAGTCGACCAGGAATTGAACTTCTGATCTCCCGCACACGAGGCCTATGCTCCACAGATTCGGCCACCATGCCCGGTAAAAACAGTCAGACTTATGCCTGGTACACACCTACCGTTTGTGCGCACCCACCTACCGTATACGATCTAAAACTGCCCGTTTCGCACACAAAAATCGCTAGGTGTGCGCTCCCTGCGCACACCTAGCAATTGCGATTCACGCATAAAACCTCAGTTTTAGGCCTAAAACCGGCCGATTACAATTGCGATTCGTGATTCGAAAAATGAATCGGCCCGTTTTCAGTTTTAAGCTGGTCGGGTCGAGTCGCGGGTTTTAGTGCGCAAATCGTATACGGTAGGTGTGTACTAGGCATAAGGAGCAACTAAACCCATGCAAATCAGCAAGCACTTGTTCTTATTAACACACACATATATATGTGTGATGTATAATCATTATGACAATATAAAGGCGCAGAAGAGAATTTATCATTATTAAACATTTATTACCACTGGATATTCTCCATGTATTTGCTCCGTTCCTTGCATCCTGAGACCGGTGGCGCCACCACTGGTTCAAAACCTAACTACCGGCTCTCCACACTTGTCATTCGCGTCCGAGATTTTGTTTCTTGGCACTATATATATATATATGTATATGGATCGTTCTCTGAAACTGAGCATCACATATTTGGTTTCCATG
This sequence comes from Branchipolynoe longqiensis, assembly GCA_030323885.1. Lineage (NCBI taxonomy): Eukaryota > Metazoa > Annelida > Polychaeta > Phyllodocida > Polynoidae > Branchipolynoe > Branchipolynoe longqiensis. The sequence goes on along the minus strand of CM059195.1, from coordinate 49,699,106 downwards.
TTTTTTTTGTTTTTTTTGGTCCATTAGTTGTTTAATTACCATTGCTAAGAAAAGCTTGTTTGCCACTATACAGACAAAGAAACTTATTTATTTTGGCCACATCATTCGTCAGAGTTCAATATACCGTACATTGTTGGAAGGGAAGGTGAATGGCAGCAGAGGGAGAGGGAGACCAAGAACATCATGGTTTACAAATATTTCACAGTGGACAGGCTTGAATTATTCACAGTCTATCAGAACAGCACAACATCGGGACAAGTGGAGAACCATTGCATCCAACCCTCGACTAGAGGACGGAACTATTGATTGATGAGTTGTTTAAGCAGGGGAAATTTCAATCGTGGACAATTGGTCTTCCTCATTCCACTGCTCCTTGCCCTATCCTAATAATGCCGAGCGCCTGGCTAGGAAGCGACAAGTATCAATTTTTAAGTCATTGGTTTGACTCGACCAGGGTTCAAACCCACGACCCCATGATCTACCAAACACGGGAGACGGACGCTCTAACTCATTCGGCCATCCCATCTGGGATGGCCGAATGAGTTACGAAGGTGATAGTTCATTCTTTCTTTTTTTGGGTGGCAAGACAAATAGTGATTATTGCATCCATGTGCTAAGCATGTTGGAAACAGTACTTGCATTTAATATATCGCACAAAATATATAAAAAATATGCTGGTATTATTATTTTTTTAGTGGAGTCTTTATGCTGTCAATAACATATAAGCTCGGATGATCGGGCTTGTTTTCAATGCTGGGCAGTTATCGATTTGATTTTCTTATAGATATTATTTGTGATTAGTAAGTTTTTGTTAGTTATTTTGGTTTTTCTTGATAATTGTTTTCCTTCTACTCTATCCATAGACTTGCCTACTCTATTTACATATTATATGATTTTGAAAAAAAACTTTAATAAAACCCTTTTTTGCTTAACTGTAATCAATGAAATGTTATTTGAATTTGTTGTGTATGTTAAAATGGTGTTGTGGACGTGTGTTTGATTTCCATGTTGCATGACTGATTTTAATGTATATATGTTCCATGCGTAAAAAAAAAAAAAATTCTTGAAGATTTATACTGCCTATCTTAAGCTGTATTCACACGGGCGAGTTAAAACGCCTCACGCGAAACGCCTCGCGTACTGCGACTCACATTTGCCGTGTGAACGCGACGGTGAGGCGTTTTAGGGCTGAATCGATTCATATAAATCGTTTAATGTAAAACGCTTCGCTAGGTGGTATACAGGAAGCGATCTATGTTGAAACGTTTTATCTTGCCCATGTGAACGCATATGAAGCGATTTAGGACGTCACACGCATGCGCAGTCGACACTTCAGTTTGTTGACTTTCCGGTCGATCAAAAGCGCATATTATATAATTTAATTAATGAAACTGCTATCTATGCACAGATATTTTTTTCATCATTTATTTTTAGGGTTTCACTGCCCAGCAGAAGTTTTGACCGTTCCAAACCAATACGATTAATTAAATACATATCTAGGTCGAACCCACACTCTCTGGTGCCTTCGTCGTCGAACCCAAAATGGCGCTGGTCAGCCTGGACTTGCTCATGCGCAGATATCCACTTCCGCCTCACGCAGTGTCCGTGTGAACGCGCATCTAAATCGCTTCATATGAATCGCCTCCTGGAGATCGCTTTAGATTTTGCCCGTGTGAATACAGCTATGGATAAGTCTGAATAGACTTGTTTTCACCATTAGATAGTTTGTCGATAGAAAGCCCGAGTCTACACTTTTACCGACCCAAGGGATTTTTAACCTCCCACACCACATAGACATTGTATGAGAGCAACTGGCCTTTGATGATCCTCTAAGTTATAAAACAGCGGTGGAAATCCAAATTGGCAGAGGTGGAGGGGCATGGGGAATCGAACCACCAACCTTCAGATTAGGAGTCCGACCTGGAAAAATGTCAGACACCCTAACCACTCCGCCACAGAGAACACCACAAATCTCAATGACTATAAGGTACATAAAGTAAAAAATTAAAAGTGAAATAGCCTTTTTCAACTCCTATGTGTTACAGAAAGGCGCAACCACAAATGTTCAAATTGGTGAGAGTAGACGAGGAATCTTTAGTAAGCCTTGCGCCTTTTGGGTGAGTCCTGAGGGATCGAACCACCATAAGATTAATCCTCTTAACAGACAAACACCTGAACATCTTTTACTAGCAGTAGCCTATTTTTTAGGGGGAAAAATGTATACCAAAAAAAAACCCCCAAAAAACGCACCAAAATACACACACACACACAAATCAATGTCGATACTCTCAGCATGACTAACTCTCCCTGTAATTATTCTGTGCAGATCACAGTACATGTTGGTTGGTTGTTGGAGTTTTACATCCTCGCAACATCTATGGTCATATCAGGACGGGCACCGACATGTGACGGTTAACTCATGGTGACGGTATAGTGCTGCCCCACTGGAAGACGAGACGACCAGCACCAAAACCCCATATCCCACTCAGCCACACTGGGCCACCCAGTCCTTATCATATCCTATTAATGCCGAGCGCCTGGCTAGAAAGCGATAAGTATCAATTTTGTAAGTCATTGGTTTGAGTCGACCAGGAATTGAACTCCCAAACTTCCGGATGGAAAGCATGCGCTCTACCGATCCGGCCACCACGTCTGGTCACAAGCTGGTTGGTTATAAGGGTTGATTGGAGTCAAGGCAGACACATTGTCCTTTATCTAGGGCATGTGTGTACAGACAGACACTTGACGCAATGCCTCTCCTGATTTCTGGACCACTAATGCAACATTCTAATAACCCCCCCCCCCCCCGTCCCTCTCCTCCTCCATCCCCACTATAAAGTTGCCATTAGTGCACAGTGTCACAAGTCGGTAGCCATCCTGATATGACCTTAGATGTTGCCAGGACATAAAACAACAGCATCCAACCAACCAAAATCACAGTGGGGCACCACTAAAAAGTCGCCATGAGTGCGAGCTGTTAGAAGTCGGTGTCCGTACTGAAATGACCTTAGATGTTGCTAGGATATAAAACAACAACCAACCAACCAAAATCCCAGTGGGGCATCATGTAAAACTCCAACAACCAACCAACCAACCAACCTTCGTCCTGATATGACCTTAGAAGTTGTTAGGACGTAAAACTTCAACAACCAACCACCCAACTTTCTGCATCCCCCCACACCTTCCTCCCCCCCCCCCCCCAACCACACACTGACTCCCGTTGCCACACACACACCCTTCCTCTCCCCCCCCCTGACCCCCACCCCCCACCACACACTGACTCCCTTTGCCACACACACACACCCTTCCTCCTCCCCCCCACCACTACCACCACACACTGGTTCCCTTTGCCACACACACACCCTTCCTCTCCCCCCCCCCACCACACACTGACTCCCTTTGCCACACACACACCCTTCCTCTCACTCCCCACCACACACTGACTCCCTTTGCCACACACACACCCTTCCTCTCCCCCCCCCACCCCCCCTGCACCACCACACACTGACTCCCTTTGCCACACACACACCCTTCCTCCTCCCCCCCCCCACCACTACCACCACACACTGACTCCCTTTGCCACACACACACCCTTCCTCTCCCCCCCCCCCCCACCACACACTGACTCCCTTTGCCACACACACACCCTTCCTCCTCCCCCCCCCACCACCACCACCACACACTGACTCCCTTTGCCACACACACACCCTTCCTCCCCCCCCCCCCCCCCACCACCACACACTGACTCCCTTTGCCACACACACACCCCTCCCCCGACCCCACCCCCACCACCACACACTGACTCCCTTTGCCACACACACACCCTTCCCCCCCCCCCACCACCACCACCACACACTGACTCCCTTTGCCACACACACACCCTCCTCCCCCCCCCCCCCCCCCACCACCACACACTGACTCCCTTTGCCACACACACACCCCTCCCCGACCCCACCCCCACCACCACACACTTACTCCCTTTGCCACACACACACCCTTCCTCTCCCCCCTCGCCCCCACACACACACACCACACACACACACACTGACTCCCTTTGCCACACACACACACTCCCCCCCCCCCCCCCCCCCCCACTGAGACTACTGCGTCCGTCGAACATGAATTAATCACCCACGTCCTAATCAGGCACAAGCTCCCCGCCCCGGTCCAACAAAACCCTCTCTATTAAGACGCCGCCGCCCCCACCCCACCCCCACCCACCCACCCACCCTCTACCCCCGCCCACCCACCCACCCACCCACCCTCTACCCCCGCCTCTGCCGCCGATGCGCCCCCTATCGGGTCTGGGCCGAACCGCCCCCGTCCCCTCCCCTCCACGCCCACCCGTCGGTGAGACGCCATGTTAACAACGTTGGCCTTTTGTCTCGAGGAGAACGAGATTGGCGTGACATGGGGAGCGGATCGGGCGGGGTTTGTTGGGCGGGCCGAGGGGCGGAGGTTGGGGATGGGGGGGAGGGGGCGGAGTTAAAGGGCCCCCATTGTGTAACAATTAATCGATCACTTCGGCAGAAATGTTGATATGCTAATAGAGTTGCCATGAGTGTGCACTGTCACAAGTCAGTGCTCAACCGGATATGACCTTAGATGTTTCTAGGATGTTGGTTGGTTGGTTGTTTAAGTTTTACATCCTGGCAACATCTAAGGTCATATCACGACAGGCACCAACTTGCGACAGTGCGCACTCATGGCAACTTAATAGTGCTGCCCCACTGGGAGACCAGGCCACCAGCACCATGAACTGATATCCCAATTAGTCACATTATCCTGACACTGAGCCACCCAGTCCTTGCCTTACCCTTATAAAGTAATAATGTCAAGCACCTGGCTAGGAAGCGACAAGTATCAATTATTAAGTCATTGGTTTGATTCGACTAGGGTTCGAACCAGTGGGCTCGAATCCCACAATCTACCAAAACGGGAGACGGACGCTCAACTCATTTGGCCATTTCTATGATGGAAAAGCGCAACAAACAACGAAGGTTTTCTAGAATATTATGCCTTCATCTAATTATGCCGCTTTCATGGTTGGTTTGACCAAAGACCCTATAATACTAAGACGGCTCACTCCCTATCTCTCCCATGGTAATGTAAATTTTGCAGTGCCACCTTGTGGTGGGTTTGATCAGCCCAGCTGCTGGTTGGTGTTTCACATGTAAACACATACAAATACACATCATCATTAGCATCATCATCATCATCATCGCCATCATCACACATCTTTCACATTCATATATACATTTATACATATAATATAGCACCTGTTTAACCAAGAGAACAGCCAGGGCACCAAGTGGTTGGCTTGATCATTTTGATTACACAGTACAGGCTGAGTGAGCCGTCTTAGTCTTATAGGGTCTTTGATTTGACAGACGGCTAGGACGGTGTAGGACGTTCAAAACACTACCCCATTGAAAACACTACTGTTAAGTTCAAAACACTACCACTTACCAGTATGTACGTCCAAAACACTGCCCAAGTTCAAAACACTATCATAACACGGGGCTGTCATGCCGCAAAATGTAACCTACTGGTACATATTGGTATACACTGACCATGCTGTGGCTTTTGAAGCATGTACTAATTGGTTTGGTTATTCGGAGTTTTACGTCCTGGCAACATCTAAGGTCATATCAGGACATACATACTAGTAGTATACGCTGATAGTGATAGCACTGTGGCGTCTGCACCACGTATAAAAATACGCTGATGGTGCTGCACATATTTTTGTTGTTGTTTGTTGTTGTTTTACGTCCTAGCAACATCTAAAGTCATATCAGGATGGGTACTGACTTGTGACAGTGCGCACTCATGGCAACTTTATAGTGCTGTCCCACTCGGAAACCAGGCTGCCAGCACCATGACCTGGTATCCCACTCAGTCACATTATCCTGACACTGAGCACACCAGTCCTTGCCCTGTCCTAATAATGCCGAGCGCCTGGCTAGGAAGTGACAAGTATCAATTTTTAAGTCATTGGTTTGACTCGACCAGGGTTCGAACCCACGACCCCACGATCTACCAGCACAGGAGACGGACGCTCTAACTCATTCGGTCTGGTTGCTGCACATATTAGTAGTATACGCATCACTGTCCCACCATACTGCATTCTTCCCCACCTCACTGCATATAGCCCCACCCTACTGCATACTGCCCCACCCTACTGCATGCTGCCCCACCCTACTGCACACTGGCCCACACTACTGCATACTGCCCCACCCTACTGCATACTGGCCCACCCTACTACATACTGCCCCACCCTACTACATACTGCCCCACACTACTGCATACTGCCCCACCCTACTACATACTGCCCCACCCTACTGCATACTGCCCCACACTACTGCATACTGCCCCACCCTACTGCATACTGCCCCACCCTACTGCATACTGCCCCACACTACTGCATACTGCCCCACCCTACTGCATACTGCCCCACCCTACTGCATACTGCCCCACCCTACTGCATACTGCCCCACCCTACTGCATACTGGCCCACACTACTGCATACTGCCCCACCCTACTACATACTGCCCCACCCTACTGCATACTGGCCCACCCTACTACATACTGCCCCACACTACTACATACTGCCTCACCCTACTGCATACTCCCCCACCCTACTGCATACTGCCCCACCCTACTGCATACTGCCCCACACTACTGCATACTGCCCCACCCTACTACATACTGCCCCACACTACTGCATACTGCCCCACACTACTACATACTGCCCCACACTACTGCATACTGCCCCACCCTACTACATAGTGCCCCACACTACTGCATACTGTCCCACCATACTACATACTGCCCCACCCTACTGCATACTGCCCCACCCTACTGCATACTGCCCCACCCTACTGCATACTGCCCCACCCTACTGCATACTGCCCCACCCTACTACATACTGCCCCACCCTACTGCATACTCCCCCACCCTACTGCATACTGCCCCACACTACTACATACTGCCCCACCCTACTACATACTGCCCCACACTACTGCATACTGCCCCACCCTACTGCATACTGCCCCACCCAACTGCATACTGCCCCACCCTACTGCATACTGCCCCACCCTACTACATACTGCCCCACCCAACTGCATACTGCCCCACACTACTGCATACTGCCCCACCCTACTGCATACTGCCCCACACTACTGCATACTGCCACACCCTACTGCATACTCCCCCACCCTACTGCATACTGCCACACCCTACTACATACTGCCCCACACTACTGCATACTGCCCCATCCTACTACGTACTCCCCCACCCTACTGCATACTGCCCCACCTTACTGCATACTGCCACACCCTACTGCATACTCCCCACCCTACTGCATACTGCCACACCCTACTGCATACTGCCCCACACTACTGCATACTGCCCCACCATACTGCATACTCCCCCACCCTACTGCATACTGCCCCACCTTACTGCATACTGCCACACCCTACTGCATACTCCCCCACCCTACTACATACTGCCCCACCTTACTACATACTGCCCCACACTACTACATACTGCACCACCCTACTACATACTGCCCCACCCTACTACATGCTGCCCCACACTACTACATACTGCCCCACACTACTGCATACTGCCCCACCCTACTACATACTGCCCCACCCTACTGCATACTGCCCCACACTACTACATACTGCCCCACCCTACTGCATACTCCCCCACCCTACTGCATACTGCCCCACCCTACTACATACTGCCTCACCCTACTGCATACTCCCCCACCCTAATACATACTGCCCCACCCTACAGCATACTCCGCCACCCTACTGCATACTGCCCCACACTACTGCATACTGCCCCACACTACTGCATACTGCCACACCCTACTGCATACTCCCCCACCCTACTACATACTGCCACACCCTACTGCATACTCCCCCACCCTACTGCATACTTCCTCACCCTACTGCATACTTCCGCACCCTACTGCATACTTCTGGACCCTACTGCATACTTCTGCACCCTACTGCATACTCCCCCACCCTACTGCACAGTGCTCCACCTTACTACATACTGCCCCACCCTACTGCATACTCCCCCACCCTACTGCATACTGCCACACCCTACTGCATACTCCCCCACCCTACTACATACTGCCCCACCCTACTGCATACTCCCCCACCCTACTGCATACTGCCCCACCCTACTGCATACTGCCCCACCCTACGGCATACAGCCACACCCTACTGCATACTCCCCCACCCTACTGCATACTGCCCCACCCTACTACATACTGCCTCCCCCTACTGCATACTCCCCCACCCTACTGCATACTTCCCCACACTACTGCATACTGCCCCACCCTACTGCATACTGCCCCACCCTACTGCATACTGCCCCACCCTACTGCATACTGCCCCACCCTACTGCATACTCCCCCACCCTACTGCATACTGCCCCACCCTACTGCACACTGCCCCACCCTACTGCATACTGCCCCACCCTACTGCATACTCCCCCACCCTACTGCATACTGCCCCACCTTACTGCATTATTCCCCACCTTACTGCATACTGCCCCACACTACTGCACACTCCCCCACCCTACTGCATACTGCCACACCCTACTGCATACTCCCCCACGCTACTGCATACTGCCACACCCTACTGCATACTCCCCCACCCTACTGCATACTGCCCCACCCTACTACATACTGCCTCACCCTACTGCATACTCCCTCACCCTACTGCATAGTGCCCCACCTTACTACATACTGCCCCACCCTACTACATACTGCCCCACCCTACTGCATACTGCCCCACCCTACAACATACTGCCCCACACTACTACATACTGCCCCACACTACTGCATACTGCCCCACCCTACTACATACTGCCCCACACTACTGCATACTGCCCCACACTACTGCATACTGCCCCACCCTACTACATACTGCCCCACACTACTGCATACTGCCCCACCCTACTACATACTGCCCCACACTACTGCATACTGCCCCACCCTACTACATACTGCCCCACCCTACTACATACTGCCCCACACTACTACATACTGCCCCACACTACTACATACTGCCCCACACTACTACATACTGCCCCACGCTACTACATACTGCCCCACCCTACTGCATACTGCCCCACCCTACTACATACTGCCCCACCCAACTGCATACTGCCCCACCCTACTACATACTGCCCCACACTACTACATACTGCCCCACACTACTATATACTGCCCCACACTACTGCATACTGCCCCACCCTACTACATACTGCCCCACACTACTGCATACTGCCCCACACTACTACATACTGCCCCACCCTACTACATACTGCCCCACCCTACTACATACTGCCCCACACTACTACATACTGCCCCACACTACTGCATACTGCCCCACCCTACTACATACTGCCCCACCCTACTACATACTGCCCCACACTACTACATACTGCTCCACCCTACTACATACTGCCCCACCCTACTACATACTGCCCCACACTACTACATACTGCCCCACACTACTGCATACTGCCCTACACTACTACATACTGCCCCACCCTACTACATACTGCCCCACCCTACTACATACTGCCCCACACTACTACATACTGCCCCACACTACTACATACTGCCCCACCCTACTACATACTGCCCCACACTACTACATACTGCCCCACACTACTGCATACTGCCCCACACTACTGCATACTGCCCCACACTACTACATACTGCCCCACCCTACTACATACTGCCCCACCCTACTACATACTGCCCCACACTACTACATACTGCCCCACACTACTACATACTGCCCCACACTACTACATACTGCCCCACCCTACTGCATACTGCCCCACCCTACTACATACTGCCCCACACTACTACATACTGCCCCACCCTACTACATACTGCCCCACCCTACTACATACTGCCCCACACTACTACATACTGCCCCACACTACTGCATACTGCCCCACCCTACTACATACTGCCCCACCCTACTACATACTGCCCCACCCTACTACATACTGCCCCACACTACTACATACTGCCCCACTCTACTACATACTGCCCCACCCTACTACATACTGCCCCACACTACTACATACTGCCCGACACTACTGCATACTGTCCCACCATACTACATACTGCCCCACCCTACTACATACTGCCACACCCTACTGCATACTCCCCCACCCTACTGCATACTGCCACACCCTACTGCATACTGTCCCACACTACTACATACTGCCCCACCCTACTGCATACTGCCCCACCCTACTACATACTGCCCCACCCTACTACATACTGCCCCACCCTACTACATACTGCCCCACCCTACTGCATACTGCCCCACCCTACTACATACTGCCACACCCTACTGCATACTCCCCCACCCTACTGCATACTGCCCCACCCTACTACATACTGCCTCACCCTACTGCATACTGCCCCACCCTACTGCATACTGCCCCACCCTACTACATACTGCCTCACCCTACTGCATACTGCCCCACCTTACTGCATACTGCCCCACCCTACTGCATACTGCCTCACCCTACTGCATACTGCCCCACCCTACTGCATACTGCCCCACCCTACTACATACTGCCCCACCATACTACATACTGCCCCACCCTACTGCATACTGCCCCACCTTACTGCATACTGCCCCACACTACTGCATACTGCCCCACCCTACTACAAATGATAATGACTATGCAGCAATTGTATTAAAACAATTAGAGTACTGTTTTGAACTTAAGGGTAGTGTTTTGAACTTAAGGATAGTGTTTTCAGCGTGACCACAGTAGTGTTTTGAACCTACCTTCAACTAGGTTGAAAACACTACTGTAGTGTTTTGAACCTAGGTTGAAAACACTAACGTAGTGTTTTTGTGGGGTAGTGTTTTGAACTTACTACACCGGCCCTGGGGATGCTGGTACAAGTATGGAGCAGTCAAGCGGAATGTAGGCGCGGTTCTCTAGCAGTTCACCGATCGATTCCTCCAGTGCGTGGTCATGTGATCGGCTACATATTTATATAAAACAAAATTAAATTTAAAAAAAGAACAAACCTAAACAAAACCAACATAGATATGACAACGACTGGTTGGCTCAGTGTCAGGATAACGTGACTAAGTGGGATATCAGGTCATGGTGCTGGTAGCCTGGTCTCCCAGTGGGGCATCACTATAAAGTCGCCATGAGTGCACACTGTCACACGTCAGTACCCGTCCTGATATGACCTTATATGTGGTCAGGACGTAAAACTCCAACATCTCTAGATGTTGTGTAGACCTGTACCCAGAATGTTATCACTAGATGTTGTGTGGATCTGTTCCCAGAATGTTATCATTAGATGTCATATGAATCTGTTCCCAGAATGTTATCACTAGATGTCATGTGGATCCGTTCCCAGAATGTTATCACTACATGTCATATGAATATGTTCCCAGAATGTTATCACTAGATGTCGTGTGGATCTATTCCCAGAATGTTATCACTAGATGTCGTATGGATCCGTTCCCAGAATGTTATCACTAGATGTCATATGAATCTGTTCCCAGAATGTTATCACTAGATGTCATGTGAATCTGTTCCCAGAATGTTATAACTAGATGTCATGTGAATCTGTTCCCAGAATGTTATAACTAGAGGTCATGTGAATCTGTTCCCGGAATGTTTTCACTGGATGTCATGTGAATCTGTTCCTAGAATGTTATCACTAGATCTCGTGTAAATCTGCTTCCAGAATGTTGTCACCAGATGGTGTGTGAATCTGTTCCCAACATGTTATCACTAGATGTCATATGAATCTATTCCCAGAATGTTATCACTAGACGTCATGTGAATCTGTTCCTAGAATGTTATCACTAGATGTCATGTGGATCTGTTTCCAAAATGTTATCACTAGATGTCGTGTGAAATGCCAAATTAATTTGAGCAAGCATGCCAAAACTCTGACACCATAGGCTTCCGCAGTAACAGGTTCTATTAGATTGCCCCAGCTGTCTCTTCTGTGTGGTGACAAATGTTTAATAAGTGCACCAGTTAGATATGTAGAATAAAATGTAAATAATTCTTTTGGTTTTGAAGATTTGATGTTTTCATCAGACTATGCAGCTTTAAAAGAAGCATTTGTTATTTTGTTAATTAAAAGGAGAGTGTTTTATTTAACGATGCCTCCAGAGCACCTTGAATTTTATCATCAGCTCATCATCATCATGCTGTCGGTCGCGATGCGACAAAGACTGCTTTCATTACTTGACTGCTGCTCTCCATTTAGCTCTCTGCTGTGAGAGTTGTGTCCATGAGTCGGTCTTAATGTCTCTCAGCTTCAGGTTTCTCTTGATGGTATCCTTGAACTGGAGACGAGGGCACCCTCTCTTTCTGTAACCAGAAGACAGTTGAGAATAGAGGATCTCCTTTGGTAGCCTGTCTGATGACATCCTCATGAGGTGTCCAGTCCACCGGAGATTCTTTTTGATCAGAAGATCTTCCATAGAGGGCAGCCCCGTTCGTTCGAGTATTTCCTTATTTGTCATTTTGTCCTTCCAGGTTAGCCTCATGATTGAACGCAGATGTCGCATCATGAAGGCATGCAGCTTTTTCACCTGTCGTCTGTACACTGTCCAGGCCTCGGCACCGTATAGTAGGGTGGATAGCACGATTGCTCAGTAGATCTTACCTTTGACCCGAATGGACATATGGTGGTTGTTCCAGAGTCTCTGGCGTAGTCGGCCGAAAGATGCGCTAGCCTTGGCCATCCTCCTCTGTGTACATTTCAGGAAAGCTGCTTGCAAATGTGTTGAAGTGCTGCTGGCTTATGCAAGTTACCAGCGGCACTCTCTCGGGGAGCAAATAGAGGTTTCACACTGGCAAGAACATGTCAAGACATACGCAAAACTATTTGTTCCTACAGTGGCTGGTCGGGAGATGTTGGGAGTTCCATACATCAACCGCCCTTAATGCTGCCACAGTGACATGGTTTTCTGTTTAGGGTTTGCTCCCTTAGCCTTCGGTTCTGTCAAGAACCTGTACCACAAGGCAGTGGTTTACAACTCTGCAAGGCAGGGGCGTCAAACTCCCTGAGGTATTGCTATACCTGCGATACCTGCATACCAACAATATCATCAGCTATTGGACGTCAAACATATGGTCAGTCTAACATATTTGTTTGGAGGAAACCTGTTGCCACCACATAGGCTACTCTTTCTGATAAGCAGCGAGGGGTCTTTTATATGCACTTTCCCACAGACAGGACAGCACACACCACAGCCTCTGATGAACCAGTTGTGGACCACTGGTTGGAACAAAAATAGCCCAAACTAGAAATGGGTCCACTGAGCAGGATCGATCGGATGACCTACACCATTACAGGTGAACACGCTACCACCTGAGTTATGTCCCGCTCCCGCCATATTTTGTTGAATATCAAAACAGTCTGAATGGTAGGGATAAGTACTGGAAATTCCTGAGGGTTGCAAGATTAAATAAATGGGGACAAAACACCTACTTAATTATGGGTACACAATAGTGCCATCTCCAGACAGAGGCTGCTACTATAGGGATACCCGTCCTGATATGACCTTAGATGTTTCCCTGACGTAAAACTTCAACAATCAACAAACTACAGGGATAATATATCTGAAGGACATCGCTTCATATATAACATGATACATCGGCATTATTTTGCACCTCCTACGATACATTGGCATTGTTTTGTACCTCCTTCGATACATTGGCATCGTTTAGCACCTCCTACGATATATTGGCATTGGTTTGTATATCCTACGATACACTGGCATTCTTTTGCACATCCTACGATACATTGGGATTGTTTTACACCTCATACGATACATTGACACTGTTTTACACCTCCGACGATACATTGGCATTGTTTTGCACCTCCTACGATACATTAGCATTGTTTTGCATCTCCTACGATACATTAACATTCTTTTCCACTTCCTACGATACATTGGCATTGTTTTGCACCTCCTACGATACATTGGAATTCTTTTCCACCTCCTACGATACATTGGCATTCTTTTGTACCACCTACAATACATTGGCATTGTTTTGAACCTCCTACGATACATTAGCATTGTTTTGCACCTCCTACGATACATTAACATTCTTTTACACCTCCTACGATACATTGGCATTCTTTTGTACCACCTACGATACATTGGAATTCTTTTTGCACCTCATACGATACATTGGCTTCTTTGGTAATCTAACCAGACGACTTTTTGCTATGCAATATTGCGTGCAGATCGATCAGTGTAGGCCTACTCCGCGGTGCACGCACCCAGGCACGCATGCGCCGCCCGCCCGCCTTCCCTATCTGATGCTATCTGCGCGGGTGGGGGTGGGGGGGAGGCTTTGTTGCGCATGTGTAGATATCGGGTGGTGTGTGTGGAGGTGGGGGAGTGTGTGGATGTGTGTGGATGTGTGTGTGGATGGGGGTGGGGGGGGGTGATCGAGATTACCCCCCTGCTCAGATTCTATGAAAGGCTTTGTTTACCTGTGGGTCAATGGCAAGGCACTAAGAGTTGATCGGGTGGGGAACCAACTATGTTTGCCCAAGGAGCAAGGAGGGTGTGTGGGTGTGGGTGTGGGTGTGGGTGTGGTGTGGGTGTGGGTGTGGGTGTGGGTGTGGGTGTGGGTGTGGGTTGTGGGTGTGGGTGTGCGCCCAGGTGTGGGTGTGGGTGTGTGCGGGTGTGGGTGTGGTGTGGTGTGGGTGTGGGTGTGGTGTGGTTGTGGGTGTGGGTGTGGTTGATGGTGTGGGTGTGGGTAGGTGTGGGTGTGGGTATGGGTGTGTGTGGGTAGGTGTGGGTGAGTGCGGGTGTGGGTGTTGGTGTGGTGTGAGTGTGTGGGTATAGGTTTGGGTGTGGGTGTGGGTGTGTGTGGGGGTGTGTGTGTGGGTGCAGGTGTGGGTGTGGGTGTGGGTGTGGGTGTGGGTGTGGGTGTGGGTGTGGGTGTGGGTGTGGTGTGGGTGTGGGTGTGGGTGTGGGTGTGGGTGTGGGTGTTGGTGAGGGTAGAGGTGGGGGTGGGGGTGGGAGTGGTGGTGGGATGGGATGGAGTTAGTGTACTGATTGTGTACACACATATTGCTTTGTGGAATAAGAGCATTATCCAACTAGAAGCTGTTGGTAGATCGTGGGGTCGTGGGTTCGAACCCTGGTCGAGTCAAACCAATGACTTAATAATTTATACTTGTCGCTTCCTAGCCTGGCGTTCGGCATTATTGGGATAGGACAAGGACTGGTTGGCTCAGTGTCAGGATAATGGGACTGAGTGGGATATCAGGTCATGGTGCTGGTGGCATGGTCTTCCAGTAGGGCAGCACTATAAAGTTGCCATGAGTGCGCACTGTCACAACTCAGTACCCATCCTGATATGACCATAGATGTTTCTGGGATGTAAAACAACAACAAACAAACATCAAACCAGAGGCAATTTGCAAGAAGGAGTAGACATTGCGCATAGGCGCATGACTTGGCAGATCCATGGAACAGTCTTCCAGACCAAGTGGTTGAAGCACCAACAGTAGAAGCATTTGAGAGAAGGCTGGATAGACATTGGAGAGGAAACCCACAATAGACTACATCACGGTTCCAGTGGCGCGGTGCATTGTGGGATGCATCAGAGCAAAACAACCCCCCCAAAAGCACATGGCACATGCTAATACACTGGGTGCAGCTATGAAATGTGCTAGTTTCAGCTCTACTCAGCTCTTGTTTGAAACATAGAATACTAACTAAAAAAATATATATAATAAATTAAGATATTAATCTTTGATCCAGCATTGCATTTACATCAATATAATCAGCACATCTTATGCCATGTGCATTTAGATTTAGAAAGATCTAGGCACTCAGACTAGTGTTAGAGCCATAGCCAGAGTACTCAATGCATTGTCAATGGCAGTGAGCAATCTCCATACAGAAAAAGTAAAATATTGATAAAACCACACCACCTAGAGACAAACCGCTTGGAACACATATAGAAAACATGTTTAACAAAAAGATTATATTAGATTTATAAGGTTAGGGTTTTGGATTTCTATTAATTTGGAATAAAACCGACATTTTTCAATGTGCGTATAGGCAAAGTCAATGGCCGTACGCCTTTGCTTTGCTCCCACGGCCGTTTTCAGCACATGCGCAGTCGGAACCGTGATGTAGTCTATTATATAACTTCAGGGCTCTGTCCATCTCCATATTTGTACAGAAATCAAGTAGGCTTTTTATTATATACCAAAACGAGCTGGCATTAGGGCCACAATAGGGCCTAGATAAGCCAGAAGAGGTTATGTAGGTTAAGCTCTAAGTTGCATTAGTGTATCCAGAGAAATTGAGTCCACAACACACCATGCAGACTCTTACAAACAGATATAAATCAGTGTAATTAACATTTCCAGTAAGACATCTTGGTTTTTGGCGGAAAGAATTGATGATGATAATAATATTATTTTTTAAATGACGAGATGAAATTACAAACTGCATGTGTTACAGCAATACTTAGTGATTGTCCATGAACGTCAATGGTTTTCACAATCCCACAATGTCAGGATTAGGTTTTCCATCTGCCTGTCTTTCCGACCACCGCTAATTCCAACATAACAACATCACTAAAATATGACCGCTCAAGCTTTGTCTTTTATACTCCGCCTGCAAGTCCATCCTATCGAGACACGTGTGTCGGGATGTGTGAAGAAGTTGTAAAGGAGACAGCGTTGTTTCATGGGAACCAGCATCCCGAGCCTTGGTTCCCCGGCCACAGTCGGCCGTTACGACTTTAGGACTTAAGCTACAAAGCATTATCGTCATTCGGGGTACCCAGGGTAGAAATCTGACATCAAAGGTGTATACTCCACAGTGCTGCATCGCTACGCTCTGCGCATGCGGGCCAATCCAGGTATTAAAAAGCTTGCATAAGTCCGAGGAAATATACAATTTTCTCATATCAATGCACTCAATCAATAGTTCCTATTCCTACTACGTCGAAGGGTTGGCATTGCAAATGGTTCTCCAGACTTGTCCCGCTGTAGCTTGACTGCTTCCTGATAGATCTGTGAATAAGTACACGCCTGATAAACCACTGTGGAAATATTTGTAAACCCATGCTGTTCTTGGGTCTCCCCTCTCCCTCTGCTGCCTCATTCACCAGTTCCCATGCAACAACTATGTACGGTATATTTGTTTGTTCTAAGACTCTGCGAATGATCCGTGGCCAAAAATAAAGTAAGTATTTCTTTTGTACTTGTTATAGTGGCAAAAAAGCTTTTTCAGATATTTTTTAATTTTTCGGTGAGAACTTCTTGCTTGGTAGATCTTCTTTTGTCCATGATATTGTCTATCATCCTTCAGATAAGTCCACATCAATCAAATATGCTGCTAACGTAGTTTGTACCATTTTATCTTAGAGTATTGATCCATATGTCTCTGCCCACATACAGTTAGAAGCTAGAGACCCAGACACATACCACTGGGAAGACTACGCCCTTCCCTTGTTTGTATTAATATCCTTACTTGATGTTTTAACACTCTATACATTTTGGAGGAATGTTGTTCGCGGCTTATTGTTATCCTTCTTTTAATTTCTTCCTCATATCTCCCATCAGTATGTAAACTATCTTTTGTGCCGAGATATATGAATATTCGCGATCAGCATTGTTCTATGTATTGTGCCATCTATTGGGTATATTGACATTTTGGTTTATCTGTCTTTTTACTTTATAAACCAATTGTTTGGTCTCCTGGTCATTCATCTGCACATTCATTCTTTCATTGTTGAATAGTATTCCAGCTTTATTGATTCTATTCACATCGTATATTCTGTGTCAGGTTTTTCTCACGCTGTCTGCCTAGGTATTCCACTTGGTCATCGGCCATATCTACAGATTGTTGACGGTCATGAACACACCTATTGTCCACTCCCTTGCAATCTTCAATAGGTCTCTGAAAACATCTCTGAGTGTTACAGAGTTAAATAGACCGATGGGTGACAAGACACACCTCGGTCGAACTCCTCGTTTTAATCATTACCTATCAATCCGGATAGGCCCTGCCTCATTTCATTTTTAGAAATGCACGTTGTGTACCAGTATATAGGTTCCACAATTAGTTTAATGTCTTTGCCATTGACACCAATATCTCTGTTAGAAAATTTGATGAACAGTTCATGATTGACTCGGTCGAAAGGCCTTCTCATAGGTCCAATAAAGCAGCGCGCAGTAAAACTCCTGGTCTCACCTTTCACAATAAACGCATTCACTAAATTCATTCTCATATTGAAAATGCCGCTTCACGAGTACTCTTCAGATATAAAATCACCACTTTGCTACGTTACTGATTTAGAAACCACTTTTGTACGTTCTGATTTGTTCTGTCGCAATTTTCTGTTGTGTTCTCAGATAAAAATCTATTTTCAAGGGATCATCTTCATACATGTATGGATGCACGTCATCAGGCTTGAGTGTTCTGTGACTCCAGTAAACAATGTTGGTTTTAGCACTTCTTTGAGGGAGTTCTGTTACAAATATGGAATTCATTCATATTCAAATGGTATATTAATCCAGTCTCATAGATGTCAGTTACTAGCTTATGAATTGATTTAGAATCCCCACTTCACGATTCTAGTCCTTAGCATCATTCTGATGTTATCATGGTTCACCTTCCAGGAGGGGGGCCACTTACTTGCCTTTAGATCAATTGATAGCCTTCTCAACCTCTGATACTAAGTATAAATATTCCCATCTTTCTTTCTCCAATTGTGGTAGTGCGTTCCCTAGCTGTCATCAATTGTATAGTTCGTGTTTACATAATCTCCCATACTGGACTTTATTTCCTCTTCTTCAAAGAGAATTGTGGCGTCTTTGTTCCGATACATTTATGTCTCTGTCTGTATCCTTGACCTGTTTTCTCTTTCACTTTCTTGTGCATCCTATTCTCTAGTGCGTGTATCCTTGACATGTTATCTCTTGCACTTTTTGGTGCATCTCTCTGAACGATGTTGAGACGCAAGTTGTTCACACTACTTCACACTTCATTATTCCACCATTCATCTTTAGCTTTTATGCATTCAGTCTTCTATTATCATTCTTTCAGGGTGTTTGTTATTTAGGTGGATCAGTGGTTTCACTTTTCTTCCTTTCTGCCATCTTTTCTAGTATGGTTTTTGCGTTCATCCATGATTGCTTTGTCTCTCTCATTTTTTTTATTTGGTAACATCCTCCTCTGCCAGACTTTGACCATGCTTTTCTCTGAAGAGCTCCCATTCCATTTCAATGATGTTATACTCTCTTCTGAGGATGTTTCTTCATTCCATCAGTACACTGAATTTGTTATGAGACAGATGCCATTAGTACATATGTCTGTATTTTTGCATCTTTTTAGACATTTGTTTCATATCCATTTGAATGGTGTTCTTTTAATTTTGTTCTGCTGTTTTTCAATTTCACTTACCATACTGATTTTCTACTGGATTAGGTTCCGAACACTATGTCCGCACCTTCCACGGAATGTCCTTGCCTGTTTATCCGAAATATTATGTCAGCACCTGGTATGTCCTTGCCTGTTTGATGCAATGTTTCGATATCGTTGGTTCGATCAAGAATGGTAAATCCGATCTGGTTCCGACCTACATCACCAGGGCTCTTTCCATGTCATATAAGTCTTCTCTTTGGTGTTCATAATAACGGAGTGTTTATGCCAATTGACTAGTTTTGATGTCAAACAGAAATTATATCAAGTATTCACCTACGATCATTCTCTCCATCCACGCTAAGGCCTAACTCTTCCTGTTACTGGATGATTCATGTTCGATTCTCCAACTTTCGTCATGTCCAATCGCCCATAGCAATTGTTAGTTTCTCCAGACTTGGTGTCTTCCATTACCTGTGTGATGCTGGTCATAGAAACTCGTTGGACTTCTTCTATCATCGTGATCTGCGGATGGGTGCATAAACTTTGCAGCAGAATTGTTTCTATAGTGACCGGTTTTCCCTCAGCTTCATCATTAATACCTCTGTCAGATACGGAGCAAGAGAATCATCATTTTGGTGGCAATGGACTGCTTCAGCATACATTCCAGCGACATACGATGTTGTTGCGTCTCCGGCAATGGATCATTCTTCATTCATAATTCCTAACGCCCATACTGGAGGTTTTTTTCATCTCCAGAATATTATCAATATGCTACCTCTCGATCACCGATTCCTCATCGTACCGTTCCATCCGCGTCTCAGCTATACCTTAGGATGTCACAGGTTTAGCGCTGTCTCATTTCCACTTTCAGGTTTGTCAAATCGGCCACTGGTTGTGTACAATGTTCGTCCATTCCATGTACCAATCTTTAGCACCTTCCTCACAGTTTTCAGTTGGCCTGACAATGCAGATGAGCATACCTCCTAATTTTAGGCTTTGAGTTTTACATTGTCATTACTAGGTTTCCAAATAGTTGAAGGAAAGGTGCCTTCCAATGTAGCTATTAGAAGGCTTCCCTGCAGGGGGGACCTAAGTAGCTTGTCTCCATCTGTCTAAATTTGTTGTCCATTATATTACCCATTGCCTTACTCATGGCGATAAAATACTTGGTAGGTTCCCCTTCCTTTCCAAGGTAAGGATGGCTGCCCACTTACTCATCTTTGTCAAGAGTGGGCCCTGATGAGCCACATCTATCTTGCTGTTACACCTTCAAAGTCTATTGATCTTCTAACTCATCTGCACCTGTCAAAGCATATTGATTTCTAACTCATCTGCCGAGCTCAGTCTTCATGCACTGGAAGGGTGGTGACATTCCTCTGACCACAGACCAACAAATTTGATGTGCACCGCCACTTTAGTGTTATGGCCGACCAACTTGAAGTCGGTAATGGCCGCTGGTGTGCTGACCACAACTTCTGGATCTTCCCATAAATGGGACTCAGCCGCACGGCAGGCGGGGGTTTTAAATCATGAGGTTACCTTTCTCACTCCATGAATGAGCAGTCCAGCCAAGATTGCACGAGCCCCACCTGCCCGAAGCATCTGTGGTTTTGAGCGTCCACCAGAGAGCCAGCCTGTGCCCCTTTCTCCCGTCAGTTAGAAACACGTTTCCGCATCGTGAAAAGTCGCCGGGGAGTTGGACTTGGTTAATCAGAATGGCATGTTTGATACGCATGCCAATGTAGAAAGTACTTTATCATGGATGTCGATGCGCTTATTCCCACTATCAACTTCCGGACAATTAGTAACCTTGAAACCAAATGTTTCAAAACCAAACCAATCTATCTCAGATTTTAATTTTACATATCTAACTTAGATACTGATGCACTTATTAAGCATTTGTTTCTGCGTAGAAGGCAATGCTGAGTCAATTTAACAGAACCTGTTACTGCAGAAGTCTATGGTGTCAGAATTTTGGTAAGCATGCCAAAACTAATTTTCAATGCTTGCACTTAAAATATCTAAAAGGTTTACCATTTAAAATAAAAGTAACTTTGAGCTAATGTAAAGTAGATATTCGTGATCGATCTAATATATTTATCCCAGAAATAATACAGAAATTCAAAACCATCGGACTATGCAACTTTAAGTCCATAAGCGATCAATTTACGGTTATATTCTGCAATAACTATGTAACGGCATCTCACTTTGAGATTTTTATTTGAATCGTGTATGTTTAAGGAATGTAAATATCGATCCCGAAATAAATGCTGGGATTGGTATATTGCCTTGATGGCTTATTGGCTTAATGCCTTGATGGCCCCCACTGCAGAGTAGCACACAACGCATTGAGGAACACCTACCCTGGTCCCTCCCTCCATGGCTTATATGCATGGTCCGATGACGTAATGCTTTGTGCCAAGCCTAAAGTCTAGGCGACTGTACAGGGGAACGAAGCGAGGACCTCCCTTACTTGCAATGCGCCGCAGACATACCTGTTGCCAGCACGACTGCGCATGTGCGTCCTGCTGAGGGGTGAGCAATGCGCATGTCCGCTCAGGGCCCGCACCGAGACGTACAAATGATCCCCGAGGGTCACCGAGTGGATGCCCGAACGCACCCGCACTGATCCCCGGGATCAGCCGGCGGGTCGCCCGGGGAGGCTACCCCCCGAGGGAGGCCCGAGGGGACCCGGGGAGGCCCCCCCTCCCCCCGGGGAGGCTGGACCGGGGGAGGCCGGCCCAGGGAGGCCCGAGGGGTCCCGGAGAAACCCAACCAGGGAGGCCCGCCCGCGGAGACCACGGCGTCCTGGGGATGCCCGCCCAGGGATGCCCGAGGGGGCCCCGGGGAGGTCCGGCTCGGCATGAGGAGGCCCAGGGAGGTCCGGGAAACCCGAATGGGAGGCTCGACTGGGAGGCCCATCCCGGAGGCTCGGGCAAGCCCAGTAAGATTTCGGAAGAAAGTTGCAAAATCTTCTATCCTTCACTTCATAAGATCTACAGTTAAACTTCTCTAACCGACCACCTCCACAGATCGACCACTCTCCTATATCGATTGCTTTATTTGGGTCCCAAACCATCGCCCATAAATACCATTGTAACAAAAAATAAAAAAACTCTGTAAACCGACCACCTCCTTAAATAGTCGGTCCCATGGTCGGTCGATCTAGAGAGGTTTTACTGTACTTTGGTCTCACTTTGCATATATAACCACATGGTTCCTGGTGACCAAACTTTGCTAGGATTATTGTCATGTCTCTGTTTCCAATGTAGATGGCATTTAACTTATGGGGCAACACTATAAAGTCGTCATGAGTGCGCTCCGTTACAAGCCTGTACCCGTCCTGATATGACCTTAGATGTTGCCAGGACGCAAAACTCCAACAACCAGCCAACCTGGTTCGACAGCGGAAAAGGACCTCACCGCTCGTGGCGCCTCTAGAGGCTGGTGATGGAACCTTAAGATAAGGACCCGGATCGATCAGCCGCTAGGGGACGCCATCTGTCGGTAACGCTCGCCACGAAGGGGGGGGGGGGTCACTAACAAATAAGAAGCAACACTAAAAATTAGGTCAAAATAGCTCACCTGGCAACATTATTTTTTCAAGATAATTCTATGGGTATTAGATATTTGTCTAGGGAATATTTATACATATACCATATATATACCCAAGACAAATATATATTACTGATAGATTTATATAGATTTTTATATTGAGAGATTTATATATATATAAATCTATCCAAATCTATCGTAATATAAATTTGTGTATGACATATATGTATAGATATATACCAGACGGGATGGCCGAATGAGTTAGAGCGTCCATCTCCCGTGTTGGTAGACCATGGGATCGTGAGTTTGAACCCTGGTCGACTTAGGAATTGATACTTGTCGTTTCCTAGCCAGGCGCTTGGCATTATTAGGATAGGGCAAGGACTGGCTGGCTCAGTGTCAGGATAATGTGACTCAGTGGGATATCAGGTCATGGTGCTGGTGGCCTGGTCTCCCAGTGGGGCAGCACTCTAAAGTAGCTATGAGTGTGCACTGTCACAAGTCGGTATCTGTCCTGATATGAGCTTAGATGTTGCTAGAACATAAAACAACAACAAACAAATAAACTATATGTATATACTTTTATCAGTTGCAAATTAAATTACACAAATTTGATCTAAAAGCCCTATCACATTATGACGCATTGCACAAACGTACGCTGATGTAAGTGATTTTTGGCCGCTACATCGGGATACTTCGCAATGCATTACGCATTTGTTATGTGTATGTCAATGTATGTCGATGTGCGTCGATGTACATCGATGTACGTCGATATACAAATGTATTAGACAAATGTTGTTCACTACGTTGCACTAAGTTGAGCTACATTAAAGGCAGTGGAAAGGTACAGCCCATGTACTGACAATGTATGGATAACGTAGTCTAATGTACGTCTAACGTATGTTTTGCATTTCTCCACCATGTCTTGATATATGTAACGTATGAGGCATAGTTCTGGCAATCAAATAATGTATATAATGTTCATGGAGTTCTGCGAATGTACCATGAGCATAATTTGAGCGTTTTTCGCCGGGAGGCACATTAGCCATACGTTGGTCATACGTTGGCCATATGCTATGTATACGGTATGTATACGTCCAACTTTGCTCCCCACACCGAAAAGTTCGATGCATCTCGATGTAAAAAAGTGATTTTATGCATTGGCCACACGTTTGCGAGATGAGTCATAGTGTGACAGGGCCATAAGGGATATCTATAAATAAACAAATGTAAGTGAGCAGAATGACCGTTTGCTCACGTTGCAGAGGAGGCGGGAAGGAGAGGATGCCCACTCTGTTGTGAATATCATGGACAGACAGAAAACATTAATTTTTGTGCTCTATAATCCATTATGGGAATATAAACAAGGACACTACCGCTCTTCAGTTCCCTATGTAATAGTTAGCGCTGTATCCGATCTAGCTGACCCTGTTAGTATACATAGGCCACAGTGGCGCCCCCTGTGAGCGTCCCGGTGCACTTAATGCCAGCTGTGCCTGGCCTTATCTTTGTTCTGTTTATTGGGGCCAACTGTTTATATCCACATAATAAATTACATAGAACGCGAACATATATATATATACATGTATATATATATGCATACAGGTGAACATATTAGCCAGAACTCAATCTAAGCACATTTTAAGAAAGGCATATGTATAAATATATATGAAAATAATGCATAATAACGCATATATATATATTCATTACTATAAAAAAGGAACTCATTAAATGGCACACATTTGATCTATGGGTTAAAGATATACATTGAAGCACCAAATCAATTTACACACATTTTATCTAAAGTATGTAGATATAAGTTAAGCGCAATGAACCTATATATACATATATATACAAAATTATATATAATATATATAGATCTATACGTACATGTTCTTTGGTGAAAATAAGCCACACAACAACAACATTAAAATCATTTGTTTGTGAAGCTGGAAGGATGGACTGTAATAAATGAGTACAGTAAAACCTCTCTAACCGACCACCTCCACAGATCGACAACCCCCTATATCGATCGCTTTATTTGGGTCCCAACAATACTATTGTCAGCATATTCTAACTCCCTAAACCGACCACCTCCCTAAATGGAACACTAACATGGTAATCGACTTACAAGTCCAGAGTCACCAAGGGTCGCCTGACTCCGATTGCGATTTAGTCAGAGGCTCTGTTGCTGACCTGTGTAGTTGTCAGTTTAGTGTGATCCACTACAGATTGAACGGCACAATGCCATACATCTAAAAGGCAGTTTTTCTGTCTGATCTTAGACTTCCGGTGAAATTTGTCGGCGACTACTTGGTAAAACGGAACCTGACGGCACCCCATTGCGCAGGATCAACCTGTCAACAGGTGCCAGCCACCCTGGATGTTCTACCCGCGCCCTAGGGAGAGCAAGCTGGGTCCTGGAGCAGGGGCTAGGCGGGTAGAGGTGGGTACTGGAAGAGGTGGTAGGCGGATAGGGGAGGGTACTGGAGGAGGGGGTAGGCGGATAGGGGGCGGGTAATGGAGTGGAACCGTTGGAAGAGAACTAAGGGCAAGAGACCCTTGGTAAAGGACGGACGGAAATTTGAAATTAAAAAGAAAGAAAACATTCTTGGAGTTTAGGTGGTTTTCCTTATGCCTCGGTCGCAAATGCGTTACGGCATGCTTGCGGCGACCGTAACTCGCCACATCGGCCAGACCGTATGGTGACCGCACGGTGAGTTACAGTCGCCGTACGGTGACAATTCTGTGTTTTGCTCGCCGCAAGGTGTTGCAGTTTTTTTAAGTCGGAGTTATCTTAACTTTGTAAAATCGCAATGCCACAGGCCGGAATCCTGCAGAATCCCACCAGAATCCCGCCAATTTCTATTGTTAACAGAATAATATGTTCGTGGAATAATATACATAATTGTGAATTTAAAAAATGGCTTAAAGTGTCTTATCTGCGGTTGTGCGGGGATACAAAAAAAAATAATGTGCCGTACGCAATGCCTTGTGGTGACCGTGTGCTTTGTGAATAGATAAACCGCAGACCGCAATACCATAACATTTGCATAAACTGCAAGACACACCGCAGACCGCAGCACCGCAGCATTTGTGAACTAGGCATTAGGGGGAGGGTCTGATTAGAATGTGCGTTAGTGTGTGTGTGAATGTGTGTGAAGGGTGTGTGAAGGGTGTGTGAAGGGTGTGTGTGTGAGCTGGGTGAGAGGTGTGTGAGGAGGGTTTGAGGGTTGGATGTGGGTGAGTGTGTGGATGAGTGAGTGTGTGAAGGGTGTGTGAGTGGGTGGTGTGAGATAAGTTAGAGGTGTGTGAGGAGGGTTTGAGGGTTGGGTGTGGGTGAGTGTGTGAGTGTGTGAGGTGGATGATTGAGCGGTGTGAGGTGTGTGGGGATGGTTTGATGGTTGGGTGTAGGTGAGTGTGTGAGTGTGTGAGGTGAATGATTGGGCAGTGTGAGGTGTGTGAGGAGGGTTTGAGGGTTGGGTGTAGGTGAGTGTGTGAGTGTGTGAGGTGGATGATTGGGCAGTGTGAGGTGTGTGAGGAGGGTTTGGGGGTTGGGTGTGGGTGAGTGTGCGAGTGTTTGAGGTGGGTGACTGAGCAGTGTGAGGTGTGTGGGAGGGTGGGGTTGGGTGTGGGGAGGTGCGAGTGTGAGGTGGTGACTGGCAGTGTGAGGTGTGTGAGGAGGGTTTGGGGGTTGGGTGTGGGTGAGTGTGCGAGTGTGTGAGGTGGGTGACTGACCAGTGTGAGGTGTGTGAGGAGGGTTTGGGGGTTGGGTGTGGGTGAGTGTGCGAGTGTGTGAGGTGGGTGACTGAGCAGTGTGAGGTGTGTGAGGAGGGTTTGGGGGTTGGGTGTGGGTGAGGGGTGACGGTGTGCCTTGTGTGTGTGGTATGTGTGTGTGAAGGGTGTATTCGGGATGTGTGGAGGGGTGTGTAGAGTGTGTTCCTGTGGTGTTTGACGGATGGACGTATAAAGGGGGAGTCAGAGTGTGCAGAAGTGTGTGAGGTTTGGTTTTTGTTGCTTTGCGTCCTAGCAACACACGGAGTGTGAATATTATAGTTGTATAAGGAGGTGGGGGTGTGTGAGGGGGGTGTGAGGGGTGTGTGAGGAATGTGTGAGGGGTGTGTGAGGGGTGTGTGAGGGGTGTGTGAGGGGTGTGTGAGGGGTGTGAGGATGTGTGACGGATATTATGGTGGAGATAGAAGTGAGGTGTGAGAGTATGTATGGGGTGTGAGTTAGGTGTATGCTGGTTTTGCAGGTATAGCAATACCTCAGGGAGTTTGACGCCCCTGCCTTGCAGAGTTGTAAACCACTGCCTTGTGGTACAGGTTCTTGACAGAACCGAAGGCTAAGGGAGCAAACCCTGAACAGAAAACCATGTCACTGTGGCATCATTAAGGGCGGTTGATGTATGGAACTCCCAACATCTTCCGACCAGCCACTGCAGGGACAAATAGTTTTGCGCCTGTCTTGACATGTTCTTGTCGGTGTGAAACCTTTATTTGCTCCCCGAGAGAGTGCCGCTGGTAACTTGCAAAAGCCAGCAGCACTTCAACACTTTTGCAGGCAGCTTTCATGAAATGTACAACCGCACAAAGGAGAGCGGCAGTCAAGTAATGAAAGCAGTCTTTGTCGCATCACGACCGGCAGCATGATGATGATGATGATGATGAGTTAGGTGTGAGATGTGTGAGGGGTCTTTGAGGGATGTGTGAGGGGTGTGTGAGGAGTGTGTGAGGGTGTGAGCGGTGTGTGAGGGATGTGTGAGCAGTGTGTGCATGATGGGTGTGAGCGGTGTGTGAGGGGTGCATGAGGGGTGTGAGCGGTGTGTGAGGGGTGTGAGCGGTGTTTGAGGGATGCATGAGGGGTGTGAGCGGTGTGTGAGGGGTGCATGAGGGGTGTGAGCGGTGTGTGAGGGTGTGAGGGGTGTGTGAGGGGTGTATGATGGATGTGAGGGGTGCATGAGGGGTGTGAGCGGTGTGAGGGTATGTGAGTGAGCGGTGTGTGAGGGGTGTATGATGGATGTGAGGGGTGCATGAGGGGTGTGAGGGGTATGTGAGGGTGTGAGCGGTGTGGAAGGGGTGCATGATGGATGTGAGGGGTGTGAGCGGTGTGTGAGGGGTGTGTGAGGGGTGCATGATGGGTGTGAGGGGTGCATGAGGGGTGTGAGCGGTGTGTGAGGGGTGTGTGAGGGTGTGAGGGGTGTGTGAGGGGTGTATGATGATTGTGAGGGGTACATGAGGGGTGTGAGCGTGTGTAAGGGGTGTGAGGGGTGCATGATGGGTGTGAGGGGTGCATGAGGGGTGTGAGCGGTGTGTGAGGGGTGTGAGCGGTGTGTGAGGGGTGTGTGAGGGGTGCATGATGGGTGTGATGGGTGCATGAGGGGTGTGAGCCGTGTGTGAGAGGTGTCTGAGGGGTGTGTGAGCAGGGTGTGAGGGGTGCATGATGGGTGTGAGGGGTGCATAAGGGGTGTGAGGGGTTGCTGTGAGGGGTGTGAGGGGTGTGTGAGGGGTGTGTGATGGGTGCATGAGGGGTGTGAGCGGTGTGTGAGGGTGTGTGAGGTGTGTGAGGGGTGTGTGTAGGGGTGTGAGCGGTGTGTGAGGGGTGAGTGAGGGTTGTGAGGGGTGTGTGAGGGTGTGTGAGGGTGTGAGCGGGTGTGTGAGGGGTGTGTGAGGGGTGTGAGGGTGTGTGAGGGGTGTGTGAGGGGTGAGTGGTGTGTGAGGGTGTGTGAGGGTGTGAGCGGTGTGTGAGGGGTGCATGAGGGGTGTGAGCGGTGTGTGAGGGGTGTGTGAGGGTGTGAGCGGTGTGTGAGGGTGTGAGCGGTGTGTGAGGGGTGCATGAGGGGTGTGAGCGGTGTGTGAGGGATGTGTGAGGCATGCATGATGGGTGTGAGGGGTGCATGAGGGGTGTGAGCAGTGTGTGAGAGGTGTCTGAGGGGTGTGTGAGCAGGGTGTGAGGGGTGCATGATGGGTGTGAGGGGTGCATAAGGGGTGTGAGGAGTTGTGTGAGGGCGTGAGCGGTGTGTGAGGGGTGTGTGATGGGTGCATGAGGGGTGTGAGCGGTGTGTGAGGAGTGTGTGAGGGTGTGAGGGGTGTGTGAGGGTGTGAGCGGTGTGTGAGGGGTGCATGAGGTGGAGTGTTGTGAGGCGTGTGTGTGAGAGGGTGTGTGAGGTGTGAGGGTGTGTGAGGGGGTGGTGTGTGAGGGTGTGTAGTGGAGCGGTGTGTGAGGGGTGTGAGGGTGTGTGAGCGGGTGTGTGAGGGTGCGTGGTGTGGAGGGTGTGTGAGGGTTGTGAGCGGTGTGTGAGGGGTGCATGAGGGGTGTTAGCGGTGTGCGAGGGATGTGTGAGGCATGCATGATGGGTGTGAGGGGTGCATGAGGGGTGTGAGCAGTGTGTGAGGGGTGTGTGAGGGTGTGAGCGGTGTGAGAGGGGTGTGTGAGGGCATGAGTGGTGTGTGAGGGGTGTGTGAGGGTGTGAGCGGTGTGTGAGGGGTGCATGAGGGGTGTGAGCGGTGTGTGAGGGGTGTGTGAAGGTGTGAGCGGTGTGTGAGGGTGTGAGCGGTGTGTGAGGGGTGCATGAGGGGTGTGTGAGGGGTGTGTGAAGGATATATAAGGTGTGTGTTGGGTATGTGAGTTTGTGATCTGTGTGAGGTGTGTAACGGGGTGTTTGATGGGGTTTTACATCCTAGCAACATCTACCGTTATATCAGAAAGAGTACTGACTTGTGACAGTGCATACTCATGGCGACTTTATCGTACTTCCCAACTGCTAGACCAGGCCGCCGGCACCATGAGCTGATATCCCACCCTCCCACATTATCCTGATACTGAGCTAACCGGTCCTTGGCCTATCCTATTACTGCTGAGTGTCAGGCTAGGTAACGACAAGTATCAATTTGATAAGTCATTGGTTTGATTCGGCTGGGATTCGAACTCCCAACCTTCCGCACGGGAAGCCTGCGCTCTACCGATTCGGCCATGGCGTCATGAACCAGCGCCAAGTGTACTATCATAGCACAGTACTATAGCCACTGAAATGTGCCAACCTGATTCAATGTGGCGATTAAATAATTATAGCGATGCTTCTCTGCACCCGGGCATTAATCAATTGAAAGCTTGTCGATGTGTCACGTTGTAAAATATTCCGATAAAACGCATTGGTGGGGAATGCAGATGGTCTATAATGGAATGCAAATGGTCTATTAAGGTAAATGGTATATAGTGCCCGGTGCATGTATGTATTTATGTAGTTGCTGGTGATCCTTTACTTATGGTCAATAGTCATTGTGTATTAGGCAGATAGTGTGAAGGAGGCACTAGTTATAGTGTGTAAGGGGCCTTTGGAGCTCTACTCACTACCCCCTCCCCCCAACTGTTAGTCACGGATCACCACACACTCAGCTCAGGTAGGTCGTGGCCAAGCAGCCACACCATATGGTGGTGGTCAGCAGATCACAGTAGCCATGGTGACACAAGAATGCTTATTGTTCATTGGTGGAACTAGAAATGCTTGTTGCTGATTGGAGATAATGGTCAGGTGGTATGCCATACCAAATCCATGTACCACTATATAATAATAAACCTGAGGGCTTGGCTCTCTCTCTTCTTTCACTCTTTATACTCTTCCTTTCTCTTCTTGCCTGTATTGATTTCACAACCCACAGATGCCAGCCGTGGACTTTACGTGATCGGTATCAGTGCAGATATGCAAACTAGCCCTATTAATCTTAGTCTATAGGCAGTTGCACTCACCTCCCCAGGTGGAATACCACATATAAACAAGGGCCTAGCTTCCATATACGCAGGTACACAGCTGCGTACCACTTGAGATTACACATTTTTTGTTAATTATTGAAATATGCGATGTTTTATTGTGTTTTCATCCTTCGTGTTTTATTCCAGTAGTGTTTTATTCCACCTGCATAACACCTGAGAATCCCAGCTAGTTAGTTGGTTATTGGGAGTTTTACGTCCTGGCAACATCTAAGGTCATATCAGGAGGGGTACCGACTTGTGACAGTATGCACTCATGGCAATTTTATAGTGCTGCCCCACTGGGAAATCAGGCCGCTGGCACCATGACCCAATATCCCACTCAGTCACATTATCCTGACACTGAGCTAACCAGGCCTTGCCCTACCCTATTAATGCCGAGCACCAGGCTAGGAAGTTACAGGTATCAATTTTATAAGCTTATTTGTTTGTTTGTTGTTGTTTTAAGTCCTAGCAACATCTAAGGTCATATCAGGATGGGTACCGATTTGTGACAGTATGCACTCATGGCAATTTTATAGTGCTGCCCCCCTGGGAAATCAGGTCGCTGGCACCATGACCCAATATCCCACTCAGTCACATTATCCTGACACCGAGCTAAGCAGCCCTTGCACTATCCTAATAATGCCGAGCACCAGGCTAGGAAGCGACAAGTATCAATTTTTAAGTCATTGGTTTGACTCGACCGGGAACCGAACTCGCGAACTCCCGATCTCCCGCACGTGAGGCCTGTGCTCTACCGATTCAGCCACCGCGCCCGGTAATTTTATAAGCCATTGCCGCTATAGTGAGAGGGTGGTTTTTTCTGGTGCTAGATGTGTGTTCGTTTGTTTGTCGCTGTTTCACATCCTAGCAACATCTAAGGTCATATCAGGATGGGTACCAACTTCTGACAGTGTGCACTCCTGGCAATTTTATAGTGCTGCCCCACTGGGAAATCAGGCTGCCGACACCATGACCCGATATCCCACTCAGTCACATTATCCTGACACTGAGCTAACCAGTCCTTGCCCTTGCCCCATTAATGCCGAGTGCCAGGCTAGGAAGCGACAAGTATCAATTTGATAAGCCATTGCCGCTGTAGTGAGAGGGTGTTTTTTTCTGGTGCTAGATGTGTGTTCGTTTGTTTGTCGTTGTTTGACATCCTAGCAACATCTATGGTCATATCAGGATGGGTACCAATCAGGTTGCTGGCACCATGACCCAATATCCCACACAGTCACATTATCCTGACACTGAGCTAACCAGTCCTTGCCCTATTCTATTAATTCCGAGCGCCAGGCTAGGAAGCGACAAGTATCAATTTTATAAGTCATTGCCACTTTAGCGAGAATGTGTTTTTTTTTTCTGGTGCTAGATCCGATACAACTTGTTCTATGAATCGTGAATATGGCTTATGCTGCCGACACGGCGTAAAGCAACCACCAACCAATCATGTTCTATATGTGAGTAGACTTGTGTGCAGACTCCAACGAGGCTCCCCAGCACATGTCAGCGCGCAAGCGCGTCGACGAACCGCGCAGGGCGTGGAAGAGACGCCGGTGTGGCGTTTTCAGCTCACTGTCATTTTCAGCCGTGCGCATAGACTCAAACTCAAGGCATTGTCAATGGTCGTGAGTCACTAACCTTATGTATTTAATATAATGTTTTTGGTAAAGATGTTTTCTATATGTGTACCATTCGATTTGTTTCAAGGTGGTGTGGTTTTAGAGATATTTCACTTTTCCTGGATTTTCTGTATGAAGATTGCTCACCACCATTGACAATGCCTTGAGTTTGATGGTACGTGCAGTGCAAAACATTAGTTTTATTCAAAATTAATAGAAATCAAGAACCCTAACCTTATAAATGTAATATAATCTTTTTGGTAAAGATGTTTTCTATATGTGGACCAAGCGATTTGTTAATACGTGGTGTGGTTTTAGAGATATTTCACTTTTTCTGTATTTTCTGTATGAAGATTGCTCACGACCATTGACAATGCCTTGAGTTTGAGTCTATGCGCACGGCTGAAAATGACAGTGAGCTGAAAACGCCACACCGGGTTGTGATTTAAGGGACCCACTCGCTAAAGATTCGCTGACCATTTTAGGAAAATAATGCAACGTGAAGGAGTTTCCTTAGCCTAATACTAATAGATATAGGAGCTTAACACGCACACGCACACGCACACGGACACGCACACGCACACGCACACGCACACGCACACACGCACACACGCACACACACACGCACACACGCACACACGCACACACGCACACACACGCACACACGCACACACGCACACGCACACACGCACAC
Source organism: Branchipolynoe longqiensis (assembly GCA_030323885.1). Lineage (NCBI taxonomy): Eukaryota > Metazoa > Annelida > Polychaeta > Phyllodocida > Polynoidae > Branchipolynoe > Branchipolynoe longqiensis. The sequence continues at coordinate 49,666,026 of CM059195.1, read as the reverse complement.
ACGCACTAACGCATACACAAACGCACACACGCACACATTCGTGCGTCCCAATTCTGATCAATGTGAAATCTTGGGTAATAGGCCTTTTCCACAGAGCATGCGTAGTGTTGCTACCAATAACATCATTCTTACAACTACTACTGTATTATTAAAGTTGCATAGTCCGATGCTTTTGAGTTTCTCTCAGTCTTTTGAAATAGATATATTGAATTAATTGTTATGATGAACCTTACTTTTAGTTTGAAGTAACTTTTATTTTAAATGGCTAACGTTTAAGATATTTGAAGTGCAAAGAGATGCTGGCATTTCCATTTTCATAAACCGCAGTGACTGGTGCTGTACATTATACAGCAGGAGCCACTACCTTAATTCTACAGGATCGGTGCTGTAACTAATACAGCACTGATCAAACTTAGATTATATAGACTGTCGATTTCCAATTGTAAGATGACCAGTGTTCCGGTGCTGACAAATGTCATATTCAGATGAATAAACACTTTACCAAAAACAAAAAAAACAGAGTGGCAGAGTGGCAGAGTGGCAGAAGTGGCAGAGTGGTGGGGTGGAAGACTGGCAGAGTGGCGGAGTGATAGAGTGGCAGAGTGGGTAGAGTGGCAAATGGTGCAAAGTGGCAGAGTGGATAGGGTGCTAGAGTGGTAGAGTGGTAGAGTGGGCAGAGTGGGCATATTGGGCTGAGTGGTAGAGTGGACAGAGTGGGCAGATTGGGCTGAGTGGTAGAGTGGTAGAGTGGACAGAGTGGGCAGATTGGGCTGAGTGGTCGAGTGGTAGAGTGGACAGAGTGGGCAGATTGGGCAGATTGGTAGAGTGGTAGCATGGTAGAGTGGACAGAGTGGGCTGAGTGATAGAGGGGGCAAAGTGGGCAGACTGTGCTGAGTGGTCGAGTGGGCAGAGTGGGCAGATTGGGCTGAGTGGTAGAGTGGTAGAGTGGGCAGATTGGGCTGAATGGCAGAATGGGCAGATTGGGCTGAGTGGTAGAGTGGGCAGATTGGGCTGAGTGGTAGAGTGGGCAGAATGGGAAGATTGGGCAGATTGGTAGAGTGGGCAGATTGGGCTGAGTGGCAGATTGGGCAGATTGGGCTGAGTGGTAGAGTGGGCAGAGTTGGCAGAGTGATAGAGTGGGCAAAGTGGGCAGATTGTGCTGAGTGGTAGAGTGGGAAGAGTGGGCAGAGTGGGCAGATTCGGCTGAGTGGTAGAGTGGGCAGAGTGGTAGAGTGGTAGCGTGGTAGAGTGGACAGAGTGGGATGAGTTATAGAGTGGGCAAAGTGGGCAGATTGTGCAGAGTGGTAGAGTGGGAAGAGTGGGCTGAATGGCAGACTGGGAAGATTGGGCTGAGTGGTAGAGTGGGCAGATTGGGCAGATTGGGCTGAGTGGTAGAGTGGGCAGATTAGGCTGAGTGGTAGAGTGGGCAGATTGGGCTGAGTGGTAGAGTGGGCAGATTGGGCTGAGTGGTAGAGTGGTAGAGTGGCAAAGGTGAGCAGAGTGGGAAGGTAAGCACTGTGTGCTGGGTGAGGGATGAGAGACAGAGAGGTGGGAGCGGGGGTGGGAGCGGGGGTGGGAGCGGGGGAGGGAGGAGGAGGGGACGTGGGTAGTCGAGGGGTGGTGACTCAAGCCCGCAGGGCACTGATTTGTGCCTTCATGCCTCACTGATCTCACGTCTGCTACCACCGACTCCGCTAGGGGGCGTGGCCAAGCGGTGCTGGAGGTGCTGGAGATGTGGAATTCGGTGGGGGTGGGGGTGGGGGTGGGGGTGGGGGTGGGGGTGGGGGTGGGGGTGGAGTGAGGTGGTTCTCGGAGAGTAAGAGTACTCGCTGGTGCCTACCGGGGGTGGCCTGCAGGTACAGGTAGTACCCACCGGGTACAGCCACAAGAGGGACATCACTGTTCACACCGGTGGTGGTGGCGGTGGTTGTGATCCCAGGACGCTGTAGGGTAGAACCACATCCGGTTGGCGACATGCCCTACCCACAAGCCACCGCGCGACCAGCAGACGACCGTATTGTGTAGTTTTGGTGGAAGTGGACGATATTTAGTGGAATTATAGGACGTGTGTTAAGATTTGTTCTACAGCAGACGACATTTACTGATTTAGTGAATATATTGGGCATGTGCTGGACTCTGATGCATACAACAGAGGATATTCAGTGAAAATGGTGTTGGTTATGCTTTGAATTCCGTTTGTAGCAGACGACATTTAGTGAACATATTGGACGTGTGTTCAACTCTGCTGCATACAACAGACGACATTCAGCGAAAATGTCGAATATGCATTAAACTCCGTTTGTAGCAGACGACATCCAATGAAATCATCGGACATACATTGAACTCTGAGCCACAACAGACGATATTCAGCGAACCTTTTCTTGAATATGCATTGAACTCCGGTTACAGCTGCAGACAACATTTAGTGAAAATATCAGATATACATTAAACTTCACTCACAGCAGACGACATTCAGTGAAACAACATACCAGAACTTGCTCCTCTCACACAGCAGACGACATTGAGCAAGTAGCAGACGATACGATACCGGTAACAACGCCCTCCCTTTCGAAGGCTCTTTGATTGACAGATTCCCGGTGTTTATCTGGCATTTTGCCAATAGATCAGCAGTGAGTGGTGCTCTTCATGCAGTCTCTGCAGTGGGTGTGTCTTTGTGGTGCGGTAGAGGTGGAGATAGAGGTGGAGATAGCTAGATCATAGTCTAGCTTTGTATTATTTTAAATTCCAATGACGTTGCGACCATGGAAGAAGGCGTTGTGACATGACAATCAACCGGCCCCTCACCGGTAATTACAAGCTGTCATTTCACTCATACGAAGCGTATCGACTCATGGCCGACTTAGCCTAATCTGATAAAGGGACTTGAGTTATTATATCCACCGCAGAGAGACGGCGATTGCCACACAAACTCCCCCACACAGCACTGCCTCCTCCCCACCCCCACACACCCCACCCCCACACACCTCCCCACAAGACAACTAACCCATCTACAATGCACGGTTACAACATGCCTGAGGTAATGCCAGACTTCGGATCACCAAGGTAACCTTGCCCTTCTATTATATATTTCAGCATTACCTTTTTTTTTAAATACTCATGCATTTACTTTGATTTGACCGGGCGCGGTGGCCGCCCAATTGGTAGAGCGCCACAAGCCACCGGACATGGTGGATGAATCGGCAGAGCGCAGGCTTCGCGTATGGGAGATCGGGAGTTCGGTTCCAGGTCGAGTCAAACCAATGACTTATCAAATTGATACTTGTCGCTAAGCTTGGTGCTCAGTATTAATAGGATAGGGCGAGGACTGGTTCGCTCAGTGTCAGGATAATGTGATTGAGTGGGATAGCGGGTCATGGGGCTGGGGGCCTATTTTCCCCATAGGGCAGCCCTATAAAGTCGCAATGAGTTCGCGCTGTCACAAGTTGGTACCCGTCCTGATATGACCTTAGATGTTGCAAGGACGTAAAACTCCAACAACCTTAATTAGCGTGAATTTGTCAAAATTCTGACGACTGACAGATAAAAATAGAAGTACATTCTTGGAATTTTAATCACAAAGCTGTTAATTATCTAGTCGGTGGTTGTGTGCATGTTGCTCAATTATATTCCAAAAGGTTATTTAAATTGAACCCCACAACTGAAAGTGCCATCTTTTTCTATGTGTGCTTTTTCTGCTTTTGCTAGTTCCATTCACATTCCACATTACCAACACCCAAACGTCATATTATTGTACTAGGGCTGCTATCAAGGTTACCTCAAATAGTGTAATATGTCATTATTTGAATTCCTCATCTACATTTAAACGGACGCCGATATCCAACTTATATACTCGCGCACCATTTACTCCAGCAGGGGACTTCAATGGTGCGCCACCTAGCGGATCGTCGGTCTGCGCTCACTTTATTACTTCTGATCTGTGGGGTCTCCGCATCAGCCGACATTTTTGATTTCTTCCAATCATACATATGCATCTAATCGTTGGTTGGTTGTTGGAGTTATTTAATATTGATGAGACGCCACGTCTTACAATGCCTGCAGCGTAGAGACGATGTATCTTTAGGCTTTTTGTAGTTAGTTGTTTGTTGGAGTTTTACATCCTGGCAACATCTAAGGTCACATCAGGATGGGTACCGACTTGCAATGGTGTGCACACATGGCGACTTCATAGCACTGCCCCACTGGGAGATCAGGCTGCCAGCACCATGACCTGATATCCCATTCAGTCACATTATCCTGACACTGAGCCAACCAGTCCTTGCCCTATCCTAATAATGCCCACCACCTGGCTAGGAAGCGACAAATATAAATTTTTATGTCATCGGTTTGACTCGACCAGTGTTCGAACCTGTGAATCCCACGACCTACCAGAACAGGAGGCGGATGCTCAACTCATTTGGTCATCCCATCTATGTCATACGCCAGAAAAAATAAAAATAAAATTAAAAACCGCCCGTCCGACCCTGATTTGTGTGATCAAAACGATGATCAGCAACTTTTTGTTTTATTTGGCCTAATTTGATGCTTTCAGGTGACTATACAGATTTGATTGACAGTAACAATTGGAGGAGGTGAGGCTCTGACTTAGACTTAGACTTATGCTAGGTACACACCTACCGTTTTTCCGCACCCACCTACCATATACGATCTAAAACTGCCCAAAAATCGTGAGGTGTGCACTCCCCTAGCACACCTACCGATTGCGATTCGCGACTTTTTAGGGCTAAAACCGCTTCCTTACGATTGCGATTCGCGATTCGAAAAATGAATCGGCCCGTTTTCAGTTTTAAGCGGGTCGGGTCGGGTCGCGATTTTTAGTGCGCGAATCGTATACGGTAGGTGTGTACCTAGCATTAGACTTGTAAAGTTGTAAATAAGCATACACCTAGTGCTGCCTGACTGCGGGAACCACCGCCCGCCTTCTTTGGTGCCTCGGGCGTAGTTCCAGACTCTGCCAACAGGTGGCGGCAATGCGCGCCATCACCCGGCGCACAGGCCTGCACCACTAACAATTCACCTGCACAATAAGTTAAAATAGTCAGTGTTCATCGTTACGCCATTAGCCTGTGTGAGTGTGCTTGTGCTCGCTGTAGTTTCTTTTCAGATGTATATAATATGTATATAATATGTATGTATATGTATATATACGCATACGCATATATATGTTTATGTATATGTAGATTATGTTTATATATATATGTATGTATATATGTATACATGTGTATGTAAATGTATATTTGTGTATATATGTATATATGTAAATGTATATATATGTATATGTGTGTATATATATATATATATATATATATATATATATATATATATATGGGGGGGGGGGGGGGGAACCGTGGGCGTTTCCTTTGGGCAGTTGCCTAGCCATGAGACTAGTATTAAACTGATCAGCCCATATTCATGTATGTGTTTGTGTCCAGAGCATAGCCTACTTTATATATGTATATATATGTACATATGTGTATATATATCCACATATATGTATAAATATATGTATATATATATATATATCTAGGCAAAAGTTCTACTTTATTTTAGACACGATCGATTGATTTGCAAAAAGGGATCAATACTGGGTCTTTAGCTGCTTGATATTTCCCCGTCCTGATATGATCTTAGATGTTGCTAGGACGTAATACCCCAACAAACAAATAAACAATCTTGATATTTCAAAAGAACAAAAATGAAAAGAGGAACAAAAAGCCTGTCTATGACGTCACATATCTAACTTCTAAGTCCAGGTGTGCAGTGGCATCAATTCACCCTATTCACGTGTGACCTAATTCGGCATCAGAACGAGTTTGAGTAAGCATTGGTATTGGAAATGGCCATAAGACACTACTGTGTGCCGATGTGTATGAACTACTACATAAATTCAAGGAGTAAAATTTGAAGATATTAACTTTTGAAACTATCATAATCATTTTTGCTTACCTTTTTTCTATTTATTGGTCAATTTTCATGACATTGACTGATGATCAGATGCATTTCAGTAGGCAATGTCAACGAAGTCACTCACCTTGGCTGCCAATCTTTTCTTAAATTCAAAATTGCATAACTTTCTTAATATATATATATTAAACAAATATATTTTGACCCTTCTAAAGCTGTTATTAATTTGTAATTACTAAGACTAGTTGTTTAACTGTGTTGCACAGATAACTATACTGACAGTGCTGCATTACATGATACCACCATAACTATGCAGACTTGAAGTTGACAGTCACATTGTTGTTAAAGAATGGGATAAATCACCATGCAAGGGTCACCCTATCTTCGTAAAACTTGGCGCATAGATAGAAAACAGGTATGCAAAGATGAATATGGTAGTTTAAAAAATGAATACCCTCAAATTTGAGTGATTTCGAGAGGTTTTGGTTGACAAAAAAGTATTCACATGACTTTTCATACAGCGGCACCTCGCAGACGCGTAAGTGCCATCGGTCTGGTTTCAACATGGCCGCGGCATGAATAGTGTGAATACCGGGCTGGCTAGTGACGCTAGGAATTTTAGTGTGATCTATTGAGTAATAATGAACGAATCTTATTAAGTAAATGCACCAGCTGGACAGCTCTTGGAAGGTGCCCAGGCCATAAAACTAAGCAGATATCAACAAAACCACACCCCAAACACATACCAACCATCTATTGCGTACAATTCTATAATATGTAAATAGAGTAGGCTAGTCTAGGGAGAGAGTAGAAGGAAACAACTTGTCAAGAAAAAACAAAAAACTAACATAGAATTACTAACCACAAACAATAACTATAAGAAAGAAAAACAACCCGAAAACTGCCCAGCATTGAAAACAAGCCCGATCATCCGGGCTTATATGTTATGAACAGCATAACATATTCAAAAAAACTAAAATTCATTAATTATTACTAAATATCACGTCTGATCACTAATGATTACCTGTCACCATTAATCGTGGATGGCGCTAGGACGTACACTCCCGACAAACATACATTAATCTTGTCGTCTGAAGTTGTGAAATATCGTCTGCTGCTACTCTAGCTACAATAACTGTAAAGCTAAGATTCCATATATGTGGTATGCGGCATGCGGCATGCGGTATGCGGTATGCGGCATCCGGCATGCGGCATGCGAATGCGAATGTGGTAAGTGCGGAATAGATATATGCCAACCCCCAATAGCCGATGTTTACTTTTTGTGCTGGGATATGGTTAAACAAAAAAAAACACCAAAAACGTTACCCATGACATTTACTATTGTTTTCTATGGCAAACGCAGCGATATTCACATTCGCATTCACACCGATCGGTCCATGGGTCGATCCATTTGCCGCATTCGCATTCGTATTCGTATTCGGGTTCGTATTCGCATTCGGACATATGGAAGCACCACTATTAATTTACATGCTTTTCAATTCTTTGCCGCATTCGCATTCGCATTCGCATGCTGCATACCACGTATAATGAATCTTAGCTTTACGCTCTTGGATATTTATTTCAGAGCAGACAATACTGGTAGTTATGGGGAAGTTATGTGTGCAATACAGACATTCTAAGTTCAAATGGTCCTTCAGGAAGGACTGAAGCTGCGACCCAGCATGCCAGGTCGCAGCTTCAGCTTACATGGTAGAGGTTGTGTGTGTGTATGTGTTTGTGTGTGTGTGTTTGTGTGTGGGGGGGGGGGGGTGAATACACATACACAATAATACAGAAACTAATATTTTAACTCATGTTGGTTGGTTGGTTGGTTGATTGTTGGAGTTTTACCCCCTGGCAACATCTAAGGTCATATAAGGATGGGTTTACCTCATGTGAAATATTTGCTACATTAGAAATAAAATGTATGGCAACAATCCCACCAAGTTTGGTAATAAAGAAACATGGGGTTGTAGGAACAAAATGAGTTTAAAATATAGGATCAATAGCAAGTAACAAAGCCGGAAATGGCACCAACCACAACTTCCTGTGTGTAAGCTGAAGCTGCGACCCAGCATGTTGGGTCGCACCCTGTGTTCTTCGTGAGGTACCAGCGGAACTTGGATCACCCATATTGACGGAGTGGGGCGGAATAGCGCCTGGATAAAAACAATATTATTTTTAAAGGGAAAAAAAAGTGAAGTTGACTGCGGTGGGGGTTGGAAGAGTGGGAATATGGGTGGTGGTGGTCGGGGGGATAGGGTGGGGATGGGAGGTGGGTGTGGGTGTGGGGTGGGAGGTGGGGGTGATGGAGGGGACTTGAGGGGGGGGGGGGGGAGTTCCAGGTGTGGAGGGTGGAGGTGACTCTACGGGGTTCCGATATTCTTGTAAATGCCGCCAGCTCCTGGGGAGACAAGCAGCGCAGCGAGAGTTCACTCTCCACTCTCCAGTCTCCACTCTCCACTCTCCGTGCAGATGTCCTGCGCTTGCAGGCACCTGGTTCCACTCAGGGCGTGTATCCCGAACTCGGCTGGGAGAGTTCTCTGAGACAACGGGCCGTGCGCAGTGCTCCGTGCGTGGTGCCATGTCGATTACTTCCGCTACTTTTGGTAGTTTCCTCCAAAAATATTTATGGTGGTTATTCTCTCTCGTTCTCACATTCTCTTTCTCTTTCTTTCTTTCTTTCTTTCTTTCTTTCTTTCTTTCTTTATATCTTTCTTTCTTTCTTTCTTTATATCTTTCTTTCTTTCGTTCTTCTTCGTCTTCTTCATCTCCACCCTTTCTCTCTCCCTTTAATTTCCTTGCCTGGTTCACCTTCTCTCTATCACCCTATCTCTCTATCACCCTCGCCCTCTCTGTCCCTCTCTAACGCTCTATCTGTCCCCTTATCTATTCCCCATCCCTGTTCACCATATCCCCCGCGCTCTCCATCTCTCCCTCTCTCCGCTCTCTCCCTTTCTCCTCTCTCTCCCCTCTCGCCCTTTCTCCCCTCTCTCCGCCTCTCTTCCCTCTTTCCGCCTCTTTCCCTTTCTCCAATCTCTCTGCCTCTCGCCCTTTCTCCCCTCGCTCCACCTCTCACCCTTTCTCCCCTCTCTCCTCCTCTCTCCCTTTCTCCCGTCTCTCCGCCTCTCTCCGCCTCTCTCCCTTTCTCCCCTCTCTCCCTTTCTCCCCTCTCTCCCCTCTCTCTGCCTCTGTCTCCTCTCTTCGCCTCTCTCCCTTTCTCCCCTCCTCCTCTCTCCGCCTCTCTCCCCTCTTTCCGCCTCTCTCCCTTTCTCCCATCTCTCCGCCTCTCGCCCTTTCTCCCCTCGCTCCACCTCTCACCCTTTCTCCCCTCTCTCCGCCTCTCTCCCGTTGTCCCCTCTCTCCGCCTCTCTCCCCTCTCTCCACCTCTCTCCCTTTCTCCCGTCTCTCCGCCTCTCTCCCTCCTCCCTCTCCCCTCTCTCCTCCCCTCTCTCCCTTTCTCCCCTCTCTCCGCCTCTGTCTCCTCCTTCGCCTCTCTCCTCTCTCCCCTCTCTCCGCCTCCTCCCTCTCTTCGCCTCCTCTCCCTTTCCTCCCCTCTCTCCGCCTCTCTCCCCTCTTTCTGCCTCTCTCCGCCTCTCTCCCTTGTCCCCTTTCTCCCCTCTCTCCGCCTCTCTCCCCTCTCTCCGCCTCTCTCCGCCTCTCTCCCTTTCTCCCCTCTCTCCGCCTCTCTCCCCTCTTTCTGCCTCTCGCCCTTTCTCCCCTCTCTCCGCCTCTCTCCCCCCTCTCTGCCTCCCCCTCCTCCCTCTCTCCTCCTCTCTCCGCCTCTCTCCCTTCCCTCCCTCCTCTCCCCTCTCTCCGCCTCACTCCCTTTCTCCCCTCTCCTCCCCTCTCTCTCCCCTCCTCTCCCTTTCTCCCTCTCTCCGCCTCTCTCCCCTCTCCTCTGCCTCTCGCCCTTCTCTCCCCTCTCTCCACCTCTCTCCTCTCTCTCTGCCCCTCCCCTCTCTCCCCTCTCTCCGCCTCTCTCCCTTTCTCCTCTCTCTCCCCTCTCTCCGCCTCGCTCCCTTTCTCCCCTCTCTCCGCTCCTCTCCCTTCTCCCCCTCTCTCCCCACCTCTCCGCCTCTCTCCCTCTCTCCTCCCCTCTCGCCCTTTCCTCCCCTCTCCTCCTCCTCTCTCCCCCCTCTCTCCGCCTCTCTCCCTCTCTCCACCTCTCGACCTTACTCCCCTCTCTCCATCTCTCTCCCCTCTCTCCGCCTCTCTCCCTCTCTCCACCTCTCGACCTTTCTCCCCTCTCTCCACCTCTCTCCCCTCTCTCCGCCTCTCTGCCTCTCTCTGCCTCTCGCTCTTTCTCCCCCTATTTCCCCCTCTCTCTCCTCTCCGTCATTCCCTCCTGTCTACCCCTCTCTCCCTATCTCCAATATCTCCCTCTCTCCTGTCTTTTCTCTATCCTTCTCTCTCTCTTTATCTATCTCTTTGCTCGACCAGTGCGATCGCCAATGCCTTAGAGCGTTCGTCTCCCGTGTTCCTCATTGTGACGTCGCTTCCCATCCTCGCTGCCTCAATCATGCTTACAGTCACTCCTCTCCTCTCCTCGCCGGCGCTCGCCATCATTCGCATCGTACACGGCCTCGTTGTCGTCTCTGTGACTGCCTGGGCTATCAGCTCTGCTGCTGGCAGCCTCTCTTCCGTGGCGCCGCACTATAACGTTCTCCATGACTCTGCGCTGTCACAGTCCGTACCCTCCTGATTGCCTACGATCTTAGGCGTCTAACAACACAAGCACCAATCTCTTTGCTTACACCTGTCCCCTTTCTCCCATCTCTTCCTCGCCATTGCTCTCCCTCTTTTCTTTTCTGCCCCCCCTTCCCTTTCCTTCTCTCCCTTTCTCCCTCACTTCCTCACGCATTCTATACCATCCCTTCTTCCCATCTCCCCCTCTCCGCCTCTCTCCTTCTCCGCCTCTCCACCTCTCTCCCCTTCACCCTTTCTTCCCCCCTCCGCCTCTCTCCCCTTCTCCCCCTATCCGCCACTCTCCCCTTCTCCCCCTCTCCGCCTCGCTCCCCCTCTCCACCTCTCTCCCTTTCTCCCTCTCTTGCTCTCAACCTCTCTTGCTCTCTCCCTCTCTCCCTCTCCCTCTCTTGCTCTCTCCCTCTCTCCCTCTCCCTCTCCCTCTCCACCTATCTCAGTCTCTGTTTCTCCCTCTCTCCCTCTCTCCGTTTCTGCTTCTCTTCCTCTCTCCATCTTGCGCTCCCCCCTTCTCTCCTCCCCCCCCCCCCCCCACACTCATGACTGCCTTCCACACTTCCTTTACCGCGAAAAATATGTTGTTTATCCTGAAATGAAAGGCTATTTATTGGAAAGCTTTCCTGATGTTAAGAAAAGTAGAAAATCTGAAGAAACATCTCCTCATATTTATTTAAATGCCACTTACAAATACCCCAAATACAAGGTTAATACAAAACCCCCGGGAAATGAGCAATTGCCCGTGGCAATAAGATTCCTGGATAAGACATCATTTAACTATCCCAATGTTTGTTTGTTGTTTTACGTCCTAGCAACATCCAAAGTCGTATCAGGACGGGGACTATCCTAATGTGATTTTAATAGAATTACTTCTCAGATAGCATTAACACAGTCTTCTGGTGTATGTCCATGTCGTATCTGATCCGCCCAGCAGGTAGATTCGTTTGTTTGTTGGGGTTTTCCGCTCTGGCAACATCTAAGGTCATACCAGGATGGGAAGACAGCAGGTAGGAAGCCTCTCTGGCGCCGATCTATCGCCGTCTTGTACATCAACCAGGTCAGAGCAACGCCAAGACAACCGTACCTAGGCACTTCCGGTGTGCTTGGTTAGTTCTTAAGTACGCCGCTAGGGGGGTCAAAGCGAAGTTGGCATGCGCAAAGGGGCGGTGGAAATGTCCCTGGGTACAGCTGGAGGCACGGCCACCTGTGAAGGTCTCCTCCGCACCCCCACACCCCAACACCCCCACATCCCCACACCTCACACACCCCACAACACCACACACTCCTTGCAAGACAAGGCGCCCACGCGCACAGTGACGCCCCCTAGTGGAAGCGGGCCGCCCGCAGCGGCAAGTGTGTATGCAAGGTGGCGCTGGTGGTGGTGGTAGTGGTACTGGTAATGGTGGTGGAGGTAGAGGTGGTGGTTGGGGGGGGGGGGGGGGGAGGGTGGAGTTAGCCAGGCAGGGTCCGGGTGCGGGGGGGATGGGGTGTGTGTGGGGGGGTGTGGGTGTGGGGTTTGAGGTGAGGGTGTGGAGGTGGCGATGTGGGGTGTTGGGTGTGGAGGTGTGGGGCGTGGAGGTGTTGGGTGTGGAGGTGTGGGGGTTGAGGTGAGGGTGTGGAGGTGGCGATGTAGGGTGTGGGGTGTGGGTGGTGGTAGTGGTAGGGGGAGGAGGGGGGGAGGTAGCGAGGCAGGGTCCAGTTGCCGGCGGGTGTGTGTGGGGGGTGGTGGGGGGCTATGTGGGGGTGTGGGGGGAGGAGGGTGTAGTTAGCTAGGCAGGGTCAGGGTGGGGGTGGGATGGTGTATGTTGAGGGTGTAGGGGTGTGGGGCTCGAGGTGAGAGTGTGAGGTGAGGGGGTGTGGAGGTGTGGGGTGTTGAGGTGTAGAGGTGTAGTGTGTGTGGTGTGGGGTGGTGGTGGAAGGATAGTGGAGTTAGTGAGGCAAGGTCAGGGTGCGGGTGGGATGAGGTGTGTGTGGGGTGTAGGGGTGTGGGGCTCGAGGTGAGGAGTGTGAGGTGTGGGGATGGGGGGTGTGGAGGTGTGGAGCTGTGGGGGTGTGGAGATGTGGGGTGTGGGGTGTGGGGTGTGGGGTGTGGGGTGTGGGGTGTGGGGTGTGGGGTGTGGGGTGTGGGGTGTGGACTGTGGGGTGTGGGGTGTAGAGGTGTGGTGTGTGGGGTGTGGGGTGGTGGTAGAAGGATAATGGAGTTAGCGAGGCAGGGTCAGGGTGCGGGGGGGGGGGGGTGTGTGGTGTGCAGTGTGGGTGAGTCGAGTGTGTGGATGTGTGGAATGTGGGGTCTAGGGTGTGGATGTGTGGGGTGTGGGGATTTGGGTCGTGTGGTATGGTAGCGTGGGGGTGTTTGGGTGTAGGGTGTGGTATGTGGGATGGGGTGGGAGTGTGGGTGTCTGAGGTGCGGTGTGTAGGGTTGGGGTGTGGGGTGTGGAGGTGTGGAGGTGTGGAGGTGTGGAGGTGTGGAGGTGTGGAGGTGTGGAGGTGTGGAGGTGTGGGGTGTGGAGGTGTGGAGGTGTGGAGGTGTGGAGCTGTGGAGGTGTGGAGGTGTGGAGGTGTGGAGGTGTGGAGGTGTGGAGGTGTGGAGGTGTGGGGGTGTGGGGGTGTGGATATATGGGGGTGTGGGGGTGTAGGGTGTGGGGGTGTGGGGGTGTGGGGGTGTGGAGGTATGGAGGTGTGGAGGTGTGGAGGTGTGGACGGGTGGAGGTGTGGAGGTGTGGAGGTGTGGAGGTGTGGAGGTGTGGAGATGTGGAGGTGTGGAGGTGTGGAGGTGTGGAGGTTTGGAGGTGGGGAGGTGGGGAGGTGGGGAGGTGGGGAGGTGGGGAAGTGTGGGTTGTGGGGTTTGGAAGTGGAGGATAGAAGGTGGAGGATAGAATGTGGAGGATAGAAAGTGGAGGATAGGAGGTGGAGGATATGAGCTGGAGGATAGAAGGTGGTGGATAGAAGGTGGAGGATATGAGCTGGAGGATAGGCGGTGGAGGATAGGAGGTGGAGGATAGGAGGTGGAAGATAGAAGGTGGAAGATAGAAGGTGGTGGATAGAAGGTGGTGGATAGAAGGTGGAGGATAGAAGGTGGTGGATAGAAGGTGGAGTATAGAAGGTGGAGGATAGGTGAGGTGGAGGATGAGGATAGTAGGTGGAAGATAGGAGGTGGAGGATAGAAGGTGGAGGATAGAAGGTGGAGGATAGAAGGTGGAGGATAGAAGGTGGAGGATAGGAGGTGGAGGATAGGAGGTGGAGGATAGGAGGTGGAGGATAGAAGGTGGAGGATAGAAGGTGGGGGATAGAAGGTGGAGGATAGGAGGTGGAGGATAGAAGGTGGTGGATAGAAGGTGGAGGATATGAGCTGGAGGATAGGCGGTGGAGGATAGGAGGTGGAGGATAGGAGGTGGAGGATTAGGGGTGGAGGATAGGGGTGGAGGATAGAAGGTGGAGGATAGAAGGTGAGGATAGGAGATGGAGGATAGGAGGTGGAGGATAGAAGGTGGTGGATAGAAGGTGATGGATAGAAGGTGGTGGATAGAAGGTGGTGGATAGAAGGTGGAGGATAGAAGGTGGAGGATAGAAGGTGGAGGATAGAAGGTGGTGGATAGAAGGTGGTGGATAGAAGGTGGTGGATAGAAGGTGGTGGATAGAAGGTGGTGGATAGAAGGTGGAGGATAGAAGGTGGTGGATAGAAGGTGGTGGATAGAAGGTGGAGGATAGAAGGTGGAGGATAGGAGGTGGAGGATAGAAGGTGGTGGATAGAAGGTGGAGGATATGAGCTTGAGGATAGGCGGTGGAGGATAGGAGGTGGAGGATAGGAGGTGGAGGATTAGGGGTGGAGGATAGGGGGTGGAGGATAGAAGGTGGAGGATAGAAGGTGAGGATAGGAGGTGGAGGATAGGAGGTGGAGGATAGGCAGTGGAGGATAGGGGTGGAGGATAGGAGGTGGAGGATCGTAGGTGGAGGATAGGAGGTGGAGGATAGGAGGCGGAGGATAGAGGATGTTCGTGGTGTAGGGGTGAGATGTATTGGCGATATGGTGGCGTTGAGGTGGGTGGTGTGATGGTGTTGTGGGGGTGTATTGGTGATGTGTTGGTGGTGTGGGAGGTGAGATGTATTCGTGGTGGCGAGGTGCCTGGGTGTTGGGATGTATTGGTGGTGATTGGGTGTGGGGATGTGAGGTGGTGTGGTGGTTTCAGGTGTGTGGGAATGTGTCCGGGTGATGGGGTGTGGAGATATGTGGGTGGTGTGGGTGGTGTAGAAGTGGTGGTGTCCTAGCCAGGCACTCGGCATTATTAGGACAGGACAAGGACTGGTTGGCTCAGTGTCAGGATAATCTGACTGAGTAGGATATGAGGTGATGGTGCTGGTGGCCTGGTCTCCCAGTGGGGCAGCACTATAAAGTCGTCATGAGTGCACTCCGTCACAAGTCGGTACCCATCCTGATATGACCTGAGATTTTGCTAGGACATAAAACAACAACAAACGAATAAAACTCTATAGCATATTCTAACGCCTCCCATCGCCTCTCTTTGTCGCCCCCTGGTGTGTAGGAATGCAACTACCATCTTCCTCCGGAACAATCACCGAAGGCACAGGGTGGTCGCGCATGCTCAGAGCATTGTAGTATGATTACGGCTTAGGCACATGTAATGTCTGCTCACATATCACATTATTTTCCAGTTGGTACTCCTAGTACAGTCAAGGCATTATTGCAGCTATAACAGCATAACCAGCCCAACATGCTTGATAAGTGCACCAGTATCTAACTTAGACACACACCAACACACACTCACACACATTCACACCCACACTCACACTCACACACACTAGTCCATGCACTCACCCACATTCTCACACTCACCTACACCCCCACATCCCCCACATACACACCCACACCCAGCTACCCACACACCCACACTCACCTACCCACAAACACAACCATAACTACCCTACACAAACCCCCCCCCCCACCCACCCACACCCCCACCTACACCCCCACACACTCACACCCTAGTCCGTGATGGAGCACCCTTCCGCTGCCCGTCCTGCCCGTCCTGCCCGTCCCCCCAACCTGCCCGTCCTGCCCGTCCTGCCCGTCCTGCCCGTCCTGCCTGTCCTGCCCGTCCTGCCCGTCCTGCCCGTCCTGCCCGTCCTGCCTGTCCTGCCCGTCCTGCCCGTTCCGCCGGCATTCCTTGACCATTGGCCCGGCAGGCAGCCTGGCGGTCAGCCGTGCCCGACCGACCACCCGACCACCCGACCACCCGACCACCCGGCCGGCCGGCGCGCCGATGACCGCCGATGGGTGGCGCCCCCTAGGACCCGGTTGGCGAACTAAAGGCGCGAGACCGTGCGTGTGGTGGCGCCCCCTGATGTACGGAATGTGACCCGAGTGACCCGGGCGGGGTGGAGCTGGTTTGGGTGTGCTTAAAGTTGCATAGTCCGATGCTTTTGATTTTTTTGCTATTTTCTGAGATAACTATATTATACGAATCGTTATAATCTACTTTACTTTAGTTTCAAGTAATTTTGATTTTAAATGGCTAAGTTTGGAGATATTTGATGACAAAACATGCCAAAGTAGTACATTTAAGTATTACACTACCTAGGCACCTTGATACAATCACACTATCCACATCTACCTCTTTATTTGGCTCCTTCCCAGAAGCCAATGCAGTCTATCACGGTGCCCAACAAAATATCGACAATAAATATCATCATTTTATTAAGCGCTAAAAGTCATACTTAACTGACAACCTCCCCTCCCTCCTCTTTTATGCTTTGTACAACCGTAAACATGTTGACAACTTTGGACGGCCCCTAACGTATATGAGCCAAAATTGTGAAATTTAGGCTCAAACCGGTCATTATTATGGTTTCCTTAGTTTTGACACATTGTTACATGTGTGTTTGTTTAACAATACCTGCCCAGGTGGGGTAGCCGAATGATTTGAGCATCTGCCTGCGATTTTGGTAGGTAGTGGGGATTTGAACTCCTGGGTTGAACCCTGGCCGAGTGAAAATAATGAGTTAACAATGTATACTTGTCGCTACCTAGCCTAGCATTTGGCATTACTAGGATAGGGCAAGGGGCAGTGGAATGAGGAAGACGAATTGACAGCGATTGAAATTTCTGTCGCTTAATCGATTAATGTACATTCACACACACAAATGATTTGAATAAACTGTAAATTGGTGATGGTTCCAGCATGCACTGTTTATCCACGTGTATCAATGCATACTCTTCCCAAAGATTGGATGCGCTGGAAGATCATTACGACAAATGGTTGCTTTGTTGTTTTACACCCTAGCTACATCTAAGGTCATATGATGACGTTGCACCAAACTTCTTTTTTTTCCCGCACGCATCGACACATGTTGGCCGCATGCTACTAACTGCGTTGACACCAAACTTTTTCCCTACACCGCCAACAAGTTGGACGTGTCTCGATGCGTACAAATTATTTTGCGCGTTGGTGGCACGCCGGCGAGAAGCGTCGTAGTGTGACTGCAGCATAACATATGCTAAAAAAAGTAGGTTATACCAACTAACCTAATAATATACTTATACAAAAAACAAGAAAACAAAACAAGAAACAAGCAAAAAACCATTGGGTTTTGCAACTTTAAATATAAATAATCCGCCAAAATGTGCGCAGGCCTGACCTGCATACTCGGTGTTGATCGGCAAAAGTCGGCGGTTACCGGCAAGATGGCGGCGTGTCCTGTGTAATCTACTGGCCGGGGTGGCCGAATCGGTAGAGCGCAGGCCTCCCTTTGCGGGAGATGGGGAGTTCAATTCTCGGTAGAGTCAAACCAATGACGTACAAAATTGATACTTGTAGCTTCCTAGCCTGGCGCTCAGCATTAATAGGATAGGGCAAGGACTGGTTGGCTCAGCATCAGGATAATGTGACTCAGTGGGGTATTGGGTCATGGTGCTAATGGCCTGATTTCCCAGTGGGGCAAAACTATGAAGTCGCCATGAGTGTGCACTGTCACAAGTCGGTACCCACCCTGATATGACCGTAGATGTTGCCAGGATGTAAAACTCCAACAACGAACCTGTGTACTCGCCTATGTTGAAGCGCTGCACCGAGCATTGTGGCGCTGTGTCGGTGGGCGTCGTGCGCTGGTGGCGCCCTCTGGTGGCGCAGTAGGTTTAAAGCAAGGTGAGGCGCCCCCTGTGGGAGAAAGCTGGAAGTGGATTAGTTGGCAGCACCGACAAAGGCTTGCTAATTCGCCTGCATGCCGGCGGTGGTCTGTATGTATATTTAATTAACACCCCCAAGCCCCCAAAGCCCCATCCCCCCACCTCCCAACCCCCCACCCAGATCCCGACAGAAGTACCAGTCACCGCCACTAGGTGGCAGCATCAGTATGTGACGTGGGTTTAATATCACCCCAGAACCTCCCACTGTTGGCCGTCATAAGTATCAGCTAGGTGGCAGCATTAGTATGTGATGTGGGCGTAATATCACCACAGAACCTCCCAGTGCTAGCCCTCCTAGGTATCAGTTATTGTCGCTAGGTGGCAGTGCTCAGATGTGATGTGGGTGTAATATCACCCCAGAACCCCCAACTGTTCGCCCCCACAAGTACCAGTCACTGTCACTATGTGGCAGTGTTAGTATGTGATGTGGGTTTAACATCAGCCGAGAACCTCCCACTGTTAGACCATATAAGTATCAGTTATTGTTGCTAGGTGGCACATTTGCATGTGACGTGGGTTTAATATCACCCCAGAATCTCACACTGTTAGCCCTCATAAGTATCAGTTATTGTCGCTAGGTGGCAGCATTCGTATGTGAAGTGGGTTTAATATCACCCCAGAACCTCCCACTGTTAGCCATCATAAATATCAGTTATTGTTGCTAGGTGGCAGCATTCGTATGTGACATGGGTTTAATATCACCCCAGAACCTCCCACTGTCAGTGCTCATAAGTATCACTTATTGTCGCTAGGTGGCAGCATTCATATGTGATGTGGGTTTAATATCAGCCGAGAACCTACCACTGTTAGCCCTCATAAGTATCAGTTATTGTCACTAGGTGGCAGCATTCATATGTGATGTGGGTTTAATATCACCCCAGAACCTTCCACTGTTAGCCCTGATAAGAATCAGTTAGTGTCACTAGACGGCAGCGTTATTATGTGACGGGGGCGTAATATCAGCCGAGAACCTACCACTGTTAGCCCTCATAAGTATCAGTTATTGTTGCTAGGTGGCAGCATTCGTATGTGAATCTCCCAGAATCTCATAAGTATCAGTTACACAACCACCTACTGAAGAAACAATATCTCACCTGATCTTGGGCGCAGTCATTGCTTGCTGTGTTCTGGCACAAAAAGCAAAAGACAGGCCAGAAAAGATGGTAGATATTACAAATACGGAAACTAGCCCTACTAAGTACTAAGGAATTCGAAATGACTATCACCATAGGGCGCAGTCCGTCTGGGTATGTGTACTGGCACAAACCAAAGCAGAACCAGGCAGGCCATGGTCATGCATCTGAATCACCCTGAAATACAAAATGGCTAACCATACAACACAACCATCCCACCTAGTCGCAGTCCTGAAGGGTCCAGGGGTGTTCTGGCACACTGGTGTACTATCTAAGGACAGGGCATGGGTGAAAGGATGCTGTAACAAACCACAATGGGATGGGATCCTCTCCCACAGGCCTGTATGTCATCTGCATAGATGAACATAGTAGGCTAAGTTATCATATACAGGTTAGGAAAGAAATTTAAAATTAAAAAAAAACTAATATAGAAACTACTAACACCCAAAACCACAAAGGTTGCCCGAGAAAGATCAGGTAAAGACTCCTGAGTGCGGGACCAGACCAATCCAGTATCACAGCTGTCCAGTGTTGAAAACAAGCACCCTCACGGGAGCTTATACGTTATGGGCAGAATAAAAAACTTATCACAACAAAAACGAAAAGAATTGTTGGTGGATGGCAGCGTTAATATGTGAAGTGGGTTTAATATCACCCCAGAACCTCCCACTGTTAGCCCTCATAAGTATCAGTTATTGACACTAGGTGGCAGCATTTGTATGTGACATGGGCGTAATATCAGCCGAGAACCTACCACTGTTAGCCCTCATAAGTATCAGTTATTGTCGCTAGGTGGCATCGTTAGTATGTGACGTGGGTTTAATATCACCCCAGAACCTCCCACTGTTAGCGCTCATAAGTATCAGTTATTGTCACGAGGTGGCAGCATTAGTATGTGATGTGGGTGTAATATCACCCCAGAACCTCCTACTGTTAGCCCTCTCCTCACAATTACTGGTCAGTTTCGCTAGGTGGCAGCACTAGTATCTGATGTGGGCATAATATCAGCTAAGAACCTCCCACTGTTAGCCTGGGTGTAATAATCAGCCGAGAACCTCCCAGTGTTCATCTTCATAAGTATCGGTTATTGTCACTAGGTGGCATTGTTAGTATGTGACGTGGGTTTAATATCACCCCAGAACCTCCCATTGTTAGCCCTCATAAGTATCAGTTATTGGCGCTAGGTGGCAGTGCTTAGATGTGACGTGGGCATAATATCACCCCAGAACCCACGACTGTTCACCCCCACAAATACCAGTCATTGTCACTATGTGGCAGTGTTAGTATGTGACGTGGGTTTAATATCAGCCGAGAACCTACTGACTCTTAGTCTTCATAAGTACCAGTTATTGTTGCTAGGTGGCAGCATTCGTATGTGAATCTCCCAGAATCTCATAAGTATCAGTTACACAACCACCTACTGAAGAAACAATATCTCACCTGATCTTGGGCGCAGTCATTGCTTGCTGTGTTCTGGCACAAAAAGCAAAAGACAGGCCAGAAAAGATGGTAGATATTACAAATACGGAAACTAGCCCTACTAAGTACTAAGGAATTCGAAATGACTATCACCATAGGGCGCAGTCCGTCTGGGTATGTGTACTGGCACAAACCAAAGCAGAACCAGGCAGGCCATGGTCATGCATCTGAATCACCCTGAAATACAAAATGGCTAACCATACAACACAACCATCCCACCTAGTCGCAGTCCTGAAGGGTCCAGGGGTGTTCTGGCACACTGGTGTACTATCTAAGGACAGGGCATGGGTGAAAGGATGCTGTAACAAACCACAATGGGATGGGATCCTCTCCCACAGGCCTGTATGTCATCTGCATAGATGAACATAGTAGGCTAAGTTATCATATACAGGTTAGGAAAGAAATTTAAAATTAAAAAAAAACTAATATAGAAACTACTAACACCCAAAACCACAAAGGTTGCCCGAGAAAGATCAGGTAAAGACTCCTGAGTGCGGGACCAGACCAATCCAGTATCACAGCTGTCCAGTGTTGAAAACAAGCACCCTCACGGGAGCTTATACGTTATGGGCAGAATAAAAAACTTATCACAACAAAAACGAAAAGAATTGTTGGTGGATGGCAGCGTTAATATGTGAAGTGGGTTTAATATCACCCCAGAACCTCCCACTGTTAGCCCTCATAAGTATCAGTTATTGACACTAGGTGGCAGCATTTGTATGTGACATGGGCGTAATATCAGCCGAGAACCTACCACTGTTAGCCCTCATAAGTATCAGTTATTGTCGCTAGGTGGCATCGTTAGTATGTGACGTGGGTTTAATATCACCCCAGAACCTCCCACTGTTAGCGCTCATAAGTATCAGTTATTGTCACGAGGTGGCAGCATTAGTATGTGATGTGGGTGTAATATCACCCCAGAACCTCCTACTGTTAGCCCTCTCCTCACAATTACTGGTCAGTTTCGCTAGGTGGCAGCACTAGTATCTGATGTGGGCATAAGATCAGCTAAGAACCTCCCACTGTTAGCCTGGGTGTAATAATCAGCCGAGAACCTCCCAGTGTTCATCTTCATAAGTATCGGTTATTGTCACTAGGTGGCATTGTTAGTATGTGACGTGGGTTTAATATCACCCCAGAACCTCCATTGTTAGCCCTCATAAGTATCAGTTATTGGCGCTAGGTGGCAGTGCTTAGATGTGACGTGGGCATAATATCACCCCAGAACCCACGACTGTTCACCCCCACAAATACCAGTCATTGTCACTATGTGGCAGTGTTAGTATGTGACGTGGGTTTAATATCAGCCAAGAACCTCTGACTCTTAGTCTTCATAAGTACCAGTTATTGTCGATAGGTGGCAGCGTTAGTATGTGATGTGGTTGTAATATCACCCTAGAACCTACCACTGTTAGCCATCATAAGTATCAGCACACCTTCATACAACTTCTTAGAGAACACACCTTAATACAACTTCTTGGAGAACACGCCTTCGTACAACTTCTTAGAGAACACACCTTCATACAACTTCTTAGAGAACACACCTTCATACAACTTCTTACAGAACACACCTTTATACAACTTCTTAAAGTCCATGCCTTCATACAACTTCTTAGAGAACACACCTTCATACCATTTCTTAGAGAACATGCCTTCATATAATTTCTTAGAGAACACAACTTCATACAACTTCTTAAAGAACATGCCTTCATACAACTTCTTAGAGAACACACCTTCATACAACTTCTTGGAGAACACACCTTCGTACAACTTCTTAGAGAAAACACCTTCAGACAACTTCTTAGAGAACACACCTTCATACAATTTCTTTGAGAACATGCCTTCATACAACTTCTTAGAGAACACGCCTTCATACAACTTCATAGAGAACACACCTTCATACAACTTCTTGGAGAACACGCCTTTGTACAACTTCTTAGAGAATTCAATTCACCTTCATACAACTTCTTAGAGAACACACCTTCATACAACTTCTTGGAGAACACACCTTCATACAACTTCTTGGAGAATACACCTTCATACAACTTCTTAGAGAACACACCTTCATACAGCTTCTTGGAGAACACGCCTTTGGACAACTTCTTAGAGAACATGCCATAATACAACTTCTTAGAGAAGACACATTCATATAACTTCTTAGAGAAAACCCCTTCACACAACTTCTTAGCTCAACTTCATGTTGTCCTTATGGCATTTTGGTGTAGGAATGGTCCGTTGAGTTGATACTAGGCTAGGCTTCCCCCCACCCCCACTCCCACCCCAACCTCCCAACCCCCCCCCTCCTCCTCCCCGACCTCCTGCACCACCTCCTCCTCCTGCCCCCTCGTGGGACCCTCCACAAGTCCCAGCATGCAATGCTTTCCGGCTCGACGCCGGCAGTATGGTACGCGCAACCGACGCTAGGGGGCAGCGATGGTCAGCTGCTGTTCTAAAGATTTGCCAGCACAGTTCACATTTCTTTCCCCAAATTCATTAAATACCCCGTGAGGGATGCCATTTATTATATGTCACACTGCTCTGTATGAAGTTGGCATCTTTCCAAGTAGTCACAATCAGGCGAAATTAGCATCTGAGAAAAGAAAAATTAGGCTTTAACGAACAGGATACTAGCGCTTGGAAGACCGCCACATTTTTCTATTGATTACCTTCCGGGTACAATGATATATCTTGTTAGGAAAAGAGGGACAATCTCTTTCAAAATAACAATTTAATGAACATATCACATTACTCTCTTACTCTTTTATATGTAGTAGTAACAAAGCACACGTCACTTCCCAGATACCACGACCAGACGTCAGTGTCAGGATAATGTGACTGAGTGGGATAACGGGTCATGGTGCCGCTGGCTTGGTTATCCAGCCCTTGATTATCCAACCCGTCCTGATATAACCTTAGATGTTGCTACGACGTAAAACAACAACAAACAAACAAAACAAACAAAAACTGATTATGTAGTGAGGCAGCACTATAAAGTCATCATGAGTGCGCACTGTCATAAGTCGGCACCCGTCCTGATATGACCTTAGATGTGTTTGTTTGTTGTTGTTTTACGTCCTAGCAACATCTAAGGTCATATCAGGAGGGGTACCGACTTGTGACAGTGCGCACTCATGGCTACTTTATAGTGCTGCCCCACTGGAAGACCAGGCCGCCAGCACCTTGACCTGATATCCCACTCAGTCACATTATCCTGACACTTAATGGATATTACCTTAGATGTTGCGGGGACGCAAACCTCCAACAACCAACCAACCAAGAGAATATTGGATTTAAATGCTCGGTGAAATGCTAGTACAACGAACACCAGGACCGCGTGTTTCCTTCCTTCGCCGAGATTTCATCCGGTACCACGTGATCTCTGCCTCGCGTGGGATCTCACGCGTGTCGAGACCCCCCACGAGACTTTATTTCTCGGTAAGGGGCGTTGATTGCGTTCGGATTCATTGCGTCATGTATCAGTTCACGATCTGTGCATATAATTAATATAATGCTCTAGTAGGCTGTACTGATGTCGCAGACAAGGAGCCACGTAGACAGGTAGGGATGGGTAAGGTGGTGACATCAAGGAACCTAGGTGGTGTAATGGTCAGCACACTCGCATGGAATGCAAAATATGTGTGTTCGATTCCCGATCTAGGTGCAATATTTCCCATTTTTATTACCCACACAACACTGGTTGCCATGACCATGATCCTGTGCAAGCTACGTGTGGTATGGTTGTTGAACCTACCCTGTGTATGTATTTATGTAAGTACATTGACTGTATGTATGTAATTGTAAGCATTACAAACCTTATAATTCTAAGGGGATGAGTGTAGTGGTCTGCGCTGACCTCAGGCAAGGAGCCGCATAGACAGGTAAGCGTGGGTAGAGTGGTGACATCAGAGAGCCTAGGTGGTGTAATGGTTAGCACACTGGCTTGGAATGCAAGATATATGGGTTCGATTTCCGCTCTAGGTGCAATATTTCCCATTTTCATTACCCCCACGACAAAACACTGAAGTCACGTGACATTATATTTCGCTTATCACATACTGTCATGTGTTCAGGGAGCGGGACGTAGCTCAGGCGGTAGAGTGTCTTCTGACACATTTGCAGTTTGGGATATTTTCTATTCCAACCAGTGGTCCACAACTGGTTCATCAAAGGCTGTGGTATGTGCTGTCCTGTCTGTGGGAAAGTGCATATAAAAGACCCCTTGCTGCTTATCAGAAAGAGTAGCTTATGTGGTGGCAGCAGGTTTCCTCCAAAGAAATATGTCAGAATGACCATATATTTGACATCCAATAGCTGATGATATGAAAATCAATGTGCTCTAGAGGCATCGTTAAATAAAATAAACTTTCTTTCCCATGTGTGCAGGGGCTTAGCTTCCATATACTGAGTCCAGTAGTAGTGGAATGAATGACTGGCAGGGCGGTGCAGTGGACGCTAATCACATATCAAGAAATAACTGCTTAATAGAACCAGACGGGATGACCGAATGAGTTGAGTGCCTGTTTTCTGTTTTGATATTCGAACCCCCAGGTTTCTTGCTGAATCATACCAATATGGTATAAATTTATACTTGTCTTGATATAGCCTAGCACACTACATTACTAGGATAGGGCCAGAAGCAGTGGAATGTGGAAGCTCGATTATTTGGAGTTGAAAATCACCAATGTAATTGTCATGGGGATGATGAAAATGGGGAAATATTGTGCCTAGAACGGAAATCGAACCCACATCTCTTGCATTCCGGGCGAGTGTGCTAACAATTACACCACCTAGGCTCCCTGATGTGACTACCTTGCCTATGCCGACCTGTCTATGAGGCTCCTTACCAAAGAGTTCAGCGCACACCACCACACAAGATGTATATGTACATATGTATGTTTTGACTTTATGTGTTGGATAGCGTATTATGCGAGTATAAACATACGAAGGGAATTGCTTCCATTATATATTATAATTATATATTATCGTTATTACCAGTGTTATACATATCTATGTACACACACACACACATATATATATATATATATGAGTCAGGATCACAAAAAGAGGCCAATTGGGGGAAGTTGTCGGCGTCTAGCATGGATGTCGGCATCGATCTGTATAATTATAATTTAGCATTGACAGAGGTGTTGGAAAGTCTTTAAATTTATCCTGAATGTAAAGGTCGAGAAAATACAACAACCTTATTTGTTTCTAGGATAATTTAATATAAAACAAAGAAATGCATGAGACTTTAAGAATTGCGATGCCGACATCTGTTAAAGTTGTCGGCGTCGATCATTGGATGTCAGCGTCGATCGGTATAATTATAGTTTAACATTGACAGAGATGTTGGAAAGTCCTTAAATTTATACTGAATGTAAAGGTCGAGAAAATACAACAACCTTATTTGTTTCTAGTATAATTTAATATGAAACAAAGGAATGCACTACACTTTTAAGAATTGTGACGCCAACATCTTCACTTGACCACCGATTGGCCCGTTTTTGCGAGGCTGACTCACACATATAAAGTCAAACCATAACCAACGCATAAACATCTACATACCCGAGTTGCATTTCTTTTCGCGAAATTTAATTTATGTAAAATCAATCGTCGATTTGTTAGTGAACGGCGTAGGCATCGGATGACGTCATGTGGACGGACGCTTCGTCGTGATTAGATACACAGATTCAGATCCGTAGCCTCGCTTTGATCATGCCAAATCAAAGCTAAGTCTCTACACAGAACGCCCACCCTCTCCTTCCACTCGATTCACATCGATTTTTAGTTAGCACTGCTGCCTCCCCTATCACCCTGCCTTCTGGCCTTTCTGGCCTTGCTGGCCTTTCTGGCCTTTCTTCCTCTTACTCAACAAGCTCGAGAGAATAAACAATGAGTTGAAACATAATCAATTTTGTGTGTGTGTTGTTGGTTTTTTCACTCGTCACTTTCAATTCCACCCATTCAACCTTTAATTTGAGTTTACTAGTCGTCTGCTTTGAATAAATGTCGTCTGCCACTTTTGGTCTTATTATTATTAATCACTTGAATTTGTAGCGAGGTAGCTTATATGTGGAATGTATAATTAGAATAACTATACAGGTATAAAGACGCCGAGGTATAGTACGTTAAATACGGTATTTAATATTGTATTTTTTGTGTGTATATAATTATGGTATATATTTAACGAGCAAGTATTCGGCCCCCGTTCCAACGACTGAAGCGCCACCGCGCGGAATTTCCGGTAACCTACGCGCCAAAACCGCCATTCGCGCTGTTATATATATATATATATATATATATAAATATAGCAGCGCGAATATATATATATATATACATATATATGCTTCTACATAATTGTCCATGTTGCCGGAAACATGCATAATTCAAAAACCCTGACTACGGGCTTGATATTATGAATACCATAGAGACAGCTCGTAGCACGTCACTATGTACAAAGTTAACTTCCGGTAGTAGATTCAAAGGCTTGTCCAGTCCTTACCTGGCCACCGTCGTCGACGGATCACTGAGTTGAATAAGAAATTTGTCCATCCCACCCACCCATACTACAGATTAGTATAGTGATAGGGCTGAGAGATTATGGTTCCTATGACCTTGAAATGAATGTTGCTGATTGACATGAATGTGCGAATGTGTGTGAGTGTGCCAGATGTGAGCTGACCGTGTGACCGTGATCTGCCTTAGCTGCTGCCTCATGTCTTCTGTTTTCAAGTTGCCTCTACAGAAATGAATACAGTATCTTTAGAAATGTATCATATATTAGTATGATAGTACAATCATAGATATGTCCTGCACATAAGTAATGAAATAATGCAATAGTAGATCTACCTAATATATGACCTGCACAGAAGTAATGAACATCAGAAATATAGAAATGCACAGGTTGTACTACCTGAAGAAGATAGAGTAATTAAAGCTAATAGTCTCAATTGTACTATTGAGAGTAGCTGATATCAGATGTTCAGAAAGGTGTAGGTAAAAGGCTCTTGTAAAAATTTATTAAGCCTGATTAATAAATTTATTTGCCCAAAAAAATGATTATCTGTGTCTGGTTTTGAATTATATACATATGAAGAGATCGGGCCCAAAACCCTGTATATGCCAATCCAAAAATTAAATTAAAGTAACAGATGGGAGGTGGCGCCACTGTTGGGGCTGAGGTTGAGTAGGTTGGACCAGTAGATGACTAGCCCCAGGCTCCATCAACTGATCACTGGTGAGTGGAGCTGAGGAGCGAGTATGGAATTCTGGGTTATTATGCTTGTATAATTCTTATACAGCATATATATATATACAGTATGGCTTCACTTCACACAAAAACACATATGTGTGCGATGTGTCGTCTGCCCACATGTCGCTTTAGCAGACGACTTTCAGTTTCAAATTCCATGGCTGCAGACGACAAAAGGCAGCAATTTATGGCGGGAAACTCCGATGTAAAGGCGGCACTGATCCACACAAGGCCTTGTCGTGGTGGGAGAGTTAAGGATTGATAAAAAAACATCCGATTGATCTAGAATGAATCGTTATCTTGCTCGCTGAGTACTCTTTTACAAGATCAACTGAGATGGTCTTAGTGTCACGATCGAATGAACACGAGTAGTGTCTGGTGGCTGCCTGTGGCCGGATGCACTTGGTCACGTGACTAGTGACTGGCGTTCAGGGAGCAGTAGCCATGATTTAATATGTACGAATAGGGATTGGTTGTTTTTGGAGTTTTACGTCCTGGCAACATCTGTGGTCATATCAGGAGGGGTACTGACTTGTGTTGGTTTGTTGGAGTTTTACGTCCTGGCAACATCTAAGGTCATATCAGGATTGGTACCGACTTGTGTTGGTCGTTGGAGTGTTACATCCTGGCAACATATAAGGTCATATCAGGGCGGGTACCGACTTTGGCATCGTTAAATAAAACAAGTTTTACTTTTGGTACTGCCTTGTGACAGTGCGCACTCATGGTAACTTTATACTGTAAGTGTGGCCCCACTGGGAGACTACACTGCCAGCACCATGAACCAATATTCCACTCAGTCACATTATCCTGATACTGAGGTAACCACTCCTTGTCCTATCCTAATAATGCTGAGCGCCAGGCTAGGCAATGACATGAATAACATTTTTAAGTTATTGGTTTGACTCGACCAGAGATTTAAAAAGATTTTGTCTGCAAACGCTTGCTTGCTGCTTGCTTGCTTGGGGTGATTTGTAGCCTTACAACGGTTACCGGTTGCAGAACTGCAACATTATAGAGAGGCTCCGATAAATCGGACCAATCTTTGGTTGAAGATTAATCTTCAGTAGGGGTGGTTGTAGAAGCTGGGGACATCTTTACAACGTTGTAACGGCGAAGCGTTGGTGCGGCACAGAATCTCTTCGGTCCAGCGGTAGTTGAGCACTTTTATCCAGCAGACAGCAGCAGGGGTTTTGAGGATGGGTGGGTAAAGATGGGTGCAGCAGTGGTCCCAGCAATGAGAACAAGGCGAGAGAAGCGTAAAGGTACATGGCCTCACCCAAGAACACAACTCCCCTGGTCAGGGGGAGAAGTATGCCTGGGAGAAATAGAAAGGGTAGAGTCTAGGAAAGAGAAATGAGGAGAGTTGAGTCAAAGGACCATGTCTATTTGCTCTATGGTTACCAACCAGTGAGCCATAGACACGGACAGAGTAAGAGTAGAAAGTGAAATGCCGGCGGGCTCCCCCTCCTGGAACTATTTTCAGACATATCGAGGAGGAGTATGGCCAGCGGAGAGGAGATAGAGAAAGGTGTGGACGAAGTGCGGTCCGGATAGCAAGTGTCTGCAAATGACGATGGTTCGTTAATTATAGGGGTCGCTGAAGACACTTATTCCTTGCTGCCAAAACAGTTTAGTTGCTCGTTGGAGTTTTACGTCCTGACAACATCTAAGGTCATATCACTGCACGCTCCCACGCTGTATGTATGTATGTTTACTGCCAAGCACCGCCGTGGTCACACACCCGCTCCTAGCACATACATGGTGTGGACACACACACTCTCCTAGCACATACATGGTGTGGACACACACACTCTCCTAGCACATACATGGTATGGACACACACTGTTGTGGTAGATTAAGTGTTGGCCGATGGCAAGACCCAAGCCTCGTGGCATTGACGCATCGTGCCCGTCTTGTAAATACAGTAAAACCTCTCTAAATCGACCGATCATGGGACCGACTTTAAATGGCCTATTTAAGGAGGTGTTCGGTTTAGGGAGGTTTTCATTTTGTTACAATGGTATTGTAATTTGTATGGGCGATTCTTTGGGACCCAAATAAAGTGATCGATATAAGGGAGTTGTCGATCTGTGGAGGTGGTCGGTTAGAGAGGTTTTACTGTGTATGCAAGTGAATGAGGTTAGGAGCCGATACATCGAACAGCAGGAGGTGGTGCCACCGTCGGAGCTGAGGTTGAGTAGGTTGGAGTAGTAGATGACCAGCCCCAGGATCCATCATCCGATGACTGGAGGGTGAAGCTGAGGAGCGGGTAGGATATTCCAGGTTATTATACTCGGATAATTCTTATACAGCATATATATAATATATATCCACATATATATGTGATGCATAGCAAATTATGCGAATATAAATAATATCTGTGTAGCCACCATCTGCCCACCTCGCCAACCTCCCGTGTTAGACCTGAGTTACTTACCTATGTCAGTTTCTGCGGGAAAATTTGTATATATGTCTCCTGATGGTTTTGTATATGAAGAGTTCAGGCGCAAAACCATGTAGATGCCAACCCCAAAATGTAGTTTAAATAAAAAGATTTTAACCTGAAAATAATTTTAATTCTTACTAATTCCACTTTTCATATAATAACATGGTTTTGGAGCAATGTAAAAAAGAGTAGGAATATAACAAAATAAACTTTTTGAAGGTTTGATTCCAACGTTCATCTCCATTTTTGGATTGGCGTTTACTTGGTTTTGCGCATATATATATATATATATGGTAAAACCTTTCTAACCAACCACCTCCACAGATCAACCACTCCCATATAATGCTCTCTTTATTTGGGTCCCAAAAGATTGCCCATACAATACCATTGTAAGTATTCTTTTAAAACTCCCTAAGCCGACCATCTCCCTAAATGGACCATTTAAAGTTGGTCCCATGATCGGTCGATTTAGAGAGGCTTTACCTTATATATATATATATATATATATACACATATACACACCATTCTTGGAATGGGATTTTATTTTAATATCTAGGATAAATCGGCAGACACATAATGAGAATTTATTTTCATATCTGTGATATATCGACAGATATATAATGGCTTTGCTGGTGTCAGATCCAGATTTACCATCAAGACTGAACTTATGTGCTTACCTATGTGCTTTCCGTTGTTATTTATATTCACATAATGAGATTGTGTAGCACATACATGCGCATTGATCTTGATTAGTGGATTGCTATGGAAACTGTCCCCGTTTACACACTGCTACGGAGGGATACACCCTCAGTCACTGCCAGGTCGGAGGTGTGTAGACACCCTAAGCCTCTCCTTCCCCCTCCTCCCCCCCCCAACTCCCCCCCCCCCACACTCCCGCCCACTGGCTTTGAAGGCCCCCCCCCCCCCACCTTCACATCCAGACTAGCATGACAACCAGCAGTATATGCCAGTGGCACCGTTGTACTAACCAATAACCCATATGTTTCAAAGTAAAGCTTGCTTTATTTAACGATGCCTGTGGGGCGCATAGATTTTCATGTCATCGGCTATTGGACACATGGTCATTCTGACATATTTCTTTGAAGGAAACCCGCTGCCACCACATAGGCTACTCTTTCCGATAAGCAGCAAGGGGTCTTTTATATTTATATGCACTTTCCCACATGCCACAGCCTTTGAATAACCAGTTGCGGACCACTGGTTGGAACGGAAAATAGCCCAAACTGCATATGGGTCCACTGAGCAGGATCAATGGAATGACCGAAACCTTCACAGGTGGACACGCTACTGCCTGAGGTACGCCCACTCACGGCAGGTTCCACAAGCTGTCCTTAGTCCGATTAAAAAAAGTAACCCCAAAAAACTCAAATATGGTCTACCAAAACACGTAGCTGAATTTTGATTCAATATATCCAACTTATATACCGGTACACCTGTTAAACATGCATAGCTGCAGCGAAGGAATGGGAAGTTGGTGGGTTGTTGGAGTTTTACGTCCTGCCATCATCTTAGGTGATATCAGGATGGGTACCGACTTGTGACTGTGCACACTCATGGTGACTTTATAGTGCTGCCCACTGGGAAATCAGGCCACCATGACCATGACCCCATGTCCAACTCAGTCACATTATCCAATCCTTGCCCTATCCTATTAATGCTGAGCACCAAGCTAGGAAGTGGCAAGTATCAATTGTGTACGCCATTGGTTTGACTCGACAAGGAATTGACCTACCGATCTTCCGCAGGGGAGGCCTACGCTCTACCGATTCGGCCACCGCGTCCTGTAGGTAAGGCGAAGTCAATTTAATCAAACCTGTCACTGCTGCCAACTGGCATATGGCTACCAAAGTATGGAAGCACAAACGGTGAAGGAAAGACAAATTCCTGACCTGGACACATACACAAAATATCTGTGCAAAATAAAACCAGGAAACCCCATCTAAAGGCCCTGTCACATTACGACGCTTCTTACCGGCGTGCAGCCAATGCACAAAATATTTGCAACCCGTCGACAGACGTTCAACTCTTCAGTGTTTTGGGAGAAAGTTTGACGGGGCGCAGCGTGTTAGTAGCGTGCTATGAGTGCGTGGCCAACGGGGTTCGACGTGAGGCGGAACAAAGTGTCAACGTCCAACCAGCGTGTTCCCAGCGTGCCATCAGCGTGTTATCGACGCGTTGTCCGCGCGCCACTGGCACACCGATGGCGTGGGGGTAGGGCATCGTTAAAGGTTTGAAGAACGCCGGGTAATGTTAGACATACGGCAGACACGCCAGCAACACATCAAGATGCGCCACCAACACGTCAAGACGCGCCAGCAACACGTCCAACGCGTCGAGAAACGCTGGAACAACGCCAATAGCACGCCGCCAACGGGTATCGACGTGTTGGTAACGCGTCCGTAACGCCCCCTCCAACCCGTCGGCACGCGTTGGGGCGCATCAAAAGTTTTGTGCAAGCACAAAACGATCAGCGCGACCCGACATGTGCCAACGGCCGCTGACGTGTCGATTCACACGTTGCTATCCCTCAACGTATACCGACGTGCCGGTAACACGCCGGTAACACGCCGGTAATGCGCCGGTAACGTGTCCCGATGTGTACCGACGTTTCGACCAAAAAGGCAACACGTCGATGCGCGTTGGTGGGAAACGTCGTAGTGTGACAGGGCCTTAAGCTTCGCCACAAGGGGGCATGTGATATGTCACGGCCCACCAGCTGCACAATCCACAACAGGCAACCCTGACATAGAAAAAAGCCAGACAACGCATACACCAACAATATAACTGAATCGAACTCAAACAAAACATAATCCAACCACCTAGTACGTACAAGCCTATAATATGCAAATAGAATAGGCTAGTCTAGAATTAAGTAATGGAAAAAAGTGGAAAAATCTTTCCAAGAAACCCCAAAAACATTAACATAGATCACTAGCCGCAAAAATAACTTTAAGAAACACAGAACTATAACTGCCCAACATTGAAAACAAGCTCGATCATCCGAACTTACATGCTATGGACAGCATAAACTCCCCAGCAAATTTATTATTTTTAAATGGTGTCAAGCCTTTCAACATGGACGTCAAACTTAGTTTGCTATGTATTCACTTCAAATATGGCCAAAATAAATCCTTTACAATGAAGATTACTTGAAATCGAAATAAAGTAGTTCATAGAGGTCAATCTAATATATATACAGTAAAACCTCTCTAAGTCGATGGACCATGTGACCGACTTTAAGTGGTCCATTTCGTGAGGTGGTCGGTTTAGAGAGTGTAAGATATGTGACTACCCGAACGCACCCAATGTAATACCGGATGACGTCAGAGAGAACTAAGGTAAATAAAGTCAGTTACATAACAGGACTCAAGGTGTTGATACGTCTTTCACATGGTGTCAGATTGTAAGGAAGAACAATGGCGTTGCACGGATTGAAACCTCCAGGTCCGTTGAACCTGGATGAGAAAATGGCAATCAACTGGAGACAATGGTTGCAATCATATGAAATTTACGCAATAGCAGCAGGTATCTCATCGAAAGCGGAGAAAGTGCAATGCTGCGTGTTTCTGCATGTCGCAGGCGCAGAGGCACAGAAAATATACAGAACATTCACGACGGAAATCACTGAAAGAGACAAGATCGCCCCACTCATAGCCGCCTTCACGCATTATTGCGAGGGGAAGACAAACATCACCGTCGTACGGTACGAGTTTAACTCATTTAACCAATCGCATGAATGTATGGATTCCTACATTAGGGAATTAAAACACAGGATCGAATACTGTTGCTACGGTCAACTGAAATCATCATTACTGTGTGACAGGATTGTCTGCGGTGTAAAAGACAATACGTTACGCAACAAGCTGTTACAATCGCCTAACCTCACAGTCGAAGAATGCATTCAACTATGTCGGTTAAGCGAAAATAAGTCTGCTCAAGTCAAGCCAAAGGAGGATCAGCCAGTCGACACGGTCATGACAAGGTACAGTGGAGGCGAACGGACATCAAGAGGCGCGTCACCTTGGTTACACCAACCAACAAGTCGAGGGCGACCAGCAACTCGGGAGTCAAGTAACAAATGTGGCCGTTGTGGATACGGCCATGCCAAGGGGACGTGTCCAGCACGGGGAAAAGAGTGCATGGGATGCCATAAGATCGGACATTTCATCAAGGTATGTCGAGTGCAACGTGACTCGATGAGAGGCGCACCTGTGTACGAGATTGACGTCGCGAATGACAACACTGATCAACAATCTCACTCAAAATCGGAGAGCGACGATGATGTTGACTTGTTTGTAGGCACATTGTGTACAAGTGATGTGATGAACAGTGAGTTATGGTACTCATCATTTGAGGTACATGGACAGGTAATCCGATTCAAATTAGACACTGGGTCGGAGGCGAATATTTTACCATTAAGGATGTGCAACACAATGCGTAATGTTTGTTTAAGCCCTTCCAGGTGTCATCTAGTGACATACGGCGGTCATAGAATTCGACCTCAAGGCGAGGTTACTCTGGATGTCAATGGTCACAGGTTAAAATTCCAAGTCACAGATGCCGGTTGTGCCATACTAGGGAAACAGTCGTGTGTAGAATTAGGATTGCTAGCACGCCTGAACGTCGTAGATACCGTGGAAGGTGACATGCCAGCACAAGAATTGGTAAGAAAATATTCAACAGTATTTAAAGGTCTCGGTTTAATTAAAGTAAATACCCAAATTTACATTGATGAAAGTATCATTCCTGTCATTGACCCTCCACGTCGAATCCCACTGGCAATTATTGCTGATGTAAAGAAAGAATTAAAACGCATGTTAGAGTTAGGGGTCATAGTCAAACAGGATGAGCCTACTCCTTGGGTGAATTCAATGACTATTGTACGTAAGCCTAATAAATTAAGAATTTGTCTAGATCCCACAAAATTAAACAAAGCAATTCTACGAGGCCCTTATCCAGTTAGAACAGTGGAAGAAGTAATTGCAACTATACATGGGGCCAGGTATTTTTCGGTGTTGGACGCAAATAGCGGGTACTGGCAAATTGAGTTGGACGACAACAGTTCCAGGCTATGTACCTTCAACACCCCATGGGGTAGATTTAGGTTTACTCGACTCCCATTTGGCATTAAGACAGCTGGGGACATCTTCATACAGGAAATGAATAATATCCTGATGGGATTACCTGGAGTTCATGTCGTGACCGACGACATTCTGATACACGGGAGTACAATAGAAGAACACAATACACGCTTAGAGGCGGTATTGCAAAGGGCAGCTCATGTAAACCTGAAACTGAACCCCAAGAAGTCGAAAATTTGCAGAGAATCTGTAAATTACGTAGGTCATGTAATTACCTCAGAGGGTATTAAACCTAACGAAGATAGGGTCCAGGCCATTGTGGACATGCCCAGTCCCACTGATAAACCGGCGTTGCAACGGTTTTTGGGCATGATTGGTTATGTAAATAAATTTATACCAAACATGGCAAACATAACTAAGCCATTAAGAGAAATATTAAAGAAAAACGTATGTTGGCATTGGGAAGAAAGACATGAAGAAGCTTTTGTGAAACTGAAACATTTATTGATGACTGCGCCTGTTTTGAAATTTTTTAACGGTAAAGAACATATTGTGCTACAGGTTGACGCATCAAAGTTTGGTTTAGGTGCAACACTTTTTCAAAACAACTTGCCTGTGGCTATGGCGTCCAAAGCTTTAGACAAAACTCAAGTGAGTTATGCCGTGATCGAAAAGGAGCTCTTAGCCATATGTTTCGGATGTCATAAATTTCATGACTACATTTATGGAAATGAAATTACTGTCGTAACAGATCACAAACCTTTGGTAGCCATAATGCTAAAACCGATACACTCGTTGTCCGCCCGCATGCAACGCATGCGGATGAGATTACAAAATTATAACATTGTAGTGACATATTTGAAGGGTACGGATTTGTTTTTTGCAGACACCTTGTCAAGAGCCCATACGTCCAATGTAAATCCGGACGACCTATACGACAAAGACATTTCTGTGGCAGCCGTTGATAGTAATGCTGATATCATCCAGGACATTATAATTCAAACAAAACTAGACAAAACACTAATGAAGGTACGCGACCTAACAATACAGGGTTGGCCCATAAATAACAAGTTACTAAACACTGATGTTCAAGCATTTTTTAGGTTTAAGGATGAAATTACCACATCTGATGATCTGATGTTAAGAGGTGAACAGATCATTATACCTAAATCCATGCATAAAGAGATGTTGGTGAGGCTACACGAGGCCCATTTGGGCGTGGTAAAAAGTAAACAGTTGGCTCGGGACACAGTGTTTTGGCCAGGATTAATGAGCACATTAGAAAACGTTGTCCTGCGGTGTAATGTTTGCCAACAATTTAGGAACATGCCATCTAAAGAACCTTTAATAAGTCATGATATACCAGATGTGCCATTCCACAAAGTGGGGATAGACTTGTTCCATGTTAATGAAAAAAACTACATAATCATTGTCGACTATTACTCTAAGTTTCCTGAGATTATAGAATTGTTCGCAACGACAAGTAAAGCTGTTATAAGTGTTCTAAAGCAAACTTTTGCACGGTATGGGATTCCAAGATATGTTGTGTCAGACAATGGTCCCCAATTTTCGAGTGGTGAGTTTCAAGAGTTTGCTAAGTTGTTCGGATTCCAATCAGTCTTTACGAATCCTATGCACGCCCAAAGTAACGGCCAAGCTGAACGATATGTCCAGACATGCAAGCGCATGATCAAGAAGTGCTTCAAAGATAATACTGACATTGACATAGCCATGTTGAATTATAGAAACACAACTTTAGAAGGGATAGGGGCATCGCCAGCTCAGCTATTGATGTCGAGACGATTACGGTCTCGGCTTCCAGTGTTAAACAATCAACTCCAACCTACAGTACAAACATCTAAGCTAAATGAAATGAAAGGGAGACAAACGACACAAAAGAAATATTTTGACAAAAAGGCGGGCAAGGAACAACCGGTATTACAAAAAGGAGACAAAGTCAGGTACCGAGATCAAAACAATGATTGGAAAAGAGGTCAAATTGTAGACACGAGTAACACTAGTAGGAGGGATTACAGTATACGAAATGAACACGGCAATACATTGAGAAGAAATCGGAAATTCATCTATAAGTGTCCCCAATCGACAGTAAATAATAAGAGGGGCGTAGCAATAGAAGGAAATTTACAACATACAAAAACACAATTACCATACGTTTCACGATACGGTAGAACCGTTAAACCCACTAGTCGTTTCCAAATAGATAATACGTAAAACATCGTCCATTAGGTCAAATGACCACGTCACATCGTCATAGAGCTATGTACACCGTTCATTGGTGCTTTATATCACGTGACGCACCGTTCACTGGGTCAATCTAAGAAGGGACGCAATATTCAAGGGATAAGAATAGACGAGTTTTGATAAACGTGGAGACGCTATGTGTATTGAATTCGTTATACACATCGTGAACACATCAAGTGAGTTATCTATCATAAGTTACCGTTATGTTTTCAATGTCTAGCATTAATTATGAAGAGGAACACACACACACCCATATCATATCATAATAAAATGATGGTAATGACATACTCTTATCAGCGACGCTAAACGAGAGTGTGTGTGTGCACTTCATGTTTCAATAAAGTCAAATTCGTGTATCGTACGTAGTAGGCTAAGATTTATATATATATATATATGTGTATGCAACTAAGTACAAAAGGGGATGTCATGTTATGTTCGCACTGGGTAAACAAATGAATACATGTATCATATCATATACGTGGTATGGGCGGACGGGATACATAGGGATAATATCTGTTGGTTCTACAATCATTATCGAGAAAGGGAGATGTAAGATATGTGACTACCCGAACGCACCCAATGTAATACCGGATGACGTCAGAGAGAACTAAGGTAAATAAAGTCAGTTACATAACAGGACTCAAGGTGTTGATACGTCTTTCACAGAGAGCTAGAATATTCTTACAATGGTATTGTTGGGACCCAAATAAAGCGATCGATATAGGGGAGTGGTCGATCTGTGGAGCGGGGTCGGTATAGAGAGGCTTTACTGTATATATATATATATATTTATATATATATGTATATATATATATATATATATATATATATATATATGACAATGTGCGAGCCTGTAGTTAGGGTTTGGGCCGGTGGTGGCGCCACCACTCTCAAAATGGAAGGAACAGGGCAAATACATTGCGAGTAGTAATTGGTAATAAATGGATAATAGTGGATAATAATGGATTATAATTTTAAAATCCCGTCTGTGCATTTATACTCACATAATCTTTATACTTCACCCACACACATATATATACAGTAAAACCTCTCTAATGAACCACAACCACAGATTGACCACTCCCCTATATCGATCGCTTTATTTGGGTCCCTACAATACCATTGTAACCATATTTTAACTCCCTAAGCCGACCACCTCCCTAAATGGACCACTTAAAGTCGGCCCTTGGTCGGTCGATTTAGAGAGGTTTTACTGTGTGCACAGATTCAAGACCATCGGTTTATGCAAATTTAACTGGTTTATGCAAATCTAACCCAGAACAAAACGGAACTATTCTGATAATGTCAGCTCACTTTACTTACATAGATATATGAGTATATTAACGAATTATATGGACTTAGACAACGGAAGCATTATTTCAACTAGAGGCTTTATATTTATTATTCAGATACAAATTTCACCGTTATTGTTAAAAACAAATTGAGAATAGTTTTAATAATGTTGACAGGAATGAGTTATGAGCTGGTAGCCAGACACCTAAATGACAATACCACGCAAGCGCCAGCAGGTTGAAGTGCGAATTCAGGAAGTGGCTCCTGATTTGGGTGTGATTGGCACAAAGAAATACCACCTAGAGCAAACACCAACGACCCAACAATAGACTCATCCACAATGCACCTTTGTCCACCGTCCGCTTAACAAAAAATCCCCAAAGTTGGGTTTATCAAAGGTTCATCGATGGTTCCCGATTAATAATACTGTTAGTGGAAATGTATATGTAGTAACACTGAACTGGTCATTTACTCGCTGAATGCTGCATCATACACGGTGTTGAAAAAAGGAAAGTTTGTTTTATTTAACGACGCCTCTAGAGCGCATTGATTGTTATCATCGGCTATTGGACGTTGAACATATGGTTATTCTGACATATTTCTTTGGAGGAAAACCGCCACATAGGCTACTCTTTCCGATAAGCAGCAAGGGGTCTTTTATATGCACTTTCCCACAGACAGGACAGCACATTCCACAGCCTTTGATGAACCAGTTGTGGACCACTGGTTGGAACGGAAAATAGCCAAAGCTGCAAATGGCCAGCACTGAGCAGGATGGATCGGATGATCGACACCTTCACAGGTGGACACTCTACTACCTGAGCTAGGTCCCGCTCATATACATGGTTTTGAAGACCGGTAGAGCGCAGGCTTCCTGTGCAGAAGGTCGGGAGTTTGTGTTCCTGGCCGAGTCAAACCAATGACGTACAAAATTGATACTTGTCGCTACCTAGTCTGGCGCTCGGTATTGCGAGGATAAGGCAAGGACTTGTTAGCTCAGTATCAGGATAATGTGACTGAGTCGGATATTGGGTCATGGTGCTGGCGGCCTGGTTTCTCAGTGGGGTAGAACTATAAAGTCATGCACTGTCACAATTCGGTACCCATCCTGATATAACATCAGATGTTGCCAGGGTGTAAAACCCCAACAAACATAGCTTTGAACCTTCTTTATTAATAATGTCCACTGCCTGTCTAGTTTTGGTTGGTTGTTGGAGTTTTACGTCCTGGCAACATCTACCGTCATATCAGGATGGGTATCGACTTGTGAGAGTGCACATTCATGGCGACTTCAGAATGCTACCCCGCTGGGAAAACAGGCTGCCAGCACCATGACCTGATATCCCACTTAGTCACATTATCCTGACACTGAACCAACCAGTCCTATTAATGCCAAGCGCCAGGCTACGAAAAGACAAGTTTCATTTATCTAAGTCATGAACACATGAACACATGAACACATGAACACATGAACACATGAACACATGAACACATGAACACACAAACACACGACCACATGAACACATGAACACATGAACACATGAACACATGAACACATGAACACATGAACACATGAACACATGAACACATGAACACATGAATACATGAACACATGAATACATGAATACATGAACACATGAACACATGAATATATGAACACATGAATATATGAATGTATGAACTCTATGAACACATGAACATATGAATATATGAACATATGAATACATGAACACATGAACATCATGAATACATGAATGTCATGAACACATGAATGTATGAACGTATGAGTATATGAGTATATGAGCATATGAGCATATGAGGATATGAGCATGTGATCATGTGATCATGTGATCATGTGAGCATGTGAACACATGAACACATGAACACATGAACACATGACCACATGACCACATGACCACATGACCACATGAACACATGAACACATGAACACATGAACACATGAACACATGAACACATGAACACATGAACACATGAACACATGAACACATGAACACAAGAACACATGAACACATGAACACATGAACACATGAACACATGAACACATGAACACAAGAACACATGAACACATGAACACATGAACACATGAACACATAAACACATAAATACATAAATATATATATATATCTTATATTGTTGTAGGATGTGTTGCAAGCAAACAGGAACACACTGCCCTGTATGTGTATGTGGTATGCACCTGAGAGAGTGAATGCAATTCACTTAGACGAGGACTTGAGAAAAAACCCACACATTAAATGAATCATACGGTGGCTTCATTTAACTTGTCATCGCTTTATTTAAAAAAAGGCCGACTTAGCTTTCTATGAAAGTCGTGATTTTACACCCAAAAGAACACACCCCTGAATCCAGTATTACATTGAAAATATGTTGTGCATATCGGAGTAAGCTGGAGTAGTAAATACCTCCTTTCATTGTTCGCCCAACCCGCTAATTGAACCCAATCGTTTTTTGAGTTGTTTATATAGGACTTACTTTATATGTCTGCCTTATACTATTGCCGTAGGGGGTGATGAAAATGAGAAATATTGTGCCTAGAGCGGGACTCGAACCCACATATCTTTGCATTCCTGGCCAGTGTGCTAAGCATTACACCACCTAGGATTGCTGGTGTCACCAGGCTACCCACGCCTACCTGTCTATGAGGCTCCCTGCCTGAAAGGTCAGTGCCGACTACTACACTTGTCTCCGCTGGAATTGTAACTATTTTAAATGGTCATTTAATGCTTACAATTACATACATTATAGGAAATCTAACTGTCTATGCGGCTCCTTGCCTGAGAGGTCAGTGCGGACTACTGCACTCGTTATAGTGGAATTTCCCACAATACACACACTCACTCGCCTACCTGTCCACACTGGATGTTGATTGGTTGTTGGGGTTTTACATCCTGGCAACATCTAAAGTCATATCAGGACAGGTACCAACTTGTGACAGTGCACACTCATAGTGACTATATTGTGCTGAACCACTGGGAGACCAGGCCGCCAGCACTATGACCTGATATCCCACTCAGTCACATTATCCTGACACTGAGACAACCAGTCCTTGCCCTATTCTAATAATGCTGAGCGCCCGGCTAGGAAGCGACACACATAAATTGTGAAATCTTTGGTTTGACTCGAACAGGGCATGTATGCATGAAGCGGTGTTAGCTTACACTCGGTGTGTTTGCGCTAACACCGCTCCTTACGTACTGAGTTTTCGGCGCTAACCTAGAAATCCCCGCCAAAACCAGTTTTGGCTCGCTAACACCACGTCATACATATGGGCCCCGGCGGGGGTTTGAACCTATGGGTCCGAATCGCATGGGATATGGATGCTCAACTCATTCGGCCATCCCGTTTGGTCTACTTTATATATAAGTCTGTCTTGTAGTTAGTGAAATGTCCCCTCCACACACACACACACACACACACACGCTCGCCTACCTCTGCACACTGGAACCGGTTGCCCCGATACAGGCGACATCACAACCTGCCACCATTGACACATTTACTAATTTAATTCATAGATAAAAATGCAGTTTGAAATTCCCACTGACACAGTTCATATATATATATATATATGTGTGTGTGATGTATAATGCATTATGCAAGTATAAAGGTGCAGAAGATAATAATTGTTATTATATTATATATTGTTATTATTCTGTATTATGCCTCCTTGACTCCACCCATGTGACTGGTGGCGCCACCACCGGGCTTCCTCATCACTAAAGCCCCTGTCACACATCACCGGATTGAGCAATGGACAGAATTGTCTAGTCCGGGCATCATAAGTATCAAAATGTATTAAAATGTGTCAACATGTTGCGATATCGGGTCAAAGGCCGCTGGACGAACAGAAATGAAACGGACATGAAACGGACATGAAACGGACATGAAATGGACATGAAATGGACATGAAACGGACATGAAACGGACATGAACGGATAGCTAACGGACGGTAAGCGGACTAAACAGACTCAAACCAGACACGAAACGTAGATGTCAATCCGGCGGCATCCGTTTCAAGTTTTGTGCATGTCCAAAACTTGTATGGACACAAACTGGACTATCAACATACTTTTTCAGTTTCTTTCTGTTTCCTCCAATCCGGTGATGTGTGAGAGGGGCTTAATGGACATGCGACATTGTCAGTCGCACCATAAGATATATAAGCGAATGTCTGTGTTTGCTTGTTTGTCTGTGTGTTGGCATAACGATCCTGCTCCCTTGCAATGATTTCAAATTGATTTTATAGCTTTTATTGTTTACTCCAATACAGTGTTTACTCATTAACTTGTTATTTATTTATTTATTATTCAAAGCCTTTAGTTATATGAGCTGAAGGCCTAAGTAGCCCTCTACGGGAGCCGGCTTTAAAGTCCTTGTGGAGCACGCCTTTTAAGAT
Source organism: Branchipolynoe longqiensis (assembly GCA_030323885.1). Lineage (NCBI taxonomy): Eukaryota > Metazoa > Annelida > Polychaeta > Phyllodocida > Polynoidae > Branchipolynoe > Branchipolynoe longqiensis. The sequence goes on along the minus strand of CM059195.1, from coordinate 49,622,800 downwards.
TGTATGTATATTATATATACAATTCATTCTGACAAACTTTGCAGCGGAAATAAGAGCAATATTATATACCGTATATGTCCTAATAGAAACATGCTACCCAATAGAAGCACACCCTGTATTTCAAGATTGAAAGCACGCACAAATTTACGATCATATTCAGAATGAATGCACATAAAATAAGACAATCCCACTTTATTTCAAAGGCACAACAAAAACAAATGCATGAAAATCTTTAACTTTGAATAGACGAGCATCCATGTGTCTGCACTCACACAGTGCGTGTCTATTGGGACATATACAGTATTTAGTGTCGTGGGGGTGATGCAAATGGGAAATATTTTGCTTAGAGTGGGACTCGAGCGGGAATAAAAAATTCCTCCCTGCGAGTGGAGGCTAGGCCCCGCACAGGAGGCGGAGCGGTGCATGATGGGGTCCCACCCCCACCCGGACAGGGCACTACATGCATTATTACATGTGATAAAGGGTTTATCACTATCCATATACCGATATACTTTCCTAGCTGTCAAATTATGTATATATATATGTGATGTATAAACATTATGTGAGTATAAATCCCCAGAAGGGATTGTTCTATATATTATTACATTATATTATATTATTCTAATATTATATTATTATTCAATGGGTTCTCTGCATGTATTTGCTCCTTACTCATATGGGTACTGGTGGCGCCATCACCGCCCGACCTTAACTTTTTTTTTATTTAAAATTTTAATTTTTTTATTGAGGCTGTATTTATACTGTCCATAGCATGTAAGCCTGGGTACCCAGGCTTGTTTTCAATGCTGGCCAGCTGTAGTGTTGGTGTTGTCTTATCAAACAGTAGCCGCTGATAAGTTATTTGATTGTCTGTATTTCAGTAGCAGATAGATAGTCTGTTGGTACGTTCAGTAGCCTATGTTAGTTTTTTTGGGCCCTTTTGGCATTGTATTTTTGTTCTAATCTTATTATTATGTTAGTTGTTTTCTTAAGGTTCTATGTTAGTGTTTTGGGGTTTTCTTCGGAAGAGTTTTCCGCTTTTTCTACTTAATTCTATACTAGCCTATTTTATTTACATGTCCATAGGCCTGTACATAATAGGTGGTTGAGTTATATTTGTTTGAATTTGATTTGATTTATATTGTTGTTGGATATGTTATCTGGCTTTTATATTTCCGGTTATCCTGCCCTGGGCTGTCCAGTTGGTGGGCCGTGACATATCACCTGCCCCCGGCGTACCACTCTCACTTGCGCCTGGAACTTTATACCGACCCACCCTTATGACTAACACATGTAGATATATACACATAAACAATACTCGTACTGAACTTGACTTCGCCAAAATCCAGCAAACGGAAATGGAAATAGCCCTCTATGGGCGCCGCCATTTGTAAACTCGTGTTGAATAACAGAATAATCAAAATCCAGTAAACGGAAATGGAAATCGCTCGCCGAGCTTAGCTACGCACCAAACAGGGTGGATGATAGCGATTGGCTTAACGCCTTAACGATTTTATTCAAAATTAAAAGAAATAAAGAACAATTTGGCATAAACATGGATGCACAAATAGAATATTAATAGTTTATTCCACGGAAACAACGTCAACGGCCGTATTCGATTATCACAACCGCGATTCGGGTCAACCGAGTTGCTAGAATTTCAAATCGAACACCGCGAGTGGAGTAAAAAAATACACGCGCAATAATAAAATACTTTGCTGTACTTATATCAGGGGGTCGGTCCTAAGCATTGCTTATTCATATTAGTATATAATAGTCCATCTGTAAGTATCTATTAAAACCTTCGAGAGATTGGAGTGTCTGTATATTTGCACAAATGTTGCTTTCCTCATTCCACTCATTGCCCCTTGCCCTATCCTAGTTTAGTAGTCCGCACTGACCTCTCAGGCAAGGAGCCACATAGACAAGTAGACGTGGATAGGGTGGTGACGTCAGAGAACCTAGGTGATGTAATGGTTAGCACACTGACCCGGAATGCAAGAAAGAGATGTGGGTTCGATTCGCACTCTGACGCAATATTTCCCATTGTCATCACCTACACAACCCTAATAATGCCGAGCACCAGGCAGAGATGGTGCTAAGCATGCATTGTTAAAGGCCCAGTCAGACCTTACCATACTGAGTACCGGACACCACCGGACAAAGAATTTTCTAGTCCATGGCCGGTGACAAAATGTTGCAACGGCCGCCGGATGAAACGGATGCTAAACGGACAAGGAAGTACATTAACGAATATCCAGCGGACAAGAAACGGATGAGAAACGGACGACAACCAGATGAAAACTGAATGTCAAACGGACGTATCGGATTGGTCACGGATGCGGTAATAACATATACTGACCGAATTCCCGCAATACAATTTTTTCTTATTAAAAAAACCACCATCAACGGACTTGGCAGGAAGCAAAACCGGAGATGTAACGGATGGGTAACGGAGATGAACCGGCCAAAACGGACTAAACGGACTTAAAACGGACACCAACCGTACACGTTAGTCCGGTGGTGTCCGGTTCAAGGTTAGTGCATGTTCAAAACTTGTACCGGACACCGCTGGACACCACCGGAGATAAAACGGACACGCCGGAAGCCTACCGTATACCAACCGGACATTGCCGTATTTCACCGGACAGTGTCCGTTTTCTATCCGGTACCCCAATCTGGTGAGGTGTGACTTGGGCTTTAGTCATTGGTTTGGCTCGGCCAGGGTTTAACCCCGACAGGTTCAAAACCCATTACCTGCGAAGCGGGAAGCGGACGCTCTACTCACCTGGCCATTGATCCTACATGTCCAACTTAGACACTGGTGCATTCATTAATCATTTACCCAGGTTTGGTACACCTGCGTTACCTTGCTATGTTAGAAAACAGGTAAGTAAAGCTTATGGCCAGTATATTTTGTGGCGTGCACATCCAAATCAATTTATCAGATTTTCATTTAAATTATATCCAAAGGTTACACTATAGAATAAAAATTACTTCAAACTAAAGTAAAATAGATTATAATGGGGATAAAATAGATTATAATGGGGATAACATAGATTATACTGGGGATAAAATAGATTATAATGGGGATAAAATAGATTATAATCGGGATAAAATAGATTGTAGCTGGAATATAATAGATTATAATAGGGATACAATAGATTATAATTGGAATAAAATAGATTATAATAGCGATAAAATAGATTATAATAGGGATACAATAGATTATAATAGGGATACAATAGATTATAACTGGGATAAAATAGATCATAATGGGGATAAAGTAGATTATACTGGGGATAAAATAGATTATAATGGGGATAAAATAGACTATAATCGGGATAAAATAGATTGTAACTGGAATATAATAGATCATAATAGGGATACAATAGATTATAATTGGAATAAAATAGATTATAATAGCGATAAAATAGATTATAATAGGGATACAATAGATTATAACTGGGATAAAATAGATTATAATGGGGATAAAGTAGATTATAATGGGGATAAAATAGATTATAATCGGGATAAAATAGATTGTAACTGGAATATAATAGATCATAATAGGGATACAATAGATTATAATTGGAATAAAATAGATTATAATAGCGATAAAATAGATTATAATAGGGATACAATAGATTATAACTGGGATAAAATAGATTATAATGGGGATAAAGTAGATTATACTGGGGATAAAATAGATTATAATGGGGATAAAATGGATTATAATGGGGATAAAATAGATTATAATGGGGATGAAATAGATTGTAATGGGGATGAAATAGATTATAATGGGGATAAAATAGATTATAATGGGGATAAAATAGATTGTAATGGGGATGAAATAGATTATAATGGGGATAAAATAGATTATACTGGGGATAAAATAGATTTTAATGGGGATAAAATAGATTATAATGGGGATTAAATAGATTATAATGCGAATAACATAGATTATAATAGGGATGAAATAGATTGTAATGGGGACAAAACAGATTATAATAGATTATAATGGGGATAAAATAAATCATAATGGGGATAACATAGATTATAATGGTGATTAAATAGATTATAATGGGGATAAAATAGATTATAGTGGGGATATAATAGACTATAATGGGGATAGAATAGATTATAATGGGGATAAAATAGATTGTAATGGGGATAAAATAGATTGTAATGGGGATAAAATAGATTATAATGATACCTCTAACATAGTCAGTCTTAAATCTATCGCATAAACACAAAACATTCGGATTGTGCATTTTTAATTAATTAAAACCTATAATGATTTGCAAATTATGATGAACGCACTGGCTGTGGAAGCCTTTCAAATGGTGGAGAGATATTCAGTGATCTATGAGTGTTTGTTTGTTTGTTGTTGTTTTACTTCCTAGCAACATCTAAGGTCATATCAGGACGGGTACCGACATGTGACAGTATGCACTCATGACGACTTTATAGTGCTGCCTCACTGGGAGACCAGGCCACAAGCACCATGACCCGATATCCCACTCATTCACATTATCCTGAGCCAATCAGTCCTTGCCCTGTCCTAATAATGCCGAGCGCCTGGCTAGGAAGCGACAAGTATCAATTTTGAAGTCATTGGTTTGACTCGACCAGGGTTCGAAGCCACGATCCCATGGTCTACCAACACGGGAGACGGATGCTCTAACTCATTCTGCCATCCCGTCTGTTCGATGGTCTATGAGTGTAATAGTACTAATACGGTTCCATGTTTGATTTCTCTGACCACTTCCCCATTGGAGGCCAACTCTCGGTCGCACAGGACCGCCTTCAGCGCGCCAACGCACCTGAAAACTCCCCCAAAACAATGTAATCAAGTAACTATTCACATTGACTCTGTCCCATATATTTATGAATGTTGGGTCAATAGAAATAACCATACTGTAACACATAATAGCTGGACCTTTTTTCTTGAAGATTTATACGGCCTATTATGGATAACTCTGAATAGACTTGTTTTCACCATTAGACAGTTTGTCAATAGAAAGCCCGAGCCTACACTTTTACCAACCCAAGGGATTTTTAACCTCCCACACCACATAGACATGGTATGAGAGCAACTGGCCTTTGGTGACACTTTAAGTTATACACAGCGGTGGAAATCCAAATTGGCAGAAGTGGGGGCATTGGGAATCAAACCACCGACCTTCAGATTAGGAGTCTGACCTAGAAAAAAGTCAGCCACTCTAACCACTCCGCCACAGAGAACACCATCTACCTAACGGCAATAGATTCTGGTTGTGCACAATTTCAATCCAAATAGCAAAAAAACTGTGCAAGTGTTTGCCAGTTCAGGAACCATAGCACCTGTCACGTAAGTGTTTGTAAATAACGCACAGATGGTGTCACCTAGAAAAAACTGCACAGTCCGATGGCTTTTGAATTTGAGCTACATTTACTTTAGATAAATATCCCAGGTTGACAATTGTAACCCTATTCTTCATTAGTTTGGTGTAACTTTGATGACAAATGGACAACTTTTTGGAGCAATTTGAAATTAGAATATTCTGAATAATTTCGGCAAGCACACCAAAACTCCTGTATGGTTGTCACCCAGATTCCCATCTCCCGAAGGTCAGATGATGGGATGGCTTGCTAATACAGGTGGCCTGGTATCGTAGGTTGTCCACGGATGGCGCCACAAGTGTCAAAGTATGTATATATAACCTCAGATAGTCCATCTTATTTAGTCTAACCTATAGCTAGAATTAATCAAATTGGGTATGCTTATTGATTTAATATTAATGTATTGGTGCATGTTTGCACTTCAAGACCAGACGGGATGGCCGAATGAGTTAGAGCATCCATCTCCCGTGTTGGTAGATTGTGGGGTCGTGGGTCCGAACCCTGGTCGAGTCAAACCAATGACTTTAAAATTGATACTTGTTGCTTCCTAGCCTGGCGCTCATCATTATTAGGATAGGACAAGGACTGGTTGGCTCAGTGTCAGGATACTGTGACTGAGTGGGATATCAGTGTAAAGTCCTCAGCTGGAATATGTGGTTGTGTAGGCAGGCTATAATGAAATCAATACAGGCAAGAAGAGAAAGGAAGAGTATAAAGAATGAAAGTAGAGAGAGAGACAATGCCCTCAGTTTATTATTATATAGTGGTACATGGATCTGGTATGGCATACCACCTGACCGTGTTCTCCAATGAGAATCAAGCATTTACAGTTCCACCAATGAACATCAAGCATTCCTGTGTCACCATGGCTACCGTGATCTGCCCACCACCACCATGCAGTGTGGCCCCTTTGGCCCCCACCTGCCTGATCTGATTGTGTGGTGATCCCTGACTAACAGAGGGGGGAGGGGGTAGTGAGTAGAGTGCCAAGTGCCCCTTACACACTCTCTCCTAGTACCTCTTTCACACTATTTGTCTAATACTAAATCACTATTGACCATGAGTAATGTATCACCAGCAACTACATAAATACATTCATGCACCTGGAACTATATACCTTTTACCATTATAGACCATTTGCATTCCCCCACCAATGCGTTTTATCGGAATATTTTACATCAGGTCATGGTGCTGGCAACCTGGTATTCCAGTGGGGCAGCACTATAAAGTCGCCATGAGTGCGCACTGTCACAAGTCGCTACCCGTCCTGATATGACGTCAGATGTTGCTAGGAAGTAAAACAACAACAAACAAACAAACTGTTTGCACTTCAAAGATCTCAAAGGTTACCCATTTAAAACAAGTTACTTCAAACTAAAGTCAGGTAGATTATAACAAGTAATGTATTATATTGATATAAGAAGAATGACAGAAACTCAAGGCCATCGGACTATTTAACTTTGAGATATCGCGAATATTCATGCAAAGAATACATGGTAACATCGGGTGACCAGCTTTTTAAAAACAAATACACAATTATACAGTAAAACCTCTTTAAACAGACCGCCCTCGAGACCGACTTTAAGTGGTCCATTTAGGGAGGTGGTCGGCTTAGGGAGTTAGGTTATGATTAAAATGGTATTATTGGGACCCAAATAAAGCGATCAATATAGGGGAGTGGTCGATCTGTGGAGGTGGTCGGTTAGAGAGGTTTTACTGTATGTCCCCTCTGTGGGGAGATTCGGTGACCTGACAATTATCTCTATTTCTTATTACTACTTACAACTCGGATTTCCGAGCGATGGACAATCTGAATCTGACTTTACCGGGACAGCACTGTGATCAGAGAGCAGCACCGTAAGGTTGGGGGACGTGTGGGGTTGACCGAGAGGGAAAGAGGTTCGTTGGTTATTGGAATTTTACATCCTGGCAACATCTAAGGTCATATCAGGACGTATACCAACTTGTGCAGTGCACCCACATGGCGACTTTATAGTGCTGTCCCACTGGGAAATCAGGCCACCAGCACCATGAGCCAATATCCCACTCAGTCACATTATCCTGACACTGAGCTAACCAGTGCTTTCCCTATTCTATTAATGCCGAGCGCCTGGCTAGGAAGCGAAAAGTATTAAGTTTTTAAGTCATTGGTTTGACTCGACCAGGGTTCAAACCCATGCGTTTGAATCACACGATCTACCAAAAGGGGAGACGGACGTTCAACTCATTTGGACATCCCGTCTGGTCCCGTAAAGTTGGGAATGTGTGAGCTTGACAGAGAGGGAACGAGTGCAGGGGACGGAAAGGGTAAGGAGAGATGGGGTGGGGGGGGGGGGGGGTGGGGGGGGGGCGGGGGGCGGGGGGTGGACGACGTTCAGAGACCTGAAGGATGCGAGTGTGAAAAGAGAAAGGGGGAAGAACGAAAGCAAGAAAGAGAGAAAGAGAGAAAGAGAGAAACAAAGAAAGAAAGAAAGAAAGAGAGAAAGAAAGAAAGAGAGAGAGAAAGAAAGAGAGAGAAAGAAAGAAAGAGAGAAAGAAAGAAAGAAAGAAAGAAAAAGAGAAAGAAAGAGAGAAAGAAAGAAAGCAAGAAAGAGAGAAAGAGAGAAAGAAAGAAATAGAGAAAGAGAGAGAGAAAGAAAGAGAGAAAGAAAGAAAGAAAGAAAGAGAAAGAAAGAGAGAAAGAAAGAAAGCAAGAGAGAAAGAAAGAAAGACAGAAAGAAAGAAAGAAAGAAAGAAAGAGAGAAAGAGAGAGAGAAAGAAAGAAAGAGAGGAAGAAAGAAAGAGGAGAGCGCTTGCTACTCCAATAATTTCCAAGCGCAGTCACGACATGGCTTGCATAATATCGATTATATTAAGACATTAAATACTTTTTCTTCTGTAATTCGTTGAAATGTTTGGGGAAATATTAATTGCAGACAATTGGTCTTCCTCATTCCATGACCGGATGCAGCGGCCAATCGGTAGTGCGCAGACCTGCCGTGCGGGAGATCGGGAGTTCGATTCCCAGTCGAGTCAAACTAATGACTTATAAAATTGGTACTTGTCACTTCCTAGCCAGGCGCTCTGCATTAATAGGATAGGACAAGGACTGGTTGGCCCAGTGTCAGTCAGGATAATGTGACTGAGTAGGATATTAACTCATGGTGCTGGTGGCCTGGTCTCACAATGGGGCATCACTACAAAGTCACCATGAGTGCGCACTATCACGAGTCGCTACCCATCCTGATATGACCTTAGATCTTGCCAGGATGTAAAACTCCAACATCCAACCGATCACCACCCAAAAGGTGTTCTCCAAAAATGGGATTATTTGTGCGCGGGTTTGTCGGTGATCCATTTAGTAGCAGGTGCCCACTGTAGCCTTTCCTCCAAGCCCCCCCCCCCCCCCACCCCCGACGCACACACAAACTTCATCTTCATCCTCCAGTGCATGCCCTGGGGGTTGTACACGCCACACAGACCCGGGAGCAGTGCGGAGATTCCTACTCCAGCCTCCTCCTGTTCATGTCGATGTGCAGATAGACAGTGTACCCGGCTTGTTTCAGGCACCAGAGGGCACCACCCTACTAAATGTCTGCCAACAGTTTAATAAATAATGTGTGTATTGTCTGATAATACGCGTCTAATATTTCTAATAGAGTAATCTAATAATATGTCAAATATGATATTATCAGGATATATCTAATATTATGAACTATATAATATGTCTAATTGTGCATGTTGGCCCGAGGCTAACATGGGTAATTTGCTCACGAGGTTGGTCTAGTTTTACCTTTCTTTGGATCCGCCTGCTCGCCTCCCCTCACTCTGCTCTCGCCACTGCTACCCTGTACATCGATTTCCCCACCCTCCCACCCTCTTACTGGGGGCTGAGCACTGATTCTCTGAACTGTGTCTCCTTCCCACCTGTAACTAGGACTCCATTACTGGTTGCGCATTCCAGTCAGCGCATGATACTTGGCCCTGGTCCCCTACTGACTCCTGATTGATAGACCTCCACAGGTTGTGATTTGTTTTCTATTAAATTTCTATTTAAACCTATATCTGTTTCTGTCCTTCATCCGAGTGTAGCGAATTATATGTACAGATTAACCTCAATCCAACGGACACCGATGCAACGGATTCCGGATCCAATGGACACAATCCGTTAGAGTGTCCGAACGTTTAAAACTCCCGAGTGATATCCGTAAGGCTAAGGACAAGCTTAGAAAATATGCTGTAAAGTTTAATGTTGACTCTAGTAAGGATAAGAAGGGGGTCATTAATGTACGTAGGCATATGAAAGATCCCCAGTATCCCCAGTAAAGTAAAGGTGAATGTGCGTGAGGTAGAGCCCCCGTAAAATTTCGTCGCTGCAACGGAAAAACGGCTTTAACGGACAACTGCTCCCCCCTATTAGTCCGTTGGATCGAGGTTCATCTGTATATGTATATGTCTGACATAATATTACTTACAAGAGTATTTATTGTAAACATGTTAGTTTTACGCCTCAGTGCTTTCTGTTTGATCGAATGACAATAGTACGGAATGACGTCACACAAATATAGTTCCATATTGAATATCCCAGATAAAAGAGCCCTATACATATGCAACAACAACAAAAACCAAACAAAAACCATGATTATACATAATTGTATGCATCATGATAGTCCTCACAGGTGGTTGGTCTGTGCTTTCGAAGGGACCCCCAGTGTTTGGCTTTGACCCATTTGAAATCGTTCCACTCACTCGGACTATTATATACATCTATGAAAATGCAAAATTGTGTCTTTTGCATATGATATCGCTTGCATCTTTGTACGAGTGGCCTCACCTACGTGTGCCTTTAAGGTTGCCTAGTGCGGTCATTGTGAGTTTCCGTCATTTTCTGAGATAAATATATTAGGTTGATCGTTATTATATACCTTACTTTAGTTTGAAGTAACTTTTAATGTAAATGGCTAACTTTTGAGATATTTGAAGTGCAAACATGCAAAATAATTTTTGGCAAGCACGCCAAAACTCTGACAACATAGCATTCTGCGGTAACAGATTCTATTAAATTGCCTCAGTATTTCTTTCTATTTGGCGACAAAATGTTTAATAAGCACACCAGTATCTAACTAGGCTATATAATTTATGCATAATAAAATCTAGATAATTGTTTTGGTTTTGAAAATTAGAAGTTTTCATCTGACTATGCAGCTTTAAAGAAACACAACTGAATTACATTCACTATTGAAGGTCTCGGTTTATTTTCTAACCATCTCTTTCTTTTGAGATTTAACTTTCCTGTCAGTTTTTGTTTTGTATTATTAGATAGCCGGCTAGCACTCTTTTTTAGTGTGTGCATTTTGAAAGCGTAAATACAACAGACCATCAGAGCCTGGGCCCGGAACTGGGGGGGCGGGGGGGGGGGGGGCTGAGGGGGTATGGGAAGGGAGAAGGGGGGAGGGGGGCATGGGGGAAGGGAGCTCAAGCCAGCTCTCTCACGTGACTTCCCGTCCTCTCACGTGACTGCGCACACGTGGCTAATCGCAGCCAATGGCAGCGCAAGTTCTTCACCGACTGCCTAATGTCACCGCTAGAGGGCGGGTCGGTGGTCAGTGGAGTGAGAAAGGGGCTGGTGGGTGTGGGGTGGGTGTGGGGGTGGGGGAGGGGGAAGGGTGGGGGTGGGGGTGGAAGTAGGAGGGAGTGGGAATGGTGGGGGTGCAGTTAGTTCTTCCCGGGTCGTGGCAGGGCAGGCTGACGAAAAGTCAGAGAAAAGTCAGAATAACAGGAATGCCTCTGGGGGTGGTGTGTGTGTGTGGGGGTGGGGGGGGGGGGGTGTGGGGTGGGGGGGGGGGGGTATTGGGGGGCGGGGGGAGACGTATTAGCGCTAGTCCACAGCCGCAGGGAATGGGAGGCGGCAGACAGTGTGCCCTACACCTATGAGTAAGGCAGCCATTTTGTAAATGCCAGGAAACATAAATAAGCACCGGAAGTGTCCAGCGACCTGACAACCAGCCGCAAGCACAGGTCTGCACCCGCTGTGCAGTGAAGGCTCGTTTTGGTGTCTACGCAATTAGTGGTCGAGTGTATATATGTATGTATGGATATATAAATTATCGATAGTATCGATAGTATCGATAGTATAATAAACAATATATATATAATTAGCAATGGATTATGCTCCGTTCCTTTTATAGTATTATAATACATTATAATACACATATGTGATATATAAATTAATATGAATAAGCAATGCTTAGGACCGACCCACCGATATAACTACAGCAAAGTATTTTATAATTTTTTATTACTCCACTCGCGGTGTTCGATTTGAAATTCTATCAACTCGGGTGACCCGAATACGCCCGTCGTTTCCGCTTATCCGCGAAGATCTGTAGTGAGGGACCAGTGTAGTTGTTCTGTGACTTAGCTTGTCCTACTCTGCGGCGGCGCATCATTAAGGCGTCCATCCTGCTTGCTCCATACCGAAGTTTGACAAGCGATTCTGTTCTTCATAGACACGATTTTACAAATGGCGGCGCCCATAGAGGCCTATTTCCGTTTCCGGTTGCTGGATTTTGACGAAATCCTGTGTGGGTATTGTTTATGTATATTGTTTAAGCATATTTGCTATATATGTACACATGTTAGTCCTAAGCCTCCCCAGAGGGTGGGTCGGTATTATATGAGTATAAAGGGGCGGAGCAGGCTTGTGATATAATATTTTGTATCTATTTGTGCATGCTATTTATTGTCCACAGGTGGTCGATTGTGCCATTTACTGTGGGCTGGATCCACTAGGCGAGGCTGGCGCCAACACCGCCTAGTCACGCGACATTCGTACAGTGTAGGCATCACATGAGCGCAACATTTTAAACTTTTGTATTAGGTAGGGCTGTATATTGCTCGGCCAAGAGACTCGGGAAATAAAGTTGAGGCTTCCCACCACTCCTCGCTTTTGTGAGGCAATAAAGTGTCCTACCCATCACCTCCTTGTCTCTCTCCTTTTCTCGTAGCCCAAATTTATATATAGATATATATATAAACAGTTGGCCCCAGATAAACGGAACAACGATAAGACTGATGTGGTTGAGAAGAAGATATATATTTTAGTGTCCCAAAGGGCCTATAGGCATTAACGGCCAGATGCAGCTGGCATGCAGTGCCTAGAGTTCCTCACAGGTGGTGCCAGTGTGGCCCATGACATACTACGCAGAGTCAGATAGATAGGATACAGTGCTATACTATTACATAGGGAACTGAAGATAGATAGTGTCCTTGTTTATATTCCCATAATGGATTATAGAGCACATATATATGTATAAATTCTTATGCGTATATTATGATGCAATGTAATTATCCTGTATCTCAATATTGTCTTCCCCCACCACCCGTGACCTTTCGTTGTAAGTTGTTGTGTTTGGGTAGGTGGTTGGTGGTGGTTGGTATGAGGCCTGATGGGCAGGCTGGCTGCTCCAAGCATCCCTACTCCCTTCCTTCCCTCCAGGTGGCGCCTCTGCCTCCCTCCATATAAGGTTCCATAGTCCGATGTTTTTGAATTTCTGCCATTTCTTTTAGAAGAATACACTGAGTTGATCATTATAATGAACAAATTATAATGACCTTCATGCACGAGTTGTCTTAATAACATTGCCATTTTAAATGACCATATGGGTTGTATGTATATTGGCCTGCCTGGCATAATGGATTTTGCCGTGGGGGTGATGAAAATGGGAAATATTATGCATAGAGTGTGAATCGAACCCACATCTCTTGCATTCCATGGTAGTGTGCTAACCATTACACCACCTAGGCTTGATATCACAGGCCGCTACTTTTGGGATGAATTTATTTTGTGCATTCAATCTCAATTTCTCTACTTTAAGGCAATATCGCTAAACACTGCAGACTGGTACCATCACCTCTACAGTTAATCCCTACTGAAGAATTTTTTTTGTTCGGGTTTAAACGGGGTTGTCCATCACCCCTTACTCTCGATAGGGATCAATCTTTTATCTAGGCCACAGCTACCTAGCATGGCAGTAGCTGAATCGATAGACTGGACTCACGTGCGGAACGTCCGGAGTTCGGTTCCTGGTCGAGTCAAACCAATGACTTATACTCATAGACTTGTCGCTTCCTAGCCTGGCACTCGGCATTAATAGGAAAGGGCAAGGAGGACTGGTTAGCTCAGTGTCAGGATAATGTGGCTGAGTGGGATATCGGGTCATGGTGCCAATATACTGGTCTCTCAGTGGAGCAGCACTATAAAGTCGCCATGAGTGCGCAGTCACAAGTCGGCACCCATCTGGTATGACCTTGGATGTTGCCAGGATGCAAAACTCCAACAACCATCCAACCAACCTTGCATGGCAGTTGGTACTACCCGGTTGTCACGTGACACATGCTGTAGTGACCTTGATGACCTCCTGATGACCTTGATGACCCCTGCCGCAGCCAGTTTCAGGCGTACGGCCACAAAACGGTAAACAGCGGCACTTACGTGAGTAGAGAGCATGCGATATAGACTACATCGCCATTCCAGCGGCGCAGTGCATTGGGAGATGTGTGGAAGAAAAACAAACCCTCGCAAAGCACATGGCTAATGCTAATACACTGGGTGCAGCTATGAAATGTGCTAGTTTCAGCTCATCTCAGCTCTTGTTTGAAACATAGAATACCAACTAAAAAAATATATATAATAAATTCAGATATTAATCGTTTATCCAGCATTGCATTTACCTCAATATAATCAGCACATCTTATGCCATGTGCATTTAGATTTAGACAAATCTGGGCACTCAGAATAGTGTTAGAGCCATAGCCAGAGTCAGTTTTACTTATTCTATTCATGTTTTTATTTATATCCTATTGTTAATGACATGTGTAGAATTAGAGATTGAGTAGGGTTAATCAGATATTGGTTATATATTTCGTTGAAAGAAGTGTCTGTTGACACATTTGGCATTTTAATATTTAGAAAAAGAATTAATAATGGTGATGTGGATAGCAGCCTTAAAGTATCTGATTGTTTTGTGTGGAATTGTATGGTTCTTAGCTCAAAATGTTTACTTATGCCTAATTTTGTCTCTGATATATTCATCAGATCATTATATTGCATGTGTGCATACATGTTTATGCCAAATTCTTATGTATTTCTACTAATTTTGAATAAAATCAAAATTATTCCCTATGCGTATCGGCTAACTCAATGGCTGTATGCATTTGCTTTGCTGCCAACACCATTTTTGGTGTATGCGGAGTCGGAACAGTGATCTCGTCTATTCTTGGTGGGTTTTTGGTAGTTGTTCTTTTATGTGTAAAAATCATGTATTCATTGAATAGAACCTAGTATCAGCACTGGGATTCTGAATAATAAGATATATTGACTCATTTTACTCATGTCATAGGGGTAATAAAAATCGGAAATATTGCGCCTAGAGCCGGATTCGAACCCACATCTCTTACATTCCAGACCAGTGTGCTAAGCATTACACCACCTAGGCTCCCTGGTGTCACGACCCTACCCACGCCTACCTGTCTAGGTGGTGCCTTGCCTGAGATGGTGGTTGTTTGATTGGTTGTTTGAGTTTTGCGCCCTGGCAACATCTAAGGTCATATCAGGATTACCGACTCGTGACAGTGCGTCCTCATGGCAACTTAATAGTACTTCCACACTGGGATACCAGGCCGCCGGCACCATGACCTGATATTCCACACTCAGCAACATTATCCTGTCACTGAGCCAACTAGTCCTTGCCCTATCCTAATAATGCTGCGCGTCTGGCTAGTAAGCGACAAGTATCAATCTTTAAAATCATTAGTTTGACTCGTCAGGGTTCGAACCCGTGGGTTCGAATCCCACGATCTACCAAAACGGGAGACGGACGCCCAATTCATTCGGCCATCTCTTTTTATAAATCATTGGTTTGACTCGCCTGGGATTCGAACTCACGACCTGTCGCACGGGAAGCCTGCGCTCTACCGATTCGGCCCACCGCGCCCGATACTCATATTAATAAAATTAATATATACAACTGGAGTTATGTATCAATAATCACTTGTTTACTTATGGGTAATTCGCAGAGACAAGAAATACGCTGAAACTACACCTGGATGCTATTTTAGCTTCTTCGATTTTTTCTTTTAAGCAGGGTACATGGTCCTATAAAAACTCGCTCATGTTCCGTGGACTTAACTAATATTAAGAAGAAAGGACCTAGTTTCCTGATCCGCACCACAGCACGTACTTATGGGTAATTTACAGAGAAAGAACATTAAAAATATAAAACTACAGGTGAATGCAAAGACAAAGAATGCTTTCTTTGTTTTCTAAGAAAAGAAACCCCCAAACAGGAAGAATGTGTCATGCTTGATTAAAGCTACACAATTCGATGGAATTATTAAAATGTCAAAACAAATACATGTATTTATATTTGACACTCGGCGACATATCTAACTTAGATACTGATGCGCTTCTTAAAGTTGCATAGTCCGATGGTTTTGAATTTCTGTATTTGTTCTTAGATAAATATATTAGATCGATCACTAGTGTCTACTTTACCAGTTACTTTCATTTTAAATGGTAAACTTTTGAGATATTTTGGATGCAAACGTGGAAAATTAGTTTTGACAAGCTTGCCAAAACTCTGACACCGTAGACTTCTGCAGTAACAGGTTCTGTTAAATTGACTCAGTATTGCCTTCTACATGGAAACAAATGCTTAATAAGTGCATCAGTATCTAAGTTAGATATGTAAAATCAAATCTAGATCATTGGTTTGGTTTTCAAAATTTGATATTTCATCGGACTATGCAGTTTTAAGCATCTGTTGCTGCATTGAAGGGAATGCTAATCCAACTTAATAGAGCCTTGCATTTGTATGTGAAGTCTAACCAAAAAAATCACGTTTTGACTTAAAATATCTCCAAAGGTCAGCCATTTGTAATGAAGCTTACTTCAAACAAAAGTCAGGTTTATTATATCAATCAACCTAATATATATATATGTGATGTATAACGTATTATGCGAGTATAAAAATACGAAAGGAATTATTTCATTATATATGATATTATTATATTATTTGATTACTATTATTATTCTCCGTAATATATTCCTCCAATGTGTGTGGCGCGACGGAGGCCTTCCCGACCGCTCAGGGGGGTGGGTACCACCAATGCGCCAAGGAGGGATATATATATATATATATAGTATATATGTTCCCCTTGCATTTATACTCGTATAATGCGTTAAAACCTCTCTAACCGACTATCTCCACAGATCGACAACTCCCCTATATCGATTGCTTTATTTGGGTCCCAAACGATTGCCCATACAATACCATTGTAATGATAAAAATAACTCCCTAAACCGACCACCTCCCTAAATGGACCATTTAAAGTCGGTCCCATAGTCGGTCGAGTTAGAGAGGTTTCACTGATAGAGCACATATATATATATAAGTTATTAATATCATAACAATAACAGCAACTCAAAACCATCGGACTATGCAACTTTAGAAGTAAGGGTTACATCTCTTATACTAGCTACATCTGGAAATAGAGGCATAATGTTATAGCTACATCTGGAAGTAAGGGTTACACCTCTTATAGCTACATCTGGAAATAAAGGTGTAATTTTATAGCTACATCTGGAAATAAAGGCGTAATTTTATAGCTACATCTGGAAGTAAGGGCTACAGCTCTTATAGCTACATCTGGAAATAAAGGCGTAATTTTATAGCTACATCTAGAAGTAAGGGCTACATCTCTTATAGCTACATCTGGAAATAAAGGCGTAATTTTATAGCTCTAATAGCTACATCTTTATAGCATCAAAAAGGTTATTTTATAGTACATCTGGACTAATACATCTCTTATAGCTACATCTGGAAATAAAGGCGTAATTTTATACATTGATACTCACTCTATGCAATTGGAAATAAAGGATTTTATACACTAACAAGTACTCTCTATAGCTACATCTGGAAATAAAGGCGTAATTTTATAGCTACATCTGGAAGTAAGGGTTACATCTCTTATAGCTACATCTGGAAATAAAGGCATAATTTTATAGCTACATCTGGAAGTAAGGGTTACATCTCTTATAGCTACATCTGGAAATAAAGGCGTAATTTTATAGCTACATCTGGAAGTAAGGGTTACATCTCTTATAGCTACATCTGGAAATAAAGGCGTAATTTTATAGCTACATCTAGAAGTAAGGGCTACATCTCTTATAGCTACATCTGGAAATAAAGGCATAATTTTATAGCTACATCTGGAAGTAAGGGTTACATCTCTTATAGCTACATCTGGAAATAAAGGCATAATTTTATAGCTACATCTGGAACTAAGAGTTACATCTCTTATAGCTACATCTGGAAATAAAGGTGTAATTTTATAGCTACATCTAAAGTAAGGGTACATCTATAAGCTACAGGAAATAAGGGTTAATTTATGCTACATCTTGAAGTAAGGGCTAAACTTCATTGGACAATAAAGGCAAGCTAATTTTATAGCTTACATCTAGACACGTAAGGGTTTAAACATCTTTCTTTATAGCTACATCTGGAAATTAAAGGTGTAATTTTATAGCTACATCTGGAAGTAAGGGTCTACAATCCTCTTAATAGCTACAATCTGGAAATAAAAGTGCGTAGAATTTTATAGCTACATCTGGATAAGTAAAGTGGGTTTACATCTCTTATAGTTATAGCTACATCTGGAAATAAATGTGTCAATTTTATAGCTACATCTGGAAGTTTAGGGTTACATCTCTATAGCTACATCTGAAATAAAGGTTGTCATTTTATAGCTACATCTGGAACTTGGAAGTAAGAGTTACATCTCTTATAGCTACATCTGGAAATAAAGGTGTAATTTTATAGCTACATCTGGAAGTAAGGGTTACATCTCTTATAGCTAAATCTGGAAATAAAGGCAGAATTTTATAGCTACATCTAGAAGTAAGGGTTACATCTCTTATAGCTACATCTGGAAATAAAGGTGTAATTTTATAGCTACATCTGGAAGTAAGGGTTACATCTCTTATAGCTACATCTGGAAATAAAGGCGTAATTTTATAGCTACATCTGGAAGTAAGGGTTACATCTCTTATAGTTATAGCTACATCTGGAAATAAATGTGTAATTTTATAGCTACATCTGGAAGTTTAGGGTTACATCTCTTATAGCTACATCTGAAATAAAGGTGTCATTTTATAGCTACATCTGGAACTTGGAAGTAAGGGTTACATCTCTTAATCTTATAGCTACATCTGTAAATAAAGGCGTAATTGTATAGCTACATCTGGAAGTAGGGCGTAGGGTTAAACCCCCCCCCCCCCAAAAAAAAACCCACTTTGATTCAGTTTAAATTTATTGAAAACCGTTATGCTTTTATCGGAACTTGCAACTTTAAGCTGATGTCACGCTTGATTAAAACTACATAGTTACTAGCTAAATAGTTACCCCGACACATCCACACCCACACCCACACCCACACACCCTCTAGAGTCACCACTACGCTACAAACATACGAAACTCACAAAGAATCGATAATCTCTCATAATTAATCAATCAAAGCCGAATCGTTTGATACACTTATGCCAATTAAGTCACACACACACGTGCGTTGCGGGAGAGGATTTCCGGTTCCTCTAACTGTAAGCCAATTGGCGACGGGCTTGCCGCTGAGTCATTGGGTCGGTGGTATTATGCACCGATTATCGCCCATGGCAAACTAACAGGTTGCCTGTAATGGGGAAGAGAGGGTGGGGGGCGGGGGGCGGGGGTACCGCGCAGTACCGGGGTCGGGGGCGGAGAGGCGGAGGGGGGGGGGGGGGTGTTGACGGGGTGTGTCGGTGGGCGGCCCGTGAAGTTACCGACAACGGGCCGCGGCGGGAGGAGGCCCGGCCGCCCGGGGAGACCAAGGGGTGGTCGGTCGGCATGGAGCAGGGTGTGACCGGGTGTGGGCGGGTATGGGCCGGCAACCTGCTGTGAGCGCACCATCAAACCTCCCTCCTCCTCCCCACCACCACCACCACACACACACACTCTCTCTCTCCACACCCAATGGGATAGCTTCTTCCCTTGCAGTCACCAAAGGTCACGTGGGTGGCAAGGCGCCACCTGCTGGCGTCTGCTAAGGGACCGCTTCCGGTTTGCTGGACGCGCGCGCATTCCGACAGGTACATTGCACACTGACCCGCGCGGGACGCACAGGTTGTTTGTTGCCTGTGGAGGCTGTGTGTGTGTAGGGGAGTGTGTGTGGGTGAGGGGTGGGGGGTGAGAGGAGGGGAGGGCGGGGGGAGAAGAAGGTAGGAGGGGAACAGGAGAGGGTTGAGGGATGGAGGGGGGAGGGAGGAAGGTGGGAGGGAGGGAGGGGGAGGAGGGGAGGAGGGAGGGGGGCGAGTGAGAGGGAGGAGGGAGGAGGGAGGAGGGAGGAGGGAGGAGGGAGGAGGGTGTTTGGTTGTTGGAATTTTGCATCCTGGGAACATCCAAGGTCATATCAGGATGGGTACCGACTTATGACCGTGCGCACTCATGGCAACTTTATAGTGCTGCCGGCACAATGATCTCTTATCCCACTCAATCACATTATCCTGACACTAAGCTAACCAGTCCTTGCGCTATCATATTAATGCCAAGCACTTGGCTAGGAGTAGGAAGCGACAAGTATCAATTTAGTAAATCATTGGTTTGACTCGACCGGGAATTGAACTCCTGACCTTCCGCACGGGAGGCCTGTGCTCTACCGATTCAGCCACCGCGGCCGGTAAGAGGAGGAGGAAGAAGGAGGGAGGTGAGGGAGGGGGTGGGGGAAGGGGGATGGAGGGAGGGGGATAGGAGTGGGGGGAGTGGTGGAGGAGGGGAGGGAGAGGGGATTATGAGGGATGGGGAGGGGGGGGAGTTGGGGGCAGGGGGGAGGGTGGTGGGAGGGGAGGAGGAGGGAGGAGGGAGGAAGAAGAGAAGGGGGAAAGAAGAAACAAGGAGGCCGTTATTTATTGGGGTTTTAGCTTCTAGCCAAATCTAAGGTCCTATCAGGACGGTTGAGGAGGTGAGGCGGGACGCTCTGAGTAGAAAGGGTGAGGTTTGGTTTGGGAGACACAAAAAGCGAGAGAGGGAGACAGAGTGGTGGGGGGGGGGGGGGAGAAAGGTAGAGAGAAAGAAAGGTAGAGAACGATAGAGAAAGACAATGAAATTGGATAATAGAAGAAGGAGAGGACGAAAAGAAAACGATGGAAAACGTGTAGAGAAACTGAGAGACGCGCGGAAAGAGATGCATTCACAGATTGGAAAGGGAGATAGATGAGGTAGATAATGAGATATACATGAAGAGATAGAGAGCAACATCAAGAGAGAGGGAGACAAGCACACTAATGCACAGCATATATCCACTCACAATGTGCAACAATTACCCACACACTCCTCCGCTCCTCCCTCACTGTCCAGATCAAAATACTCAAATCCTCCTTAATATTATAATAAATAAATAAATAAATAAAGCAACACAAAGCCATTTTCTAAATCATCATGGTCATCACGTTGTTGCTAACATGTTTCTTAACATGAATAAATATTTGTGTGAAAAAGTAAAACCACAAATGGAAATGTTACTGAGATAATGAAAGCAGAAGAATGGATTTTATAGCGGAATATTAATTTAAATAATGACGACAATAATTAACAACAGCTGTGTGTGTATGGGGGGGGGTGGGGGGGGGTGTCGGGGGGGCGTGCGTATGTATGTAATAAACCTACTATATTTATCTTCTTTTTTGGGGTTGGCCGAATGAGTTAGAGTGTCCGTCTCCCGTGCTGGTAGATCGTGGGGTCGTGTGTTTGAACCCCGGTCGAGTCAAACCAATGACTTAAAAATTGATACTTGTTGCTTCCTAGCCAGGCGCTCTGCATTATTAGGACAGGGCAAGGACTGGTGTGTTCAGTGTCAGGATAATGTGACTGAGTGGGATACCAGGTCATGGTGCCGGCGGCCTGGTTTCCCAGTGGGACAACACTATAAAGTCGCCATGATTGTACACTGTCACAAGTTGGTACCCGTCCTGATATGACCTTAGATGTTGCTAGGATGTAAAGCACCAACAAACAAACAAACTAACTTTTTTAAGATGTCAAAAACTCAAAACCAACGGAATATGCAACCTTAATGTTATCAATGGTCAGATCAGGGTTCGCTGACCAGAACTTTTAACTTGAGGTTATAAGCCTTCTTTGTGGAAGATCACCAGTGGGAATCAGTGTCTACCATCTATGGGTGTATTCTGTCTATGCATGCAGTCATTAACTAAAGTAAATACGTGAAGGCACCACCAGGCGTGTATGTAATCTGCTTTGAACAGTTTTTATTGATTTTTTGGGGGTACATTAGTTGATTAAGCAGGGGAAATTTCAGTCGCAGACGACTGGTCTTCCTCATTCCACTGCTCCTTGCCCTATCCTAATAATACCGAATGTCTGGCTAGGAAGCGACAAGTATCAATTTTTAAGTCATCGGTTTGACTCGACCAGGATTCGAACCCACGATCCACGATCTACCAACACGGTAGACGGACGCTTTAACTCATACGGCCATCCATGGTTGTGGCTTGAATGAACCCATATATCGGGGGGGGGGCGGTCCGGTGGGGTGGAAGGTGGTGTTGGTGGAGGACAAGTGTTGTGGAGAGGTGGGGAGGAAGATGTGGAGGTGTGGTGGATGTGGTGGTGGTGGTGGAGGTGGTGGTGTGGTGGTGTAGGTTGAGGCTTGAATGAACCCATATATCAGGGGGGGGGGGGGCGGTAGGGGGGGGGGGTGAAGGTGGTGGTGGGGAGACAAGTGGTGGTGTAGGTGGTGGTGGAGGGAAGTGGTGGAGGTGGGGTGGATGTGGTGGTGTGGTGGAGTGGTGTGGTGGTTGTGGGTTGTGGCTTGAATGAACCCATATATCGGGGGGGGGGGGCGGTGAGGGGGGGGGGGATGAAGGTGGGTGGTGGTGGAGGACAAGGGTGTTATGTGGAGGTGTTGTGGAGGAAGTGAGTGGAGGTGTGGTGGATGTGGTGAGGTGGAGGTGTTGGAGGTGTGGTGGTGGTGGTGGAGGTGGTGGATGTGGTGCTGACGGTAGTGGCTGGGAGTAAAGGGGCCGGCGAAGCATAGTTTGTGTAATGGATTAGAGCTATTGATGATTGTCATTGTTTCATTTGTTGGGTGGATGGCGCCGAAGGCAGAGAGAATGGGAGAATTAGAAAGGGAGTCGGGTGGTAAAGAGGGAGAGAGGGGGAGGGGGGAGGGGGGGATAGAGAAAGAGAAAGGGGTGGAGAGAGGAAGGGAAGGGGAGGGATAAAGATTGGGGGAACAGAGACGGAGGTGGAGAGGGGAGGGGAGAAAGGTGGGCTAGGACGGTAGAGAGGAAGAGAGAGAGAGGGGAGAACGGGGAGAAAGGAGAGAGAGGGTGGAGAAGGGGGAAGAGGGTGAGGGGGGGGGGGACGCGGAGACACAGAGGCGGGGGGGAGAGGGAAAGATGTGTTTGTTTGTTGTTGTTTTACATCCTAGCAACATCTAAGGTCATATCAGGACGGGTACCGACGTGTGACAGTATGCACTCATGGCGACTTTATAGTGATGCCCCACTGGGAAACTAGGCCACCATACCATGATCTGATATCCACTCAGTTACATTATCCTGCCACTGAGCCAACCCCAGTTCCCTTTCCCTATCCAATAATGCCGGAGCGCCATGCTAAGGAGATGACAAGTATACATTTTTTAAGTTCATTGGTTTGACATCGACCAGGACTCGAACCCAGAACTCAAGGGTGTGTGGATCATCCGATCTCCCAAAACGGAGACGGATGCTCTACTTCATTCGGCCACTCTAACAAACCCCCCGTCTGGTCGAGAGGGAAGAGGGGAGGAGGAGGAGAGGAGGAGAGAGAGAGGAGGAGAGGAGATAGAGGGGGGGGGGGGGGGGGGGGGGGGGGGAAGATATGGAAAGGAGAGAGGGGAGAAAGACAGACAAGAAGGGAGAGAACGAAAGACCGGGAGAAAGAGGGGGAAGAGGAGTGAGAGTATTCAGAGAGCGGGGAGGGTGAAGATAATAGGGAAGGGGAGATAGAAGGTTGATTGATTGATTGGTGGTTGCTTTACGCCGCTCATTAAATTAGAAAGCTCACAATCATATATATTTGTGGCCAAGGGAAACAAATTCCCATAGAAAAAGAAAAGGAGATAGAAGGAGAGAGGGAGAGAGAACGAGAGAATGGAGAGGGGAAAGCGAGAGGGATGAGAGAGAGCGGGGGGAGTGTGGGAGAGACAATGGAGAGGATGGAGGATGAGGGGGTGAGAGAGGGGGGGTGAGAAAATAGGGAGAGCATGGGAGGGGAGAGGATGTGGGAGAAGTGGGAGGAGGGAGGAGGGGAGAGGGGGAAGCAGGGGAGGGAAGAGAGAGGGGGTTGGTGGCATATCGCTGAATGAATTCACTAAAGTGCTCCCTACTTGCTTTCTAAGTACCGACATTAGCCGCACTGATCGTCAAGGCTTAGCAACTGGTGACAAGGGCCTAAATAAACCAGTAGGGTTTGAGGGTGTTGGTGTTAGTGTGTGTTAGTTGTGTGTTAGTAGTGTGTGTGTAATTGGGTAGAGGGTGGGGTGAGGGAGACCGGTTCTGTTTGGTTGGGAGGGAGGGAAGGAAAGAGGGAGGGAAGGAGGGGCGAGGGAAGGGATTGGGGTTGAGGGTTTGTGTCAGTTGGGGGACCAGGTTGTGTGGTGATGTGGGTGTGTGAGGGGTGATGTAGGGTGGGTGCGTGGGTGACTGGGCGGTAGTGGTGGTGATGTGTGTGTGTGAGTGTGAAAGGTGGGGTGACGAGTGGTTGTAGGGAGGGGGGGGGGGGTGACTGGGAGAGTGGTGGTGGTGATGTGTGTGTGTGAGAGGGGTGAGTGGAGTGGGTTGTAGGGTGGGTGACTGGGTGGGTGGTGGAGGTGATGTGTGTGTGTGTGTGTGTGTGAAAGGTGGGGGATCGAGTGGGTTGTAGGGAGGGGGGGTGACTGGGAGAGTGGTGGTGGTGATGTGTGTGTGTGAGAGGGGTGAATGGGTGGGGTTTTGAGGGTGGGTGACTGGTTGGAGGTGATGATGTGTTGTGTGTGTAAGAGGGGGGGGGGGTAGTGTAGTGGAGGGGGCGTGGTTTGTGTAATAGAGATGCTTCACACAGGCGAATCGCCTTGTGAGTTCTAACTGCGACGGGACTTTGCGCTGCGGTAGTTAGTGTTAGTTCCCGCCGCAGCCGCTTGGGGGCGTAGCAGACAGCAAGCACGGCGCGGTGGCGCATGGGTAGAGGGAGAGACAGACAGACACAGGGGGAGAGAAGGGGAGACGGAGGATCGGGTAAGAGGCAGTAGAGGTCCGGTGGTGGCGATGTAAGTTCCCCTCCCTCCCCTCCCGGCACACCTCCTGATTATGTACACGCCGCCAGGTGGCCAAAGTGTGAGGGTGCGCGCACAACAGCAGTAGTAGGAGACGCTGGCTCTCCGCTCTCAACCGTCGGACTAGGAGGCGGGAAACGCAGGCAAGCCTACTAACCTGTATGCGGACTATACATGTGTGTGTATATACGACTAATGTAGGCCTATGTGTATGCATATATATGTATATGCATATATATATTTATATCGATATATGTCTATATATATACCGTTTTCACTGGATAGCCCGTATTTAACTGGATAAACAGTATCTCACTGGATCATGATATGACCTTAGATGTTGCCAGGACGTAAAACTCCAACAACCAACCAAACCTATTTCACTGGAAGAAATGTCTACCTGAAGGAAACTTAGCTACACAGAATCTCTCCTTTCTCTCCAAGTGCGTTTGTTTGTTTGACAATTCACTTCGCAGAACTAACAGCTGTGTGGCAGGCATTTAATTAACTAATTACCCTGCTGACCAACAGTTGACCAGCATGAAGGCTGTGAGCGCACAGCAGAGGACGCACACACGGGGCAGCAACGTGGAATATTACAATTAGGCACAAAAACTGCTCACCCACACATAGACAGTCTACACCCACGGATCCACAAGGACACTTACTTACACACGTGGACTCTTGTTTTAATTAGAGCAATCGTCGGTTTGAATCGGACAGTAAGTAGTAACGCACGACTACTACAACTACAGAAGTAGTAACGCATGACTACTACAACAACGGAAGTAGTAATGTACGACTACTACAGCTGCAGAAGTAGTAATGCATGACTACTACAGCTGCAGAAGTAGTAATGCATGACTACGACAACAACAGAAGTAGTAACGCACGACTACTACAGCTGCAGAAGTAGTAATGCATGACTACTACAACTACGGAAGTAGTAATGCATGACTGTTATAACAACAGATGTAGTAATGCACGACTACTACAACTACAAAATTAGTAATATATGACTACTACAACTACAGAAGTAGTAACACACATGACTACTACAACAGCAGAAGTAGTAATGCACGAATAAACACAACTACAGAAGTAGTAATGCACGACTACTACAACTACAGAAGTAGTAATGCACGACTACCACAACTACAGAAGTAGTAAACCACAACTACTAGTACTACAACTCCAGAAGTAGTAACACAAAACTACTACAACTACAGAAGTAGTAATCCACAACTACTACAACTAACAACAGAAGTAGAAACACATGACTACTACAACTACAGAAGTAGTAACACACGACTAATATAACTACAGAAGTAATTATGCATGACTACTACAACTACAGAAGTAGTAACGCACGACTACTATAAATACAGAAGTAGCAACGCACGACTACTACAACTACAGAAGTAGTAACACACGACTAATATAACTACAGAAGTAATTATGCATGACTACTACAACTACAGAAGTAGTAACGCATGACTACTACAAATACAGAAGTAGCAACGCACGACTACTACAACTACAGAAGTAGTAACGCACGACTACTACAACTACAGAAGTAGTAACGCACGACTACTACAACTACAGAACTATTTGTCGCAGTTGTTAATTTCGCCGCTGGACGCTGTGCCTTGCGGGATATAGATCTAGATGATCGCGGCGGCAGTCGCGGCGGCGGGAGGCGGCGGCGGCTGCAGCGGCGGCGGCGGCGGGAGCGGGAGCGGCCCTGGCGGGGGGCGGCGGGCGGGAGGCCCCGCGCGTGAAGCGGCTGTGCTGATGTCGGCCCGCCCGGCCGGGCACGCCCCGGGCGCCGGCCACTTCCCAGCCTTCGCTCCCGGCTACGGACACTTCATTCAGGGGTAAGTGTTGTCCTGCTCGTCGTGGGTGGAGGGGAGGAGGGGAGGAGGGGAGGAGAGGAGGGGAGGAGGGGGAGGGGGTTAGGGGGGGGGGGTGTATTTCAGGTATATTAAAGCTGCATACAGTAAAACCTCTCTAACCGGCCATCTCCACAGATATACCACTCCCCTATATCGATCGCTTTATTTGGATCCCACACGATCGCCCATACAATACCATTCTAATGAAATGAAAAACTCCCTAATCCGACCACCTTCTCAAATGGACCATTTTAATTCAGTTCCATGGTCGATTTAGAGAGTTTTTTTTACTATATAGTCCGATGACAGCATCACATGTTCACAACCAAATCACTGACTTATCTAACTTAGTTAGCTACTCGAGTCAAACCAATGACTTACAAAATTGATACTTGTCACTTCCTAGCCAGATGCTTGGCATTATTAGGATAAGGCTTGTTGGCTCAGTGTCAGGATAATGTGACTGAGTGGAATATCAGGTCTTGGGTGCTGGTGGCCTGGTCTTCCAGTGGGGCAGCACTACAAAGTCACCAAGAGTGTGCAATCTTGTCCAAAAGTTCAGTTATTGTGTCTGATTTGACCCTAGATGTTGCCAGGACGTAAAACTCCAACTCGACCTTCCGCGCCTGAGGACTGCGCTGTACCGATTCGACCACGGCGCCCCGGTGTAACGATTTCAATTTCAGAATCGTCCCCCTATTTTCAAATTCCCCCCTCCGGGAATTCAAAATTGTTTAAAAAACTTTAAAAAACGTTTTAAATTTCAGACCTATAATAATTTTGTCTTAACCATCTTGGAGACTTTTTGTGTCATTTGTGGTTAAATACGTTTTATTGACTAGTAATAATTTTTCCCATTATGCTATTCTCTGTATAATTATATTTGTCATGAAAAAAACAAAAAAGGAACAAAAAATAACAAAAATAAAAGAAAATTCCCCAAAAAATTGTGTGGGGGGGGGAGGGAAAGTTAAAATGAGGAGGGAAATTGAAAACGTTTTTCCAAATTCCCCGTGGGAAGGAATTTGAAAACGTTTTCAAGTTCCCGGGGGGGAACTTGAATATGGGGGGAATTTGAAATCTTTACACCGGTATTGCACAAAGTAGAAGTGCAGGAATGATCAAATTACTAACATTGAAAAAGAAACTAACAAAGTTACATGATTCAATAAGACTTCCCCTCTCCACAACCTTCTCAATCGAATATGCTCATTCATGTCAGTATATTCCAATTGTGTTAAGCTATACCCGCACGCTGAGTGATTGACATTTCTGGCTTAATTAATCTGTGCTGGAGCTCATATAAGGTGAATATGTTAGTTTGATCTTGGTCAGGTCTGTCAGCAGGGTGGTGGAGTTAAAGATGCATAGTCCGATGAAGCATCAACTTTTCAAAACCAAAACATTCAGCCAGATTTGATTCTACATATCACACCTAGATACTGATGCACAAGGAGGGTGTGGGTGAGGGTGAGGGTGAGGGTGGGGTGAGGGTGAGGGTGTGGGTGTGGATGTGGGTGAGGTTGTGGGTGTGGGTGAGGGTGAGGTGAGGGTGGGGGGTGGGGGGAGTGGGTGTGGGGGGTGAGGGTGGGGTAAGGGTGTGGGTGATGGGTGAGGGTGGAGTAGTGTGTGGGAGAGGGTGAGGGTAAGTGGGGTGAGGTTAGGGTTAGGTGGGTGAGTGAGAGGGTGAGTGAGGGTGAGGTGTGGGTGTGGCGTGAAGTGTGGGTGTGGGTGAGGGGTGGGGGTGAGGGAGAGGGTGGAGTGAGGGAGAGGGTGTGCGTGATGGGTGAGGGTGTGCGTGAAGGTGTGGTGTGGGTGAGGGTGATGGTGAGGTGGGGGGTGGGGGTGAGGCGTGGTGGGTTGAGGGTGGTGGTAAGGGTGCTGGTGAGGTGATGGTGTGGCGTGAAGGTGTGGGTGAGGGTGAGGGTGAGGGTGAGGGTGAGGGATGGGTGGGTGAGGGTGCGGTGGAGGGTGAGGGTTAGGGTGGGTGAGGAGAGGGTGTGCGTTAGGGTGAGGGTGTGCGTGAAAGGTGTGGGTGTGGGTGAGGGGTGGGTGAGGGTGAGGGTGTGGGTGAGGGATAGGGTTGGGTGGGGTAGGGTGAGGGTGTGGGTGAAGGTACGGGTGTGGGTGACGGGTGGGTGAGGGGAGGGTGAGGTGGGTGAGAGTGAGGGTGTGGGTGGGGGTGAGGTGAGGGGTGTTGGGTGAGGGTATGGGTTGTGGTGAGGGGTGGGTGAGGGGAGGGTGAGGTGGGTGAGAAGTGAGGAGAAGGTGGGTGGGTGAGGGTGAGGGTGTGGGTGAGGGGTGGGTGAGGGGAGGGTGAGGTGGGTGAGAGTGAGGGTGAAGGTGGGGAGGGTGAGTGTGAGTGTGAGGGTGAGGGTGAGGGAGATGGTGAGGGTGAGGGTGAGGGTGGGAAGCATTTGTTGTCACATAGAAGGGTATCCTGAGTCAATTTAGCAAAACCTGTTACCGCAAAAGCCTGTGGTGTCAGAGTTTTGACTTGCTTGCCAAAATTAATTTTCCATGTTTGCACTTCAAATATCTCAAAAGCTAGCCATTCAAAATAAAAGTAACTCCAACGTAAAGTAATGTTGGTTATAATAATCAAATTAATATATTTATCTCAGAAAAATTAGTGTGACCCAAAAGCATTGAAGTATGCAACTTGAATTCAATCTAATTGACGAAATATGATACTTGTTCGGGGAGATTCCGACAGATTAAGGGAAGGTCCATAAATATCAATGACCTTCACAGTCCAAATAACCATCGGAAGGTGGGATTGGTGGAGCTGGGGCCTATGTCAGGATTGTTTTGTGTGTGTGCTACAACTTATAACATCAGTTACATGTCATCAATATTCTTATGTCAGGATTAGTATGAGGGAGCGGGATGTGGTTCGGGCGGTAGCGTTTCCACTTGTGAAGGTGTCGGTCATCCGATTGATCCTGCTCAGTGGACCCATTTGCAGTTTGGGCTATTTTCCGTTCCAACCAGTGGTCCACAACTGGTTCATCAAAGGCTGTGGTATCTGTTGTCCTGTCTGTAGGAAAGTGCATATAAAAGACCCATTGCTGCTTCTTGGAAAGAGTAGCCTATTTGGCGGCAACGGATTTCCTCCAAAGAAATATGTCAGAACGACCATATGTTTGACGTACAATCACTGATGAATAAAGGCATCGCTAAATAAAACAAGCTTTACATGTTTTTGTTTGATTAGTATCCCTGAAAGTGGTGTACATGTCAAAGATGTGAGGCTCGATCCGGTAAAAACCTCAATGGGGTCAGTGGAACATTTTGTAGTTGAATTCCTTACAGAATTCTTGGTATGCTATGATATATTACTTTAATATCTGTAGATGTGAAAATCATTATTCATCTTCAACCTCAAATTTTGACTACTGATGCGACAGGCCTGAAGGTTAAATGTTGAGTAAAGGATTCCATGACGACCGGGATGATGCTAGCTTCAGTGAGTGAGGAGACTTGAAATTTAACGTACTATGTGAGCATCCAGAGATTACTGATGCCGCCCGGCAGATGATACATTACCGTGCAACATACACAATGCATACACAATGCATATATAATGCATGTAAAATATAATGCATATATAATGCATATATAATGCATATATAATGCATATATAATGCATATATAATGCATATATAATGCATATATAATGCATACATAATACATATATAATGCTTATATAATGTATATATAATGCATATTTAATGCATATATAATCCATATATATAATGCCTATATAATACACTGCCCTGGGTTAACTGAAATCGATCATTAATCTGGAATTGTTTTCGAAAGTAAGATATATATATATGAACTATATAATTTATTATGTGTATATAAATTAAGAATGCCTCCTCATGTTTCTGGTCGGTTTCCTTCTGACACCGATCCTCACATACCAAACTAACTCAATATACTGATAGTCAGTCATTCTCTGCATCCCACCGACTCTGACTCTTGACCCGCTGACCCTAACGGTCACTCACTTCTATTTTTATATTCCAAGGCAAAATATGTTTTTCAAATGTCTACATATTTAGCGATCAAATAACCCACGTCATCTCCCCCCCCCCCCCACCCCCCCCCCCCCCCCCCCCCCCCCCAAATTTGCACACACATTGACTGAACCCTTAAATCACACTTGGTACGATCGGCCCAGAACCTCCCCCCTCCCCATTTAGCCCCGACACACATGCGCACACGCGCACACATACACACACACACGCACACACACACACACACACACACACACACGGCGTTGTGACGTAATTTGTGCACTCCTCAAACGTGTTGCTATGGAAATTGATTCAAAGGTTCATTCGCACCCATCGAGATGTAAAGTATTGATCACACTCCCACTGGGGTGGATGCGTTGTAAAGGTGAGTGGGTGGGTAGGTGGGGGAGATGGGTGGGTGAGGGTGAGGGTTGGGTGGGTGAGGGTGAGGGTGAGGGTGAGGGTGAGGGAGAGACTGGGGAGAGAGAGGGTATGGTGGGTGTGAGGGCCCACGATCTACCAAAGCGAGAGACGGACGCTCAACTCACTCGGCCTTCTCCCGGGCTTACTTCTCCCCCTGAATAAGGGAGTTGTTTGCTTGGGTGGGGCCCTGTACCTTATCATTTCTCTCGCTTTGTTCTTGTTGCTGGAACCTGTTGGACCCACCTTTACCCATCCCTTCCTCCTGAACCCTTGCTGCTGTTGCCGGATATGAGTACTCAGCTACCGCCAGACCGGAGTGATTCGGGGCCACCCCAACGGTTCGCCGTTTTGAATGTTGTAAAGACATCCCCAGCTTCTACAACCGTCCCACCTGAAGATTAATCTTCAACCAAAGATTGGACCGATTTATCGGGGCCTTTCTATATTGCTGAACTTTTACAGCCAGTAACCGTTGTAAGGTTATGAACCCCCCCCCCCAAAAGCAAACAAACTCAACTTTCTGACCAGTAAAAGTCATACCAGACTTGTCATATGGACAAGTCAAAATTGTTGCTTATTTCTATCACTGATATATATATATATATTGTAAATATATATATATATATATATATAATGTATACAGTAAAACTTCTCTAAATCGACCGACCATGGGACCATCTTTACATGGTCCATTTAGGGAGGTAGTCAGTTTAGGGAGTTAGAATATGGTTACAATGGTATTGTTGGGACCCAAATTAAGCGATCGATATAGGGGAGTGTTCGATCTGTGGAGGTGGTCGGTTATGGAGGTTTTACTGTATATAGATGTGCATATATATATGTATATTGTGTGTGTGTATATATATATATATATATATATATATATATATATATATATACACACACACAAACTCACTTTAATGCAGAATGTCACCGGAAGTCTCAGAACGCTAAAGGAGATTCCTCAACTGAAGCTCTCATCTTTGAGGGCGAGTTGAAAGGATAGGAAAAAGTGTCGAAATGGGTCCATATTTGCAAGCCTTTTAGTACTATATGCACATAGATACAAACGCATATATATATATATATATATATATATATATATATAAAGGATCCTCTGGTGCGACTGACAGTTTCCCCATCCAATAGGTACGAGGAGAACCAGTGGCGCCACCACCGGTCATAGATGTGAGGTCGATGAGGCATAAGATAGAATATATATACATATATGTGTATATAAGTATATCTTTTTTATATATGTATATCTTCTAGTGTGTGTGGCGCAAGGGGGGCCACCCGTATGCAACTCCCCGACAGCTGGGGGGGGGGGGGGGTCACTCCACCAATGCGCCGATGGAGGAAGTAGCAAAGTATATATGTTCCCCTAACATTTATACTTGTATGGTGCGTTATAGATGTACACCACACACACACACACACATATATATATATATATACTTAGACCAGACGAGATGGCCGAATGAGTTGAGCGTCCCTCTCCCGTTTTGGTAGATCGTGGGATTCGAACCCATGCGTTCGAGTCAAACCAATGACTTAAAAAACTAAATTAAACTAAAGTAGAATATAATAATTAGCATAATGTATTTATCCCAAAATAATTGCAGAAATTGCAAAAGTGTCGGACCATGCAACTTTAAGTAAGGTTTGTCCGCTGTGTGTGAGAAGTGAACGCACTCGCTCTCCTCGGTGTGTCGAGGGGAGGCAGGCCATTCAGCAAATCACGCAACATCTGTGTGGCTATTTTGTCACTATTGCTTCACAACTTATCGGCGTCTTTTTACGGGAGACACGTAACCGTGTGTCTGATAAAGGGCTCAGTGACACACTGGTTCTCGGAGTGTGTACAAGAGTGGTGGGGCTGTATAGAAAACACACGCAGGTACCAGCGGATAAAGCACCATATACATATGAGGCTGTCTGAAAACTCTTCTTTTTTTTTGTCCATCGTAACGATTGACACAAAACAGCGCAGAAACGGTTACACTGAAAACACAAGGACATTTGCTTCAGATCAATATGTATTCTATTGGGATTATGAAACACCATGTAAAAAACGAAACAGTTTATCCTGAGCAAATGCATAAGGAGATAGTATGTTGATTGTTACAATGGACAAGGTTTTGTCCCATATTACTTAGGACCTTTTGAGACAGTCTCATATATATATATCCAGTAAAGTCTCTCTAAATCGACCACCTCCACAGATCGACTACTCCCCTATATCGATCGCTTTATTTGGGTCCCAACAACACCATTGTAAGGATATTCTAACTCTCTAAATCGGTCCCATGGTCGGTCGATTTAAAGAGGTTTTACTGTATATATGCACAGTAAAACCTCTCTAAATCGACCGGCCATGGGATCGACTTTAAATGGTCCATTTAGGGATGTTGTTGGTTTAAGGAGGTTTATTTTTAATCGCTACAATGGTATTGTATGAGTGATCGTTTGGAACCCAAATATAGCGATCGATATAGGGGAGTGGTCGATCTGTGGAGGTGGTCGGTTAGAGAGGTTTTACTATTTATGCTGTTTATGCTCCACAGTTACTATTTATGCTCCAACAGTACCATTGCAAGGATAGTCTAACTCTCTAAACCAACCACCTCCCTAAATAGACCAATTTTAATCGGTCCCATGGTCGGTCGATTTAGAGAGGTTTTACTGTATACACCTGACATGATCTGGAGAGATATGCCCTCTCACTAGGACCGGAAACCGTGTCGCTGACTCATTCTCTGCGGTGAGACATCATTGTACTTTCTGACGATCTCAAATACTACTGTCAGTTGTCGTGGTTTTGTGGCATTGCTTTCTAAATAAAGGTGACTCTGACTAAATGTGCGAGTATGTTCCCGGTTAAAACTGAAATTCTATGAATGCGTTTTGTTTGTTTGTTGTTGTTTTACGTCCTAGCAACATATAAGGTCATATCAGGATGGGTACCGACTTGTGACAGTGTGCAGTCATAGTGACTTTATAGTGCTGCCCCACTGGGAGATCAGGCCACCAGCACCATGACCTGATATCCCACTCAGTCACATTATCCTGACACTGAGCCAACCAGTCCTTGAGCTATCCTAATATTGGCAAGTGCGTGGCTAGGAAGCGACAAGTATACATTTTTAAGTCATTGGTTTGACTCGATCATGGTTCGAACCCACGACCCCATCGTCTACCAACACGGTAGACGGACGCTCTAACTCATTCAGCCATCCCGTCTGGTTATATGAATGCGGTACAAGTGTAATGGCCCTGGTTGCGCATAATGAACATCACACTACCTTTTGCTTGATCACGTGACGCTGCATTTTCAAGGTCATATGCAAATCCCTAGCCCATATGCAATTGATCGTCCGTCTCCCGTTTTGGTAGATCGTGGGATTCCCAGGTCGGGGGGGAACCCCCTACAGTAAAACCTCTGTAACCGACCACCTCCACAGATCGACCACTCCCCTATATGGATCACTTTATTTGGGTCCCAAGAATACCATTGTAACCATATTCTAACTCCCTAAACCGACCACCTCCCTAATTGTACCACTTAAAGTCGGTCCCAAAGTCGGTCGATTTAGAGAGACTTTACTGTATAAGTATAATTATAAAGTCGCCATGAGTGCGCACTGACACAAGTTGCTTACCCGTCCAGGATATGACCTTGATGGTTTGTTGGTTGTTGGAGTTTTACATCCTAGCTAGATCTAAGGTCATATCAGGACAGATACCGACTTGTGACAGTGCACACTCATGGTGATTTCATAGTGCTGCCCTACTGGGAGATCAGGCCAGCAGCACCATGACCTGATTTCCCACTCAATCACATTATCCTGACACCAAGCCAACCAGTACTTGCCCTATCCTAATAATGCCGAGCGCCTGGCTAGGAACCGACAAGTATCAATTTTGTAAGTCATTGGTTTGACTCGACCGCGAATTGCACTCCCGACCTTCCACCTGTGCTCTACCGACTCGGCCACCGCATCCGGTCCTTGTAGGTTGCTAGGATGTAAACCCCCACACCCCAATTCAACAAAACATACAACCCAGTTGAAATGCAGGCGCAATGTATGCGATGCGCGACATATTTGTAAGGAACCGACGGGCCTTCTCTATGGACCGGGCGCGGCGGCCTAATCGGTAGAGCACGGGGCTCGCGTGTGGAAGGTCGGGAGTTCGGTTCCCAGTCAAGTCAAACGAAATGACATTAAAATTGATAATTGTCACTTCCTAGCCTGGCGCTCGGCATTAATAGGATAAGGTGATGATTGGTTAGCTCAGTATCAGGATAATGTGACTGAGTGGGACATTGGGTCATGGTGCCAGTGGCCTGACTATAAAATCATCATGAGTGCGCACTGTCACAAGTTGGTACCCATCCTGATATGACCTTAGATGTTGCCAGGATGTAAACCTCCAAGAACCAACCAATCTGAGGAACCGAAGCGCGTTCTCTATGAAGACAACCCCGCCCCCTCCGCCGCCCCCCGCCCCTCAACCGACACCCCCCCCCCCCCCATATCCATCCTTCCCCCTGGTCTGAAAGGGGCATTAAGCGGCCGAATAATGTGTTATTCAATAAAGACCTGTCTCAATAAGCGCACCTCGCCCACCCCCCCCCCTCCCCCACCCGCCCCCCCCCCCACCCAGCCACCAAGTGTATTCACCGTCTAGGATTCCATTGGCCCATTTTAACTCAAATTCCATCGATCGCCGTCGAAAGACAACAATTTAACATTTGCGTAGTAGCCATGTGGAATAGTCCGAGTGAGTGGAATGATTTCAAATGGGTCAAAGCCAAACACTGAGGGCCCATTTGAAAGCACACACAACGCCAGCCATGCGTACTCTAACAGTGATTAACACTCTAATTGATTCGTCTGTATAGGATCTGTACCCAGCTCAAATCGTCATAATTTCATTTAAAGTGAATTTAATTTGTGTTTAATTGTGAATACAATACTTACTATCAATTTTTGCTTAACCGTAAAAAAATGGTCGGTGATTTGTTAACAACGTGCACCTGCGGCGTTCTCACGGAATTGTACCACGGACAAACGTAACGATGTACACATCGGCATGTTTGTTTGTTTGTTTGTTGTTTTACATCCTAGCAACATCTAAGGTCATATCAGGACGGATACAGACTTGTGACAGTGCGTGCTCATGGTGACTTTATAGTGCTGTCCCACTGGGAAACCAGGCCACCGTCACCATGACCCGATATCCCACTCAATCACATCATCCTGACACTGAACCAACCAGTCCTTGCCCTATCCTAATAATGCCTAGCGCCTGGCTAGGAAGCAACAAGTAAAAAATGTTAAGTCATCGGTTTGACTCGACCCGGGTTCTAACCCACGATCTACCAGCACGGGAGATGGACCCTCTAACTCATTCGGCCATCCCGTCTGGTCCTGCATGTTTGTAGACACTCGTCTTGTCCGCCGCGTCTCTGAGAACAATTAACTCCTTCCAAGAACCACGCACTCCCTCCCACCACAGCCCTCCCCCCTCACACACGTAACAAGCGCACCAACACCCCCAACCCACCCACCACACCCTCAACACCCCACCATCTCAGAAGCCAGCCAGCCCTTCTAACACCACGCTCGCCACATCTCTCCCGAGACAACCACCGCCAACCCTTCCATATATAATATATATATATATATATAATATATATATATAATTACTATATATAATATCATGTATATATAATAGTATATATAATTGTAAATATATATATAATATAGATAATTGTATATTATATAATTATAAATGCATGCTAGATATAGAGGAATACTCTGCTTTACACTACCTCCTTCCATATATATATATGCATATATATATATCTATATGTATGTGTATATAGTCAATATATATGTATATATATATATATTTACATATATTCACATATATTCATCCATTTATATACATTCACATGCATTCACATACATTCACATACATTCACATGCATTCACATGCATTCACACGAATTCATATAGATTCACATATATTCACATACATTCACATATATTCACATATATTTACATATATAAATATTTACGTATATTCATGTATATTCATGTATATTCATGTATATATTCATGTATATTCATGTACATTCATGTTCATGTATATTCATGTATATGCATGTATATTCAGTTATAGTCATGTATATTCATGTACCTTCATGTATATTCATGTATATTCTTCTATGTTCATGTACATTCATGTTCATGTATATTCATGTATATTCATGTATATTCATGTATATTCATGTATATCCATGTATATTCATGTACATTCATGTATATCCATGTACATTCATGTATATTCTAGTATATTCATGTATATTCATGTACATTCATGTATATCCATGTATATTCATGTACATTCATGTATATCCATGTACATTCATGTATATCCATGTACATTCATGTATATTCATGTACATTCATGTATATTCATGTATATTTATATATATTTTCGTATATATGTATATATGTATATATATATATATGTCAGGGTTCTTGCTACTTAGGATAGGGGATTTTGGGTTCGCCATCTATTAGCAGCGTAAGTTGACTTATTCAGTAAGCCCGCCATCCGTTGGCAACAACTTACCCATACTGCCTATATCTAGTATAAGTATAAGCTTCCACCAGCTCTACAGATTCCCACCACCCCTCTCCTACCAGCCCTTATATGTATATATGTGCTCTATAATCTACTATGGGAATATAAACAAGGACACTACCACTTATAAGGTTTTCTTTCTCTACATTAGTTATTATCTCAATTATCATACCGTCACAGGTTTTTTGTTGTTGTTGTTGTTGTTGTTTTACGTCCTAGCAACATCTAAGGTCATATCAGGATGGGTACTGACTTGTGACAGTCCGCACTCATGGCAACTATATAGTGCTGTCCCACTGGGAAACCAGGCTGCCGGCACCATGACCTGGTATCCCACTGTCACATTATCCTGACACTGAGCACACCAGTCCTTGCCCTGTCCTAATAATGCCGATGCCTGGCTAGGAAGCGACAAGTATAAATTTGTAAGTCATTGGTTTGACTCGACCAGGGTTCGAACCCACAACCCCACGATCTACCAGCATGGGAGATGGGCGCTCTAACTCATTCAGCCATCCCGTCTGGTTACTGTCACAGGAGTTTTGTTGTTGTACATTAGTTGTTTAAGTGGGGGAAATTTCAGTCCCAGATGACTGGTCTTCCTCATTCCACTGCTCCTCGCACTATCCTAGTAATGCCAAGCATCTGGCTAGGAAGCGACAAGTATCAATTTGTAAGTAATTGGTTTGACTTGACCAGGATTCGAACCCCCGATCTACCACCACGGGAGACGGACGCTCTAACTCATTTAGCCATCCCGTCTGGTTTAGTTAGTTCCTCATTCGGCCACTAGGGCGCCGATATAATTATATTTATATCTAATTAATGTGTAGGCAGTTTAACCAAGTAAGAACAACAATCTCCTAGAAAAGATTGCTGGATTAATTCATTGGCAGTTTAACCTCCCACCAAGAAAAAAGAAAAGGAAAACTGAACAAAATAAAGTCAGCGATACAATAACAACATAGTGCAAAGAAGTTGAACCAATATGGCCGACATGAAGGCATAGAGATGGCAGTAATCTTCTACTTAAGGCTACATCGGGTTGTCAGCGGGCGCTGAATTGACCCGGCCGAGCGGCGTGTCAACGAACCGGAAGTGGTGGCGCCCAAATAAAAACAAAGCCCGGCGCGTAATTACGGCGAACGGCGCGAGGGGGCGCCACTGACACAACAAACCGCTGCAGCGCATTATGGGAAATGCGAGAGGACTGCGGGCAGTGTACTCACCCCTACTGATGGTGGAACGGTGTGGTGTGGGGGTTGGGGTGTCGGGGTTGGGTGTGGGAGTGGAGGTGGGGGGGGGTGAGAGTGGAGGTGTGGGTGTGGGTGTGGGTGTGGGTGTGGGTGTGGGGGTGGTGTGGGTGTGGGGGTGGGTGTGGGGGTGGGGGTGGGGGTGGGTGTGGGTGTGGGGGTGGGGTGGGTGTGTGGGTGTGGGTGTGGGTGTGGGTGTGGTGGTAGATGTTGGTGTGGGTGTGGGTGTGGGGGTGGTGTGGGTGTGGGGGTGGGGGTGGAGGTGATGGTGTTGGTGTGGGGGTGGGTGTAGGGGTGTAAGTGCGGTGTGGGTGTGGGTGCGGGTGTGGGTGTGGGGGTGGGTGTGGGTGTGGGTGTGGGTGTGGTGGTAGATGTTGGTGTGGGTGTGGGTGTGGGTATGGGTGTGGGTGTGGGTGTGGTGGTAGATGTTGGGGTGGGGTGTGGGTGTGGGTGTGGGTGCGGGTGCAGGTGTGGGTGTGGGTGTGGGTGTGTGGGTGTGGGTGTGGGTGTGTGGGTGTGGGTGTGGGTGTGGGTGTGGCGGTAGATGTTGGGCTGAGGTAGGGGTGGGGGGTGGTGGCGGGGGTGGGGGGTTCTGCTCAGAATGGGTATGGTATGGGAAAGAATATCTACATGTACTATTAGGTACAGGCAGTACTTAGATAACACTGGAGGAAAGTATGACAATCAAGAAAATAAAAAAAAATTGCTCGTTTTTAAACACTCCTATTTGGCCATGTACCGACTTGTGACAGTGCACACTCATGGCTGCCCCACTGGGAGACAAAGCCACTGGCACCATTTCCCGATATCCCACTCAGTCACATTATCCTGTCATTGTCAGTCCTTGCCCTATCCTATTAATGACGAGCATCAGGCTAGGTAGTGACAAGTATCAATGTTATAAGTCATTGGTTTGACTTGTCTGGTATTCGAACTCCCGACCTTCCGCATGGGAAGCCTGCCATCTACCAATGTGGCCACTGCGTCCGGTCTCTTAGGCCGTGTATCCATAGACTGTTCCCTTGTGGTAGTTTTGACCTTGCGACATGCCACACATACATACAATGAACATATTCATTTTCTATCATCCCGGTCAGTGCATCACATGTGCCATGCGCAAGGCCATGTGGTCGCTGGGTCCAACCTATGTGAACGGCCACTAATGAACAAACTGTGTGGTGCATCACAAGGTCACAAGCGAACATGGAACAAGGAACAAGAGAACACACCACAAGGGAACAGCCTGTGGATACATCGCCTTATATATATATATTTTTTAATCCTCCAGTGCGACTGACACTGGTCAATATCCGTGGGAGGTGAGGTGGGCGAGATGGCGCCACTGGTAAAGTGTCCTATCTTACGGAGGATAACAAAAATAATAATAATAAGTAATATTCCATTACGTATCTTTATACTCGCCTAATACGTTATACATCACATATATATTTAAATATATCTGCTCCATAATCCATTATGGGAATATAAACAAGGATACTACCACCTTCACTTTCTTTCCTCATTAAGTAACCATCTTCTATCTTATCTACGGACAAACTAGAAGTGGTCACTATCACCGCTGGACCAGTGCAGGCAGTCATATTAAAAATGTTCAGTGGAGTGGACTATTTAATATATTCCTGCCAGAGAATATATGATTACTCAACCAGTCTCATATTTCATTGTTCTGTTTAACAATACCAGGGACCGGAGGGTTTATATATACATATACAGTAAAACCTCTTTAACCGACCACCTCCACATATCGACCACTCTCCTATATCAATTGGCTTATTTGGGTCCCAAACGATTGCCCATGCAATACCATTATCATCATGCTGTCGGTCGTGATGTGACAAAGACTGTTTTCATTACTTGACTGCCTCTCTCC
Source organism: Branchipolynoe longqiensis (assembly GCA_030323885.1). NCBI lineage: Eukaryota > Metazoa > Annelida > Polychaeta > Phyllodocida > Polynoidae > Branchipolynoe > Branchipolynoe longqiensis. The sequence goes on along the minus strand of CM059195.1, from coordinate 49,581,882 downwards.
ATTTAGCTCTCTGCTGTGAGAGTTGCGTCCATGAGTCGGTCTTAATGTCTCTCAGCTTCAGGTTTATTTTGATGGTACCATAGTAATGATAAAATAAAACCCTCTCTAATCCTCCCACCTCCCGAAATGGACCATTTAACGTTGGTCCCATGGTCGGTCGTTTTAGAAAGGTTTTACTGTACATATATATGTACAGTAAAAACTCCCCTAACCGACCACCTCCACAGATCGACCACTCCCCTATATCGATCGCTTTATTTGGGTCCCAACAAGATCATTGTAAGTGTAACCATATTCTAACACCATAAACCGACCACCTCCCTAAATGGACCACTTACGGTCGGTCCCAAGGTCGGTCGATTTAGAGAGGTTTTACTGTATATATATATAGTGCCGAATCGGCAGAGTGTGGGCTTCGTGGGTCGGAGATCACGAGTTCGGTTCGCGGTCGAGTCAAACCAATGACTTATCAAATTGATACTTGTCACTAAAATCAGTAATGATCCTGATATGACCTTAGATGTTGCCAGGACATAAAACTCCAACAACCAACCATATATATGGAGGAAACACAAAACCAACAAAATGGGAAATTGTATCATCAAGTAGACAGACCAGGCAAGTATAGTATCATTACTCACGGACAATTCAATGCATAACATTACATTACAGACCAGGCAGGTATAGTATCATTACTCACGCACAATTCAATGCACAAAATTGATTAATTATAATATTACATAATAAAGTAGACAGTTGATACTTTCAAACAGCTTCACTTGCCTTGCACTAAGTAATAAATGTACTTAATGAATAGATAATTACGAAAAAAAAAAGGAGAACAAGGAGAAAAAAGAACAAAAGCAAGAACAAAGACAGAAATTAGATGTTTTATTTGTTGGTGTTTTACGTCCTAGCAACATCTAAGGTCATATAGGATGGGCACCGACGTGTGACAGTGCGCACTCAAGGCAACATTATAGTGCTGCCCCACTGGGAAAACAGGCTGTCAGCACCATGACCTGATATCCCACTCAGTCACATTATCCTGACACTGAGCCAACCGTCCTTGCCCTATCCTAATAATGCCGAGCACCAGGCTAGGAAGCAACAAGTATAATTTTTAAGACAGTGGTTTGACCCGACCAGGATTTGAACCCACAAACTCATGGGTTCGGATCTCCCGATCTCTCAAAACAGGAAACGGACGCTCTACTCATTCGGCCATCCCGTCTGGTCCACAGAAATTAGAAGCTGACAAATGAAATATGAAGAACTGGAAGAATAGAGAAAATGAATACCAAGAAAGATAAGATGTAGAACAAGAACAGGAAAAGAAAGAAGGCAAAGCTGAAGAAAGTAGAACATGATGAAAAAAAAGAAGAAAAAGCCGGGAAGGTGATAGGAATAGAGAGAAAAAAGGAGGAAGGGGAAGACAAGGACTTGAAGCAGGAGAAGAAGAAGGTAATGAAGAAGAGAAAAAAGGAAAGAAAGAAGAGAAAGGAGAAAAGGAAGAGAAGAGAAAGAAGAAAAGGAAGAGAAGAGAAAGAAGAAGAGAAAGAAGAAGAGAAAGAAGAAGAGAATGGAGAAGAGGAAGAAGAAGAGGAAGAGAACAGAAAGAAGAATGGAAAGAACAACAGAATGAAGAACATGAAGAAGTAGACAAAGAAGAAGAGAAAGAAGAGAAAGAAGAGAAAGAAGAGAAAGAAGAGAAAGAAGAGAAAGAAGAGAAATAATAGAAAGAAGAGACAGAAGAGAAAGAAGAGAAACAAGAGAAACAAGAGAAACAAGAGAAACAAGAGAAACAAGAGAAACAAGAGAAACAAGAGAAACAAGAGAAACAAGAGAAAGGAGAGAAAGGAGAGAAAGGAGAGAAAGAAGAGACAGAAGAGAAATACAATAAAGAAGAGAAAGAAGAGAAAGAAGACAAAGAAGACAAAGAAGAGAAAGAAGACAAAGAAGAGAAAAGGATGAGAAAGAAGAGAAAGACGAGAAAGACGAGAAAGAAGATGAAAATGAAGAAAGAGAAGAAAGGAAGACGCAAATCCACCGCCACCCCCAAATAACACACACACACACACACACACAACCCATACCCAGCCCCTACAAAACGAATCAATCTGGGCATTTCGATTTAATCAGGTTAAAAATGAAGATGTCCGATCAAATTAGCTCAGTGGAGCGAGCGGCGCCGGAGGAGAATGGGCGGCGGGAGGCGGGGGGGGGGGGGCGGGCCGCGGTCACTTAATGCCCGGCGCGGGGCGGGATGGGGGGCGGGGGCGGGAGGCGGCAGGTGGGGGGGGGGGGGGGGCGGACGGGCCGCGGTCACTTAATGCCCGGCGCGGGGCGGGATGGGAGGCGGGGCGGGGCGGGGCGGGGCGGGAGGCATTGGGGGGCCGGGCGGCCCGCGGTCACTTACTTAGTACCCGGCGCGGGTCGGGTGGGAGGCGGTGGGGAGCGGAGCGGGAGGCGGTGGGGTGCAGGGCCAGTCAGCTTGTGAAGCCCCCGTAGAGGCCTGCCCTGGCCGCCTATCACCTTACCCCTCACCTTGTTAACACTGACAATCGGACCTGGTCAGGCGATTAAGTCCCCGCTGGTGATCCCTCAAAGACACCACCCTAAGCACACACACACACACACACATATAATATATATATATATATATATATATATATACATAGAGAGAGATAGAGAGAGAGAGAGGGAGATACATACACACAGGCACATACCACCTACACACAGACATACACAGACACATCGTCATATGGCAGGGTGCGGGATAGGGATGGGGGGGGGGGGAGGAATGTGTGGAGGAGGAGAGAGGGTAGGAGGGAGAGGGGAGTGGGAGGGAAAAGGAAAAGGGAAGGGAAGGGAGGGGAGGTGGAAGCGGGAGGAGAAAGAGGGAGTAGGGATGGGAAATGGGAAGGGCAGGGGAAGAGGAAGGTAGACGAGGGAGGACGGGAGGTCCGATGGGAGAAGGGGGGAGGGAGGGGAGGTGGAAGCGGGAGGAGTATGGGGTGGGAGAGGGGAGGAGGGGAGGACGGAGGGGGGATGGGAGAAGGGGGGATGGGAGGTGGAATCAGAGGAGAAAGGGAGGGGAGGGATAGGGAAGGAGGAAGGGAGCAGGGAAGAGCGATAAGGGAGGGGGTGGAAGAGAGGGGGATTTGAGGGGTGGGGAAGAAGGGGACAGGGAAGGGGAGGGGGGGAGAAGGGGACGAGGAGGAGAGGGAGAGGAGAGAGGGGACGTGGGAGGAGGGAGAGTAGAGGGGGAGGGAAGAGAGGAGGTAGAGGTGAGGGGTGGATGGGGGGAGGGGAGGAGAAGGGGGGGGGGGTCCAGTAACAACGCGGACAGGCACGACTGGAGGTCTTTGTAAAGTGTCCAGCAGCTCTTTGTGTGCACGCTAACTACCCTCCACTGTGCTGGAAGTGGGGTGAGGGTGAGGTGGAGGAATGGTGGGGGTGGGGGGTGGGGTGGGGGTGGGGGGTGAAACTGGGGATAGAGATGGGCGGTTTGTTGTAGGTGGGGTGTGGGGGGGGGGGGGATAAGAGGATGGGTATTGCCTTGTGATAGTGCACACTCGTGGTGACTTTGTTGTGCAGCCGCAATGTAACGAAGTGTAAGAGTGGGTTGCCAGTATCATGACCCCGATATCTCCACTCAGTCACATTATCCTGATACTGAGCAAACCAATCCCAGTCATGTTCTATTCTATTAATGCTCGGTGAAGGAAAGAGTTGAGGATGGTCAGCAAAGAGTTGTGGAGGGCGAGGGGGGGGGGGAGATGGGGGGGGCGGGGGGGGGGGGGGGGGGCTTCGGGTGGTGGAAACAGATACAGGCCATATCAGGGTGTATAACACACATGAGTGAGGGGTCAGAGGGGGGCAGGACACAGGGGTCAGAGGTCAGGGAGGAGGGGGTTGGAAATAATGGGATTTTCACCGGTTCTGATTAGTGTCCATCATTTCCCATAGGAGCAGTATCTTATTGACAGGTAGAGTCGGGTACCAGTATACGAAACAGCCATTCACCCTCGCCCTACCAGTATACCGCATTAAATCTATTCCTGGTATGAGTATTTCTCTCAGCTCCAAGATACGACTGATGCACCCCTCCTTGTCATATTCGTCTTCCTGTACGCTTGTGAATCGTGGACGCTCACAGCAGGGGCCAAATGTAAGAGTCCGGGTTAGGGCTCGTAACCCACGCGTCGTGCGGATTTCCCGGGTTAGCGGCCAAAGTGTCAATGTATGTGCGCGGGTTAGGCTACCGCCTCGAGGGTTAACGTCGCCTTCACTAACTCCCACTTGAGCCAGGGATAACGTGCAGGTTAGGGACCGATTCGGGCCAAATCTATTCAATGCGACCATACGTACAGTAAACAAACTGCCGGCGCCGCCAGTATGGAACGCGACGTCGATGTGGCGGTTGCGGCGATTTGTTTACATTACATTCGTCGATTCGAAAATATAACTATTAATATCGCCGCCAATGCGGCGGTAGCCTTAATAACGCTTCGAATTTAGGGTTAATTTAATGAAATTTCACGATTTGAGTATGTAATTCTGTTAAATATGGTCGCATTTAATATATTTGAGCCTAATATATGGCTACAAAGGCAGAGGGATTTCCCAAATCTATAAATAACTGAAACATTAGCTAACCCGCGCGCGCTTTGGACTAATACATCCCCCGTGACACATATATTAACGCCGACAATAGATACCCCGCCGGCCGCCCTTAACTCCGCAGCCAATAAATTGTGGCTCTTACATTTGGCCCCTGAGCTCTAAAGAAGAATCGAAACCATGGCAATGAGGTATTACCGCATGATGATACACATCTCATACAAGGAATGTTTTACGAATGAAGAAGTCCATGCCAAGATCCAGCATGAAATATTACTACGCATAGCATACAAAGACCATTTTTACCAATGATCCTGATTATATATATTTATATATCTGTATATATATATATATATATATACATATAGGCCTATATATTTATATGTATGTGATGTATAATGCAGTATGCGAGTATAAATGCAAGGGTAACATGTACGTCCTATATTTCCTCGTGCGCATTGGTGGAGCGCCCCCCGCCCCCTCCCAGCTGTCAGGTATTGCCAGGCGAACGCGCCCTCACGTCACACTCTGGAGGAAACAGTGTTGTTTCCATCCTGATTATATATGATGTATACCGTATTATGCGAGTACACAAATACGAAGGGAATTGTTTCCATGATATATTATATTATTATATTATCTGATTACCATTGTTATTCTCCGTAAGACTCTGCACGTGACTGGTGGCGCCACCCATGCCCACCTCCCCTCCATCTGGTGTCGACAAGTGTCAGTCGCACCGGATGATATATATATATATATAATATATATATATATATATATATATATATATAGAAACACACACGCTGAACCAGTGCTGTTCCTATCCTGATTATATATATGTATATATGTAGGTATGCAGGTATTGCAGGTATAGCAATACGTCATGGAGTTTAACGCCCCTGCCCTGCAGAGTTGTAAACCACTGCCTTGTGGTACAGGTTCTTGACAGAACCGAAGGCTAAGGGAGCAAACCCTAAACAGAAAACCATGTCACTGTGGCAGCATTAAGGGCGGTTGATGTATGGAACTCTCAACATCTCCCGACCAGCCACTGCAGGGACAAATAGTTTGCGCCTGTGTTGACATGTTCTTGCCAGTTTATAGAGGAATCTCTCTTCTTTCCATAGCAGGCAAGATCTTCGCCAGGATCCTCCTCAACAGACTGTCTATTCACATAACACCTGATGTAGTTCCGGAGTTACTGTGTGGCTTCAGAGGTAACCGGAGCACCGTGGATATGATATTTTGTCTCCGACAGCTATAAGAGAAGTGCATTGACCAGGACCGACCACTGTACATGGTATTTGTTGATTTCACGAAGGCGTTTGATACAGTCGGGAGGACCGGGCTATGGCAGCTACTGAGGAAGTATGGATGCCCAGAGAAGTTCACAACTATGATCGAGGCTCTACATACAGGAATGATGGCGAACGTTAGTGTTGGAGGGGAAGTCTCGGAATCGTTTGGGGTTACCAATGGGGTCAAGCAAGGTTGTGTACTGGCCCCCACGCTCTTCTCCATCTTCCTATCAGCAATGCTCGACGAGGCTTTCCGAGACATGGGGGATGGCATCTATATACAGTCCAGACAGAGCGCTGACCTATTCAATGTCGCACACTTCAGAGCGAAGACCAAGACTACTCGGATACTGGTGAGAGAGCTACTATTCGCAGATGACAGTGCACTGGTTGCCCACTCTGCTGAAGAGATCCAGAAAATAGTGGATGCTTTCTCCGATGCATCAAAGAAGTTCGGCCTGAAGATTAACATCAAGAAGAGGGAGGTGCTGTACCAACCCAACGCTACAAGAACCTGAGAGGAGGAGATCATGGCTGACGGAAACAAGCTGAACTCTGTTCCGGAATTCACCTACCTCGGAAGCACTATATCAAGTGATGGACGCATTGATGCTGAAATACAGAGGAGGATGGCCAAGGCTAGCACATCTTTCGGCCGACTACGCCAGAGACTCTGGAACAACCACCATGTGTCCATTCGGGTCAAAGGCAAGATCTACCGTGCAATCGTACTATCCACCCTACTATACGGAGCCGAGGCCTGGACAGTATACAGACGACAGGTGAAAAAGTTGCATGCCTTCATGATGCGACATCTGCGTTCAATCATGAGGCTAACCTGGAAGGACAAAGTGACAAATAAGGAAATACTCGAACAGAAGGGGCTGCCCTCTATGGAAGATCTTCTGATCAAAAAGAATCTCCGGTGGACTGGGCACCTCATGAGGATGTCATCAGACAGGCTACCAAAGCAGATCCTCTATTCTCAACTGTCTTCTGGTTACATAAAGAGAGGGCCGCCCTCATCACCGGTTCAAGGATAACATCAAGAGAAACCTGAAGATGAGAGACATTAAGACCGACTAATGGATGCAACTCTCACAGCAGAGAGCTAAATGGAGAGCGGAAGTCAAGTAATGAAAGCAGTCTTTGTCGCATCGCGACCGACAGCATGATGATGATGATGATGATATATATATATATATATACACACACAGACTCAACCTGTGTTGTACCTATCCTGATAACATATATATACACATATATATATAGGCCCGAACAGTGCTGTTCCTATCCTGATTATATATATATATATATATATATGCACACACATACACACAGGCTCAACCAGTGCTGTTCCTACCCTGATAATAGTCTATTCAGGAGACCAATGGTCACTGTTGACCCAAGGTATTTTTCGGATTAACCCACAGCCCGAGACTCACCTCTACATTTAAATGGCGGAGGGGGGGGGGGGGGTACACTGTACTAACACTAGTAACAGGGAACTGGTCGTTGGGTGTGTAAAGCTGTGTGTGTGTATATACCCTAGTCACCCCGCAGGTACCGTAATTCCTGTATTTGCTGCCCCCACCCCCCCCATCACAGCCGCTATTTCTGTCCTCCAACCCCCCTAACACCCAAGTATTTGGAAGTGTTTTCTTTTACTGGTTACCCCATCCATATCTTTCACTCTCTTCAGTTTCACCCTCTTTCACCCCTTTTCACTCTCTTTCACTCTTTTTCACCCTGGGTCACTCTCAGTCACTCTCAGTCACGCTCTTTCACTCTCTTTCACCCTCTTTCACTTCCCTTCACTCTCTTTCACTATCTTACACTCTCTTTCACTCTCTTTCACTGTCATTCTATTTCACTCTATTTCACCCTCTTTCACCCTCTTTCACTCTGTTTCACTCTGGGTCACTCAGTCACTCTCTTTCACTCTCTTTCACCGTCTTTCACCGTCTTTCCCCCTCTTCACTCTCTTTCACTCTCTTTCACTCTTTCTCTCTTGGTCACTCTCAGCCACTCTTAGTCGTAGTCACTCTCTTTCGCTCCCTTTCCCTCTCTTTCACCCTCTTTCACCCTCTTTCACCCTCTTTCACCCTCTTTCACTCTCTTTCACTCTCTTTCACTCTCTTTCACTCTCTTTCACCCTCTTTCACCCTCTTTCACCCTCTTGCACCCCCCTTCCCTCTCTTTCACTCTCTTTCACTCTCTTTCACCCTCTTTCACCCTCTTTCACCCTATTTCACCCCTTTCCCCCTCTTTCACTCTCTTTCACTCTCTTTCACACTCTTTCACTCTTTCACCCTCATTCTATTTCACCCTCTTTCACCCTCTTTCACTCTGTCACCCACCTTCACTTTCTATCATTCGTTCACTCTCTTTCACCTTCTCTCACTCTCCTTCACTCTCTTTCATGCTCTTTTACTCTCTTTTCTTCCCGCACAGATTAAAAGTATGAAAAGGTCACACTGACTTTTATGTTTATTTAGTCCAATACAACGATCGATTCATGTTGGGGAGACTCATTTAAAAGATTTACCTTAAAGCTGCATACTTTGATGGTATTGGGCTTCTGCCATATTGTATATATATATATATATACAGTAAAACCTCTCTAAATCGACCGACCTTGGGATCGACTTTAAGTGGGCCACTTAGGGTGGTGGTCGGCTTAGGGAGCTAGAATATGGTTACAATGGTTTTGTTGGGACCCAAATAAAGCGATCGATATAGGGGAGTGGTCGATCTGTGGAGGTGGTCAGTTAGATAGGTTTTACTGATCACATGTTTGACGTCCAATAGCCAATGATACGAAAATCAATGTGCTCTAGAGGTCTCGTTAAATAAAACAGGCTTTACTTTACTTTTTCATATATATATATCATATCCATGTATATCATCAGGATGGTAACAGCACTGGTTGGGTTAAAATTTGACCGCCCCGACTGGCCTATATCCGATAACGGCAAGACGCAGGCGGCATACAGTGCCTAGAGCCCCCCACAGTCACAGGTGGTGCCAGTGTGGCCCATGCCATACTACACAGAGTCAGTTAGATAGGATACAGTGATATACTATTACATAGGGAAATGAAGATAGATAGTGTCCTTGTTTATATTCCCATAATGGATTATAGAGCATATATATATATATATATATTTATATCTATATATAAATATATATATATATATATATATATATATATATATATATATATATATCTGGCGGTAAAGTGAGTGTATGTAGGGGGGGGGGGGCAGTGGTGCGTTCACAGACGTGTGGCGCCTCCCAACGGATCTGAGTGAGAGTAGGATGGAAGGTTGTAGGTTAAGCAGGCTCCACCAGGAGATGACTTGGGGGAGAATATAGGCTGGGGAGAAGATGGAAGCTTCCAGCCTTATTATACTCATATAATGGCTTATACAGCATATATGTATATATATATATACATATATATATATATACATTCCATATAGAGGTTTATGGCCCTGTCACACTACGACGTAATGACGTCAGCGTAGGGAGAACGTGAAGAACGTTGAACTTCTCGGCGTAGTAATCTAGTATGCAAATTTGGGCACAAGTTGAACGTGGATGCAGCATAGTGGACGAGAGCGTAACGTCGGTAAAGCGTAGTGATACCGTCATTCAACGAGAGAGGACAATGTCCCTACGCTCATGGAACGTTATGAACGTTATTCCATCGCCAGAAGAACGTTATGTGACGTTAGATACGTCATGAGATGTTGAACGTATGTTGAATGCACGTTCTCCTGACGTTCTCCTGACGTTCTCCTGACTTTCTCCTGACGTTCCCATTACCCCACATGGCCATTTGCACTCGGTTTAATGTGGGTCAACGTAGTGGAATGTAGTTGAACGTAGTGAGCAGCATTGGAATAACATCCGTTTAACGTCATTGACGTTCACTGAACGTGAACAGAACGTATGGCGAACGTAAACCCTTACGTTCGAGCTACGTCGAAAGTTTTGACCATGTCCAAAACCTTGACATAACTCGACGTAACACGACGTAATGTGACGTAGCTCGACGTCATTCTAACGTCATTCTGACATCATCATGACGTAACCCAACGTAATGACGAAAAATGACCATGTTAGGCTCACGTTGGCTCGTTACGTCGTAGTGTGACAGGGGTATTATACCCTTAGTATGGGAACGGTAAATATAAATACATCACTAGAGTTCCTCTGCTACCAGGATAACATGCCGGTATATATATATATGTACCGGCATGTTATATATGTATATATATATGTATATATATGTATATATATATATTATCTGTACCAAAACCGGCCATACCATGACGTGTTTCAACGTAGTATAACGTACTTACACCACGCTTGACCCACGTTAGCCTGCGTTACGTTCACCTAATGGGGCTGTCACACTACGACGTTTCTCCCGGCGACCAGTCAGCGTTAGAAATCAAATCTTGCGCGTCGAGAAACGTCAAACTTTTCGGCGGTTTGGGGGAAAAGATCGGCGTCAGCACGGCGCGTTATGCGCGCGCGGCCAACGTATGTCGACGCGCTGGGGGGGGGGAAAAAAAGAAGTTTGCGCGACGTCTTCATTTAACCTTAAATGTTGCTAGGGCGTAAAACAAAAACGGCCCAGTTTGCCGCAACGTGTGAGCAACGACCCTCCCGCGCGCGTGCAGTTTTCCTAGCGTTCCCACAATGTTATTCCGGCGCGTCCAACGCAGCGCGACGCGCGCCTCACGTCCTTACCCATATATTTGCGCGCGCTGGCGGTCTTTGGGTTGTTTTTGACATGCTTAAAACCTTGGGCGACTACGAGCGCATGCCGGCGTTTTGCGCCGACCATCAGCGTGTACCGACGTGTAGTGAAATGTACCGACGCGCGCGTAACGCGCCATCAGCGCGTCCCAACGTTTCACTTTTTATCGCCCAAAATCAACACACGTTCACCGGTCGCCGGCGAGAAGCGTCGTAGTGTGACAGCCCCATTACGTGTATGTGACCGGGGCATACATGTGTGGAGACAGACTAGCTTGACGGTGTAACGACATTGGAGGAAACCAAAAGAGGAGCTATTTTATATCCGTAATATGGCATGGTCTGATGTAGATAAAGGATTCACCCTGTACTCGCAGTACACGGGTGAATACCAGCCCTATATAAAAACGGTCGAAAATACGGGGAAATGAAATGAGAGCCTAATTTCACAATCTAAGAAGCAACACTTATTCTTTATATATATATATATTCATATTTCCCCGCTACCTTTGAGTTGAAAAATATAATAAAACATATAGTTTAATAGAATTTAAAGGTGAAATCAATGGCGTTCCAATGCCGCCATCTTGTCTTTTTGCATTTTGTCCCATTTCACCAACTCTGTGCCGATATAAATACCCATCTGATACTGGAGGCAGGCATTCTACTTCCTGTTTTATGCTAAAGCTATTTTCGCACGTATTTATACTACGTTGTCGTTCACCCGTGTACCAAAAGTACCGGGTGAATCTTTTATCTAGGTCTGATGGTCCAATTTTCTGAGATAAATATATTAAATTGCTTGTCATTATCTCCCTTACATTACATTGATATAACTTTGATTTAAAATTACTAATTTAGGAGAGATTTGAAGTGTAAACATGCCAAATTAATTTCGGCGTTCTTGTCAAATCTGCAACTCAAGAGTTTTCAGCAGTAACATGTTTTATTAGTATTACATCGGTTTACTATTCTCTTCTGTACAGCAACAAAATGTTTAAATTGGTGCAGCATCATCTCAGGTAGATACGTCAAATCAAATCAAATCATGAGATTACGCAACTTAAATTTGTTTTTATATCGAAACTATCTACTATTTACATACGCGCGATAAGCTGTATCAGGATTGTGTGTGTGTGGATATAATGTTAAGTGTAAATAATACTTATTGTTATTATTGGTGATTTGTGAGTATGTTCACGCCAATTCAATTTACGCGGTAGATTTATTTCGAAAGAGCGAGAGAGAGAGAGGGAGAGAGAAGGGGGGAGAGAGAGGGAGAGGTGAGAGAGAGGCGAGAGAGGCGAGAGAGGCGAGAGAGGAGAGAGAGGAGAGAGAGGGAGAGAGAGCGGAGGAGAGAGAGGGAGAGAGAGAGAGGGGGGGGGGAGAGAGAGAGGAGAGAATGGGCGAGGCATGAGAAGGGGGGGGGGGAGAGAGGCACGGGCAAAGAGATAGGGAGAGATGGAAAGGGGAGAGGAGGAGAGAGGGAGAGAGGGAGAGGGGAGACTGGGCGAGAGGGAGAGAGGGAGAGTGGCAGAAGAGAAAGATACTTTTGTTTTAAATGACTACAAAGCCATTTCTGGGATAAATATGTTAGATACATATTATAGTTTATACTCTATTTGACCTTAGTTTGATGCCACTTTCGTTTTATATGACTACAAAACCATTTCTGGGATAAATACGCTAGATAGTAGATACTTATTATCCTCTATTTTACCTTAGTTTGATGTCACTTTTGTTTAAAAAATGACTACAAAGCCATTTCTGGGATAAATACGCTACATACTTATTATACTCTATTTGACCTTAGTTTGATGTCACTTTTGTTTTAAATGACTACAAAGCCACTTCTGGGATAAATACGTTAGATACATATTAAAATCTATTCTACCTTAGTTTGATGTCAATTTAGTTTTAAATGACTACAAAGCCATTTCTGGGATAAATATGTTAGATACTTATTATAATCTATTTGACTTCTTTTGTTGTCACTTTTGTTTTAAATGTCTACCTTTGGAGATTTTGGAAGTAAAAACATGCGAAATTAATCTTGGCAAGGACATATACATCCTGACACCATAGGTTTCAGCAGTAACAGGTATTATTAAATTGACTTAGTATTCCGTTATATACAGCAACAAATGCCCAATAAGTGCACCAACATCTAAGTTGGATATGTAGGATCAGATCTAGTTAAAGTTGAATAGTCGGATAGTTTTGAGTTTATGTCATTTTTCTGAGATACATACATATATATATATATATATATATATATATATATCAGCCTCACGAAAATGGGCCAATTGGTGGTCAATTGAAGATGTCGGCATCACAATTCTTAAAAGTGTAGTGCATTTCTTTGTTTCATATTAAATTATCCTAGAAACAAATACGGTTGTTGTATTTTCCCAACCTTTACAATCAGGATAAATTTAAGGACTTTCCAACACCTCTGTCAATGCTAAATTATAATTATACCGATCGATGCCGACATCCATGCTCGATTGGACTCTTTTCATGATCCTGACTCATATATATATTTTTTTCTTCTTGAGGATTTATACTGCATATCATGGATAAGTCTGAATAGACTTGTTTTCCCCCATTAGACAGTTTGTCGATAGAAAGCCCAAGCCTGCACTTTTACCGACCCAAGGGATTTTAAACCTCCCACACCACAGAGACATAGTACGAGAGCAACTGGCCTTTGATGACGCTGTAAGTTATACACAGCGGTGGAAATCCAAATTGGCAGAGGTGGGGGGCATGGGGAATCGAACCACCAACCTTCAGATTAGGAATTGATTGCTATAAATATAATCTATCTTCTTTAGCTTGAAGTTACTCCTTATTTTAAATAGCTATGTTCTGAACATGTAAAATTAGTTTTCGCAAGCAAATCACAATTCTGACACCATAGACTTCAGCAGTAGCAGGTTTTTTATTAAATTGTCTCAGTATTCCCTTCTATTTGGCAACAAATGCTTAATACATGCATCAGTATTTAGGCTAGATATGTAGAATCAAATCTAGATAATTGTTTTGGTTTTGACAATTTGATGCTTTCAGTTTCATAGGTGCATAGTCTGATGAAGCAGCACATTTTCAAAACCGAAACAATTATCCGGATTTGATTCTCCATGTCTAACTTAAAGCTGCATAGTCCGATGAAATATCAAATTTTCAAAACCAAACCAATTATCTAGATTTGATTTGACATATCTAATTTAGATACTGATGCACTTATTAAGCATTTGTTTCTGCGTAGAAGGCAATACTGAGTCAATTTAACAGAACCTGTTACTGCAGAAGTCTATGGTGTCAGAGTTTTGGCAAGCTTGCCAAAACTAATTTTTCATGTTTGCACTCAAAATATCTCAAAAGTTTACCATTTAAAATAAAAGTAACTTTGAACTAATGTAAAGTAGATACTATTGATCAATCTAATATATTTATATCAGAAAAAGTACAGAAATTCAAAACCATCGGACTATGCAACTTTAAATACTGATACACTTAGTAAGCAAGCGTCGTCACATAGAAGGAATACTGAGGCAATTGAGTAGAACATGTTACTGCAGAAGCCTATGGTGTCAGAGTTTTGGCATGCTTGCCAAAATTAATTGTGCATGCTTGCACTTCAAATATCGCAAAAGTTAGCAAATTAAGATACGAGTTACTTCAAATTAAAGTAAGGTAGATATTAACAATCAGCCTAATATATTTAGCTAACAAAATGACAGAAACTCAAAACCATCGTACTATGCACCCGTATCTGAGTTACGAGTCTAAGCTATATGTACTAATACTAATATTAATGTACACTCTAATCTAGATAATTAATTGTTTTGAGAAAATTTGATGCTTCATCGGACCCTATGCAGCTTAAAGGGTTTTGGTTTTGAGAATGTTATGCTTCATCGGACTAGACCCTATGCAGCTTTAAGCTTTTTGGTTTTGACAATTTTGCTTTTATCATCGGAAGCTATGTAAACAAACCCCTTCCCCTTTGTATTACATTATTTAACAATCACCCATCTGTACATTTGACAGACTGGCCGTCACCGATCCCCGACTCCGTCACCCCGCCTTCCCGTCGCCGATGATGGCGGCGGCCGCAGCAGCGGCGGCGGCGGCGAGGGCTCAGGCGCATGCGCACCACGCGGCGCAACAACAACAGCAACAGCAACAACAACAGCAGCAGCAGCAACACCCGGGCGTACCCGGCCACGGCGACGGGTCCCCGGGCCACCCGCACCACCACATGCCGTCGCACCCCGGCCAACCCCCGGCACCGCCGCCGCAGCCGCAGCACCCCCCGGCCATGACGGCGCATATGCACGCTCACCTCCTGCCGGCGACACACGCCGGCGCGCCGCCCGCCTTCCACGCGCACGCCGGTCTACTCGACCTGCGCATGCTCAGCCCTGGGTTCGCCGGGTGTCCGCCCGCCGGGCCGGCCGGGGGGCTGCCGCTGTTGCACCCGGCGGGGCTCGACCGGCGCCTGGGCGGGGGAGGCTGCGGCCGTGGGGGCGTGGCGGGGCCGGGGGCGGGGCTGGGCGGCCCAATGTCGGTGTCGGCGGCGGCGGCGGCGGCAGCAGCTGCGGCGGCGGCGGCCGTCCATATGGGCTACGATGACCTTCACATTCCCGCCGATGTCCTAGACTCTTGTTTGTACGGCTATGCCCAGCCACAGCCACAACCACAGCCACATCCACAGGCACAGCCACAGCCACAGCCACAACCACAGCCACAGCCACATCCACAACCACAAATACAGCCACAGGCACAGATACAGTCACAGACACATGCAGAGCCACATAGACAGCCACAGACACCGCTGCAACAGAAGTCTACCGACCAACAGCAACAACAGCAACAACACCAGCAACAACAACTTTCAGGACACGCACTCTCCGGCCTCCGTATTGGACAACTCAGCCATGGTGAGTTTGATTAATTAATTAATTAATTATTTTGGGGGGATGGGGTCGATTGATTAATTATTGATTGGGAGTCGGCGCCGAGCTCCTTGCAGTGAAACAATCGTCTCAACTGGAAGACAATGTGGGGGGAGTTTTATGTAGTATCACGCGCGTAGGCACTTTAATTTATTATTATTATTATTATTATTGTTGTTATTATTATTATTATTATGATCATGGGAAAAGAAAAGGAAGAAGTGTAAATAGAAATAACACAATTATTATCGACGGAGAACATTGATATATGTATATATGTATTTCGCGCCGCCGATAGGGTTCGGGGTGGTGGTGCCACCTGGCCCAACTGTGAAAAGGGGTCATCCATAAAGTAGTACACAACAGATGAATGATCATATAGGGAACATTCCCTTTCACACATTTATACTCACATAATTCTCACACATCACATATAGACATATATATAAATATATACATTTATATACATATATATATATATATACGTACATATCTATATACATAATATTACATATACATGTATGCATATATATACACATATAAACATAGACATTCATATTTAGTATATGAGTAGGGGGGCCTACACATATTCACATATACAGATAGACCAGACGGGATGGCCGAATGAGTTAGAGCATCCATCTCCTGTGTTGGTAGATCGTGGGTTTGAACCCTGGTCGAGTCAAACCGATGACTTAACAATTTATACTTCCTAGCCAGGCGCTCGGCATTATTAGGATAGGGCAAGGAGTGGTTAGGTCAGTGTCAGCATAATGTGACTCAGTGGGATTTCAGGTCATGGTGCTGGCAGCATGGTCTTGCAGCACTATATGGGGCAGCACTATAAAGTCACCATGAGTGCGCACTGTCACTTGTATATGCAGGTATTCACATATGGGCCACTCTTATGAAAACTGTCCAGAAGTCTCCCATGGAGAGTTAAAATCTACTATTTGAATTAAAAAAATTTGTTGGTTTCAAATGAAAGCTGGAAAAATCCCCCTTACATCTATATACAATATAAATTGATGAGATAAAAAATAAAGGTGTAGTCCATGATTAAGCTATGTCACTCATATGGCAGTATAACATGTGTTGCTCAGACATAGCACATGTTTAGGACACAACAGTCTGCTTAATAACAATTTAAGCAGAATTAAATAATTTCATACTGAGAAGCATATTAATCATGGCATAATATACAGAAATATGTAGTGTTTATATTGATTTAAAAAAAGTAATTCCCAGCCATGCTTTATTCAGTGAATAATTTGTGTACAATAGTTGTGTGGCATCCAGACACCACTGTGACGGAAATTTGTAATGTTATTTCTGAAGACATCAAATAATTTTTTATAAATTTAAGCATGCATACATGTTAATTGACTACATCACGGTTCCGACTGCGCATGCGCTGAAAACGGCCTTGGGAGCAAAGCAAAGGCGTACGGCCATTGAGTTTGCCGATACGCGCATTGAAAAACGTCAGTTTTATTCAAAATTAATAGAAATCCAAAACCCTAACCTTATCAATTTAATATAATCTTTTTGTTAAACGTGTTTTCTATATGTGTTCCATGCGGTTTGTGCCTAGGTGGTGTGGTTTTATCAATATTTTACTTTTTCTCTATGGAGATTACTCACTGCCATGGACAATGCATTGAGTACTCTGGCTATGGCTCTGACACTAGTCTGAGTGCCAAGATCTTTCTAAATCTAAATGCACATGGCATAAGATGTGCTGATTATATTGATGTAAATGCAATTCTGGATAGAAGATTAATATCTTAATTTATTATATATATTTTTTTAGTAAGTATTCTATGTTTCAAACAAGAGCTGAGATGAGCTGAAACTAGCACATTTCATAGTTGCATCCAGTATATTAGCATGTGCCATGTGCTTTTGGGGGGGGTTGTTTTGCTCTGACGCATCCCACAATGAACCGCACTGCTGGAACCGTGATGTAGTCTATAAATACTTCCCTTTGATTTCGGAACTGTTTTGTTTGATATATCAATGCAATACAAGATGTTAGTAATGATCTAACCATGTCCCATATGTCATGTTACAAATGGCTGAGTGTAAAATGTTTTTTTGTGTACAAAAACACTTCATGGCTAAAAGACCAAAGTTGCACATGATTTATTTTCCCCTATGTCTTACATCAAATCTGAACATGAATATGAAAAGCATAGGGGGGAAAATAAGTAGGACATTTCGTTATTGATGTTTTAAAACCCCATCGCATGCTGACCAGATTTCAGGAGCATGACCCATATACACATATCAATCTGATATATTTATCTCAGAAAACGACAAAAGCTAAAATCCATTGGACTATGCAATTTTAATAAGTGCACCAATATCTTAGCTGGATATATATAGGATCAAATCCAGATGAGCATTTTGGTTTAGAAAATGTTGATATTTTCATCGGACTATGCAAGCTTAATTTGACTGAGTATGATATCAATGTCACTGCACCACCGAGTTGTATCCTAGTAGGGGCAACACTATAAAGCCGTGCCAACTGCGCAGCTGTCCCTGTCTCCACATTTAGTCCAATTCTTTGCCACTCCTTATTGACATAATACCTCAGTCTCCAAATTCTTAATCTTTTAAAGTATAGTCCAGTGGTTTTGGGCTTCTGCCTATTTCCCGAGAGAAATACATTAGATTAACCATTATAATTTACTTCATTTTAATTTGAAGGAACTGTAATTTTAAATGTCTAACTCGAAAATATTTTAAGTGAGAATTTGCCAAATTCAATTGGTATTCATGTAAAAACTTTGACACCATAGTCTTCAGTAGTAACATTTTCTGTTAAATTTACTTATGCCCTTCTACGCGGAAACAATGTTCGATAAGTGAACCAGTATCGAAGTTAAATATGTTGAATCAAATCTAGATACATGTTTTGATTTAGAAAATTTGATGTTTTCATCTGATTCTGCAACTTTAAGTTTAAAGCTGCCTAGTCCGATGAAAGCATCAATCTTTCGAAACCAAAACCATGTACCCAGATTGAATTCTACATGTGTAACTTATAGAATATACACTGGTGCACTCATTAAACATTTACTGCAGTTTGGTGCTCCTGTGCCACGCTGCTGTTATCCTAAACGTGGAAAGAAAGGCCATGTCCAGCATTTCGGTGTGCAAACCAAAATTAATTGAAAATGTTTTATTATCTATCTGCTACTGAAGAAATGCAGGCAATCAAATTACTTATCAGCAGCTACTGTGTGGTAAGATAACACCAACACTACAACTGGCCAGCATTGAAAACAAGCCTCGGTACCCGGGCTTATATGCTATGGACAGTATAAATACAGCCTTAATTAAAAATAAAAATTTAAAAAAGTTTTCACTTCAAATATCTACAAAGATAACGCCTCAAATGAAGGGTACTTCAAATAAAAGCAAGACAAATGATAAGGTTTGTTGGTTGTTGGAGTTTTGCATCCTGGCAACATCTAAGGTCATACCATGGTGACTTTATAGTGCTGCCCAACTGCGAAATCAGGCCACCAGCACCATGACATGATATCCCACCCAGTCATATTATCCTGTCACTGAGCCAACCAGTCCTTGCCCTATCCTATTAATGTGAGTGCCAGGCTAGGAAGTGACAAATATTAATTTGATAAGTCCTTTGCTTGACTCGACTGGGAACCAAACCCCCAACCTTCCACATGCGAAGCCTGCGCTCTACCGATTCGGCCACCGCGTCCGGTCCAACCCGCTATATTTAGCTACAAATTATGGCATAAGCTCAAAACCAACAGATTATGAAACTTTCAAGCAGCCATCAAAAACCAAATTTCTATTTTAAAGACAAAAACCCACAAGAAACAAAACTACACACGCACAAACATGCAAAGGAAACCCAATAACTGCACAATGCCGCCAATTGCAAATTCTACAATGCACCATATTGGTGTTCAATAACCAGTAAATTCCTCTCGCCTTTTTAATTGCCAAGTGAGACACTTTGGTGAGAAAGAAACATTTCTGAGAAGAAGCAGACAAGCCGACGGTGCTACCGCCTGGTGTTAATCTTTGTTATCTTTGCGGATCTGGCCCCTGGTGGCGCTGGTGGTGGTGGTGGCCAGACTGTGTAATTAACCCTAACCCACCCAGCATAGGGGTTAGATAAGGTAAGTGGTGGGTGGGTGTATTATATATAGTGCATTGCCTACACACCGCCACAGCCCGCTAGGTGGCAGGTTGAGTTGATCTGACACTGATGGCGTAATTAAATCACAATTGTACCACGTCGATTGGGTTTATCGGCACAGAGGGTACATGGACTACCTAGGACCACCCACATATATATCCACATACACAGGTATACATCACATATTTATTTATTTATTTATTATGCATGATAATACATACATACTATGCAGCATATATCAAACATGTGGCAACCAGTTGTCCACAACTGGTTAATCAAACGCTGTGGGATGTGCTGTCCTGTATGTGGGAACGTGCATATAAAAGAACCCTTGCTGTTTATCCTTAGGAGTAGCCTATGTGGCGGCAGTGGGTTCGTTACAAAGAAATATGTCAGAATGACCATATGTTTGACATCCAATATGCGATGATATAAAAATCAATGTCCTCTAGAGGCGTTGTTAAATAAAACAAGCTTCATCTTTTATATAAAATATTTATGCATGCAACATTCGGTAAGTACAGTCAATGATAGGTTACAGGAAGGGAATACAAAATTTAACCGTGAACACTTTCTCTATTTATATTTGCATAATCGCTTATACAACACATATGTTTACTGTTTGTTTGAGTTTTACATCCTGGAAACAGCTAAGGTCATATCAGGATGGGTATTGACTTGTGACAGTGCACACTCATGGTGACTTCACAGTGCTGCCCCATTGGGAAATCACTCCACTGGCACCATGACCCAATATCCCACTCAGTCACATAATCCTGACACTGAGCTAACCAGTCCTTGCCCTATCCTATTATTAATGCCGAGCACCAGGCTAGGAAACAACAAGTATCAATTTTGTAAGTCATTGGTTTTACTCGACTAGGAATTGAACTCCCGACCTTCCGCTCTACGGATTTTGCCACCGGGTCCGGTACACAGAGAGGGAGGGTGTCCATCTGCACTATACTTCCACATTCTATAAATGCTGTGTAGCGATTTCGATTGCCCCTGTTCATTGCCATCTAACGGCAACATGTGAAAGCGTATTAAAGGATGGAATGGCAGCAGTTGGAATGAGATTGACGACTAAATTGGTAAGAGCCTTGGCTTCCCGTGTAAAAGACCATGAATCCCAGCTGAGTCAAACGAATGAAGTACGCATGTTAGACTTGTCGCTACCTAGACTGGCGCTTGGCATTAATACCTTAGGACAAGGACTGGTTAGCTCAGTATCAGAATAATGTGACTGAGTGGGATATTGGATCATGGTGCCCACGTGGCATGGTCTTCAAGTGATGCATCACTGAAAATGTGCCATGTAAGTGTGCACTGTCACAAATCAGTGATCGCTTTGATATGACCCTATATGTTTCTAGAACATAAAACCACCAACAGACAAACAGATGGATTTGGAGGGCGGCGGGTGTTTGTGCCTTTTGTAAGTGAGCCACCACTGTGATTGATTGTGGATGGGTGACTGGGGTTTTACGGTTGGTTGCTGGAGTTTTACGTCCTGGTAACATCTAAGGTCATATTAGGGCAAGTACCGAATTGTGACAGTGCACACTCATATAGTGCTGCCCCAGTGGGAGACCAGGCCACCAGCACCATGACCTGATATCGCACTCATTCACACTATCCTGACACTGAGCCAACCAGTCCTTGCCCTATGCTAATAATGCCGAGCGCCTGACTAGGACGTGACAAGTATAAATTTTTAGGTCATTCATTTGACTCGACCAGGATTCGAATCCAGGGGGTTCGAATGCCACGATCTACTAAAACGGGAGACGGACGCTCAACTCATTTGGCCATCCCATCTGGTTTTACGACCCACCCTCCTTGGTGGTTCTGTTAAAGTTGCATAGTCCGATGGTTTTGAGTTTTTGACATTTTCTGAGATGAATGCCATTAGGTTGATCATTATAATGTACCTTACTTTAGCTTGAAGTAACTTTTATTTTAAATGGCTAACTTTTGAGATATTTGAAGTGCAACCATGCAAGACTAATTTCGGCAAGCATGCCAAAACTCTGAGACCATAGGCTTCTGCAGTGACAGGTTCTATTCAATAGCTTCAGCATTCCCTTCTATTTGGCAACAAATGTTCAATAAGTGCACTATTACCTAAGTCAGATATGTAGAATCAAACTTAGATCATTGTTTTGATTTTGATTTTGAAAATTTGATGTTTTCATCAGCTGTGCAGCTTGAATTTACCCGCAACCCAGGGTTTATTTATATGAAGCCACGCCTCAGTTCCCACGACTGATCTGAATAGTTGGCAACACTTGTAATTGGTTGCGACACCTGTAAGATAGGAGATAGGGAGGAATGTGTAGCCGCTATCTTTGTTCCCATCTCCTCCCCCCACCCCCACCCCCACCCTCCACCCCACCCCTACCCCCACACACCACATACCACACCCTCCATCCCCTACCCTCCCCACCCCTACACACGCAAACACTCCTCTCTTGGGCATGGTCGCAATTAACCATTCGGATTCGCTCAGGGGAACAATATATATGTAACCCTCACCCCACTCCGCCCTCCCTCCCCCCCCCCCCCCCCCCCCCCTCCCCCAAACCCCGTCCCACCTCCCCGCCCACACCCTCCGCCCCCCCCCCCCGCCCTCCCCACCCCTTCCCACCACCCCTCACCCTCGCCCCCCCCCGCTCCACTCCGCCCCCCCCCCCGCCCCCCCCCCATCCCCAACAGGGCGAGTCTCAGTAATCCGGCGTCCGAGCGTTCCACCGCCTCGCTTTCACATCCACTTTGTCTGGTAGGTAACCACAAGTAACTCTATTATCGCCCACCGAAAGGAACGGTCTATCCGTGACCCCTGGAGTGTGCAGGGTGAAGATGATCGCGATGTAACTTAGGGGGCTGTGTGTGTGTGGGGGGGGGGGGGGGCTATGATGTGGAGTGTTACAAGACAGCTAAGGGCAGCTAGTGTAGGGAAATCCTTTATGCTTTGTGTCCTGGTAAGTGTTTCCAAATAGTTAGTGCCAGGTAGTGCAGGTAGATCTATGCTTTATGCCGTGGTTATACTCTATTAAGTTATAGCTCTCTTTGGTGTGGTTAGATAAAAAGTCCAGCCATTGTTTTATTATTCATAAGTAGATCATCCCACCACACCTCTTCTTCTTCTTCTTTTGTTTGTTTTTGTTTTCGGTACATTTGTTGATTAAGCAGGAGTAATTTCAATCGAGGGCGATTGGTCTTCCTTATTCCACTGCTCCTTGCCCTATCCTAATAATGTCGAGAGCCTGGCTAGGAAGCATTGGTTTGACTCGACCAGGGTTCAAACCCACGATCCCACGATCTACCATCACAGGAGAGCGACACTCTAACTCTTTTGGCCATCCCATCTTCCTCTTCCTCTTCTCCCCTTCTCCTCCTTCTCCTCCTTCTTATTCTCCTCCTTCTCCTTCTTCTTCTCCTCCTTCTCCTTCTCCTCCTTCTCCTCCTCCTCATTCTCCTTCTCCTTCTCCTCCTTCTTCTCCTTTCCTTTCTTCTTCTACTTCTTTTTCTTCTTCTCCTTCTCCTTCCTCTCCCTCTCCTCCGCTTCTTCTTGTGAATCGCGACGGTTTCAATAACAAGGTACCAGTCGTTCGTCCCTCTGTCAAATGCAGTTTGCTCTAGACCTGCTTCAGTCACAGCGAAGGAATTGCTATATATATATATATATATATATATATATATATATATATATATAATCCTCCAGTGCAACTGACACTGGTCTACATCCAGTGGAGGCGAGGATGCCGCAGGTGGTGCCACTGGTACAGTGTTGGGTCTTACAGAGTATAACAATAATGATAATAATTCCATTACATATCTTTATAGTCGCATAAATCGTTATACACCACATATATAATTTTATATAGTTATCCACTTGGTTATATATATATTGTTATCCCCGTAGTTATATATACATATATATGATAATAACTCCCCCATACAAGCTTATTGAAATTGAGCACACATCATAGTATTACATCAAAATCAGTTACCATCATCATCATCATCATCATGCTGTCGGTCGTGGTGCGACAAAGACTGCTTTCATTACTTGACTGCCGCTCTCCTACATTTCATGAAAGCGACCTGCAAAAGTGTTGAAGTGCTGCTGGCTTTTGCAAGTTACCAGCGGCACTCTCTCGTGGAGCAAATAGAGGTTGCACCCCAGCAAGAACATGTCAAGACAGGCGCAAAACTATTTGTCCCTGCAGTGGCTGGTTGGGAGATGTTGGGAGTTCCATACATCAACTGCCCTTGATGCCTCTACAGTTACATGGTTTTCTGTTCAGGGTTTGCTCCATTAGCCTTCGGTTCTGTCAAGAACCTGTACCACAATGCAGTGGTTTACAACTCTGCAGGGCAGGCAGGGGTGTTAACTCCCTGAGGTATTGCTATACCTGCAATACCTGCTATACCTGCACATCAAAATCAGTTACCAAGCAGTGCATAAACCTTTCCCACGGTGCATGCGCAGTGAGCTGCTACTCACACTAGTTCTTGCTACTGCCACCAGAGGACAGGTTGGTGGTGGAAATAATCTATTGGACCGTATCTACTAAGTCTTCCCCACAGTGAGATATTATCTACATTTTGTTGTTGTTGGTAAATATGTGTATTCTGCTGAAGAAGTTCTTTTGTCAGTGCCGAAGCACTGGTCTTCCAGCCATTTTTCAATTCAGGATTATTTACACAAAAATGGTATATTGAATACACAATGTGTAGTATGTAACACAATGGAATTCTGTAACCCACAAGTTCCACAACAATATGCCAACAGTAGTGTCATATGACTACATCAATATTAGTCAGATCGATGTTAGTATTTACCTGGTATTTAGCATGTAATCAGGAGTTATCTTCTGTATTCATTTGGTAAAGTTGTTGTAAGTTTTAATGTAGGCTCTCATCAGAGTTAGACAAGCGGCAAATAAATGTCAGTTTGCAAGGAATATTCTAGCATTACCCTATCAATGGTTAGTTATGTGAGTTTGTTAGTTGCAGTTTGTTGTCTTATTGTTGATAGTCACCTGACAACAATATGAGTCCTGCTGTTGGCATAGGGTTGTTAGTAACACACTGGACCAGCTGTGAAGCAGTGGGATCAACCCCAGTGCATTTGGTTTTAAATTTACATTTGTATTTGGACGGTATCTGTCATTGTATGTGGGTGACTGGAAATAACAGAGGAACAGCAATAAATAAAATGGTGGGGGGGACTTGTTCTTCCCATTGCCATCAGAGGGTGGAGTGGGGGGTGGAAATCCTCTATAAAACCTTTTCCACAGAGTTATTTTGTTTAAATGAGCTATTGTCTGCAATATTAGTTCTTCCCACTATCATCAGAGGGCAGGTTCGTGGTGGGAATCCTTTAGCCGACCTATTCTATCTGCTACCCCAAACATTAGTTCTTCTACTGTCATCAGAGGGCGGGTTGGTGGTGGGAATCCTTTAGCTGACCTATTCTATCTGCTACCCCAAACATTAGTTCTTCTACTGTCATCAGAGGGCGGGTTGGTGGTGGAATCCTTTAGCCGACCTATTCTATCTGCTACCCCAAACATTAGTTCTTCTACTGTCATCAGAGGGTGGGTTGGTGGTTGGAATCCTTTAGCCGACCTATTCTATCTGCTACCCCAAACATTAGTTCTTCTACTGTCATCAGAGGGCGGGTTGGTGGGGGGAATCCTTTAGCCGACCTATTCTATCTGCTACCCCAAACATTAGTTCTTCTACTGTCATCAGAGGGCGGGTTGGTGGTGGGAATCCTTTAGCTGACGTATTCTATCTGCTACCCCAAACATTAGTTCTTCTACTGTCATCAGAGGGCGGGTTGGTGGTGGGAATCCTTTAGCCGACCTATTCTATCTGCTACCCCAAACATTAGTTCTTCTACTGTCATCAGAGGGTGGGTTGGTGGTGGGAATCCTTTAGCCGACCTATTCTATCTGCTACCCCAAACATTAGTTCTTCTACTGTCATCAAAGGGCGGGTTGGTGGTGGGAATCCTTTAGCCGACCTATTCTATCTGCTACCCCAAACATTCGTTCTTCTACTGTCATCAGAGGGCGGGTTGGTGGTGGGAATCCTTTAGCTGACCTATTCTATCTGCTACCCCAAACATTAGTTCTTCTACTGTCATCAGAGGGCGGGTTGGTGGTGGAAATCTTCTGTTGCGCAAGAGTCTCCTGGTCATGAAACCAGGTGTGGTGACTGAATCGGTAGAGCGTGGGCCTCCCATATGGGAGATCGAGAGTTCGGTTCCCAGTCGAGTCAAACCAATGACTTATAAAATTGGATACTTATCGCTTCCTAGCCTGGCACTCGGCATTAATAGGATAGGGCAAGGACTGGTTAGCCCAGTGTCAGGATAATATGATGGAGTGGGATATTGGGTCATGGTGTTGGTGGCTTGATTTTCCAAGTGGGGCAGCACTATAAAGTTACCATGAGTGCATGCTGTCACAAGTTGGTACCCATCCTGATATGACCTTAGATGTTGCAAGGACGTAAAGTCCAGTAACCGACCAACCTTGTCCTAAATAGTGGTTTGACGGCACGCTGGGAACAAGCTGGTCAGGATAATACTGTAGTTTGTAGTGTAAGGTTAAACTGCATTCTGTTCTACATGCTCCATGATTGGATGTTTTTTTTGTTTTTTCTTTTATTGTCCTCCCTGTTTTGGCTTCCTTGGTTTTAAGGATTTGCATCACTCTTTTTGGACGCGCTTGTTTTTTGTAGGTTTTTGTTAAACAACTTTTGTTTTTGTTTTTCTGTTGGTGTGGCTTTTCTGTTGAATTTATTTGTTCTCTCCCTTTTCACGGCGTCGCACCATGCGCGTCTCTATTTACACATCGTTGTCTGCCCGTGAAACCTTGTAGTCGGCCCCCGTAGCGGAGCGTGTCACGTGGGTGGGTGGGGGGGGGGGGGGGGAGGGGAGGTGCGGGGGAGGTGGGGGAGGTGGGGAGGTGGGGAGGTGGGGAGGTGCGGAGGTGGGGAGGTGTGGAGGTGGGGAGGTGGAGAGGTGGGGAGGTGGGGAGGTGGGGAGCTGGGGAGGTGGGGAGGTGGTGAGGTTGGGAGGTGGGGAGGTGGAGCGGTGGGGAGGTGGGGAGGTGGGGGAGGTGGGGATGTGGTGAGGTGGGGAGGTGGGGAGGTGGAGCGGGGGTGGGGAGGTGGGGAGGTGGGGGAAGGTGGGGATGTGGTGAGTGGGGGAGGTGGGCGAGGTGTGGAGGTGGGGAGGTGTGGAGGTGTGGAGGTGTGGAGGTGTGGAGGTGTTGAGGTGTGGAGGTGGGGAGGTGGGGAGGTGGGGTAGGTGGGAGCGGTGGGGAGGTGGGGAGGCGGGGAGGTGGGGAGGTGGGGAGGTGGGGAGTCGGAGAGGTAAGGCAGGGGGGCAGGCTGGGTAGCCAAACGTCTTGGCCGATGCTCTCAGGCTAAAATTAAAAGTCCGATACTTTTGAATTTCTGTCCCCAGTTAATTATATCAGGGATATAGATCTATATGATTCTAATTAAGTAATGAAATGCACTTGGGGAGTGGAAGGGGGGGCGGGGGACCTCCTGGTTTACCAGGAAGGGGATAGGACTGCAGGGAGCGCCACTCCTAGTCAGTGAGGACTGGCGGAACTAACGAGGCAGTGACTGTTTCTATCCGTTGTGAAAAATATTGGGACCTTAAAGCTGCACTGTCCGATAAAAGCACCACTTTTTCAAAAGCAAAAAAACGCTCATCTAGATTTGAACCTACATATCAAATTTAGATAATTGCGCTTACTAAAGTAATTCGTGTAGTAGTCTGTGGTGTTCTCTGTGGCGGAGTGGTTAGAGTGTCTGACTTTTTTCTAGGTCAGACTCCTAATCTGAAGGTCAGTGGTTCGATTCCCTGTGCCCCACCTCTGCCAATTTGGATTTCCACCGCTGTGTATAACTTACAGCATCATCAAAGGCTGGTTGCTCTCATACCGTGTGTATGTGGTGTGGGAGGTTAAAAATACCTTGGGTCAGTAAAAGTGTAGGCTCGGGCTTTCTATCGACAAACTGTCTAATGGTGAAAACAAGTCTATTCAGGCTTATCCATAATAGGCAGTATAAATCTTCAGGAAAGAAAGGGACCAGACGGGATGGCCGAATGAGTTAGAGCGTCCGTCTCCCGTGCTGGTAGATCGTGGGGTCGTGGGTTCGAATCCCGGTGGAGTCAAACCAATGACTTTAAAATTGATACTTGTCGCTTCCTAGCCAGGTGCTCGGTATTATTAGGATAAGGCAAGGACTGGTGTGCTCAGTGTCAGGATAATGTGACTGAGTGGGATACCAGGTCATGGTGCCGACGGCCTGGTTTCCCAGTGGGACAGCACTATAAAGTCGCCATGAGTGCGCACTGTCACAAGTCGGTACCCGTCCTGATATGACCTTAGATGTTGCTAGGACGTAAAACAACAACAAACAATCAAGAAAGAAAAAAAACAACAACAAAAAATGACCTCTCAGGCAAGGAGCCTCACAGACATGTAGGCGTGGGTAAGGTGCTGACATCAGGGAGCCTAGGTTGTGTAATGGGGAGCACACTGACCCGAAATGCCACTAGTTGTGGGTTCGAAAACCGCTCTAGGCGCAATAGTTCCCATTTTCAACACCCCTCCCCCCCTCCATGACAGTAGTTATTGCGGAATAGAATTTAATAGGCCCTGTTACTGCTGAAACTTATGGTATCAGAGTTTTAAACAGGATCTCCCAAAATTAATTTTACATGTATACATTTAATATATCTCTGAAGCTATTCATTTTAAAGCAAACTGACTTCAAACTAAAGTAAGGTCGATTTTAACAACTAAACAAATATATTAATCTCAGAATATGACATAAACCACAAACCATCGGACTATGCAACTTCAAAATATTTGACATGGACAATAAAATAAAAAATAAAAAATAAATTAAATTAAAATATGTGGAATAGTTAGCAAACCGGAGTACCATGGTTGAAAACAAACGGTTGATTGTTTAGTTTCACCCAGCGTGCGAATCAAACTCCCCAACGGAAGCTCTCTGCTGCATCCTTCACCCCCGCGCAGGGGTGACTGGGAAGGCGGGGGGGCGGACTACTTTTCCCCCCCACCGCGGATGTAGACAATGACAATGGCGGGACCGCGGCCGTGTCCATGTGGTTAGACTTCGGATGAAGATTGAAACTACATAATATAACAAAAAAGCATCAAATTTACAAAACCCTAAAGGCCGACCTGGATTTGATCCCACATATTTAAAGTTGCATACAGTAAAACCTCTCTAACCGATCACCTCCACAGATCAACCACTCCCCTCTATCAATCGCTTTATTTGGGTCCCAAATGATCACCCATACAATAGCCTTGTAACGATAACAAACAACTTCCCTAAACCGACCACCTCTCTAAATTGACCATTTAAAGTCGGTCCCATGGTCGGTCTAAATATGCATTAAAAGACCTAGTTGTCTAATTATTTACCCTTTTGGTTCTGGTACAATACTATAATTATATACAAAGAGTATACACTGCTGCAGGGTTCCACATATATATCTAAATATGTATATTTACACATATGTTCATGTATACGATGTAAATATATAATCAGAGAACCTCTAGTTATTCACTTGTTGACATACCCATACACACGCACACGCACACGCACACGCACACGCACACGCACACGCACACGCACACGCACACGCACACACACCACACACCACACGCACACCCACACCCACACCCACACTGCACCCACACGCACATCCACACCCACATCCACATCCACACCCACACCCACACCCACACCCACACCCACAAACATACACCCACCACCAATACCCACAGGCACACCCACACCTATACCTACCCACATACACACCCACACCCGCACCCACATCTATACCCACACACATACCCACACCCACACCTATACCCACACACATACCCACACCCATATTCACACCCACATCCACACATATATATACCCACACATATACCCACACCCATACCCACATCCACACCCACACCCACACTCACACATATGCCCACCCACATACACCCACACCCATACCCACATCCACATCCACACGACACTCACACCTATACCCACACACATACACCCACACCCATACTCACATTCACATCCACATCCACATCGACACAATTACCCATGCCCACACCTATGCCCACACACATACACCCACACCCATACCCATATCCACACCCACACCCACGTCCCCACACTCAGACATACTGACATAAGCCCCCACGCCCACAGCCACACCCCCTTCCACACATCCCCACATCCACAACCTAATCCGCAAACCTCATGTGCACACTCCAACAGTAACAAAGGCCCTTTTGTGGTCCTGTTGTGGACCTGTTGTGTGGCCCTGTTATGGCAGGTTGCGTGGCCCTGTTATGGCAGGTTTGTGGCCCTGTTATGGCGTTGTTGCCTGACTCTGTAGTGTCCCTGTTATGTCCCCTGTTGTGTCCCTATTATGACCATATTATGGCCCTGTCATGGCCCTGTTGTACGGCCCTATTAGGGCCCTGTTGTGGCCCTAATGTGTGGTCCAGTGGCCTGGCCCTGTTGTGTGGCCCTATTGTGGCCCTGTTGTGGGGTCCTGTTGTATTGCCCTCTATTGGCCTTATTGTTACCCTACCGTGGCCCTCCTTTGGCCCTACTATGGCCCTGTTTCGGATCTGCTGTTGTCCTATTACGGCCCTGTTGTGGCCTTGTCATGTGGCCCTCTTATGGCCCTGATGTGGCCCTGCTGTGCTGCCTGCTCGCCGAACCTCCCCTCCCCTCGTGGTACCCCCCCTGGTGGCCAAACACTGCCTTATTTACCCTGGCGGTTCGTCTTTAACTTAGGGTCTGTGTCTGCCCATGTCCCCCGGCCGTGGAAAGGCGATCAGGGCTGCCTTGGCACACACCACCAGGTGGCACCAGGTGGCGCTTTGACGACAGACGCTAGCCAAATATGGGTATATAATTGTAGTGGCCCTGTTGTGTCTTATCGACTGAAAACAACTATCTGTAATGAGGCAGTGACAATATAGTATTGTAATGAGGTACTGCGCCGATGGGGGCGCCACCAGTACGAACAGAACCAACCATGCATCTGCCAAACACCCCCCCCCCCCCTCCCCTGGCCAACCATCACCACACCAACATCCACATATTAGGGTGACAAGTTGGCTGGTTGTTAGAGTTTTACGTCCTGGCAACATCTAAGGTCATATCAGGACTGGTACCGACTTGTGACAGTGCTCACCCATGACGACTTTATAGTGCTGCCCCACTGAGAAATCAGGCAGGTGGCACCGTGACCTGATATCCAACTCAGTCACATTACCCTGACACTGAGCAAATCAGTCCTTGCTCTATCCTATTAATGGAGAGTGCCAGGCTAGGAAGCGACAAGTATCAATTTTAAAGTCATTCGTTTGACTCGATCGGGAACCAACCTCCCGACATTCCGCAACCGAAGCCTGCGCTCTACCGATTAGGCCATCACGCCCGGTTGAGTGCCAAGTATAAGCTGCTCTACTTTATTAGTTTTTTGGTTTAACCTGTATACTATTTAAGATTTGGAGATAGTTCAACTGAATGCAGGCGAAATAATGTGTGTGCGTACACGATTTGAAGCTGAGCACACAATACACCATCAATGCATTATCTAGGTCACATCACTGCTTGTCAAAGCCAGTGACCTTTGACATTCTTAAGGGGAAAATCCCCGAAGAATGATCAGCGGCTATACCAGATGTATGTAGGATCCAGTCCAGGGAAGTGTTTTGCTGGTAAAAATATGATTTTCTCTGATGGAGTATGCAGCTTCAATTACATATATATAAATCAGATATATAAATTATATATGCGTATGCATTAAATAGACATATATATATATGAATATATATGAGTATATATATGGATATATATGAATATATAGATGGATATATATGAATATATAGATGGATATATATGATATATATATACATATATATGAATATATAAAGATATATATAAATATATATAAATTTATATAAATGTGTATAAATGTATATAAATATACATAAATATATATGAAAATATATAAAAATATATAACAATATATATAAATGCATATAAATATCTATAAATATATATAAATATATATAAATATATATAAATATATATAAATATATATAAATATATATAAATATATATAAATATATATAAATATATATACACATATAAAAACAATATATAAATATATAAATATAAGTATTTATGAGTATATATATGTACAGTATATACAATTAATAAAAATGTATAACAAAATTATACAAATGTATAAACATGTATAAAAGGTATTACAAATGTATTTAAAAAAGAAGAAGAATTATTTAAATTTATTTATATAACATGTATAAAAATATATAAAAATGTATTAAAATGTATAAAGATGTATTTAATGTATATAAATGTATATAAATGTATATAAATGTATATAAATGTATATAAATATATATAAATATACATAAATATACATAAATATATATAAATATATAAAAATATATATAAATATATATAAATATATATAAATATATATTAATATATATAAATATATATAATTATATAAATATATATAAATATATATAAATATATATAAATATATAAAAATATATATGAATATGTTATACAAATATACCTTTATCTCCCTTGATGCAGTCAGTTCTCTCTAGAATACATAGTTCTCACTGACATTTATATTTTGACGAAGTTGCTCGGCATTAAGCGGATTACTGGCAGACTTCGTTCCACCTGCGCGCATGTGGAGCCGTGTTTTAGCTGCAGCTTTCCACGCATGCGCCAGATTGAGGACACACAAGTCAAGGGCAGAGGGAGGGTATTTAACCAAAGGCACACAGTCTGACAACATCCTATCCCCCATTAGCATAACCAGCGCAGTGTCCTGAAAACACATTTGGGATAAATAGGTATATGTATTGTGCATGAATTTAGTACCTTTGAACAAATGTGTGTATTATATATGGATGGTACGCTTTGGGTAGATCTAAAAGGAAGAGCTTGGACAGATGAGGTAGAAATGTCACTTGGAGGCAGGCCTGTGTGACTTCCTGCGTAAAAGAATGCAGAAGTATTATTAGTAATGTTGGATTTCTTTATCACACTTTATCACTATTGCTAGAACCTGTGCTCTGAGTCTAACCGGATGCGGTGGTGGAATTTGTAAGAGCGTAGGCTTCACTTGTGAAAGGTCGGGCATTTGAATCCCAGCCGAGTCAAACCGATGACTTATGAAATTTATACTTGTCGCTACATAGCCTGATACTATGATAGAGCAAGGATTGGTGAGCTCAGAATCAGGATAATCTGACTGAGTATGGAATCAGGTTATGGTGCCAGTGGCCTGGTCTTCCAGCAGGGCAGTACTATAAAGTTGCAGGCTTCCGGTGTGGAACGTCGGGAGTTCGAATCCCAGCCGAGTCAAACCAGTGACTCACAAAATTGATACTCGTTGCTACCCAACCTGGTGCTTGGCATTACTGCGATAGGGTAAAATATTGGTCGGCTCAGTGTCACAATACATTGACTCAGTTATATATATATTATCCTGACACTGAGTTAACCAGTCCTTGCCTTATCCTATTAATGCCGAGCGCCAGGCTAGGAAGCGACAAGTATCAATCTGATAAGTCATTGGTTTGACTCGGCCGGGAACCGAACTCCCCACGCTCTACTGATTAGGCGACCAGTATATAGCCCCAAGCCACGGAATGGCAGAAGTATGGGTTCCAATCCCGCTCGACGAGTGATGTTTCCATTTCTTTGCAATCCCCCCCCCCCCCACACACACACACTACCCACCCTCCCCCTTCCGATGACACTCCTTACAGCATGAGAGAAATGGTTGTTTAGAAGAGCTATCGCCATCTTAAGCTAAGATTCCATATATGCGGTATGCGGTATGCGAATGTGAATGTGAATGCGAATGCGAATGCGAATGTGAATGCAAATGCAAATGCAAATGCAAATGCAGCTCCATTTTCCATAGAGCAACCTACAACTTTGACTTTCCTTCACAAATTTGGAGTAAAAAAGAACGAAAATAGCATGGATATCTATGCCGCATGCCGCATTCGCATACCACATACCACGTATATGGCTGGCTGGCTGGGGGTGGTTTGTAACCTTACGACGGTTACTGGTTGCAGAACTGCAACATTTATAGAGAGGCTCCGATAAATCGCCCCAATCTTTGGTTGAAGATTAATCTTCAGTAGGGATGGTTGTAGAAGCTGGGGACATCTTTACAATGTTGTAACGGCGAAGCATTGAGGCGGCCTAGTATCTCTTCGGTCCGGCGGTAGTTGAGCACTTGTATCCAGTCGACAGCAGCAAGGGTTTCGAGGAAGGGCGGGTAAAGATGGGTGCAGTGGTGGTTCCAGCAACGAGAATAAAGCAAGAGAAAACGTAAAGGTACAGGGCCCCACCCAAGCACACAACTCCCCTGGTCAGGGTGAGGAGTATGCCTGGGAGAAAAAGAAAAGGGTAGAGTATAGGAAAGAGAAATGAGGAGAGTTGAGTCAAAGGACCGTGTCTATTTGCTATATGGTGACCAGCCGGCGAGCCAAAGACACGGACAGAGTAAGAGTAGAAAGTGAAATGCCGGTGGGCTCTCCCTCCTGGAATTCTTTTCAGACATATCAAGGATGAGCAAGGCCAGCGGAGATTCGATAGAGACAGGTGTGGCCGAAGTGCGGTCCGGATTGCTAGTGACATATAAGGAATCTTAGCTTAAGTCACGCATCTGCCACTTGAACGGAACATGCACAGTGGCAACTCCTTAGCAACCAGACAGACATGCCACTTACAATAACAGCAGCTCTCTCACCAGGACAAACACACAAACACACACACACACACAGTCCCTAGCGCCGACTGGCGGCGACTGGTCTAATAAGAGTATTCATAGGGACCACTTCTAAAGACCTTCTGTAGCAGTGACACGGCTTATCCACTAAAGAAACAAGGTTGGTCTAAGACAGTTTAGTCACTCTCATCTTGGCCGGACTTCATTCAGGGCGTTCGGAGATAAGGCTCAGTACTTCTGGGTGTACCCCGTGTGTAATGTGTGCGTACCGTGTATTCACCGAGGTAGTTAAACCCCCACCCCCTCCCCCCATCCCCACCACATTCACCCCCTACAGGCATACTCATCCAACAATATCCCAGCTTTCCCTCCACCCTACCCGCCTACCCACCATGCACCGGGGCCTACATTCCGATGTAGTTGGTTGGTTGTTCGAATTTTACGTCCTGGCAACATCTGAGGTCATATCAGGACAGGTACCGACTTGCGACAGTGCACATTCATGGCGACTTTATAGTGCTGCCCCACTGGGAGATCAGGCTGCCAGCTGATATCCCACTCGACCAGACGGGATGGCCGAATGAGTTAGAGCGTCCTTTTCCCGTGTTGGTAGATCGTGGGGTCGTGGGTTCGAACCCTGGTCGAGTCAAACCAATGACTTTAGAATTGATACTTGTTGCTTCTTAGCCTGGCGCTTGGCATTATTAGGATAGGACAAGGACTGGTTGGCTCAGTGTCAGGATACTGTGACTGAGTGGGATATCAGGTCATGCTGCTGGCGGCCTGGTATTCCAGTGGGGCAGCACTATAAAGTCACCATGAGTGCGCACTGTCAGAAGTCGGTACCTGTCTTGATATGACCTTAGATGTTGCTAGGACGTAAAACAACAACAAACAAACAGATATCCCTCTCAGTCACATTATCCCGACATTGAGCCAACTAGTCCTTGCCTTATCCTAATAATGCCGGGTGCCAGGCTAGGAAGTGACAAGTATACATTTGTAGTCCATTGGTTTGTCTTGACCGGGAATTGAACTCCCTACCACCCACACACAGCCACTCACCCACACCCCACCCCCATCTACCCACCCCATACATCTACATCCACCCCCGCCCCCACCCCCACCCACACTCACCCACCAACAATACCCCCATTACCCCCACACCACCCACCCACCCACACTCACCCGCTCACCCACCCACGCCACCTACCATCACCCCCGACCCTCCATCCCCACCCACCCACCCACCCACACTCAACCATCCACAAATCCCCCATCACCCCTCACCCCCCATACCCACAACCATCCACATCCACCACACTCACCCACCTACACCTCTCTCCCCCCACACTCACATCCCCACCCACACCCACACACCACAGTTCCTTACACACGCTGCGATGCCTTCGCGGTTTGAAGAACACAGCCCTCTCTTGAGGCAGTGAAAGAAACTTCCGCCGCCCGAGAAAATAAAGAAAATTGAAAGTAAACAAGAACGCGGGACTTAATCACGTGGTGTGCGGCCTGCGGCGCGGTCTTATCCCGCCATGACGTAACACCTGATTGGGGGCACACCCCCCCGTACATTCCCCCCCCCCCTCGCTCACAGAAGGTCAGGTGTGGCGCTTTTTTTCTTTGTCTTTTTTCTTGAAGATTAACAAAAAAAATTAAATGATTTATACTGCCTATTATGGATAAGTCTGAATAGTCTTGTTTTCACCATTAGACAGTTTAACCATAGAAAGTCCTAGCCTCCACTTTTACCGACCCAAGGGATTTTTAACCTCCCACACCACCGAGACATGGTATGAGAGCAACTGGCCTTTGATGACACTGTAAGTTAAACACAGCGGTGGAAATCCAAATTGGCAGAGGTGAGGGCACAGGGAATCGAACCACTGACCTTCAGATTAGGAGTTTGACCTAGAAAAAAAGTCTGACACTCTAACCACTCCGCCACAGAGAACACCACCGCTTCATGCGTGTATGACCAGACGGGATGGCTGAATAAGTTGAGCGGCCGTCTCCCGTTTTGATAGAGCGCGGGATTCGAACGCTGGTCCGAGTCAATGACTTAAAAATTGATACTTGTCAAGGCAAGGAACGGGACCTAGCTCAGGCGGTTGAGTGTCCACCTCTGAAAGTGTGGATCATCCTATCGATCCTGCTCACTGGACACATTTGCAGTTTGGGCTATTTTCGTTTTAACCAGTGATCTACAACTGGTTCATCGAAGGCTGTGGTATATGCTCTCCTATCTGTGGGAAACTACATATAAAAGACCCCTTGCTGCTTATCGGAAAGAGTAGCCTATGAGGTAGCACTGCTGGCAGTGGGTTTCCTCCAAAGAAATATGTCAGAATGACCATATGTTTGATGTCCAATAGCCGATGATAAAAATCAATGTGCTCTAGAGGCTCAAGAGGCGTCGTTAAATAAAACAAACTTTCCTCTTTCCTAGCTAGGCACTCAACATTATTAGGATAGCGAAAGGTCTTGTTGGCTCAGTGTCAGGATATTAAATGTGAGTGAGTGGGATATCGGGTCATGGTGCTGGCAGGCTGGTCTCCCAGTAGGACAGCACTATAAAGTCACCATGTGTGCGCACTGTCACAAATCCGTACTCGTGCTGGTATGGTTTGTAGTCATGTCGTTTGGTTGCGTTATTGCACGCATACACCGTTAGTTTGGCGTCTGCTGTGGAACTATATTCTAGCAACTTCAAATGGAACTGGTGTTGTCGGCCAAATAGAAAGCATCCATATATTTGAGAAGCGCAATAGTCATGTCGTTTGGTTGTGTTATTGCACGCATACAGCGTTAGTTTGGCATCTGCTATGGAACTATATTCTAGCAACTTCAAATGGTACTGGTGTCATTCGGCCAAATAGAAAGCATCCATATATTTGAGAAGTGCAATAGTCATGTCGTTTGGTTGTGTTATTGCACGCATACAGCCTTAGTTTGGCATCTGCTATGGAACTATATTCTAGCAACTTCAAATGGTACTGCTGTTGTCGGCCAAATAGAAAGCATCCATATATTTGAGAAGCACAATAGTCATGTCGGTTGGTTGTGTTATTGCACGCGTACAGCATTAGTTTGGCATCTGATGTGGAACTATATTCTAGCAACTTCAAATGGTATTGGTGTCATTCGGCCAAATAGAAAGCATCCATATATTTGAGAAGCGCATGTACAGTTACATACTTATACACAATTAGAATCGTGTCTTATATTAATGATGCACTAGCCAACTATAAAAATCCTCCAATGTGTCTGACACTTGTTCACATCCGGTGGAGGTGAGGCGTGCTGAAGGTGGCGCCACCAGTAGAGTGTTGAGGCTTACGGAGTGTAGCAATATAATAACAATACCCTTACATATCTTTATACTGCCACATCATCTATATAATGCCCTACTCAGTATGAAATTTGTAGAATTTAACTGGAAAGCACAACACTAAATTCTATTTGACAGAAAACAAATCAAATAAATTTGACGGTTTTTGCACCTGGACCCTTCATATGAAGAGTTCAGGCGCAAAACCCCGTAAACGCCAATAAAAAAAATTGATATAAACATTGGAATCAAACCCTCAAAAAGTTAATTATTTTTACATTCCTACGTCTTTCCTCATTGCTCTATAATCATGTCCACATAAGAAAAGTTTAATTAGTTAGAATTATAATTATTTTCAGATAAAAATCTGTTATTTAAGCTGCTTTTTTTTATTAACGTTTATGGGGTTTTGCGCCTGAACTATTCATATATATATATGATATATAATCTATTATATAAATATAAACGCTCGGTGGATAGGGGGCTGGTTGACAGGGAAACGTGTGTGCTTTTATATTGAATTTAGTAGGCCAGTTATCGCTCAGCCAGGAGTTGAATAAACAAACCAACCCAATCTTCTGGTCTCTTTGTCATTTCGTAGAGGAGTCTTTTACATTTATATATAGAGAGAGAGAGAAGGAGAGGGAGGGGGAGATTCTTCTGTACAATACTTACTTTCAGTAAAACAGCCATATTTATAAATAGCTTACTTAAGCTAAGATTCCTTATACCCGGTATGCGGCATGCGAATGCGAATGCGAATGCGAATGCGAATGCGAATAAAAATCGAAAAGCATGTAAATGAATAGTGGTGCTTCCATACATCCAAATGCGAATACGAACGCGAATGTGAATGCGAATGCGAATGCAGCAAATGGATCGACCCATGGACCGATCGGTGTGAATGGGAATCCGAATACTGCTGCGTTAGCCATAGAAAACAATACTGTTCCTTCACAAATTTGGAGGAAAAACCCGCAAAAATGTTGGGGGTTGGCATATATCTATGCCGCATATATGACATTCAGATGCCGCATACCGCATGCCGCATGCCACATACCGCGTATAAGGAATCTTAACTTTATGGTGTACATGCACATTTAGGAGTCGCTATTTACTATTGTTTAACCTCTATCAGACGAGAACCTAATTAACTTTGTCACAACGCAGCCTCTGAAAACCCATCGACTGCCACAACTTTCTGCCCCACCTGGTGGCGTCAACCGAAAACAACGCGACGTGTATTGCCACCAGACTACCATTCAGTGAAAACAAATACAGTTTCAATAGCAGAAATTAAGCAATTGTTATTCCATCGAAGTTAATTCAGAATATACATTTAAGCTAGTGCAGACGACTGCAGTGTTGTGTAGTGAGTGGGTTAATTACTTTGGAAAGAAGGCCAATTGTTGATTGATGACGTCACGCGTTCTTCGAATACTGGTTAATGACAGAATTACATCACTGAACGACCCCCCCTCCACCCCCCACCCCACCCCCACCCCACCCCCATTCCCTTGAACTACTCAGTGTCGGCTCTTGATCAAAAGAGACATGCACCGGACGCGGGCAACAATAGAGCGATAATAGGGCAGATAATAGGGCAGCGTAACTAGGGATAAGTGACCAGTCAGGAAAAGGGTGATAATAGGGGACTGGAGGGTGACCTTGTTTAAAGGTAATCTAACATGACCAAATCAAATTCAATTATTGAGATAATGAGTTATTGAGATGCTGAGGTGTTGGGATGTTGGGATTTTGGGGTGTTGGGGTGTTGGGGTGTTGGGGTGTTGGGGTGTTGGGGCGTTGGGACGTTGGGACATTGGGACATTGGGACATTGAACATATTGAGATATTGAGACATTGAATTATTGAGATATTCAGGTATGCAGGTATTGAGATAGAGATATTGAGATATTAAGATATTGAGATATTGAGAAGTTGAAATATTGAAATACTAAAGATATTTAGATATTGAGGTTTGAGCTATTGTTTGTTTGTTTGTTGTTGTTTTACGTCCTAGCAACATCTAAGGTCACATCAGGATGGCTACCGAGTTGTGAGTGTGTGCATTCATGGCAATTTAATAGTTCAGCCCCACTGGGAGTCCAGGCCGCACACGCCATGACCTGATATCCAACTCAGTCATATTATCCTGACACTGAGCCAACCAGTCCTTGCCTATCCTAATAATGCCGAGCGCCTGGCTAGGAAACAAGAAGTATAAATTTTTAAGTCATTGGTTTGACTCGACCAGGGTTCGAACCCACGATCCCATGGTCTGCCAACACGCTCTAACTCATTCGGCCATCCCGTCTGGTCCTTGAGCTATTGAGGTATTGTTGTTATATTTAGGCATTGCGGTACTGAAATAGAGTTATTGAGATACGTAAATGTTGACATATTGAAAGTTTGGGAAGTCTGCGCTCTACTGATTCAGCTAACCCATCCGGTGACTTGGAATTACATATGAAATGAAGTACCCTTATTTGCAAAGGTCCCGACCATATGTAAACAAAGCTATAACCCGGTGGTGTTTTGCAGCCAAGTTGCGCGCGCATGTACCTAATTATCTATGCAGACGTCATCGGAAATACGTATATATAAAATATATTAAGTGTTGCATTATTCCCGCTGAAGTCACAACATCATTTGAGAGTATGCCCTCCGGGTTGCTTTATAGTGCTGCAGGTAAGTGGGGTTTTACATCCTAGCAGCATATATGGTAATCGCAGTCTGGGTACCAACTTTTGGTAGTGTGAAGTGGTGGCTTTAATTATGGGGTACCCTCACTGATATCCCATGTCAACATATGTTGCTAGGAGGTGAAACCCCAGACCAGTCGCTCTCCTCACCACGGACACGTGACCTGCCGAGACGCCCCCTGGCGAACACTGCTGTTGGTGGCCGCGAACTGTTAGTAGTATACTGACATTCCAATTTGTCGGTTTGAATCGGGCGTTATTCAAAGGGTCGGTTCGGTTGTTGGAGTTTAACGTCCTGACAACATCTGAGGTCATATCAGAACGGGTACCGACTTGTGACAGTGCGCACTCATGGCAACTTTATAGTGCTGCCCAACTAGTAAATCCGGCCACCAGCACCATGACCTGATATCCCACTCAGTCACATTATTCTGACTCTGAACTAACCACTCTTTGCCCTATCCTATTAATGCCGAGCGCCAGGCTAGGAAGCGACAAGTATCAATTTGATAAGTCATTGGTTTGAGTCGACTGCCAATTGAACTCCTAATCTCCCACATGGAGGCGTGCGCTCCACTGATTCAGCCACCACGCCTGTTTTTATTCGAATGGTGACGGACCACTTTTCTCACCTCCCTTCCATTTCCACTTCCCTCCCATTCTTTACCACTTCCCCACTTTCTTCCCTCCACCCACTCTACCACATTCTCCTAAACGATCTCCCCTCCCCTCCCACTTTCCCATCCCATTCTTTACCACTTTCCCACATTCTTCTCCCCCCCGAGTCTACCACATTCTCCCCAACTATTTCCCCTCCCCTCCCCTCCCACTTTCCCATCCCAGTCTTTACTACTTCCCCACTTTCTCCACGCCACACCCACTCTACCTCATTCTCCCCAACTATTTCCCCTCCCCTCCCACTTCCCCATCCCCTTCTTTCCACCTTCCGGCTCCCCCTTCCCCCACTTCCCGCCCTTTCCTTTCCCTTACAATGGGCGGGATATGAAGTAGAAAGGTACCAGTAGCGGAAGTTCCATTCCTTACCACCTCCTTCCCCCTTCTTTCTACCACCTTCTTCTCCCTGACCCCTACATTCTCACCTTCCTTCCCCCTTCCTCCCTTACCAACTTAATTCTAATCCCCTCCCCTCCCTTAACACTTCCCCCTCCTTCCTCCCTTACCATTCCACGCCTCTCATCCCGCACCTTCTTCTCCCATTCGATTACCTCCTTCCCCCCTCCCTTACAACATTCCTTTCTCCCCCCACCTTAAGTATAATCCCCTCCCCTCCCTTAACACTATCCGCTCCCATTGGAAATCAGCAACAACGATACTGCTAATATAATGAACAAACATTTTTCAACCATAGGCAATAAACTATCCAAACAATTCAACACAAACTGGACCACGAAAGCGCAACAATTAAACGCAGACATTGGAGATTGCACAACCACAATAAAAGAGATAAGTGAGCTCATAAAATCAATTGATTGCAACAAGCCTTCGGGCATTGAAAATACCTCGAGTATAGTATTGAAAGATGCATTCGGATGCATCCCAGATGTTATATGTGAGCTATACAACAAATCGTTCACAGAAGGTACTTATGTGGACTGCTGGAAACTAGCCAAAGTAACACCGCTCCACAAAGGAGGGGATAAACAGGTACTGGGAAACTATAGACCGATCTCCATACTCCCACTGCCTGGTAAACTAATGGAAAAAATAATGCATAGACATATTATGGACCACCTAAACGAACACAAAATATTAAACAGTAAACAGGGCGGTTTCAGAAAATACCACTCGACAATAAAAACAATTGCTAACTTAATAACTGATATTGCAAACAGTATCAATAAAAAGAACCTAGTGGGTGCAGCGTTCATAGACTTCAGCAAAGCGTTTGACACGGTGGACCACCCTATCCTAAGGAGCAAACTAACCCAAATGGGAATAACGGGAGTAACAGGAAAATGGCTAGCGAGCTATCTAGAAAACAGAAAGCAATGCACCACAGTAAATGGATCCATATCCAGTGAGGAAAAGATAACTTGCGGAGTACCCCAAGGGTCAGTCCTGGGGCCACTTCTCTTCCTTATATATATTAACGATCTAAACAACTGGCTAGAAATTGAAAACATCCAACTATATGCAGATGACACCGTGGTATATGCTGCAGGCAAAACAACCGAAGAAATAGAAATGAAACTGAATCTAACACTAACAAAACTAATCGAGTGGTGCCAACTAAATAGGATAACCATAAACAACAGCAAGTCAAAAACAGTACTATTTGGTACCAGGCTAACAAGTAATGAGAAAATAAAGTGTCTTCTGGGAAACACCGAACTAGAACAAGTAGACAACTACCGATATCTGGGAGTGGATCTAGACAGACACCTAAATTATGACCTCTGCATAACAAATACTATAAAAAAAGTAAACCATAAAATATGGCTACTGGCTAAACTGAGATACTACATGACTGAAAGCATGGCAATTAAAATATATAAAGGCATGATCCTCCCCTACTTTGACTATGGCGATGTAGTATACATGGGAGGAAATACAAAACTATTAAACAAACTACAGGTGCTACAAAATAGAGCCCTCAAAGTATGCCTTCAGGTGAACAAAAGATATCCCACAATCGAATTACACAAAAAATGCAATGCAACACTACTAACAAGTAGAAGGGAAACGCACCTCAAAATACTGGCGCACCATTACACCACAAAACCAGGCTACACAGCAACCCCCCGTAGGGACACCAGGCAAATGGCAGCCCCAGTGCTACTGACAGCAATAAGTAACACCAAAATTTATGAGAGAAGTGTATTTGCCATGGCGGCACATGCCTGGAATAATCAACCCACACAACAACGGGCAATCAAAAGCATGGACCACTATAAAAGGTCCTTAAAGAAAACATAATACACAACCACCCACTGAAGAAACAA
The DNA here is from genome assembly GCA_030323885.1 of Branchipolynoe longqiensis. NCBI lineage: Eukaryota > Metazoa > Annelida > Polychaeta > Phyllodocida > Polynoidae > Branchipolynoe > Branchipolynoe longqiensis. The sequence continues at coordinate 49,538,110 of CM059195.1, read as the reverse complement.
TATCTCACCTGATCTTGGGCGCAGTCACTGCTTGCTGTGTTCTGGCACAAAAAGCAAAAGACCGGCCAGAAAAGATGGTAGATATCACAAATACGGAAACTAGCCCTACTAAGTACTAAGGAATTCGAAATGATTATCACCATAGGGCGCAGTCCGTCTGTGTATGTGTATTGGCACAAACCAAAGCAGAACCAGGCAGGCCACGGTCATGCATCCGAATCACCCTGAAATACAAAATGGCTAACCATACAACACAGCCATCCCACCTAGTCGCAGTCCTGAAGGGTCCAGGGGAGTTCTGGCACACTGGTGTACTATCTAAGGACAGGGCATGGGTGAAGGGATGCTGTAACAAACCACAATGGGATGGGATCCTCTCCCACAGGCCTGTATGTCATCTGCGTAGATGTACATAGTAGGCTAAGTTATCATATACAGGTTAGGAAAAAACTTGAAAATTAAAAAAAAACTAATATAGAAACTACTAACACCCAAAACCGCAAAGGTTGGCCCGAGAAAGATCAGGTAAAGACTCCTGAGTGCGGGACCAGACCAATCTAGTACCACAGCTGTCCAGCGTTGAAAACAAGCACCCTCACGGGAGCTTATACGTTATGGGCAGAATAAAAAACTTGTCACAAAAAAAAAAAAAAAAAAAAATTCCCCTCCCTTACAATATTCCTTTCTCCTCCCATCTTGATATTCCGTCCCATCTCTGAACCCCTTCCCTTCCCTTCTCCCTTACCACTTCCCCGCCTCCCATCCCCCACCTTCTTCTGCCCCTCCTTTGCCACCCTTCCTCCCCTTCCCCTCCCATACACCATTCCTTTCTCCTCCCATCTCCTCCCATCCGTCTCTCCCCTCCCTCCCCCATCACCACCATTCTCCTATAAACCAACTTGTCCAGCTTGTCAGTTAGGAATGTCTCAAATGGGAAGGACATGGCGGTCACGTGACTGGATGAGGTGACACATGTCTCTTCCCACCCCCACCCCTACAACCCACACCCACCCCACCACCACCCCACCACACACTGGCATCACAACACACATACACTCCCTCTCCACCCCCCACAACCCTCCCCCACTACCACACACACCTGCATCCCCCCTCCCCCCCCCCCACCACACACCCACTCCCCTCCACCCCCGCCACCCCCCCCCCCCCCCGCTACCAACACTCACTGGGATCACCCCCACACACACACACTCCCTCTCCACCCCCACACACCACTCCCTCTCCACCCCCCACAACCCACCCCACTACCAACACACACTGCCATCACCCCCCCCCCCCGCCCCCTCACGCACGCTCCCTCTCCACCCCCGCAACCCACCCCCACCACCAACACTCACTGGCATCACCCCCACCACCCACACACCACACTCCCCCTCCACCCCCACACACACTCCCCCTCCACCCCCACCCCCCCACCCCACTACCAACACACACTGCCCACCACCCCCCCCCCACCCCCCACACACACTCCCTCTCCACCCCCGCAACCCACCCCCGCCACCCACACGCACTGGCATCACCCCCCCCCCCCCCCCCCCCCCCCACACACACACACCTTCCTCTCCACCCCCCCCCCCACCACCACCACCACCACCAACACACACTGACATCACCCACCCATACACCCAGTCACTCAACTCGACGTGTCCTGAGTGGACCTCTACAATCCATTATTCCCTTCATGCTCTCTTCTCACCTGGGCTATGTAATACCAAAACACTGCTCACCAAATGGACTCTGCAAAACAAGAAAATAACCAACATAATCTAATTTGTAAATTACAAATCACGCCCAAACAATCCAATTAAAACGCGCCATAATTATTATATAATATAAGCATTGGTGATAGTATGTTGTAAACTTTTATTTAGTTTTACTTAGATGTTGCATCTCCATATTATAAGCATTGGTGGTGATGTGTAGCAAACATTTATTTAATTTTACTTAGATGTTGCGCAGAGCGGGATGCAGCTCAGGCAGTAGAGTGTCCACCTGTGACGGTGTGGGTCATCCAATCAATCCTGCTCAGTGGATCCATTTGCAGTTTCGGCTATTTTCCATTCGAACCAGTGCTCCACTACTGGCTCATCAAACGCTGTGGTATTAGTTGTCCTGTCTGTGGGAAAGTGCATATAAAAGACCCCTTGCTGCTTATCGGAAAGAGTAGCCTATGTGGCGGCAAAGGGTCTCCTGCAGAAATATTTCAGAATGACCATATGTTTGACATACAATCGCTGATGAATAGAGGCATCGCTAAATAAAACAAGCTTTACATGTTTTTGTTTGATTAGTATCCACGAAAGTGGTGTACATGTCAAAGATGCGAGGCTCGATCTGGCAAAAACCTCAATAGGGTCAGTGAAACATTGTGTAGTTGAATTCCTTATAGAATTCTTGGTATGCTATGATATATTGATGTCAAATAGCCGATGATAAAATGTATTCGCTCTAGAGGCGTAATTAAATAAAACAAGCTTTATTTGTTGGTATGTCGCAAACATTTAATTAGTTTGACTTAAAATTATATGTTGCATCTCTAGATGAAGAGTTCAGGCGCAAAATGAGGTAAACACCAATCCAAAAAAGTAGTTTAAATAAAAGATTTATACCTTAAAATAGTGGTAATTCTCACTAATTCCACTTTCCATGTGATCATATGGTTATAGAGCAAAGAACAAAAAAGTAGGAATATAAAACAAACTAACTTTTTGTAGGTTTGATTCCAGCGTTTATCTCCACGTTTGGATTGGCGTTTACGTGGTTTTGCGCCTGAACTTTTCATGTTATAATATAAACATTTTTTGTTGTTGTTGTAAATATAGTTTATTCATTGCATACAGTCTTTTGTCAGCGCCGTGGCATTGGTGGTGGTTTGTCGCAAACATTTATTTAGTTTTACCAAAGACCCTATAATACTAAGACGGCTCACTCCCTATCTCTCCCATGGTAATGTAAATTTCGCAGTGCCACCTTGTGGTGGGTTTGATCAGCCCGGCTGCTGGTTGGTGTTTCACATGTAAACACATACAATTATATTATACATGAGATAGGTAAGTATGAATACACATCAATATGAAATTGCTATGAACAAATACACATCATCATCAGCATCATCATCATCATCGCCATCATCACACATCTTTCACACTCATATATCCATTTATACATATAATATAGCACCTGTTTAACCAAGAGAACAGCCAGCACACCAAGTGGTGGGTTTGATCATTTTGATTACACAGTACAGGGTGAGTGAGCCGTCTTAGTATGATAGGGTCTTTGGTTTTACTCAGATGTTGCGCTGGCATCAAATAACCCCAAGCGACTGCTCAGATGGTAGGTGTATGGCGGGTGTCTTGAGTCGGTTGTGTTGTACCCGTTCAGATGACTGTTGACACTTCAACGGCAACACGGGAGTCACGACCTTCTGTCACCCCAGTAACTGAAGCCTGCCAGGACCTTGTGTCAGACCTAACCACATAACCACAAAGCCTACTCCACACCTCGCCTCCTCAACCCCAACCCCACCTCCCACCTCCCACCTCCCACCGCCACTGCCACACACACACACAACAAGAACCCCAGGGGTCACAACCCCCCCCCCCCCCCCACCCACCCCTAACCGCACTCATACTGCACCTTCCCATACACGAAGCACCGAATACACATTTTTACCAACTCTTTGCCTTTGCCGCCCCGAAAAAAAACTAAACATTTCAATTCAATTCAATAAAGTTTATTTGAACATCTTCGTTATATACAGTTACAATTTCCATTAAACTTAGGCCTAATTATAGTAGATGAAGATAAGGAGAATGAAAGTTGGAAGAAACACAATGCCTTTTTCTCTCCTTTTCTTCTTGTTGAAGATTTACACAGCCAATCAATCATGGATAAGTCTGATATATACATACCCCTCCATGTTTCTCCAAATATGATTGTACCACTCAGACGAGTAATATGGAACGTTGGAATTAACATTAAAGCAAAGGCGTAACCAAAGGTACATTTAGTAATAGAGGCATCGCTTGTTTTATCAAGATGCACAAGTTGTCTCCCCTCCCCCCCCCCCATCCCAATGTTGCAGTTTCCGCGGCACACCAGTTTGCGAGGGACACATCGCTTCTGTGCATGTGTCAAAATCGAACAGCATCGTAACTAACCTTATAAATTTAATATAATGTTTTTGGTAAAGATAGTTTCTATATGTGTACCGAGCGATTTGTTTCCCCGTTCCCCACGCCCCGGGTTCCGCTCCCCTCTCCCAGCGCCTCGCTCCCCTCTCCCAGCGCCCCCGTGCCCCGTGCCACCTCGTCCCGCACCTCGCGGTCCGCGCCCCGCGCCCGGGCCCGGCTACCCGCGCCCCGCGCCCGGCTACCCGTGCCCCGGCGCCCCGCTCCCCGCGCGCAGCACCACGGTGGCCGCGCCCCGTGCCCTGCGCCCCACGCCCGGCTACCCGTAACCCCCCCACCCCCCCCCCCCCCCCCCCCCCCCACACCCCCACCCCTGCGTCCCGCTTACCGCGACCCGCTTCCCGCTACCCATATATCATCCCCACACCCCACACTCCACGCCACCACACCCCCACACACTCTACGCCCCCACGCCTCCCTGTCCCTCCCTCCCTCCCTCCCTCCCTCCCTCCCTCCCTCCCTCCCTCCCTCCCTCCCCGCCCGCCGTCACGCACTGCCCGGCGTCTCCGGAAGCGCCGGCTGTCACGTGTGAGAAGCGTCAAGTGTGCGCCAACCCGGTAGGGGCAGTCAGCGCGCACGCGCAGAGAGTACGCCACTTCAACATTAAAGTTGCATAGTCCGATGGCTTTTGAGTTTCTGTCATTTTCTGAGATAAATATATTACTAGGCTGGTTGTTATAAGCTACGTCACTTTAGTTTGAAGTAACTTTGATTTTAAATGGCTAACTTTCGAGATATTTGATTTATAAAAGTGCAAGATCCATCTGGGCAATCATGTCAAAACTTAGATAAAAGATCCACCCCGTACTTGTAGTACAGGGGTGAATACCAGCCCTATATAAAAACAGTTGAAAAAGCCGGGAAATGAAATGAGAGCCTAATTTCACAATCTAAGAAGCAGCATTTATTCTTTGTATGTCTTCATATTTCTCCGCTACCTTTGAGTTAAATAATATAATAAAACATTTAGTTTAATAAGATTTACAAGTGAAATCGACGGCCTTCTCTGGCCGCCATCTTGTCTTTTTGCATTCTCACCCATTTCACCAACTCTGTGCCGATATAAGTAACCATTTGACACTGGTGCCAGGCATTCTACTTCCTGTTCCATACTAAAGCTATTTTCGGCCGTATTTATACTACGTTGTCGTTCACCCCTGTACTGTAAGTATGGGGTGAATCTTTTATCTAGGCAGAACTCTGAAACAATAGGCTTCTGCATTAATTAAGAGGTTCGATTAAAGTTGCATAATAATCTGATGGATTTGAAATGCTGTCCTTTTTCTGTGATAAATATATTAAATCAAAGTCGACCATATATTAGCTTGAAATAACTTTTATTTTAAATGGCTAACTTTCGAGATATTTGAAATGTAAAAAATGCCAAATTAATTGTTGGCAAGTACACCAAAACTCTGACACTATGGGTTTATGCAGGAACAAGTTCTATTAAATTGATTCAGTATCCGCTTCTGAGGGGTGCCAAATGTTAAATAAGTGCATCAGTATCTAAATTAGATATGTAGAATCAAATCTAGATAATTGTTTTGGTTTTGAAAATTTGATGTCTTCATCGGACTGGGCAGTTTTAATATTGTAAGTGCATCAGTATATAAATTAGAAATGTAAAATCAAATCTATTTGAGTGTTTTAGTTTTGAAAATTTGATGTTTTCATCAGACTGGGCAGCCTTAATATTATAAGTCCACCAGCATCTAAATCAGATATGTAGAATCAAATCTATTTGAGTGTTTTGGTTTTGAAAATTTGATGATTTCATCAGTGTGTGCAGCTTCAATAACTGCATCAGTATCTAAGTTAGATATGTAGGATCAAATCTAGATAATTGTTTTGGTTTTGAAAATTTGATGTTTTCATCGGACTATGCAGCTTTAACGTAAACATTTCCGCGTAGACTAAGCGGCAGCCCCTTAAGATAATAATTGGTAACAGGAGCCGGGCGGACACCTCATTCCTGTAGTCCCTTCTCAGGTGTTCACCTGATAGCGGCTTGTTTTGCAATCTATGCTATCAGTTCAACCCGCACCTCACTGATATCGACACTCACACACACAAATAAGACACCGAGAAGAAAGGAGGAGACAGCTGCATTTACAATTACATACAGAGTTATGGCTGTGTTTGTTTGCGCCTACTTATTAAAAACTTGTATAATTCGCGTCTACTTATTAAAAACATGTATAATTCGCGTCTACTTATTAAAAACTTGTATAATTCACGTCTACTTATTAAAAACATGTATAATTTGCGTCTACTTATTAAAAACTTGTATAATTCGTGTCTACTTATTAAAACATGTATAATTCGCATCTACTTATTAAAAACTTGTATAATTTGTGTCTACTTATTAAAAACATGTATAATTTCTGCCTACTTATTAAGAACATGTATAATTTGTGTCTACTTATTAAAACATGTATAATTTGTGTCTAATTATTTTTAAAAACATGTATAATTTGACCTACTTATTTAAAAAAAAAGTATAATTTGTGTCTACTTATTAAACACATGTATAATGTGTGTCTACTTATTTAAAACATGTATAATTTGTGTCTAATTATTTAAAAAACATGTATAATTTGACCTACTTATTAAACAAATGTATAATTTGTGTCTACTTATTTAAAACATGTATAATTTGCGTATAATTATTTAAAAAAACAATCTGTATTTGGGCGGTTGGTTGGCGTTTTACATCCTGGCAACATCTAAAGTCATATCAGGATTGGCACCGACTCGTGACAGTGTGCACTTATCGTGACTTTATAGTGCTGCCCCATTGAGAAATCAGGCCACCAACATCCCACTTAATCACATTATGCTGACATTGAGCTAACCAGTCCTTGCCCTATCCTATTAATGCCGAACACCATGCTAGGAAGCGACAAATATCAATTTGATAATTCATTGGTTTGACTCGACCGGGATTTGAACTCCCAATCTCCCATACGGGGAGGCCTGCACTCTCCTCATTCGTCCACCGTGCCAGGTCCATCTGGATTTGGTGTTCAGTATGAAGGTGTGCTATTTAACATGAAAATGCTGTATATATATATGTATATATATGTATATATATATATATATATATATATATATTATATATATATATATGCGATTTGCTTTTGAGAAAATGGATGGATAAGGTGGTGAAAGACTAAGAGACTACCCGAAATAGCTCCGTCTTCCCTTTGCCACCCCCCCCCCCCCCCCATCCCCATATTCAGCAGAATAAACATTTTTTTTTTTTTAAAGGAAAAAAAAGGAAGACACATTTGAATGTGCCTTGTTTGTGAGGCTCCCTCCAGACACATACACACACAGAGTGACAGACACACATACACACCCCCACACACATACACACATACACACACATATATGCACACATACACACATACACCCACATATTCACACATATACACACCTACACACACCTACACATATACACACATACACACACATATGCACACATATGCACACATACACACATACACATACACATCACATACACACCACATACACACATGCACCCACACATGCACCCACATATACACCAACATACACACATACACACCCACAAACACATACACACGCACATACACACATACACACATACACCCACATATTCACACATACACACACCTAAACACACCTACACATATACACACATATGCACACATACACACATACACATCACATACACACCACATACAAACATACACACATACACACATGCACCCACACATACACCCACATACACACCCACATACACACGCACATACACACATACACACACACACACCACACCACGACCGTGCGGTGCGCCGCGCAGCTAATGTAACGCACACGTGACACTTTCGTGTGAGTGTCGCGAGAAGAGGCGCCGAGTCTCGCGAGACGACGGTCACGTGACACCTCTAATTATCAGACGCGCGCTGATTGGTTCGTATGATGGGTAGTCGGGAGGAAGAGAGTCATTAGTCAAGTCGAACACGATACCGTACCTTTGGGGATGGTGTTGTGTGTCTGTGTGTGTGTGGGTACGAGTGGGGGGGGGGGGGGGGGGGGGGGAGGTTAGAGGGGGGGAGTGGGGCTTGGAGGGAGAGGCTGAGGGTGGGGGGAGAGGCGGATTGGAGGGGAGGGTGCTTCGGGGGAAGTGCGGGAGGGGGAGGGGGAAGTGCAGAGGCGATGGGTGGGGGTTATTAATATATACTTTTGTGTGTGTGAATTTGATTAATTTACATGTACATGTCTGTTTATTATATTATTATTGATATACACGGACATGTTTTTTAATATTTGATTAATATGCCCATACATGTATCTTTATGTGATTAATTTACCTGTTCATGTCAGGTTATTTGTATTAATATACACATACATGTCTCTTAATTTATGAATATACACATACATGTCTCTTTATTTTATGAATGTACAAATACATGTCTCTTTATTTGATGAATATACACATACATGTCTTGTTATTTAATTAATATACACATACATGACTCTTTATTTAATTAATACACACATACATGTCTCTTTATTTTAGGTTTTGTACACATACATGTCTCTTTATTTTATTAATACACACATACATGTCTCTTTATTTTATAACTATACACATACATGTCTCGCTTTTGTAATTTGTTATTAAAATGCACATACATGTCTGTTCGTTTGATTAATATAGCTATACAAGTCAGTTTGTTTTATTACAATACACATACATGTCTCTTTATTTGATTACTATGCACAGAAGACATGTCTCCTTATTTGATTACTATGCACATACACATTTCATTACCATGCACATACATGTCTCTTTATTTGATTACTATGCACATACATGTCTTTTTATTTGATTACTATGCACATACATGTCTTTTTTTGATTACTATGCACACACATGTCTCTTTACTTGATACATATACACATACATGTCTCTTTATTTATGAGTATACACATACATGCCTTTTTATGTAATTAATATACACATACATGTCTATTTATTTAATTAATACACACATACATGTCTCTTTATTTCATTGATATACACATACATGTCTCTTTATTTGATTACTATCCACATACATGTCTCTTTGTTTTATTAATATGCCTATTCATTCGGCTTTGCTTATTCTGCAGGAATTGACCGGATTCTTGGTGGCCAAGGCTACATGCCGCCCGTGAAGCAGGCTCCGCCACAAGCAATAGTTGACCCTTCAACCCTGGACCTACCCGAGGGTAAGACACATTAAGTTGAAGGTCATTCTCTGGAACTGGGCACTAAAATGTGACATGGAAACCAAAAGTGACAACCTTCCTGATAATAGCAAAAGACATTCCAAATAATAGCAAAATCCATGTTCGTGTAAAGGTTTGCATGTTGTGCATATGTCAGAGTGGAAGAACCATCGAGATATTTCACTTTATGATTTTGATCTTATTCAAATTGAGCAATATGTTAAGATCACTCGTGTAACATGGAAATCAAAGACACATCCAGCACATCATCTTAACATGCACAAGAAAGCGAAACAATATTTGATTGATTACAGTTAAGCAAACAAGGTTATACTTTGCAAGAAAACAGTTTAAAAAAAGGGTTTTTATTTTTTTTCATTATTCAACAATCAAATAGCTTCTAGAACTCTCATCGTGATGATTGATTAAATAGAGATAAATTCATTGGAAATATACATTTATGTGATATCATCGTTATGCATTTTTTAATAACGCGTCCTCAATCAGATATCGTCCAATACTCACACTGTCACTTTAGCGATTACAATTTAAAGCGGCATAGTCCGATAGTTTGAATTTCTGTATTTATTCTGAGATAAATATATTAGATTGATCACTAGTATCTACTTTACATTACTTCAAACTTACTTTAATTTTAAATGGTAAACTTTTGAGATATTTCGAGTGCAAACATGGAAAATTAGTTTTGGCAAGCTTGCCAAAACTCTGACACCATAGAATTCTGCAGTAACAGGATCTGTTAAATTAACTCAGTATTGGCTTCTACGCAGAAACAAATGCTTAATAAGTGCATCAATATCTAAGTTAGATACGTAAACTCAAATCTAGATAATTGGTTTGGTTTTGAAAATTTGATATTTCTTTGGACTATGCAGCTTTAAGCATTTGTTCTTACATAGAAGGGAATACTGAGTCAATTTAATAGAACCTGTTACTGCTGAGCCTATGGTGTCAGAGATTTGGCATGCTTGCCAAAACTAATTTTCTATGTTTGCACTTCAGATATCTCAAAAGTTAGCCATTTAAAAGTTACTTCAAACTAAAAAGTAAGGTAGATTTTAACAATCAATTTAAGAATATTTATCTCGGAAAAAATTACTAAAACTCAAAACCACCGGACTATGTTACTTTAAGTGAATTCAATAATATATATTCAGTGCTACTTCGATTCTCCCGCCAATGTCTAACGTTTCCCGCGAATTTTCCCCGCAGGTCTTTCACTTGTGCAGACGACATTCGCCGGGATGCCGCATTACGGTATCTTCTGCCAGAAAACGGTTGTCGCAAAAGGGTCCAGGTTCGGGCCATTTAGAGGGAAGCAAGTGAACACCTCAGAGATCAAGACGAATGATGACAACACTTACATGTGGGAGGTAAGCACTTCCGGTTCCTTCACACGCTGCTCAACAAGGTCGCGCTGTCCCAGTAGGTAGAGGGCAGACAGGCTTCCCGTGCGGAAGGTCGGGAGTTTGATTCCAGGTCGAGTCAAACCAATGACTTACAAAATGTGTACTTGTCACAGCCTAGCCTCGAGCTGAGAATGAATAGGATAGGGCAAGGGCTGGTTAGCTCAGTGTCAGGATAATGTGACTGAGTGGGATATTGGGTCATGGTGCCAGTGGCCTGATTTCCCAGTGTGGCCAAAGTATAAAATCACCATGAGTGCATACTGTCACAAGTCGGTACCAGTCCTGATATGACCTCATGACGTAAAACTCCAACAACCAACCAACTAACCAACCAGGTCCCCTGTTGTTCCGCAATGGGCCCATAGAGTCGGAGAAGGGTACCAGAATGAACATACAGTAGTAGTATAATACTTGTTTTCAGTGCCGCTTGTGATATTGAACCATCTGCCATGTGCAGACAACTTTTCAATGAACAAACCTCCTCGTTTGATTTGATTGTCTCTCAGAGGACGCGGCAACTGCTATGTCATGACAACATATACCCCTTTCAATGTTTGTAAACATCGTGTGGTTTTAGAGATATTTCACTTTTTCTGTAAGAAGATTGCTCACGGCCATTGACAATGCACTGAGTTTGCCGGTACGCGCAGTGCAAAACGTTTATTTTATTCAAAATTAATAGAAATGGAGAACCCTAACCTTATCAATTTAATATAATCTATTCGTTGAATATATTTTCTCTATGTCTTCCAAGCGGTTTGTGCCTAGGTGGTGTGGTTTTAGAGATATTTCACTTTTTCTGTAAGAAGATTGCTCATGGCCATTGACAATGCACTGAGTTTGCCAGTACGCGCAGTGCAAAACGTTTATTTTATTCAAAATTAATAGAAATGGAGAACCCTAACCTGATAAATTTAATATAATCTCTTCGTTGAATATGTTTTCTATATGTGTTCCAAGCGGTTTGTGTCTAGGTGGTGTGGTTTTAGAGATATTTCACTTTTTCTGTATGAAGATTGCTCATAGCCATTGAGTTTGCAGTGTGACAGTGTGTCATATAATTGTATGTGTTTACATGTGAAACACCAACCAGCAGCCGGGCTGATCAAACCCACCACAAGGTGGCACTGCAAAATTTACATTACCATGGTAGAGATAGGGAGTGAGCCGTCTTAGTATTATAGGGTCTTTGCACATACACATGTCATAGCCAAATCATACAGCCTTCACTGCAGTAACAAATAGACACAAATACCTGTATATAAATATGGCAAGGACTAGTTGGCTCATTGTCGGTAATATATGACCCATTGGGATATCACGGCACGGTGCCAGTACACCGCATCTCAGCTCTATGAAGCCCCCATCCTGATATTACCTTAGATGTTGCCAGGACGTAAAACTCCAAAAACCAACCAAGCAATCTATGGAACCCGCCGTGAGTGCGCAGTGACACAAGTTGGTACCCGTCTTGATATGAACTTATGTGTTACTAGGATCCAAAGCCCCAATAAGCAAGTGACCAATCCGTACACAGTCAGTGTCCGTCTCACACTTCCCCCCCCCCCCCCCCCTCCCAATTCTCCCATACCAACACACACACAACCTGCATGATCCACTATCTTCAGTGAGTGTGATTCTCCCCTGCCAACCCCACACCTCACCCCCCTCCCACATCCACACACAAACCACCTCTCCCCGTCTGCCCTCGCCCATCACCCCGGAGAGGCATGCGGGTGGAGGCTGGGTAGCCTGCCCCGTAGCTACAGGAAGGGACGGAGTGGAGTATCGGCACAGTTCTTGTATACCCTCACTAGGGCCGGGTGTGGAGGCATCCAGCCGGCATTACCAGCCTGTCTCCCCGGGATCGGCCCACCTCGCCCCAGCGCATCTGGCCGTGCCCCGCCCCAACATGCCCAGTCCCGCTCCACCCAACCCTTCCCCATCCCGCCCCGTCCCGCCCTGCCGCGCCCTGCCCCGCCCTGCGCGCCCCACCATGCCGCCCTGCGCCTCGTCGCGCCCCACCCTGCCGCGCCCCGCACTGCCGCGCCGTGCCCTTCCACGCATCGCCCTCCCGCGCCCCGCCCTGAAGCGTCCCGCCCTGCTGCGCCCCGCCCTGCCACGCCCCGCCCTGCCGCGTCCCGCCCTGCTGTGCCCCGCCCTGCCGCGTCCTGCCCTGCCGCTCCCCACCTTGCCGTGCCCCGCCCTGCCCCGCATCCCGCCCTGCCGTGCCCCACCCTGCCGCGTCCTGCCCTGCCGCTCCTCACCTTGCCGCGCCCCGCCCTGCCGCGCCCCACACTGCCGCGCCCCACCATGCCGCGCCCCACCATGACGCCCTGCGCCTCGTCGCGCCCCGCCCCACTTCGTCCCACCCCGCCTCTCCATGCCGGCCCCGGGCCGTCCTCTCCCCGGCTTTACCCCGCTTAGACCAGCCGGTCGGCAGGACCACTAGTAAACGGGACCGGGGCCGGGGCGTCACCGACAAGTCACCGTCACCGGGTCAACAACGCCCCAGGCCGGCAGCGGGCGCATTCCTGCCCATTATCGCCCAAGTGTCACGCGGAAGGAAACACATTTGAACCCTCCCTGTCTTCTCCCCCCAAATATATACCAATCCAATATTCGAAGATGATTAAATAAAAATGATATATTGGGCTTTCTTAGTCTTGCCTTCACGCTGCCGTCGATGTACTCCTGAGTCAAACACTCACATATAGTAATATTTTGTTTGTTTGTTGTTGTTTTATGTCCTAGCAACATCTAAGGTCATATCAGGACGGGTACCGACTTGTGACAGCGCGCACTCATGGCAACTTTATAGTGCTGTCCCACTGGGAAACCAGGCCGCCAGCACCATGACCTGGTATCCCACTCAGTCACATTATCCTGACACTGAGCACACCAGTCCTTGCCCTGTCCTAATAATGCCGAGCGCCTGGCTAGGAAGCGACAAGTATCAATTTTAAAGTCATTGGTTTGACTCGGCCGGGACTCGAACCCACGACCCCACGACCCCACGATCTACCAGCACGGGAGACGGACGCTCTAACTCATTCGGCAATCCCGTCTGGTCATATAGTAATATATGTGCTCTATAATCTATTATGGGAATATAAACAAGGACACTATCTATTCTGAGTATACTATTCTCCCTATATTACAGTATACTCCTATCTAACTGGCCCTGTGTAGTACAGTATTGGCCACACTGGCGCCACCTGTGAGGGGCTCTAAGCACTGTATGCCAGCTGCGTCTAGCCATTATCGCATATAGACCCGTTTGGACGGACAGATATAGTTATGTATATATATATATATATATATATATATCGCTCTAGTTTCGACTAACTAACAAACTATATATATCGATATATGTATCCGTAACTGGTGTTAAATATATGCTGTATAACGAATTGGGATTGGGAAATCAGGCCGCCAGCACCATGACCCGATATCCCACTCAGTCACATTATCATAACAATGAGCTAACCAGTCTTTATATAAATATATACATATATATATTTATATGTATATATATATATATGGAGGGAGATAAAGACAATCCTTATATATTTCTCTCTCCCTCTCTCTCTCTCTCTATATATATATATATACAAGTACAGATAGGCATAAATATAAGGATTGTCTGTTATATATTTCAAGTACACACAATATACCTACAACAATCTGCTCTAGTGATGGCAACGAAACATCTGCCTGAAAACACACACTCCTCCCCTCCCACACCCCCCCCCCCCTCCTCCTGCTTCTACCCCCTCACAGAAAGTGGCGGTGAATCGTTAGGCTGGCAGGGCCCGACACAATGCCGCATACCGAAGCATTGTTGTCCTGCACCGCGCCCACCTTCAAGGCTTTTACTCCAACTCTCAATATTTGCCTTCACCAGATAGGTCGGCGTTTGCTTAGAAGGAACCGGCTCTCTTGTGCCACTCACTATGTACCATTACGCCCCCTACTACCCCCCCCCCCCCCCCCACACCACACCCACACACACGCGCATCCACATCTACACACGTACACCCCATGCATACCACATCCACACACCCCACCCACACCCACACCCACACCCACATCTTCACACACATGTACATCCCATGCACACCCACACCCAAACCCACACCCACACCCACATCTACACATGTACACCCCATGCACCCCCACATCCACACACCCCACCCACACCCACACCCACACCCAAATCTACACACACATACACCCCATGCACACCCACACCCACACGCCCCACCCACACTAACATCCACACACCCACATCTACACCCACACCCACCCATATACGCACCCACATCTACACACACCCACATACACACGTCCAACAGGCTCCCTCCTCCCCCTCCCCCACAGACCCAAACGCCCCCTACACCAACAACCATACCCACACCTACATCTACACCCCCCTCACCCACATACCAACATCCACACCCACCCACCCACCCACTCATCCACACCCACACCCACAGCCACATCTACACCCACCCATCCACACACCAACATCCACATCGGAGCCCACACCCACAGACCCACACCCACACCCACATATACACCCACCCACACCCATAGCCACGCCCGCATCCACCCCACACCCATACCCCCCACACACATCTACACCCACCCACACACACTCACACCCAAACACTCACACTCACATCTACATCTACACCAACACCCACATCTGCACACACCAACACCAACACCCACACCCACATCTACCCCACCACACCCATATACACACCCACATCCACAACCCCCCCCCCCCCCCCCACACACACACATCTACACCCATCCACACACATCCAACAGGATCCCCCCCTCCCCACACAAACATAACCCACCTCTGCTCCTGGTACAGGACAGACTATACAAGCCTCTAGAGGCAATCAGGTCAGTAAAAAAAACATCCAGCAAGGCACAAACACATACTAGTAGTTATACTTGCCAAGTGGATTATGCATTATGTGCTGTATAAGCAATTATACGAGTATAATTATCCGGAGACCGATTATCTATGAAGTTCATATCAGCCTGACTCTACACCAACTAATGACACTCCTCTACTCATCGACTGGTCAGGCCTTCTGCCTCGCCTGGTGGCACCACCTGGTTCCTTCCTCCTCGCCTGGCTCTGCCTCACGACTGTACCACTCGCTCCAGCATCTCAAGTTAGTTTGGCATAGAACTTAGAACGTCGGTATCACTATCAGACGAGGACACCGACCAAAACCATTAGGAGAGATTCGTTTATTATTATCTACATATGAACTTACATAGTGAATATATGTAATATATGTGTAATATATATGTAATATATATGTAATATATATGTCATATATATTATATATGTAATATATATGTAATATATATGTCATATATATTATATATGTAATATATATTATATATGTAATATATATGTAATATATATGTATTTTATATGTAATATATATGTAATATATATGTAATATATATGTAATATATAGGTAATATATAGGTAATATATATGTAATATATATGTAATATATATGTAATATATATATATGTAATATATATATGCAGTAGTCTGAACATGAGCTCTACTATCACGCGGTAGCAGCGGAGACTACGACGCCATCAGCGCAGTACCATTACACTGCGCTAGGTGGCGGCACGGGTCACCACCGGTCAGACCCTAGCCGGGCTGACCTCTACTGCGTGTGGTTGACCCACCCCCCCACACACACCTATAGAGTCGATGTGGGATCTGGCGAGTCAGGGGGCGGGTGAGACAATTACTGACGCCGCGGAGAGCAGATGGTTCAATAAACCAAAGGTGAAGCGTACACTCTATTGAATCTTGGTGTTCTTCCGTGTGAGCGAGAGAGTCGGAGGGCCGTGGGCCATTACATTGGTGCCGTGAGCCAGCTCACCTTCTGCGTAAGGGGTGAGTATTGGACCTGGGCCATGGACTCCGAAGGTAAGGTCTCTTCGTAATATTTTATTATGGGAAGGGCGACGGCAGGTCAACTGCGCAGTGGGCGTCAGTACCAGACTGATGGTACGGGACGTCCCGACGCGGTGGGACTGCCGGTGGGCGCGGACGCTTCTGTGGTGAGTACACTGCACCGCGCTCATGATACACCTGTGGGGAATGTTGATGGTAGGACGTCCATTACTAATGCAGGTGCCGGCGTCATAGGGGACCGCCGCCAGGGGTCAGTGTGTGGGGGGGGGGGGGTGTAGCCACTCGTGCACTGGGGCCGGTGCGGTCGCCTGCGGGTGCTGAAGGCGTTGATAGTTATTGGGCGCAGTTAGCGCGGCTGAGTGGCACGCCGCCGCCAGGCATTGCGCCGTTGTTTACACCGGCAGTGAGGCATGGTGGTGGGGGTGGTACGCAGTTGGGCACGCGTTCTGATGGTGGTGGCGCAGCATTGGGTAATGTTGTGCCATCGACTGCGGCGCAAAATGTTCTCTCAGTTGATGATAATGATACTGTGGGGGGCATTGCGGGGAGTGCTGTGAAGGGGGGCTTCGCTCTTGATATGTAATGTAATATATATTACATATATATATGTAATATATATATGTAATATATATGTAATATATATGTAATATATATATAATATATATGTAATATATATGTAATATATATGTAATATGTATGTCCACACCCACACACCCACACTCACATCTACATCTACATCCACACCCACATCTGCACACACCCACAACAACACCCACACCCACATGTATCCCACCACACCCATACCCACACCCGCATCCACAACCCCACACCCATATATCCCCACACATCTACGCCCACCCATATTATATGTAATGTATATGTAATGTATATATGTAATGTATATGTAATGTATATATGTAATGTATATATGTAATGTATATATGTAATGTATATATGTAATGCATAAATGTAATCTATATGTAATGTATATATGTAATGCATATGCAATGTATATATGTAATGTATATGTAATGTATATATGTAATGTATATATGTAATGTATATATGTAATGTATATATGTAATGTATATGTAATATATAGCAATGGAATGGTCTGTCGGAGCCTCGGTCTGGGCTAACCGGTACTGAAGTAGCCCACCGCCTCGTACTTAGTTGAGGGTGGGTGAGTGGGAAGTTGTCACCCCCTCCACCCCCCCCCCCTCTCTCTCTCTCTCTCTCTCTCACACACACACACACACACACACCAACAGACGCCCCATGGATGTGAAGTGGAATACCCATGTTAAGAGACACCATCTTCTTTGGGGATCAACAATGGCTCACATTGTGGCTCTTTGTCGGCGAGTGTGTGCGCCCGGGATCCTGGTTGTCCCTTTGTGATTAAACGTTTGTCCTCGACGACGAGAGCCGTGAGGGCAGGGCGCGTGTGTGTGTGTGTGTACCGGGCAGTGGGACCGGCCGTTCAGCGGGTAGCAGGGGCGGACAGGGGAGGAGGGCGGAGGAGGGGTGGATGCGGAGGAGGGGGAGAAGGGGGGAGGAGGTGGGGGAGGGGGAGGAGGGAGGAGAGGGGGAGGAGGGGGAAGAGAGGCAGGAGGGGGAGGAGGGGGAGGAGGGGGAGGAGGGGGAGGAGGGGGAGGAGGGGGAGGAGGGGTGGAGAAAAGGAGGAGGGGAGGAGGGGAAGGAGGGGGAGGAGGGGGAGGGGGAGAAGGGGAGGGGGGAGGGGGGGGGGGAGGAGAGGGAGGAGGTAAAGTGTGAGGGACATGGGTGGATGAGGAGGGATAGGGTGGACGAGGGGTGGAGTGGGGGACGATAGTGGAAGAGGGGGGCGGGGGTGGAGGGGGGTGGGGGGGCGAGTGGGCAGGGTGGACGAGGGGGCGGGGATGGAGGAGGGGGACAGAGTTGGAGGAAAGGGACATGGTTGGAGGGTAAAAGGGGTTGAGGAGGGGGGAAGGGTTGGAGGAAAAGAGACAGTGTTGGAGGAAGGAGACAGGGTTGGAGCAGGGGGACAGGAGTAGCGGAGGGGAGGCGTGGCTGAAATGGGGGATGGAGGTGGAGGAAGGGGGTCGGGGTGTAGGGGGGGGGGGGCAGAGTTGGAGGTGGACAGGGGTGGAGCGGGACGATGGGGGTTAAGGAGGGACGGGGTAGGATGAGGGGGGCAGGGGGGGAGGTGGGGGCAAGGGGTCGAGGAGAGGGGACGGGGGTGGAGGAGGGGGGGAGGGGGGAGGAGGGGGGGAGGGGGGAGGAGGAGGCAAAGGGTGGAGGAGAGGGGCGGGGTGGAGGAGGGGGGAGGGTTGAAGGAGAGGGAGCAGGGGTAGAGAGGGGTGATGAGGGTGGAGGACTGGAGTGTGGGTGGAGGAGGTGGGGTAGGGGTGGAGTGGAGCAGGAGGGGGGGACGGGGTGGAGTGGGGCGACGCGAGTGGAGCGGGAGGGGGGGGGGGCAGTGTGTAGGAAGGGGACAGGGTGAAGGAGAGGGAACATGAGTGGAGCAGGGGACGGTGAGTGGAGGAGGGGGGCCGGTTGAAGGAGAGGGAGCAGCGGTAGAGAGGGGGGAGGGGGCGGGGCTGGATGGGGCGGGGGGGGGGCGGAAGGGGCGGATGAACTGCCTCTGTAGTGCCCCAAGTATTGCCCTACATGGCCCTGACTATGGGGGGTGGGGTGGGGGGTGGGGTGGGGAGGTGCACATGCACGTGTAGTATCCCTAGGGGTGGTTTGTATGGAATTATGTTCATGGAGGAGATTGGTTGGTTGTTGGTTGGTTGTTGGAGTTTTACGTCCTGGCAACATCTAAGTTACTAAATTCTAAGGTCATATCAGGACGTGTAGCGGACTTGTGACAATGCACACTAATGGCGACTTTATAGTGTGGCCGAATGAGTTGAGCGTACGTCTACCGCTTTGCCAGATTGTGGGATTCGAAGTTACGGGTTCGAACCCTGGGTCGAGTCAAACTAATTACTTACAAAATTGATACTGGTCACTTCCTAGCTTGGCGCTCGGAATTCATAGGATAGGGTAAGGACTGTGTTGCTGGCGGCCTGATTTCCCAGTGGGGCAGGTACTATAAAGTTGCCATGAGTGCGCACTGTCACAAGTCAGTACCCATCATGATATGACCTTAGATGTTGCCAGGACGTAAAACTCCAACAACCAACCAGCTTCAACTCAACATTTTAATACAATGCTACCCGCAGTCATGCTGCATACCCATCACCCCCCCTCCCCCTTCACCCCCCCCCCCTACACCCACCCACGTGACCCTGGGTTACAGCCGACCTAATCCTTACATCGGATCAGTATCAGGTTGCTGTCTGAAGTGCTGAGTAAGTTTGCGTGCAAGATAAACTGATACCACGTGTTAGGCCATACACCTGTACACCAGAATGCATCAACTTGACTCCCCTTGATTCGCTTGTGTACAGTTAGGCCTAGGTCTGAATGTCAAATTAAACCGTGGTGTTATAGCTACCACCGCTCCATTGTTATATATATGTATATTTATATATATATACATGTATATATGTGTCTATATGTGTGTATGTGTGCATGTGTATATGTGTGCATGTGTATATGTACACACACACACATATATATATATATATATATATATGGTGCATATGTGTATACCTGAATACGATTGATTGATTGGTGGTTGCTTTACGCCGTGTCAGCATCATAGGCCATATTCACGGCGAACGTGTATACGTGTATATGTGTATGTGTGTATGTGTGTATGTGTGTATATGTGTATATGTGTGTATGTGTGTGTGTATGTGTGTATGTGTATATGTGTATATGTGTATATGTGTATATGTGTGTATGTGTGTATGTGTGTATGTGTGTATGTGTATATGTGTATATGTGTATATGTGCATATGTGCATATGTGTATATGTGTATATGTGTATATATGTACATGTGTATGTGTGTATATGTGTATATGTGTATATGTGTATATGTACACATGATATATATATGTATGCATGTATCTATGCATACATGTATATTATTATTATTACATCTATGTGTGTATGCTAGTTCCTCAGGGAGGACTGAAGCCGTGACTCAGCACGCCAGGTTGCACATTTAGCTTACACAAAGGACATTTGAACTGATGTCAATCCCACCAGTCTCCTTCACTGTAGGCCCTATGGGTTAAACTCACTTTCTACTCATAAGTTTTATAACCACTTGCCTCCTGATGACTAAGCGTGATAGGGTTTTTGTCATGCATTTGCTTCTAACGAATCGAATTGAATTACATGCAATATAAGGAAGTTATATAGATATATGGGTATGGAAGTATTGCAGGTATTGCAATACCTCAGGGAGTTTGACGCCCCTGCCCTGCAGAGTTGTAAACCACTGCCTTTTGGTAGAGGTTCTTGACAGAACCGAAGGCTAAGGGAGCAAACCCTAAACAAAAAACCATGTCACTGTGGCAGCATCAAGGGTGGTTGATGTATGGAACTCCCAACATCTCCCGACCAGCCACTGCAGGGACAAATAGTTTTGCGCCTGTCTGGACAAGTTCTTGCCGGTGTGAGACCTCTATTTGCTCCCAGAGAGAGTGCCGCTGGTAACTTGCAAAAGCCAGCAGCACTTCAACACTTTTGCAGGCAGCTTTCATGAAATGTACAACCACAGAAAACACCATAAATGGAGAGTGGCAGTCAAGTAATGAAAGCAGTCTTTGTCGCATCGCGACTGACAGCATGATGATGATGATATAGATATATATGTATATACAGTAAATGCTCGCTATACTGACCCCTCCACAGATCGACCACTCCCCTATGTCGATCGCTTTATTTGGGTCCCAACAATACCATTGTAAGGATATCCTAACTCTCTAAACCGACCACCTCCCTAAATGGACCACTTACAGTTGGTCCCATGGTCTGTCGACTTAGAGATATATAATATGAAATAACTATAGTATCTGAATGTAAGGAATATAAATATTTAAATATATGCAATGGCTTATTAATACATATCACAATACACAAGTTAATATTCCAGAAAATAAAACTAGTTAAATAAACAAATGAAATGAATTCCCATTTAAATAAGTATATCATTAACATATAGCTAAGATGAAAATACCCATAAGCAATTACATAAATAAATACATAAACACACACACATATATATATATGTATGTCATGGGGCGGTGATGAAAATGGGAAATATTGCGCCTAGACCTGGATCGAACCCACATATCTTTGCATTCCGGCTCAGTGTGCTAACCATTACACCACCTGGGCTCCCTGATATCACCATACCACCTATCTGTCTATGTGGCTCCTTGCCTGAGAGGTCAGTGCAGACTACTACACTCGTCCCCCAGGAATTGTAAGTCTTTTAATGCTTACAATTACATAGATACAGCCAATGCACTTACATATACATACACAGGGTAGGTTCAACAATTATGCAGCGCATAGCTTGTACAGGATCCCAGTCATGGCACCACTCTCATGGGGGTGATGAAAATGGGAAATATTGTGCCTAGAGCGGGATCGAACCCACATCTTTTTGCATTCTGGGCCAGTGTGCTAACCATTACATGACATAGGCTCCCTGATGCCACCACACTACCCATGCCTACGTGTCTATGTGGCTCCTTGTCTGAGAGGTCAGTGCAGACTACTACACTCATCCCCCAGGAATTGTAAGTCTTTTAATGCTTACAATTACATACATACAGGCAATGCACTTACATATACATACACAGGGTAGGTTCAACAACTCTACAGCATGTAGCTTGTACAGAATCCTGGTCATGGAACCTGTGTCATTGGGGGTGATGAAAATGGGAAATATTGCGCCTAGAGAGGAATCGAACCCACATCTTTTTGCATTCTGTGCTAACCATTATACCACCTAGGCTCCCTGATGTCACCACACTACCCATGCCTATCTGTCTATGCGGCTCCTTGCCTGAGCGGTTAGTGCAGACTACTACATATATATGAATTTGGGTCCATTCATAACAGCATCGAGTGGTCCTCCCACGGACAGAATCTGATATCCATGACAGTGTCGTGCTCAGTCTGTCATTATATACCACGTTCCCACCAACACCCAACACTTACCACTACTCAACACTAAACACCAGTGATACCCGCTTTCCTAATTGAACAGGACTCGACCGCTGCATCAGTGTGGGACCAATTTAATAGTAAATAATATTGACAAAGAATTCACCCCCAAAATACATGAATCATATATAAATCATGAAAGAAATTGTGACCTGACTATAAACAGGTACTATCTGACAAAGTGACCGAATTGGTGTTATGGATGTAAAAAAATGTTCTATCTACAAAAGGCTATCAGGCAGTTACACAACTGCTTCTCAACTTTTTATTTTTTACTGAGATATATTTAAATAATATTGTTCTATCTGCTTTGCTATCATGCAGTTACACAGCTTCTGTCCTCATTATCTCGAAAGCACCATTTTGTCAGATAGAACCTTTTTATAGTAAGGTCGCAAAACATTAGCCACAATATTTATAAATAAAAGAATATACGACTGACACTGGTCTACATCCGGTGGAGGCGAAGAGGGTAGGTGGAACCACCGGTACAGTCTTGGCCTTATGGAGTGTAACAAATAATAATAATAATAATAATAATAATTAACCCTTACGTATCTTTATACTCACATACTTTTCTATACATCACATATATAATACCCTACTAAATATGGGCACCCAGATGTATATATAAATCATTCAAATATATAAATATGATACCCCACCAAATATTGATGACAACATTTATATACATGTATTAAATAAATATATAAAAATAAATAAATATTTATATATATGCTACACTACCAAACGTTGGGGAAAAGAATAGAAATTATAAAAAAATATATATATTACCCAACCAAATATTGGCGACAAAATCTTTATATAAATCAAATGAAAAAAGAAAATACCCACCAAATATTGGCAACATACATATGCATATATTATAGTTAATAATATATATATATTATATATATGCAGTATAAGCCATTATACGAGTATAATAAGCTGGAAGATTCATCTACTCCCCCAGCCACTTAGTCGTCATCGGCTGGTCACCTACTCATTAGGTCATCTACTAGTTCCTCATGACCTGAGGACGTGGCGCGACCTACTCGCCCACGCCTCAGAGCCCCTGCATTCACTCACTGTACCACTGAATTTGTTCTTTTTAGGCTAGAGGGCTCATTTCCTCTAGTCAGAGAATATATCCTTTCTACCCGCTATCATGTTCTCCTTGTTCCTTATTATGTATGTAACTATCATATATATATATACGACGACGATTCGGGGTGTTTGTAACCTTACGACAGTTACCGGTTGCAGAACTGCAACATTGGGTAGAGAGGCTCCGATAAATCGGCCCAATCTGTGGTTGAAGACTTAACTTTGTAGGGGAGTGTTGTAGAAGCTGGGGACATCTTCACAATGTTGTAACGGCGAGGCGTTGGGGTGGCAGCGAATCTCTTCGGTCCGGCGTGTAGTTGAGCTGTAGGTGTAGTGTAGTGTAGCACTTGAATCCGGTCAGCAGCAGGGGTTTGAGGAAGGCAGGCAAAGGTGGGAGCAGCGGTCATTCCAAACAAGAACAAGACAGAGAAATCGTAAAGGTGAAGGGACCCACCCAAGAACACAACTACCCTGGTCAGGGGAAAAAGTGTGCCTGGGAGAAATCGAAATGGGCAGAATCTAGGAAAGAGAAATGAGGAGAGTTGAGTCAAAGGACCGTGTCCATTTGCTCTATGGTGACCGTCCAGCGAGCCATAGACACGGACAGAGTAAGAGTAGAAAGTGAAATGCCAGCAGGCTCCCCCGCTTGGAAGTCTTTTCAGACATATCGAGGAGGAGCATGGCCAGCGGAGAGGTGATAGAGAGAGGTGTGGACAGAGTGCGGTCCGCATTGCAAGTGTATATATATATATAATACCCCACAAAATATTGGTGACACAATTTACTTCTATCTCATTGAGGAAGAGGGTCAGGGTGAAGGGAATTTGGAGCTGGAGACCTAAATGGAGAATAAAAACACGCCTCTCTCATTAACCCTTAGCTATAAGTATAACATAGCATTCAATACCATTGTTCTAACCGCGCGCGGTGGCCTAATCGGTAGAGCGCGGGCCCCGCATGCGGAAGCTCGGGAGTTCGTTTCCCGGTCGAGTCAAACGTATGACTTTAAAATTTGGTACTTGTCGCTACCTAACCTGTTGCTCAGCATTATTAGGATAGGGGCAAGGATTGGTTAGCTCAGTGGCAGGATAATGTGACTGAGTGGGATATCTGGTCATGGTGCTGGCAGCCTGATTTCCCAGTGGGGCAACACTATAAAAAAAAGTCGCAATGAGTCGGTACCCATCATTATATGACCTTAGATGTTGATAGGACATAAAACAACAAACAAACAAACGAATGTTCCATTGTTAGCAACACACACCATTTGGAGACGTCTCTGGTCGGTTGATAGTTAGTGAGAGGGGGCCCGCGTCGAATGGGCGAGCAATATGGCAGGTGTTAGGCAATGCGCATGCGGGAACGCCACATACGGGAGCTTAGCAACAAGGGGGTCGAGGTCCCTTGACAACAGAACATATACATTTACAGTGTGCCGAAGAGACCCATACCACACACTCACACCGAGCCCGGGTCGGTGGTCGGTGATCGGTGGTCGGTGGTCTGTTGTCGGTTGTCGGTTGGTCCGCTCTTATTAACAAATACACCACGATTACCACCTGCTGCTAAGTTTTTACAGAAAGGGGTCAGATTAGCGTTGCAAATAAACGAAAACCCCCACAAAAAACAACACCGAATATTGCAGAGGCTCAAGTTAATTTCTTTCCTCAGTATATTTACATTTAAAGGTATATCTTAACAAATTTTTGAGGGGGGTATTTCGTTTGAGAATATCCATAGTGCATAAAAAAAGTTATTATTAATTTTAATTTTTGTTAATAACTTAATTTTTGTTTGTTTTGTTTAGAGGGGTAGATTTTGAGTCCGGAATGAATGAACAGAGGGACAATTCGCTGGGTGTGTGTGTGTGTGGATGTGTGTGTGTGTTTGTGTTTGGTTTCTCCTTTGTGGTTGAAATGATTCGGTGATTCTCTCCCGAAACATAATGGTTTCTGTGAGGATCAGGCTAAGCCTGAGTCAACCATTCGGCGCACCTATAACACGAACCCCCCCCCCCCCCCATGCCACCCCCTCCCCACCCCCACCCCCTCAACCCACCACCAGGTGTGAAGGGTAGTATGAAGAGCATGTAGTGAAGAGCGTCTAAGTGTGAAGAGTACGATTTCTACTTCACTCGGGCTGGGCTAAATTGGCCCACTTGCGATTATAACTTTTATTCTTTTTTTTTTGTGTGTGTGTCTCTGTGCCTATTTTTGGTTCTGGACAAAATTGGTTGTATTTATATTAAGACGCAGGAAAACAACTACAAATAAACACAGCCTCCAATATTTGCTCTGGATAAAATTACTATATGAGACTCATCTGACTCGAAGAAAACTGCATAACCCTTAGTTGCATAGACCGATGCTTTTTAATGTGTGTCATTTTCTGAGATAAATACATTGTGATAATCAATATAGTCTACTTTAGTTTAGTTTGAAGTAATTTTCTGTATATATTTTAAATGGCAAACCTTTTAAATGGAGATATTTGACTTAAACACATGCCAACTTAATTTTGGCAAGCACACCAAAACTCAGTAGACTTCAGTAGTAACAGGTTTGATAAAATTGACTTATTGCGAACTTCTATGAAGCAAAGCATGTTTAATAAGCGCACCATTATCTAAGTTGAATATGTAGAATTAAGTCTAGATAAGTGCTTTGGTTTTAACAATTATTTTGTGAGTTTCAGTTGTAGATATGAATATATTTGACTCAAACTCTGTTTTATTGTTGCAGATATTCCAGGATGGCAAGCTGAGTCACTATATTGACGGTAGGGGCACTGCCGGCAACTGGATGGCCTACGTCAACTGTGCCCGATACACATTGGTGAGGGTCATTGCAATATTTCTATTTTTTAAATGTTATTTTGTATTATGTGTACATTAGTTTACGTGAGGTATAAAGTACTTATACATATATTATTCATGTATGTACTTCTCCTGCTTTTTATTTCCTATCTTATTCTATTATACTACAGTAAAGCCTTTCTATACCGACCCCTCCACAGATCGACCACTCCCTTATATCGATCGCTTTATTTGGGTCCCAACAATACCATTGTAAGGATATTTTAACTCTCTAAACCGACTAACTCCTAAATGGAGCACTTAAAATCGGTCCCATGGTCGGTCGATTTAGAGAGCTTTTACTGTATTTTGATATGTTCCTTCGTATTTGGGATACTGGAGGCTGGTGTGCAGGAGGTCTGCTTCCAAGTAGCTCCCCCAATTCCCCTCTTTCCCTCCAGGTGGCTCTTCACCCCCTACTATTGGGCTATTGGGTGTCAGTCCCTGCTGACACTCAAACACATTTTACTAAGTTGCGTTGATTTTTTGGCCCTGCGCCAACAGTTGTACACTGCAGACAGTATGCATGACCTTTTTACTAAGGTAAAACAGGAAAACATTTTAGCTTTTTGAGGGCAGCTGGACTGTACCACCTCATATAGTTTACTAAATAGATTCTATCAATTATTAATAAAACTTTTCTTTTTCTATGGGAATTTGTTTCCCTTGACCACAAATATATGATTGTGAGCTTTCTAATTTAATCAGTCTCTATTGGCACATAACTGATTGTCTGCTTTTACATGTAAAAGCGATGGTTTGAACAAAAAACAAACATTTCTCGCCGTGAATATGGCCTATGCTGCTGACACGGCGTAAAGCAACCACCAATCAATCAATCAATCAATCAATCAACTATTGGTCTTCCTCATTCCATTTCTCCTTGCCCTATCCTATTAATGCCAAGTGTCAGGATAGGCAGCGATAAGTGTTAGGGTGTAAGGCTTCTAACCCATGGGTTCGAATCCCACGACATACCAACTTAGATACTGGTACAGTTATTTAAGCCTAGGTCATACCTACCCGGATCAGGGGTTGGACTAGCCCCGGACCGTGATCCGGCGTGGTCCGTGGCGATCCTTGGTGATCCAGGGCTCATCCGTGGCTGGTCCTTGGTGATCCGGCATCATCCGGGGTCAGCCCCGGATGTTTTAAAATGTCTAAAACATCTGGGGCGATCCGGAAAATATTGCAATCCGGGGTGGATCTGGCATCATCCGGGTGTAATTCGGGGCTGGTCCAGGTAGTCCGGGTGTTGTCCGGGGCAGTCCGTGTCCTGTCTAGGGCAGTCTGGGTAATTTTTAAACCAGAAGAGCCACGTTTTAGCCCCGGTTTAGCGCGGACTAGCCCCGACAGAGCCACGGACCACTCCTGGACTGCCCGGATAAGACCCGAACAGGCTGGATGACCACGGATTAACCACGGATTGCCACAGATGACCACGTATTACTAACAGACTACCCCAGGATGAGTCCCGCATTTCAGGCTATCATCCGGGGGTTGTCCAGAGCTCGTCCGGGGGTTGTCCGGGGCTCATCCGCGTAGTCCGGGGTTGTCCGGGGCTCATCCAGGGTGGTCTGGGCTTGTAGTCCGTGGCTCGTCTGGGTAGGTGTGAGAGCCAGGCAAAAAT
Source organism: Branchipolynoe longqiensis (assembly GCA_030323885.1). Classification (NCBI taxonomy): domain Eukaryota; kingdom Metazoa; phylum Annelida; class Polychaeta; order Phyllodocida; family Polynoidae; genus Branchipolynoe; species Branchipolynoe longqiensis. The sequence goes on along the minus strand of CM059195.1, from coordinate 49,509,518 downwards.
AGCGATTTTATCCAGGGCTGCCCGGGACAGTCTGGGGGAATGGTCCGGGGGTGGTCCGGCTAAAAATCCGGGGCTCGTCCGGGTAGGTGTGAATTGGGCTTAATATAATTATTTGTACCACATAGAGGGGCATGGTGTCAGAGTTTTGGCAAGATTGCCAAAAATATTTGTCCATATTTGCACTTCAAATATTCTCTCAAATGCTAGTCATTTAAAATAAAAGTTACTTCAAATTAAAGTGGGGTAGATTATAACAAATCACCCTACTGTATTTATCTCAAAAAGTAACAGAAACCCAAAACTATCGGACTATGCCACTTTAATATATGCAGAGATGTTGATTATATATATATATAATGAACATGATTTTTGTGTGTGTGGCGCGAGGGGGGCCCCCGCCCACCAATTACCATGACAGCGGGGGGGGGGGGTAGCAGCCCAACAATATGCCAAGGAGGAATAGATATATGAGCCTGTCTCAAAAGGTGATAACTCTTTTTTTCCCCGTCCATTGTAACGGTTGACACAAAACAGCATAGAAATGGTTACACTGAAAACATAAGGACTTTTACTTCAAATTAATATGTATTCTACTGGCATCATGAAACACCATGTAAAAAACAAATCAGTTTATCCCGAGCAAATGCATAAGCAGATAGTATGTTGATCATCACAATGGACAAAGTTTTGTCCCATATTGCTTAGCACTTTTGAGACAGTCTCATATACAGTATGCGTTCCTCTTATATTTATCCTCGTATAATGCGTTATTCATCACATATACATGTCATGAATAGAAATATAGACCATGCATGGCTGGCTATTTTGATTGCCATTAACATTTCTGTCAAATAGCTAAAGCCATCACGTGACCAATTCTTAATAAAAAAATAAACCCTTTCCTCCCCAGGAGCAGAACTTGATTGCTATTCAAGCAAACGGCGAGATCTACTACGAGGCCTGCAAGGACATCCTACAGGTATGAGCTGCTCCACCACCCATCGCAACTTACTAACATTTTCACACACATATGAAGAGCTCTTTTCCAAAACCCATCCCAACTTACTAACATTTCACACAGATATTTTCCCACCAAAATAAAGCTAAGTGATTGATTGATTGGTGGTTGCTTTACGCCGTGTCGGCAGCATAGGCCATATTCACGGCGAGAAATGTTTGTTTTTTGTTCAAACCATCGCTTTTACATATAAAAGCAGACAATCAATTATGTGCCAATAGACACTGATTAAATTAGAAAGCTCACAATCATATATTTGTGGTCAAGGGAAACAAATTCCCATAGAAAAAGAATTTTTTTATTAATAATTGATAGAATCCATTTAGTAAACTATATAAGGTGGTACAGTCCAGCTGCCCTCAAAAATGCTAAAATGTTTTCCTGTTTTACTTTAGTAAAAAGGTCATGCATACTGTCTGCAGTGTAGAACCGTTGGTGCAGGGCCAAAAAATCAACGCAACTTAGTAAAATGTGTTTGAGTGTCAGTGGGGACTGACACCCAATACATTCAGGGGGAGGTTCCCCCTTGAGCAGAAAAGCATGTGTAAGCCACGAGTGGCCAATACGGCAGCGGCTAAGGATCACTTGGTCCCGCCGACCTCCCGCATGAGTATGTGGTGGCTTTCCCACAGATGGTTCAATTTCTTTAAGTTTATTAATGTTTTCATCCCACTCATGTTGCCATTTGTATTTTATGTGGGTGGCTATTAGTGGTTTCAGATCAGAGTGAGGGATCAGACATGGTTTAAGATCACAGTTCAGGGCCTTCTTCGCAGCCCAATCAGCTCGTTCATTTCCTTGTATGTCAGCATGGCCAGGCACCCAGCACAGGTGGATATCATACCCGTCCGGCTGTTGCTGGACTGAAAACGAATCACCCTATTCTAGCAACGGTCATTTATAAAATGAACCAACTGACAATAAAGCTAAGTGATGCATCATCGGTCCCAGTTCCCAGATTCAGCTCTATTCATGTACAGTTGTATACACAGATATATTTGTTAAAGTTGCATAGTCCGATCAAGCATCAAATCTTTTACTTGAAGATTTATAGACTTGTTTTCACCATTAGACAGTTTGTCGATAGAAAGCCCGAGCCTACAATTTTTCCGACCCAAGGGATTTTTAACCTCCCACACCACATAGACATGGTATGAGAGCAACCGTCCTTTGATGACACTGTAAGTTATACACAGCGGTGGAAATCCAAATTGGCAGAGGTGGGGGCATGGGGAATCGAACCACCGACCTTCACATTAGGAGTCCGACCTAGAAAAAAGTCAGACACTCTAACCACTCCGCCATAGAGAACACCACCTAGATTTCATTCTATACATGTAACTTAGATACTGATGGACTTATTGAGCATTTGTTGCCACATAGAAGGGCATACCGAGTCAACTTAATCAAACCAGTGACTGCATAAGCCTATTCTTGAAGGTTTATACTGCCTATCATGGATAAGTCTGAATATGCTTGTTTTCACCATTAGACAGTTGGCTGATAGAAAGCCCGACCCCACACTTATACCGACCCAAGGGATTTTTAATCTCCCACACCACATAGACATGCCATGGGAGCCACTGGCCTTTGATGACGCTGTAAGTTATACTCAGTGGTGGAAATCCAAATTGGCAGAGGTGTTGGCATGGAGTGATGGCTATCTTAGTTGTTTGTGCTTCAAATATCTCCATAGTTAGCCATTTAATATCAAAGTTAGTACAAACTAAAGTAATGTAGATTATAGCAATCATTTTGATATATTGTTCTAAGAAAAATGGAGTAGTGATGTAGTACTTTTTAATTCCGGTTACTAATTAGTAAGCCGTCGTCCTAAATGATACAATGCCATTAACATAACTACAGTAAAACCTCTCATTCGCGACCACCACGACAGATCAACCACTCCCCTATATTGATCGCTTTATTTGGGTCCCAAACGATCGCCCATACAATGCCATTGTAATAATAAAAAGCTCCCTAATCTGACGACCTCCCTAAATGGACCATTTAAAGTCGGTCCCATGGTCGGTCGAATTAGAGAGGTTTTACTGTACTTGGTTTGCGCTCATTAAATCTTCATCTGACATATGAAGTCATGCATATCAAATTGAAGCTCTTCGCGAGAGGAATCCGAATATGTCGGTTAGATTAAGGAAAGAATAAACTTTGTTTCGCGCCTTGGTTGTCCTGAGTGACCTTTCTGCCCTTTGCCTTCACCAGGGCAGTGAGCTGCTCGTCTGGTACGGGGACTGCTACCTGCAGTTCATGGGCATCCCAGTGGCGCTGAAGGAGATGGCAGATGGAACGCAGCAGGAAGACCCACAGAGTAAGGGTGTCTCTTCTTACTAGAACACTGCAGGGGGTCTGGATTTAACGATGTGTCAATGTAATGTGCTGGTAAAACCTTCTCTTCTCACTGAACACTGCGGGAGATCTGGATCTAGAAGGGTGTGAATGTAATGTGTGTAAACACTTCACCTCTTATTGGAACACTGCAGGGGTTTTGTATCTATAGGTGTGTCAATGTGATGGGTGTCAGGCCTTCTCATCTCTTTTTTTTATTCTTTTATTTTTGTAATTTAATTTAATTTTGTTATGCCGTGTTTATACTGTCCATAGCATGTAAGCTCAAGTCCTTGGGCTTGTTTTCAATGCTGGCCAGTTGTAGTAGTGGTTTAATCTTATCACACAGTAGGAGGTGATAAGATGTTTTTGTTTCTCACACAGTAGCAGGTACATGGTGTTTATTTAGAAGCACTGCACGGCATCTGGATCAAGAGGGGTGTAAGTGTAATGTGTATAAGGACTTCTCTTCTTACTGGAACACTGCAGGGTCCTGGATCTAGAGGGGTATGAGTATAATTGAACAACGCAGACTCGGATGAATGGTATATATTTGGACTTTTTAATGCACTAGAATGGTAATCATACATGCGTGAGTATAATGAGAGAAGGCCCCGAGATGCTTAAGCCCTATAGTTCTAGTCTTTTATTGTGGGGTGGGCGGGATGGCAGAGTAGAATGTCCGTCACCATCCACCGCCAAGTTGTAGTAGCCGAGTTCGGGTTTTGCTCATTTTATATAACAGCTAGCCGGGCTGAAAAGTCAAGAGCGCGCCAAATTCCCGTAACTTTGTAACAGACGTCATATTTAATTTACATATGCACATCCACCATTTCTGCATGGTTACTCGGCGTAGTTCCAAAAGACCCGCTAGGCATGGAAGATGTCGATGTACATATTTAATGTTAAAGTTTGAGTATAGGCGGTGCCACCAGGCGTTTGAATAAGAATCCGACTCCAGCTTGTTCAATTACCCATGTTGCGAGCAACATCGACAATGTGTGTAGAGACTTTTGTTCTGACTGGAATATTGCAGCGAGTCTTGATTTAGAGGGATGTGAATGTGATGCGCGGCAAGGAAGGACGAGGAGGCGTGAGTGGATAAAAGGGCACTTTATTCAGAAGTGCCGGAATATTCATGGATAGTATAGTAATCAAGCATGAATAATTAGATATATCAAGGAAGATATGCGGCATCAATGTAATGAGGAGTAATCAATCATGAGTAAGAGATAAGTAAAGTATAATATATGAGGCATCGTCATGATATATAAAGTGTCAAATGTCAGTTGGATAATGAGTAATCAATCAGGAGTAAGAGATATATAAAGTATAATATATGATGAGGCATCGTCATGATATATAAAGTGTCAAATGTCAGTTGGATAATGTTAGTAGTTGGGCCCGGGAGGTGGACCCGAGGAGCCCTCAACCAAGACGGAGGAGAGGGCTCGAGGGGCCCCCGAGTTCCATGGCATGACTCCGCCGGCAGTCTGAGGCATGACTGTGGTGAGAGCACAGGGGTGGTGTTGGCGGGTCTGAGGCATCACTCCGCCAGCAGTCTGAGGCATGACTGCATGAGCCCATCCAGAGTCTGAGGCATGACTCCACCAGCAGTCCAAGGCATGACTGCATGACCCGACCAGCAGTCTGAGGAATGACTGCGTTGGCTGGAGATAGTTCCAGGCATGACTCCGCCGGCAGTCTGAGGCATGACTGCGGTGAGAGCAGAGGGGTCGCGGCGGCGGGTCTGAGGGACCTGGGGGCCTGGGTGACCAGGGTGACCTGGAGGCATAGGTGACCAGGGTGACCTGGGTTGTCATGGGTGACGTGGGTGACGTGGGTGACGTGGGTGACGTGGGTGATGTGGGTGACGTGGGTGACGTGGGTGACGTGGGTGACGTGGGTGACCAGGGTGACCTGGGTGGCGGCGGGTCTGGCAAGACTCCGCCAGCAGTCTGATGCGTGACTGTGGTGAGAGCGTAGCCGGGGTGGCTGGAGACAACCGCCAGGAAGGAAGGAGGGTGCGGGCGGGCGGCCAAAAATTATGTAGTCCCGCAACCCGGAGTGTCTGAGCCCTGTGTGTGTGGCCGCTAGGCGGCGGTCTGGGGTGGCAAGCTTCCGGATGTGGGTGAGCGGCTTCCGGCGGCTTCCGGGGAGTCGTGGGTGGCATGGGTGGCATGGGTGGCACAATCAGTGTAGCGTGGCCCAAGCCATGTAGTGTGACACAAACAGTGTAGTGTGACACAAGCAGTGTAGTGTGACACACCTGTGTGGTGTGATAACCAGTGTAGTGTGACAGGACCAGTGTAGCGTGACACAACCAGTGTAGCATGACACAAAGAGTGTAGTGTGACACAACCAGTGTAGCGTGAGAGAACCAGTGTAGTGTGACACAAACAGTGTAGTGTGATTCAGCGAGTGTAGTGTGCCACAGCCAGTGTAGTGTGAGACAGCGAGTGTAGTGTGACACCACCAGTGTAGTGTGACACAACCAGTGTAGTGTGAGACAGGGTAACCAGTGTAGTGTGAGAACCAGTGTAGTGCAGTCCAGGGTAGCCAGTGTGGTGTGAACAAGGAGTGTGGTGTGACACAAGTCGTGCAGCGTAACACAGCGCATGTAGGGTGATACAGCCAGTGTAGGGCGACACATGGAGTGCAGTGCGAGAAAAGGAGTGTAGTGGGAGAAACAGTGTAGTGTGGTACAACCAGTGTAGTGTGATACAACCAGGGTAGTGTGATACAACCAGTGTAGTGTGATACACCAGTGTAGTGGGGGCGGAGGTGCATGGAGGCATGGTGAGAGGCGAGCCGTGGAGCTTAGTGTGGTGCACGGTAGTGCCGAGAGAGGTCGTCATGCAGGATAGTGTAGGTCGGCCAGTGATAGTGTAGATGGTGTAGGTCTACACTCATGTCGATAGTGTAGATAGCCCTGGTGAAGAAAGCCAAAGAAAAAAGTGTATGGAGGAGCGGAGTGTCTGGAGGCAGGAGGGCGAGTGGCCTGAGGCGGTGTGGGGGCTGGCTATAAGGGGAGGAAGCGCTGGCAGTTATGTAATAGCCAACGGCTGGAGGGGAGAGAGAAGGGGGGGGGGGGTCCTCCCTCGCCTCGCATCAACCGCAATGCGAGCATTACGACCAATGTGTGTCAGGACCTATCACCTTGCTACACACTGCAGGGATTCTAGATCTAGAGGGGTGTGAGCAGGCTGGCTATTGACAAATGCCATTACTTTTATAATTAAAAACAAGTATTTAGTTTGATTCGGCAGGGAATTGAACCCACAACCAACCCACAGACTCCCACACGGGATCTGCCACTGTTCCAGTTTGAACTCGGGCTGAAGATTGGTGTAGTTGCCAAAACAGAACGACAGGTGGCGCCAGTCATCACCGGAAGTGGCGTGGATACAATGCAATGGCTTTGAGTGCCTCTGTCATTTATATTCGCATAATGTATTATGCAGGATATATATATATATATATATATATATATATATATGCATGTAAACACACAGCTTTGAAAAAGCACGACTTTTAAATATTTGAAGAAAGTGAGTCACATGGGGAGTGGGTATACGTGACATAGTTAGTAACTCAAGTTGATGTCTCCCATATTTGACATTCGTCTTTGTCAACTCTTTTACTTTAGTATTTCTCACCTGTCTGACACAAAGCCTGACCAGATGGTACGGCTGAATGAGTTGAGCATCCGTCTCCCCTTTTGGTAGATCGTGGGATTCGAACCCATGCGTTTGAACGCTGGTCAAGTCAAACCAATGACGTAAAAATCTATACTTGTCACTTCCTAACCAGCCACTCACCATTATTAGGATAAGGCAAGGACTGGTTGGTTCAGTGTCAGGATAATGTGACTGAGCGGGATATATCGGGTCATGGTGCTGGTGGCATGGTCTCCCAGTGGGGCAGTACTATAATGTCACCATGAGTACACACGGTCACAAGTCGGTACCCGTCCTGATATGACCTACTAGATGTTGCGAGGACGTAAAACTCCAACAAGCAACCAACGACATAACGCCAAAAGATACACCGTCTCTACATGGCAGCCATTGTGGGATGCGGCGTCTCGTCAATATTAAAAGTGGATCTACTTCCTGTGTAGCTAAGCAAAATACATTTGTTAAAATAAAGATTAGCTTCTCAGCAATGACAACAACACATTTACATTATTGTTATTAATAAAGCTACTATCGGAACACCCCACACCCCACACCCCACACCCCACACCCCACACCCCACACCCCCACCTACACCCACCCCTACCGCCACCGCCACCTCACACACACACCAACAGCTGCACCCACACCCACACACCCACACCCACCCCCACCCATACCCACAGACCCACACCCACACCCACACCCACGTCACACACACACCAACACCTACACCCACACCCCACACCCCACACCCCACACCTCAATATTAAAAGTGGATCTACTTCCTGTGAAGCTAAGCAAAATACATTAAAAAAAAAAAAAGATTAGCTTCTAAGCAATGACAACAACACATTTACATTATTGTTATTAATAAAGGTACTATCGGAACTAGCCACAGGTGGCAACTACTAATTTTTTTTTTAAAGTAAGAAACTACCGACCAAAATCCCAAATTGCAACTACTCAATTAAACAAATATATGTAATAATTAAGTTGGGTTGTGGTTGGAGAATGGATGTTGGGGATTGGGGGTTGGAAGGGGGGGGGGGGGGGAAGAACTAATTTTTGCAAACAAAAAGGAAAAGAATGGGGAAAATAAATATCATTCATAGGCGACGTAAAAAGTGAACAAAGGCTTGTGTAGCTTCCGATATTGCCGCGTGAGGTGTGTGTGTGTGTGGGGGGGGGGGCTGTGTTTGTAGGTGTTACATAGTGGGGTATGGGGGCGCATATAAACACAGGGGTGGGTGGGGGTGGGTGGGAGTTGGGTGTGGGGGTGATGGTGACATATTCTGAGGTGTCGGTGAGCTGGTTTGTAGGTGTCACATTGTGGGGGGAGCATCTGAAGGCCCTGTCACATTATGGTGTATGGCGGGAGCGTATTGAAAACCTACGTAAAAGCTGCGTGTGCTGGCCTATCATGACCTTTGGTGACCTCTTGGGTGGTTTTGAGCATATGTGGAACGGTGTACGAGGAGCGTACACCGGCGTATGAGTAGCGTATGAGTAGCGTATGAACCATACGTTCCCATAAGTTGAGATTTTTTGAGCATGCACAAAAAACCCTAATGTGACAGCCCCTTAAACACCGGGTGTGGGTGTGTGTAGGGGTTGGGAGTGTGGGTGATGGGGGTGGGTGGGGGGGGGGTGTGGGTGTGGGTGAGGCGTTGGGTGTTGGTGGGTGGGGATGGTGGGGATGGTTGTGGGTGTGAGGTGTGGGTCGGTATGGGTGTGGGTTTGTGTGTTTGGGTATGGGTAGATGTGGGGGTGGGTGTAGTTGTGGGGGTGGGTGTAGGTGTAGGGGTGGGTGTAGGTGTAGGCGTGGGTATAGGTGTAAGTGTGGGGGTTGGTGTAGGTGTGGGGGTGGGTGTAGGTGTGGTGTGTGTGTGGAGGGGTGGGTGGGCATGGGGTGTGGGTGTGAATGTCGGTGTGGGATGTGGGGTGTGGGGTGTGGGGTGTGGGGTGTGGGGTGTGGGGTGTGGGGTGTGGGGTGTGGGGTGTGGGGTGTGGGTCTGGGTCTGGGTCTGAGTGTAGGTGTGGGGGTTGGTGTAGGTGTGGGGGTGGGTGTAGGTGTGGGGGTGGGTCTAGGTGTGGGGTGTGTCAGGGTGGAGGATTGGGGTGGGGGTGCGGATGTGGGTGTGGGGTGTGGGGTGTGGGGTGTGGGGTGTGGGGTGTGGGGTGTGGGGTGTGGGGTGTGGGGTGTGGGGTGTGGGGTGTGGGGTGTGTGGGGTGTGGGGTGTGGGGTTGTGGGGCGTGGGGTGTGGGGTGTGTGGGGTGTGGGGTGTGGGGGTGTGGGGTGTGGGGCGTGGGGTTGTGGGGCGTGGGGTGTGGGGTGTGGGGTGTGGATGTAGGTGTTGGTGTGTGTGAGCTAGCGGTGGGTGTGGGTGTAGGTGTAGGTGTGGGTGTAGGTGTTGGTGTAGGTGTTCGTGTGTGTGGGTATGGGTGTAGGTGTTGGTGTGTGTGAGGTGGCAGTGGGTGTGTGTGAGTATGGGTGGGTGTGGGTGGGGATGTGGGTGGGTGTGGGGTGTGGGTGTGGGGTGTAGGGTGTGGGATGTGGGATGTGGGTGTGGGATGTGGGTGTGGGTTGGGGTATGGGGTGTGGGGTGTGGGGTGTGGGGTGTGTGGTGTGTGGTGTGGGGTGTGGGGTGTTGGGTGGGTGTAGGTGTTGGTGTGTGTGTGACGTGGGTGTGGGTGTGGGTGTAGGTGTGGGTGTGGGTCTGTGGGTATGGGTGTGGGTGGGTGTGGGTGTGGGTGTGTAGGTGCAGGTGTTGGCGTGTGTGTGAGGTGGCGGTGGGGGTGGGTGTATGTGTGGGTGTGGGGTGTGGGTTGTGGGTGTAGGTGTAGGTGTTGGTGTGTGCGAGGTGGGTGTTGATGTGGTGTGGGTGTGGGTATGGGTGGGTGTGGGTGTGGGTGTGGGTGTAGGTGTTGGCGTGTGTGTGTGAGGTGGCGGTGGGTGTGGGTACACGGCATATTGACCGTAGCCTCGCTTTGGAATGTGAGCTCGGTATCGCAAAGCCCGGCCTCCTCTCCCCCCGAATTGTGTTGTCTCTTTTGGTGGTTGAGGGTCTGTGTTTGGATAAAGGCGTCGAAAGGATGCTCCGAATCGTGTGGCAGGACTTGCTGTGAAAGCCACAATCGTCACAAGCTTTACAGACGGGATTTAGAGCCATTGGGGAAAGGGCCGGGGCTTTACCATAGCAACCCTCAGAGTCAACAGTGGCAGACAGCAGCCATACGAAGATGGGCGAAATAATATGTGTGAAAGTATACCAACAATCTTCCACTGTCCCCCCACAACTCCCCCTCATACCTCCCCCCTCCCCCCACCTCCCCCTCACACCTCCCACCTCCCCCTCACCTGTTACAACTCATCCCCCTCCCACCTCTCCCCCTCACCTGTTACAACTCACCCTCCCTCTTGTCACTCTACTTCCTAATCCAACAATGACTATGTGTGTGGTCTCCTCATCTTCCCCTCATTCCCGAGGACTGCTCACCACCCCTACCCCCCACCCCCCCACACACATACAATACCAATTGTTTTTTTTAGCTTAGCAGCGTAGAACAGTAACTCCAAACTATACTAACTGTTTAATGAGTGCACCAGTGTCTGAGTTGGATATATCTAGATAAGTGTTTGGGCTTAGGTAATTGAGACAACGCAAACACAGTAAATATATATTTATGGCTTTTTATTTTTCCCAATGTCTTTCTCTTACATGGTCTATTTAAATTGTTCTTAATATCGAGGGTAGAGACACTATGACCCTTATATCCAGTATTTTTGTGGGGTGGGGGGGGGTTGGCAAGTGTCCTCCAGGCACCGGGTTCGAAGTGATCGAATCGGCAGCGTGCAGTCGCTTTTATAGAAGATTTCTTCTGGCCAAAAGAGGGTGCATTGGTTAGTTCGACAAAGCTACAACAGGTGAAATCTATGTTGTTTATGTCCGGCTGCCGGCTTATTTCGATAATACCCGCTAGTCGGCGTTAGGCGCAAATTTAATATAATATTATCAGGAGCCGCGAGTCGGCAGCAATGTCAATGCATCCTTAGATACTGGTACGCGGATGGTCTGGGTTCGCCCGCCCAATTACCCTCCATGCTTAAGCATTACGGACAATTTGATGCTTTCAACGAGTTATGCAGCTATTTTCTTTTATCGGTGAGCATTCAACATGTTTGACTTCAATTAATAGTTGTATAATCCGATGGATTTGAGTTTTTCGTAATTTGTCTGAGATAAATATATTGGGTTGATCCTTATAATCTACCTTACAATATACCTTGAAGTAACTTTTATTTTAAATGGCTAACTTTTGAGATATTTGAAGTGCAAATATGGACAATTTATTTTGAAAAGCACACCAAAGCTCTGACACCATAGGCTTCTGCAGTAACAGGTTCTATTAAATTGTCCCAACATCCTCTTCTATGTGGCGACAAATGTTTACTAAGCACACCAATATCTAAGTTAGATATGTAGAATAAAATCTGGATAATTGCTTTGATTTTGAAAATTTGATATTTTCACCAGACTATGCAGCTCTAAACTTAAAGAGCAAACTAATTCTACCCAGAACACCTCACGTGACCATCGGCGCAGCTTAGGACGCTGTGTAATCCGATTCGGGTGCGAGGCTATGTGGTACCTGTCTATTAAAAAAAAGCGAGGCTATTCGTGTCATCAGCCCCACTGACAAGGATAACGAAGCAGCATACCAGAACTGGGAGCTAAATCCAAAAGTATACTATGGCCAGTATGCCGAGGTGGTAGAATGCACAGGATTTATAGGACAAGACCAGCCCCCGTATGCATGGGGTGGTGGTAGCGCTCTACCCCTGGGGTAGGCAAACCCCGGGGGGTAAAAGTCGGGTAAGTTACCCCCACTCCGTAGCAGGTATAAGGGTGGTGGTAGGGACTGAAGCGGGCCAAATCTATTGAATGCGATGATATTTAACAGAATTACATACCCAATAAGTGAAATTTAATCAATTTAACCCTAAATTCGAACCGTTATTAAGGCTACCGCCACATTGGCGGCGATATTAATAGTGTCGAATCGACAAATGTAAAGTAAACAAATCGCCGCCGCCGCCGAATCGGCGGCTATATATTAGGCCCAAATCTATTCAATGCGACCATATTTAACAGAATTACATATGCAATAAGTGAAATTTTATCAATTTAACCCTAAATTTGAAGCGTTATTAAGGCTACCACCGCATTGGCGGCGATATTAATAGTGTCGAATCGGCGAATGTAAAGTAAACAAATCGCTGCCGCCGCATCGACGTCGCTTTCTATACTGGCGGCGGCTGTGGTTGCTTGCATTCGTCGATTCGAAAATATTAATATCGCCGCCGTTGCGGTGGCAGCATTAATATTTCTTCGAATTTAGGGTTAATTTCATGAAATATCACTTATTGCGTATGTAATTCTGTTAAATATGATAGCATTTAATACATTTGAGCCTAATATATGGCTACAAATGCAGAGGGATTTCCCAAATCTATAAATAACTACAAGGGTGGCTACCTCCTCGCCACTTTGGCTCCATGCATACCCTGTGACACATTTCTTACCCCCGGTGCTAGCTACCCCTAACTCGGTCCTTACCACCAGGGGCGATAAATAATTCTTCATGCATACGGCCCCATGTGTGCATCCCGGCAGTTAGAACCCCAGCTTCTTAAAGTGCCTGTCACACCTTACCGGATTGAGCAACGGACATAAACCGGACAAAGAATTGTCTAGTCCGGTGGTGTTCGGTATCAAAATGTACTGAAATGTGTTGAAATGTTGCAACGGCCGCCGGACGAAACGGATGCTAAACGGACAAGGAACCTACATTAATGAATATCCACTGGATGATAACCAGATGATAACCAGATGACAACTGAATGTCAAATGGAACAGACACGTACCAGACTGTTCACGGACGTGCCGAAAACATATACTGACCGAATTCCAGCAATACTGTCAACAGACACTGCAGGAAGCAAACCGGAGACGTAATGGATGGGTACCAGACATGAAATGGACAAAGTGGACTAAACGGACTTAAACTGGACACCAACCATACACATCAGTCTGGTGGTGTCCGGTACAAGTTTTGTGCATGTTCAAAACTTGACACTGTACACACCAGACACCACCGGAGATATAACGGACACGCCGGATGCCTCCCATATATAAACTGGACATTGACGTATTTCACCGGACAGTGTCTGGTTTCTTTCCGTTTCCCCAGTCCGGTAACGTGTGACTAATCCTTAAAGGTCGAGTAACATGAGTGACCAAGGCAAATTTGCTTAAATCATAATTATCATGATGGTTGGTTGTTGGAGTTTTTACGTCATGGTAACATCTAATTCGGCTCACGAGACAACAACAGGAAAACAAGCTGGAGATAACAACATTTATTATTAACTCAAAATAAATCTATACTCCAGGAGCGTAACAGGTAGGCTACAGGGCCAAAATGAACATCATCAGAACATGGAAATGACGGCGCGACATGATCAGGTTCAGGATAGCTGTTGGCATCAACTCATATAGACTAGTGGTCTGCGTGCGCAGTTGACCGATATGGTCCGAGACACATACTATGACGAGATAGAAAAGGTACATGTTAACAACAAGTTACATCATTATACAGGATTATACTTTACTTTTACTGTCTAGGAACAGCACTCACACCTGGGTGGGTAGGTGGGAAAGCGAAGTTGCTTGTTTGGCGAGCAGGGCCAGAATGACCAGTGTGCGTACATGTGTGCACGAGGAAAACTACCAGCACGTTGCCTCATGGCCAAATTACCCATGTTGACCTCGCCAACATAACCAATGTCATATCAGGACGGACATGTACTGACTTGTCACAGTGCACACTCATGGAGACTTTATAGTGCTGCCCCATTGGGAAATCAGGTCACTGCCACCATGACCTCCTATCCCATTCAGTCACATTATCCTGAGCCTGAGCTAAACTACTCCTTGACCTATCCTATTAATGCCGAATGCTGGGCTAGGAAGTGACAAGTATCAATTGCATAAGTCATTGGTTTGACTCGACCGGGAACCAAACTCTCGATCTCCCGCACGCGAGGCCCGCGCTCTAGCGATTCAGCCACCGTCCCAATTATCATGTTCATGTATGACTATTTTGGGATGGATAATATTATGTCGAAACAAATTATTCTGTGGAAATTGTCTACGGCATTATCTAAGCAGGTGGCTTTGAGGTCAAGCTGTGGTTATTAAGGTCAGGCAACAAACTAATCTACAGAATTACCATTCAGACTGTGCCTGCACTCCTTGTTGGAACCTTGTCTGCTTTGACATTTCTACTTATTCTTTACCGACTTCTTTGTCCGAAGATTGTTTGTCACTGCCTAAGAACTGCCACCGTGTCTGTGGCTCTCCTCATGTTGGTATATCATCGGCTTTGACGTCTCACTTATTATGTATAAACTTCTGTGTCTGAAAACTGAATGTCATTGCCTAAGAATTGACACTTAGACTGTGGCTGCTCCCCTTGTTAGTACATCATTTGTTTTGACTTCTGTGTCTGAAGACTGTGCCCCATTGCCTAAGAATTGCCATTCGGATTGTGTTAAAACTTCGTCTGTTTTGACTTTTCCACTTATTCCATACCGACTTCTGTGTCCGAAGACTGTGTACCATTGCCTAAGAATGGCCATTCTGACTGCGCTTGCTCGCCATGTTGAAACCTCGTCTGCTTTGACTTTTCCACTTATTCTCTACCGACTTCTGTGCCAGAACTCTACGTATCACTGCCTAAGAATTGCCACTCTGACCGTGCTTGCTCACCCTGTTTGTATATCGTCTGCTCTGGCTTTGTTTTTATGCAGGTAGTGAAGGCTTCCAGTGTGAGCGTTGCGGCAAGGTGTTTGCCTACAAGTACTACAGGGACAAGCATCTAAAGTACACACGCTGTGTTGATAAGGGTGACAGAAAGTTCCCCTGTCACCTCTGCACCCGGTAAGTGCTTTCCAAACAGCTTCATATTTCCTGCCCCATCTCTGTTACTTTCTGTCCCTCTCCCCCTCCCTCTCTCCCTCTCTCTGCCTCTCTCTCCCCTCTCTCCCTCTCCCTCTTCTCCCTCTCTCTCACTCTGTCTCCCTCTCTCCTTCCCTCTCTTTCCCTCTCTCTCCCTATCTCTCTCCTCTCTCCCTCTCTCCCCTTCTCTTTTTGATGACATGGTCTATCTTTGCCGGTTTCTTGCTCGGTTAGCCTTCTCTTGCTCTGACTCTCTGATCCCTGTCTACCTCTCTGCTTCTGACTCTCTAACCTCTCTCTCTTGCGCTGACTCTCTGACAGTATTTTCCTATCTGGCTCTGCCTCCAACTTCTCTCTCTGGCTCTGACTCTCTAACCTCTCTCCAGCTTTGACTCTCTGACCCAGTATTCCTCTCTGGATCTGACTCTCTAACCTCTATCTCTGACTCTCGCTCTCTGACCCTGTCTCCATCTTTAGCTCTGACTCTCCAATCTCTCTCTGGCTCTGACTCTCTGATCCTGTCTCATTCTCTGGCTCTGACTCTCTGACCTGTCTCCTTTCCTGGCTCTGACTCTTCAACCTCTGTCTCTGCCTCTCACTCCTTGACCTTATCTTCCTCTCTAGCTCTGACAATCTAACTTCTCCCTTTCTTGCTCTGACTCTCTAACCTCTCTATCTCTGGCTTTGACTCTCTGACTCTGTCTTCCTCTCTGGGTCTTACTCTCCAACCTCTCTGGCTCTGACTCTTTTACCCTATTTAGCACATATATATATATATATTTATATATATATATATATTCTTATATATATATATATTTTTGGTCAAATGTTGACCATATATATATTACAAAGCATGGACTAATATGTTGCATAATATTTAACAAATCGATACGCAGACATTCATGTGGGTTTATTTGACAACTATGTCTCTGTGAATTGTTAATACACTTGCACCTTGGATGAAGCATGGGGGTGAACAGTGGTGAACATGGCGTGTGTTAGCTGGCCGGGGGTACGGATCATCCCACCTGCGTGAAAACACAGGGGTCTTTATTTCCTGACACACAAGGTGACATTTCTCACTCCCAATCCCAGCGAGAACTCTGCCAAAAAAAAAAAAAAAAAGAGTTTGTATCACCAATAAATCTCTACACGTGGATATTATCGCCTAAAATGACGATGCATGAGTTCAGGGTTGGAATTTGTCCGGATTAAAGAGTTTTAGGACTTATATGAATTAGGTCAGTCTTCTATATATTTAAAGATGCATATTCCGAAGAAGGCACACATTTCTTTAACCCAAAGTAATTATCTAGATTTGATTCTCCATGTTTAACTTAGATACTGGTGCATGTATTAAACATTAGTTTCCACTTAAAAAAAAGAGAATATTGAGGCAAATTAATAGAACATCTTACCGTAGAAACCTATGGTGTCAGAGTTTTGGCATGTTTGCTCCAATTAATTTGGAATGTTTGCACTTCAAATATCTAAAAAGATTAACCATTTAAAATAAAAGTTACCTCAAACTGTCGTAAGGTTGATTATTACAATCAACCTAATATGTTTATCTCAGAAAATGAGAGAAACTAAAAAAACATTGGACTATGCAACTTTAATTCACTTAGAATTGTGAAAATCAGGTGAATATATTCCGAATTATTTTTACATTTCTGACAGATCGTAGAATACATCGAGATCTAATTACATATATATACATGTATATATATACATATGGAGATCACGTGAACAAAGAATATACTCCAAAAGGAGGACACCATTATATGAAAATCGAAATAAATTATTTCACTTATACATATTACATAGTTCTCATGAGTGAGTAGATTCATTTCAAATGGCTTGTAAGTAGAGTTTGAGGCCAATTTGAAATCACTTCCCACACCAATGAGACTGAAGCCACCTTCAAATATTTAGAGTAATCTTTTTCGCTCAAAGCTTTTTTTGTGTTTACTCATGTAGAGCTTACTTGGATATGAGATACATTTGAAGAGAGTTCAATTATGTCAATGCATATGTAAAATAATTTCTTTCGATTATGATATAATAATATTCTCACATTGGATTCTGATGTGTGTTTATCGGAAAGTGTCCACGAAGCCAAAGCCCCAATAGCCCTTTGCTGATGACACTGTGCCAAGGAAGAAAAAATGGCTTCTACAAAAACAGAATGATTATCATGGATGCAATACCATGAGGACTTACTCTCGAAATATCTTTAAGTAATAATGACCTTAGAACATAGATGAAGGAGCACAGACAAGGCACCTTTCTAACAATTTTTATTTGCTTGTTACATTCATTGATTGAGCAAGAGAAATTTCAATCGCAAGCTTTTCCCTGTCCCCCCGCTCCCCCCCCCCCCCCCAAACAAACAAGCAAACACTGTAAACTCAACCAGTAGCAGCCAACTTGACCAAAAAGCCCATCTACAATGGAATGAGCCTGGAAATGATTCTAGTTGGATCCTACTGAGGTACATGATTAATCAATATTAACCTACTTACTAACTCAATAGGCCCCACCTGAGATTACCATGAACACAAGTTCAATCACAAAGGCCCACCCTACATCCCCCATCACCCTTTCAAAGAGTATGTTACTAGAAGAAAGATAATCAGTTATGCCCCACCCCCTACTAATGCCTACCATACCAGTTTAACATAGTTACCTCCCCACATATGTTTCTTTTTCGTTTATCTTGTTCTTTACCTGTCATTCATGTTCCGATGTTTTGCTTAGTTTCCTGTAATTGTCTATCTGTATATTGTTGTAGATTTGTTTACTGTGTAAAGGCAATTGTGATTAGGGCTGGAAGACCAGTGCATTAGCACTGACAACATGTTATTCGGAGGAATAAAAACACTTGAACAAAAAAATAAAAAGCAAGTGGCATTGTTCATTTCACTACTCCATGCCCTATCCAAGTAAAGATGAGTGCCAGGATAGATAGTGACCAGTATAATTTTTAATTGTTTTGACATTGCCAGGGTTCGACTTCCACGACGTGTGATGTGGGAAGCAGGCGCTCAAATCATTCGGCCGTCCCGTCATGATGTTGATTTTCTTTCTTTTCTCTCTGAAAAAAAAACTAGGTCATTTGAAAAGAGGGACCGATTGCGGATTCACATTCTTCATGTGCACGAGAAGCATCGCCCCCACAAGTGTACAGTGTGCGCCAAGTCCTTCTCACAGAGCTCGTCCTTAAACAAACACATGAGGGTAAGTCAAGCCAACTGAGCCATTCAAGCACATCAGCCATCCTGAGAAATCAGCCAACTCAGCCAAATCAGCCATTTATGGTGCTGTCACATTACGACGCATCGCATAAACGTACATCGACGGATGTGATTTTTTTGCCGCTAAGTTGGGATACGTCGTTATGCATTATGCATGCATTAGGCACTCATTGGTATATGTCAATGTACGTCGACGTTCGTCGACATACGGCATCGCACGTCAGGGGGTCGGCAAAGTTTTGTATATGCACAAAACATTTTACATACGACAACGTTTGACAACGTGTGGACTTTACGTCCGCCATATGTTATGTATGCGTTAGGCATATGTCAATGTAGGTTAGATGTACATTAGTAAACTGTTGTTCACTACGTTGCAATATGTTGACCTACTTAAAAGGTAGTGGGAACATACAGTCCGCGTACTGACAATGTAAGGATAACGTATGCCTAACCTATATCTAACGTACATTTAGCATTTCTCCAGCATGTCTTGACTTATGTAACATATGACACGTAGTTCTGGCGATCGGATAACATATATACGCTGTGTATACGGTATTTATAGTCCAACTTTGTCCCCCATGCCGAAGAGTTTGATGCTTCTCGGCATAAAAAAGTAATTTTACGCATTGGCGGCATGCTGGCGAGATGCTTTGTAATGTGACAGGGCCATCAGATAAATCACCAATTAACCATCTCAGCCATTCAAACAAATCAGCCATGCAGATAATTCAGCCAACTCAGCCAACTCAGCCATCCAGCTAAATCAGCCATTCAAATAAATCAGCCAAGTCAGCCATTCAACCAAGTCAGCCACTCAGCTAAATCACCAATCAGCCATTCAGATCAATCAGATAAATCAGGCATTCAAGTCCCTTCAAGGCCCTCCAGCTAAATCAGCCATCCAAGACAAATCAGCCAAATTAACACTTCACAAATTAGCCAAATCACTTTATAGCCAAATAAGAAATGCAGCCAAATCAGCCATTCCAGTCAAACGAGTCATTCAAGCCAAATCAGCCATTCAAGCAAATCAGCAATTAAGCCAAATCAGGCATTCAAAGCTTAAAGTTACGTAATCCAATGGTTTGGGTTGCATGCTTAAAGAATAAATACAGTAGGACATTCTGACCTGTTTTAAATTAGTTTAGAGAAATCCTTTTTATGCTAAGAATTGATAACCTTGGAGATATTTGAATCGAAGACATTAAAACATTAACTTTAGTGCGCACACAGAAATACTGGACACCATATGCAGACTGATCTAATTTAATTTTACTCAATAGACTACCACTATAACCAGCTGGCTTAGCCATTTTGATGGGTGTTCTATCACTAATCAAAACTGATGCTTTAAGCAACAACAAAAGTTCAAACTATGTGGAATCTACACATTACATTAAAGCTGCATAGTCCGATGAAATATCAAATTGTCAAAACCAAACCAATTATCTAGATTTGATTTTACATATCTAACTTAGATACCGATGCGCTTATTAAGCATTTGTTTCTGCGTAGAAGGCAATACTGAGTCAATGTAATGCTAGGTACACCTACCGTTTTTCCGCACCCACCTACCGTATTCGATCTAAAATTGCCCAAAAGTCTTGAGGTGTGCACTCCCCTAGCACACCTACCAATTGCGATTCGCGACTTAAAACAATTTTAGGGCTAAAAGTGCTTCCTTACGATTGCGATTCGCGATTCGAAAAATGAATCGGCCCGTTTTCAGTTTTAAGCAGGTCGGGTAGGGTCACGAGTTTTAGTGCGCGAGTCATAAACGGTAGGTGTGTACCTAGCATTACAGAACCTGTTACTGCAGAAGTCTATGGTGTCAGAGTTTTGACAAGCTTTCCAAAACTTATTGTCCATGTTTGCACTCAAAATATCTTAAAAGTTTACCATTTAAAATAAAAGTAACTTTGAACTAATGTAAAGTAGATACGAGTGATCGATCTAATATATTTATCTCAGAAAAAATACAGAAATTCAAAACCATCGGACTATGCAACTTTAACCCCCCCTCACATTCCCACCCACACCCCACTCCCACCTACACCCCACCCCGACCACCACGACCCGCCCTGGGGAACCTGATTGGTGGGGAGGAATCGAACACTGAGGTGTCAGACTCATTTTGCTTAGCAATGAAACAGCATCAGTGCGACTTATTGTGATGTGGAAAATAAAACAATATTCACCAATAAAATACTTGTATTTAAAGTTGCATAGTCCGATGGGTTTTGAGTTTCTGTCATTTTCTGAGATAAAGATCGTTATAACCTACCCTACTTTCATTTGAAGTAACTTTTATTTTAAATAGCTATCTTTTGAGATATTTGAAGTGCAAAGAAACAAAGTTAATTTTGGCAAGCTATGGTGTCAAAGTTTTGGCAAGATTTTCCAAACTCTGACACCATAGGTTTCTGCAGTAATAGGTTCTATTAAATTGCCTCAGTATTCCCTTCTATGTGGTGACACATGTTTAACAAGTGCACCAGTATTTAAGTTATATATGTAGAATCAAATTGAGATACTTGTTTTGGTTTTGAAAATTTGATGCTTCATCGGACCATGCAGCTTTAACAAAAGGTGCCTGGAAAGATCACTTTGCATATACTGACTTGCAGTTCAGATTACCCATATTCTATTAATTCCAGAAGAAAAGGGGAATTGTCCAGAAGCAGTTAAGTTAGCAAGTATATAATTAACAGGGCTTCAACTTCAGTAATACTCATAATGTGAAGTGCATAATTAAATTTAGAAACAAGACAGCTTTCATCAACTAAGCAGACTGTTGGTCAGATGCTATTGCTGCAGTAATTACTAGCAAAGCCCTAAGCTCCTGCCCCACCCCACCGGCATCCTCGATTGCTCTCCTGTGGGGTTTCCCCCCCTACCACCCACCCCAATGGGCCCCCCTCCCCTGCCACCAACCTTAACCATCATGAACAAACCGTCAACACACCGAACATCCTACACAACTATCAATCTGTTTAAACACATTGAACATTATATAAGATAGACAAAATGTCTTGTCAACTATAAACTTAGCTTGTTTCATAAGAGAACAAATGTAACCCACAATGATTGTTGGAGTTGCCCCGAGTATACATCTTCTACTCGGTGCTGCTCCCCATTTTTGCATGAACCACAGTGACTGGTGCTGTACATTATACAGCAGGAGCCACTCGCTTAATTCTACAGGATCGGTGCTGTGACTAATACAGCACTGACCAAACTTAGATTATTTAGAATGTCAATTCCAATAGTAAGATGGCCGGAAGACCAGTGCTCCGGTGCTGACAAATGTCATATTCAGATGAATAAATACTTTACCAAAAAAATTATTTAAAAAAAAATTGCTGTGGATGCAAATTGTCCACATTGTCGATGGGAGCCAAGAAATGCGCATGTCACACCTTCCCATTGCCAGGTCTCACTGAACACATTCCTCACATTCCATCCGCAACATCCTACTGTAGACAATTCACACGTGCGGGATGTGGTGTGTGTGGTGTGTGTGTATGTGGTGTGTGTGTGTGTGGGTGGATTTGTGGTGGCTGGGTGGATGAGAGGGTGGGTGGGTGGATGGGGCTGTCTCTTCGGGCATTTGTTACTAATGTTATTTGCCCGCGTGGAAGGTATTTTGTTTGACAATGTCCCCTCGATCGGTATCAATATCTGGGCGGCCATACCTTGGCTGGTGAGGCGGCTTAATATTCATTCCCGTCCCTTCGAAGGGTGTTGACATTCAATATTTGTGCGACAGCAACACTCGCGGGTTGGGGGAGTGACCCTTCTGGTCGACGGCGTGTGTATTAATCGTGCAAGTATGTCGGCACGGGAGTGGGTCCGGATTTGACCTTCGGTGACCTGGGATATGACCTTGACCCCTGAGAACATCTGACCCCCTCCCCCCCCCCCCACACACACACCGCCCGATGCTTCCATCCTGAGCTCTGCCCAATGAAGTGTCCTGTAGCTTTGGGGCGAGCTTCTACGACACAGCCTCGTTCTCAGCACACCTACAGTGGTGCGCCCCTTGTGGCGCCCCCTTGTGGCCAGCTCTCACACTAAGCCCCTCCCCCCTCATCCCTCCAAGTCTCCTCCCCCCACCACACCCACCCACACACCCACACACTCACCACTCACACACAAATGCTGTTGAAATGCACCAGGTCACGTGACCTTCATTGACTGGTCATAGAGGTCAGGTCAAAGGTCAACGCAAAGATACAGAGAGAGAGAGAGTAGCCGGAAGGGTAGCGACAGTTCCGCTCTGATGGGCAGCAACTTCCGGTTTGAAGCTAGCATTCAGTCCGAGTGCCACTTTTTGACACACCTTAGCAAGGTGTGTTTTTTTTGGTAAATAAGTTTATTCTACTGAATAAGTCTTTTGTCAATGCCGAAGCACTGGTCTTCCAGCCATTTTTCAATTCAGGATTATTCGACGATAATTCACACAAAAACGGTAGTCCCTTCTCCTCGTTGACACACACCTATTATGCATAGGTTGTTATGCATAATTTCATCTCATGCAAATTAATATAACCAGAAGAGTTCAGGCGCAAAACCACGTAAACGCCGATCCAAAAATGCAGTTTAAATAAAAGAATTTTACAGAAAAAGAATTTTAATTCTCACCAATTTTACTCTTCATATGATCACATGCTCATGAAGCAATGAACAAAAATGAAGGAATATAAAAGATTTACTTTTTGAAGGTTTGATTCCAACGTTTATCTCCATTTTTGGATTGGCGTTTACATGGTTTTGCCCCTGAACTCTTCTATAAATGCCACCATGCGACTTAGTCAATCTTTTAGCAAATAAAGCTGCATAGTCCGATGAAAGTATCGCTTTTCAAAATCAAGGCAGTTCTCTAGATTTGATTCTACATGTCCAACCTAGAAACCGGTGCACTCACTGAACATGTGTTCTTGTAAAGAAGGGAATACTACGTCAACAGAACCTGTTACGACCGAAGTATATGACGTCATAATATTTACACGCTTGTCAAAATTAATTTAGCATGCTTTCAATTCAAATATCTCCAAAATTAGAGATAACAAACAAAGGTTACTTCATACTAAAGTAACGTCACTTATAACAATCAACCTGGTATATTTATCTCAGAAAATTTCAGAAATACAGAGGTATCAGACTGTGCCACTTAACCTTGGTCAACTACCACGATGTGAAAGTGACACAAATTCATTGCGACTTAATTAGCAAGCAGCCTAGTGATTTCAAAGAAAGGGTAACGGTTTAGTGTCTCTCTGGAAATGTCAGCCATTCATTTCTTTGCATACTGAATGCAAAACAAAAACACACCAATACAAATACAGAAGTAACAAATGTTTGTGTAAAATAGTGGACTGGCAATAATATCTGTAAATTTAACTTCAAAATATATCGATCATTTATAACAAATATCATCCCATACATGATGAAATCATTGTCACTAGGAGTGTGTATTCTTTTATGCCTAGTGCACAGGATAATTCTTTGTTTATGCAGCTACCAAAGATGGCTGCTACTTTCGTACCTCCTCTATGTGAACAGAAAAAAATATCATCCCCTACCGGATGAAACCACTGTCACTAAAAGTGTCATTTCTTTTAAAGCTCAGCGCTTAGGACAATTCTTTGTTTATGCTGCTACTTTCTCACCTCCTCCAGGTGCACAGTGGAGAGCGGCCCTACAAGTGTGTCTACTGCAGCAAAGCCTTCACAGCCTCCTCTATCCTCCGCACCCACATCAGGCAACACTCGGGGGAGAAACCATTCAAAGTAAGTCACACCATTCTCATTGGAGTCTTACCTCCTAGCAACATCTGACTTCACATTAGGACGTGAAACCGACTTGTGCTGTCAGTGCGCACTTCCAGTAGTTTTATAGTGCTGCTACGCTGAACCATTAGTACATTAAAGTTGCATAGTGCAATAAAAGAATCAAATTTTCAAAAGCAAAAACACTTATCTACTCGATTTGAACTTACATATCCAACTTAGATACTGGTGCAATTATAAATAGTTGTTGCTATACAGAAGAGAATACTGCGTCAATTTAATAGAAGCTCTTACTGCTGAAGCCTATGCGGTCAGAGCTTTGACAAGAGCTTTGACACGCATGCCAAAATTATACACTTTTACACTTCAAATAATATCTCGTAAGTTGGACATTTTATAGCAAAATTACTTTAAGCTAAAGTAAGGTAGATTATAACCTAATATATTGATCTCAGAGAATGGCAGAGTAGCAAAGTTACATTAAACATAAGTAAGGTAGATTATAACCTAATATATTCAGGGATGAAAGATCTATGCGATTTCGCGGATTTCCAGGATTTTTCAATCCTGCAGCACGATTAACATATAGACTCTACTGTTTTACGCTGCAGCACCATCAGCGTATACTAATATGTAGTGCAGATGCCGCAGCACTATCAGCGTATACTACTAATAGATGCTTCAAACGGTGCAGCACTATCAGCGTATGCCAATATATATGATACCCAACTTCCGGGAAATTTCCGCGATTCCCTGACAATGCTAAACCTAT
This sequence comes from Branchipolynoe longqiensis, assembly GCA_030323885.1. NCBI lineage: Eukaryota > Metazoa > Annelida > Polychaeta > Phyllodocida > Polynoidae > Branchipolynoe > Branchipolynoe longqiensis. Next base: position 49,484,626 of record CM059195.1, on the reverse strand, counting down.
GGGAGAATATCAGCATTTCCGCTTTTTTTCCCAGACACCACTTTCATCCCTGTATATTTAATTCAGAAAATGAATGAAACTCAAAGCCATCGAACGATGCAGCTTTAACATAGCAATCACCCTTCTCAGTCATATTATCCTGACATTGTCCTCGTCCTTATATCTAAGTACCATATTGTGACACCAGGGCTTTAACGCTATATGTGACAGCGCTCCGATCGGACCCCATTCAAATTTATTTTTCTTTTACCCAGAATTCAGTCGGCTTGTGAGCCACGTTTCCGGTCTATGCAACAGAATGAGGGCATGAGTAGAAGTAAATACAATGTGACAATATAGCTGAAGCAGGATAGTAGTAGTACATAGAAACAGTGGTCTATTTATACTGACATAATACATTACATACATATATTTACATACATAGTAAAACCTCTCTAACCGACCGCCTCTACAGATCGACTACTCCCTTAAATCAATCACTTTATTTGGTTCCAAACGATTGCCCATACAATACCGTTGTAACGAAATAAAAAACTCCCTAAACCGAAAACCTCTCTAAATGCACCTTCTAAAGTCGGTCGCATGGTCGGTCGATTTAGAGAGATTTTACTGCATACATTTTCTGAAAGGGGCACAGGTAGCATTCATGAAAGAACACAGGGTTTATTGAATATATATATATATCATATGCCAGTTATTTGCATTTTGATTTAATGGGAAATTCAAGTTTCTTTTGGTTGAACTAGAATATTGTGAGATAAAAAGGAGCTGGTTGCCGCTCTCACCTCAGGGCCACTTTCCATTGAATGTACATATAAATTATAATAAATTATTAACATATAAATATAATATATTTCATACATTATATTTAATATATATCATATAAGATAATTATATCAAATATATCATATATTACATAGCATGTATATTATATATTATATATATATTATATATAATATATATTATATATAATATATAAAATATATATTTGATACATTATATACATTCATACTATATAATATATTACATATACACACGCATATGTATATAATAAATATGTGTAGATATTTGTATGGGTCTGTGTGTGAAAGCTTGGTAATGGATTTGGAAATACCAATACTAATAACGATGATGTTGATGATGGTGGTAATGATAATAATACTAATAATAATAACGATGAAGCTGATGGTATTAATAATAATAATAAGTAAACCTATGAGTCTAAGATGTCGCATGCATTGTGAATATTGTGTATTGTATCTATATCTAGGCCAATGAGTTGAATATTCAAGTATTGCAATTGTATCTATATCTAGGCCAATGAGTTGAATATTCAAGTATTGCAATTGTATCTATATCTAGGCCAATGAGTTGAATATTCAAGTATTGCAATTGTATCTATATTTAGGTCCATGAGTTGAATATTCAAGTATTGCAATTGTATCTATATTTAGGCACATGAGTTGAATATTAAAATATTGCAATTGTATCTATATTTAGGCACATGAGTTGAATATTCAAAGAGTACAATTGTATCTATATTTAGGCACATGAGTTCAATATTCAAGTCTTGCAATTGTATCTATATTTAGGCCTGTGAGTTGAATATTCAAGTATTGCAATTGTATCTATATCTAGGCCTATGAGTTGAATATACAAGTATTGCAATTGTATCTATATTTAGGCCCATGAGTTGAATATTCAAATATTACAATTGTATCTATATTTAGGCACATGAGTTGAATATTCAAATATTAGAATTGTATCTATATTTAGGCACATGAGTTGAATATTCAAGTCTTGCAATTGTATCTATATCTAGGCCTGTGAGTTGAATAATCAAGTATTGCAATTGTATCAATATTTAGGCCCATGAGTTGAATATTCAAGTATTGCAATTGTATCTATATTTAGGCCCATGAGTTGAATATACAAGTATTGCAGTTGTATTTATATTTACTTGAACTGATTACCATTCGCTTTGAGGTGTGAGGTCTGCTTTTTTATTAAACCAAGTTAATAAAACCACCATGGATTAAGATCTCAGCTGAAGATAAATACTATAAACAAACTCAGCAGGATACCACAAGCTTGGACACCTCGTGTGGTCACGCCCATCTTTTGTTTAGTGGTGACACAGTTGTTTACTCGGTTGTAATTACACAGTACCAAAATACCAGTCAGATTCCGTGACTTCTTCAGCCTTACCAGTGAGCCTGGTGTCGTCAAATTGTCTGATTAAATAGACTCTGCCCACAAAGGGACCAGTGGGGAATAGGATGGATGGGAAGGAGTTTGTGGTGGTGGTGTGTGTGTATTTGCGTGTGTGGGTGGGTGGGTGTGGGGAGTAACTGTCAAACACACAGCGTCTTGTTTGCCAGCGCATCTCCGCCGGATGCGTCCGGTGGCGCAACCTGGCGGGAGTTTCTGGAAGCTTGAGTTTGGTGGAACTACACCGCCAAATTTACATAGCGATTAGATGCCAAAGGCAGAAGCTTTCAGTGTGATTAATATGAACTAGTAGCATCGAAATGTGATGAAGTACTTGCTCGCTGTGGGCCCGTCGTCAAATTATCATATATATATATATATATATATATATATATATATATATATATATATATATATATGAGACTGTCTCAAAAGGTGCTAAGAAATATGGGACAAAACTTTGTCCATAGTAATGATCAACACACTATCTACTTATGCATTTGCTCAGGATAAACTGATTTGTTTTTTACATGGTGTTTCATAATCCCAATAGAATACATATTGATTTGAAGTAAATATCCTTGTGTTTTCAGTGTAACCGTTTCTGTGCTGTTTTGTGTCAATCATTACTATGGACAAAAAAATGAAGAGCTATCATATACATATATGTGTATATATTATGTATATATATATACATATACAGTAAAACCTCCCTAACCTCCCACCTCCACAGATCGACCACTCCCCTATATCGATCGCTTTATTTGGGTCCCAACAATACCATTGTAATGTAACCATATTCTAACTCCCTAAACCGACCACCTCCCTAAATCGACCACTTAAGGAGAGGGGGCGGAGGAGCAGGACACTACAGAGCTTATTACTCGCGATATAGGGTTTATATATTATATATATATATATATATATATATATATATAGAGAGAGAGAGAGAGAGAGAGAGAGAGAGAGAGAGAGAGACAGACAGACAGACAGACAGACAGACAGAGACACAGAGACAGAGAGAGTGTGAGAAGGAGGGAAAGTGAAACAGACAGAGCCAGTTACTGCATTTCGAGGGCGTTGCGCGCTTGATAGGTGAAACTCTTAGTGAACACCCCCAACACACACATCCATACACACACACACACACAAACCCACTGTGAGCAGGCGTCATTGTAACTATAGCAGCACACGCACCCACTGTCCCTGTCCGTGTTAGGTCAGTAGCACCCAGTGCTCCTCGCCGTGCTGTCAGTGTCAACAGCTGTGGTGTCTTTATTTGCTGGCTGTATCGCCCACTAAGGCAGTTTAAACTGTTGCGGTCCCCGCGCAGCCTCCCGGCGCATTCAGGTCGGCACGCATGCGCGATGAGCCGGATATCCCATCACTCACCGCGGCGCCTCGTCCCGGCAGACGGCACGGCCCGTTCCAAAACAGATTGAAAGAGTCGCAGTTTGACCACACCACGTTATGGGTGTTTGCGCAACGAGACAAATATGGCCTCTGTTGGGGAGGAGGGAGGGGGGAGGGGTGGAATTGGGGGAGTGGATGGGTGGGGGAGTGGGTAGGGAAGGGGGTGGAGGGAATGGGGTAGGCGGCGAGGGAGGGGAAAGAGGGGGGAGGGGGAAGTGGGATCGGGGAGGGAGGAAGAAACAGGGAGGGAGAGGGGGGGAGAGGGGGAGGTAGGGGAAACGTGGAGGGATTGGGTGGGGCCGGGGGAAGGGGGAAGGGGGAAGGAGGGGGGAGAGACGGTCGGGAGGGGAAGGGGAAGGGTCGGTGAGGGTGAGTGGGGAGGGGGGGGGGGGCATACGGGATGGGAGGGAATGGAAAGGGGAGACGAGAGTGGCGGAGTGGTTAGAGTGCCTGACTTTTTTCTAGGTCGGCCTCCTAATCTGAAGGTCGGTGGTTCGATTCCCCATGCCCCCAGCTCTGCCAATTTGTATTTCCACCGCTGTGTATAACTTACGGCGACATCAAAGGCCAGTTTCTCTCATACCATGTCTATGTGGTGTGGGAGGTTAAAAATCCCTTGGGTCGGTAAAAGTGTAGACTCTGGCTTTCTATCGACAAACTGTCTAATGGTGAAAACAAGTCTATTCAGACTTATCCACGATAGGCAGTATAAATCTCCAAGAAAGAAGGTCAGGGGAAGGGGGTGGTGGAAGGGAAGGGGAAGGGCGAGACGGGTGGATGAAGATGGGAGAGGGGTTAGGGGATGAGGGAGAGGGAGGTAGGGGGAAGAGGGAAGGGGAGAAACGGGGAGGGTGGGGGAGGGGTGGGAGGCGGAAAGAAGATGGGGATGGGGACAGAGCAGTGTTTGTGGGAGTGGGGGGGGGGGGTGTAGCCCATGGCTGCAGTGTTAAAGTGGCGTAATCCGGTCAAAGCCTTATGCCTGGTACACACCTACCGTATAGGATTCGCGCACTAAAACTCGCGACTCGACCCGACCCGCGTAAAACTGAAAACGGGCCGATTCATTTTTCGAATCGCAAATCGCAATCGTAATCGGCCGGTTTTAGCCCTAAAACTTAGGTTTTATTCGCGAATCGCATTCGCTAGGTGTGCACGGGGAGTGCACACCTAGCGATTTTTGTGCACGAAACGGGCAGTTTTAGATCGTATACGGTAGGTGGGTGCGCACAAACGGTAGGTGTGTACTAGGCATAACTTTCGTTAAAGCAAAGCCTATATTTTATCCTACATCTCCAAAGTAAATGCGCGGTTCCACTTATTAAACACGGACCAAGGTACTTATAGAGCAGTTAAACATGTATTTATGCATAAAAGGAATACTAAGCCAAGTTAATGGAACCAGTCACTGCTGCATGTGTAATGGCCGGTACACACCTACCGTTTACGATTCGCGCACTAAAACTCGCGACTCGACCCGACCCGCTTAAAACTGAAAACGGGCCGATTCATTTTTCGAATCGCGAATCGCAATCGTAAACGGCTGCTTTTAGCACTAAAAACTTAGTTTTATGCGCGAATCGCAATCGCTAGGTGTGCGCAGGGTGCGCACACCTAGCGATTTTTGTGCGCGAAACGGGCAGTTTTCGATCGTAAACGGGAGGTGTGCGCGCACAAACGGTAGGTGTGTACCGGCCATAAGCCTCTGCCACACAGCTTGTTGGTGTACATGTGAAGATATTCGTCCATATTTTACTTTAAACATCTCTTGATAATAATGTTGTTTGTTGTTGTTTTACGTCCTAGCAACATCTAAGGTCATATCAGTACGGGCTTGATAATAAAAAGGTATTCCAAACTGAAGTAATATGGACTATAATGATCAACGTACTGCATTGATATACAGTACAACCTCTATAAATCGACCGACCTTGGGACCGGCTTTAAATGGTCCATTTAGGGAGGTGGTCGGTTTACAGAGTTAGAATATGGTTACAATGGGACCCAAACACAGCGATCGATATAGGGGAGTGGTCGATCTGTGGAGGTGGTCTGTTCGAGAGGTTTTACTGTATACATATAATTTTGAAAGTGAGCGGAGTGGCAGTTGGCTCACGGGTATAGGAGGCGGGGGAGGAGAGGATGCCAGCTCCACAGTGAATACCATGGAAGTTAAGGTGGTTAGAGATAAACATTAAGTGGCTGCCGTTATTTATATCCACATAATAAATCATATAGTACATATAAATGTTTGCATATATGCATAATCTATAGGAATTATATCAGTATTAATGTTTGAATATGGCAGAGATTAAAAGAGCTCAAGCTTATGCAACTTTAAATATTTACATAGAAATATATGGTAATAATTAAACTGCAACTTAGATGTTGGTGTTCTTATTCAGCATTTTATGCTGCATAGATTTATTATTATTATTTCGTTCTTTGGGTTTTACGTCCTAGTAACATTTATGGTCATATCAGGATGGGTACCGACTTGTGAGAGTGTGCACTCATGGTGACTATATAGTGCAGTCCCACTGGGAGACCTGGCTGCCGGCACCATGATCTCACTCAGTCACATTATCCTGACACTGAGCTAACCAGTCATTGCCCGACCCTAATGCCGAGCACCTAGCTAGGAAGCGACAAGTATACATTTTATAAGTCTTTGGTATGACTCGACCAGGAATCGAATTCTCGACCTTCCGCATGTGAAGCCTGTGCTTTGCTGATACGGCCACCGCGTTCAGTTTGCTGTATAGAGGGGGGCCCGAAGCCAATTTATTAGCACTTTTCTCATCAGAAATCCACAGTTTTATATACTACTTCAACTCTTGCACCAGCACTCATTCAATTACAACACAAACAAAACCACCAAGAACTCTAGCTTGGAAGGGCATAGACCAGTTCTGATATACACTTTGCTACTGATGACATTTAACATTTCTTTCCGGCAGTTGTTACCTTAGCATTCACATCCTAACCCTTGGCAATGAAATCGCAGCTATTCGTAGTGGTCTCGATTCACGGCAGATGACTTTGTAACCATAGCAGCACATGACCTTGTAACCATAGCAGCAGATAATATTTTAACCAAAGCAGTATAGTACATGACATTGTAACCATAGCAGCAAACGACATTGTAGCCATAGCAGCAGATGACATTTTAACCATAACAGCAGATGACATTTTAACCATAGCAGCTGATAACATCTTAATGAAAGCAGCACATAACATTTTAACCATAGCAGCAGATGACAGTTTAAACATAGAAGCAGACAAGATTTTAACCATAGAATCAGACAACATCTAACGGAAGCAACACAAAACATTTCAACCATAGCAGCAGACAACATATTTAACCATAGCAGGAGACAACATCTTAATGAAAGCAGCACATAACATTTTAACCATAGCAGCAGACGACAGTTTAAACATAGAAGCAGACAAGATTTTAACCATAGAAGCAGACAACATCTAACGGAAGCAGCACATAACATTTCAACCATAGCAGCAGACAACACTTTTAACCATAGTAGCAGACAACATTTTAACCATAGCATTGTCAGCAGACAGCTGAACTGTAGCAGCAGATGAGATTTTAATTATAGCAGCAGATGACATCTTAAACATAGCAGCAGACATCATTGTAACTATAGCAGCAGACGACATCTTAACCATAGCAGCAGACAATATCTTACCAATAGCAGCAGACAACATTTTAACCATAGCATCACATGATATTTTACCCATAGCAGCTGACAAGATTTCAACCATAGCAGCAGACAACATTCTGACAGTTTCCATGTACATTCCAGTGTATGCACTGCGGGAAGGCGTTTGCGTCACACGCTGCGCATGACAGTCACGTGAGGCGGACCCATCTGAAAGAGAGGCCGTGCATCTGCAGTATATGTGGGAAGGCGTTCCCACAACCGTACGAGCTCAAGTTCCACATGTTGTCACATACTGGTAGGTGAGTACCTATTCTATCCGAAATACCTTTAAAAGCCAGACCCAGATAATATAAATCTTCTTAGTTGTCCATCAGTGGTGATGACGACAACAACTCATCTATTTGTTATGAACTCGTCAATGACTGATGAGTCCAATTTGTGCTTGGAATGTGTGGTGGCATGTTGGACGTGTGTGTGTAGCTGCTGTCAGAGAGTCTGATCGATGAAGGAGACAATATTTTCTCTGCTGATGCTTTTGTTTAGCTTGAGATATACGATAAGTTTCAAACTGTGTTGTGCCTTTATGAATAGAAGCACCCCATGAACTCCTGCTCAGACTATATAAGATGCTCCTGGCAGCGCTCTGACCCCCCCCCCCCCCGCCCCTTACCCCTACCCATCCCCACCCACTGGCCTTCAAACCTACCTGTCACCTGACAGTCCTCCTATTCTTAATGTATGGGAGGAATTACCATCGAATTAGCTGTGCATTCATAGACATTGTAACTGGATGTGTTTGTGAATAGTCAATACATATGAATAGAAACATCATGGGGAATAATGTGTTCCCAAATATTTATAAATCATGATTGTACACTATTTCTATTTGAAATGTCAAAAAGTAGTAGGGCTGAGGTTTGATCGGTCGATCACCATAGCAACTGAACAGAATACTTATACAAGTTATAGGGGCTAGGTGTCTGTACTCCTCGCCATTGTGACTTGAATTGAAAACTGACTACTGTTGACTGATTAAGACAAAAGTAAATGCCACTATAACATATCTTGGTCGCATGTTGTTCAATTAAGCAGCGGGCTATAGCTAAACACAATTATTTATATGTACTTGAAGTGGGCGAGACCACTCGACCGGTGGAAATGCGGGCAGGGCTGACTAGCCCGCATTCTGAGATGCAGGCTACTCACCAGGCTCGCATTTGCCACCATTTGCGGGGCCGGGTTCCCTGCTGTAAAGCGTTGCTGTGATAAGTCAATTGTGACTATCCTAGCAACGGGAGGAGGTCGGGCGTTCGGACCCAGACCCATCGGACGTGTTTTGGCATGCTCCAATGTTTTAGCCGAGATTTTGGCTTTTATTGTCGAAATTCAAAAACTTATTTAACTTACTTATATGGGAGGGATGTACTTGTTCATATCCATTATATTGCTAAACTCTTATTGTTACTATAGGGTAAGAATAAAGCCGTGAGCTCCTAAGAAGTGATTGGAATGTTCCTTGCACTCTTTACTATTCTCCAGTCTTATATTATTAACCGCTATGGTCAACTTCATATTACTATTTGATTGCTCTATAAATGTATTTAATTAAGGGCCTTCCGCCCCATTGTCTGTATGGAGTCAAACTCCCTACCTCTGATATTAACCATATTGCTAGCCAAGGGTCAAGCTAGCAGGAAGGCAGACAACCGGTGGTGGGAGGCACAAGACATTCTCATGGAAACAATTATTTATTAACATGTAGGCTCACCTTAAGCGGGGGTGGAATAGCCCGACGGTTAAATACTGAATGTTCAAAGATATGGAACTGTTTAATATAAGGATGAATAACGCACTAATTCTAGGGTAGTTTTTTATATACATATGGAGATGTGACAGAGACAAGTTGGCTTTAAAGGGAGAGGTAGGAGTGTCAGACTGCTGCCATGGGCTCTTTTTAAAGTCTGGCTCCGCCTTTTAAATGGGTGCTTAACGATGAATTGTTTCTGGCCTAAGGTCGTGAAATCTAGCTTAGTTATTGCAAAGTAGCATAATAGGAGTATATATAAACCCTTATCATGCTGTATATATGTGAAGTGGGCGAGACTATAATCGCGCTGTGGCCGGTGCGGGCTTGGGTCGAGCAGCCCGCATTTAGAGATGTGGGCTGCTCCCCAAGACAAGCCCGCATTGGCCATCAAATGCGGGGAAGGATCCACTGCTGTAACTCGTTTCTAGGAGACTCGCCGGGGCGTCCCGCGCTACTCTCCTAGCAATGTAGGGAGTTCGAGCGGTCGGGCTCAGGCCCATTGGGGGTGCTTTTGCACGCTCCAATGTTTTAAACGAAATTTAGGCTTTAATTGCAGAAATTCAAAACTTTATTAACTCTAAAGATGGGAGCGGATGTATTTATTCTTATCGGTGTTGATTGGTGAACTTAGATTGTATCAGTAGGAACAGAAATAAAGTTGTGAGCTCTTAAAAAGTGATTGAAACATTCCTTACATTCTTTACTATCCACAGGTCCTTTAGTGTATTAACCACTATGGTCAACTCTATCCCAATGATTCATTATTATCTCTCATATTAAGGACCTTCTGCCCAGCTGGCCGTAGCCTACTCCCTCTCCCGGGGGACTTGTGACTATCGCATTAATGTGAACATGAATAATAAGTAGTAATATGTTGGGTGTTGATAAGTGGTAGCGGCGACGGAGTACACCAACTGCTTTATTCTGGAATAACATTAAGTAAAGTACATCTCAATATGGCCGGGGTAGAGCCAATAAACCAAGAAAGTAATACTTCATGTTACTTCAAGCTAAAATAAGGTAGATTATAGTAAGAAAATGACAGAAACTCAAAATCATCCAACTATGCAACATTAATTGTCGAAAAGAAATCATATGCAATGCAATTATATTCTATTCGCAATCTGCTTAACCTGACTTAGCGCCTGATTACTGTTTTCCCCGCCAGGTGAGAACACGCGCCATCACGTGACTAGGCGATTAGGCAGCTGCGGAAGTAGCACCGGAAGTGACGAGAGTGGCGCCACTGACTTCCGCAAAGAGGATGGTCTAACCAGCTCCTTCCGGCCTCGTTTTAGCTCGGCTGATGTCCCCAGTCCGGAAGTGGCGACGAACGCCGTCAGTCTGGATAAGAACGGGTTTTGTTTACGGCAACCAGGGTTTAGTAGCATCTTCACAAATATCAATGTTTGAGAATGATTGTTCTATTATTTATTCACAATGAGAACAAGGAAGGAGTGGTATAAAATGTGGTTTATTTCTTAATGACAACCTTAGATCGTAATGGCGGGAATAAATGTCTAACCAGCGCCTTCCCTCCTCGTTTTCACTCAGCTGATGTCCCCAGACCGGGTGACGAATGCAGTCAGTGTGGATAAGAACAGGTTTCGTTTACGGCAACCAGGGTTTAGTAGCGTCTTCACAAACATCAATGTTCGAGAATGATTGTTCTATTATTTATTCACAAAGAGAACAAGGAAGGAGTGGTATAAAATGTGGTTTATTTCTTAATTACAACCTTAGATCGTAATGGCGGGAATAAATGTCTAACCAGCGCCTTCCCTCCTCGTTTTCGCTCGCCTGATGTCCCCAGACCGAGTGTGATGAATGCCATCAGTGTGGATAAGAACAGGTTTCGTTTACGGCAACCAGGGTTTAGTAGCGTCTTCACAAACATCAATGTTCGAGAATGATTGTTCTTTTATTTATTCACAATGAGAACAAGGAAGGAGTGGTATAAATGTGGTTTATTCAATATTCTTAATGACAAGTTTAGGTCAAAATGGCAAAAATAATTGTTTGAATTGTGCGCAATTGTGGCTAGGTGGTATCAACAAACTAGATCGGCCTGACCTTGCAGGTTTGTGTACAGGCAGTGAGTGACCGTTGAACCCAGAGTTAGCCTGTACTGTTCTCTGTGGCGGAGTGGTTAGAGTGTCTGACTTTTTTCTAGGTCAGACTCCTAATCTGAAGGTCGGTGGTTCGATTCCCTGTGCCCCACCTCTGCCAATTTAGATTTCCACTGCTGCGTATAACTTACAGCGTCATCAAAGGCCAGTTGCTCTCATACCATGTCTATGTGGTGTGGGAGGTTAAAAATCCCTTGGGTCGGTAAAAGTGTAGGCTCGGGCTTTCTATCGACAAACTGTCTAATGGTGAAAACAAGTCTATTCAGACTTATCAATGATAGGCAGTATAAATCTTCAAGAACGTCAGATGCTGGCGCAGTAAATTAAAGCTAGATGGTGTCAGCAGTGGAGGTGGGGGTTCGAATTGACTGGCGGCCATTGATGATTAGAAACGCTAGGTGGCGTGAATAGTGTTAGCGTGGTGAACGTATGGTAACGTACCTGATCGACTCCTTGCCGTGCTAAGACTTACCCATGTCAAGAATAACATGTACAATTACAACAAGGAACATATGACTGTGGTAAATGCGTATGTGTGTATATGTGTATGTGTGTGTTCAAAGACTTCAGTTGATGATGGATGATTTTGCAACGGAGGCCATATTCACTGCGCCAAAGACTTTTGTTATCGGGTTAAGATGCAGCAGGATCCAATAGTCCGCGTCGCCTGCATAATGACCATTCTGATATAATTCTTTGGAGGAAACCCGCTGCCATCACATAGGGTACTCTTTCTGATAAGCAACAAGGGGCGTTTTATATTATATGCACTTTCCCACAGACAGGACAGCACGTACCACAGCCTTTGATGAACCGATTATGGACCACTGGTTGGCGCTGGCTTCCCGTGTGGAAGGTCGGGAGTTCGAATCACAGCCGACTCAAACCAATGACTTATAGAATTGATATTTTTCGCTTCCTAGCCTGGTGCTCGGCATTATTAGAATAGGACAAGGACTCGTTAGCTCAGTGTCAGGATAATATGACTGCATGGGTATCAGGTCATGTTGCCAGCAGCCAGGTCTCCCAGTGGGGCAGCACTATAAAAGTTGCCATATGTCCGCTCTGTCACAAGTCGGTACCTGTCCTCATATGACCTTAGATTTGCTAGGACGCAAAACTCCAACAAACAACCAACTAACGACCCAGGATCGATATATATTCCTCGTAACCATGGATGCGTTGCTCAGGCACCATCTAGCGGATAATGTTACATATAGGTACTTATGTGCATATTATCATGAAATGTAATTATTCTGTTAATTCAGGACACGAGACGGAACTACATAGAATGGGAATTTTATTTGTCTAAGTTTAAAGAGCATCAGGTCAAGTTCAATTGTCAGGTATAAGGTTCAGGTATAAGGTTCGATTCTCTGCACGACCCGGCACTCAACCCTTGCATTTCAACTGTTTATAAGTAGCGTCGGGTGGGGCGGTGAGAAAAGGCGGGTGGTGGTGTCGGTCCGGCGTCTGGATGGTGAGTTCCGTTGGTGCGGCGGCAGTGGCGGAAGTGACGTCAGATATCAGTCATCGGGCATAGGCAACGGCTGTACGCCGGTGTGACCACCTGGAGTTAGTGCAGTTCTGGCCGGCTATGAATAAAAGGGGGAAGGGTGTGGTAGCGTTACGGTCGGGTTCAGAATGGGGAAGCACAATCTGTCCTGTCTCGGTCCCGAATTACCCACGTTGCCAAAGCAACATGACCAATTGCTACTTGTCACCTCTAACCTCCTGCAACAAATATCAATTTTGTAACTCAGTGGTTTGACTCGACCGGGAATTGAACTCCCGACCTTCCGCACCTCGGCCGGTCGGTCCGTGACCCATATTGCAGGGCAACACGAACAATGCCTCCATGAAATATACTTGTTTTAAAGAAAAATAGAAAAAAAAGAGGAAGAGTGTCTAGTTCACTGTAAACAAGCCAGCTTTATATATTTTCTTTTGTACAGAAGGTCTCTGTGAATTATTGGTAAATAGTACAATAAAGCTTTGCATGATATTGTTCAATTGTGACAGTAATCATTGTCAAGTTCACATGATTCCATTTATGTTCTTTTCTAGTCAGGTGACTCAACTTATTGTCACAAATATCTATAAGAATTGTCATATTTCGCCATGTATAGTTTGTAAATAGGTATTTATATCAGTCTGGATACAATTGCTCCTTTTCTGCCATATCACATGTTAAGTTGTGTGGGAGGTTATTTCGTGTGGGAGGTTAAAAATCTCTTGGGTCGGTAAAAGTGCAGTCTCGGGCTTTCAATCGACAAACTGTCTAACGGTGAAAACAAGACTATTCAGACTTATCCATGATAGGCAGTATAAATCTTCAGGAATCTTCGAGAAAAGTTGGAAGCAGGTAAATAAAATATCCCCCGCTTTTAAAAGAAACTAAACATGTATCTACGACCACTCTGTCAATAGGTTTTCAATGCAACTTTTCGATATTTGATACTATTTTAAATCACAGAACATTTTACAAACTGGATTTGTCTAATTTTATTGCTTGACTACTTATCATACTTACTATAAAGCTGTACAGTCTGATAAAAACATCAAATTTCAAAGCCAAATCACTTCTCTAGATTTGTATTCTACATATCCAATTTAGACACTGGTTCACTTATTAAACATGTGTTGCTGCATAGAAGGGCATCAATAGCAAGTCACTTTAATAGAACGTGTTATTGATGAAGCAAATAGAGTTAATTTAGACTTGCTATGTGCATGCCTAAAATATTGTTAAATGCTTTCTCTTCGGATATCTATCTTCAAAGTTAACTGTTAAAAATAAAAACTACTTCAAGCTAAAGTAATGTAGATTATGACAATCAACCTAATAGACATTAGACATTAGACATTGTGCATGTTGGCCCGAGGCTAACATGGGTAATTTGCGCACGAGGCTGGTCTATTCTTAGCTTTCCTCGCTTGCCTCTCTCCAACTGAAGTCTGCTTTCGACACGCCTACTGTGCACTTCGATTTCCCCACCCTCCCACCCACTTTCTGGGGGGGTGAGCGCTGATCTTCACGTACCTGCACATTACCCTGATTCATGAACTGTTGTCTGGTTGCGCATTCCAGTCAGCACCTGATTCTGGCCCTGGTCGCCCACGATACTGTTTGATAGACCACCATTGGTTCCTGACTTGTTTTTATTAAATCTACTGAAATCACGCTTGCCTCTATCTTATTCTTTCCTTTCTTTCCGCAGCCGAGTGTAGCGAATTAGACATTTTTTTATTCACAATTTCTATTCATTATTCCACAAACAAATACTATTATATTAATAATAGAAATTGCAGGAACAGTGTAACCATTAATGGTTGTCTTCCCACTGCCCCTTATATACAAAATAATCCATCAAATAAAATCATGAGCCCTGGAACTAATAATATACAAATAACCTACAGACTGCTCTTTAAGGAAACAAACACATGCTTAGAAAAAGGTACATATTTATCTCACGATGTTACGGAAACTCAAAACCATCGGACTATGCAACTAGAAGAATGTGTTCAACACTGATGATAAAATAGGGGGGGGGGGGAGGGGAGGATTTCCCTATGTTTGCTGAGCATAACCATGATATAAAGTGAGTTTGTAAAGTGAGGTTCTATTGTGACGTAGACTAATTATGCACAGCGTGTTCATATCTAGGCCCTAATCGATTAAACACCTCAGATCATCCGAACAACTTTTTAGCAAATGCGCAGGCCCTACAACCTCGAGTTGTATAAAGGAATGCGCTCGGGGTGGACAAAAATGGTGGCTGAAATTCAAAACTTAAAAAAAACTAAAAACTAATATATCTACCAGCAGTAACATAAGATTTAAAGTATTTTATGATTGCATAGTTTAGTTATATGTCCATTTCAGCAATCTGGGGTTTTTTTTCCCCCTTTTTTCTTGTTTTTTTTCAACACGTGGGACTTGTACTGGTTGCTGTAGTCTTGCAAGTTAACATCACAGTAATTGCTTCTGACACCCCCAGCCAAGACCTGGGGTATTGAAGTCGGATTGTTTTGCACATGCCCCATGTGTTTTGAATACGGCCACAAAAGCAGTGTTTCTGTCAAGAGGTAGGCCTATGTGACTGGGAAATAATCGTCAGAATTGTGCTTTGTTTGGACGTGGGATCTGGATAATTACGCTATGTAAAACCTCTCTAAATCGACCGACCATGGGACCTTCTTCAAATGGTCCATTTAAGGAGGTGATCGGCTCAGGGAGTTGTTTTATTGTTACAATGGTATTGTACGGGTGATCGCTTGGGACCCAAATAAAGCGATCGATATAGGGGAATGGTCGATCTGTGGAAGTGGTCGGTCAGGTAGAGAGGTTTTACTGTACTTTCTGTTATGGCCGTCCGTACTTTCAAACGCCGAGCGATTGTGAAATGTAATTAATTAGATAGAAGTAAATGTAAAGGCTTTGGCAACATTGCTACTTGGTCATGGCAGAAAGGAGTGTTTACACACACATTTAATTTAACAATAGATTCTCACAGACAATATTCCCCCCAAACATGCACGGCAGCCAATGAACAATTCGCATTAATTCCTTCCCGATTCTTACATTGTATCTATTCCGTTGTTAACACCTGCTGTTTTGGATATATATCATATATGTGCATATATTTGCATGTGTGTGTAAATATACGTATATGTAAATGGATATAATGCATAGAGATGTAAATATGCATTCACATGTGTGCATATACATATTTACATGCATAAACACATATATATGAATACTTACATATATATATATATATATGCATCTATACATCTATATGTATATGTAAGTATATACATGTATCTGTAAATATACATATATGTATATTTATATAGTTATATATATATGTACATATGCATTCATGTGTATGCATATACTTATTTACATGCATAAACACATATATACAAATATTTAAATATATATATATGCATATATACATTTATATGTAAGTATATACGCATCTATACATATATATGTAGATATAAATATATGTACAGTAAAACCTCTCTAACTGACCACCTCCACAGATCGATCACTCCCCTATATCAATCGCTTTATTTGGGTCCCAACAATATCATTGTAACCATATTCTAACTCCCTAAACCGACCACCTCCCTAAATGGACCAGTTAACGTCGGTCCCAAGGTCGGTCGATTTAGAGTCGTTTGACTGTATATATAAATATATGTATATATAAATATGTGTATATATACATAGATATGTATATAAGTAAATATATATGCATATATATTCATATACAAATATATATACAAGGTTCCACAACAATCCCTGCACCATGATGAAATATTGCCAAATAAAGTTGTTATACATAACATATAGAGAAACTTCTTTTTGTTATTCATTCACGCTAAGACAATGCGGACAAAGGAAGATGTGGAAAGACAACATCAGGGGATGGACAGGCCTGGAGTTTGACAAGTCCCAGAAGGCAGTGGAGAGGGAACCTGTGGAGAACAGGGGAAATGGAAAATACTGGTTGCAAAGTCACCTGTGCTGCCCCAATGACCTCACAGTCAAAGGTGCATAGTCCGATGAAAGATCACATGTTCAAACCCAAAACACTCACCTAGATTTGATCTTACATATCTAACTTATACCCCTGTCACCCTATGACGTAACGAGCCAACGTGAGCCTGACATGGGCACGTTTCATCATTACTTTGACGTACGTTGGGTTACGTTATAATGACGTCAGAATGACGTTGAGCTACCTCACGTTACATCATGTTACGTCGGCATGCGTCAAGGTTTTGAACCTGTTCAAAACTTTTGACGTAACTCGAACGTAAGGGTTTATGTTCGCTGTACGTTCTGTACAAGTTCGGTGAACGTCAATGACGTTAAACGGACGTTACTCAAATGCTGCTCACTATGTTCCACTACATTCCACTACGTCGACCCACATTAACGCCGGTGGAAACGTCCATGCGGCGTAATGGGAACGTCAGGAGAACGTCAGGAGAACGTCAGGAGAACGTATGCCGAACGTACTTCCAACGTACGTTCTGCATTTTGCCACCGTGTCATGACATATGTAACGTCACATAACGTTCTTCTGGCAATGGAATAACGTACATAACGTTCCGTGACCGTAATGACGTTGTCCTCTCTCGTTGAATGACGCTATCACTATGCTTTACCGACGTTACGCTCTCGTCAACTACGCTGCATCCACGTTCAACTTGTGCCCAAATTTGCATACTACGCCGAGAAGTTCGAAGTTTTTCACGTTCTCCCTACGCTGACGTCGTTACATCATAGTGTGACAGGGCCTTTAGATACTGATGCATTTATTGAGCATTTGTTGCCATATACAAGGGCGTACTGAGTCAATTTAATAGAACATCTGAATGGATATGTCTATGGTGTCAGAGTTTTGGTGCGCTTGCCAAAATCAATTTGACATGCTTGCGCTTCAAATATCTCCAAAGTTAGCGATATTAAATCAAAGTTACTGCAAATTAAGGTTATCTTCATCATCATCATCATCATCATGCTGTCGATCGTGATGCGAAAAAGACTGCTTTCATTACTTGACTGTCGCTCTCCATTTTAGCTCTCTGCTATGTGGAAAAGGTCTTATTGAGGATTTCCATCTCCAACCCATCAACTGACGATAGTGGCAAGAACTAATGATTTAGGTAACAGATCACTGCCCATTTTTCCCTGTGGGAAAATTCCATTAAGTGTACTATCCGAAAATAAACAACTTGAACAAAACAAAAAGAGAAAGAGTTCTTTTTATCAAGAGAAACTACTTTGAAAAAAAAATGAATATGTTAATTTTTTAAATGCAATCAAATTATCCCGCTTGGTGGCGCGTCCAATCTGCCCACGGTGTTGGCGGAGCGGGAAATGGCGCTAACCAGACTAAGGGGTCAGACTGGTACCTTGGTTGGCGTAAAGGGTCATACCAAGTTTTCAACATTTTCACAGATGTACAAAGCGTATTATTGGGGGTAAGGGGGTTCCAGTCCGTCTGTAGATTAAGTAATGCAATTTTCAATCGTGGACAATTGGTCTTCCTCATTCCACTGCCATTTGCCCTATCCTAATAATGATGAATGCCAGGATAGGTGATGATAAGTATACATTTTAAAGTCATTGGTTTGACTAGGTTCAAATCCCATGACCTAGCAAATAGAGACACCAGCACTCAACTTATTCTGCCACCCTGTCTGAGTCTGTAGTAATAATGTTGATATGTACCACTTTAGCGGGGTCGGGGAGGGGCAGAGGGAAGAGGGGAAAGGACGGGGGTCTGGAAAAGTAGTACTGTTTGTACTACCTTGAAAATGTTGAAAACTTGGGACGACCCCTAGCGGTGGTGCTAATACCCATTAATCGCCTAATCATGTTTACTGTGTGGCACACTCTGATTTTGTTTGTTTGTTGTTGTTTAACGTCCTAGCAACATCTAAGGTCATATCAGGACGGGTACTGACTTGTGACAGTGCGCACTCATGGCGACTTTATAGTGCTGTCCCACTGGGAAACCGTGACCTGATATCCCACTCAGTCACATTATTCTGACACTGAGCACACCAGTCCTTGCCTTGTCCTAATAATGCAGAGCGCCAGACTAGGAAGCAACAAGTATCAATTTTTAAGTCATTGGTTTGACTCGACCAGGCAGACTCTGAGGCTTGCGTACTGTTGGGTTACTCGGTCCACGTACAGTGGCAGCTGGGTGCCAGAGAAGTGCTTGTTGTTCTTCAAATTACCCACAATGCCTCCGTTAAAAAAAAGAGAGGGAGAGAGCCAAGCACAAAGCATGTTCTGTAGAAAAGGTTATATAGAGGATTTAGACCCCCGACCTACCCTCTGATGGCACTTTTTTTTTTTTTTTTTTTTTTGGTCCATTAGTTGTTTAAGCAGGGGAAATTTCAGTCATAGACATCTGGTCTTCCTCATTCCACTGCTGGTCGATAGAAAGCCCGAGCCTACACTTTTACCGACCCAAGGGATTTTTAACCTCCCACACCACATAGACATGGTATGAGAGCAACCGGCCTTTGATGACGTTGTAAGTTATACACAGTGGTGGAAATCCAAATTGGCAGAGCTGGGGGCATGGGGAATTGAACCGCCGACCCTCAGATTAGGAGTCTGACCTAGAAAAAAGTCAGACACTCTAACCACTCTGCCACAGAGAATGCCACAAAACAAATGTATTGGGTGGCAACTCATTGTGCGGTATGCTCTATATAAAAGGTAATATAGAGGATTTAGACCACCGACCTACCCTCTGATGGCGGTTGCAAAACAAATGTATTGAGTGGCAACTCATTGTGCAGTATGCTCTATGTAAAAGGTTATATAAAGGAATTTAGACTATCAATATGCCCTCTAGTGGCAGTAGAAGAACTAATTTTGTGGTAACACCTCACTGTGCAACATCTTCTATGATAAGAACAGACGGGATGGCCGAATGAGTTAGAGCGTCCGTCTCCCGTGTTGGTAGATTGTGGGGTCGTGGGTATGAACACTGGTCGAGTCAAACCAATGACTTAAAAATTGATACTTGTTGCTTCCTAGCCAGGCGCTCGGCATTATTAGGATAGGGCAAGGACTGGTTGGCTCAGTGTCAGGATAATGTGACTGAATAGGATATCAGGTCATGGTGCTGGCAGCCTGGTCTTCCAGTGGGGCAGCACTATAAAGTTGCCATGAGTGCGCACTGTTACAAGTCAGTACCTGTCCTGATATGACCTTAGATGTTGCTAGGACGTAAAACAACAACACACACCTCTTCTACAATAAAGGTATTATAGATGATTTGCATCACCAATCAAGCCTCTGACAGCAGTAGCAGAACTAATATGTGGAAAAGGTCTTATAGAGGATTTCCATCTCCAACCAACCCTCTGACAGCAGCAGCAGAACTAATATGTGGAAAAGGTCTTATAGAGGATTTCCATCTCCAACCCATCGACTGACGACGAGAGTGGCAAGAACTAATGATTTAGGTAACGGATCACTGCCCATTTATGCATGTGGGAAATTTCTGTTAATAGTAATATCTGAAAATAAATGACTTGAACAAAAGTTAAAGAGAAAGATTTCTCTTTTTTTAAATGAAGAGAAACTAGTTTGAGCTGTGCCTGTATTTGAGGTGACAGAGCAGCGTTGAGTCTCCTGGTGACCATGTTTGTTCCTCTGCAGATTAGCATCCGCTAATCCTATACAATCCCAATCCTCTAATCCAGCATACCTACTCGATACATGGGGACCGGGCGTGGTGGCTGAATCGGTAGAGAGCGGGCCTCGAATGCGGAAGATCCTGAGTTTGGTTCCTGGTCGAGTCAAACCAATGACTTATAAAATTGATACCAGGCGGTTGGCATTAATAGGATAGGGTAAGGACTGGTTAACTCGGTGTCAGGATAATGTGAATGAGGGGGATATCGGGTCATGGTGCCAGTGGCCTGATTTCCCAATGGGGCAGCACTATAAAGTCATCGTGAGTGCGCACTGTCACAAGTCGTATGTATCATGTATTCGGCTGCGTACCTGCATACATGAAAGTTAGGCCCCTGTATGTGATACAATTATGATACAATGGCTGCTCTTTTCATTCGGGATAATTTGTCTACCTTCTTTTCCATCTTTTTTCTTCCTTCTCTTCTTCCTCTTCCTCCTCTTCTTCTTCTTCTTCTTCTTCTACTTCTTCGTTTTGCAATCTAACCAATGTTCATACATTATGCTAACCATGCAAATTCCATACACAACACATACACCATCCAACCGAACCTCCACCGTTGCAGATATAATTGTCAGCTAAACCTACCCACATTCACCCCACCCCCCACCCCCCCACCCCACCCCCGTTGGTTGGTTGTTGGAGCTTTACATCCTAGCAACATCTAAAGTCATATCAGGAGGGGTACTGACTTGTGACATATAAGCACTCATAGTGACTTAATAGTGCTTCCCCACTGGGAAACCAGGCCGCCAGCACTATGACCTGATATCCCACTCAGTCACATTATCTTGACACTGAGCTAACCAGTCCTTGCCCTATCCTATCAATGCTGAGCGCCAGGCTAGGAGGTGACAAGTATCAATTTTATAAGTCAGTGGTTTGACTCGACTGGGAAACAAACTCCTGACCTTCCACACATGAGGCCCGGACTCTCCCAATTCGGCCACCGCGCCTGGTACAACGTTTGGTGATTACTGGCCGAAGATGAGCCTAGCTTTGATGCACATTCCAGAGGTCGATGGATTGACCTCTTGACCTTCATTGCTGTGATAACGCATATATAGGTCTATATGTAGTATAAGGCGGAATCGCAAAATAAGTTGAGCGCCCACTTCCAATGTGGAAGGTTGTGGGATTCGACAGAGTCAAATGGATGACATAGCAATTTATACTTGTCACTCCCTAGTCTGGCACACGGCATTACCAGGATGGAGCAGGGAGCAGTTGAATGAGGAAGACTAATTGGCGGTGATTGAAATTCTCCATTGCTCAATCGACAATTGCAACAATAATAAAATAGTAAAGTTGCATGGTTTGATGAAAGCATGCACATTTTCAAAACCAAAACACCTATCCAGATTTGATCCTACATATATGCCTTAGATACAGGTGTACTTATTATGCATTTCCAGCGTTGAACACAAGCACCCTCTCAGGAGCTTACATGCTATGGACAGAATAAATACTGTATACATTTAAAAAAAAAAAAGTTGCCCGAGGCTAACATCGTGGCAAAGGCTATTTTTGTCTTTCTTCGATAATCTCCCTACAGCTAGCCCGTCACTGCACAGCCTGATCTCACCCAAGCAACATCGATCACCCTACGTGCCTACACCTCGGAACGCAGGTGTGACACAGGTAGCAGCACTTTATCGCCTGGCATGCTGCCTCCCAAGCACCGTGGCCAGCCACCGCTCTCTCAGCAGCCCAAGAGGTCGCAGCCATACAGAGCAGCCCGATCATCTTGTGACTCCTGCCTGGACCAGGACTCGCAGAAGTCGTCACCTAGCACTTTTCGCCCCAAACAACTGAGTTGTTCTCAACAGGAAAGTCAGACCAAGTTACCCTTCGGAGGCTCCGAAGTAAGAACAGTCATTATTCAGAAGTCACAGCCAGGCTGGACGCACTTGAGAAGGCGGCGTCAGGACTGTTCAGATGCCTCCCACTGCCGGCGCAAACCCCTAGGCAAACGCTCGCCCCCCTTCCGCTGCCCAACCTTTCCCTGTCACCCCCGTGCCCTTCACCCTCCACCGCTGCTCACACCTGTTCACGCCCGCACTCCTCATCAGCAGTATACGCTGCAAGGACCGCCACCCTCAACACATCAGCCCCGCATTCCGAAAGGGGACGCACGTAAAAAGTTAGCTGTGGGTGAAGCAACAATTCCCAAATATTTTCTGGCCCTCTGAAGAGTATCAGCCCACCCTTCCTTCCCTGATCTCTGGTGACCCTCCCTTTTCCCCCATGAAGAGGAGTTGGCGCAAATGGCGATCACGTGGGAGAGGTTGACCTGTTGCCGGTGGTCAGAATGGTTGTTTCTGATGGTAGCAGATGGTAGGCTCCCGGACGGTGGCCTCGACCATGCTGCCCTTAAAGACATGCAAAGCAAAGTTTGTATGGATGCTTCAAAAGTAGCCCCTTCCCGGCCCCAATACATTCAACCAGTTCATGAACCCCGCCCAGCCCCTCAAGTGCCTCAGCCCGTGTCCTCAGCCCTGATAAATCTCAGGGAGGAGTATAATAAAGAGACAGACAGCAAGGCCTGCCACATTTGGAACTGAGGGAAGGATTGTGGGTTCAAGGCCTCTCCCAGAGCAGGTGCAGAATGGTACCTGCATATCTGTGCATATTGCATGTATAGGTTCAAGCGTGTCCTTCAGCATATAACTTATAGGGCAAGCGTGTCCTTCAGCATATAACTTATATGCTGAAGGACATGCTTGAACCTATACATGCAATATGCACAGATATTATATTATAAGGAGCAGGATTGTATGAAGAAGAGAAAGTTTTTAGATAAAAAGATCCTTCAGCATATAACTTATATGCTGAAGGACACGCTTGAACCTATATATGCAATATGCACAGATATTATATTATAAGGAGCAGGATTGTATGAAGAAGAGAAAGTTTTTAGATAAAAAAACTCTCTGCTCAATCACCGGTGGCTGCAGTAAGTTCAACTCTCAGTAACACCCTCAACATCTCCGTTCCCCCCTCCTCCCCCCCCACCCAACATTCCACTTCACACCTCGCCCCCCACCCACTATACCCAACTCTGTCTGCCCTACACCAATGCTACACCCTGTTACCGACCCTGACCGCTCTACTCTATCCCCTCCCACTTCCTCCCCACCTCCCCCTTTGCAGCAGTGCCAGTCATTTGCACAGCTACCGCCGCCCAGAACTAGTAGCACAGACACACTACTCTGTTCTGATACTGATTTGTTGCTTTCAGATATCGTCTTTGACTGGTTCACCCCCATGACTCTGTCAGAGTCACCACTCTCACCCCCCTTCCCTCCCCCCCCACTCCAGTCCTTTTCAGAGACTCCCTTAATTCTTTCTAGTCGGTTTCTATTAAGCCCTTATGGCAAGATGCCCTCGGCTATGCCAATATTTATGATAGAGTAAGATTAACGGCCCTACCAAATTATCTGGAAGCTCGGATTCCAGTATTGTCAGGCTTGAACAGTCCGGTTTGGTGGGCTCTCCTCCTAGACTACCCTGATATCTCACTTGTGGATCATCTCGAGTTTGGATGGCCCCTTGAAATCACTGCCATGGGAATTCCCACCCCAACCCAGGTCAACTACACGCAGCCCTAGGATGCAGCTTCAATGCAGGAATAGTGAAGGGTTTCTATCAGGGCCTCCCCTTTAATTTGTCACTCCCCACATTTCATATACTCTCTGACAGGCTTATACTCCTGGGTTCTTCAGTATGGTTTTTGGGGGGCAGTTCTCACCCGAGCCTATCGGCAGTTAAGAGTCTGTCCTCTGTCAGTGCCTCTGCTCGGCATCTCGGTTAATAACAATGTTTACATGGATATTGCTCCCCCTCTTGGGTGTCGCACTTCAGCATTGGCTTGCACCTGAACAACAAGGGCATTGATTTGGCTTCTCCGACGGGAGGGTTTCTATGCTCTTTGTTATCTCAATGATTTTGTAGGCTTAGAGCCCTCACTAGAGTGAGTAACCCAAGTGCATAGTAGGTTTAGAGTCTTATCAGCCAAACTCGGCTTAGCCCTAGCAGAAGAAAAGTGTGTGCCCCCAGTCACCTCTATAGTGTGGCTAAGTTTCAAAATAGACACACCCTCTATGTCTGTTTTTCTCCCCATAGAAAATTTGGCAGAGATAGTTGCCGAGTGCATAGCTTGGAAGAAGAAGTTGACAGCATCTAGGAAATAGCTCCAGAGTCTAGCGGGGAAACTCCATCATCTCTCGCAGTGTATTAAACCAGCAACCCAGTTTACAAATAGAGTATTAGAAGCCCTAAGGTCCACGCCCTTCACCGGGCAGCACCTGTTCTCCCCTGATCTCCTCCAAGACCTCCTTTGGTTCGAGACCTTTGCATCAGCGTTTAATTCCCTCCAGCTCCTCCCAACTAAGCCCAGGGAGGCCTACATAATAGAGTGCGACACCACTCTCACTGCAGCTGGATATTTCTCCTCCACATACTATTTATTACGCTGCTCAATTCCCGCCTTCAGTCCTCCTATGTAACCTCCTATGAAGCCCTGAACCTAGATCACGCAGTTGCAGGCCTTGCCCCCCCCCCCCCCCCCCCCCCCCCCCCCCCCCCTCATTCCCAGAACGCCATCCTCACAGTGAATACCGATAATTTAGCCTCCCCGTTAGGTCTATCACCAAGAAAAGGCAAGAACCCATTACTTTGCGCATGCGCCAGGCAGTTATGGTTCTTGGCGGCAGCTAATAATTTCGAGCTTAAGATAATTCACAAACCAGGACACCAGCTAATTCTGGCCTATGCCCTGAGCAGGTCGTTCCAAAATAATAATCTGAAACAAAAAGCAGCATGGCTGTGCTCCGAGAGTAACTTAACTGAAGTAAAACTGACTCTCTCCCTTGACATTCTTGGCATGCTCCTGTAATAACACAAGATAGTATAATTTCTGCCTCTATCTTTCAGGGTACACACTGAAGCACCACGAATGCCTGATCGAGCTCTTCCAGTCCGGGCTCGCCACGAGAACCGGGCAGAATAAACTGACCCACATTAAGCGGTATCTAGAATTTTGCACCCTAATTGATGTTCCCCCTTTTGCCCCCTCCGTTTATGACGTCCTCTCCTTCCTCCTGCCCCTCTCAGCCATTCTAAGTTCCCCTGGAGTGATAATGAACTATTTCAGTTCAGTAAAAATCTGGGTCTCTGGTTCCCCAGGCCCCCACCCTCACTTTGTAGCCCCCGTATATTGTATATTGTTGTAGATTTGTTTACTGTGTAAAGGCAATTGTGATTAGGGCTGGAAGACCAGTGCATTAGCACTGACAACATGTTATTCAGAGGAATAAAAACACTTGAACAAAAAAAAAAAAACCTCCTTCCCCAGGATCCCCCCTCCTTTGCCCCCCATGTCTTAAGGTTCGGTGATGTCCGCCTTAAAAAGAACTGAGCTTCTAGTAACCCTTCGCTCCTCAAAAACCCACCTCTCCTCAGCTCCGCCACTGACTTTCCGCCTCCCCACCATTGCTAATTCCCCCTGCTGCCCCGTTACTGCCTGGAAAAACTATCTTGAGACAGGTGACCTCCCCCCTGACACCCTCGCCCTTGCCCTCCCTAGTACCGCCCCTATTACTGCCCGATCACTCATCCACACCCTGAGGACCGCTGCGGTGGCTGCCACCGGCTCATTCAACTCCTATGCCATACACAGCCTCCCCAGGGGCGCTGTGCAAGCATGTGACCAGGCTCGCCTTCCTATTCGACAGCATAATGGCAGTGGGCACCTGGAAGTCTGCAGCCATGACTACTTACCTCACCCGAACTGTCATGGATGCTGCACCCTTGGCCCTCACAAAGTTATTGGCTTGAGCGCCGACTCGATGAACTGACTGACTGATGAACTGATCAACCCCCATTATCAGCCCTCGCCTGATGAGCAGCATAACCACGATCCCCGGGTCACTGTCACCCATACGCTACTCAAGAAACTGCTGGCCTTCCCATGGGTCCTGATTTATTTTTAAAATAAATATACTTTAAAAGTTCTAATTGCCTTGTCTCTTTGTCCGAGTGGAGTGAATTAAGCATTTGTTGCTGCATAGAAAAGAATACTAAGTGAATTTGATTGAAGCTGTTATTGCTAAAGACTATAGTGCCAGAGTTTTGATGTGCATGCCAAAATAAATTTTGCCTGTTTGCACTTTAGATAGCTCCAGTGTTAGCCATGTATAAGGAAAGTTACTTTAAACTAGAGAAAGGCAGTTTATAATGGAATTAGCTAACAAGACAAAAAGAAAACAGAAACTCAACACTATCGGACTATGCAATTTTAAGCTGCTAATTTTAATGACCAGACGCGGTGTCAGAATCGGTAACAGCGATGGCTTCCTATCGTAGATCGGGGGTTCGTATCCCGGCCGAGTTACACCAATGGCTTACCAAATTGATTTTTTTTATATATATATTTTTTACTGGGGCTGTATTTATACTGTCCATAGCATATAAGCCCGGGTACCCAGGCTTGTTTTCAATGCTGGCCAGTTGTAGTGTTGGTGTTATCTTACCACACAGTAGCTGCTGATAAGTTATTTGATTGCTACCTACTTGTCGCTACCTACGTAATTTTGACAAATCTCTTAAATAGAAATTGACATCTCAATGCAGTTTAATATTTTACACGGCACCAGAAAATAAGATTGTTTGTTGGGGATTTACATCCTGGCAACATCTACGGTCACAGCAGGACGGGTACTGACTTGTGACAGTGCACACTCATGGTCACTTTATAGTGCTGCCCTACTCGGAGACCAGGCCATTGACACCATGACTCAATTTCCCCCCTCAGTCACAGTATCGTGATTCTGAGCTAACCAGTCCTTGCCCTATCCTAGTAATGCCGAGCACCAGGCTAGGTGTTGACAAATATAAATTTGGAAGTCATCGGTTTGACTACGGCCGGTGTTGCAGTTTCCGCGGCACACCAGTTTGCGAGGGACACATACATTCAAATGCATTGTCAATGGCCGTGAGCAAATCTTCATACAGAAAAAGTCAAATATCTCTCAAATTACACCACCTAGAAGCAACCCACTTGGAACACATATAGAAAACATATTGAATGAATAGATTATATTAAATTTATGAGATTAGACTTCTGCACTTCTATTAATTTTGAATAAAACTAATGTTTTTCACTGCGCATACCGTCAAACTTTGCTTTGTCAATGGTCCTGAGCAATCTTCATACAGAAAATACAGAAAAAGTGAAATGTCTCTAAAACCACACCACCTAGAAACAAATCGCTTGGTACACCTATAGAAAACATCTTTACCAAAAAGATTATATTAAATTTATAAGGTTAGTGACAATGCTGTTCAATTTTGACGCATGCGCAGAAGTGATGTGTCCCTCGCAAACTGGTGTGCCGTGGAAACTGCAACACCGGGTTGAAAACTCCTGACCTTCCACATGGGAAGTCTGCGCTCTATCGATTCAGCCACCACATCCAGTCCCAGAAAATTACTGCTTAAACACCGATGGGGACCAGTTTAATATTACTTTTATTTTCCCGATCATTGCAATGGAGGCCGCCATACCAATATATAGTGATTATACTAACAACACCAGTCAAACATTGATATTATTTACCTCCTCTTACCTTTAGTAAACCATGTTTCCCACGCTTCAAACACCAAACCATACGCCCAGGTTCACTAACAAATTCACCCCTAAAAAATAATTCAACGTGAATTAACCTCGAATTGAATTTTTTAAATCATTTTAATAAAAATTCACGAACACCTAACTGAAACTATCAAGCACTCTCCCCCCTCCCCCGACCCCCAACGACACACATTCGTAGGATTAATCAACAACACTCAATTTACGCTAAGGAAGAATTGGAATGGTTCTTTTAGAGATTATTTTAGCGAAAATTAAATGTCGATTTGTTTTCCTTTTCTGTAAGGGTGGGTGGGTGGGTGGGAGTAATTGTGTCCGGAGGGGCCGGAGTACATTAAGTGTTTATACAAGTTCTTAAAGCACCTTGGGTAGAAGTGTTGAGCCGGTAATTACCCTGTTTTAACCGGATTCAGCCCGACATTGTAGCAGCGCCAGGCAGGCAAGGGTTCTATACTTAGTGGTATAGCCTGCCTTTCAACGACCGCCTTACAATAATATACACAGGGTCAAGTCTACAGTTAGGATGAAGGGGGTTTATATGACTAAGAACACGAGTATGTACCAGACATGGCTGCTTTCTAAAAGCAAATAAAGGTGATTAGTGCTAACTGTATTACTTTTATGATTAATGTTGTTATTATTATTGTCCTTATTATTATAATTATTATTGACATTATTATTATCCTTATTATTGTCCTTATTATTATAATCATTATTGCCATTATTATTGTCATTACTATGTCATTATTATCATTATTGTTGTCATTATTGTTGTCCTTATTATTGTCCTTATTATTGTACTTATTATTATAATTATTATTGCCATTATTATTGTCGTTATTTTTGTCATGACTATTGTCGTATTATTCCCATTATTTTTGTAATTATTATCATCATTGTTGTCATTATTGTTGTCATTATTATTTTTAATATAATAATATTAATTATATAATTATTATCATTATTATTGTAGCTGTCATCATTTTCATCATATTATACAGGACGTGGTGGCAAATCAGTAGAGCGCAAGCCTCCCTTACGAAGGTCGGGAGTTCAATTGCCGATCGAGTCAAACCAATGACTTAGAACATTGATACTTTTTGCTACCTAACTTGGCACTCAACATTAATAGGATAGGACACAGACTGGTTAGCTGAGTGTCATGATAATGTGACTGTGTGGGATATCAGGTCATGGTGCCAGCAGCTTGATCTCCCAATGGGACACCACTATAAAGTTGCCATGAGTGCGCACTGTCGCAAATCTATACCTGTCCTGATATGACTTTAGATGTTGCCAGGGCATAAAATTCCAACAACCAACTTGATCATATTATACATCTCCTTACACAGACCCCTCTGTCCAGACACACCTCCTTTCACACACACCTCCGTCCACACACCCTACCGTTACACACCCCTCTATCCACACACGTCCTGATATGACCTTAGATGTTGCCAGGACGTAAAACTCCAACAACCAACCAACATACACTACTCCCTCCACAGATGCCTACACACTCACATTCACACACACACACACAGCAACATCAGTTCACCATACATACACACACATCTACCCCACACACAACACCCCTACCCCTACCCCTATGTCCACACCCACGCACCCCCTCCCTTACACAATGGCAACAGCGGGTTACTTGAAGCGAGGGCTTTACAGCCTCAAGAAACTGCCACCAGCAGCCTCTTTATCACTATGTTATGTTGGTAGGCGGCATGTGTGTGTGTGTGTGTGTGTGTGTGGAGGGTGGGAGGAGGGATGGGGAGGTGTGTGGTGTGTATGTGTGAGTGTGTTGGGGGGGGGGGGATATATTGCCACAGCAGTCTGAAAGCTGAGCACATTGATACATGTACCCTGGGATCTTTGTTTGTTGTTGGTTTACGTCCTAGCAACATCTAAGGTCATACCAGGACGGGTACCGACTTGTGACAGTGCACACTGATGGCGACTTTATAGTGGGGCCCCGCCGCCGGCACCATAACCTGATATCCCACTCAGTCACATTATCCTGACACTGAGCCAACCAGTCCTTGCCCTATCCTAATAATGCCTGTTGCCTACATGTAAAAATTGCTCCTTTTCCCGAATGCTAAATCAGAACCTCTTCCCCTTTGTTTTCCCCTTTCCCATGTGCATGTTACAACTGCTTTCTACATCATATACTAAAACAGAATCCTCTTCCCCTTTGTTTTCCCCTCTGCCTTGTACATGTTACAACTGCTTTCTTCATCATATACTAAAACAGAATCCTCTTCCCCTTTGTCTTCCCCTCTGCCTTGTACATGTTACAACTGCTTTCTACATCATATACTAAAACAGAACCTCTTCCCCTTTGTTTCCCCCTCTCGCTTGTAGATGTTACAACTGCTTTCTTCATCATATACTAACACAGAACCTCTTCCCCTTTGTTTCCCCCTCTCGCTTGTACATGGTACAACTGCTTTCTTCATCATATACTAAAACAGAATCCTCTTCCCCTTTGTTTTCCCCTCTGCCTTGTACATGTTACAACTGCTTTCTTCATCATATACTAAAACAGAATCTTCTTCCCATTTCACCCCTTTCTCTTGGTCACATGAAAATGAACTACGTGCATCTATACCAAAACAAAATCCTGCATCCGTTTTGCCCACTCTCCTCTATACATGCTACAATCGCTCTATTCATCATATACTAAAACAGAATCCTTCACCCCTTTCTCCCTCACTCTCCTCTGTACACATTACAATCGCTCCTTTCATAGCATACTAAAGCAGAATCCTCTGACCCTTCCTTACCCCCTCTTCTATCCACGCTACAATCGCTCAATCCATCGTATACTAAAACAGAATCCTCTGCCCATTTCTTACCCCTCTCCTCTATTCACGCTACAATCGCTCAATCCATCGTATACTAAAACAGAATCTTCTGGCCCTTTCTTACCCCCTCTCTTCTATTCACGCTACAATCGCTCAATCCATCGTATACTAAAACAGAATCTTCTGGCCCTTTCTTACCCCCTCTCCTCTATTCACTCTACAATCGCTCAATCCATCGTATACTAAAACAGAATCTTCTGACCCTTTCTTACTCCCTCTCTTCTATTCACGCTACAATCGCTCAATCCATCGTATACTAAAACAGAATCCTCTGACCCTTTCTTATCCCCTCTCCTCTATTCACGCTACAATCGCTCAATCCATCGTATACTAAAACAGAATCCTCTGACCCTTTCTTACCCCCTCTCCTCTATCCACGCTACAATCGCTCAATCCATCGTATACTAAAACAGAATCCTCTGGCCCTTTCTTACCTCTTCTCCCCTGTACATATTAAAAGCGTTCCTTTCATCGTATACTAAAACAGAATCCTCTGACCCTTTCTTACCCCCTCTCCTCTATTCACGCTACAATCGCTCAATCCATCGTATACTAAAACAGAATCCTCTGACCCTTTCTTACCCCTCTCCTCTATTCACTCTACAATCGCTCAATCCATCGTATACTAAAACAGAATCCTCTGACCCTTTCTTACCCCCTCTCCTCTATTCACGCTACAATCGCTCAATCCATCGTATACTAAAACAGAATCTTCTGACCTCTTCTTACCCCCTCTCCTCTATCCACGCTCAATCCATCATATACTAAAACAAAATCCACCCACCCCTTTCTCTCCATTTCTCTCTCAGCGGTATATGTTAGAAATGGCTCCTTTCATCCTATACCAAAACACAATACCCCCCCCCCCCCCTTCACCCTCTCTCCCTCCACCCTCTCCCTATCACGTGTAACCCCTTCGTGTACGAGACCGGTACGACTCGACTGTTAACACTAGCCCCAGGCTAGTCCGCCTATTAAGGCTCATTTACAACGATTTACCGTTGTGACACCCTCCTCTGCTGAAACCGCCGCGCGTCCAGCGTCTGTTCAACCAGCAAACAAAAGGAAAATGAAGAAAATTGAAAGCCGTCAACAAATTCTCGCACACCATTGTCAGATTTTGATCGTTGCAGAGGAAGCTATGAAGACTTACACTATTAGGCTGCTAGTAGTATTACAAAGAACTTACATCCTTTATATATCTTCCTCTTGTGGTCACAAATTATTCCCACAAATTCATTATTATTCTGAGATGCTAACATTTCCAGTGTAGGCAGTTGACTCACGGGTATAGGAGGCGGGGGAGGAGAGAACGCCCGCTCCACAGCAAATAACATGGAAGTTAAGGTGGTTAGCGAGAAACATTTAAGGGGCTGCCGTTATTTATATCCACATAATAAATTATATAGTACATATGAGTCAGTCTCATGAAAATAGGGCAATTGGTGCATGGGGAAAGAAAAAATAATTGTCTTAATGGTATTTATTTTCCTTTTTCCTCAAACTACATATATTTGTGCCTGAACACCGAAAATTGGCCGATTATATCTTCATTCTTTGTCCTTCTGCTGCCCCTCCTCAGAAGTTTTCGGCGTCGCATATCATAAGTTGTCGGCATCACACACCTACTATACCTACAGGTTGTATATGTTTTGTAAAAAACAAAAAGGATTTAATAGAAATGTAATATGGGATTGTGAATGACCAATTTTTGGTGTTCAGCCACAAATACATGTAGTTTGAGGAAAAGGGAAAATAAATACCATTAAGACAATTATTCTTTTCTTTCCCTATGCACTAATTGGCCTATTTTCTTGAGAATGAGGCATATATATATATATATTATACCCTCCTCTGCTGCCACCACCATTCGTACATCATCTGTTCAACCAGCAAACAAAAGGAAAATAAAGAAAATGAAAGGCGCCAACAAATTCTCGCACACCATTGTCAGATTTTGATCATTACAGAGGAAGCTATTAAGACGTAGAGTGTTAGTAGTATTACAAAGAACTTGCATGCTTTAGCCTATGTACCTGTTCTGGTCACTTTGATTATTTCCACAAATTGATTATTAGTAGGAGACGCTAAGATTTCTAGTGAAGGGTATTAGTAAAAGTGACCTTCATGTATTTATTTAAAATAATGTTATAGTATTACCAGGTCATTTAAAAATCTTGTTATTAGGCGGTAGGTAGGAGAAAGGACCAAGACAATTGAAGTTTTGTTAGATGATTGAAAATAATGAAATCATTTTATTGTTCGGTTATCAAAGATATGTGCTTAATTTTCTGTTGCCAAACATATAAAATCTAATAATATCATAGTAAAGAAATATGTCAGAATCAACTGGTGTAAAAAGAGCTTTCTTGACTTTCCTTTTTAGATTAAGATTTATTTATTTCCACATGATAATTGTACATACAAGCTGATATTTATGTATCATGTATCATTTATGTAATGTTTCGCATGAAAAGGGAGAAAGTAGAAGTACAATACGTATGAGGCATAACACATATACATTGCTAATACAATAAAAATAATAAATTTGGACTAGACAATAATTTCCATTCTCAGTATTAATATTGAAAAGATATTTTTACTATTGAACTCTGATAGCAAGGGGTGTAGTAAAAAGTAAAGCATAAGTAATGGGTTGTGGGATATCATTAATAGTTCAAGTTTGGTAGACAAATAACAAAATGTGGGTGATGAGGTGAACTGCCTCCCACCTAACCCTTCTACAATCATTTCTGGAATGGCCCTAAACTAATGTTGTTAAACTATTCAATACAGGTGCGCATAGAGAAGGGATGGCCAAGAGTTTAGCTAGGGGCCGTCCAAAGTTGTCAACATTGTCACGGCCGTACAGAGCGTATGACAGGGGTGGGTAGGGGAGCTGACAGTAAAGGCTCAGTCACACCTTACCGGCCTGGGGAAATGGATAGAAACCAGACACTGTCCAGTGAAATATGTCAATGTCGGGTTTATATACGGTAGGCATCCGGCGTGTCCGTTATATCTCCGGTGGTGTCCGGTGTGTACGGTGTCAAGTTTTGAACATCCACAAAACTTGTACCGGACACCGTCGGATTGATGTGTACGGTTGGTGTCCGGTTTAAGTCCGTTTAGGCCGTTTTGTCCATTACATGTCCGGTACCCATCTGTTAAGTCTCCGGTTTGCTTCCTGCAGTGTCTGTTGACGGTGTTGCGGGAATTCGGTCAGTATATGTTTTCGGCGCATCCATGAACAGTCCGGTACGTGTCTGTTTAGTGTTTGGTCCGTCCGCTTGACATTCAGTTGTCGTCCGGTTATCGTCCGGTGGATATTTGTTAATGTACGTTCCTTGTCCGTTTAGCGTCCATTTTGTCTGGCGGCGGTTGCAACAGTTCGACACATTTTGGTACATTTTGATACCGAGCACCACTGGACTAGACAATTCTTTTTCTGGTTTATTCCATTGCTCAATCCGGTATGGTGTGACGGGCACTTAAAGCACAACTTTCAACGTTTAATAAAATGATTTTTTTTTTTTTTTTTTAGTGGGTACTGTTGTAGACTTTTGGCAAGGAACCACAGAGAGAGGTAAGTGTGGATAGGGTGATTACATCAGAGAGCCTATGTAGTGTAATGGTTATCGCACTAGCCCCAGAATAGCAAGACATGTGGGTTCGAATAGGCATAGAATTTCCCATTTTCATCACCTCCATGATAGTACATTAGTTGCTTAAGCAAGAATTTTCAATTGCATACAATTAGTTGTCCTCATTCCAAACACCCGGCTAGGTAGTGACACATGTCAATCATTAAGTTGTTGTTGTTTTACATCCTAGCAACATCTAAGGTCATATTAGGATGGGTACCGACTTGTGACAGTGCACACTCATGGCGACTTTATAGTGCTGTCCCACTGGGAAACCAGGCCACCGGCACCATGACATGGTATCCCACTTAGTCACATTATCCTGACACTGAGCACACCAGTCCTTGCCCTGTCCTAATAATGCTGAGCACCTGGCTAGGAAGTGCCAAGTATCAATTTTTAAGTCATTGGTTTGACTCGACTGGGGTTCGAACCCACGACCTACCAGCACGGGAGACAGACGCTCTAACTCATTCGGCCATACCGTCTGGTTAAGTTATTAGCTTCACTCAGCCACGTTTCAAACACTGGGATTTGAATCCCATAACCTCCCAGAATATAGCAGTCTGTAGTAAAATACTGATGTGTATTAAAAACCCTATAATATTAAGACCGTTCAATCAGCCTGTATGTACTGTGTAATCAAAATGATCACCACTTGGTGCGCTGGCTATTCTCTTGGTTAAACAGATGCTATATTATATGTATAAATGTATGAATGAATGTGAAAGATGTGTGATGATGGTGATGATGATGATGCTGATGATGTCTGTTTGTTCATAGCAATTTCATATTGATGCGTATTCATACTTACCTATCTCATGTATAATATAATTGTATGTGTTTACATGTGAAACGCCAACCAGCAGCCGGGCTGATCAAACCCACCACAAGGTGGCACTGCGAAATTTACATTACCATGGGAGAGATAGGGAGTGAGCCGTCTTAGTATTATAGGATCTTTGGTACTACTTTGGGTGTGCGTGGGGGGGGGGGGCTATAAAAGTAGTACTCATTGTACTACCTTGTTATAACCATTGTACTACCTTATTATGTTGATAACTTTGCATGACCCCTTAGAGCGTTACGTCATAAGGTCATCTAAGATCATGACAGGACTTGTGACAGTTCACACTCATGGAATACCGGGCTGCCAGAACCATGCCCCAGATATCCCACCCACTCACATTATCCTGGGGTAGGATAGAAGTGAAAGCCAGATGGTGAGACAAAACAAAATGACGCAACAGAATACAAGATGGAATAGACAGATAAAGAGAAGGAGGACGGGGTTGGAGGCAGTTTGGTTGGGTATGGGTGAACAAGAAATTGAATGCGTGATGAATGATGATGGAGATGGATTGAATGAATGAATGAATGAATGGATGATTAAGTAAGTCAAACGATGGGCAGCGAAGGGGGCAGGGACAGGTGGAAGGTGGACAGAGAGGTAATTACAAACATTCAGGAACAGATAAATCGGGTTTGGCTTAGAATAAGGCTCTTAAAGTTCAGGGATGAAAGTGGTCTCAGGGAAAAAAAGCGGAAATGCTGATATTCTCCCATAAGCTTAGCATGGTCAGGGAATCGCTGAAAATTCCCGGAAGTCGGGTTTCATACATATTGGTATACGCTGATAGTGCTGCACGGTTTGAAGCATGTATTAGTAGTATACGCCACTAGTGCTGTGGCGTTTGTGCCACATATCGGTATATGCTGATAGTGCTGCAGCGTTAGAAGCATGTATTCGTAGTATATGCTGACCCTGCTGCGCCGTTTGAAGGCATTAGTAGTATACGCTAATGGTGCTGCAGCGTGAAACAACGTATTGGTTGATTGGTTGTTGGAGTTTTACGTCTTGGCAACAACTAAGGTCATATCAGGACGGGCGTAACGTATTAGTATACACTTATGGCTACAGGAAAAATCCTGGAAATCGCGGAGATGTTTCATCCCTGAACGTTGTAGTCCGATGAAGCATCACATTTTCAAGACCAAAACAATTATCTACAATAAAATATTGATTCTACATATCTAGATTAGATACTGATGTACTTATTAGGGCATTTGTTGCCAAATAGATGGGAACTCAGAGGCAATTTAATAGGACCTGTTATTGCTGAAGCCTATGGTGTCAGAGTTTTGGCGTGCTTGCCAAAACTAATGCTAGATGTTTGCACTACAACTATCTCCACACTTAGCCCTTTTTAAATAAAAGTTACTTCAAACTAAGGTAAGGTAGATAATAACAACCAATTTAATATATTTATCTCAAAAAAATTACAGAATTTCAAAACAATCGGACTATGCAACTTTAAAAAGTACCGTTAAAATAGGAATTTGAGCTTTTTTGCTGGGAATGAGGATATTAAAAAGCATTACAAAACCAAAGAAATTAGGTTTGGTATTGTGTACCCAATTTAAGCCTCCTTTAGACACATAGTTTGGCTATAATTATTGTTGATTAAGCGGGGACAATTTCAATCACAGACCATTTGTCTTCCTCATTCCACTACTCCTTGTCTCTTAAAGTTGGATAGTCCAATCGCATTTGAAGTTTTGTCTTATTTTTGTAGATAAATATATCAAATTGATCGCTTTGACCATCTAATCATTAATCCGAAGTCATTTTGATGAAAAATTGCTAGTTTTGAAGCGATTTGAGCTGAAAGAACCCAAAATACTTTCGACAAGCTTTCCAAAAGTCCTCTCGCTATGACTGGTATTGACATCTCGATATGACCACGTAATGTGGAATGACATAAAAATAGCCTGGTCACCTAACGTAGTAAATTCAATCATTATTCTATATATGCTGTCCTAAGTCACTAGTTAATGCACCAATATCTAAGCTGGATTATATAATCAAATGGAGATACATGTTTTGGTTTTGAAAAATAAATATTTCCTCGGACCATGCAACTTTAATCTAGTAATATGAGCTGGGAGGGGGAGGGAGGGGGGGGGGGAGCTCCAGAGCTTGTTGCATGTGATTATCCCTATCCATATATAATTATATATAAATATATATATAATGATATACATGTAAATCCTCAGGTGTGACTGACACTGGTCAACATCTCGGGGAGGCGAGATGGGCTGAGATGGCACAACCAGTACAATATTGCATCTTACGGAGTAGGCCTATAACAATAATAATAATAACAAATAATATTTCTTTACATATCTTTATACTCGCATATTACGTTATACATCACCCACACACATATATATATACATATATTTATATACATATATATATATATACATGTATATATATATATGTGTATATATACACATATATATATATACACACACAAACAGCTGGATGCTGGTTCCGCCTGGCAGATGCTGGTTGCCCCGGGGCATGTTTGACCAGCGCAGATTGACGCCACTTAACTGGGTACACACCGGACACAAGCAGCCACGTCACGCGCTCACGTGCTCTCGTCTCTTCTCGCCGCGACCCACGTGACACGGCTGCTCACGCGCAGGCGCGACGGTGGCGCCGCGGGCGGTGGCGGTGGCGTGGGCAGGTGTGGCGAACGGTGTGGAGGAGCACGGCCGTGTTAGGTGACATATGTTCTGTGGGCTTGAAGTGGGGTGGGTATGGAGTGGGAGTGGGGGTGGGTGAGGGGTGAGGGAGGGGTGATGGGTGAAGGGGTGAGGGGTAAGGGGATGAGGGGTGAGGGAATGAGGGTGAGGTGGTGGGGTGATGGGTGAGGGGATAGGGGATGAAGGGGTGAGGGGTGGGGGGTAAGGGGATGAGAGGTGAGGGGATGAAGGGGTGAAGGGATGAGGGATAAGGGGATGAGGGTGGGATGATGGATGAGGGGATGAAGGGGTGAGAGTTGAGGAGTGAGTGTGTGGAGGTATGAGGGAGTGAGGGGGTGAGGTGCAAAGTCCACTCACTACTGGAGGGTGTGTGTGCGTGTGTGTGTGTGTGGGGGGGGGGGGGGGTGCAGAGAACAACGGATTGTGGGGTTAGCTGGTGCTAATACGGTAGGTGAAGGTGTTGGTGATTCTACTTCCATGTGTGTGCGCGTGTGTGTGGGTGTAAGGTGGAGGGTGTAACAAGGCAATGCGAGTTGGGGCGGGGGCATGTCGGGTCGAGGTGGAGTGGGGCAGGGCAGGGCGGGGCGGGTCGGTTGAGGTGTGGTGGGGGTGGGGCGAGGCGGGACTGGACAATGTGGGGGCGAGGTGGGGGGTTCAAATTGATTCCTACAAATGTACTAAGATGGCGCATAATTGCACCGATGAAGGGAACCATGGGAGTAATTTGCTTAAGGCCCTGCCACACTACGACGTTTCTCCCCAACGCGCGTCGACGTGTTCCCTTTTTGGTCGAAACGTCGGGACATGTTGGGACATGTTACCAGCACATTACCGGCATGTTAACGGCGCGTCGGTACATGTCGGTACACGTTGAGTGATAGCAACGTGTGAATGGACACGTCGGCGCGTGTCGGCACGCGTCGGATCGCGCTGATCGTTTTGTGCTTGCACAAAACTTTCGGCGCGTCCTGACGCGCGCCGCCGGGTTGGAGGGGGAGTTACGGGCGCGCCACCAACACGCCACTAGCACGCTGCAACCCGTCAAACTTTCTCCCACAACGCCGAAAAGTTGGACGTGTCTCAAGCCCTAGCAAATATCTTGCGCCTTGGCGGCGCGCCGGGGAAACGTCGTAGTGTGACAGGGCCTTAAGTTAAATTAAAACAATCACCTAGATTTGATCCTACATGTTCAACTTAAATATTTGTGCACTTCTTAAGCACTTATTGCTGTATAGAAGGGGGTACTAAACCAATGTTGGTCACATTATCCTGACACTGAGCCAAACAGTCCTTGCCCTATCCTAATAATGCCGAGTGCCTGGTTAGGAAGCGACAAGTATCAATTTTATAAGCCATTGGTTCGACTCGACCAGGGTAGACCAACACAGGAGACGGACGTTCATACTCATCCAGCTATCCTGTCTGGTCGGCTTGAGAGGCACTGGCCTGTGCACTGGCAGGCAAACGCCCTACTCCTCCAGCATCTGTCACACATCCTCCACACTCGATCCATTTCACTGGACAGGGCTTGAAATGTTAGCTTTAAAGTTGCATAGTGCGATCAAAACACCACATTTTTTTAACCGAAGCAATTATCAAGAATTTATTCTATGGATTTAATTTCAATACTGATGCACTTATCAAGTATATGTCACCACATTGAACAGAATACTGAGTCAATTTACCATAACCTGTAAAGCTGAGATTCCTTACATGCGGTATGCGGCATGCAAATGCGAATGCTGCAAAAAATCGAAAAGCATGTAAATGAATAGCGGTGCTTCCATACATCCGAATGCGAATACGAACGGGAATGCGAATGCGATTGCAGCAAATGGACCGACCCATGGACGATCGGTGCGAATGCGAATACTGCTACGTTTGGCATAGAAAACAATAGTAACTTTGATCTTCCTTCACAAATTTGGAGCAAAAACCCCCAAAAATGTCATGGGTAACTTTTTTGGTGTGTATTTTTGTTTAACCATATCCCAGCACAAAAAGTAAACATCGGCTATTGGGGGTTGGCATATATCTATTCCGCATATACCACCTTCAAATTCGCATGCCGCATATAAGGAATCTTAGCTTTACTGCAGACAGCTATGGTCTCATAATGGTGTCAACAGTTTTGACATGCTTGCCAAAATGTATGACTACACACAAATGGACATAATATTTACCATAAATTATGGTAGGACAGGATGGGTCATCAACTTCATGCAATCAAATATCCATCAATACAGCAACCGAGTTGAGAAAACTGGCATAAATATTGGCTAAAATATTCCTACATTTGTTAGCAAAGCGGGCGATAGCAGGGCACCGTAATAACACTAGAATAACTTCAAAAGCAGTACCAGATGGTACTAGTCAGGGGCGTATTAACACTAGGAGAGGCGACTGAGCATTACGGAACAGTCTCACAGAGGGGTGCTAATTGGAAACACATGGTGAGCTGGGCACCGGGAGACATACGGTTAGGGGAAAGCTAAAAATGCTACCATATGCACAGAAATATGAATACTTATCTATAATTTGGATATAATAAAGGTAGGAACCCCCATGTGACCTACGAAAAAGTACATAGATATAAATCCAATATTTGGTCATATACAGTGCAGTAAGGAGTATACTTGTTTATTTTTATTTTTTAAATATAGCCAGTAATGTGCCGCATGCCGCATAGAAGGAATCTTCCCATTCGCATGCCGCATACCGCGTAGAAGGAATCTCAGCTTAAAGCTAAGATTTCATATATGCGGTATGCGGCATGCGAATGCGGATAGATAGCCATTCCAATTTCGGGATTTTTTGCTCCAAATTTGTGAAGGAAAGTTAAAGTTCCGTTGTTTCCTATGGCAAACGTATTCGCACCAATCGGTCCATGTAGTGATCCACTTGCCGCATTTGCATTCATGTTCGTATTGGAAGTACCACTGTCTATTTACATGCTTTGCCATTTTTTGTCTCATTCGCATACAGCATAGCGCGTATATGGAATCTTAGCGGTCTACAA
Source organism: Branchipolynoe longqiensis (assembly GCA_030323885.1). Classification (NCBI taxonomy): domain Eukaryota; kingdom Metazoa; phylum Annelida; class Polychaeta; order Phyllodocida; family Polynoidae; genus Branchipolynoe; species Branchipolynoe longqiensis. The sequence continues at coordinate 49,443,393 of CM059195.1, read as the reverse complement.
TCTCAGCGATTCAGTTATCCCCTGGTTGTGTGACCATCAATAATGAGTGTATTATAATGTTTGTTTGTTGTTGTTTTACGTCCTATCAACATCTAAGGTCATATCAGGACAGGTACCGACTTGCGACAGTGCACACTCCTGGTGACTTTATAGTGCTGTCCCACTGGAAAACCAGGCCACCGGCACCATGACATGGGATCCCACTCAGTCACATTATCCTGACACTGAGCACACCAGCCGAGTGTATTATAATGAACAGTCTGAAATACAAATTTACAAGAGAATTACTTTATTTTTGTTTGACCATGTCCAAATGTTATGCTTAACCTCAGTGTAAGCATTACACTGCAGCTTCTCTAGCCGGGATGGCTGAATGAGTTGAGTGTCCGTCTCCTGCTTCGGTAGATCGTGGGATTCGAACCCTGGTTGAGTCAAACAATGACTTAAATATTTATACTTATTGTTTCCTAGCCAGGTGCTCAGCATTATTATGATAGGGCAAGGACGGATTGGCTCAATGTCAGGATAATGTGACTGAGTGGTTTGACCTTTCAGTGGGGTAGCACTATAAAGACATCATGAGTGCGCACAGTCACATATCGGTACCCGTCCTGATATGACCTTAGATGTTGCCAGGATGTAAAACTCCAACAACCAACCAAGCAAGCAGCTTCTCTGATTGTGTTGATAAGCGTAGCAGGGCTTTGGGCTACCTGCGTCTGTCTCAGTACACCCACGCCCCCTGCCGTAAAATGCCGGCATTTCTACGCGCTACTTCAAACACTGCCTCCTGGTGTTCATATTTGCAATCTCCTCTTACAATAATGGCGCAATAGAGTTGGTTGGTTGTCGGAGTTTTACGTCCTGGCAACATCTAAGGTCATATTAGGACTAGATCATTCCAACTGCGCATGCGCTGACAATGGCGTCGAGAGCAAAACACAGGCTACGGCCACTGAGTTAGCCGATACGTGTAGGGCAAAACTTCGATTTGTATTCAAAATTAATAGAAATACATAACTATTTGGCATAAACATTGAATCACACATGAAATACAATGATATAATGAATATATTTAAGACAAAACTAGTCATAGTTTAGCATTTTGAGCTAAACAAATATACAATCCCACAAAAAACAATCAGTCACTTTAAGGCTGATATCCACATCACCATTATTAATTCTTGTTCTAAATATTAAAATGCCAAATGTGTCAACAGACTTGTTTCAGAGAAATATATAACCAATATCTGAGTAACCCTACTCATTTTCTAGTTATACATATGTCATTAACCATAGGACATAAATAAACACATTAATAAAATAAAGTAAAACTGACTCTGGCTATGGCTCTAACACTAGTCTGAGTGCCCAGATTTGTCTAAATCCAAATGCAGATGGCATAAGATGTGATTAGTTTTGATGTAAAGGCAATGCTAGATAAAAGATTAACATCTTAATTTATCATACATATATATTTTTTCAGTTGGTATTCTGTTTCAAACAAGAGCTGAGATGAGCTGAAACTAGCACATTTCATAGCTGCACGCAGTGTAGGGCCTATTAGCATGTGCCATATGCTTCGCGCAGGTTTGTTTTTCTTCCACGCATCCCACAATGCACCGCGTCACTGGAATGACAAACCTGTCTATAGATGGTGGTTAATTCTGTAGCAGCGAGAAGGGTCAACAGCGAAGAAAGGAGGAAACATAGGTAATGACCGCGTTACATTGAACACATAGTAATTCTCCCATTCTTGACACTACTGTTATGGTGTGATCTAAACATAGGTTGAAGTATAGTAAATTTCAAACAGGCCTACATTGAACACTTTAATCTACGCCAAACATACAAATTGTGATTATGCCTGAATAAGAAACTACAGCAAAACCTCTCTAACCGACCACCTCCAGAGATCGACCACTGCCCTATATCGATCGCTTTATTTGAGTCCCAACAATACAATTGTAACCATATTCTAACTCCAGAAACTGACCACCTCCCTAAATGGACCACTTAATATCCGTGAACATCCTGCAATGCCTCTCTAGCTGAAAGATTTCCAGAATTCTCGACTTCATGGTTGTCTGATAACTTAAAGTTGCATAGTCCGATGGCTTCGAGTTTCTGAGATAAATACATTAGATTGATCGTTATAATGTACCTTATATTTGCTTGAAGTAACTTTTATTTTAAGTGGCTAGCTTTTGAGATATTTGTAGTGGAACCATGCAAAATTACTTTTGGCAAGCATGCCAAAACTCTTACCCCATAGCCTATGACAGTAACAGATTCCATTCAATTGCCTCAGTATTCTCTTCTGTGTGGTGACAAATGTTTAATAAGTGCACCCGTATCTAAGTTAGATATGTGGAATCAAATTTAGATAATTGTTTTGGTTTTGAAAATTTGATATTTTCATCGGACTATGCAGCTTTAAGCTAGCATCAGTCAGTGTACTCAATATTGACTACTGATACGTGGCTAGGGAGGAGAGGAAGGCGGTAGTTGGAATAAAAACACTTTATTCACTGAAGGTCAAGTGCAGACAGTGAGGGTATACAACAGGCAATTAATTAAAACAATGAGGACATGAACAGTTTAAGGCAGGATAATGAAAAGTACATGCGTAGATAATGATAAGATTAAATGTGACTAAGGACCTAAGGTCAATGTCGATCGTGGGGGAGGGACCCCGAAGAGCCCTTCACCAAAACGGAGGAGAGGGCTCGAGGGGCGCCCGAGGGGGCGATCCGAGGCACGTAGGCGTGCACGGCGTCGGAAGTCCAGGTGCCCTGGGCCATTATGTCCTCCAGAGGTACCCCGGCACGCTGGCAGGCCTGGGCGGCTCCCCGGCGGAGGCTGTGGAGGGTGTAGCCATCCGGGGAGGGAACCCCGAGGGCGCGGAGGGCGCCGCGGAGTATGGCCGTCAGGGTGCGGGGGTCGAGGGGGCGGCCAGAGGGCAGGATGAAGGCGGGGTCGGCGTTGAGTGCCGGCACCAGGGCGGTGGCGGCGGCCCAGGCCGCCACGGGGCAGAGTGGGTGTCCGGGCGAGGCTGGGATGAGGAGCGCCACCGCCCCCGAGGGTAGCCGGATGGTCTTCGAGCTCCGGAGGGTGAGTCGGAGACCCCCGGGGGCGGGGGCGACGTCAGCTCGGGTGATGGTGTGTGGCCCGCCCCAGGCCTCGGGGGACGGGGAGAGGAGGCTGGACTGCCTCAACATCCCGTAGTACCCGAGGAGCAGGGCGGCCCGAGGGACGACGCCCGAGGGCCCGGCAAGGGCGAGGTGTCCAGCCACTGGCGGCGAGGCAGGCCGGCGTGAGAGGGGGCGCCGGGCGGGAGACGTGGGCGGACGCCCGCTCGCCCCCTCGGCACACGTCTCGGGCGAGGCGCGAGGTGAAGGCGGAGGGGTCGCCCCCAGCTGCCTCCAGCCAGGAGCGCGCCCCAGAGATGCATTTCCGAACGGTGGCGGGGGCGACCCAGCCGGTGAGGTCGGTGCCGGGCTTGTGCAGGATGGTAAGTTCGAAGCAAGCCTCGGCCGCCATGAGCCAGAGCTCCCTCGCGCAGGTCCCGAGGGTAGGGTCGCGGGCCCCCCGGAGTCGAGGGCGGCGGCGGAGGCCATGTTGTCTGTGTTGATCACAACATTGGCCCCAGCGACGTCGGCGGGGAGGAGGGCGCGGAGGGCGACCACGAGGTTAACCGCCTCAAGCTCGTGAATGCTGGTGAAGCGAGCGCGGAAATCCTCGGAATACCCTCGGGCGTAACAGAGGGTGGGAGAGTATGCCCCTCCGCCGGTGAGGCAGGAGTCACACTCTATGACGACCCTTCGAGTGGCCGGCACGCGGAGGAGATGGAGGCCGTTTGAGGCGCGTCCATAGGCCGCGAACCAGGCAAGGTCCCGGAGGGCGTCGTCCCCGAGGGTGATGGTGGTGAACCCGTGGCAGCTGCGCAGGGCCGCGAGGAGGCGGGCCATGAACTTCCTCGCGGGGAGGACGCAGCTGCCGACGTGGTTGAGGCGGCCGAGGATGCTTTGAAGGGCCTGGCGCCCGAGGGTGGGGGCCGCGACCCTGGCCTCGCAGTCGGCCACGAGCTCGTCCACTTTGTCGGGGGCGATGCGGTTCGTCATGGCCTCGCTGTCGATGGCGAAGCCGAGCCAGGAGATCCGCACCGCCGGGGGGTGGCATTTTCCTGAGGCGACCTCCAGGCCGAGGGCGCCGACGAGGGCGATGAAGCCGTCGAAGGCCTGGCGGGCCCTCAGGTAGGTCAGCTCACACCCGACAAAGTCATCGACATAGACGAGGGCGTGGTAGCCCTCCCGCCGGAGGATCCAGGCCACCGCCGCGGTGACCCTGACGCAGGCGGCGCCCGAGGATCGGCATCCGAAGGGGAGGGCGAGGTCGACATATGTTGCCCCCTCGAAGGTGACCCCGAAGAGGGGGCAGGAGAGAGGGTCGGCGCGCAGCTGGCGGTAGGCCCTGGAGATGTCGGCCGTGCAGGTGTAGGCCCCCGTGCCCTCGTGAACGAGGCGGCGCCCCACGTCGGCGACAGATGGGAGCCTGTATGCGTGGGGGATGCCGAGGTATTCACGGCGGGGTATTCCCGCATTCACACTGCCCCCGGGAGGGTATGAGAGGTCGACGATGACCCGCCTCTTTCCCAGGGGGTGAAAGGGGGGGCTAGGAAGGGGCCGGCGAGGGCGCCATGGGCGAGCTCTGTGGCTATGAAGTCCCGGAGGTGGACTAGGTGCTCCGGGGCTTCACGGTGGTTTATGTAAGTGGGGCTGGGGGGGGGGGGGGGGCGCCGGCGGAGTAGTTCGCCGGGAAGCCGAACTCCAGGAGGTCCACCAGATCCTTGTCGTGGTAGTGTCGGAGGCGGCTTCTCCAGGCGAGATGTGGAGGGCTGAGGTGAGAGGGATGCGGGCAGCCAAAAAATTGGGGAGGCCCGCTTCACGGAGGGTGTGGTAGGCCCGGGAGAAGGTGGGGTGGGAGCTCCAGGCCGTGCCTGAGAGGTGGGGCCATATGGAGAGGAGGGTGGGGCGGTAGGCGTGGGGGTGGGGCCGCAGGAGGGGGCGGCGGGGAGGGTGTCCTGGAGGGAGGGGCTGATCACCTCGGCGATGGGCTCGCCGAGGTCACCGGGGAGGGGGGCGGGGGAGGGGAGGGGCGGGGGGGAGGGGGGGGGGAGTGGGGGGGGGGCGGGGGAGGAGGTTCGGTGTGTGCGTGAGAGGGGGAGGTCAAAGACTCGGGGAGAGGGGGTGGTGGGGGAGTGGAGGTGGGTGGAGGTGGGGGGTGGGGGCGGGGGTCGGCGTCGAAGTTGGGGAGGTCGTGTATGTAGGCTGTGTCGCCGGGTCCGGGGGCGTGGGGCGGCGGCGGGGGCGGGGGCGGGAGGGGTTGGCGGGGGGTTGGGCGCTGGGTGAGCTGTCGGCTTGGATGTGGCTGGGGGGGGGGGGGGGTGGCGGCTGGGATGTGAGGGGTGGTGGCGGCATAGTTCTGAGGGGTGCGGCGGGGGCGTCCTGGGGTGCGGGCTGCGGCGGAGATGTGAGGGCCGCTGTGAGGGCGGTTGGCGTGGGTGGTTTTACGGGGGTGTGACTGGCTGGGGTTGTGGCCGGCGGCTTCCGGTCTCCACCGGGGAGTGTCCGGTGCGCGGCGGCTGGCGAGGGTGATGGGTTTAGTGTGGCGGGGGGCGGCGTCTCTGATGACATCATCAGAGCGGCGGCGGGTCTGGCGGCCTGTGGTTACTTCACCAGGGCGGCGGTGTGTGTGGGTGCTGGCACTGTGCGCAGGGCGGTGTGTGTGGGTGCGCTGAGTGTGGGCAGGGGTGCTGGTGTTGGGTCGGGGGGGGTGGGTGGGGCAGGGGAGGCTGAGGGGTGAGTCACCGCCGCCGGACTAAAAATCCGGCGAGGTGATCGCGGGGGCGCCTAAGCCCCGCTCCCGGGTGCGCTTTGTGAAGCACACCGCCTCACTGTGCGCCGTTAAGATACGGCGCACGTTCGCCCAATACGCACATGCGTGCCTTTTGCGCGCGCCCTGGTCTCCGTGCGCCTCGCCGGCCGACGCGAGGTCGCATGAGGCGTGTTCCCATAAGCCTCTCGGGTGCATGGGGTGCGGGGGTCGGCTGAGGGGGTGGCTCTGGGGTGGGTGAGGGGGGCGGCTGATGACCGGGCTGCGGCCCGAGAGGCTATCGTTCTGAGGGTGCCGGGGGCGCTCGCGGGGGTGGTGATTACATCCAACCGGGGGGTGTTGATGGCGACTGGGTCGAGCCACCCATCCAGGAGCCGGCCGTCGGCCATCCAGGCGAATATCGTCTCGGAATATCGCCTCACGGTCGGCCACGGATGGGAGACCCAGTCCCTCAACACCGTGAGGTTATGGTGGAGTAGTCCGGGGAGGGATCCCGAGGGGAAGGCCGGATGCGACTCCAGCATCCGGAGGGCGAGGTTATACTCCTCCATGGTGGCCTCGCCCCTTTTCACTGCCTTCCCCTCGGCCCCCCTCTCAATGAGGTCGTTGGGGAATATATATCCCGAGGGAATACCTTTTCGACGTCCCGTATTTTGCGCCTCGGCGGACTCCAGGATGTCGCGGACCGCCTCAGCAGCGGATACGGGGGAGTGGTCGAGGGCGGCCCGAGGGGCGGCGGGGAGGCGGGCGTGTTGGGTGGCGTAGAGGCCCTGCCTGCTGTAGCGGAGGTAGGTGGGGTGCACGTCTTGTGGTGCCTGTCCGGGGTCGGGGGCAGGGAGGAGGCTGGCCGCCCCCGCCGTCCCAGAGGTGAGGTCCTGTAGGAGGTCGGCGAGGCGGTCCACGAGTGAGGGGGCCGGGGCAGCGGCCCGAGGCGGGGCGACGGCCATCGACTGTACGAGGGCGGTGAGGTGATTCATGGAGGCTGTCTGCGCCTCCATGGCGGCGGCCTGGGCGTCCATGCGAGCGTCGACCGAGCTGGCCCATGAGGTGGCCTCGGATTGGAGGCTGGGGGCGGTCGAGGTCGCGGAGGTGGCATCGTGCGAGGCGGTGGATGCGCTCCTCCCCCGGCACGCCCCCCGGCGGCCGGTGGCTCGCCCTCGTCCTCGTGCTGCGGCAGGCATTCTGCTGTGAAGGTGTAGTCGCGGAGGCGTCATGTGCGGGAGGCGTTGAGTCGAGGGGGGAGGAGGAAGCCAAAAGAAAATGAGTGCTCCAGGAGAGGGAGGAGAGGCGAGTGGCTGGGAGCAGCTAGGCGGCCGGTTTATAAGGCCGGAGAGAGGGGGGGGGGGGTTGCGTCAGGGTGGCGGCGGAGGTAGGGTGCAGAGAGAGGGGGGGGGGTCCTCCTCCCCTGCCACGAATCAACCGCAATGCGAGCATTACGACCAATCTCACCATTTTACATATATCTTTAACCAGATACCGCTAGGCCAAATACAAAAAGAATTGGTGAGCGTCCCTGCAAAGCCGCCCACCCCTGATTTTATTTTTGCTACCTGTTAAAAATGCGTCGGGCTATCAGCAATTCAACTTTCATATCAATTTTTAAGTGATTGGTTTGACTCGGCCAGGGTTCGAATCCCACAACCTATGGGAGGCGGACGGTCAATTCATTCGGCCATCGCATCTGGTTACATATTAAGCCTACATAAAAAATAACATAATTAGCAATGCTTTAGAATACCTAGGGAAATAAATATCCAATGAGCTTGGAATATAGTGAATAATTCTTTGAACTTAAGGTATATTAAATAGAATATAAAATAATTTAAGCTTGTTTTTGTAAATGATATTTTATTCAGGGAACAAAGTTAGAAGATTTATTTTTCAGCACAGGGACACTGGTGTTGCAACCATTTTACATTGAAGTTATATACATTATATAAAATAATTCTAAGATAGAGTAGTACTACATTGAAAAATGACTAGTGCTGAGAATCCAGCAACAATTGAGGATTTATGTGTGATGTAGGCAGCACACTACTCCTGCATCATAGTTGGATAGAAGCAGTTCGTTCTACTATCAAGTGTATGTAAATAAAACAAAAAGTACAAATCTATTCACTGCTAAAATCTAATTCTATTATTTAGAATCATGAATATTCAATGGGGGGGTTGAAATAATGTTTATTTAACAGAATAACATACTCAATAAGTGAAATTCGGTCAAATTAAGCCCAAAATCCAAGCGATATTGGTCGTAATGCGAAGCATTACGCTTGATGCGAGGAGAGGAAGAGACCCTCCCCCGCCCCGGGCTGTCGCGCTGCGCTCACACCTCACCAGACCCCGCCGCGCGCCGCTTCCTCCCCCGCCCCCGTGTCGCGCAGCATTCGCGCCTCACCCGACGCCCGCTGCTCACCCTCACTCGCCCTCCCCCGGGCCGGCAGCTTTCACAACTCACCTGCTGTCGCCCGCGCCCCCCCTTCCCTTATAAGGCCGCCCGCCGGCCTCCCTCAGGCACTCGCCCTCCTGCCGCCTTCCAGATCTCTGCCTTCTTTTCCTCCACCTCGGACCGCTGCTCCTCTGCCGACCCTGCACCATGCCCGGCCGCGGCAAAGGAAAGAGTCGGAAAAGCTCCAAGACCTCCAGGATGGCCACGCCAGGACCCTCCTCGGGCTCCCCGGGTAGCCCCGTCCCCTTTACGGCCCCGACCTCGCCCGCAGCACCCTCGGGCCAGCCCAGCAGCGAGACGGCCCTCCTCATCGAGGCCATCACCCGCCTCACCAGACGCATGGACAGAGACATGGACGAGAGGGGGGAAGCCCGAGGGGCCCCGCGGAGCCCTCCGCCCACGCCGAGGCGGGAGCCCGCCTACAGCCTGCCCCACGTCCCGGCGCCTCGGGCATACGCCGCAGCCGGGAGCCGGCCGCCGCCTCCACCTCAAGCGACCCAGCCCGGAGGCCTCCACCTGCAGTACCAGGGCTACACCCGCGCCCACGCCAGCTCAGCACCCCCGCCTACCTACCGCCAGGACCCCGTGGAGTACAGCCCGGCATCCGCGGCCGACGCGGTGCGCGAGATACTGGCATCCGCCGAGGCGCAGCACACCGTACGCCGCCGAGGCATCCCATCAGACTATGTCTTCCCTTGCGACCTCGTGGAGAGGGGGGCGGGGCGCAAGGCGGTCAAGCTCGGAGAGGCGACCAAGGACGAGTACAACCTCGCCCTCCTCTCCATGGTCAATCACCCCTCCTTCCCGGATCACTCCCTCCAGGGCCTACACCAACACCACCTCACCCTCATGAGAGACGTCCTCATCCACCCCTGGCCAACCGTCCGCCGGTACTCGGAGACCATCTTTTCCTGGATCGCGGACGGAAGGCTCCCCCAGGGGTGGCATGACCCTGTGGCCCTCAATGTGCTCAGGGTCGACTCCCTCACCACGACATCCACCCCGGCAACACCAGCTCCCCGAGGCGACGATGGGGCCCGAGGCGCACAGCTGCCCCGGCAGCATGTCGACACCCGCACCGCCTACGATAGGCACGCTCACGGGGCCCCCTGCTCCGCTTGGAACCGCGATCCCGCCTCGTGCGATCGGGCCCCCCTCGGAGAGGCCCACGGCGAGGTGGGAGACAGGCGCCGGCACGTCTGTGCATATTGCGCCAACGTACGGCGCATATTAACAATGCACAGCGAGGCTGGATGCCGCACCAAGCAAGCCCGTGAGCGCCAGACCCCGGCCGCCTCGGCGGATTTTTGATCCGCCGGCCTCCCCCCGGCCTCCCCCCGGCCGGCCCGGGGGGCCTTGCCCGGCGGGGGGCCTTGCCCGGCGCCTGATATTAACGCCGCTGCCACATTCAACATTGGCGGTGATATAGTCGACGGTAAACAAAACAAAAAGCACAAATATATTCACTGCTACAATCAAATTCTGCTATTTAGAATCATGAATATTCACTCTGGGGTTGAAATAATGTTATTTATGAGAATAGCTTACTCAAAAATTGAAATTTGGACAAATTAAACCCCAAATTGAAGTGATATTAACACCACCGCCACATCGGCGGTGTTATGCTGTACTTTCTATCCAACCATGATGGCCGGTGAGGCACTAATCATGTGGTGCTAATCGTTTGATGCAAATCCTCAATTCTGGAAAAATACGGTGTACATTTAGCATCTTCAATGACAATGTGCCAATTGGGTTGGGAGACATGGTACGATGGTACGAGTACCACAAATCAATCAGTAAGTGTTAGAAACCCACTACAGGTTAACCATTATAAATTCGACATCAATGGGACCTGTAGAGTGTCGGATAAGTGATCTTGCCAGATAACTGATTGATGCAGTTTGTTTGTTGTTTTACGTCCTAAGCAACATCTAAGGTCAAATCAGGATAGGTCCCGACTTGTGACAGTGCGCACTCATGGCGACTTTATAGTGCTGCCCAACTGGAAGACCAGGCTGCCAGCACCATGACCTGATATCCCACTCAGTCACATTATCCTGACACTGAGCCAACCAGTCCTTGCCCTATCCTAATAATGCCGAGCACCAGGCTAGGAAGCGACAAGTATCAATTTTTAAGTCATTGGTTTGACTCGACCAGGGTTCGAACCCATGACCCCACGATCTACCAACAAGGGAGACGGACGCTCTAACTCATTCGGCCATCGCGTCTGATTGATGCAACTGAAGGCACAAACCCAACAGCTAATCACTTCATCCTACCTTTAAAATACCCAGTAGGTCTGTACATGTTGGTTAATAAATGAAAAAGAGGATATTAAATATCAGAAACGGATGATAGTGGCAGCTCATCTGAGAGAGCGGATGTTGAAGTCACTGGATGTTGAAGTGGTGACTCCTCTGTTGCAAGCTTTCGAGCTATTATTTTTAACATATCTTCCAAGCTGAGCTGTTTCATATATTTTGTCCATGCTTTGATTAACTTACCCTGTAGCACGTATACCGTCATTATTTCTAAACTGATCGGGAAATTTGAAATTGCTCTAGTGGAAATTACTGTCGGATCATTGAAGGGGATAACGGATTCCCGGATAAGTGATGGTCAACCTGTAATATATTTTAAAATAAACACTATTATCTTGGGATATGGAATTCAAGGCTACTTCAAAGCTTTGTAAGGCTGTTCTTGATAGCAATTCAAGACTATTTTCAATTGGATTTCAGGAAAAACAAGAACGGCAAATGGCGATTTCAGACTAAATTAGATCAGTGGTGACAGTTGAATGGAATTCAAGGTTTTTCAAGACTAATTCCCCAAAATAGGTTAAATTCAAGGCTTTTCAAGGCCTTGAATTGGGGGGAAATGAAGTCTTTTAGAGACTTTCCAGGCCCCTTATGGACCCTGTTGGTATTAATTAGAAGACCTGTTTTTCTGCGCATTTCTTTTTCAGGCTGAAAGCACTTACTCTTTTTTTTCACTCTCACACTCGCTTGAGTGATTCGAATGTCAGAGTGGATCCTTGGAATTGAGAAATGACATTTTCTATGTCAGCAGTGGTGATGTTGTTTGAGCTGTGGATGTACTTCTTTTGGTCCGGTATATTGAGGAGGAAGAGCAGTGGACTACCCTTCCCAAGTCCAGCGAAGGCGCGCAATGAGTCAGGCAAGTCGTCACTCTGAGGTAAGCAAAGCTGCATGCATCAGGAGTGGTACACAGCGTAAGATATCTATAGGTGTTGGTACACTAGTATGCCAGGTATCAATGTGTCTACCTCAACATGTAGATCTATACTGTAGGTCCCAGTCTAGTACTAGTATGCCAGGTATCAATGTGTCTACCTCAACAGGTAGATCTATGCTGTACTCAACATGTAGATCTAAACACTAGGTCCCAGTCTAGTAGTATATCATGTATAAATGTGTCTACCTCAACATGTAGATCTAAACACTAGGTCCCATTCTAGTAGTATATCATGTATAAATGTGTCTACCTCAACATGTAGATCTATACTGTAGGTCCCATTCTAGTGGTATATCATGTATAAATGTGTCTACCCGAACATGTAGATCTATACTGTAGGTCTAGTAGTATATCATGCATAAATGTGTCTACCTCAACATGTAGATCTATACTGTAGGTCCCAGTCTAGTAGTATAGCATGTATAAATGTGTCTACCTCAACATGTAGATCTATACTGTAGGTCCCAGTCTAGTAGTATATCATGTATAAATGTGTCTACCTCAACATGTAGATCTATACTGTAGATCCCAGTATAGTAGTATATCATGTATAAATGTGTCTACCTCAACATGTAAATCTATACTGTAGGTCCCAGTCTAGTAGTATATCATGTATCAATATGTATCCCTTAACATATAGATTCTGATAGGGCCTTAGTCTAGTAGTATATCAGGTATCAATGTGTCTCTCTTAGCATATTGATTTATATGGCCCAGTCAAGTAGTGTACCATGTATCAACGCGTCTCCCTCAACATGTAGATTTATAGGCCCCAGTCTAGTAGTACATCATGTAATAATGTCTCCCTTAACACATAGATTTATAGGGCCTAGTCAAGTAGTATATCATGTATCAACAGTTCTCTTTCAACATGTTGATCTATAGGCCCCAGTCTAGTAGTACTGGTGTAGCAGGAAATCGCAAACCCCTGGAGATCGCACACAACCCAGAGTTTGCAATTTCCTAGGAAATCACAAACCCCTGAAGATCGCACACCCCAGTGTTTGCAATTTCCTTGGAAATCACAAACCCCCCCTGGAAATCGCAATCCGCCTATGAATTTTGTAATATTCAACTAATACACTAGTAAATAATGGTTTATATAATTGATAAATAAGAATTTGGAATATTAAAATGGTTCTATTTACTGTATGCAGTGACTAAAGTTGGAACTAAAAAGGTCATTTTGCTAATGACATTGTTTACATTGCCGATCCTGAAACTGAGTGATAATACCATGATATTGCCGCACTTCTTTACCTGGCCTTTATAATGGCCACAGTGGCGACATCTATGAATAAAGGCCGTTTTCAGCGCATGTGCGGTCGGAATTACGAACTGGACTATCGCAAAGATGTTTTCATTAGGATAAAGACTGTCAAACATAGGGGGTTTGCGATGTCCAAGGGGGATATGTCATTTCCTAGGAAATTGCAAAACCCCCATGCCCATATATATGGCATGGGAGTTTGCGATTTCCTAGGAAATCACAAGTGGGGGTTTGTGATTTACAGGGTTTGCGATCTACTGCTACACCGGTACATTATGTACTAATGTCTATAGAGTAAGGTATATAGAGGAAGGTACACAATAACTGTTGAACACACAATTTGCAGCATATAACACTATGCAATTCTGTAACCCCGAAGTTCTACAGGACTATGGCAACAATATTTGTCATATGACTACATCAATATTAGTCATATCAATATGAGTATTTACTTAGTATTAAGAATGTAAGCAGAATATTATGGCTCATCAGATAAACCAAAGAAATGTGATGTAAAAAATGCCGCGGAGTTATCGTATGTATTCATTTGGGTAACAGTTTTGTGATGGTTAAGCGGGAATTATACACAAAATCGCCGAAATACTTGTCAATCAATGTACTGTTTGTTTGCTGGGGTTTGACGTCCTGACAACAGCTAAGATCATATCATGACAAATATATGCGTGTATATTATTACTAGAGGACAAGTGGGCAGATGGAGAGGGAAAGAGGTGCCACCTGGAGGGAAGTAAACCTCCAGCATCCAACTACCAACAACTACACAATAAGGTTACAGGAGGTTGGATGTGACTATAGCAAATAATAGGATCATTCCAATTTCATCATAATATACGCATACATACTTAATACCTAACATATTTTGGTGGTGCCTTACCACAAATGGCATAGTAAGCTCATATATTTTCCTTTAGAATAAATTTAACAAAGTGTGCACTTACATCGTTACCCTGGTAGAAAAAGTTCAGGTCGGCTAGGCTGGGGTTTGCCTGGCGATCGGCCTTATATTTCACTGCATGCGGTTCTATGAGTGCCTTATAAGCCTCTATTTTCTCGTCACTGCAATCCTCTGAAAATGACACACATACTTAGTGGTCGCACTGAATTATTAAACAAAAATTGTAGCCTATTCATAAATCAGGCATGTGATTGGGTGCAGGGAAAAAAACTGACATTCTTTTCAGGTTATCGTGGGGACACACAGCATTCCACTGAGTTGTGAGAGGGATGCAAATAGTGTATTTCAGAGGTGTTTCGGCAGCCAGAAAAAAAACGGAATTTAACAAAAAAACGGAATTCCAGTTTCGGGAGCCAGGAAAAAACACACGGAATGCCGGTTAAAACCAGAGAAATCACATGCCTGATGAATCTGTTTATCGGCTCACAATTATAGATAAACTATTTTCTGTATCAAAATAGAAAAAAAAGGACACAACCTCATGTTTACAGTTCCTATTACATAACTATCAAATTAAAAACATTATGGATATTTCAAAGTTGCATAGTCCGATGAAAACCACATTTTTTTCCAAACACTCACCTAGATTTAATTGTTTGTTGGGGTTTATGTCCTAGGAACATCTATGTTCATATCAGGCCGGGTACTGACTTATGAGTGTGCACTCATGGCAACTTTATAGTGCTATCCAACTAGGAGACCGGGCCACCTGCACCATGACCCAATTTTCTAGTCACATTATCTTGATACTGAGCTAACCAGAGCTTTTCCTATCCTAGTAATTTAATTTCTCTCTTCCTCGCTCTGCACCGATCTCTTTCCTGTCATTCTGTCCCTGCGGCTCTACCCCTCGACTTCGCTTCCCCACCTCTCCTCTCATCTTCAGGGATGAAAGTGGTCTCCGGGAAAAAAAGCGGAAATGCTGATATTCTCCCATAGGCTTAGCATTGTCAGGGAATCGCTGAAAATTCCCGGAAGTCGGATTTCATACATATTGGTATACGCTGATAGTGCTGCGCCATTTGAAGCATGTATTAGTAGTATACGCTGCTAGTGCTGTGGCATTTGCACCACATATCGGTATACGCTGATAGTGCTGTGGCGTTAGAAGCACGTATTAGTAGTATACGCTGCTAGTGCTGTGGCGTTTACACCACATATCGGTGTACGCTGACCCTGCTGCGGCATTTGAAAGCATTAGTAGTATACGCTGCTAGTGCTGTGGTTTTTGCACCACATATTAGTATACGCTAACGTTTTGGTTGGTTTGTTATTGGAGTTTTATGTCCTGGCAACATCTAAGGTCATATCAGGAAGAGTGCAACGTATTAGTATATACTTATAGCTACAGGAAAGATCCCGGAAATCCGCGAAATCGGGGAGATCTTTCATCCCTGCATCTTAATGCTGAGCGACAGGCTAGATAGCGACAAGAATCAATTTGATAAGTCATTGTCTTGACTTAGCCGGGATTCGGAATTTCCGACCTTCCGCACTGGAAGCCTGCGCTCTACCAATTCAGCCACTGCGTTCGATACCTATATTTAATCCTACATATCCAATTTAGGTGCTGCTGCACTTAAGCATTTATTGCTGCACAGAAGGAAATACTATTATTAAGTAGTGAGCTAACCAGTCTTTTCCATATCCTAGAAATGCAGAGCGCCAGGCTAGTTAGCTACAAGAATAGATTTGGTAATGCTAGGTACACACCTACCGTTTTTCCGCACCCACCTACCGTATACGATCAAAAACTCCCCAAAAGTTGTGAGGTGTACACTCCCCTAGCCCTCCTACCGATTGCGATTCACGACTTAAAACTCACTTTTAGGGCTAAAACTGCTTCCTTACGATTGCGATTCGCGATTCGAAAAATGAATCAGCCCGTTTTCAGTTTTAAGCGGGTCGGGTCGGGTCGCGAGTTTTAGTGCGCGAATCGTAAACGGTAGGTGTGTACTTGGCATAATATTAGTCATCGGTAGTCATCGGTTTGACTCGACCGGGAGACAATCTTCGGACCTTATACACAGGAAGCCTGCGTTATACTGATTCGCCCATCGCATCCAGTGTGCTAAAATAGAGTTGAGTGGGTACGGAAGAGGTGAGCTGGCAGTATCGTACCACAGAGGTAGATGAGAGCCGCACTCTCGTTCAGGGACCCGAACATCATTGAAGAGAGCTGATTCATAGGCTTTGGCCTCCAAGGAAACTCCTAGAAGTAAAGAGTAAAAACGACATTATTTCGTGATAGTGGGGGTTGTGTAGTAGCATAACTAAGCATGTTGGCGAGGCTAACATGCGCAATTTGCGAACGAGGCTGTTCTATTTCTGTCTTCCTCGCTCTGCACCTCTCTCTTTCCTGTCATTCTGCCCCTGCGGCTCTACCTCTCGACTTTGCTTCCCCACCCTCCCACCCTCTTCTTGGGGGGGGGGGGGAGCGCTGATTTACCTTTCCTCTCAGCTCATATGAATAATCAGATTCGACCACCACCCTGCACCTTCACTGCCCCTACCGGTGTTGCAGTTTCCCAGGGACACCAGTTTCCCAGGGACACATCGCTTCTGCACACGCGTCAAACTCGAACAGCATCGTCACTAACCTTATAAATTTAATATAATGTTTTTGCTAAACATGTTTTCTATATGTGTACCAAGCGATTTGTTTGTAGGTGGTGTCGTTTTAGAGATATTTAACTTTTTCTGTATTGTCTGTATGAAGACTGCTCACGGCCATTGACAATGCCTTGAGTTTGACGGTACGTGCAGTGCAAAACGTCAGTTTTATTACAAATTAATAGAAATCCAGAACTCCACCCGTATCAATTTAATATAATCTTTTTGCTAAACATGTTTTCTATATGTATTCCAAGCGGTTTGTGTCTAGGTGGTGTAATTTGAGAGATATTTGACTTCTTCTGTATGAAGATTTGCTCACGGCCGTTGACAATGCATTTGAATGGAAGTGTCCCTGGCAAACTGGTGTCCCTCGGAATCCGCATCACCGGGACCAAGCTTCCGGGTCCCTGTCACCCTCTTGATTAGACTGCTGTCATCACAGGTTCTTGTTTTTTATTTCTTTATTTAATAAACTTTTCAAATTATATCTCTCCTCTTGTCTCTCTCTTGTCCGAGTGAAGTGAATTATTCATACCAAAATTACAAATTAGATTAGTTCCTAATAGTATATCTAGCCATATGTATTGATATCTTAAAGGTCAGGCCCAGACTATCTATCTACCTATCTATCTATCTATCTCTCTATCTATCTATCTATATCCAGATTATATAAATCCATATATACCTAGATTATATATATACTACTAACATAGTATGTTTATATATATATATAACATAGTATGTTTATATATATATAATTAAATATATATGAAGAGTTCAGGTGCAAATCCCGGTAAACGCCAATCCAAAAATGTATTTTAAATAACAGGACTGGGAAATAATTTTTATTCTCACTAATTTCTTTGTCTATGATCATATGATTATGGAGCAATGAACACAAAAATGGGAATTTAACCAAAATTATTTAAAGGTTTGATTCCAATGTTTAGCCCAATTTTTGGATAGGCGTTTACAGGGTTTTGCGCCTGAACTCTTCATATATATTCTGTTATTCTATAATATGTATATAATCTAGGTGTAATTTTGTGTGAGAGTGGCATAGGCTTGAGGCGAGTATCAGCGAGGAAGACACAGCAAGGTGCCGCCACCAGTTATGGAGTGTCAGTTATGTAGGAGCAAACTAGAAGAGTGGTGGACTGTCAGAGAGGATAAACTGTGGAGGCAGTTCATAGTTAATCGACTTCCGGATAATTATACTCGTATAATATATGCATCCTATAATCCCAAATCAGTGGTCCAGAACTGGTTCATCAAAGGCTGTGGTATATGATGTCCTGTCTGTGGGAAAGTGCATATAAAAGACCCCTTAAGGCTTATCGGAAAGAGTAGCCTATGTGGCAGCAGCAGGCTTCCTCTAAAGAAATATGTCAGAATGACCCTATGTTTGACATCCAAAAGCCGATGATAAAAATAAATGTACTTTAGAAGCATCGTTAAATAAAACAAACTTTCCTATAATCCCAAGTAAAATGTGTACATGAACTAGCTACACCACAACTGATTGTCTCACATATTCACCTTTCCCTCTGGGTCTGAAGCCACGTTGCCCCTGCCATTAGCTGTCAATAATGTGTTATTCTCGTCTAGTATCAGCAACGTTGGGATACCTGAAATTGACAAATAAAAAATAAACCTGCACATAAACATTAGCAATTTAAGCCAAGGGAAATTCTTGCAGAGATAAACACAAATACAAAGCCTGAGTGAGCATGTTGCGGGGAGGGTTTACATCCTAGCAACAACTGAGGTCATATAGGGAAGGATTCTGACTGGTGACGATGTGTACTTCAGGTGGCTTCCCAATAGTGCTGCCTAGCGGAAACAATGCCTCATTATCTCACATAGGTAAAAACACCGGTAGATGTTTGAATCATCAAAGTTGGCAACATTCAGCGGTGGCACTACTCAGATGGGTATCCAGTTGGGAATAGGAGGTGCTGTAGACATTCTGATACAGGCTCATGGTTTACTAGCTCAATTGCCCACTCACAACCTATAGGAGAAGAGAATAAACTGCGGAAGTGTACGTTCCTGTCTTTTTTGTCATTCTTCCACATGTGGGCAACCAGTGGTCCACAACTGGTTCATCAAAGGCTGTGGTATGTGCTGTCGTGTCTATGGGAAAGTCCATATAAAAGCCCCCTCGCTACTTATCGGAAAGAATAGCCTATGTGGCGGCAGCAGGTTTCCTCCAAAGAAATATGTCAGAATGACCACATATGTTTGATGTCCAATAGCCGATGATAAAAATCAATGTGCTCTAGAGGCGTTGTTAAATGAAACAAATTTTCCTTTCTTCCGCATGTGTCTACAGGAGAGACCAGGGAGGAACCTTCTATCTTAGGCTGTATGTGGCCTCACAATAGCTTCATCCAGTTATCAAGCAATTTTACTGCATGGCTGGAAAACCAGTGTTCTGGCGCTGATAAAGGACATTATGCAATGAATAAACTACATTTTAGTAAAAATAATAATAAGTTCCCTAAATGAAGTAACTTACCAGACACCCTGAGTACAGCTGCCAGTTCATGGGCGCGCACGTCATTGCGGGGGTAGGCAACCCATGGCATAGACTTGAAATACTCCTCAAACTCTGAATCTTCTTTGTCCCAGGATACATAGATGACTTCAAAATTCTTACCATCCTGTTTCAGCTGGTTGTAAGTGTGTATCAGCTGCGGGGTGAAGAGACGACACGGTGGACACTAAACAAAATTTAAAGAGAGAAGGCTATTATTTTATCGGTATAATCAAGAAATAAATCTTAGCGACACAATAGGGGATTTCCACCACAACCACACTCTCTGACGGTAATGTGAGAACTAATGTGGGTAACAGTTCACTGTGCAACATGCGGTGGAAAAGGTATATACTGCTTTAGAGGATTATCACCACCAACCTCCCGTCTGATGGCCATGGCAAGAACTAATGTTATGGGTAAACAGCTCACTGTGCAGCATGCTCTATGGAAAAGGACACACAGTTATAGAGGATTATCACCACCAACCTACCCTCTGATGGCCATGGCAAGAACTAATGTTACGGGTAAACAGCTCACTGTGCAGCATGCTCTATGGAAAAGGACACACAGTTATAGAGGATTATCACCACCAACCTACCGTCTGATGGCCGTGGCAAGAACTAATGTTACGGGTAAACAGCTCACTGTGCAGCATGCTCTATGGAAAAGGACACACAGTTATAGAGGATTTCCACCACCAGCCTACCCTCTGATGGCCATGGCAAGAACTAATTTTCAGTTCACTGTGCAGCTTGCGCTATGGAAAAGGTGCATATATTCTGTGCTCCTCACTACGTTAAATGGGGTATGTTGGTTGGTTTTCTCGACTAGCAGACTTCTTGAATATAAAGGAGGAAGATACTAAGTTAGTAAGTCAAGGATGAAAGTGGGTTCCAACAAAAAAACGCGGAAATCAAGCCAAGATTATTACACGGATGGCGAATTTTCACAAAACCTCGGATTTTCCCTCAAAGGATTCGCACTGTCAGGGAATCGTGAAAAAAACACAGGAAATTAAACGGACCAGGTATAGGCCGCTGAGACACGACCCATACTCCGACAAATGCTCTCCAAGCATACGTTTGCTGGTTTTCAGTTTATGCAACTACATATGTGGGGGGAGAGTGCTGCCATTGGTTGCTTCTGTTGTGTTGTATTTAGTCCAGCAGCACTGACACTTTTAGACAACCATATAGAGAAAAAAAGGTTAGAAATTGCAATCTACAATGATAAATATAAAGTTCAAATGTTTATTTATCATAACCAGCTACTTTTTGTGTGAATAATTGATTAAATCATGTAGATCAATAGACTTTAAAAGTTGAATTGAGAGCTTTCTGTGGCTGCCATCTTGGTGGTTGCCATGGCTTCCCCTGTGTGTGGAACCCCTCTATGTCATGTGATGAGGGAATCCCACCTATAATGTCATTCATACAGCACAGACCTGAACTCTCCTCCCACATGTTCAGTGGCATGAACTGAACAAACTAAGCAAAGGTATGTTTGAGAGCTTTTGATGCTGGATTCGTTTGTATCTGGGTGAGGTATACCCGGCGACTTTAAGTTTCAACTATTCTTGGTGTGCCTATATTATTGCCCATATCTAACTTGTTCTTGTTTGGGTTTCATGTTCTAGCAACATCTATGGTCATATATAAGAATTGGGATTCAAGCTCCCCAAGTGCTGTCATGTATATCCTGATTCCTTGGCATTTTGTTTAGCGTTAATCGGTAAAAAAACTTTTTAAACCACGGAAAGCATAATCCGCGAAATCGCAGAGATCTTTCATCCCTGGACTAAGTGTAAATAAACGCACTCACCCACTGTGCTGAGAAGTAGATTCCCCTCACTTTCCCCTCGAGGATTTGAGCTATGTCCTGTTCTCCATCCTTCGTTAGCACGGGGCCCTTGAATATTTCAGAAAGTGGCATCGGGCGCCATGGGAATTTCTCTCCAGTAGGATCCTGCTCCATCTTTTCCCGGGCATTCTGACAGATGACCTCTCCAGTCTCAGCATCGATCAGGATGAGGGCGGGGATTCCAGTCACACCAAACTTCCTGGCTAGCTGGTTCTGTATTGAGATGAACATTTCATTGCCAAGAGTATGTATGCACTGCAAATGTTGGGCACACCAACACCTGTAGGATACTTTGTGAACAAGTATGAGACTCTTCGTTACCTCAGGGTTCTCACTCTTTTTCAGGCTTCGTTTTATTAAATGACTTTTAAGTACTTTTTAGGACCATTAAAACTGGATTTAAAAAATAATAATAAAGAAATTCCACAGCGAGTACGCTCCATTAGTCCTATTGCACATGGTTCAGGTGGGGACAAATTCCAGTGTAATCTTTGGAGGACAACCAAGGTTGGCCCAAAATTATTATCTGTCTGCAGTAACCCTGAGAAATTATTTCAAAATGACACCAAATGTCACCTTTTAAAGAACATATTATGAAATGTTGTGATATCAATCTTTTACAAAATAAAGATCGATTTTAGAAACAAGACATACATTTTGAAAATATTGTTTTCAATATATTGACATCCATAATTTGTAATGATTTAAAATAATCTTTGTATAATTGTAGGACTTGTCAGTACTTAATTTTTGCATTGTCAAAAGTTAATACTTTCTAGGTTTGATATGACCAGTACGAATCCTGTACCTGGTTCCTCCTAGGCCTAGTAGACCTGCCTATGCCGAATTACCTATTTGGGTACTCCAGAGAAAACAAATTAGGTACCTTCCGCAAAAATGGTATGGGCAGGTAAATGTCCTATTTGAGTACTACAGTAAAAAAAAAGAGTATATTTCCAAAGGAAGATGTACAGCCTTTTAATTTTGCGTATTGGTACATTCTGACTTACATTCTGTGGCGGAGTGGTTAGAGTGTCTGACTTTTTTCTAGGTCGGACTCCTAATCTGAAGGTCGGCGGTTCGATTCCCCGTGCCCCCAGCTCTGCCAATTTGGATTTCCACCGCTGTGTATAACTTACAGCGTCATCAAAGGCCAGTTGCTCTCATACCATGTCTATGTGGTGTGGGAGATTAAAAATCCCTTGGTCGGTAAAAGTGTAGGCCCGGGCTTTCTATCGACAAACTGTCTAATGGTGAAAACAAGCCTATTCAGGCTTATCCATGATAGGCAGTATAAATCTTCAACAACAACTGTGTACCAAACATGCAAAAATCATATGGGTAGGCAGGCCAGCCCTAGATAAAAGATTCACTCCTACCCGGAGTAGGGGTGAATAAGAATTATGCCTAAAGCTAGCATTCCTTAAATTCCTTTCCCGTGGCATGTGGCATGCAGCGATTTGGTTTGACTAGTACACAGTAACAACTTTAAAAAGATACCCAATGTGATAGGAGAAACCTCCCCCGCCGTTAAGTGAAACCCCACACCCTGCCTTATCAGGCATGTTGAGAGAGTCCCAGCGGTATGCCACCCACCCTGACATAACACCTCCCTCACCCACACCCACACCGTGTCAGGTTTCTCACAACTGATTTCTATGGCAAACACAGCAGCATTCGCATTCGCATGCCGCACCGATGGCTACATGGACCGATTCAGTTGCCGCATTCGCATTCGCATTCGGAGGCATGGAAGCACCTCCATACACTTACATGCGTTTCCATTTTTTGCCGCATTCGCATGCCGCATACTGCATGTAAGGAATGCTGCCTTAAATCCGAGAAAGAAAACCTGCTTTAAATATGAATTAACTGCGGGGGTATTGGTTCTAATGCGCAGTATTTATCTATATTAGTGCAAAGTTGAGGGATTGGTAGAGAATGCAAAAAATCAAGATGGCAGCCAAGATAGCTCTTGATTCAACTTGTGTTAATTCCAAGAGTATTGATCTACATTATTTCACACATTTTGTTACTCAAAAATAGCAGGCTATAATAAACAAGCATTTGAAGTGTGTATATTTAGCAGTTTGAATTTAAAATTGATGTAGTTATTTCCATAAGGTCCCAAATTCCTGAACACCTTTCTTCATGTAACAATGAGGGAGATTCTAAATACAAATAATTAAATGGAAAGAACAAACCTCCAGCGACTCATTCTTTTACTATTTATTTGTATGATCAAGGCTGAAGAGAACATATATATAGACATACAAAGTCAAGCACTTACTCCACTATATAACATCAACTATTTTGTCATCAGATCTGCACGAATCACAAGACTGACTAATGTAATTATTAAAAACTCAGAAATCTGCGAATCCACGGAGAAATCACATCCCTGAATGTAACTTAATGAAATTAGTTATCACCTAAATTTAGAAAAAATGATAGAAG
The DNA here is from genome assembly GCA_030323885.1 of Branchipolynoe longqiensis. NCBI lineage: Eukaryota > Metazoa > Annelida > Polychaeta > Phyllodocida > Polynoidae > Branchipolynoe > Branchipolynoe longqiensis. The sequence goes on along the minus strand of CM059195.1, from coordinate 49,420,064 downwards.
CAAGACAAGTGACTTATTAAGGTGTGAACTGTAATTAACCAAGTATGTGAGATTTTGTTTTTTTAAACAAAGAAAACAATCATTCAGTGCAACTTGTGTTGGGGAATATGTTTCTGCAATATACTTATAGGGCCTATTATAATTTATAATTCCTAGTTTTAGTACTTTTACAGAGTGATATTGACTTGATTTAAATGACAGCTTTCGAATAGCACACACACGTGTGTCACTGCGTGTGAATAAATGACAAAATACAATGTATTGTAACTCCACTATTATTATGCAGTTATGTATGTATTGTATACAGTACAGGGGTGAAAACCAACCCCTTAGAAAAACTGGTGAAGAATTTCGACATGGCGGGGAAATGAATTGAGCGGATCAATTCTTAGTTTAAGAAGAAAAATATATTCTTCACATATATATCTTCATATTTATGCACTACTTTTGATTTGAAAAATATAATCAAACTTGTAGCTTAAGGAACCTTAAAAATAAAACCGATGGTGTTTTATCGCCGCCATCTTGTCTTTTTGCATTCTCGGTCATTTCACCAACTCTGCGCCGATATATGCAGCCATTTAATCCTGGAACCACAGTTTCTAGTTCCTGTTCCATACTAAAGTTATTTTCGATAGTATTTACACTTCATTAAGGTTCACCCCTGAATTGTAACTTGGTGTAAGTCTGGGGTGAATCTTTTATCTAGCATCTGACATGTTAACTCACAATTGACACAAAGATTATATCCATCTCAGCTGTCTTCGAAGTAGATAAAGGATTCACCCCGTGGTACTCGCAGTACACGGGTGAATACCAGCCCTATATAAAAACGGTCGAAAAAGCGGGGAAATGAAATGAGAGCCTAATTTCACAATCTAAGAAGCAACATTTATTCTTTGTATATGTCTTCTTATTTCCCCACTACCTTTGAGTTGAAAAATATAATAAAATATCTAGTTTAATAAGATTTAAAAGTGAAATCGACAGCGTTCTATGGCCACCATGTTGTCTTTTTGCATTCTCTCCCATTTCACCAACTCTGTGCCGATATAAGTATCCATTTGATACTGGAGGCAGGTATTCTACTTCCTGTTCTATACTAAAGCTATTTTCGCCCGTATTTACACTACATTGTCGTTCACCCATGTACTACAAGTACCAGGTGAATCATTTATCTAGCATCTGACATGATACAATATTCACCCCGTACTGCTGCAGTAGGGGTGCAAACCAACCCTATGTAAAAGGTGGCGAAAATGCGGGTCAAAGAATTGGGAGCCTAATTTTACAATCTAAGAAGCAACAATTATTCTTTACATATATCTTATTGATAGCCCGCTACCTTTGAGTTGAAAAATATAATATAATATATAGCTTAATAAGATTTAAAAGTGAAATCGACGGCGTTCTGCGGCCGCCATCTTGTCTTTTTGCATTCTCTCCCATTTCACCAACTCTGTGCTGATATAACTTATAAGTAGCCATTTGATACTGGAGCCACAGTTTCTAGGTGATGTTCCATACTAACGCTATTTTCGCCCGTATTTATATAAGGCTGATCTTCACCCGTGTACTACAAGCACCGGGTGAATCTTTTATCTAGCATCTGACATGTTAACTCACAAATATTATATCCATCTCAGCTGCCTTCGAAGAGGCCTTAAAATTGTTGTACCAACTAGTGGGTTTTGGCGTGAAAGTCCGGCATGAGGGAATGTTTATATTATAAACATTCATAAACATTCAATTAATTAATTAATTACACCGCTCGCCACAATTGAATTGTGCTTACCTTGCGATCTCTGTCCTGGAAAGGCAGTGCATGCCATGGTTGCATGCCATAATATTCGTTGAAGTCCTTTTCCTCTCGATCGGAACTCACAAAGATTATATCCATCTCAGCTGCCTTCGAAGAGGCCTTAAAATTGTTGTACCAACTCGCGAGTTTTGGCGTGAAAGCCCGGCATGGGGGACACCAGTGTGCTGAGAAATAAAGGCCGACGGCAACAGCTTTGTTGATGGAGGAGGTGGGTACCAACTTGTCTTTGTACAGAATGTTGCTCCCTAAATATCCAGCAATGGCGCTGTTTGTCCCAGCCATCTTCAATCTTGTCCAAGACGTAGATTTAATGTGGAGAAGTAGGTATTCGGTAAGAGTATCAATTGTCAGTGAGTGCACACCTCAATTGTTAAGAGTTTGTAAATATCGTACTGCTAAACCCGTTGATGATGTTGGGTCACAAGTGGAGATAACTCCTTGTAGAAATGTAATGTTTTGCACAAATGTTGGTGGGCTTATTTAAATGGGATTTATAACTCGTCTGCTCTGCAGAAAGGAGCCTCGTTTTGGCGTCGTGGCGCTGGAGCCGGTGGCAGGATACGCCGAGGAATCTGCAGTGCCGCTGTTTGGGGTAAATGGACCCGTTGAAACACTGGGACCAGTAGTAGCAGAGAGCGTGTATACAGATGAGAGGGACAACTCCCATACTACACCATGTAACAGATGCCGACTGTGGTGCTCCAAGTGGTGGTTGTTGAACAGTATATGACACAGCTGTCAAACTCAAGGCATTGTCAATGGTCGTGTGCAATCTTCCTACAGAAAACGTTAAATATCTCTAAAACTACAACACCTAGAAACAAACTGATTGGAATACACATAGGAAACATGTTTACCAACAAGATTATATTAAATCGATAAGGTTAGGCTTCTGCATTTCTATTAACTTTGAATAAAAACAAATGTTTTGCACTACACGTATGGCAAACTCAAAGCTTGTTCAACACTAACCGCCAGGAACGCCACTGTAGCCTGTGTTACCGATTTTCGCGGGAGTTGTCTCTCTCATCTGTATACACGCTCTCTGGTAGTAGTCGGGTTCCAGTACCCGTAGTTTCCGCTAGGTGCCGCCTGAGTGCATCCACATGGACCACAGTGGCGACTTCTATTGAAAGGCCAGGGAAACAGGCTAGGATCAGTTTACTCTCCTCCCCATTTCCTTCTTCCCCTCCTCCATAATCACCAACTCGAAATCTGAATATTGATGTGGGTTTATATATATTTATATATATCTTTAACATATATATTAAATTATATTCCTTAAGTAGATAACAGGTCCAAGGCCTATTATAGCTGTATCCTATTGAAGTAAGCAGGGCCAATTTCAATTGCAAGCAGTTTGGCATGGCATATTGGACTTTCTCAATCGCTTTCTCACCATTGACTTTTCTCACTCCTTCAATCAATCAATCAATCAATCAATCAATCAATCAATCAATCAATATGACACAGCTATAATAGGCCTTCGACCTGTTAGCCGCTCTTAATTAATAGAAATTGAGACAGTTCTTCAGATGTGGTGCAGTGTAGCAACTGTCACTGGCTCCAAGATGTACATGATACAGTACAGGTGTAGCAGGAAATCGCAACCCCTGTAAATCGCAAACCCGCACTTGTGATTTCCTAGGAAATCACAAATCCCAAGGGGTGAAATTTCCAGGGGTTTGCAATTTCCTCCTACACCTGTATGCATCCAGTTGGGGCTTGAAACAGTTCACCGTCTGCTGCTGCGACATTGTCAGGCAAGTCATTCCACAGGTCAAGCACCCTAAAGCCGAAAAAGTTTTGTTGTAGGTCCAGTCTGGAGTAGGCTACCTCTTCATTAGCTTCAGGGAGTGTCCTCTGGTTCTGGTGTTGGGGCTTTGATAAGGGGGCTGATCCTAGAAATACCACCAGGCTAGATAGTGACAAGTATAACAATTTTAAAAGTCACATTCATTAAGGCCCTGTCACACCTCATCGGATTGGGTGAAATGGACAGAAACCGAACAAAGTCTGTTTTGTGTCCATACATGTTTTGAACATGAACAAAACTAACAATGGATGCTGCCGGACTGACGTCCACGGTTCTTGTCCGTTTTGAGTTTGTTTCGTCCGTTGGCTATCCGTTCATGTCCGTTTCATGTCCTTTTCATGTCCGTTTCATGTCCGTTTCATGTCCGTTCGTCCAGCGTCCTTTGACCCGATTTTGACACATTTTGACACATTTTAATACATGTTGATACTTATGATGCCCGGACTAGACAATTCTGTCCGTTGCTCAAACCGGTGATGTGTGACTGGGGCTATAGCTAAACGCAACCAGGGATGGAACTTTGAGTTCGATTTCCATGAACTACCAAAACGTGAACCGAAAGCTTAGCTCATTCCTGAGTATTGCTTATTTATCTTGGCAACTTTATTCGCTGAGTCACAACTAGCCTAGCACTAGCGATGTCATATATACATTTAGGACAGTAGGCTTATTTGCATTCACTTTAAAAAAAAAATCTAATTCCTTTTTGTCAGGATCAACATTCGGGAAATGTAGAGAGCTAATAATATCAGCTAGTCTACACTCACTTGTACTTTTTGCTAACTTATTTTCCATCTTATTTGTGTGATTGCCTGACTTGATTTCATAAACTCAGGAACCTCAAACTCCATTCCGACCTATGTTTTGTTCAATACTTCGCTTTTTACCCACCAGGTGGTATCATGAGCGGAGACTTCTAAAAGATTGTCGCCAGGTGGCAGCATAGGCGTTACCACGAGACACGAAACCCAGCCTCATTCTGTCTCGACGCGGATATAATAATGGTGAGGGCCCCTACATCGATTATGGTACGAGGCAACACTTGTGTAAAACTGGTGCGTCTGGGATATTCTAGAGCAGTATAGAGCCCGTGTAGTGTTAGGCAGTTTTTGTTTGTTGTTTTACTTCATAGCAACATCTAAGGTCATATCAGGACGGGGCAAGAAAGCTTCCTTGGTGGGGAGTATGGTGGGGGGGGGGGGGGGGGGGTGGGGGGGGGGGGGGGTTGGAGGGGTTTCTATGAAGGCCCGCAACAGTAGATCTACTGTCAGAATAACAGTGTATAGTCCCATGGTTTTGAGTTTCTGTCATTTTCTGAGATAAATACATTAGATGCATCGCTATAACCTACCTTATTTTAGTTTGAAGTGACTTTTTTTTGAATGGCTACTTTTGGAAATATTTGAAGTACAACCATATACAATTAATTTCGGTAAGCATGCCAAAACTCTGCCACCATAGGCTTCTACAATAACAGGTTCTCATAAATAGCATCAGTATATCCCCTTCAATAATGCTTAATAAGTGCATCAGTATCTAAGTTAGATATGTGAAATCAAATCTAGACAAATGTTTTGTTTTTGACAATTTAATATTTTCATCGGACTATGCAGCTTTAATTCGTTGTGTATCGTATGCGAGTGTAGACATATAGGCCAAACTAGACTATAATTGACGGTGAATTAAAAAAGAAGTCAGTTGTGAACATTACAAACACACACACATGCACACATGCAAACAAACAAACGAAAAATTACTACGCCTTCAAATGAACAAAACGTTATGTTTGTGTGAAATATGGGGATTTGTAAGATTCGAAAAGCACGGTTATTCATTAATAACAATGGTTGGCCTAAGCTTAGCAGGCTTACTAGTTCAATCAATAGTAATACAGATATCAACAATGATAACAGCACTTACTGCTGCATAGTCCGATGAAATATAAAAATTAAAAAACCAAACCAGTTATTTAGATTTGATTTTACATATCTAACTTATATACTGATGCATTTATTAAGCATTTGCTTCTGCATAGAAGGCAATACTGAGTCAATTTAACAGAACCTGTTACTGCTGAAGTCTATGGTGTCAGAGTTTTGGCAAGCTTGCCAAAACTAATTTTCCATGTTTGCACTCGACATATCTAACAAGTTTACCATTTAAAATAAAAGTAACTTTGAACTAATGTCAAGTAGATACTAGTGATCGATCTAATATATTTATCTCAGAAAAAAGACAGAAATTCAAAACCATCTGACGATGCAACTTTAACATAGGTCAAAACAAAAACATTATGTGAGCCCTCCCTAGTACCGCCACACACACGCAAATACACGAGACATACCACATACAGTTAGGGCCTACACACGCTCACACTGATAGTCACACACTCACACACACGCACACACATGCATGCGTACACCACACACACTCACTAACACACATACATACATTTACACATAAACATCCCCCCCCCCCCCCTCTACCGCCCCTGGATGTGTAGGGTTGACTGCATAGTTCGCCATTAGTTCTCTCCTACCCCTTCATTAAGTGGTCAGTGATAAATGACCCTCACTCCTCCCACCACTCACCCGACCATCACCCACACATCCAACAGTCGTACCCTGAGCCTTGCCCACACCGCCAACGTGCGTTACTTCCAGTTCTAGCCTCTACACACGCACTATTAACCCTGATTATCTAAGACCACCCGGAGATCACTGACACATGAAGGACATCTTCACTAATTCAACAAAGGTGTGAGGTGACCATGAGCTTTCAACGTTGAAACTCGACTTTTAGCAGGAAGGGTCTATGTAGTTCATCAAACCGCCGCCGCGAGTCGCCTCAGCTGTCGGTGCATTGTATCGTCACTTCCTGTCCCCATCCGTCTGCCGTGTGGCGCTTTTGTGACTCACTTAGCCAATCACAGGCTCGCATTTCGCACCTTCCAATTTGTCCCAGGCATAAGGCCTTTAATTTGGGCCTTGAATCGGTCCCCAAATTGACCCCGGGGTCATTTTGGCGCTATGTATTACCATGGTTACCACCTGGGCGTGTTGGACAGCTGATATAATAAGAGAACTGACCTAGTGATTTGTTCTACTTTCATCTTCTAAATAATAAATGACTAAAATATGGATGAGGATTTAAAGCTGCATAGTTCAAAGAAAGCAACACATTTTCAAAAGTAAGAGACATTTGCTCAGATTTGATTCTATATAGATCTATCCAACGTAGATAGGGGTGCACTTATTAAATATTTGTTAATGCATAGAACAGAATACTAATATTGCTGAAAGTCAAAACCTCCGGGCGGTGCAACTTTAATATAAGTGTATTGGCTACAACTGCTACTTCAAGTGTTTCTACATTATAGACATGCTTAATTTTCATTATATATACTTTGTTTGGGTGGTGACAGGCTGCAGCACATATATAGGTGATGCATAGCATATTATGTGAGTATAAAGGTGTGGAAGGGAATTAATTACTTGTTTTATTATATACCGATTATTCTGTAATGTGCCTCGTAGTCTCCACGCATCTGACTGGTGGCGCCACAACCGGCTCCCCTCGTCCCTAATGAATTTGCCCTGCTGCCAGGTGCACTGGAAGATATATAATTATATATATATATATATATATATATATATATATATATATATATATCTGCAAAATCACCGCTTATGTTTTTCATCAAATAAAGCTGCACAGTCCAATAAAAGCATCACATTTTCAACACCAAAACACTTACCTAGATTTAATCCTACATATCCTTATGGGTGCACTTATTAAACATTTGTCGCTGCATAGATAGGGATAATAAGCCAATTTAATAGAACCTATTACTGCTGAAGCCTATGGTGTCAGCATTTTGGCGTGCTAGCCAAAATTAATTTGGCATGTTTTCACTTCAAATATCTCCAAAGTTAGCTATTTAAAATAAAAGTTACTTCAAACTGAAGTAAATTAGGTTATGATGATCAATCTAATGTATTTATCTAAAAGAATTGCCGAAACTCACACCCATCTGACTATGCAAAGTGAGTGTGGCTGGAGGAGGCAGGAGGTGGAGTGGCTGGAGGCTGCTGCTGCTTGGGGTGGTTTGTAACCTTACGACGGTTAATGGTTGCAGAACTGCAACATTATAGAGAGGCTCCGATAAATCGGCCCAATCTTTGGTTGAAGATTAATCTTCAGTAGGGGCGGTTGTAGAAGCTGGGGACATCTTTATAACGTTGTAACGGCGAAGCGTTGGGGCGGCACCGAATCTCTTTGGTCTGGCGGTAGTTGAGCACTTGTATCCAGCAGACAGCAGCAAGGGTTTCTAGGAAGGGTGGATAAAGATGGGTGCAGCGGTGGTTGCAGCAACGAGAACAAAGCGAGAGAAACGTAAAGGTACATGGCCCCACCCAAGCACACAACACCCCTGGTCAGGGAGAGAAGTATGCCTGGGAGAAATAGAAAGGGTAGAGAGAAATGAGGAGAGTTGAGTCAAAGGACCGTGTCTATTTGCTCTATGGTTACCAACCAGCGTGCCATAGACACGCACAGAGTAAGAGTAGAAAGTGAAATGCCGGCGGGCTCCCCCTCCTGAAACTCTTTTCAGACATATCAAGGAGGAGCAAGGCCAGCGGAGAGGAGATAGAGAGAGGTGTGGATGAAGTGTGGTCCGGATAGCAAGTGCTGGCTGGCTGGAGATAGAGAGATACTGGGTTGTTTGTAACCTTACGATGGTTACCGGTTGCAGAAATGCAACATTATAGAGAGGCTCCGATAAATCGGCCCAATCCTTGGTTGAAGAATAATCTTCTGGTGGGGTGGTTGTAGAAGCTGGGGGATGTCTTTACAACGATTAAATGTCTAGTCTTTGGGGCGGTCCAGAATCTCCGGTCCGGCGGTAGCACAGCACTTGTATCAAGCAGACAGCAGCAAGGGTTTCCGAGGAAGGGCGGGTAAAGATGGGTCCAGCGGCTCCAGCAACGAGAAGAAAGCGAGAGAAACCTAAAGGTAAAGGGCCCCACCCAAGCACACAACTCCCTTGGTCAGGGGGAGAAGTATGCCTGGGAGGAAAACAAAGGGTAGAGTCTAGGAAAGAGAAATGAGGAGAGTTGAGTCAAAGGACCATGTCTATTTGCTCGACCATCCAGCGAGCCAAAGACATGGACAGAGTAAGGGTAGAAAGTGAAATGCTGGTGGGCTCCCCCTCCTTGAACTCTTTTCAAACATATCGAGGAGGAAGGAGCAAGGCCAGCAGAGAGGAGATGGATAGAGGTGTGGACGAAGTGCGGTCCGGATAGCAAGTGTTGGCTGGAGCCAGCGGCGGGCCGCGTTATAAGGGCCGCGTTATAAGGGGAGGACAGGAGGGGGGAGTGACGTAACCGGGGGGGGGGCATAGAGGGGGGGGGGGGTCCTCCTCCGCCGCGAATCAAATGCAATGCAAGCATTACGACCAATTGATCTATGTGATATAGTGGTGACTGTGTTGTAATTCCTATAGACAAATGGGTAAAGACTGTACGGGCCTAGTTTTCCATGAGGTGTGAGTGAATAAAGTTGGTGTTAAAATGTGTTGGCTTTTCGCAGTTAACTGCTAATACTTTGTAGCCAGGATAATCTGATAATGCCACATCCGGGTTCCGAGTGTTGGGTTATTCGCCATTTTGATATATAGGCCTAACGTTCGGGGGGGGGGGGGGGGGGGGGGGGGAGTGGTCAAATACACGCGAGCGTTCTCACCAGATCACGCCGAGGTTATCTGCGTGTAATAAAATAGTTCCACTACAGACCACCAGATGCGGTTATTATGTTTGTTTGTTTGTTGTTGTTTTACGTCCCAGAAACATCTAAGGTCATATCAGGTCGGGTACCGACTTGTAACAGTGCGCACTCATGGCGACTTTATAGTGCTGCCCCACTGGAAGACCAGGCCACCAGCCCCATGACCTGATATCCCACTCAGTCACATTATCATGACACTGAGCCAATGAGTCCTTGTCCTATCCTAATAATACCGAGCGCCAGGCTAGGAAGTGACAAGTATCAATTTTTAAGTCATCGGTTTGACTCGACCAGGGATCGAACCCACGACCCCACGGTCTACCAACACGGGAGAGGGACGCTCTAACTCATTCGACCATCCCGTCTGGTCTGATGGTTATGGGGAAAACTTAAACAGGGCCCGTGTCACAAATAGACTCACCGACCTTTCTCCCTAATGTGTGGATTCCTAGCACAGCATAGAAGACTCAAGTTTATTAGTATATAGGATATATATATATATATTTATATATATATATACACATATACGTATATATAGATACATATACATATATATGCTGGCGTTACTTTTTACTTGTTACTTGTGTTGGTTCTGGGATCAGTCCATGGGTCACCATGGATGGCCATCAGCTGTGATCCATTCACAGCCACCAGCACCTTCCTGCATCTGCAGGGCATCTGTAAATCTAGCCATGTCCCGAAGACTGTTGGTTTCAGCTCTCCTTTGTGCAGTGCAGCCTTGAATTTGAGGCTCGTCTGGAACCGTTGCTAGGAATTTATCGAGTTGCCTTTTCATGTGGTCAACTGAACAGTTCGTCAGATTTCTTATGTTCACTAGCATTATAGTAAAGAGATGGGGTCCATGCACTGTGAAGCTTGCATAGGCTTGCTTTTGTACCACATATGAGACTGAATTGCAAATTCTGCGAATCAAGCATGTATGTCCTCATCGTATGTGGTTTGATGACACTATACCATCCTCTCCAATGTTGGGAACTTGTCCTTCCAAGATACACCAGGTGTAGATAATCATATATATTTCCCGTCTTCGCTGCAGGGAGTAGAGTTTCAGTTTTTTTCAGCTGTTCTGAGTAATCTAGAACCCTGATGCTTTCAATTTCCCTGATGAAGGATCTTTGGATGGCTTCAAGAGGCTTATATATATCCATAGGTGTGTATATATATATAATATATATAAACACTGATGGATATAAGGGATGCATATATTACTAAATATGTTTAATATTTTATTTTATTTTTGGTTTAAGAATGATTTCTTGGGGGGGGGGGGCTATCGCAATACGTCACACTGAGTTTATTTAGTTTGGTTGCTAAGCAAACCTGCTCAATTTCTTTGTCATAATTTACAATGCACGGTTCTAGAACTGCACTAACTATCTATTCACGTCAACCCTGTTGACGGGGCTGTGGGGATACTCCTTTGTAGTGTACCCGTCCTGATATGACCTTAGATGTTGCTAGGACGTTAAACAACAACAAACAAACAATCCTTTGTGGTGTATTTATTAAACTTGTCTTAGTTAGGCCAAATACAAAATAATAATTGGTGATCGTCTCTGCCCGTGCCTGAAAATCTCCCACCCCTGATTTTTTAATATGTTTGATTTGTTCAGCAGCAATTCAACTTTCAGATGTTGTATGTAACTATGTATAGACAGCAGTAAAGACTGTAATGCTAGGTACACACCTACCGTATACGATTCGCGCACTAAAACTCGTGACCCGACCCGACCCGCTTAAAACTGAAAACGGGCCGATTCATTTTTCGAATCGTGAATCGCAATCGTAAGGAAGCAGTTTTAGCCCTAAAAATGAGTTTTAAGTCATGAATCGCAATCGGTAGGTATGCTAGGGCAGTGCACACCTCACGACTATTGGGCAGTTTTAGATCGTATACGGTAGGTGGGTGCAGAAAAACGGTAGGCGTGTACCTAGCATAACACCATGTGCATGAACTGACCCCCCCCCCCCCCCACCCAGAACCCCCAATAGCCGATGAATGCGACAAAAAATCGAAACGCCTTGAAACCTATGAGCTACATTCCATATACGCGTAATGCGTAATGCGAATGCGAATGCGAATAAAATCCATTATCCCGATCGCTCCATGTAGCGATCGGTACGTAATGCGTAATGCGTAAAGGTGCGGCGAATAGAAAAGCATCAGTCGCATTTGTCCATTGATATAAGGCTAGAGGAGGCGACTGATAATTACGGACAGCCATGTAGCTTTATGCGGCGGACCTGTTAGGAAGCAGTCTTCATATTTGGGACGGTCCTAACATCCCTCTCTGTGTGTGTGCCTCTGTGTGTGTATCTGTGTCTGTGTGTGTGTCTGTGTGTCTGTATGTGTGTGTCTGTGTCTGTGTCTGTGTGTGTGTCTCTGTGTATGTGTCTCTGTGTTGTGTCTCTGTGTCTGCGAGCAGAAAAGCATCAGTCGCATTTGTCCATTGATATAAGGCTGGAGGAGGCGACTGATAATTACGGACATCCGTGTAGGTTTATGCGGCGGACCTGTTAGGAAGCAGTCTTCATATTTGGGACGGTCCTAACATCCCTCAAAGCAAGCTAAACTGAGCCATGTTTGGACCGTCCCATTCTCTGTGTTTGTGTCTCTGTGTGTGTGATACTGGTGCACTTATTCAACATTTATCGCCACGCATAAGCGAATACCGGGGTAATTGAATCAAACCTGTTACTGCAGAAGGGTATGGCGTCAGTTTGTTTGTTGCTGTTTTACGTCCTAGCAAAAGCTAAGGTCATATCAGGACAGGTACCGACTTGTGACAGTGCACACTCATGGTGACTTTATAGTGCTGCCCCACTGGAAGACCAGGCCACCCGCACGATGACCTTATATCCCACTCAGTCACATTTTCCTGACACTAAGCCAACCAGTCCTTGCCCTATCCCAATAATGCCAATCGCCAGGCTAGGAAGCGACAAGTATAAATTTTTAAGTCATCGGTTTGACTCGACCAGAGTTCGAACCCACGACCCCACGATCTACCAACACGGGAGACAGACGCTCTAACTCATTCGGCCGTCCTGTCTGGTCGTCAGAGTTTTGGCATGCTTTGCCAACATTAATTTTGCATGGTTGCACTTCAAATATCTCAAAAGTTACTTTAAGCTAAAGCAAGGTGCACCATAACGATCAACCTAATGTATTTATATCAGAAAATGTCAGACACTGAAAACCATCGGACTATGCAACTTTAAACTCACTGCGCCTACAATCATCACATTCCTCCTGGCGACCAACTTTGGAAATATCTTTTCCACGCATATCTTTCCTAATGTAGATTGCAGTGAAATTATCCTAGCAAGTATTTGACATTAGATAAAATACCGCTTTCTGTATGTGAAGAGTTCAGGTGCAAAAACCAATCAACGCTTTTTTAGCCTAATTGAAACCATGACTACCAGGTTTGAGCTGAGGGTGCCATCATTCCTATAATCAAATCAAGTTTTTTCCCCACAGAAACGGACATAACTACCCAATATGAAATTGATAGACCTTAACTAGGATTGGTTGGTTGTTGGAGTTTTATGTCCTGGTAACATCTAAGGTCATATCTACACTACAGCTGGCCAGCATTGAAAAGAAGCCTGAATATCCAGGCTTATATGCTATGGACAGTATAAATACAGCCTCAATAAAAAAATATAAAAAGATATCAGGATGGGTACCAGCTTATGACAGTGCACACTCATGGCAACTTTATAGAGCTGCCTCAGTGGGAAATCAGGCTGCCGGCACCATGACCCGATATCGTACTCAATCACATTATCCTGACACTGAGCTACCCAGCCCTTGCCTTATTCTAATAATACTGAGCGCCAAGCTAGGAAGCGACAAGTATAAATTCATAAGTCATTGGTTTGACTCGAACCAAACTCCCGATCTCCCATTCGCGAGGCGCGTGCTCTACCGATTCGGCCAGCATGCCCGGCATTTAAAGTTGCATAGTCCGATGGTTTTGAATTTCGGTATTTTTTCTGAGGTAAATATATTAGATCGATCACTAATATCAACTTTACATTAGTTCAAAGTTACTTTTATTTTAAATGGTAAACTTTTTAAATATTTTGAGTGCAAACATGGAAAATTAGTTTTGGCAAGCTTGCCAAAACTCTGAGACCATAGACTTCTGCAGTAACAGATTGTGTTAAATTGACTCATAGTTTGCGTTCTATGCAGAAACAAATGCTTAATAAGTGCATTGGTATCTAAGTTAGATATGTAAAATCAAATCTAGATAATTGGTTTGGTTTTGAAAATTTGATATTTCATCGGACTATGCAGCTTTAACTAGGATGCACTACAACAAGCTCCATTTGGCAGAAAACAGCTCAAATGTATTTGTCGGTTTTTGTGTCTCAACTCTTCATGTATTTTCACCGTCTCACCCCTTTCCAGCATTAAGATGGGACCCAAATAAAGTGATCAATATAAGGGACTGGTCGATCTGTGGAGGTAATCGGTTAGAGAGGTCTAACTGTATACACAAAAAATGAAGAAAAAAGGGCCGCATCATAGAGTGAGAGTTTGTATTTCCATAGTTATGTCGTGGGTGGTGGTGACAATGGGAAGTATTGGGTCTAGAGCTGGACTCGAACCCACATCTCTTTGCATTCCAGGCCAGTGTGCTAACCATTACACCACATAGGCTCCCTGATGCCACCAGAGTACCCATGCCTACCTGTCTATGCGGCTGCTTGCCTGAGAGGTCAGTGCAGACCACTACACTCATCCCCCTGGAATTGTAAGTTTTTTAATGCTTACAATTACATACATACAGGCAATACACTTACATATACATACACAGGGTAGGTTCAACAACCATAGAGCGCGTAGCTTGTACAGGATCATAGTCATGGCAACCAGTGTGGTGGGGGTGATGAAAATGGGAAATATTGTGCCTATAGCGGGACTCAAACGCACATTTCTTTGCATTCTAGGCCAGTGTGCTAAGCATTACAACACATAGCCTCCCTGATGTCACCACACAACCCACACCTACCTGTCTATGCGGCTCCTCGGATGAGAGGTCAGTGCAGACTACTACAGTTACATACTATATTTTTTATTAATACACACATTTAGCATCTAGTCTACTTTCCATAATGGCATAAGCTGTTTTGAATTTGATTCCAACTTTGAATAATTATATTTATAAAAGGAGCTTTGTGTGATAGATAATCTGCCTGCATGAATGTAGACATTGTTCTGTTGACACCCAGCTATAATATAAGGGTGAATGGTTGCAGGTGGCGTCTCAATGGGCAAAAAGTAAAAAGTAAAAAGTAAGTGACACTAACCATATCGGTTATTGGCGAAGTATCTATACATGAGTGTGAGGACACATATTGTTGTGATGTTAGTTTCATGGTAAAAAAACTATGCAAACTATAGGGTGGTGCTATCATTATACTATAGAGCTTACCATGTGCATTTCAAAATAAACAAACTATGCTGCTCCGATTCATGCAATAACAACATTATAGATATTTTCGGCAGTCAAATTAGCAAACTAAACTGTGATGATTCATGCAATGATATCAGTATACAGTAAAACCTCTCTAAACGACAACCTCTGCAGATCGAAGTTACTGATCGACTACTCCCCTATATCGATCACTTTATTTGGGTCCCAACAATACCATTATAACCATATTCTAACTCCCTAAACCGACCACCTCCCTAAATGGACCACTTAAACTCGGTCCTAAGGTCGGTCAATTTAGAGAGGTTTTACTGTATATATCATGGGCAATCCAACTAACAAACGGCAGTAGGGCAGCGCTATAAAGTCGCCATGAGTGCTCACTGTCACAAGTCGGTACCCGCCCTGATATGACATTGGATGTTACCCAGACGTAAAACTCCAACAAATAAATGCTTATTTGTATGATGCCTTCACCATGGATTCTTTGGGCACTCAAACTATATCAAAGTTGCATAGTCCGATAGTTTTCAGTTTCTGTCATTTTTCCGAGATAAATATAATTGATTAAAATGATCGTTCTAATCTACCTTACATTAGTTTGAAGTAACTTGTATTTTAAATGGCTAACTTTTTAGATATTTGAAGTACAAACATGTCAAATTAGTTTTGGCAAGCACACCATAGCTGACACCATAGCCTTCAACAGTAACAAGTTCTATTAAGTTGACTCAGTATCCCCTTCTATCTGGCAACACATGCTTAATAAGTGCATTAGTATCTACATTAGATATGTAGAATAACATCTAGATAATTCTCTTAATTTTGACAATTTGATGCTTTCATCGGACTATGCAGCTTTAAGCTAAGATTCCATATATGCGGTATGTGGTATGCGAATGTGAATGTGAATGCGGCAAAAAATTGAAAAACATGTAAAGGCATAGTAGTGCTTCCATACGTCTGAATGCGATTGCGAATGCGAATGCGACAAATGGATCGACCCACGGACCGATCGGTGCAAATGTGAATGCGAATACTGCTGCATTTGCCATAGAAAACAACATTAACTTTGACCTTCCTTGACAAATTTGGAGCAAAAAAACCCCAAAAATGTCATGGGTATCTTTTTTGGTGTGTTTGTTTGTTTAACGACCCCCCAGCACAAAAAGTAAACATCGGCTATTGGGGGTCAGCATATATCTATGCCGCATATACCGCATTCGCATTCGGTTACTGCATACCGCGTATATGGAATCTTAGCTTTAACCTATAATTTATAACACTAGGATAGTATGATTTATCAAACCCCACAAGCAGCAGAGAGCCAATGCGTGGGGCTACCTACACCTTACTCCTACACCCCACACCAGTCGGGATGGCCGAATGAGTTGAGTGTCTGTCTCCGGTTTTGGCACATCGTCGGATTGGAACCCAATGGATTCAAACCCTGGTTGATTCAAACCAATGACTAACAAATATATACTTGTCGCCTCCTACCCAGGCGCTCCACATTATTAGGATAGGGCAATGACTGGTTTGGTGGCTTGGTGTCAGGATAATGTGACTGCGTGGGATATCAGATCATGGTGCTGTTGGCCTGGTCTCCCAGTGGGGCAGCACTATAAAGTCGCCATGAGTGCAAACAGTCACAAGTCAGTACCCATCCGGATATAACCTTAGATGTTGCAATGACATAAAACTCCAACAACCAACCCCCACACCCCACAATGCAAGTCTATCTGCAGCCGAGTGTGTCAAAACACCCTGCACCAAACTGCGTCTACCTGCATGCCAGTCTGTGTCAGGATAATGTGACTGAGTGTGATATAGGGTCATGGTGCCGCCGGCTTGATTTCTCAGTGGGGCAGCACTATAAAGCCACCATGAACGCGCACTGTCACAAGTCCGTACCTGTCCTGATATGACCTTAGATATTGCCAGGACGCAAAACCCCATCAAACAACCAACCATCATAGTATTAGTACCGGTGCCAATGCCTCCAATATGAAGCATTTCAAAAGGTTCTGAAGAGGCATAAACGGCTTGTTCGTTGGGGTTCAACATCCGGGCAACATCTAAGGTCACCAAACTGCCACCACCTGCATGCCAGTGTGGATGCATGATGCCGGTAATCGCCCTGACCTCTAGGCCTGTCACTGTACAGGTAAGTATTACTGATAAGGACCCACACGCACACCTGAGGTGCACAACCCCACTGCAAACATTGACCTCTTCTCTTGGCAAACATGCAACGCAGGCTTATCAAAAGCTTTCACCGCTTTGATTATCTATCTACACAATTAAAATTACCGCCAAACCACTCAGAAAAAAAAACCCATTAAAAAACACCCCAAAACACCAAACAATCATTTACAGTTCCGAGTAAGTCTGCTATCAATCACTAATCGATTAGATTAGGAGTAGTGAGGTTAACGTTGCATAGTCCGATGGTTTTGAATTTCTGTCATTTTTTCTGAGATAAATATATTGAATTGGTTGTTATAATCTACCTTAAGCTAAGATTCCTTATACGTTGTATGTGGCATGTGAATGTCGTATATGTGGCATAGATATATGCCAACCCCCAACATTTGTTGGGGTTTTTCCTCCAAATTTGTGAAGGAACAGTATTGGTTTCTATGGCAAACGCAGCAGCATTCGCCTTCGCATGCCACAACGATGGTTACAGGGACGGATTCACTTGCCGCATTTGCATTTGCATTTGCATTTGCATTCGCATTCACATTCGGAGGCATGGAAGAACCCCTATTCACTTAGATGCTTTTCCATTTTTTGCCGCATTCGCATGCCGCATACTGCGTGTAAGGAATGCTAGCTTAACTCTACTTTGAAGTAATATTTATTTTAAATGACTAACTTTTAAGATATTTGAAGTTCAAATGTATACAATTAATGTTGACAAGCACGCCAAAACACAGATAGGATTCTGTAGTAATAGATTCTATTAATGTTGCATAGTCCGATGGTTTTGACTTTCTGCCATTTTTCTGAGATAAATATATTAAATTGATTGTTACAATCTACCTTACTTTAGTTTGAAAGTAACTTTCATTTTAAATGGCTAACTTTTGAGATATTTGAAGTGGAAACATGTCAAATTAGTTTTGGCAAGCACTCCAAAACTCTGACACCATAGGATTTAGCAGTAACAGGTTCTATTAAATAGCATCAGTATTCCCTTCTATGTGGCGATGAATGCTTAATAACTGTGTCAGTATCTAAATTAGATTTGTAGGATCAAATCTAGATAATTGTTTTGGTTTTGAAAAATAAATACTCTATCGGACTATGCAGCTTTAAATTGCCTCAGTATTCCCTTCTATGGGACAAGCAAATATGCATAATATAATAATTAATATACTTGCAGCAGATCTAAGTTAGATGTGAAATTTGATTCTACATATGAAGAGTCTAAATTTGATTCTACATATGAAGAGTTCAGGTGCAAAACCACATAAGCGCCTATCCAAAAATGAAGTTTAAATACAAGATTTTTACCTGAAAATAATTTTACTTCTCACTAATTGTACTTTTCATATGATCACATGGTTATGGAGCAATAACCAAAAAAGAAAAGGATATATAACAAATTTAGTTTTTCAGGGTTTTATTCCCACGTTCATCTCCATTTTTGGATGGGCGTTTACGTGGTTTTGCGCCTGAACTCTTCATATGTAGAATCAAATTTAGACTCTTCATATGTAGAATCAAAGTTAGACCCTTCATATGTAGAATCAAATTTAGACTCCTCATATGTAGAATCAAATTTAGACTCTTCATATGTAGAATCAAATTTAGATCATTATTTTGGTTTTGAAAATGCGATGCCTCATCGGACTATGCAGCTTTAAGCTTACCCACACGCTACCAATCAACCGAGGTCACGCGCACACACACTCACACACACACACACACACACACACACACACGCGCGCGCGCGCGCGCACACGCACACACACACACACACACACACACACTATTCCCTGGCTGAGCAAAAAAGAAAGGCAAAAAAAGTACAACCAAAACTGTCGCATTGCCGTTATCTGTGGACGCAACCCAAGCCGGGCGCCGTGCGTGGGCCGTTAGCTCAACGCTGATTGGCTGACGCCGGGTTCGCGGGGGTTTGACGCTGGTTCCCGGCCGGTGGCCCGGGTGCCCGGCCGTGGCGCTGGTACTCAGCCTCGTCCACCATTCGAGGCTCAGTCGTCTGCTGCATAACACCCACCATGGCCGCCAGGACTACTTGTACCAGCGTGCTGCTAGCCGCCTTCATCGCCGCAACTGCCGGTAGGTGTCAGCACAACACGGCAACTAGTCTAGCGTTTATTTGGTGATAATTATGTATTATTCGTCTGTGTATGTTTTTTTTCTGATTGTTATTCACCAGCCGGACATGAGGTTATGGTATATTGCCAACAGCTTCTTGTAAATGAATAATTATATATATATATATATATATATTATTATGATTGATTGGTGGTGTTTTGCTGCGTGTTGGCAGCGAATGCCATTTTCCCGGTGAGATGAATATATCTATATATACGCACACACACACACAATATTCCCTGTTCCCTATTCCATAAATTATATACACATGAGGGTGTGTATATACATACAGTAAAATCTCTCTATACCGACCCCTCCCCAGATCGACCACTCCCCTATATCGATCGCTTTAGTTTGGTCCCAACAATAGCATTGTAAGGATATTCTAACTCTCTAAACCGACCACCTCCCTGAATGGACCACTTAAAGTCAGACCCATGGTCGATTGATTTAGAGAGGTTTTACTGTATATATAAAAAAAAAATATATATATATATATATTTACACACATATATATGTCTATATACACTGTATTTTGAAATGCAACTCTGCGTGCATGTATATATATATATGTATATATATATATATATATATATATATATATATATATATATATATATACTATGTGCTGGTAGATCGTGGGGTCGTGGGTTCGAACCCTGGTCGAGTCAAACCAATGACTTAAAAATTGATACTTGTCGCTTCCTAGCCAGGCGCTCGGCATTATTAGGATAGGGCAAGGACTGGTGTGCTCAGTGCCAGGATAATGCAACTGAGTGGGATACCAGGTCATGGTGCCGGCAGCCTGGTTTCCCAGTGGGACAGCACTATAAAGTCGCCATGAGTGCGCACTGTCACAAGTTGGTACCCATCCTGATATGACCTTAGATGCTGCTAGGATGTAAAACAACAACAAACAAACAGGGGGCGAGACAATTGGCTCGGTTGAATAGTCGATGACCAATTAATAATAGACACGTACAGTCGATGATTTAGAATTAAATTAATAAGGAGTGAAAGCTTCTGATTAATTATTCTTGTATAATGTCTGTGCCTGTATGTGTATGCATATCTATTTATCTATCTATATGAATATATGCGCATATACAGACTCTTTTGATATCTTAGCGGTCTTGATATCTTAGCATCTGAAGTAAGAACAAACAAACAAACAAAAATAAAATATAGAAAATGTACAAGGGCCGCCCGGTCTCATACCGAATAGGACTTTGTCCCGCCTCTACCCCCTGCCCTACCCACCCATCCCCTCCCCCACTCAGCCATCCGCCCCTCCCCTCCCCCTCCCCCCCTACACGCTTCCGCCCCCACACCCCCTACACACCTGGGCCGTCCTCCACACCTCAGACGATGTCAGGTAACTCGCCGTCCTGAATCCAGTCGCGCCGATAACTGCCAGTTGTGGTCGCGGTGCGTTTAGGAAGACACTCTAGATATGATATGATACCTGCTTGAGACTGTGGTCTGTTGGACGCCAGTCAAATGGTTGCAAGCCGGGGCACTCAAAGAGTCAAACTGGTGTACCGGTTAGATGCAGAATTAACTCAAGCTGGTGTTGCGGATTCCGAGGCACACCAGTTTGCCAGGGACACTTCCATTCAAATGCATTGTCAACGGCCGTGAGCAAATCTTCATACAGAAACAAAATCTGATATCTCTAAAATTACACCACCTAGAAACAAATCGCTTCGTACACATATAGAAAACATCTTTACCATTAAGATTATATTACATTGATAAGGTTAGGGTTCTTGATTTCTATTAATTTAGAATAAAACTAATGTTTTTCACTGCGCGTACCGTCCAACTCAAGGCATTGTCAATGGCCTTGAGCAATCTTCATACAGAAAATACAGGAAAAGTTAAATATCTCTAAAACGACAGCACCTAGAAACAAATCGTTTGGTACACATATAGAAAACATCTTTCCCAAAAACATTATATTAAATTTATAAGGTTAGTGACGCTGCTGTTCGATTTTGATGCATGGGCAGAAGCAATGTGTCCCTGGCAAACTGGTGTCCCTCGGAAACCGGAACACCGGCCCCGCTCAGTTTGTCTCCAATGACTTAAACACCAGCCTTTACTTGCCGTCCTGAATCCAGCCGCATCAATAGCGGCCAGAAACCTGATGGCCGCAGTGCATTTAGGAAGACATTCCAGATATGATATACCTGCTTGTGTTCAACGCCAGGCAAATTTGCAAGCCGGGCACTCAAACTGTTGTGCCGGCTAGGTGCAGAATTAACTCGAGCCGGCTCGCTCAGTTTTTTCTCCAATGACTTTAAAATTGATACTTGTCGCTTCCTAGCTAGGCTTTCAGCATTATTAGGATAGGGCAAGGACAGGTTGGTTCAGTGTCAGGATAATTAATGTGACTGAGTGGGATATCAGGTCATGGTGCTGGCAGCCTGGTGTCCCTGTGGGCCAGCACTATGAAGTCGCCATGAGGGCACACTGTTTCGCAAGTCGGTACCCGTTCTGATATGACCTTAGATGTTACCAGGATGTAAAACTCCAACAACAAACCAACTTTGTCTGCAGTGTCCGGTACAATTATTGGTTGCAATGACGTCACTGGGACTAGTGTCAGAATCAGACTACCATACCGTCCTACGTGATAACACGCCGATTACAGTGGAACAGCTTACAGTGTTCTGCCATGTTGGGACATTTTAATAATAAATCACATTAGGCGCAGGAGTTACGACAAAAGAATCCTTTAATTATTTAAAAGAAAAGTATATCAAAGTCATCATATACTGCACTATGCTTATAAAACAGGATTTGAACCCACATCCCTGTCATTCTGAAGGCACATGGTCTAAATCCTTTAAACATTAAAAAAGAATGATATCAAAGCCGTCATGGTCTGCACCATGCTTATTAGTATTAAACAGGATTTAAACCCACATCCCTGTCATTCTGAAGGCACATGGTGTAAGTATTTGACTACTGTCCCTTCTCTAGTGCCATATCTGGCTTTTCACCATCCTTTAATGCCAGTGTAGAATCCGATTGATTAAAGGTGCATTGTCTAATGAAATCATCTAATTTTCAAAAACAAAATGCTTATCTAGATCTTATTCTACTTATCCAACTTAGATATTGGTGCACTTATTAAACATGTATCGCTGCTACATAGAAGCAGATGCCAAGTTAATTTAACACAATAACAGAACCTGTTACTGCTGAAGTCTATGGTGTCAGTATTTTGTCATGCACACCACAATTAATTTGGTATGTTTTCACTTCAAATATCTACACAATAGACGCCCCACCAGTTAAGCTAGTGACATCTATCGGCAGAATCTGGAACTACTCTAGTCGGGTCGTTTCCCTGACTGCCAATGGTTTCACATGCTATATCTCCATAAAGAATGCTTGGAAAAATAATAAAATATTTGATTATATTTAGATATTCATATCGCACCAGGATTCGAAGGTCTTATCCTTGTAATATATCTTTAAAAAAAGACAACTATATTATATTTTTCTTCTAGAGTTTCACTCTCTTCATGAATTACACCCCTCCAGTTAAGCTAGTGACATCTGTTGGCAAATTCTGGAACTACTTTAGTAGGGTACTTTCAGCTTAAAGCTGCATTGTCCAATGAAATATCAAATTTTCAAAACCAAACCAATTATCTAGATTTGATTTTACATATCTAACTTAGATACTGATGCACTTATTAAGCATTTGTTTCTGCATAGAAGGCAATACTGAGTCAATTTAACAGAACCTGTTACTGCAGAAGTCTATGGTGGCAGAGTTTTGGCAAGCTTGCCAAAACTAATTTTCCGTGTTTGCACTCAAAATATCTAAAAAGTTCACAATTTAAAATAAAAGTAACTTTGAACTAATCTAAAGTGGACACCAGTGATCGATCTAATATATTTATCTCAGAAAAAACACAGAAATTCAAAACCATCAGACTATGCGGGGTGGGGTCTATTAGCCTGTTAAAGTGCAAGGTTCCTCACACTAAAGTGATATTGATTAAAATGATAATCCAAGGATGTTTATTTTTATATACCACCACCGGACTGCAACTTGAATTATCACACCAAAGATTCTAAAAATTAGATAAGACGAGGATTGAGATAAGAAACAGCGGATACGCGTTCGTTTTGAAGTGTTTGTGGATCGGCCATTTTGTTGAAGGTGAACTCGGCACCATGAGTCAGAAGTTGAGCAGGGTGCAGACCCCTAAGTCTCAGCTACACAAAATGCCATCATTGAATACTTGATGATTTCTAACAAAAGAAATGGCTAATTTGGAAGATATTTTAAGTGAAAACATGCCTAATTAATTTCGGCATGCACACCGAAATTCTAACACTACAGGCTTCTCAGCAGGGCCAGGTTCTATTAAGATTTACCTATGCCTGGCACACACCTCCCATATAAAACCTAAAACTGCCAGTTTCGCGATTAAGTTTTAGTTTTAGTCGGTTCCAGTCTTTAGGTGTCTGATACCCTAATGCCTCGCACACCCCTCCCATATATGATTCACGCGCTAAGACTTGGATGGCAAACAGACGGTGGGTATCACACATATACCATATAAGATACGACTGACCGCTCACATATACCATTTCTCGAACGGCCCGATTCGTTTTTCGAATGTCTTGCGATTCGAGTCTTAAGCACTAAAACTGAGTTTTATGTCGCGAATCGGAAGCATTATCAGTCGGTATATGTGTGTTGTCCCTGTTGTCAGTTTTAGTCGGGAAATGGGACGGGTCGGGTTGTGACGGGTCACGTCGGGCAGTCAGTTTTAGCACATGAATCTTATACGGGAGGTGTGTGCCAGGCATTAGCATGCTCTTCTATCTATGCAGTGACACATGTTCAATGAATGCACCAATATCGAAATTAGATATGTAGGATAAAATATAGATTTTGTTTTTAGAAATTTGATAATTTTTGTCGGACTATACAAGTTTGAGTTAGTCCTTCACTTCACTTTCCCACAACCATGTCAGTGGGACGACACCCGCTATCGCCACCTTCCCACAGTCCTCAGAGAGTCAGTGAACTGATATTGTCCACTCATGGCTGTTGCGTTCCCACCTCTTCTTCTCTCTGCTCCGACCAGAAGGGATGGCCGAATGGGTTGAGCCTCCTTCTCCCGTTTTGGTAGATCGTGGGATTCGAACCCGCGGCCTCGAACCTTGGTCAGTCAAAGCAATGACTTACAAAATTGATTCTTGTCGCTTCCTAGCCAGGTGCTCTGCATTATTAGGATAGGGCAACAACTGGTTGGCTCACTTTCAGGATAATGTGACTGAGTGGGGTATCGGGTCATGGTGCCGGCAGCCTGATTTCTCAGTGGGGCAACACTATGAAGTCGCCATGAGTGCTCACTGTCGCAAGTCGGTGTCCATCTTGATATGACCTTAGGTGTTGCAAGGATGTAACTAAGTCAATTTAGTGGAACTTGTTTCTACAGAAGCCTTTATTGTCAGACTGTTGACGTGCTTGGTAAAATAAAGTTTGTATGATTGCACTCCAAATATCTCAAAAGTTAACCATTTAAATTAAAAGTAACTTCCCACTAAAATATGGTATCCTAGAACAATCAAGGTAATTTATATTTGTATCTATCTATATTTATCTTTAAAAAAAAAGGCAAAACCTTAAAACTAT
The DNA here is from genome assembly GCA_030323885.1 of Branchipolynoe longqiensis. Taxonomy (NCBI): domain Eukaryota; kingdom Metazoa; phylum Annelida; class Polychaeta; order Phyllodocida; family Polynoidae; genus Branchipolynoe; species Branchipolynoe longqiensis. The sequence goes on along the minus strand of CM059195.1, from coordinate 49,395,150 downwards.
CGGACTATGCAAGTTTAAATTGCAATCAGCATAAGCTTCCCCCGTTATCTCGAGCGCTATGACATCACGATGACGTCACACCCTACAGATAATCTTTGCAATGGTGCAGCGCGGCTTTGGCACAGAACTTTGTTTGTTTTTGTGGGTTTTTGTTTGTATCTTGTTCTTATTAACGGTATATTCATTGATTAAAGTTGCATAGTCCGATGGTTTTGGGTTTCTAACATTTTTCTGAGATAAATATATTAAATTGATTGCTAGAATCTACCTTACTTTAGTTTGAAGTGACTTTTATTTTAAATCGTAAAGTTTTTAGATATTTGAAGTGCAAACATGTCAAATTAGTTTCGGCAAGCACGCCAAAAGTCTGACACCACAGGCTTCTGCAGTAACAGGTTCTATTAAATTGACTCAGTCTTTATTCCCTTCTATGTAGCACCAACTGCTTAATAAGTGCATCAGTATCTAAGTTCGATATGCAGAATCAAATCTAGATAATTGTTTTGGTTTTGAAAATTTGATGCTTCATCGGACTATGCGGCTTTAAGCAGAAGAACTTTCAATTGCAGTCTTCCTTTTTCCACGGTTCCTTGTCCAACCCCGTGTACATTCTTGAAATGCTTTTTTTGTTTGTTTTTGTTTGTTTGTGGTTTTACGTCCTAGCAACATCTACGGTCATATCAGGACGGGTTCCGACTTGTGACAGTGCGAACTGACGGCATCAGATTAGGTTGTGTCAAGTATGAACCCATAACAGCCATAAACAAGAAAAAAGACAACCCAAATTATTACTACAACAAAATTCTGAAGATATAAATCAAAATTAGATTAGTGCTGCCCAGCGGTGAAAAACAAGTGTTAATGCACTTATCCATTACGAACAGGGTGAATATATACATCACTAACACAATTTTAATTTTCTAAAAATCTAAAAATCTAAAAGTCATTAGTTTGAATCGGCTGAAGCTTGAATCCCACGACCTACCACACTCGAAGCAGGCCCTCAACTCATTTCCGCTAAACTTGTGCGGATATGTCACCGTTGTGAACTTTGTTGCTTTTGTTCCGGTTCTTGTTTGCCAAGATGTCCGCTGGATAACGTCCGCCATTAAGGCGCATGCTCTATAGACACTTGTCTACGATGAAGTGTGCTGTATCCACAGTGCGTACACTTAACACCAGGGTGCACTGTGTTCTGGGTATTTATATGCACGCACTGTTCACACATGCTTACTACTTAGCCAGCCTAAGTCCCTGGGTGCTCACATATTGGCGCAGTGACCAGTTAGGAGAGTATAACGCCGTGTTGATAAATAACTCTGGAGAATTACTGCTTAATTTTTTTATACTAATTCCTTTTCTCAAAATCTGAAATAACAGCCATGGGGTAAATGAAAGAAAGAACCTTAATCATTACTTATTTTCGCATGATAAATTGTATCTACAATGCAAGGTAACTATAATACAGGAATTGGTTTGACTCGACCGAGAACCGAACTCAAGACGTTGCGCACACGAGGCCTGCGCTCTACCGATTAGGCCTCCGCGCCCAATACCAATCGGAGAAGTCTTTATCCCCAGCTGCTGATGGGGCCCTGATGGGAAGTGTCACTTATTGTCCTTTTATTCCCAATTCCCCCCCCCCCCCCCGCGGGCCCCCACCTGCACCCCCTGCACTCCTACTACTAGACACAGCCCTTGTCATTAGGGGGGGGGGGCGTTTCACTAACAATTCATCGGCCATTTCAAACATTTATGTCGACAAAGGCATTCACATTCACACACATTACATATTATATGGTACAGGCGTGAGGCAGAGCCAGGCAAGCCAGGGGAGGAAGCAACAGCCAGGTGGCAGCACCAGGCGAGGCGGTACGCCTGACCAGTCGCTTTAGTAGATGAGTGTCATTAGTTGGTGTAGTGTCAGTTGACAGGAAAGGACACAGTTCATAGATAATCGGTTTCCGGATAATTATACTCGTATAATTGCTCATACATCACATATTGTATATGTGGTGCATTACATGGATAGTGATAAGACTGTTATCGCATGTAATATTAATAATATATGTAGTGTCCTGCTCCTACCTCCCCCCCCCCCCCCCCCCCCCCCCCCCCCCCCCCCTCCTGGGTGGGTACCGGTGTGGCGGTTTCAGCGCCCGGTCAGTTTCAGCGCCCTGCCGTGGTCAAAACACCCGTGGCATTGCCGGCTACAAGCTCAGCTGGTGCCCGGCAGTGTTAGGGACCGATTAGGCGGAAATCTATTGAATGCGATCATATTTAACAGAATTACATACTCAAATAATGAAATTTAATTAAATTAACCTTAAATTCCAAGCGATATTAACGTAGCAGCTAGATCAGCGTCGAATCGCCGAGTGTAAACAAAACAAATAGCAGTGCTCGCCGCAACGTGCAAAAATCCGCGCATGCGCAGAAGCCACGACAGGCCACTGACCGAGCTGAAACCGCCACACCGGCATGCTTCACTCCGCCCACCCCCCGCGCCGCCCACCCATGTTCGGTCGGGGCTTTCGCACGCCACTCGCTCGGAAGTTTCTTTTTTTCCTGTTATTTTTATACTACTATTGTATTACATTATTTCTGTATAGCACATACATATATATATAAGCTGTGGTGCCAGTAGTCTGGTTCATTTACCACCCCCCAGGTGGCGCCCCCCCCCCACACACGGGGAACCAGGTAACTAGAGACAATAGTCTATTATATATATAGTATAACCTCATTAAACCAAACTTGAAGGGACCCTAGAAATTTGTCTGGATTAACTGATCATTGGTTTAACCGAGCTTTGGCTTTGACTTTGACTTTGAGTAAGTGTGTATTGCACATGTAATATACAATTATGTGGACACTTTGATTATTCTTTTTTTATGCATATACAGTATAGCCCCATTAAACCAAGCTTGGTTAAACCAAACGATCGGTTAATCCAAACTCTTTTTGGCGGCCCAGCAAAATACTACCATTTTTATCATATAAAGAAGTTGGTGGGGTCTCAGATGACCTTATAGCCACATGAAAGTTTGGTTTAAACATACCGGAGTGGCCTGGTGTCCGACAATGTTGTTTGGATTGACCAATAATTTGGATTAACCAACTTTGGTTTAACCAACTTTTTTATATGATAAATGGTAGTATTTTGCCGGGCTGCCGAAAAAAGTTTGGATTAACCGATCGTTTCGTTTAACCGAGCTTGGTTTAACGGGGTTGTACTGGAGATGGTTCTTGTCCGTCAGCTAACCGAGAGGAACTGACAGGTGAGGCGAGTGTCTTTTTATTTATCCATAATATATATAATATATTGGAGAGCACAAAAACACATATATATGGCTATTTGCATATGTATTATACAGTAAAACCTTTCTAACCGACCACCTCCACAGTGACATGTTATCTCTCTATTCTTTTGGTAAAACAGTTTATTCATCAGACCTTATTCATCAGACCATACTTTTTTTTTTTTCAACGCGGAGCCACTGGTGTTCCGGCCATTTTGTTGTTGTTTTTTGTTGTTGGTACATTAGTTGTTTAAGCAGGGGAAATTTCAGTCGCAGACGGCTGGGCTTCCTCATTCCACTGCTCCTTGCCCTATCCTGATAATGCTGAACATCTGGCTAGGAAGCGACAAGTATCAATTTTTAAGTCATTTGTTTGTCTCGACCAGGATTCGAACACACGATCTACCAACATGGGAGACGGACGCTCTAACTCATTCGGCCATCCCGTCTGGTTATTTGTTGTTGTTTTACATACTAGCAACATTTAAGGTCATATCAGGACGGGTACCGACTTGTGACAGTGCACACTCATGGCGACTTTACAGTGCTGCCCCACTGGGAGACCAGGCCGCCAGCACCATGACCTGATTTCCTACTCAGTCACATTATCCTGACACTGAGCCTACATTGTAGATAGGTACCTCAGCGCATACCTCGCTGTAACATATTAAAGTTGCATAGTCCAATGGTTTTGAGTTTCTTTCATGTTTCTGAGATAAATATATTAGAAACAAGTCAAATTAGTTTCGGCAAGCGTGCCAAAACTCTGACACCATATAGGCTTCTGCAGGAAAAGGTTCTATTAAATTGACAAATTGACTCAGTATTCCCTTCTATACAGCAACAACTGTTTAATAATTGCATCAGTATCTAAGTTACATAATTATTGTAGAATCAAATATAGATAATTATTTTGCTTTTTAAATGTTGATGCTTCCCTGGACTAAGCAGCTTTAACAGATTAAGTAGGTCAGTTTGTTAGTGGGTTAACTATATATAGTAAGTTAGCTATAATAAGTTTTCGTTGTTGTTGTTGTTGTTGTTGACAATGGGAGGGTTGCTGCTGTTGCTATAGCTTCCCCTCATTTCGTGATTGCCTGTGCTGAAACATTAGGAACACCCCCCCCCCCCCTCCCCCCACACCATAAGTACGTCGTGATGATGGCTGCACACCACCCTAGTGACTGACACTTCTCCCACGACAACCGTCAAGTGCAACGAAGGAGGGGGGTGATTGAGGGGGGGGGGGGAGAGAGGGGAGAAGTTGTTACTTGTACAGGTAGGATACAGGGGAGAGGACCTGTTTGTTTGTTTGTTGTTGTTTTACATCCTAGCAACATCTAACGTCATATCAGGATGGGTACCGACTCGTGACAGTGCGCACTCATGGCAATTTTATAGTGCTGTCCCACTGGGAAACCAGGCCACCGGCACCATGACCTGGTATCCCACTCAGCCCCATTATCCTGACACTGAGCACACCAGTCCTTGCCCTGTCCTAATAATGCCGAGCGCCTGGCCAGCAAGCGACAAGTATACATTTTTAAGTCATTGGTTTGACTCGACCAGGGTTCGAACCCACGACCCCACGATCTACCAGCACGCGAGATGGACGCTCTAACTCATTCGGCCATCCCGTCTGGTGGGGAGAGGAGCGGGGAGGGGATGCTGGTTGGTTTGTTGTTGGAGTTTTACATCCTCACAACATCTAAGGTCATATGAGGACGGATACCGACTTCTGACAGTGCGCACTCATGACTACTTTATAGTGCTGCCCCACTGGGAGATCAGACCACCAGCACCATGACCTGATGAAATGATATCCCACTCAGTCACATGATCCTGACACTGAGCCAATCAGTCCTTGCCCTATCTTAATAATGCCGAGCGTCTGCTTCTAGGAATCGACAAGTATCATATTTGGAAGTCATTGGTTTGACTTGACCAGGGTTCAAATCCGTGGGTTCGACTCCCACGATTTAGCAAAACGGAGACGGACTCTAAACTCATTCGGCCATTCCCAGTCTGGTCCCGCCGAATGGAAGGAAGGGGGGGGGGGCGGTGATTGGGTGGGCGGGAGGGGAGAAGTTGTCGCTTGGACAGGTAGGCTGCAGAAGGGGGGGGGGGGGGGGGGAGAGGGCGGTGAACGGAAGAGGGAGGCTGGGGAAAGTTCCCACAGGGCGGTAATGTGGGATGCTTCGTTCCGCCTGAAAACAAATGTGAGAAAATAAAATAGGCTATATATAGTAGACATACAATAGTGTTCATAATGGTTGCTTTACCTGCTTGTGTGGTTAGGGGGTAGGTGGTATTGGAAGAGGGTTGATTTGTATCCAACATTTGTAGAGTTTCATATTCAAAACCCAGCATATGACCAACGTCGGGAGGTTGAATATTTATATAGTGATATGCCTTGAGTACAACATTTATTACATTGAAGGTAAATTAATTTGTTTAAAGATTATATAATTATAATTAAAATGTAACATAGATGAAGTATAAATAAAATATCAAGAGAATATAATCAAATATAAATAAAATGTAAATGATATATATATATATAATACATCAATTTTACATTAATAATATATCAATAATACATTAATAATACATCAATAATACATCAATAATACATCAATAATACATCAATAATACATCGATGATACATCAATATATACATCAATATATACATCAATAATACATCAATAATACATCAATATTACATCAATAATACATCAATAATACATCAATAATACATTAATAATACATCAATAATACATCAATAATACATCAATAATACATCAATAATACATCAATATATACATCAATATATACATCAATAATACATCAATAATACATCAATAATACATCAATAATCCATCAATAATACATCAATAATACATCAATAATACATCAATAATACATCAATAATACATCAATAGTACATCAATAATACATCAATAATACACCAATAATACATCAATAATACATCAATAATACATCAATAATACATCAATAATACATCAATTAAATATCAATGGTATATCAATGACATATGAATAACATATCAACAACATATGAATAACATATCAATGAATATCAATAACATATCAATGACAAATCAATAACATATCAATGACATATCAATGACATGTCAATGATATATCAATAACATAGCAATAACATTATCAAATACATGTCAATAACATATAAACAGCATAACAACAACATATCAATAACATACCAATAATATATTAACTATCAATAATATATATAATTTGTGTACTTACGCCAATGAGTGATCATTTAGTAATCTGAATAGTATAGAACTCTGATAATTTCTCAGGTCTATGCTTCGTCATAGCCTTTCACAGGCAAATGTCAGAAGTCCCTGGGTGCATTTCTATTGGAACCACCCTCCCATGATCCCTGACCCCTGGCCCCTGACCCCCTCCCGACCCCTTTCAGGCAAGTCCAGCTGTACACAGTGCATCCTGAACACTGAGGTTGTTGTGTGGTGTGCGCCGGGCATGCGCGTGGGTGACCGCCCCACCCACGGGGGGTGACCACTGATTTAGGGGGCGTGGTGGGACGAGTGGTGGGGAGGTACTAAAAAAGGTGAATCACTTCTATTCTTACATCCCTGAGGGGATGTGAAAGCAGGGGCGTGGGGAAAACCCACATTTTTTAAATTAAAAAAAAAAAAAAATTCTTGATGATTTATACTGCCTATCATGGATAAGTCTGAATAGACTTGTTTTCACCATTAGACAGTTTGTCGATAGAAAGCCCGAGCCTACACTTTTACCGACCCACAGGATTTTTAACCTCCCACACCACATAGACATGGTATGACTACTATGAGAGCAACTGGCCTTTGATGACGCTGTAAGTTATACGCAGCGTGGAAATCCAAATTGGCAGAGGTGGGGGCATTGGGAATCAAACCACTGACCTTCAGATTAGGGGTCCGACCTAGAAAAATGTCAGACAGATCTATTAAGCAATACACACACATATATATATATATAAAATAAATGTATATGTGTATAAAAACCAGCATATAACAGAGTGACAGTTGGGTCATGGTGGTGAGGATGCGGGCAGGAGAGAATGTCCGCTCCGCAGGGAATAACAGGGAAGTTAAGGTGGTTAGGCAGAAACATTAAGGGGATGCCGTTATTTATATCCACATAATAAATTATATAGTACATATATGTAGTATACCATTTATTATATGAGTATAAATACAAAATTATGATCCTTTCCTATTATTTGTTTTCATTAATAAGGTTTGATGGATTGTTGGTGGTTTTGCACCATGTCAGGAGCAAAGGCCATATTCAGGATGAGAACTGTTTAACCTTTATTCTGTCAGTTTATTATTTAGCCATTGCTTTAACATAGCTTATCAAAGCTTACTCTCAATTATAAAATGTGTCAAAAACACCTACAGAGAATGTTAAAACTCACAATCATGAGAATTGGACTAAAGTCAAATAAAATACGAGGTAAAATTCACTGATATAATCTTTTTTCATATTTTTATAAGTTGAATTAGGTAATAGTTCTAATACAGTCCTGTTGTCCTCAGGACCGTTAACAATTCTTTTTGATTGCATTGTAGAATTTGTTTGTACTAGGCCATAAAATGAACATAGTTTAATAAAAAAGGAATGTGCTTAAATTTGCATAATGCGATGACACATCACATTTTCACAACCTAAGCACTCACCTAGATTTGATTCTACATGTCTAACTTAGAAGTTAGATACTGGGACACTTACTAAGCACTTGCTGCCACATATAATGGCATACTGAGTCAATTTAATAGAACCTGTTACTGCATAAGCCAGCCTAGGCAAGCCCGCCAAAACGCTGATACCATAGGCTTATGCATTGTATTTAAAACATCTCAAAGGTTAGCGATGTAAAATATAAGTTCCTTAAAACTAATGTAAGGTAGATTATAAGAGTCAATCTAATATATTTATCTCAGAAAATGACAGAAACCCAAAACCATCGGACCATCCAACTTTAATCAAACTTTTCACAAGTCTCTGTTCAGGGCTCTCTCCTTCCGAATCACGTGATACCGTCCTGCTGTCCTCGGGATGGTTAAGCTTTCCTATTATTGGTTGCATTGTAGAATTTGTGCTAGGCCATAAGATCAACCTAGTTTAATAATATAAACAGATTGTGCATCAGTGTCAGTAGGTACTGACACCCAATACATCCAGACGGAGGAACTCACTTGAGCAAACAAAAAAAGCGTAAGTCATAAGTGGCCAATGCGGCAGCGGGTATTTTTTAATATTAAATATATGTGTTTACTCTATGTCATACTGCCACCCTGTACCAACACAATTTCTCTTTTTCTTGAAGATTTATACTGCCTATCATGGATAAGTCTGAAGAGGCTTCTTTTCACCATTAGACAGTTTGTCGATAGAAATCCCGAGCCTACACTTTTACCGACCCAAGGGATTTTTAGCCTCCTACACCACATAGACAGGGTATGAGAGCAACCAACCTTTGATGACACTGTAAATTATACACAGCGGTGGCAATCCTAATTGACAGAGGTAGGGGGTTCCCAGGGAATCGAACCACCAACCTTCAGATTAGGAGTCCGACTTAGGAAAAAGTCAGACACTCTAACCACTCTGCCATAGAGAACAATTTAATTGTGCCACATTATATTGAACTCACTTTGTATTTCCCTATATGCAGCAATAACTGATTAACTTGTGCACCAGTTTATAAGTTGAACATGTGGGATCAAATCTAGATACGTGTTGAATAATTAACAAATGCTTGGTTTTGCATGCAGCTTAAAGGTTGCATAGTCCGATGCTTTTGAGTTTCCATCATTTTTCTGAGATAAATATGGTAGATTGATGTAATGTGTGGTCTATTTACACTTTAATGTGTGATCTACCTGACCATTTACACTTTAGCATTAGATCTACCTGACCATCTACACTTTAGCATGCAGTCTACCTGGCCATCTACACTTTAGCGTGTGGTCTACCTGGCCATTTATACTTTAGCGTGCGGTCTACCAGGCCATTTACACTTTAGCACGCAGTCTACCTGGCCATTTATACTTTAGCATTCAGTCTACCTGGCCATTTATACTTTAGCATGCGGTCTACCTGGCCATTTATACTTTAGCATGTGGTCTACCTGGCCATCTACACTTAGCGTGGGGTCTACCTGGCCATTTATACTTTAGGGCGCAGTCTACCTGATGATTTATACTTTAGCGTGCAGTCTACCTGGCTATTTACACTTTAGCGTGCGGTCTACCTGGCTATTTAAACTTTAGCATGCAGTCTACCAGGCCATTTACATTACAATGTGTAGTCTACCTGGCCTACATTAATTTAATTTAAAGTAACTTTTATATTAAATGGCTAAGTTTTAGGTTATTTGAGCGCAAACATGTAATATTAATTTTGGCAAGCATCCCAGAACGGTGACACCATAGGCTTCTGCAGTAACAGGTTATATTAAATTAATTCAGTGTTCCCTTGTAAGCAGAATCAAATGTTTACTAAGTACATTAATATGTACAATTCTAACTTAGATATGTTGAATCAAATCTAGGTAATTGTTTTGGTTTTGAAAATTTGATATTTGACCGGACTATGTAGCTTTAACTAATTACCAAACACTAAGCAGGAATTGCATTCAATGCAAATATCCGTACTGTATATGACCTTAGATGTTGCTAGGGCGTAAAACAACAACAAACAAACAAACCGTACTGTATATAATTGTTCATAGTTAGGGCTCCTCAAATTGAGCCAATATGGGACAATTTTATCACAAAAGTAGAGAAGAGGGAGTCAACATGTTTGTAATCACGTGATTGCCATTGTCAGTTTAGAGGGTGGGAGGGGTTAAAGTGGCATAGTCTGATGGTTTTGAGTTTCCGGCATTTTCTTAGATAGATATATTACATTGATCGCTATGACCTACTTTACCTTAGTTTGAAGTAACTTTTATTTTGAATGATTAACTTTGGAGATATTTAAAGTACAAACATGCAAATCTCTTAAATTGCATCAGTATTCCCTTCAACGTGATGACAAATGGGGTTTAAGTGCATCAGTATCTAAAGGGGCTGTCACATTAGGGTTTTTTGCAGAAGCGTACGGCGGCGTAGACATGTTACGTCATATATGTCGGCATACGCCGCCATACGCCACCATACACTACGCATACGCTATGCATATGCTATGCATAGGCCATCATGTGCCAGCCTATGCCGGCCTATGCTGTTGTACGCCGCCATATGCTTTCTCCTGTCCGTCCGTCCAAATATTTTTGTGCATGCTAAAAAAATCTTGACCTATGGGAGCGTATGCTTCATACGCTACTCATACGCTACTCATACGCCGGTGTATGCTCCTCGTATGCCGGTGTACACTCCTCGTACACTAAGGGTGCGCCGGCATAGGTTACGCATATGCTCAACTTGCATCACCGGCGTATCTCTAGTGTATGTAGCGTACGCATAACCTATGAGTTACGTATGGGAGCATACTCCTAGCGTATGCACAGCATATGCACAGCGTATGCACAGCGTATTCCACACGTATGCCAGAGGTCTCGACATCGATCTTGACTCATACGCTACTCATACGCTCATACGCTATGCATACACTATGCATACGCTATGCATATGCTACGCATATGCTATGCATATGCTACTCATACGCTACGCATACGTTCCATATGCCAATCAAAACCATCAAAAGATGTCACAGTACGCTCTCATACGCTCCTCGTACGCTCCTTGTACGCTCCTCATAGGTTACGCATACGCTCAAAAACACCCGATAGGTCACCAAAGGTCATGATAGGCCGGCACGCGCAGCTTTTTCCCATTTTCGACGTAGGTTTTCAATACGCTCCCGCCATACGCCGTGATGTGACAGGGCCTTAAGTTAGATATGTAGAACCAAATCTAGATAATTGTTTTGGTTTTGAAAATTTGATATTTTCATCGGGCTATGCAGCTTTAAGATGGATCCTATGCGCACACAGTTATGACCTCAGCACCTGTCAGGTGTTGGCATATGACACCTCCGTGTACACAATGTCCCCACAGTCTTATCGGGACTCATGAATTTACCAACTATTCACCGATGATGTCTCGCCAATTATATTATAAATGAGTTCCGTAAAGATAATTTAAAAAACAGAACAAAAAACAAAACGGTGCTGCTTTAGCGTGCGTCTACCTAGCCCTGTACACTTTAGTGTGCAGTCTACTTGGCCCTTTATGGCCCTGTCACACTACGACGTGACTCCGTCAGCGTAGGCACAACGTGAAAATAATTATATTACGTCGAAGTTATCGGCGTAATATGCAAATTCTGGACGTGAATGCCGCGTAGTTGACGTGAGCGTAATGTGAAAGTAACGTCGGCGTAACGTCAGCCTAGCGTAGTGGTAACGAGAGAGGTAAACGTGGGCATAACGACATGCGAGCGGGCTCGACATCGGGCTAGCGTTACTCCAACGTAGCTCGAACGTCGGTGTAGCGTCATGACGTTAGCTGTAACGTGAAAACGTTAGGGGCGAGTCGTAATTGGTGACGTGACCGGGCGTTCGTTGCAACGTGACTGTAACGTCACTGTAAAGTGAGCTCAACGTGCATAACGTAGTGACAGCGCGTGGCTGATGCGCGCGACGTGACCGTAACGTGACCGCGATAGGTTCAAAACGCCCGTGTCAGGGGGATATGTGTGTATATATAAGGCTGGACGTTCAGAACACGTTCAAATCACGTTCGGATGACGTCACAGACGTTACGAACACGCTAGCGGCTCGTCAATGACGTCAACTACGTCAATACACGTTCGCAACACGCTATAAACGACGTTATCCACGCGTCAGAGTATTGTTCGGGCGACGCTCCCTTACGTGCGAGCCCCGTTAACTTAACGCTGCCGATACGTTCCTCCCATCCTCGCCATCGCTCTGACGTAATATAACGTGACTCTAACGTCATTTACGCTGGTTTAACGATCGCGGAACGTCTACCTAACGTCATTGTCACGTCATCCCGACGTGACGGCTTGACATCGATATACGTCGAAAGTTTTGAACATGTTCAAAACCTTGACACGTGCCGACGTAACATGACGTAACATGACGTAGCTCGACGTCAGTCTAACGTCATTATGACGTCATAATAACGTAACCCAACGTATGACAACGTAATGACAAAATGTGATCACGTCAGGCTTACGTTGGCTCGTTACGTCGTAGTGTGACAGGGGTATTACACTTTAGCGTGCGTCTACCTGGCCCTTTACACTTTAGCATGCAGTCTACTTGGCCCTTTACACTTTAGCGTGCGTCTACCTGGCCATTTACATTTTAGTGTGCAGTCTACTAGGCCCTTTACACTATAGCATGCGTCTACCTGGCCCTTTACACTTTAGCATGCAGTCTACTTGGCCCTTTACACTTTAGCGTGCGTCTACCTGGCCATTTACATTTTAGTGTGCAGTCTACTAGGCCCTTTACACTATAGCATGCGTCTACCTGGCCCTTTACACTTTAGTGTGCGTCTATCTAGCCCTGTACACTTTAGCGTGCAATCTACTTGGCTGTTTACACTTTAACGTGCATCTACCTAGCCCTGTACACTTTAGCATGCAATCTTCTTGGCTGCTTACACTTTACCGTGTGTCTACCTAGCCCTGTACACTTTAGCGTGCAGTCTACTTTGCCCTTTACACTATAACGTGTGTCTACCTATCCCTGTACACTTTAGCGTGCGTCTACCTGGCCATTTATACCTTAGTGTGCAGTCTACCTGCCATTTACACATTAGCATGCGGTCTACCTGGTCATTTACATTTTAGTGTGTGGTCTACCTGGTCATTTACACTTTAGTGCGCAGTCTACCTGCCATTTACACTTTAGCATGAGGTCTACCTGGCCATTTAGACTTTAGTGTGTGGTTTACCTGACATTAACACTTTAATGTGCAGTCTACCTGGCCATTTACACTTTAATGTGTGGTCTACCTGGCCATTTATACTTTAGCGTGCAGTCTACCTGGCCATTTATACTTTAATGTGTTATCTACCTGGCCATCTACACTTTAGCATGAGGTATACCTGGCCATTTAGACTTTCGTGTGCAGTCTACCTGACATTTACACTTTAATGTGTGGTCTACCTGGCCATCTACACTTTAGCATGAGGTATACCTGGCCATTTATACTTTAGCGTGTGGTCTACCTGGCCATTTACACTTTACCATGTGGTCTACCTGGCCCTTTACACTTTACCATGTGGTCTACCTGAACGGCAGCACTTATAAACTCACAAGTGCGCACCATCAACACAAGTCAATAGGCTTACCCGTCACATGTTGCTAGGACACAAAACCCAAACAAAAACCCCAAACAAACCTTCCGGGTGTGCAGTTTGGATCTACCCCGCATTACTGGGACGACGCTAATCCAACGTCGCCGACGTTTCGGTGACGTCACGCCCGTCGCCATGGAAACCGTTGCTGCGCGTCACCATGGTGACTTCCTGACCATGCGCAGAAACTCCTGCACGCCGGCTGAATGGTCGCTGACAAATCCGTTTGCACCGCCTCCTGTCACAGCCCCAGCACCTCACTTTGTCAAGAGTGCCACCCCTCTGTCAATGCTACCACCCCTCTGTCAATGCTACCACCGCCCCCTGTCAAGGGTACCACTTCCTGTCAGTGCTACCGCGACGGCTGCTGTCTCTGTGCGAAAGAAAATAAAGGGGAGAGATAAATGAGACCAATATTCTCATCTATCATCCTGAGAATTATCCTAATTTAAATAAATTAACCAAAATTACTGGTGGGTGGGGGGTGAGGGTGGGGGTGGGGGTGGGAGAAATACCATCACATAGTAACTTTTTTGTGTTTAATTAGGAAAGATAAATAGCATTGCCAGGCGACTGGAATTGTGTCAGATTTGATTGGTTGTTGGAGTTTTATGTCCTCGCAGCATCGAAAGTCATATCAGGATGGGTACCGACTTGTGACAGCGCACACTTATGAGTAGTTGACTTTTATAGTGCTGGCCCACTGTGAGACCAGGCCACCAGCACCATGACCTGATATCCCACTCACTCAGTCACATTATCCTGACACTGAGCCAACCAGACCTTGCCCTATCCTAATAATGCAGAGCGCCTGGTTGGGAACCGACAAGTATTGATTTTTATATCATTGGTTTGACTCGACCAGGGTTCGAAGCCATGGCTTCTAACCCCAAAATCTACCAAAGCGGGAGACGGAGGCACAACTCATTCGGCCATCCCGTCTGTGTATCATCACAAGGCCGGAACTGGATGTCCTGTCTCAACCGAAACCATGTAGGCACCCCTTGCCTGTCTGAGAGTGCGTGTCACTAAGTATTCATAGAGTACCGGTACTTGTATAACAGAGCACCAAACGCGATGCCAAATAGCCTCCCCTCTCCCAACAATGCCTTTGATCCAAACCTCATACATACATATATATATGAAGAGCTCTTTTCCAAAACCGCGATAAGCGCCGATCCAAAACAAATGAGCATGTAATATCAATGCCAAGCTCATAGCTTATGCTTTGGAAAAGAGCTCTTCATACATGCGTATATATGTGAAGAACTCTTTATATATATATATAAAGAGCTCTTTTCCAAAGCATGAGGTACGAGCTTGGCATTGGCATTGCAAACTCATTTTTTTGGATCGGTGCTTATCGCGTTTTGGAAAAGAGCTCTTCATATATATATATATATACATTGTACAGTAAAACCTCTCTATACCGATCCCTCCACAGATCGACCACTCCCCTATATTGATCGCTTTATTTGGGTCCAAACAATCCTATTGTAAGGATATTCTAACTCTCTAAGCCGACCACCTCCTTAAATGGACCACTTAAAATCGGTCCTATGGTCGGTCCATTTAGAGAGCTTTTACTGTAGTTTGTTCGCGAAATGAGAAGAGAAAGACTGGGACTTGGTTTGGGATGGGTTTGTTTTCTGGCAGAAAAATATATGCCTCACCGATAAAGATTTGAAAGTGAGCAAGGATGACCATTGGTCACAGTTAGGAGGAGGCGAGAAGGAGACCATCACCGCTCAACAGCGAATATGGGGTTATTTTGGTGTGGATGAGGGTGTTGGGAAAGACACCAACACATTAAGGAGGCTGCCGTTATTTATATCCACATAATAAATTATATACAAGACTACATATAGAGTTAGGTGAGTGCGACCCCTTGCTGAACCTCGAAAAGATCCTTCCAGAGTAAAAGATGGATGCTGGCCGGTAGGAGTCAAGTTAAATATAGATTTTCAAAAACACAGAACATTTCATCGAGAATAGGATTCGAACCCACACTTATTGTCATTCCGAGAATAGAATCTTAATGATTAGGCCTGCCTCAGTCACCCTATCCACAACTACTTGTCTATGCTGCTTCCTGCCTGTGAAGTCAGTTCATACTACTAGTAGTACTATATATAGATATATTATATATATATAATATATATGTATATATTGTACCACATACTCGATAATACCTTAGTGATGGGATTCTTAGAAATGTCCCATCGTTTCTACTCTCATCTTACCTTGACTATTGGCAACTATTCACAGACAACCCTGGCAACACGGTCACTGCCAACTTATGTATAAGAGAAAGAAAAAAATATCACAGGAACATTGTATAGATTTGCATATATATATAATGCTCATAATGGGAAACACCATTGAGTTGGGGGTCTAGATGCTAGATATGGATAGATATTACACATAATTATATAGCTACTGTATATCGATGATGATAATCCAGTTTAATATGTCACAATTAGAGAGTAATAGTGGTCTTTTCTTTTATATTTATATTCATATTTATATTCATACCCCCTCATCTTTTAGTAGACAAAACCTCACATCTTTGATTAAGAAAAATCCAAGATGAATTGACCAACCGGTAGTTGTACAGGCAGGACCTGCTGGCCAGGCTGCAGTTAGCCTACTTGCACGCACAGACAACTGTGCTCCATGCTGCTCCAACTGCGCAGCAGAACCTACTAGAACAATGTAACAAGCAATGGTCGAGCGTTTCCGTTTATATAATACCCGCATAAAGTGTTGCACATTTATACGTACACGTTATATTTATATTTATATCCTTATTCATATTCATATTCATATTCATATTCATATTCACATTCATATTTATATTTATATCTCTTTTCACAAACCGTGCCAAAGTATGGGATTGCCAATTGGATACGGCGCCCGGTTTCCATGCAGAAGGTCTTGGGTTCGATCTCTGGCAGATAATAACCAAAGACCTGCCAAATTGCTACTTGATCCTACCTCTCCTGGCAATTTTCTTTACGAGGTCAGGACAAGGGCTGGTTGGGCTCGGTGTCAGGATAATGTGACAGTGAGATTTCGGGTGATTCGGTAAAGGACTCGACATGTTGAAGGAGTGCAGGTAATCAAGGTGGTTTTCTCTGTAGTGGAGTGTCTGACTTTTTTCTAGGTCAAACTCCTAATCTGAAGATCAGTGGTTCGATACCCCGTGCCCTCCCACCTCTGCCAATTTGGATTTCCACTGCTGTGTATAACTTACATCGTCATCAAAGGCCAGTTGCATTCATACCATGTCTATGTGGTGTCATCATCATCATCATGCTGTCGGTCGCGATGCGACAAAGACTGCTTTCATTACTTGCCTGCCGCTCTCCATTTAGCTCTCTTCTGTGAGAGTGATGTCCATGAGTCAGTCTTAATGTCTACATTTCATGAAAGCTGCCTGCAAAAGTGTTGAAGTGCTGCTGGCTTTTGCAAGTTACCAGCAGCACTCTCTCAGGGAGCAAATAGAGGTCTCACACCGGCAAGAACATGTCCAGACAGGCACAAAACTATTTGTCCCTGCAGTGGCTGGTCGGGAGAGGTTGGAAGTTCCATACATCAACCGCCCTTGATGCTGCCTCAGTGACATGGTTTCCTGTTCAGGATTTGCTCCCTTAGCCTTCGGTCCTGTCAAGAACCTGTACCACAAGGGAGTGGTTTACAACTCTACAGGGCAGGGGCGTCAAACTCCCTGAGGTGTTGCATATACCTCAGGCAGTTTGACCTACGATATTATATTATATATGACACATATATGCATTTTGTGGTGTTGGAGGTTAAAAATCCCTTGGGTCAGTACAAATGTAAGCTCAGGCTTTCTATTGACAAACTGTCTAATGGTGAAAACAAGTGTATTCAGACTTATCCATGATAGGCAGTATAAATCTTCAAGAAAAAAAGGTTTTATTGTGAACAGGCAACAATGCCCGAGCCTAGCCCTATAACGACAAACAATCTGTAGTAGGGCGGGTGGGTGGAAAAAGTTTGCATGTCACTGGCTCGCTGAGAAGGGATGAGAAAGTGCTGAGCCAGGGAGAGCAGCGGAAGAGGTGTGAATATGCACTGACCAATCAGGTGGATGGAGAATGGACTCGTCCGTCTACTTGAAGTAGACTCCGATGTGCAGTGGGTATGTGTGGGGGGGGGGGGGGGGATTGGGGGGAATGTGTCGTTCCCACTGAATGAAATGCAATGTGAACATTGTGGCTAATTTTGCCAGGTGGCGCTTCATCTCATTGAGGCCGCGCCATAAAATCATCATCAGAGTGTGCTGTCATAAGTCGGTTTGTTGTTGTTTGATGTCCTAGCAACATCTACGGTCACATCAGGACGGGTACCGACTTGTAGCAGTGCACAGTCATTGTGGGTTAATACTGCTGTCCCACTGGGAGACCAGGTGGCTGGCACCATGACCTGATATCCCACACAGTCACATTACCCTGGTACTGTGCTAACCAGTCCTTGCCCTATCCTATTAATGCCAAGCGCTAAGCTAGGTAGCGACAAGTACCAATTTTATAAGTCATCGGTTTGACTCGGCTCTGATTCAAACTCGCTCTCGTAAGAAAAGCCTGCACTCAACCGATTCCACCACCGCGTTTGGCGTCACAATAATCTACCCTTCCTCATGCCACCTTGGATGTCGCTAGGATGCAAAACCACACTAACCTTAAACCAAGCCCAAACCGAGCCATGCCAATTATGTTGAGCACTGAATTGAAAAGTTGTGAGCAGATGTCAGCGTATTCAATGGTGCGAGGGAGAAATATACAATGGCAATTTCAGGGCAGACTTGGCAGTGCCCAGTCAGGCAGTAAGGTAGGCGCACCTGTACCTGGGGTACAAGCGAAGTTTCCCACCAACAGGTGGGTGGATACCTGCTATTCAGGTGTGGTAATAATGACAATGATAGTCGCCATGACACTGCTTTATGTCGCCCATGTTATCCTAATATTTAAAGTTGTATACTACAGTAAAACCTCTCTAAATCAAGCGACCTTGGGACCGATTTTAAGTGGTCGATTTAGGGAGGTGGTCGGTTTAGTGAGTTAGAATATGGTTACAATGGTATTGTAGCCTGGCGCTCGGCATTATTAGGATAGGCCAAGGACTGGTTGGCTCAGTGTCAGGATAATGTGACTGAGTGGGATATCAGGTCATGGTGCTGGCGGCCTGGTCTTCCAGTGGGGCAGCACTATAAAGTCGCCATGAGTGCACACTGTCACAAGTCGGTACCCGTCCTGATATGACCTTAGATGTTGCTAGGACTTAAAACAACAACAAAACATCTACCTCTATATTCGGATTGGCGTTTACGGGGTTTTTCTCCGGAACTGTTCTGATGATGTATATATATGTATATAAATGTATATATATAATATATGCTATGTAAATATGGTGTGAGGTTTATAGGTTCATGGGTTTGGCATCTTCCAAGTTAGTGTCACGTGGTGTACTCATGACCAATGAGGTTGCCAGACTACCTAGTACATATCACTATAAAGTTCACTATAAGGAATGTGTTATCAACACATCTGAAACATTGAATAAAGACAGATTGTTTGGTTGTTGGACACATCTACGGTCATATCAGGACGGGTACCGACTTGTGACAGTGCACACTCATGGTGACCTTATAGTGCTACACCACTGGGAAATCAGGCCGCGAGCACCATGGCCCGATATGGTCCAGATTGACTCGACCGGGAACCGAACTCCCGATCTCCCGCACGCGAGGCCCGCGCTCTACTGATTCGGCCACCGCGCCCGGTTGGGGATATCTATATATAATAAAACCTCTCTAACCGACCACCTCCACAGATCGACCACTCCCCTATATCGATCCCTTTATTTGGGTCCCAGACGATTGCCCATACAATATACTATATCAATCAAAAAAACTCCATAAACCCACCACCTCCCTAGATGGACCATTTAATGGAAGTACCATGATCAGTCGAATTAGAGAGGTTTTACTGTATATGATTGGACGACTTGCATTTCGAGAATATGATTTGTTGGTAACTCTCCCGGTTCGGGTGTTACTGTTACTGTGTTAGTGCAGCGGTCCCGGGCCGCCTGAGGGGATGGCGATTTACATAAGCGTTTACACCGGTGCCACGGGCGCCATTTTGAATCATTGTCTGCCGAGGCAGGTTCGAGGTGGAACCTTATTTAAGCGTGCCAAGAAAGGTGGCTCGTCCGTGTGTGTGGTGTTAAGTACATCAACTACATGGACGCGACTGGGTTGGGAGAGACCAGACAGAATGGCCGAATGAGTTGAGTGTCCGTCTCCCATTTGGGTCATCATCATCATTCTGTTGGTCGCGATGCGACAAAGACTGCTTTCATTACTAGACTGCCGCTCTTGCTGTGGCGTGTTGTGTTCTTCTTAGCTGATTTTCCACTGTCGATGGAAGATGAGATCGAGCAGCGCGGTCCTTGCTAACCTGGGCGACGACCGAGCGGGTATGATGTTTTGTGCAGTTGTACATTTCATGAAAGCTGCCTGCAAAAGTGTTGAAGTGTTTCTGGCTTTTGCAAGTTACCAGCAGCACTCTCTCGGGGAGCAAATAGAGGTCTCACACCGGCAAGAACATGTCCAGACAGGCGCAAAACTATTTGTCCCTGCAGTGGCTGGTCGGGAGATGTTGGGAGTTCGATACATCAACTGCCCTTGATGCTGCCACAGTGACATGGTTTTCTGTTCAGGGTTTGCTCCCGTAGCCTTCGGTTATGTCAAGAACCTGTACCACAAGGCAGTGGTTTGCAACTCTGCAGGGCAGCGGCGTCAAACTCACTGAGGTATTGCAATACCTGCATACCATTTGGGTAAATCGTGGGATTCAGTACAAACCCTGGTTAAGTCAAACCAATGACTTATAAAATTGATACTTAATTTATCACTTCCTAGCCAGGCACTCTGCATTATTAGGATAGAGCAAGGACTGGTTGGTTCAGTGTCAGGATAATGGGACTGAGTGGGATTTCACTTTTCAGGTCATGGTGCTGGCGGCCTGGTCTCCCAGTAGGGCAGTGCTATAACAAAAGTATAATATAATTCACCATGAATGTGTACTTGTCACAAGTCGGTACCCGTCCTGATATGTTTCTCAAACAGGATCATAAATATATGGAACAGTCTCCCACAAAATGTTATTGATGTGGAGTCAATTAATTCATTCAAGAATAGATTAGAAAAAGCATGGGCTGATGATCCATGGAAATTTGACCTCTTATTCACCACATGCTACTAATTACTCCTTGTGTTGCTTATTTACTTGCACTCAAGCAAAAATGAGAGACAAATAAGTGTTCACACTTCCTGTCTACCATTTGCTATATCGCTATATCGCTATATGACCTTAGATGTTGCCAGGATGTAAAGCCCTCCCCCCGCCCCCCCCTCCCCGCCCCTAACAACCAACGACAAACCAACTTGGAAGGGGTGGGGGTGAAGGGGGTGTGTGGGCCGGGGGCGGCAGAAGACGACAATTAGCGGGCGGGGTGGGGGGGGGGGGTGCAGAGGTGGGATCAGGTTGCTGAGTTATCTTGTAGATATATATTGGATTATATATGATTATATATGAAGAGTTAAGGCGCAAACTCCGATAAATCGGAGTTAAATATACGAGGTCGGTCATTATATTTATAATCTACTTTACTTTAGTTTGAAGTAACTTTTATTTTAAATGGCTAACTTTTAAGATATTTAAAGAAGTGCAAACATGCCAAATTTATTTTGGCAAGCATGCCAAAACTCTGACACCATAGGCTTCTGCAGTAACAGGTTCTGCTAAATTGTCTCAGTATCCCCTTCTATGTTGCACCAAATGTTTGATAAATGCACTGGTATCTAAGTTAGGCACAAACCCATGTAACCGCCAATCCAAAAATGGAGATAAACACTGTAATCAAACGTACAAAATGTATATTTTTTATATTCCTACTTTTTTTCTCTCCATTACTCCATAACCATAGGATCATATGAAAAGTGGAATTACTGAGAATTAAAATTATTTTCAAGTAAAAATCTGTTATTTAATATATGTTTTTGGATTGGCGTTTATGTGGTTTTGTGCCTGAACTCTTCATAATTGAACTACGCAGACTCGGATGAATGGTACATATTTGGATGTTTTAATGCACTAGAATGGTAATCGTACATGCGTGAGTATAATGAGAGAAGGCCCCGAGATGCTTAAGCCCTATAGGTCTAGTCTTTTATTGTGGGGTGGGCAGGATGGCAGAGTAGAATGTCCGTCGCCATCCGCCGCCAAGTTGTAGTGGCTGAGTTCGGGTTTTGCTCGCTTTATATAGCAGCTAGCCGGGCCGAAAAGTCAAGAGCGTGCCAAATTCCTGTAACTTTGTAACAGATTTTGTCTATCAACATCATATTTAATTTACATATATGCACATCCACCATTTCTGCGTGGTTACTCGGCGTAGTTCCAAAAGACCCGCTAAGCATTGAAGACGTCGATGTACATATTTAATGTTAAAGTTTGAGTATAGGCAGCGCCACCGGGCATTTGATTAAGAATCCAACTCCAGCTTGTTCAATTAGCCATGTTGCGAGCAACATTGACAATTTTAGAATCAAATCTAGATCATTATTTTAGTTTTCAAAATTTGATGTTTTAATCGGACTATGCAGCTGCAACTAACAGAAGGCGGGAGTTGTGAAGGAAACATGCCCTCTCCCTCACAACACAACCATCGACTCTCGAAGACGCCAGGTGAGACAAAACCACCAGAGCGTTCCCCCTGGCGACCAAGATGAACATCACAAAACACGTGCGTGCGCAGCAACACGATAATAATGTATGAAATTACACCTATTAACAAACTCAGCGTCCACCGTCCTCACCCTCACCCTCACCTCCCACTGTACACTCTCAACACACCACCCTCCCACCTTTCCACCCACCCACCCTCACCTTCTACCCCCACCCTCGCTGTCACGCACACACGCACACACGCACACACGCGCACATGCACACACGCACACACAATGGGGTCTCCGACGTACACGCAAGCTCTAGGGCGGCGTTCTTAACCTGTTCACCGCTATTTCCTTGTCGTCTGCTTTGAACGAATGTCGTCTGCCACGGTGCAAATCAAATTAGCGCTGTTGTTATTTTCCAATGAGAGTCGTCTGCTTTGCACACACACAAAAAAAGCCTTGTTTAGTTATGATATGATATAATTATATTGATACGTATATTTGTCAAACAAATTCTTGAACATTACTTGCATGAACATGCTATTTTGAGTCACTATTTGATTTACATTCTATGTTGTCATATTGTTGTTGTAATAGTCATACATTGCGAGGGGTTGACGGAGTAAAAATATAAGCATTGCCATCGTCATTAACGCGTCTAGGCTTTGCGGACTTTGGCATTTCCTTCGATGCTAATTTGTTTAGTCCTTAAAGCTGCATAGTCCGATGAAAACATCGAATTTTCAAAACCAAAACACTTATCTAAAGTTGATTCTCCATATCTGACTTCAATGCTAGTGTATTTATTAAACATTTTTCGCCACATAGAAAGGAATACTGAGGCAATTTAATAAAACATGTTACTGCAGAAAGCCTATGGTGTCAGGAGTTTTGTCATGCTTGTCAAAATTAATTTTGCATCTTTTTACTTTAAATCTATTAAAGCTGCATAGTCCAATGAAATCATCAAATTTTCAAAACCAAAACAATGATCTAAATTTGATTCTACATATCTAACTTAGATACTGATGCTCTTATTAGGCATTTGTTTCTGCGTAGAAGGCAATAATACTGAGTCAATTTAACAGAACCTGTAACTGCAGAAGTCTATGGTGTCAGAGTTTTGGCAAGCTTGTCAAAACTAATTTTCCAAATTATCTCAAAAGTTTACCATTTAAAATAAAAGTAACTTTGAACTAATGTAAAGTAGATACTAGTGATCGATCTAATATATTTATCTCAGAAAAAATACAGAAATTGAAAACCACCGGACTATGCAACTTTAATCGTGAGAATTGTGGGTAAGTCACGACATTATCAGTGGTGGAAAGGTAAATTTACATGGTCCAAGTCTCGTCGTAGCTGGTAACTGACAGGTGGTACGCTGATGTTTGTGTGTGTGTGTGGGGGGGGGGGGAGGTGTTGGAAGACGCAGTGTGGGGCGAGGGTGAATGTGGAGGGTAGGGGTTAGTAACGGTTAGCGTGCATGATTGGTTGGTTTTGGGAGTTTTTCGTCCTTGCAACATCTAAGGTCATATAAGGACGGGTACCCACTTGTGACATGTGCACTCATGGCGATTGTATAGTGCCTCCCCACTGGGAAATCCAGCCACCGGCACCATGACCCAATATCCCACTCACTCATATTATCCTGGCACTGATCCAACCAGTCCTTGCCCTATCCTAATAATGCTGAGCGCCTGGCTAGGAAGCGACAAGTATCAATTTTACAAGTCATTGGTTTGACTCGACCGGGAACCGAATTTCCGACCTTCCGCACGCGAGGCCAGCGCTCTGCCGATTAGGGCACCGCACCCGGTTTAGCGTGCATGCGATTGGTATGTATAAATACAGGTTAGTTTTATGGCGAATCGACCAAGCAATTTGTCGTGACACATCGCGTAGTCCACACACACGGACACACACACACAAACAGACAAGCACACACACATATAGACACACCGAAACACACACGCACACACGCGCACACACACGAAGAGAACCAACAAAGTACAACCGGTCGTGATGACACGTATGTCAGGTGGCCGGTTACATTATTTGTTTTAATGTAATTGTGTTTTCTAATCTTAATTTTCAGTCTGCCATCTGCCTTATTTATAATAGTTAATACTAACCGGGCGCGGTGGCCAAATAGGTAGAGCACAGGCCTCGCGTGCGGAAGATCAGTAGTTCGCGAGTTCGGTTCCCGGTCGAGTCAAACCAATGACTTAAAAATTGATACTTGTCGCTCGCTTCCTAGCCTGGTGCTTGGCATTATTAGGATAGGACAAGGACTGGTTAACTTGGTGTCAGGATAATGTGACTGAGTGGGATATCGGGTCATGGTGCCGGCGGCCTGATTTCCCAGTGGGGCAACACTATAAGATCATCATGAGTGCGTACTGTCATAAGTCGGTACCCATCCTGATATGACCTTAGATGTTGCTAGGACATAAAACAACAAGAAATAAAACATTTATAATACTTACCGGATGTTCTGAGCAAACAAACAAACACAAATAGACACAACCAAATGAATATGCGCATGTAAGCAAATCCTCACATGCATCTAAAAGCAATATTAAACAAATGGCATTAGATGGTCTGCATGAGACATGTGCACTCTAGACACCTCCGTAGCCGCTGCCGTATTGGCCACTCATGGCTTACACACGCTTTTCTGCTCAAGGGGGAACCTCCCCCTGAATGTATTGGGTGTCAGTCCCCACTGACACTCAAACACATTTTACTCAGTTGTGTTGACTTTTTGGCACTGCGCCAACAATTCTACACTGCAGACAGTATGCGTGACCTTTTTACTAAAGTAGAGCAAGAAGACACCCCACCACACCACACCCCAAAGTAAAAGAACAAAAATATTGCTTGGTTTAGTGTAAATTGATATCCGAACAACACCTGAGGTCATACCAAAATGAATAGCGACTGGCGAATATGTGTCATCGTGATGGCTACATAGTGCTGCCTCACCGAGGTACCATCCAACCGGAGCCATTTTATGATACCACAACTCAGTCACAGTGTCCATCCTGATAGTCCCATGGCTACATAGGCATGTAAGATTAGCTTTGGAAAGCATGCATCAAATATTAGAATAGAAAAGTAAATAGTTTTTTAGAATAAAAAAAAAAGATTACATTGAATCTTATGAAAAGGCTACAATAAAACCTTTCTAAAAGAAATCGACCGACCATGGGTCCGACATTAAGTGGTCCATTTAGGGAGGTGGTCGGTTTAGAGAGTTAGAATATGATTACAATGGTATTGTTGGGAACCAAATAAAGCGATCGATATAAGGTAGTGGTTGATCTGTGGAAGTGGTCGGTTAGCGAGGTTTTACTGTATTGAGGGTGTTTTTTTTTGTATGGGTGTAAGAGAACCAACCCTGTGGTTGAAGTCAGCTGTGCATTGCGTGTTGTTCCCTTGCGTGTGTGCGCGCGTTATGAGTGTGTGTGTATGTGTGGGGGGAGGGGGGGGGGGTAGCGGGAGGGCGAGGGGGGGGGGGGGGCCGCGTTCACGTGAGCTGTCGGTCTACCACAGAGATTATGTTCCCTCTTTCACTTCCAACTTACAGGCAGATGCACGCTCTCTCTCCTCTCCACCCCTCCCACACCCCCCTCACCTACAACCCCCCCCCCCCCCACACACACACATGAGACTATATATAGACAGTCACGCACTGTCAGTATGCATCACATCGTCAGATGCCGTTAACGTCAATAAATTACCACCGATCTGAAAACACCAAGACGGGCGGGTGGGGATGGGGGTACGGATGTGGGGTGTTTGTGGGGCGGTGGGTGATTGATTGTTGGAGTTTTACGTCCTGGCAACATCTAATGTCATATCAGGATGGGTACCGACTTGTGACTACCAACTCATGGCGACTTTAATGTGCTTCCCCACTGTGATACCAGGCCGCCGCGCACCAGGACCTGATATCCCACACAGTCACATTATCCTGACGCCGAGCCAACTAGTCCTTGCCCTGTCCTACTCATGCCGAGCGCTTGGCTAGCAAGCGACAAGTATCAATTTTGTGAGATATTGGTTTGATTGCGACAGCGGACTAATAATAATGCAATTTTTTTTCTTGAAGATTTATACTGCCTATTACTAGTATTATGGATAAGTCTGAATAGACTTGTTTTCACCATTAGACAGTTTATCGATAGACGCCCGAGCCTACACTTTTAGCGTCCCTAGGGATTTTTAACCTCCCACACCACATATAGATGGTATGAGAGCAACTGGCCTTTAATGGTGCTGTAAAGTGTAAGTTATACACAGCGGTGGAAATCCAAATTGCCAGAGGTGGGGGCACAAGGAATCGAATCACCGACCTTCAGATTAGGAGTCCGACCTAGAAAAAATCAGACACTCTAGCAACTCTGCCACAGAGAACGCCATGTTTTATTTGTTTAAATGTCGCGCTTTTTATCACTTTTATTGAAATCGGTTTCATCACTTTTTATTGAAATCATCTTCCCCCCACCCGCACGACCCCATTCTGCGCCCACCCCCTAGGGGGCGCCCCATCGCTACAACTGAACACCTCGGTATCGCCTGCCTCCCCAATGCACATCCACACCCACTCTTGTGACTAATTCTAACGTCAAATTGCCCGGATGTGCACGATTAATCGACTCGCTTAATTGGTGGTGTGTCATGTTTCACTTAAAATGTATCCACTAGTACGGAGCCGAATCGGTGGGGGGGGGGGGGGAGGGATGGGGGAAGGACATGCGCATGGAGAGTGAGCTGAGCGTTTGCAACCGGAAGTTGAGAGCTGAGTAATGGTGACCGGAAGTTGAAGCAGCAGAGATCGATAAAGGAACGCGCATACTTTTATAAAGCAAGAATCTTTGCTAGATTGTATCCTACAAATCCAACTTAGACTTAGAGATACGCGTGCCCTGTTGGGTGGTTGTCATGACAACGTCTATGGTCATATCAGGACGGATACCGACTTGTGACAGCGCACACTCCTGTCTGATAGCACAACTTTATAGTGCTGTCCCACTGGGAAATCAGGCCGCCGGCGCAATGACCTGACATCCCACTCAGTTACATTATCCTGACACTGAACGAACCAGTCCTTTCCCTATCCTAATAATCCTAAGCACCTGGCTAGGTAGCGATACATATACATTTTTAAGTCATTGGTTTGACAGTTCGAACCGCAGCTTAGAATTCCATGATCTACCAAAATGGGAGACGGACGCTCAACTCATTCGGCCATCCCGTCTGGTAATGATACATCTTAATTGTGGCAGAAACTGAACACCGTCAGATTAGATAACTTTTATATTCTAATATCCCGGAAGAATGCTAACTAATTAGTCTACCAGGTTCTATCGCCTACTGCAGCCTTTCTAAATGGCAGATGACAATTTGATGTCTTGAGTAAAACATGAACAACAACAACAAAAACACACAATTGCGCCGCCATGCCTGCATCAGTCACTCAATGTCAAATAACCAAACTCCTACACTCCCCGTCCTGATATGACCTTAGATGTTGCTAGGACGTCAAACAACAACAACCAACCAGCCGACAATGCCATATCCGCTATGTTTATTTTCGGTTTTGTGGGTATTTTCTTTAGTAGTTTTTAATTGATAATTTATTAATATATAATCTTGTTATCCATACAAACATTGAAAACATTCGATATGGTGCTTCGTGTCGATTAAAGCATCATTTATCTGTTGTCAGATCAAAGGCTATGTAATCTACCGACCTGTGTTTATTTTGTATCATTATTATTCTTTATATCACCCAACTCGCTAAAACAGGCGCGGTGGCCGAATCGATAGAGCGCAGACTATGCGTGCGGGAGATCGGGAGCTCGATTCCAACTCGACTCAAACAAATGCCTTATGTCCCTGTCACATTACGACGCTTCTCACCGGTGTGCTGCCATAAGTTGTACGCGTCGAGACACATCCAACTTTTCGGTAGTTTGGGAAAAAGTTTGACGTTAGCGCAGCATGTTAGTAGCGCGCGGCAAACGTGTGTCGACGCGTGGCGAAAAAACCAAAAATAGGTTGGCGTGCCATCCTGATATGACCTTAGATGTAGCTAGGACATAAAACAACAAAGCAACAATTTGGCGCAACGTGTGGGAATGACCGTCATGCGCACGCGGCATGCGCATGGTGTTCGCATAACATTATTCCAGCACGTCCAACGGATCTTGACGTGCGCCTAACGTCCCCGTAACGGTCGCACCCACACGTTGGCGCGCATCGGCACACGTCGAAAGTTTTGTGGCGCACGTAATGCTTCCAGACGTCTCCCGACATTTTGCCAAAAAGTGACACATGTCGACGTGCATTAGAGAGAAACATCGTAATGTGACAGGGCTATTATACAATTGATATGTGTCGCTTCCAGGCCGGGAGCTCTGCATTAATAGGATAGGGCAAGGACTGGTTTGGCTCAATCTCAGGATAATGTGACTGAGTGGGATATCAGGTCATGGTGCCAGTACCATGATTTCCCAGTGGGGCAGCACTATAAAGTCACCATGAGTGCGCACTGTCACAATTTGGTACCTATCCTGATATGACCTTAGATGTTGCCTGGATGTAAAACTCTAACAACGAACCAACCAACAATTAAAGTGTCATTCATGTGAGGTCAGACCAAAGGTGATGTAATCTACCGACATGGGTTCATTTTTATTTATTTTTTATATCAGCCAAGCAGATACAGTTATACCAATTTCAATGGGCTATAAATAACGCGCCGCCCTTCTCGTCTTCTCCCCCCAGAATACAGTACAACCCCGTTAATTCAAGCTCCGTTAAACCAAACGATCGGTTAATCCAAACTATTTTTCGGCGGCCCGGCAAAATACTACCATTTATCATATAAAAAAAGTTGGTGAAACCAAAGTCGGTGAATCCAAACTAACGGTTAATTCAAACAAATTTGCCGGCCCCAGGCCACTTCCGGTACGGTTAAACCAAACTTTCATGTGGTTATCAGGCCATCTGAGACCCGACAAACTTTTTTATATGATAAATGGTAGTATTTTGCCAGGCCGCGAAAAAAGTTTGGATTAACCGATCGTTTGGTTTAACCAAGCTTGGTTTAACGGAGTTATGCTGTATTTACATAAAAAACAATAATCAAAGTGTCCACGTACATTGTATATTACATTCATAATGCATCCGCGTTTTTGCCAAAGCCAAGTCAAAGTTGAAGCCAAAGCTCAGTTAAACCAATGATCGGTGAATCCAAACACATTTCTAGGGTCCCTTCAAGTTTGGTTTAATGGGGTTATACTGTAACCATGCCAACAATACTCACACTTCTCAGAATCTGCAGTGAGCCAGACAGCCTTTGTTCCTCCCTGTGCTATTAGAGTCCCCAGTGATTGCGCACATAACCGCAGAATAACCTACCCCGGACACTGATGACATACTTAGAAATCTCCGCAAACCCTCCCTTCAGCGCCTGTCACACCTTACCGGACTGAGTACCGGACAGCACCGGACAAAGAAGTTTCTAGTCCGGTGGTGTCCGGTGACAAAATGTATCGAAATGTATCGAAATGTATCGAAATGAAGCTTAATTGGGTCAATTGCCGCCGGGCAACCGGACAAGTACCGTACATGTACCGTACATGTATCGTACATGTACCGGACGAGAACAGGACGGACAGACTATCAACCGGACACGTACCGGACTGTAGTTTTTTTTGTTCTTTGTATATATGAGTCAGCCTCACGAAAATGGGCCAATTGCATTTCTTTGTTTATATTAAATTATCCTAGAAACAAATAAGGTTGTTATATTTTCTCTACCTTACTTAAGGACTTTGCAACACCTCTTTTAATGCTAAACTATAAGTATGCCGATCGATGCCGACATCCTCCCCCAATTGGTCTCTTTTCATGATCCTGACTCATTATATATATATTTTATTGACGTGCTCACCACCTGACAATTCCGGAAGCAAACCGGATATGTAACGGATGGGTACCGGCCACCAACCGGACACGTCAGTCCGGCGGTGTCCGGTAGAAGTTTTGTGCATGTTTAAAACTTGTACCGGTCACACACCGACGAGGAAACCGTGACGAGACCACCGAAATCGCCGGTCACACCACCGGACAGTGTGCCGGTCCTCACTGCATCTCATGGATGTCAACACCAGTAGCCGGTTTATAGTTAGTTCGCTGACTGGCAGCGCAAACTGTGACTGAGCACATGGCTGGAGACCAGTCACGCGCGACAACGTACAGACGATTCGGGTACCGGACACCAACCAGACACGTCAGTCCGGCGGTGTCCGGTAGAAGTTTTGTGCATGTTCAAAACTTGTACCGCACACCACCGGACGAGAACCGAACATCGCCGCACACCACCGGACAGTGTCCGGTTCATGTCCGGTTCCCCTAGGTGTGACTGGGGCTTTCCCCATCCCTCACCCACCCACCGCAAAAAAAAACCTCAACAAATAAACACTTTCCAATCATACCCACATGCTTCTAGATACACAATATAATTTAAAAGCTTTTCTTGTTTTTAAGATTGTTACTGCCTATCATGGATAAGTCTGAATATGAATAGTCTTGTTTTCACCATTAGACAGTTGGTCGATAGAAAGCCCAAGCCTACACTTTTGCTGACCCGAGGGATTTTAAGCCTCCCATTCCACATGATATGAGAGCAACTGGTGTTTGATTATGCTGTAAGTTATGCGCAATGGCGGAACTCCAAATTGGCAGAGTTGACGGCATACTTAGACTAAAAACTATCAGACTATGCAACTGTAAGTTAGAGTTCATAGTCTCATAGTTTTTAGTCTACTATCATTTTCTGCGATAAATATATTAGGCTGATGGTTATAATCTACCTGGCATACACTTGAATCAACTTTGATTTTTTTTAATGGCTAACTTTGGAGATATTTGAAGTGTAAAGATGGCAATTGACTTACTATAACCCTTGCACAGTTAAATAGTGGCTCAGCAAAAGCGTCAGCAGAGAAAAGATTGTCTCCTTCATCTACCAGACTCTCTGACAGCAGCTACACACACACGTCCAACAAGCAACCGCACATTCCGAGCACAAATTCGACTCATCAGTCATCGATGAGTTCACAACAAATGATGAGTTGCTGTCGCCATTGCCACCGATAGACATCCAAGAGGGATATGTTTAATGAGCACAAAAGTATCTGAAGTAGCTATCTAGGATCAAATTTGGGTCAACATTTTCAGGTTAGAAAATTGTATGCTTTCCTCGGACTCAATCAATCAATAGTTCCGTCCTCTAATCGAGGGTTGGATGCAATGGTTCTCCACTTGTCCCGATGGTGTGCTGTTCTGGTAGACTGTGAATAATTCAAGCCTGTCCACTGTGAAATATGTGTAAACCATGATGTTCTTGCTCTCCCTCTCCCTTCACCTTCCCTTCCAACAATGTACGGTATATTGAACTCTGACTATGCAACCTTAAATGGACGTCACGTGACCGGGAAGGGTCACAAGGGTGCGTGACCACCGATGTAGAACCCCTCTTTCCCAAACTACTCACAGCTTCCTGGAGTATTATCCCTCCCAGAATGCATCAGCATCAGCAAGCCACGTGATCAATCGGAGGAAACTTCTCTGCTGTTGGAGCCATATAAAATTGCCTCCTCTTCTACTTCTCGCCCCCAACAATAATATATCGAAACCGAATCTAGCTCCATCGTTAATATTGTTTGTTGTTGTTTTATGTCCTAGCAACATCTAAGGTAATATCAGGTCGGGTACCGACTTGTGACAGTCCGCACTCATGGCGACTTTATAGTGCTGCTGCACTTGAAGACCAGGCCGCCAGCACCATGACCAGTCAGTCACATTATCCTGACACTGAGCACACCAGTCCTTGCCCTATCCTAATAATGCCGAGTGCCTGGCTAGGAAGCAACAAGTATCAATTTTTAAGTCTTCGGTTTGACTCGACCAGGGTTCGAACCCACGACCCCACGATCTACCAGCACGGGAGACGGACGCTGTTGCTCATTCGGCCATCCCGGCTGGTCCGTTAATATTGTAGTAGTCCAGACATGAGCTCCACTACCATACGGTGGCAGCAAGGACTGCTCCGTCACCATCGCTGTTTACAGCGATAGGTGGCGGTATGGTAGCTGCCGGCCAGCGCCACGACAGGGCTGCCACCTACTGCGTGCGGCTAGCATAACACCCCCCACCCCCACCCCCACCCCCACCCCTCCGGTATGGACAAAAGAAATAACGACAACAACAAAAAATGTGCATATTATTGTCATGCATGACAAAATAAATGACAAAAAACCAGCAAGAGAACTTTCAGACTGTCTATCTGGACGCTGATATGTGGCTGAGTAGGCCTATTACACTTTGAACAGTCATTAAGTTCGAACAGTCCTGTTCCTGACCAGACGGAATGGCCGAATGAGTTGAGCATCTGTCTCCCATTTTGGTAGATCGTGGGATTCGAACCCACTGGTTCTCAGGTTTGAACCCTGGTTGAGTCAAACCACTTGACTTTAAAATGTATACTTGTCGGTTCCTAGCAAGATGATCGGCATTATTAGGATAGGGCAAGGACAGGTTGCCTCAGTGTCAGGATAATGTGACTGTGTCGGATATCATGTCATACTTATAATGCTGGTGGCCTGGTCTCTCACTGTCCCAGTGGGGCAGCACTATAACGTCACCATGAGCGCACACTGTAACACCTCGCTACCAATCCTGATATGACCTTTGATATTGCCTGGACATAAAACTCCAACAACCAACCAACATTCCTGTCCCTGCAAATAGGGGGGGGGGGGCATGTGACAAATGGGGGGGGGCGGGGGCGCGTGGGGGGTAAGGGGGGGGGGGTCCATCTTCAAGTGGGGAGAAGGGCAGCGCCTGGCAATTTGGGGTGCAGACACTCAGCAGCTGGTCTGCGGGCCACTGTCCTATACCCCCGCCATTATGCGCCAGCGTGCCACTAGGGGGCGGCACTTTCTTAACCGTCACGTGACCGGGCGTTTGTCCAATGGCACTTGATGGCGACGGGTGGTGTGTATGTGTATGTGTGTGTGTCAGTGTGTATGTGTGTCAGTGCGTGTGTGTGTGTGTGTGAGGTGGGGTGCAAAGGGGTCGGGGGATTGTTTACCTAAACACCGTGCTCGGAGGTTTAATTGCTCGGTGAATTTATGACACACCATGTGACACAGAATGGGCAAAGAATAAAATGGCGGCTACGATTGTGGGGTAGGGGTGGAAGTGGGAGTGACAGGAGGATGGGGAATGGTTCGACTGAGTGCAATATTGAGAAAAGGCGGAGGGAGGACTGTGGGGACTTGGGAGGGGGAGGGAGGAGTGTGTGTCCGGGTGTGTTGGTTGGTTGCTTGTTGGAGTTTTACATCCGGGCAACATCTAAGGTCATATCAGCACAGGTATCAACTTCTGACAGTGCGCACTCATGGTAACTTTATAGTGTTGCCCCACTGGGAGACCAGGACACCAGCACCATGACTTGAAATCCCACTCAGTCACATTATCCTGACATTGAGCCAACCAGTCCTTGCCATATCCTAATAATGTCAAGTGCCTGGCTGTAGGAAGTATCAATTTTATATGTCATTGGTTTGACTCGGCAAGAACATGTCAAGACAGGCGCAAAACAATTTTTCCCTGCAGTCGCTTGTCGGGAGATGTTGGGAGTTCCATACATCAACCGCCCTTAATGCTGCCACACTGACATGGTTTTCTGTTTAGGGTTTGCTCCCTTAGCCTTCGGTTCTGTCAAGAACCTGTACCACAAGGCAGTGGTTTACAACTCTGCATGGCAGGGGCGTCAAACTCCCTGAGGTATTGCTATACCTGCAATAGAAACCTCTATTTGCTCCCCAAGAGAGTGCCACTGGTAACTTGCAAAAGCCAGCAGCACTTCAACACTTTTGCAGGCAGCTTTCAAGTTTCATGGTTTGACTCGACCGGGAACCGAACTGCCGATCTCCCGCACGCAAGGCCCGCGCTCTACCGATTCGGCCACCGCACCGGTCGTGGGGACGGAGAAGGGAGGGGAGGAGTGTGTGTGGGTGCGTGTGTAAAGTTAAACTATAATCTTGGTTCTGCACAAGAAATTCCCAGCGCCTGATTCAGTCGGGAGGGAGCCGCGCGTGGGTGATGGGAGAGATAGCATTTAAGCGCAACAGGAAGTCGGCTGAGTCGACGGCTGCGCGCGGAAGCTGCGCGCCCAGGGTGCGCGTCGCACCTGGACCTCGTGAGCGATAATAAGGGGGCGTGTCGCTGTGTGTATATGGGGAGGGGTGGAGGGGGGGGGGAGTGGAAGAAAAGCCGGAGGGGTGGAGGGAGGGGGCGTGTCCGGGGTATTAGAGACGGGCGGAGAGGGCGTGGCTCCCGGTACAGCCCAACTTCCTGACAGCAGCCCCCCTCCTCCCCCCTCGCCTCCGCACCCCCCGCCCCCATGCCGGAAGGGCTCTGCTACTAACAAGCCCTCCTCACATCAAGTTTTCCCCTGGCGGCGAAATGTTGCCATGGCTACTGAGGCACGCTGTGATTGGTAGGATTAGACGTTAAAGAGTTTGGGGTAGCTATGGGTAGGTATGGGTCGGCGGCGGTTGTACCTACAGTGGTGCTCCGCTAACTCTCCCGCCCCCCCCCCCCCCCCCCCCCCCCTTACCCAGGCCTCTACCCCCGTGTTGCCCGGCCCCTACTCCTCCCCCCCCCCCCCCCCTCCTGTCCCCCCTCTCCCGGCCTCTCTCCCCGGGTTTCCGGGCCTCTACCCCCGGGTTGCCGGCCTCTACCCCCTCCCCTCTCCCCCCCCCCCCCCCCCCCCCCCCCCCCGTCCCCCCTCTCATACCCCCGGGTTGCCGGTCCGCTGACGGGCAATATGCTCTCGTTGTGCGGCT
Organism: Branchipolynoe longqiensis; assembly: GCA_030323885.1. Classification (NCBI taxonomy): domain Eukaryota; kingdom Metazoa; phylum Annelida; class Polychaeta; order Phyllodocida; family Polynoidae; genus Branchipolynoe; species Branchipolynoe longqiensis. The sequence continues at coordinate 49,359,749 of CM059195.1, read as the reverse complement.
GCAAAAGCCGGGTTCTGACAGCCCCCCCTCCGGGCATGCGCGGACAGAACCATCGCCTGCCATATATTTGGGCCGGGGCAGACCCCCGCCATTCCTCCGCCCTCCAGCCGCTTGCTTCCTACCCCCACCCACCCTGCCCCTCCCCTCCCTCCCCTCCACTCCCCTCCCCTCCCCTCCCCTCCCCTCCCCTCCCCTCCCCTCCCCTCCCCTCCCCTCCACTCCCCTCCACTCCCCTCTCCTCTCCCTCTCCCTCTCCTGTCCCCTTCCGCTCCTCTTCCCTCCCCTACAGTACCCCGCTCCCCTCCCATCCCTTCCTCTCCCTCCGCTCCCCTCCCCTCCATTCCCCCCCCCCCTCCTGTCCCCTCCCCTCCCTACCATCTACTCCGCCCTCTCCGCACCTCCCTCCTCCCTCCTACCAAACACAGACTCTATACCCGGAGGCTTTTGTTTGATAGCTTCTAACCCATAGGCCACACCGCGGCATTCTAGTCACAATGCAAAGGGTTATATTTCTAAGTCTTATAATATGAATAAAATGTCATCCTTTCTATATCAGAGATGAAAGATCTCCGCGATCAAATTTTCGCGATTAAAAAAATATTTACCGATTAATTAGAGGCCAAATAGTGACCTAGATCAGCCAGAAGAGGATCTGTGAGTTAACCTGTACATTAACAATTAGTTACTTTGAATCCTTGTCAGAACAAAAACAAACAAACATTAGTCATGGGCGATAATACAGTCACAAGAAGAACAGTTGAAACCTGGGCCGCATTCAGGGTCTGTCTTGGAGGTGCCATGGAAACGTCTCGGCGATGCATTTTGGCCTATTTGCGTTCAGGGTGTGTCTCGGCGACATCTCGGAGATGCCTCCCTTTTCAGACTGGAGATGAAAAACGCCTCGAAAATGGCCGCTGTATTCAGTAGTTTCAGCCAATCACAGCGCAGCTTTTCCATTTCAAATGGCCGCGCCTATGGGGGCTGCCATTTTCGAGACAAGAAACTGCCTTTGCTGTTCAGACTAGCGTGACATCACGGCCATCTCTGAGGTGCCTCCAAGACAGACCGTGAACGTGGCCCTAACTTCTGACATTCTTTCCGATTCTGGCATTTTCATGGAAATTCACGGTAGATGTAATAATCTCGGTTAGATTTGCGCGATTCTTGCCAGACATCATTTTCATCCCTCATATATATGTATAATATATATATATAATATATATATAATATAATATAATATATATATGTACTATATAATCTATTATGTGGATATAAATAACGGCAGCCCCTTAAATGTCTCTCTCTAACCATTTTATCTTCCGTGTTATTTGCTGCGGAGCGGACATTCTCTCCTACCCCACGTCCTATGCCGTGAGCCAACTGTCACTCTGCTCACTTTCAAAATATATATTACATCAGGCTGTTATCAGTTACCAGGGCTTTTATGGCACTGCACCAACAATTTTACACTGCAAACAGCATGAATGACCTTTTTTACTAAAGTTAAACAAGAAGACATTTTAGCCTTTTTGAGGGCAGCTGGTCTATACCACCTCATATAGTTCATTAAAACAATTTTTATTCATTAATTCTTTCATCTATTTTATTTAATTATATGAATTTTGGCTTTTAAAAATGAATAAGTGTCTATTGACACCTAACTGATTGTATGCTTTTACATTCTATGTAAAGGCGATGGTTGAATAAAAAACAAACAATTCTCGCCGTGAATATGGCCTATGCTAATGACACGGCGTAAAGAAACCACCAATCAATTAATGTGTGTACCCAGAGTTAAAGTTTGGGCCGGTGGTAGCGCCACCGGTCCCAGGATGTAAGGAACGGAGCAAATACATTGTTAATAGTAACTGGTAATAAATGTCTAATAAACAGATAATAATAATAAATTCCCTTCCGTGCCGTTATACTGACTACATCACGGTTCCAGCGGCGCGGTGCATTGTGGGATGCATCAGAGCAAAACAACCCCCCAAAAGCACATGCTAATACACTGGGTGCAGCTATGAAATGTGCTAGTTTCAGCTCATCTCAGCTCTTGTTTAAAACATAGAATACTAACTAAAAAATATATATATAATAAATTAAGATATTAATCTTTTATCCAGCATTGCATTTACGTCAATATAATCAGCACATCTTATGCCATGTGTATTTAGATTTAGAAAGATCTAGGCACTCAGACTAGTGTCAGAGCCATAGCCAGAGTATTCAATGCATTGTCAATGGCAGTGAGCAATCTCCGTACAGAAAAGCTAAAATATTGATAAAACGACACCACCTAGGCACAAACCGCTTGGAACACATATAGAAAACATGTTTAACAAAAAGATTATATTAAATTTATACGGTTAGGGTTTGGGATTTCTATTAATTTTGAATAAAACTGACATTTTTCAATGCGCGTATAGGCAAACTCAATGGCCGTACACATTTGCTTTGCTCCCACGGCCGTTTTCAGCGCATGCGCAGTCGGAACCGTGATGTAGTCTAGTAGCATCCACACTTTCCCAATCGCAACTCTCAACAGCGTTAAACCTACCCCCCACGCGATACAGAATGACTTGGGCGAGAATGGCGATATTGAATATCCACCCAACCCCCCAACCCCCTGACATGGATCGCCTTTCTACCACGGACATCTATAGATTGTCTTTCCGGTAGGGGGGTCGCCTATAAAAACCCAATCTGGTTCATCCTGCTACCCCCCTCGCCCTCCGCCACCAACCCTTGCGCGTCCCGCCCACCCTTGCCCGCATCTCTCTGCGCCTGCGCCTGCTGCTGCTTCCACTGGGAGGCGGGCGGGGAGGGGGGGGGGGGGGAGGGGCATGCTGCAAGGACAGGTGGGCCGGGCGATAATTGAGGGATTCTGTTACTTCAGCCCACTGCTGTGCGCCGGCGTGCACAAAGCTGGTCGGCTTTCACCGACCGGCAACCAGTGACAGCCGGATGACCTCCCCCTCTCCCCCCTCCCCTACCCCTCCTCCTCCCCCACTCTCTCCTCTCCCCCTCCCCTAGCCCTCCTCCTCCCCTACCCTCTCCTCTCCCCTCCCCTCTGCCCTCCCCTCTCCCTCCCCTCCGCCTCCCCCTACAACCTCTCCTCCCCCTAACCTCCCCTCTCCCCCTCCCTTACCCCTCCTCCTCCTCCCCTATCCGCTCCTCTCCCCTTCCACCTCTCCCCTCCCTCCCCCTCACCCCTCTTCCCTCCCCCCTCCCCTCCCCCTCTCTCCCGCCTCCCTCTGCTCCCCTGCTCCCCCCTCCCACTCCCCTCCCCCTTGCACCCTCCCCCGTCCCCCACCCACATCCTCCACCTCCCCTTCCACCCTGCCCCTGCCCCCTCAGCAACCCCCGTCCTCCCTATCCGCAGTCTCCCCTCCCCCTCCCCCTCTTCCCTTTCCACCCTCAACCTCCCCCCCCCCCCCTCACACACACATACCCCTTCAGACCTGAGATTTATTCTCTGGCTGATTAGGGGGTGAGTGTCGCACCCTCCGGAGCAGAGCACCTGGGATCGGCGTGTTGAGTGTTTGTGTGAGTGAGTGCAGCCGCGACTCACAGCTTGCCTCCTGCTGGCTTCAACACCGTCCTACTAACAATCAGCTGACGATTGCACCGTCCTACTAACAATCAGCTGACGATTGCACCATCATACTAACAATCCACTGACGATTGCACCATCATACTAACAATCAGCTGATGATTTCACCATCATACTAACAATCCACTGACGATTGCCCCATCATACTAACAATCAGCTGATGATTTCACCATCATACTAACAATCCACTGATGATTGCACCGTCATACTAACAATCAGCTGATGATTTCACCATCATACTAACAATCAGCAGATGATTTTTTAATTACACGCTGCAAAAGGACAAACGCAACATGACTGATATTTTATTTTATTTATTTAACTTTGCATTTATTTATATATTTATTAAAGTTACACGTACTTGTATTCGCCCTTTTACTAAAAACACATAGATAATTCTGGTAAACTAAGATAACCAAATAGTCAATGTGGTTCTGGTTTAAGAATAAGATACGCTGCAAATGAATAGACCCAATGCGTACAAAAGGGTTTGATTTAATTAAATATTATACTTTATTATGACATTAAGAACATTATATATATATGTTAACAATTCATGATAATTCTGGTTAATTAGGATACTCTGGATAATGTATTGGTTTTGGTTTAATACACGTCCAAAAAGAATAAATTCAACAGGTCCGGAAATTGTTTATTTTATTTTATTTATTAACTTTATAAATGAATATTCTTATCTTTTTTCTTCTTCTATTCATGTAGGCATGCTGATACAAATATTCACATTTTCAGTATTTCTTCAAGAAGGGCTGAAGCTGAGACACAACATGCCGGGCCCCAGTTATACTTATAGCTTGGATGGTAGAAGGTGGGGGGTGCTGGTTTAATACACCTAAACCATTGTAAAATATTCAGATATTCGGCATAGGGGGGAATGCAAATATTCTATTGCTGATCGGTGTATATGACCAGGCACATGTATGTATATATATGTATGGGTTGGTGGTGCCTGAGTAGGATGTAAATAGACGTAGTGGTGCTGGCAGGTCTGGGTATTTTTTGTTTAGTTTTTTTCTTGAAGATTTATACTACCTATCATGGATAAGTCTGAATAGACTTGTTTTCACCATTAGACAGTTTGTCGATAGAAAGCCCGAGCCTACACTTTTACTGACCCAAGGGATTTTTAACCTCCCACACCACATAGACATGGTATGAGAGCAACTGGCCTTTGATGATGCTGTAAGTTATGCACAGCGGTGGACATCCAAATTGGCAGAGGTAGGGGCATGGGGAATTGAACCACTGTCCTTCAGATTAGGAGTCTGACCTAGAAAAAAGGCAGACACTCTAACCACTCCACCACAGAGAACACCAGTCAGTGTGATTGCACTCAGGGCCTACCTCGTCTGCTGGGATAGGGATCACCACACTCAAAGGTCAAGGTTGGTGGTGGCCATGGGGCCATACATCTTGTGGTGGTGGGCAGCCCACTGGTATCCATGGGGACCAGGAATGCTGGATCCCTATTGGTAGGGCCAAGAATGCTTGATTCCGATTCGGGGAAAGGGGTGGGTGGGGTGATACTCTACAATGAACCCATGTAACCATATAAATAATAAACCAGAGGGCTTGACTCTCTCTTCTTCTTCTATACACTCTATCCTCTTCCTTTCTCTTTGTCTGTATTGGTTCCACCATATCCTGCCTACACAGCCACATATTCGAGCATTAGACTTCACACCATGATACTGGAATTGGTATTTAATCTCAGGTGAAATATTTACTAACACAATTTCACTGCACTCCACATTAGAAACAAATGTGCGATAAAAACCTTACCATGTTTGGTCATCATGAAGCATATGGCTATAGTTATAAAGCGAGTTTAAAGAATAGGGCCTAGAGTGAAGGACGTGGCTGAGTGGAACACCAATCCCGACTTCCTGTGTGTTTTGCTGAAGCTGTGACCCGGTGTGCTGTGTCACAGCAACAATTCTTACTGAGGGACCAGCGGAACTCAGAACACCGATTTGGGAGAGTGATGTGGTTCCAATTACGGATTTCTAACCTGTGCTTTTTTTTGTAGATGAAAACAAATGGCAATCTAAAGCAACAAGCTAACAATCAGGACAAAGGTGTTTTTTTAAAAACAACTATGCCTGAGGAATTTATCTTATTTTGCTGGTATTTTTAACTTTTAATTTGTTGTTGTTGTTGAAAAAGGAGTAACTAGGTCACAAATGGTGCGGTCAAGTACTGGAACACAAGCAGTACGTGTCCCTGCTTGCATCTAGACTGTCGATCGGACGCGTTAGCCAAATCGGTAGAACGCAGGCTTCCCATGCAGAAGGTCGGGAGTTCAATTCCCCAGCGAGTCAAACCAATGACTTACAAACTTGATATTTGTCGCTTCCTAGCCAGACGCTCAACAAAATTGTTGCTTGTCACTTCCGAGCAAGGTGGTCGCCATTATTAGGATAGGGCAAAGACTGGTTGGCTTGGTGCCAGGATAATGTGAATGAGTGGGATATCAGGTGATGGTGCCCGTGTCCTGGTCTCCCAGTGGGGCAGCACTATAAAGTCGCCATAAATGCACACTGTCACAAGTCGGTGCCCATCCTGATATGACTTGAGATGTTGTCAGGATGTAAAACTCCAACAACAAACCAACCAGAGAGTGCTCAGTCTGCATATTTGGCGTCGTTCCGAAGCCGAAAAGGATCAGATGCAGATGAAGTCTGACATCGGCTAGATGTTGCAAAATGATTGGAAAAGAATTACAACAACAAAATGTTTAGTGAAAGGCGAGCAAGAAGAATCCTCGGCCGATACGCCAGTGTTCTTTATTACTCACTCCATGCTTTTCACCTGAAGGGTCAAAGGTCACTGAAGTTAAAGAGGTCAGAGGTGACAGACAGGCCCTGAGGGTAGACGCAATGTTTTAAATTAAAGTTGCATAGGCTGAAGGTTTTGAGTTTGTCATTTCCTGAAATAAATACATAAATCTTTTTGGTACATTAGTTGATTAAGCGGGGGAAATTTCAATCACGGACAATTGGTCTTCCTCATTCAACTGCTCCTTGCCCTATCCTAGTATTACTGTTAGTAATACCAAACACCAGGCTAGGTAGAAACAAGTATCAATTTTTAAGTCATTGGTTTGACCCGGCCAGGGTTCGAACCCGGGATGTTATCTACGTTACTTTAATTTTAGGTAGCTTTTCTTTTATATGGCTAACTTTTGGAGATATAACTGAAGTGAAAGAAAGTCAAGCATAATTTTGGCAAGCACGTCAAAACTCTGACACCATATGTTTCATCAGTAACAAGTTCTATTGAATTGACTCAATATTCTTTTCTAAATAGCAACAAATGCTTAACAATAATAATAATAAGCACATCCGTATCTAAGTTGGATGGTGGTGGTTAATCGGTCAGGAAGTGTTTGTCCTATTGGGAACATTAATGACTATTTATCACCAGCGTTCGTGACCCCTCCGTCCTCCGCCTGTTGAATTAGTATGGACATCCTTCTTATGCCAGTGAGCTGCCTTACATTAAATTTTTTTTTTTTATTGATGAGGTATTTACTCTGCCCATAACATATAAGCTCCTGTCAGGGTGCTTGTTTTCAACGCTGGACAGCTGTGGTGCTGTCTTGATCTCTTCCTTTGCCCAGGAGTATTTACCTGTGTCTGCTCGGGTCAGCCTTCTGCAATTTTGGTTGTTAGTAATAGCCTATGTTAGTTTTTTTGTAATTTTCCAGTTTTTTTTGTCTAGTCTGAGTAATGATACCTTAGCCTACTATGTACATCTACTTGGGTGACATGCAGGCTTGCGGGAGAGGATCCCGTTCCATTCAGATTTAATTTTTTTTATTTGTTACAGCATCCTTTCACCTAAACCCTGTCCTTAGATAGTGCACTCATGTGCTAGAACATACTCGGACCCTTTAGGACTGTGGCCAGGTGGGATGGCTGTGTTGTTTGCCTAGCCATTGAGTTGTCAAACCATTGAGTTTGACCTCGTCCTCTATGTCATTTACCGTCTAGCATCCCAGTTATTACGTAAGTTGGATAATGTATGTTCAAATCTAGATAAGTGTTTTACTTTTGAAAATTGTTTGTTTGCTGTTGTTTTACGTCCTAACAACATCTAAGGTCATATCAGAACGGGTACCAACTTGTGACAGTGTGCACTCATGGCGACTTTATAGTGCTGTCCCACTGGGAAATCAGGCTGCTGGCACCATGACCTGGTATCCCACTCAGTCACATTATCCTGACACTGAGCACACCAGTCCTTGCACTGTCCTAATAATGGCGAGCGCCTGGCTAGGAAGCGACAAGTATCAATTTTTAAGTCATTGGTTTGACTCGACCAGGATTCGAACCCACGACCCCACGATCTACCATCACGGGAGACGGACGCTCTAACTCATTCGGCCACCCCGTCAAATTTGATGCTTTTATCCGATTATGCAACTGTGCGCGTACCTCCAATAATGGTTTGTTTTTTGGGGGGAGTTTTCAGTCGCCTTGACACACTGAAAGCTGCAAATCTGCAGCACTGTATGGGCATAGCCGACGGCGGTCCCATGCGGCCGGGTTGACCTCCAGTGGGTAGTGGTCAGAGAAATCATGGTGGGAAGCAAGGGGGCGGGCTAGAGAGAAAAAGGTAATCTAGGACTAGTAGGGGCCCAACCCCCAGTCGTCTAAGAGGTCCGGGGAAGGTTGATTGGTTCCTGTAGTTTTACGCCCCAGCAAGGCCGTATAGCCATAGCAGGACAGAACTGACTTGTGCCACCGTGCGCTCATGGTGACTTTATAGTGCTGCCTCACTGGGAGATTAGGCCACCTGGTGTCCCACATTATCAAATTATCCTGACATTGTGCAACCAGTCCTTGTCCCAACCTAGTAGCGCCAAGCGCCAACCTATAATGGTGTCAAGGCTAGCCCCCCCCCCCCCCCCCCCCCCACACACACACACACATACACACCCGGCTGCCCGCCCCCGGCTGGCGACTCCCGTCGTGCAGCCTTATCTCTGCTTGTTCCCTCGCGGCGGGACCTCCCCAGGCCGGATTAGACCCGATAAGGTTGGGAGATAAGGACCGCAGCCAGGCAGCGAGAATATGAGCGAACGCCAAATTACCCGGATGAGGGCACTCGGCGCATGCGCGGGACGCCTGCTATGTGCCGAGCTATATACAGTAAAACCTCTCTAAATCGACCGACCATGGGACCGACTTTAAGTGGTCCATTGAATCCCCAGTCACACTACAGCTTGCGACCACTTTGCGACCACTTCAGACCAAAGAACTAACTCTCACCAGTCACGTCCTTGTGATCAAAACAATGGTTGCTGACATCTGGGCGTCACTGGTGACTGTGGGTTCTATGGCCTAAAGTGGTCGCAAAGTGGTCGCAAGCTGTCGTGTGACTGGGGCTTTAGGGAGGTGGTCTGTTTAGAGATTTAGAATATCCTTACAATGGTAATTTTGGGACCCAAATAAAGCGATCGATTTAGGGGAGTGGTCGATCTGTGGAGGGGTCAGTATAGAGAAGTTTTACTGTGTATGTATGTGTGCGTGGTATGCAGGTATAGCAATACCTCAGGGAGTTTGATGCCCCTGCCCTGCAGAGTTGTAAACCACTGCCTTGTGGTACAGGTTCTTGACAGAACCGAAGGCTAAGGGAGCAAACCCTAAACAAAAAAACCATGTCACTGTGGCAGCATTAAGGGCAGTTGGTGTATGGAACTCCCAACATCTCCCGTCCAGCCACTGCAGGGACAAATAATTTTGCGCCTGTCTTGACATGTTCTGGCTGGTATGAAACCTCTATTTGCTCCCCGAGAGAGTGCCGCTGGTAACTTGCAAAAGCCAGCAGCACTTCAACACTTTTGCAGGCAGCTTTCATGAAATGTACAACTGCACAACACAATGGAGAGCGGCAGTCAAGTAATGAAAGCAGTCTTTGTCGCATCACGACCAACAGCATGATGATGTGTGCGTGCATAGAAAAAGGCAGGAGCGTGGCGCACTAACTATTTATCATTCAGTTTTCATCAGCATTCCCTTTGTTTCCCTACTTATAATTTGTTTGTTGATCTATTGATTAAAGTCGCACTATTTATTTCGATAACTTTGAGTTTCTGGACCAGATGGGATGACCGAATGAGTTGAGCATCCGTCTGCTGTTTTTGGTAGATCATCGGATTGGAACCCATGGGTTGGAACCCTGGTCGAGTCAAACCAATGACTGACAAATTGATACTAGTCTCTTCCTAGCCAGGCGCTCGGCATTATTAGGATAGGGCAAGGACTGGTTGGCTCAGTGTCAGGATAATGTGACTGAGTGGGATATCAAGTCATGGTGCCACGGGCTGATTTCCCAGTGGGGCTGCACTATGAAGTCGACATGAGGGCGCACTGTCACAAGTCGGTGCCCGTCCTGATATGACCTTAGATGTTACCAGGATGCAAAACTCCAACAACCAACCAATCTGTTTTTATTAAATGTTTCTTGATATGACCTTAGCTGTTGCCAGGACGTAAAGCTCCAACAACCAACCTACCTGGTAGTAGTGTTACAGTGGTAAGCTATGTGTATGTCTCAGGATATCTATGACACTTCACAAACCCGAGGGGGGGGGGGCGGTCACTCGTCCAAAGTACTGCCGAGGCAAACTATTGCTTACCTTCGATGATCCGATGAGAACCGGCGTTTCCAATGTAACATTGGCGCAATGTGTCTAATTATCGCTCACTGATTGTGCCTATCCACATAGCATCCCCAGCGTTTCCAATGTGACATTCGTGTAATATGTCTACTTATAACTCACTGACGGTACCTATCCACATAGCATCCCCAGCGTTTCCAATGTGACATTTGTGTAATGTGTCTACTTATAACTCACTGACACAGTGACAGTACCTATCAATCCACATAGCATTCCCAGCACTTCTAATGTGACATTGGTGCAATGTGTCTAATTATCGCTCATAGACTGTGCCTATCCACATAGCATTCCCAGCATTTCTAATGTGACATTTGCACAATGTGTCTAATTATCGCTCACTGACGGTCCCTGTCCACATAGTGTTCCGAATGTATCGCGTGACACCTCCCAGGCATGATGGGTGTGAGTCAGCAGACGACTTCCGGTTGTGTGCCTCGTCGCGTGCCCCCTTCTGGGCCTTGTGATTGGCTAATTACTCGATCAATCAATCAATCTCCCCATAATGGATGACAAAATAGACTATGTCTTCATCAACTCGCGGCTACAACACTCTGACAAATTCACTTATTCCTTAAAGGCTCTGTCACAAATCACCGGATTGGGGAAACGGAAAGAAAGGAACAAAGTCTGTTGATATCCGGCAAAGTCTGGTTTGTGTCCATTGCATATCCGTTGCATATCTGTTGATATCCGTTGATATCCGGCCCGATCTGTTACAAGTTTTGAGCATCCACAAAACATGGAATGGATGCCGCTGGATTGACGTCTATGGTTTTTGTCCGGTTTGAGTTCGTTTAGTCTGCTTATCGTCCGTTGGCTATCCGTTCATGTACGTTTCATGTCGGTTTAATGTTCATTTGTCCGGCAGCCTTTGACTCGATATCGCAACATTTTGACACATTTTGATACATTTTGATACTTATCACGCCCGAACACCACCGGACTAGAAAATTCTGTCCGTTACTCAATCCGGCATAGTGTGACAGGCACTTAACGCTCATCATTACAGGATATATAGGCCAATGTGGCTAATTGGCACCAGTCTCAAGACATACTATATTATATGGCTGAACGGGATATTGTACCCTGACGCCATTGGCTCAGTGTCACAATGGGGCAAGGCTATAAGGCCACCATATTATTTTATATGGCTGAGTGTGATATCAGATGCTGGTGCCAATACCTTAGTGTCACAATGGGACAATGCTATAAGGCCACCCACCATATTATATTATATGGCTGAATGAGATATCAGATCCTGATGCCAATGGGCCAGTGTCACAATAGGGCAATGCTATAAGGCCACCATATTATTTTAAATGGCTGAGTGTGATATCAGATGCTGGGGCCAATACCTTAGTGTCACAATGGGACAATGCTATAAGGCCGCCATATTATATTATATGGTTGAATGGGATATCACATCCTGATGCCAATGGGCCAGTGTCACAATAGGGAAATGCTATAAGGCCACCATATTATTTTATATGGCTGAGTGTGATATCAGATGCTTGTGTCAATGCCTTAGTGTCACAATGGGACAATGCTATAAGGCCACCATATTATTTGATATGGCTGAATGGGATATCAGATGCTGGTGCCAATGGCTCAGTGTCACAATGGGGAAATGCTATAAGGACAACCAACGGAAATCCATCTCAGTACATGGTAACACCGGTAGTACAAGGCCACCATATTATTATATTATATGGCAGAGCGGGATACCAGATCCTGATGCCAATGAGTCAGCGCTAAAATGGTGCAACACTATAAATATAAAGCCACCTTAATAAGTATGTGCCATCACAAGTGGGTACCTATCCTGATATCACTTCAGATGTTGCTAGGACAGAAACCAAACCACATATCAATTTACCTCAGACTCAGAGACAATCTGGCTTCAAAATGCAAAGTGCAATATATACCTAGTAGTGTTTTTGACTTCCACCGTGGATGTGGGTGGGGGGTGGGGGTGGGAGGTGGGGGGGCGCGGTCAACCTGGTCATGAGTGCATGGTGTCTTGGGTTCACCAACCCGGAGTTGAACCCTTAGGGTCTGGGTGGACTGTTGCACATTCATCAACCTCTTCTCCTCTTCTCCTCTTCTAGCCCGAAGACAAATTGCCGCATACAAAAAAAAGGTAGATAATTTCTAGATGTATACTGCCCATCATGGATAAGTCTGGATAAACTTGTTTTCACCATTAGACAGTTTGTCGATAGAAAGCCCAAGCCTACACTTTTACCGAGCCAAGGGATTGTTAACCTCCCACACCCCATAGACATGGTATGAGAGCAACCAGCCTTTGATGACACTGTAATTATACACAGCAGTGGAAATCCAAATCGGCAGAGGTGGGGGGGGGGAGGGGGGGGAGGGGCATGGGGAATCGAAGCACCAACCTTCAGATTAGGCATCCAACCTAGAAAAAAGTCAGACACTCTAACCACTCTGCCACAGAGAACACCACAAGTATATATATATATATATTCACTCGGAATTCTTATATATGAATATATTGATATATATTCATACATAATATATATTGATATATATATGTAATATATATTGATGTATTGATATATATCCATCCATATACATATAGTACCTATCCATGCTTAGAATTCTTGGATATGAATATATATATTCATATATTGATATATATATATATATATATAATAATTGATATATAAATATATATTAATGCATACATATTTAAATATATTGCTATATTTATATATATATATATAGGATTCATATATATATATAGATTAGTTAGACGAATCTTACCTGGGTATAGATGATGGATAACTGTTGTTTTACCGAGGTAGAAGCCTCGGATAGACGTGGGCTAGGGAGAGGTAAGCACATCCGGTCCAGCAATCTTTACCTACTTAATCAGGAGAAATGAGCCAAATAATCTAAAAGTACATTAACGGTGATAATGGTACCAAACTGTGAAGTTTTGTTGGTAAAACCAAAGAATAGACGTGGAAGGGAGTGGCGGGAGGGCCCTAGCCCACGTCTATCCAGTCATCTCATATACCCAGGTAAGATTCGTCTAACTAATCTATTTTACCTCGGTATACAGCCTCAGGCTAGCCTCAGGGTAGGGAGAGGTTTACGTAAACTCATTTATCCTGTATTCTAATGTCAAAAATCAATAACAATTGTTAAACATGTATGAACATCAACCAGCAAAATTAAAGAGTTTTGGTGAAAACGAAGTGTATTCTCACCTACTGCTGATCTAGTCTTGTAGCAGCTGTCGGGCTACTGTGCTCCACTTTTCTAATCGTTTGTTGTAGTGGGTTGCAAACGACCGTGCTGTCTTCCATCCTGCATGGGCCAGGATCCGCTTAACAGAGATGCCCAGGAGTCGTGCCTTAGACACCATCGCACCCCTTGTTGAATGGGAGGCATATTTGTCCGTGTCTACGCCTGCCATTTTCAACATTCTAATTGTCCATCTCGCTAGAGTATCTCGCGAAATGCCTTTGTGTGGCTTAATAAAGCTCACCAAAAGCTGTCTTGACTGTCGTAAGTCTTTTGTCTTGGATATATATGCCCTAATGGCCGAGACAACACAAAGTTTTGAGTCTTCTGTGAAACTACTAACACTAATCGTAGATAAAGGGTCACCTAATCTGTTAGATTTTAATAACTTTGACAAATCAAATGTGGCCTCCTTTCTATCTATCTCTAGGCCGTCTAACGATAACGCTACAATAGTTTGACCCCTGTGTCCTGTTACTAACAAAAGGAGCAAAGCTACCTTAAAACCTAATTGTTTAAGATCTAAATGCTTATTATGAGGCCACTGTTTGAGTAAATCAAACACTACCGACACATCCCAAAAGCGACTGTATTTCGGTTTTGGTGGATTTCTCTGATAAATCGACCTAATAATCCAATGAATGACATGGTGTTTTCCAAATGTCTCATTATTTATCCGTGGCAGGATAACCGATAAAGCACAACGAGCAGCATTAATAGCTCCGAACCCTAATCCTTCATCCTCCAACCCTCTGAGAAATTTACCAACTTGTGAAATAGTAGGATTCATGGGTTTAACTTTGTTAACTATACAAAAAACACCCCATTTCCTCAAATATGTAGTATACATTTTAACCGTACCTTTACGCCAAGCATCTGCCACCAGTCTTTGTTGTGTAATTTTATCTAAACCAAATTGTTCTAAATATTTATTTAAAAAAGGAATGCCCACAACGGGGTTGTGGACACGTCCCCTCGTCGTTTTAGAGGGCCTTGGTGTGTCAGATTGTCTGGCGATCTTCGGAATCGGAGGCAATCTTTGGCGGCTGCCTGTATGCCCGGTAGCCAAGGCTGCGTGTGCCAGTCGGGAACGATTAATATTGCGTGTGCTTTGTCCATCCTTATTTTTCTGCTTACCCGGCTGATCAAGCTGAATGGGGGGAAGATATAATAAAATTTATTCCCCCAGGTGAGAGAAAAAGCATCTATATGCCATGCATCCGGTTCTGGCTGCCATGAGACATATTTATCAATCTTACAATTGTTTCGTGAAGCAAATAAGTCCACTTCAGGTTGGCCCCACTTTTGGCACACTGTGGCGAAAATTTGTGGCTTAAGAGCCCATTCTAAGTGGTCATAAAATTGTCGACTTTTATGATCCGCTAAAGTGTTCTGCTTTCCGGGAATATAAGCTACTGTTAACCAAACTTTCTTCATTTGGGCCCAATCCCAAATTTTTCGGGCCATAGCATTACATGGTTTTGACTTTGTCCCACCCATATTGCGTACATATGCCATTGCTGTGGTATTATCCGTTAAAATACGGACGTGTGTACGTGGTACTTTAACCAAACTAGCGAGGCCTAAGTAAATAGCTCGTAGCTCTAGGACATTAATATGATCAGAATCTTCCTCTTTTAACCAACGTCCACCAGTTGCTACGGACTCGCAATGTGCACCCCAACCTTCTAGTGAAGCGTCAGTAGTAACTACTGTGTTGGGTTCATTCATCCGTATGGGGTTGGGGGAATTTTCAATATTATCGAACCACCAATTAATATCATTCAGTCCTTCCTCGGAAATAAACATTTTCCTTTCAAAATTGCCTTTAGTACGAGCCAACCCTAAGTTCTTATCTATCTCCAAAGATTTGATATGGGCTTTGCCATATAGAATAGCCGGGGCGTAGGCAATAAGTATGCCAACTAGCACCGCGACCTGTCTAATCTTTGGCCTACTTAAGGCGACCAAGTGAGACGCCGTATCATGAAACTTAAGCAGCTTGTTATCTGGGAGTGAAACAGTCATACAGCGCGTGTTAATAATAAATCCTAAACATTTCAGTTCAGTTGTTGGGACAAAAACAGATTTGTTACAATTTAAATAAAATCCTAACGTAGTCAGGAGGGAACATAAATCTTCCACCGCTTGTTGACAGTCATCATAGGATTGTGACACAATGAAGGAATCATCAATGTAGGGAAACATAGTATGTCCCTTATTCGCCATCACCGAGAAAACGGGTTTCAACAGTTTAGTAAACAAACGGGGAGCACAGGCTAAGCCATTCGGCATACAAGTAAATTGAAAAAGTGTACCTTTCCAAATAAACCGTAAGAATTTCCGGTGTAGTTCAAATATCGGGACTGTATAATATGCATCCTGTAAGTCAACACTAGCCATCCATGCATTTTGTGTTACCAAGTCTCTGGCTGTGTCAAGTGAAAACATTTTGAAATGTTGATACTCTACTAGTTCGTTTAACTTAGTTAAATCTAAAATCATACGGATATCGCCATTTGGCTTTGGCCTTGAAAATATATTAGAGATAAACTCCCCTGGAGTGTGTAACACCTGTTCAATAATACCCTTAGACTCAAAGAGCGTAACCTGTTCAGATAATGCTCGTTCTTCAATCTCATTAAACTTGTACGGAAAAGGTATCCGTTTTTGTAAAGGGATTTCCGTAAAGGGAATCTTAACACCGGTAACAATATTCAAAATGTTAACGTCAGAAGTAATGTCATACCAAGAAGAAATACAATTAACAATATTTCCTGCACAAAATTCCCTTACGTCTGTTTGTGTAGACTCCGCCACCCGCTTAGGTAGTTGGGTCTGCGTAGCCATGTCTATTTGTTGACTGGTCGTGGGAAGGATTGTTTCGGGGCAAACTCCTTCCTGAACGGGCGGTTGCCGTCGTTCCACCCTTGCCGGTCTCCTCGACCTCTGCCCCTGGGCTGATAGCCGTAGGATGGGCCGGACCTGCCAGCCCTGGCTCCTCGACGAGGACGAAAATCCCCTCGGGGTCGACGGAATCTGGAAGAGTCGGTTTTCTTGGCCTCCAGGTTACGACCACTCTTGGCCTCCGTTTCTACCTCTTTAAAGAGGTATGGCAGTTGGGCCCCAAACATTTTCCCCTTATCCAGAGGTTTGCCTTTGATTGGCTTGGGGGGCAAGAAGAGTGTATACTCCTTGCCATCGTTGTCCATAACCTTTTTAGACCTGGCGACTTCCTTTCCTGCTTGGGTACTGACCGCCTTGAAAACATTTTCATAGCGACGATAACTCAGAAAATTACTGGCGGCTGTAAGGAGGGCCATGCCCTTGTCCATACCTCTAGCCAGTGAGGAGAACTTGTTCTCTGTCTGCATCCGGTTCGCGACCGGAACGACTGAAGCGAGTACGCCCAAAACTGCTTTGTGGACGGTAAACAGTGCTGTTTCAAATCGCTTCTTCTCTTCGTTAAGATGGATGCCAGCATCCATCTCCTTAACGACACTAGCCGGGATACCTTTGATGCCGGAAATTTGTTCTGTGATCTTATTGATCACCTCGGCTGGCTTAAAGGTATTGAAGTGTCCTTTGATAGTCTCACGCATCATGGTCGTTGTTCTGACCTTCTTACCCTTTTGAATAGGGCAGCGCTTGCGAATCTTTCCGCCCAGCTTGGCATAAACGCCATCTCTTTCTGTATCTGAGTCGGATTCAGTAGTCGACGAGTCAGACGATGAATCGGAAGAAGAATCCTTCTTTTTCTTCTTACTCTTCTTCTTTTGCTTCTTCACTTTCTTACTTTTGGTGGCTTTCGTGTAGTCATCACCCGAGGAACTAGCGGGTCTTTTTCGCTTTTTGCCCTTAACGTGCGTGGGCTCAGCCGCCGAATCAGTCTCAAAATCCGTGACATCCTGCCAACCAGAGTCATCTGGGTCAAACTGTTGGTCTTTGCTTTGGAGCTCTTTCATACGTTGCTCCACTAGCCGATTGACCTGCAAGGTCAAGTCCGCTGGGAACACCTCGTCCTCATCACTGTCTCTATCCGAGAGCACGTGGGCTCCCTGAAGCGGAGACGGCGGAGCTGTCCTATCGGGAGACGTATCGTAGCCGGTAGGCACGCGTCCCTCCGCCGCTGCAGGCGGCGGCTTGTTTCGTTTCGTAGCCATCGGTTCTGTAACCCAAAAAAGGAAACTTAATAACCGGAATCAACTCAACTGAACACCGAAGTGACGCCAGAAACTGGGTTGAGGATATCTTGGTAACGAGTAACGTATTTACACCGTTCTCGAAACAGGCGTGGTAAGCTAAATTTTCCGTAGGTTTTAGGTATCGAAACCAACCGTACGTGGGGTAGGCTTCTAGAACCTCCCATCTCTCTGTTCCATACACTTCTCTCACCCACGGCTACTGCGCCAGCAAGTGAGAGAAAATGCTACGAAACTCGGAGAAACGCCTCATCAAAAGGGGAGTCCATAAAAGAAACCCAGGATCTTCCCCAACATCACCCTCTATTAGGGTCCGAAGGAATGTCCACAGGAGATGTGACGGTGTCACCATCTCTACCCGTACAAAGCGGGTTAAATCGAACCACTGGCCAAGACAAAGGAATCCTTTGTTCTATCCGATTCAAATTTTTAAACGTCAATCTTGTCCAAACTGGACGTACGAAAGTTCTGAACTTTCCAATCTAGATGCTATAACGCATCATAAACAAGCTCAACCAAAATAATCATGATTACTTACAGTTGTTAGCTTGTTTGTAGATAAATCCAACTGGAGCAGCTCACGAGCGTCCTCCGGTCGTGAGCTTTTTATGCTAATTGCTGGACCGGATGTGCTTACCTCTCCCTAGCCTGAGGCTAGCCTGAGGCTGTATACCGAGGTAAAATATATATATTACCTCGGTATTAAGCCTCTGGCTAATCTAAATTTGATTCTACATATCTAACTTAGATACTGGTGCACTTATTAAACATTTGTCCCCACATAGAAGGGGCCACTGAGGCAATTCAATATAACCTCACTAGGGTGTCAAGAGTTTTGGCATGTTTGGCAAAAATTAATTCTGCATGTTTGAACTTCAAATATCTCAAAAGTTAACAATTTAAAATAAAAGTTACTTCAAAGTAAAGTAAGGTAGGTTATACTTATAGCAATCGATCTAATATACTTTATCTCATAAAATGGCAGAAACTAAAAAACATCGGACTATGCAACCTTAATAGGCTAAAATTTGAACCAAGAGCTTTCTGTGGACACCATCTGGCTTAGTTTTTTTACATTCTCTCCTAGTTTCTCAACTTTACGCCAATGTATATACGCACTGCACACTGGAACCACCACCACCACACTTAGTTATTCCTGTGTGAGCACACCGGAAGTAATGAGGACACTTCACCCTCCAGGCGGCGCCACCCGCAGCACATGAAAGCTAATGATGACAGAGGCGCCACCTGGAGGCTTGTGCCGGCCTTTAGATGGCCGCATATACACATGTGCGTTCAGCTGTCAACTGTCAGCTGTCAACTGTCAGCTGTCAGTGGGCTATAGCGCCTCAGGCTATGGCCAGCTGCTCAGTGCATAAGGACCCTTTGAGGTGCTCATCTAGGGGCATTCAGTGGATATAATATATGCACATATGACATCAGGGTGTATGTATACCAGGCGCAGTGTCCGAATTGGTAGAGCACGGGCCTCGCATACGGGAGATCAGGAGTTTGGTTCACGGTCCAGTCAAACCATTGACTTATAAAATTGTCGCTTCCTAGCCTGACGCTCGGCGTTAATAGGACAGGACAAGGACTGGTTAGCTCAGTGTCAGGATAGCGGGTCATGGTGCCGGTGGCCTGACAGCACTATAAAGTCACCATGAAGACTGTCATAAGTCTGTTCCCGTACTGATATGACCTTATATATTGCCGGGATATAAAACTCCAACAACCAACCAACCGTATCCCCTCAGGCTATGGATATCGGGTCATGGTGCTGGCAGCCTGATTTCTCAGTGGAGCAGCACTATAAAGTCACCATGAGTGCGCACTGTCACAAGTCGGTACCCATCCTGACACAACCTAAGATGTTGCTGGGACATACAACTCCAACAACCAACTAGCCTGTCCATTCAAAATCACACACCTATTTACTCTCACAGCCACCTAACAACCCCGTCCACACCTCCACTCCCACCCACACGCACCCACACACCCACCCATACCATCCACGCCCACACGTACACCCACACCCACACCCACACCCACACATACCGCCCACCCACATACCACCCACACACCCACACCCACACCCACACCCACACCCACACGCAAACCCACCACACACACACACACACACGCACACACAACGACACCCCCCCCCCCCACACACCCACACACACACGCACACACATAACGACACCCACACACACCCACACCAACCACACCAACCACACCCACACCCACACCCACACTCACACTCACACCCACACCTACACTCACACTCACACCCACACCCACACACCCACACCCACAGCCACACCCACACCCACATTCACACTCACATCCACCCCCACCACCCACCCCGATCACCAGGGCCTCGGACCTTCTCCGGCTGTGTACCAGTGTACCAGTGTACCCACATTCCTCACCAGGACTCTTCCAGCTTCAGACCAGATTGCCTGTCCATATTAATTCTCAATCTGCACTCAAAGGCCGCAGCCAAGTGCAAACAACGAGGTAATGACGCCAAAGCGTCTGCGCCTGCGCGCAGGTGCAAATCAAACAGTTCAATTTAGCCGGCAATGAGCCCCGACAGAGCCGGGCCCGGGGACCGGAAGTGGGACGTGCCGGTGTACTGGGGCAGGGAGTCCGGGGGCAGTAAATAATACTAATATTAGTAATAAGTAATAGAAGGTTGCTTGGTTTGGTTGGTTGTTGGAGTTTTATGTCCTGGCAACATCTAAGGTTGGCTGGTTTGGTTGGTTGTTGGAGTTTTAAGTCCTGGCAACATCTAAGTTTGGTTGTTTGGTTGGTTGTTGTCCTGGCAACATCTAAGGTGGGTTGGTTTGGTTGGTTGTTGGAGTTTTATGTCCTGGCAATATCAAAGGTTGGCTGGTTTCGTTGGTTGTTGTAGTTTTATGTCCTGGCAACATCTAAGGTTGGTTAGTTTGGTTGGTTGTTGGAGTTTTATGTCCTGGCAACATGTAATGTTGGTTGGTTTGGTTGGTTGTTGGAGTTTTAAGTCCTGGCAACATCTAAGTTTGGTTGTTTGGTTGGTTGTTGTCCTGGCAACATCTAAGATGGGTTGGTTTGGTTGGTTGTTGGAGTTTTATGTCCTGGCAACATGTAATGTTGGTTGGTTTGGTTGGTTGTTGGAGTTTTATGTCCTTGCAACATCTAATGTTGGTTGGTTTGGTTGGTTGTTGGAGTTTTATGTCCTGGCAACATCTAAGGTTGGTTAGTTTGGTTGGTTGTTGGAGTTTTATGTCCTGGCAACATCTAAGGTTGGTTGGTTTGGTTGATTGTTGGAGTTTTATGTCCTGGCAACAACTAAGGTTGGTTGGTTGATTGTTGGAGTTTTACATCTTGGCAACATCTAAGGTCGTCGTGAATATGGCCTATGCTGCCAACAAGGCGTAAAGCAACCACCAATCAATCAATCTAAGGTCGGCTCATTCGGTTGGTTGTTGGAGGTTTACATCCTGGCAACATCTAATGTTGCTAGGACGTAAAACAACAACAAACAAACAAACATCTAAGGTTGGTTGGTTGTTGGAGTTTTACATCCTGGCAACATGTAAGGTCATATCAGGAATGGTGCAGACTTAGGATAGTGAGCACTCATGGAAACTCTATAGTGCTGCCCAACTGGGAAAGCAGGCCACTGGTACCATGATCCAATATCCCACACAGTCACATTATCCTGATACTGAGCCAACCAGTCCTTGCCCTATCCTATTTATGCCAAGCGCCAGGCTAATAAGCGACATGTATCAATTTTAAAACTATATGTCATTGGTTTGACTCAGCTGGGATTCGAACTCCCGACCTTCCGCACGGGAAGCCTGCACTCTTTACCAATCCTGCCACCGCGTTTGGTAAGGTAATTTCAAGGAAAGGTCAACTTAGAAATCTAACGGATGCCTGTAAATCCAAATGACCCAGAAATCTCATTTCATTTTCTAATTCGATCAATTATTGAATTGTCCATTAAAAAATTCAAATTCTTCTGACCAGGACACTGCTCAATAAAGATTTATTCTTTTTTGAAAATGTCCAATGCTTAACTACACTCCCCACTCCAATACCCATCCGAAATTTCTGGAAGCGCGTAAACCGAACTGATGTTTTTTGCATTTAAAAAAGAAAAAAAAGAAAAAAAAAGAAGAAGAATCCTGCACCTGGTGTATCTGGCTATAACAACCGCTTGGTCGAGTGCTTATGCAGTGTGGGGATGGACGGGTTGGGAGGGAGGGTGGGTGGGTGGATGTAAGGTGATGTGGGGTCTTGGTCGTGCACGCCCAAAAAACACCCCATATGCCACCTCACGGATAGAATCTCTTTTAAACCAAGCACTTTGAGACCAGTTGGCTACTTGGAAATCAGGGGGGGAGGGTTACAAAATATTCACTCACTATTTCGCTTAGGGCCAACCAGCACATCCACTATATAATAATCAGGAAAAATGCGAACACAGCAAATATAGTTATGGCATTTTTAATTAAGGAAAGTTAAACGTCAGGTTATACAAATGTCAGCTCACAAATGCTTAAGAAACGAGGCTAGAGATGCTATGGCGCTACTTTCCACTTTCACATGTAGGGTGGGTGGGAGGCCAATTTAAGGCTGGTTATTGTCTCCTGGCTCCTCCGGTCGTAATGACCAAACCCCGGCGCCACGCCGCCTTATATAGCGAAAGTCTTCCCGGAGGGGGGAAAAGGGCAGTTCAAGTGTACTGCGTAATACGTCATCAAGTCCTGTTTACCCGATCGGCGACCAGGTTAGAAAAGACCCGCTAGTCGGCGTTTGAGTTTGTTACATAGCTCTAAAGAATTCCGCTAGTCGGCGACACAATAGACGTCCTTAGTACTGGCACGCCTTGGTCGGTATTCGCGATCCTGATTATCCACAATGCCAAAGCATTACGAACAATGCATTACCCAATATGACATTGATAATCTTTACCTGATCGGTTATCGATTAAAAGCCCTCTTAATATTGGAAACGGTTGGGTCAGTTATACACAACGGGTAGAAAGATTGATTGGGGAAGGAGTTGGCGTGAATGGGTGCGTGGGTGTATGTATGTGTGTGGGTGGGTGTGGGTGTGGGTGTGACCACTGCAATGGGAGCTCTTGTCATTGTAAACCAAATATTCACCCACAGTAGGAGTGAACGATGACCTCATTTTAAGCTGCATAGTCCGATGAAGCGCCAAACTTTCAAAACCAAAGAAAGTATCTCGATTTGATTCTATATATCTAACTTAAATACTGGTGCCCTTGTTAAACATTTGTTGTCACATAGAATGGAATACTGAGGCAATTTAATAGAACCTATTACTGCAGAAACCTATGGTGTCAGAGTTTTGGCAAACTATTTGGCTTGTTTGCACTTCAAATATCTCAAAAGTGAGCTATTTAAAATAAAAGTTACTTCAAGTGAAAGTAGGGTAGATTATAACGATCACCCTAATATGTTTATCTCAGAAAATGACAGAAACTCAAAACCCATCGGACCATGCAACTTTAAATCCGAGCAAAACGCTGGTTTTGGAATGAATCTGAATCAACTGCAAACAAGCTGTAGAGATCCTTGTTCCAGCTTGCAGTGATTGTCTCTCTATTGGAATAAAGTTGATGAACTGGGAGAGAATGCACAAAATCAAAGATGGCAAGCCACTGGATTCTCTCTCTTCAACTTTTAAAGCCTATTAATCTACACGACTTTATGTGCTTAGCCCCCCCACCCCAAAAAAATGTCTGATCGTCCTCACCTGTGCCTGAAATCCCATGACATACCAGAACTGGAGGCAAATGCTTAACTCATTCGGCCATCGCGTCTGGGTACATATTGCGTCTACGTTACAACTCGTATTCTAGAAAAAAATGTAAAAAATAAAAACCGCCTGCCCGACCCTGATTTGTGTGATCAAAAGGACGATCACCATTTCAATTGTTTGATTTGGCCTTATGTCCATAAGCTGACATTCCGATACTTTTCTATGATTTTGAGGTTGTTTAGCAGCTCTGTCCACCAGACAAGTCTACGGGAATAACTAGGGTCAGTGGTGTGAACGGGTGGCGCCCCCATTGGGTGTGAATAGTTACTGCATCATTTCAGAGGTCATCGGGCGAGAGTGGACAAACGACCACGGTTACTATCCCTATCGTGGCCCCCCCCCCCCCCCCCCCCCCCCCCCCCCCCCATCGGCCACCCTGCTCATTAACGCCCCCTGTCGGCGCCCCGCGGCAACAGGGTCAGCCACGCGTGACGTCACGCCCGTGAATGTCACGTCCGGACGTCACGCGCGTTTGCGACGTCACCACCCAGAGTGACACATTCTTTGTGTGTGGTCACTTCTGGGGTTGGGTTGGGCCGTTGGTAGGGAGGGTCCTCGTGTTACTAAAGCATCGTCGTGCCGTGTCCGCGAAATTATTAATATTAGCTGTTTGGCAATGCTTTGTTTGTTTGAGTTTTATGTCCTGGTGGCAGCACCTAAGGTCATATTCGGGTACCGACTTGTGACAGTGCGCGCTCATGGTGACTTTATAGTGCTGCCCCACTGGGAGATCAGGCCACTGGTATCATGACCCAATTTCCCACTCAAGTCACATTATCCTGATGCCAAGCTAACCACTCCTGGTTGTCTTATCCTAATAATGCCGAGCGCCAGGCTGGGTAGCGACAAGTATCAATTCTGTAAGCCATCGGTTTGACTCGACCAGGCATAAAGTCACACAGGCAGCCAAAAGAGGCACCATGGATTTGGTATTCTATACTACAGTGGTATATTTATATTTACACAATGGATTATACACAGAGATGATTTTCAGACACATTGAAGATTGCAAGGGAGTGACAATAGGTGGCATGAACGTCAACAATCTTAGATATGCCGATGACAGTGTAATACTAGCAGACAGTGTGAAAAACCTACAAGATATAGTGAATAGAATCAATAAAGCTGGAATACTATTCAACATGAAGATGAATGCCAGGAAGACCAAAACAATGGTTATAAGTAAAAGGACAGATAAACCAAATGTCACTATAACCATAGATGGCACAAACATAGAACAAGTATCCGAATTCATATATCTCGGACAAAAGATTACAAATGATGGGAGATGTGAGGAAGAAATTAAAAGAAGGATAACAATAGCCCGAACAACATTCTCCAAAATGTATAGAGTGTTAACATCAAGTAAGATATTTATACAAACAAGGAAGCGTATTCTTCAGTGTTATGTGTGGTCTACTCTAATGTATGGGGCTGAGACATGGACAATCTCTAAGAAAATGTACAAACGTTTAGCAGCATTTGAGATGTGGACTTATCGAAGGATGATGAAAATATCATGGACAAAGAAGATCACCAACAAAGAAGTTCTCAGAAAAATTAAAAATATGAAAAGCTTGTTTGCCACTATACAGACAAAGAAACTTATTTATTTTGGCCACATCATTCGTCAGAGTTCAATATACCATACATTGTTGGAAGGGAAGGTGAATGGCAGCAGAGGGAGAGGGAGACCAAGAACATCGTAGTTTACAAATATTTCACAGTGGACAGGCTTGAATTATTCACAGTCTATCAGAACAGCACACCATCGGGACAAGTGGAGAACCATTGCATCCAACCCTCGACTAGAGGACGGAACTATTGATTGATTGATTATACAACATGTAAGCAAGAGGAGGCGACAAACATATAATGAATAAGGGCGATATCAGTTTATTAACAATTGCAAAAAGTAGAGTAATAATATGATAATCAATTAGCATTGTAGTATGCGATATCAACGATGAACAATTGGCATCGACTAACTTGTCTCACAAACAATAATATTAATAACAATTAATAATCAACGTGGTAATGATATCTGGCTGCATACAGACCTGTATACGAGTTATATATACACATTTATGTGCCAAATATATTGATATACACATATGGTATAGAGTTGCACCAGAACCTACCGGTGATGCCAAGGGTTGGGTATTCCTCACCGGGTGGTAGAATCTTATTCCTTATTTATATTCGCATAATTGATTATATAGCACACCCTTATACACATATTATAAGCCTTGAGTCACCTGGATGGGGAGAAAAGGAGGTAATTACTAATATTAGTATTTCAATTAGTGATATGACTACATTGGTTTTTTGGAGAGGGTCATGGTTCAGATGAAGGTGTGGGTTCCTATCAAGGTGTGGGTCATCCTATCAATCCTGCTCAGTGGACCCATTTGCAGCTTAGCCTATTTTCCATTCCAACCAGTGGTCCACAACTGGTTCATCAAAGGCTGTGATATGTGCTGTCCTGTCTGTGGGAAAGTGCATATAAAAGATCCTTGCTACTTATAAGAAAGAGTAGCCTATGTGGCGGCAGCGGGTTTCCTCCAAAGAAATATGTCAGAATTACCATGTTTGGCATCCAATAGCCAATGATAAATATAAAGTTGCTCTAGAGGTGTCGTTAAATAAAACAAGCTTTCCTTTACATTGGTTTTGCGTAGTACACAATATCTCAAATATATTTAGCCAGATATTCAGACTATATACTGCCGAGAAAATTAACTAAGACACCACCTACGTTAAAATGCATATACTGAATGCATACACTGACCAGATAGACCACACACTCTTGATTAGCTTGTTTGTTGGCTGGGTGTTGGAGTTTTACGTCCTAGCAACATATATGGTAATATCAGGACTAAATTAGCTGAATATAATTACAATATTTTATTATTTTAAGATTGGTCTTATAATTAAATAAGTTAAGTGACGGAAGTTAGGCATGGCTGGAAGACCATTGACTTGACGCTGAAAAAAATACTATTCAGATGAATAAAAGTGTTTACCCCCCCCCCCTGCCCCAAAAGTAAATGGGATAAACAGGTGGAACTTGGTCAGTGACCTTTGACCTGCCACCAAGCGGTAATGGATGCTCATTAAAGTTGCAGAATTCGATGGTTTTGAGTTTCGACAGAATATTTAGATACATAGATTAGGTTGAGTGTTATTGTCTAATTTACCTTCGTTTGCAGTAAGGGGTGGGGTCACCCATACAGTAGGATACAACATATCAACTGATTATATTAATAAAAGGAACATTTCCCTTACGCACCTTTATACTTGTATAATCCTTATACATCATCTATAGCTTATACGTTATGGGCAAAGTAATTACCTCGTCAATAAAAAAAAAGAATTAAAAAAATAAAATATTCCTCTTTTTTTCTTTCTTTTGGCATTGGCAATTAAATTAGACTAATTTCCTATACTTAGTTATAAGTCTATTATTTATATTTGTCTAAGGGGACTGTATATCATAAGCATTCTGCTTCTTTCATTCTCCTTTTCTTAATCCGCTGTAATTAACTTTTATGGAAATTGGAATTATATATAATGAGGACGTTGAAATAATCTTGACTGAATTGAATTGAACTTATTGGCCATCACTGCTTTGGAGGTAGAATTTGGATGGTAATTCTTTTAAATGAAAACTCCACATTCTTTTGTTGTTAAGGAAGGAATCACACATTGTGGAATGTATTGAGCGATTGTCAGAAAATAATTGCATTAAATATTTGGTCTATTGTCAAAAGATACATTGTGTGCGACAATAATATTTTCCATTCCACTCACCTCATCTCTGCTCCGACCCCCCCCCCCCCTCCCACACCAAAAAATCCCATTCTCACACAAATACAGAGCCAGAAAAAAAAATAAGGACACTGAAAACGCATCCCCTCCTCTTCCACAATCTTCCACTCCCCCCCAAAAAAAACAAGCACAATCTTCAACTGAAAAACAAGATGTTCCAAAGTGAAGTCACCCCCCCACCACCACCTGTTGACTGCCGCAGGGTAACCTGGACAATACTCCGCACATTTTTCTGCTAGGACTTGAGAGGATGTGTGTTGGTGGTGAAATGCCCTGGAGGCTAAATCAACATAATAACTTAAAGTTGCATAGTCCAATGAAAATATCAAATTTTCAAAACCAAAACAATTATCTAAATTTGATTCTACCTATCTAACTTAGATACTGGTGCACTTATTAAACATTTGTCACCACACAGAAAGGAATACCAATGCAATTGAATAGAACCTGTTCCTGCAGAAGCCTGTTACTGCAGAGGCTAACCTGAAAGGACAAAGTGACAAATAAGGAAATACTCGAACGGACGGGGCTGCCCTCTATGGAAGATCTTCTGATCAAAAAGAATCTCCGGTGGACTGGACACCTCATGAGGATGTCATCAGTGAGGCTACCAAAGCAGATCCTCTATTCTCAACTGTCTTCTGGTTACAGAAAGAGAGGGCACCCTCGTCTCCGGTTCAAGGATACCATCCAGAGAAACCTGAAGCTGAGAGACATTAAGACCGACTCATGAATGCAACTCTCACAGCAGAGAGCTAAATGGAGAGCGGCAGTCAAGTAATGAATGCAGTCTTTGTCGCATCGTGACTGACAGCATGATGATGATGATGACTACAGAAGCCTATGGGGTCAGAGATTTGACGAGCTTGCCAAACTTAATGTTGCATGGTTCCACTTCAAATATCTCAAAAGTTAGCCACTTAAAATAAAATTACTTCAAGCTAAAGTAAGGTCCATAATAATGATCAACCTAATGTATTTATCTCAGAAAATTTCAGAAACTCAAAACCATCGGACTATGCAACTTTAATAAGCGACTTTAAAAAAACCCACCAAAACGCTCCCTGACTATCTAGATTGTACGACACTTCCAAGGTACCAAGATTGGTGTCCACTTAGTCACTAGTAATGCACCTCGCTGGTGCGGGTGAGGTGGGATGCGATGGGATGGGGTGGGGTTGGGTGATTGTTGGAGTTTTACATCCTGGCAACATGTTAAGTCATATCAGGATGGGCACCGACTTGTGACAGTGCACACTCATGGTGACTTTATAGTACTGCCCCACTGGGAAATCAGTCCACTGCAACCATGATCCGATATCATACTCAGTCACATTATCCTGACACTGAGCTAACCAGTCCTTGCCCTATCCTATTAATGCCGAATGCCAGGCTAGGAAGCAACAAGTATAAATTTTATAAGTCATTGATTTAACTCGACCGGGAACCAACTTCACGATCTCCCGCATACGAGGTACACGCTCTACCGATTCGGCCAGAGTGCCCGGTCCAGTAACTTTGAAGATATCTATTGTCAGTGTCGTCGACCCTCCCTACCCTCCTCCCCTCATTAAACTCAGACACACACTGTGGGTGGCATTTTTCCAGGTTCACCAGCATTTATTACACCTCAGTGATGATCTCACTATTGTGATTGGTCCATAAGTACTCTCAGGTTGAGAAACTCTGATGGTTGCCATGACTACACAATTCCAAAGGTGCTAAGTGCAATTGTCAGACATGGTGTGAATTTGAAGTCAAATGCACCAGGCGCAGTGGCCGAATTGTGGCTCCCCTCCTCCCCACGCATGCATGCGCCCGCCCCGAGTGAATTTACCAGGCCAGCTTTGAATGAGTAAGACTCGCGTATGCGCAGTAATGACTAATGGTGATCCTCTTTTCAGTGGGTGTGATAAGTGTTGTTAATTGTTATAGCGCCGCCTGCTCTGGTCGAGTCAAACCAATGACTTATCAAAATTGATATTTGTCACTTCCTAGCCTGGTGCTCGGCATTAATAGGATAGGGTAAGGACTGGTTGGCAAAGTGTTGGGATAATGTGACTGAGTGGGACATTGGGTCATTGTGCTGGCAGCCTGATTTCCCAATGGGTCAGCAGTATAAAGTCACCATGAGTGCGCACTGCCACAAGTCGGTACCCATCCTGATATGACCTTAGATGTTGCCATGACGTAAAACTCCAACAGCCAACCAACCAAAAAGTCAAATGCCCGGCTCTAACCAAACCGGTCTTGGCCGACCATCTTTGTGATGAGCCGATCTAGGTCAGGATATATCAGCGCATTAAATGTGCATAATCCGATGGTTTTGAGCGTCTGCCATAGTTTTAATTAAACATAATAGGTTCAATGTTATAATGTACATTAGTTTAGGGTCGTGGAACATCTGAATAAAAATTGCTAAGTTTGAAATTAAAGCATGGAAAATAATGGTGGCGGGCACATTAATATGCTGATATCTTCCTGGGCAACTGAAAGATATCCCACTCAGTCACATTATCCTAACACTGAGCAAACCAGTCCTTGTCACATCTTAATAATGCCGAGCACCTGGCTAGGAAGCGCCAAGTATAAATTTGTGAGTCATTCATTTACAATGAGTGCAAATTAAACATCATTAATCGATACTGAGAAACCTGAAACTAAATATAGCTACTACCCTTCATTCAATAAACAATTTTTTTGTTCGTTTGTTTAACGACCTCCCAGCACAAAAGTAGACATCAGTATTCGGGGTGATTTGATTCATTAAACTAATGCACTCAACAACAGTACTATAGAGGGAGTGCACATGATGTCATCACTCAGCAATCAGGGGTCAGCGGCCAGCCATTGTGGATTATGAGCACCCTCCCTAGCCATGTTGTGAATGCATGCAGATGCAGTAAAACAGAGTTTTCTTGTGTTCTGGGAGGTTCTGGTCAGTTTACACCCAATGCATTTACTTACAGCACTTTAGCAACAACTTCTGAGGCCAAACTGCTCAAAACAGTGTCAATTAAACCAACAAATCAGTAAATAAGCACTGGGTAGGCAGTTGCAAGCCTTCAGTATGTAATCCAATATGGCCACCGAAAGTTTTCTTGTGACGTCATTACACCCCCTCTATAGTTAACCATCATCTCCCCCCACCCAACCTAAACATCAAACAACCGCACGGGGTTCGAATCCCACAATCTACCAAAACGGGAGACGGACGCTCAACTCATTCGGCCATCCCATCTTGTCTCTGGATGCGAATATTCGCTGGTACCCGGACGTGTACATACAGGAACCAGCAACACACACCCACACACACACAACCAAACACCCCCACACCAACACACAAACACCCACATCCACACAAACACACAGGTCCCACCGACTTCGGCTAGTGTTGACCGCCCAATATTGACCCTTTCTCTTGGTCGTTACGTTGGGCATTTACTCGTCACGTGACCTTTTATCTGTGTCAGTTGCTATGAGGGCAGTGTTAATAAAAATGACCTCAATCACCAGCAGCTGACCTGCGTCTCACTAGTATTAGAGACCAGACGGGTTGGCCAAATGAGTTAGAGCGTCCGTCTCCCGTGTTGGTAGATCGTGGGTCGTGGGGTCGAACCCTGGTCGAGTCAAACCACTGACTTAAAAATTGATACTTGTTGCTTCCTAGCCAGGCACTCCACATTATTAGGATAGGACAAGGACTGGTTGGCTCGGTGTCAGGATAATGTGACTGAGTGGGATATCAGCTCATGGTTCTGGCGGCCTGGTCTTCCAGTGGGGAAGCACTATAAAGTCGCCATGAGTGCGCACTGTCACAAGTCGGTACCCGTCCTGATATGACCTTAGATGTTGCTAGGATGTAAAAACAACACCAAACAAACAACAACAACTAGTATTAGTAGTAAGGCCCGCGTGCACATCGCGAGAATATGTTGCACTGCATCTTCTTTTCGTGTCAAGACAGATTATCGCGCGGTATGAGCGATATGTGCGTATATATAGCCTCAGTAGTATTCATACATCTCTTGTAGGTGGCTGGGGGGAGGGGGAGGTAGGAGGTAGGGATGGGAGTTTCAGGTTGGGTGGGTTGAGGAGGTGGGGTGGGGTGGAGGTGGGAGTGTGGTGGGGTCCGCGGTAGGAGGTGGGGGTGGAGGTGGGAGGTAGGGGTGGGAGTGGAGGTGGGAGGTGGAGGTGAGAGTGGAGGTGGAGGTGGGAGTGGAGGTGGAGGTGGAGGTGGAGGCGGGAGTGGAGGTGGAGGTGGAGGTGGAGGTGGGCGCGGTAGAAGGTGGGGTGGGGTTTGTGGTAGGAGGTGTGGTGGGGTTGGTTGTAGAGGTGGAGGTGGGAGTGGGGTGGGGTTAGGAGGTCGTAGGTAGGGGAGGGGGGTGGAAGTGGGGGCGGAGGTAGGCGGTAGGAGGTGGGGTGGGGTTGGTTGTAGAGGTGGAGGTGGGAGTGGAGGTGGTAGGAAGGTGGGGGTGGATGTGGGAGGTAGGGGTTGGAGGTGGAGGTGGAGGTGGGGATGGAGGTGGAGGTGGGAGTGGGGTGGGGTTATGAGGTAAGAGGTAGGGGAGGGGGTGGATGTGGGGGTCGGAGGTAGGAGGTGGGGTGGGGTTGGTGGTATGAGGTGGGGGTAGAGGTGGAGGTGGCAGTGGATGTGGAGGTGGGAGTGGAGGTGAAGGTGAAGGTGGAGGTGAGGGGAATAAAACCACACAAAGTCCTGACCACCATTTCATACGATTAGCAGCGACATTACCATTGCCCCGGCGGGCATCCCCCAATGTGTGAGTGATTTACGGGGAACGCTAACCCCAATAAACCGTCACTATGCTAATTTCCCTGTCACGTGACATTCAACGCCAACCCACCACGGCGTCCAAAACACCGCTCCCCCGCGCGCATGCGCCCGCCCCGAGTGAATTTACTAGGCCAGCTTTGAATGAGTAAGACTCGCGCATGCGCGGTAATGACTAATGGTGATCCCCTTTTGAGTGAGTGTGATAAGGGTTGTTGGTTGTTATCGCGCCGCCTGCGCAAAACGCAAAGGGCAACTAACTGATAGCCAGCCATACGATGACCTTGACCTTGACCTTGATGGGGTCGGTGTGTAATCTGTTGGTGACGTTCGAGGTAGTTTTATGTGTGCGTGACACCTCGGGGATGATGTCATACAGCACGCACTGTGCGTGTGCGTGTGCGTGTGCGTGTGCGTGTGCGTGTGCGTGTGCGTGTGCGTGTGCGTGTGCGTGTGCGTGTGCGTGTGCGTGTGCGTGTGCGTGTGCGTGTGCGTGTGCGTGTGCGTGTGCGTGTGCGTGTGCGTGTGCGTGTGCGTGTGCGTGTGCGTGTGCGTGTGCGTGTGCGTGTGCGTGTGCGTGTGCGTGTGCGTGCGCGTGTGCGTGTGCGTGTGCGCGTGCGCGTGAGTGTGCGTGTGCGTGTGCGTGTGCGTGGTGCGCGTGCGCGTGCGCGTGCGCGTGCGCGTGCGCGTGTGCGTGCGCGTGCGCGTGTGCGCGTGCGCGTGCGCGTGCGCGTGCGCGTGCGCGTGCGCGTGCGCGTGCGCGTGCGCGTGCGCGTGCGCGTGCGCGTGCGCGTGCGCGTGTGCGCGTGCGCGTGCGCGTGCGCGTGCGCGTGCGCGCGTGCGCGGGCGCGGGCGCGGGCGCGGGCGCGGGCGCGCGTGGCGCGGGCGCGTGTGCGGGCGCGTGCGCGGGCGCGGGCGCGGGCGCGGGCGCGGGCGCGGGCGCGGGCGCGGGCGCGGGCGCGGGCGCGGGCGCGGGCGCGGGCGCGGGCACGGGCGCGGGCGCGGGCACGGGCGCGGTCGCGGGCGCGGGCGCGGGCGCGGGCGCGGGCACGGGCACGGGCACGGGCACGGGCACGGGCACGGGCACGGGCACGGGCACGGGCACGGGCACGGGCACGGGCACGGGCACGGGCACGGGCACGGGCACGGGCACGGGCACGGGCACGGGCACGGGCACGGGCACGGGCACGGGCACGGGCACGGGCACGGGCACGGGCACGGGCACGGGCACGGGCACGGGCACGGGCACGGGCACGGGCACGGGCACGGGCACGGGCACGGGCACGGGCACGGGCACGGGCACGGGCACGGGCACGGGCACGGGCACGGGCACGGGCACGGGCACGGGCACGGGCACGGGCACGGGCACGGGCACGGGCACGGGCACGGGCACGGGCACGGGCACGGGCACGGGCACGGGCACGGGCACGGGCACGGGCACGGGCACGGGCACGGGCACGGGCACGGGCACGGGCACGGGCACGGGCACGGGCACGGGCACGGGCACGGGCACGGGCACGGGCACGGGCACGGGCACGGGCACGGGCACGGGCACGGGCACGGGCACGGGCACGGGCACGGGCAGTCTTTTTTTCTTCTTCTTTTTATGTGTGTTTACACTGGCTACACAGTAGACATTTACCAGATGGGATGGCCAAATGAGTTGAGCATCCGCCTCCCGTTTTGGTAGATCATGGAATTCAAGCCGACAGGTTCAAACCCTGGTCGAGTCAAACCAATGACTTAAACATTGATACTTGTTGGTTCCTAGACAATCACTTGGCATTAATAGGATAGGGCAAGGACTGGTTGGCTCAGTGTCAGGCTAATTTGACTGAGTGGGATATCAGGTCATGGTGCTGGTGGCCTGGTCTCCAAGTGGGGCAGCACTATAAAGTCACTGTGGGCGTAATCGATTAACATGACCCGGGCGATTCGGGTCACCCGAGTTGCTAGAATTTCAAATCGAACACGCCGAGTGGAGTTGACAAAAACAAGTGCTGTGTGTAAAATGACCCGACCCCCGTAACCCACCTCTTGGCTAGGGTTTGCTAGGAATGATGACGTCACATTTGTGCTGGTACCATCCTGCAGGATAACAGCTACCAGTACCAGTCCTACATGTTTTTTGTTGGTAATAACACAAATTAATGAAATGGAAATATAACAAAACTATGCAATCATAAAATACTTTAAATCCTATTTTGCTGTAGTTATTTATATCAGTCATTAAATATTTTTTTAAAACTAGTTTTGGATTAAGCCACCATTTTTTCCACCCCAAGCATGGAGAAGTGTATTCGATTATTCAACCCGAGTCTGTAGGATGTGCACATGCGACAAAAAGTGGCTCGGGTGACCTGAGTTGATTAATCGATTACGCCCCATGAGTGTGCAAAGTCACAAGTCGCTACCCATTCTGTCACTACCCATTAGTCTTTCCTTAGGGACTAGAGGAACTCAGAATAACTGCCGACACTATGGGATATATAAGCCCATTGTATTATGGGTAAAGGAGGCCGAGAAGGACATTTCTGGGTTTCTTCATTTATAAGTGGAAAATCTTTTATAGTTTTGCTCTTTTTGTTTATTAGTAGCTGGTAGATATGATGGTAAGAGAAGTTAAGAAGAAGTCTGGCTTCTTCAGTTGTGACAGGAAAAGCTTCAATATTTCTTTTAATTAATAGGACTAGTAGTTGTTAAATAATGGTAAGAGAAGACCAAGAAAAAGTCTGTTTTCTTCAGTTGTGAGTGGAAAATCTTTAGTACTTTGTTGTTTAATGTTAGTAACTGGTATATATGATGGTAAGAGAAGACCAAGAAGAAGTCTGTTTTCTTCAGTTGTGAGTGGAAAATCGTTAGTACTTTGTTGTTTAATGTTAGTAACTGGTATATATGATGGTAAGAGAAGACCAAGAAGAAGTCTGTTTTCTTCAGTTGTGAGTGGAAAATCTTTAGTACTTTGTTCTTGTTAGTAACTGGTATATATGATGGTAAGACAAGACCAAGAAGAAGTCTGGTTTCTTTAGTTGTGAGTGGAAAATCTAATAGTTTTTTTTCGCGTTTTTCTTTGGTAGTAGCGGGTAGGTGATGGTGCCCCCGGGTGGGTGAACTGCATGCTGGGAACGATGCATAAAAGCCACTCACTCACCAAAGGAACAGCTGCCATCAGCTGGGTGCATGCCACTCAATAGCTTTACCTCCCACTCACCCTCCCACTTACCTTTCCTACCCACTCACGTGCTGAGTCCTCCCTCCCTCCCTCCCACCACCCTACAATACCCATTGTGCAGCTTGCCTTCTCTCTCCAGCGTCCCTATCTATCCCCATCATCTAATAGCTGCTAGTCAAGCTGGATTCTCCCTCCTGCGCGCGCACACACGCGCACACACATGCGTGCGCACACACCAACACACACACCAAACCATCTGTGGTGTTCTCTGTGGCAGAGTGGTTAGAGTGTCTGACTGTTTTCTAGGTCGGACTCCTAATCTGAAGGTCGGTGGTTCGATTCCCCATGTCCCCACCTCTGCCAATTTGGATTTCCACCGCTGTGTATTACTTACAGCGACATCAAGGGCCAGTTGCTCTCATACCATCTGTGTGGTGTGGGAGGTTAACAATTCCTTGGGTCGGTAAAAGTGTAGACTCAGGCTTTCTATCGACAAACTGTCTAATGGTGAAAACAAGTCTATTCAGACTTATCCATGATAGGCAATATAAATCTTCAAGAAAAAACCCCAAACATCTATCTTACTTTACTTTGAAGAAACGTTGATTTTGCTTTGATTTAGAAAATTTAGTGATTTCATTAGATTATGCAACCTCAACAAATACAACAAATACAAGTTGTGCCTGAAGTCTTCATTCTGCTCCCTCCTACCCTCCTCACACCCCCAACTCACACACTTCCCATATTCCCTTCTGCTTCTGCACCAGCCCGAATCGGTAGAGCGCAGGCCTCGCGTGAGGCAGATTGGGAGTTCAGTTCCCGGTCGAGTCAAACCAATGACTTATAGAATTGATACATGTCGCCTCCTAGCATGCTGCTTGCCAGTATTATTATAGGGCAAGGACTGGTTAGCTCAGTGTCAGGATAATGTGACTTGGTGGGGTATCAGATCAGGTACCGGTGGCCTGATTTCCCAGTGGGGCAGCACTATAAAGTCCCCATGAGTTCACACTGTCACAAGTCGGTACCCATCCTCATATAACCTTAGATGTTGCCATGACGTCAAACTCCAACAACCTACCAACGCCTTCTTTTCTGCACCCCTTACCTCCCCCGCACCCATCCCCCGCATCTCTCTCCACACCCTCAACTTCCTGTAACCCCCCCCCCCTCCCCCACCTCCACACCCTATACCCATAGTCACCTTTGTTATGACAATCTGTTGTCCGTGACCCCCAGCGTCTCGAGGTCATTGCGCAGGCGCCATTGTGAGTTGTGCGCGCAGCCTCTGAAGTGTGTGTGTGAGGAGGGAGGGGGTCCCTGTGTGTAGGCGTGTGTGGGTGTGTGGGTGTGTCGTTGTGTCGTTGTGTGGGTGTGTGGGTGTGTGGGTGTGTGGGTGTGTGGGTGTGTGGGTGTGGGTGGGTGTGTGGGTGTGTGTGGGTGTGTGGGTGTCTGGGTGTGCGGGTGTGTGTGGGTGTGTGGGTGTGTGGGTGTGTCGGTGTGTGGGTGTATGGGTGTGTGGGGGTTATCTTTCATGGACATAAGTCTAGCAGCTCACTTGCTATCTGGACCACACTTCGTCCACACCTCTCTCTATCTCCTCTCTGCTGGCCATGCTCCTCCTCGATATTGCCTGAAAAGAGTTCCAGAGTGGGAGCCTGCCAGCATTTCACTTTCTACTCTTACTCTGTCCGTGTCTTTGGCTCGCCGGCTGGTCACCACAGAGCAAAGAAACACAGTCCTTTGACTCAACTCTCCTCAATTCTCTTTCCTATACTCTACCATTTTTTTTTCTCCCGGGCTTACTTCTCTCCCTGATCAAGGGAGTTGTTTCCTTGGGTGGGGCCCTTTACCTTATCATTTCTCTCGCTTTGTTCTTGTTGCTGGAATGCTGAACACACCTTTGCCCATCCCTTCATCCTGAACCCTTGCTGCTGTTGACTGGATACAAATGCTCTGCTACCACCAGACCAGAGAGATTCGGGGCTGCCCCAATGACTTGTCATTTGAGAGATTGTAAAGATGTGCCCAGCTTCTACAACCACCCCACCCGAAGATTAATCTTCAACCAAAGATTGGACCGATTTATCGGTGCCTCTCTATGTTGCTGCAGTTCTGCAGCCGTTAACTGTCGTAAGGTTACAAACCCCCCAGAAGTCAAGTCAAGTCATAAGTCTAGCACATTCACACTCACAGCATCCCCGCTCAGCTAATGCTAAAGCCTGGAGACGCGTGCAGACTGATATAGGCAGAATGCCACTCACCTCATGGCATAGGCGACATGGTCTCCCAGTGGGGCAGGACTATAAAGTCACCATGAGTGCTCACTGTCACAAGTCGGTGTCGAGCAACTCATACACCCTCAAAGAAAAATGTCTGATATAGAGGATTTCCATCACTAACACTATCAGACTATTTCGTTCTTGCAACTGGCAAACAGCGGGGAGGTTGGTAATAGAAATCCTCTATAAGACCCTTTCCACACAGCAGGAATGTTGCTACCCACAACATTAATTAGTTCTTGCCTCTCTATAAGTCCTTTTCCACAGAACATGCATTGCACTGAACCATTACCGACAACATTATTAGTATTTGTCATTGCCATCAGAGGGCAGATCGGCGGTGGAAATCTTCTACAACGAAATGCTCACCATGTAAATACCGAAAATTCGGCCGCTGGGTAAAATAAAGTAGGCGCGTGTTTTCCCTGAGCATTGTAGCAGGTTTGGCGGGTTGAAATGATCCACAAAGAGCGTCATTTTGAAGCGCCTCGACAGATCTAACCATTCTCTCTCTACCTCTCCCTCTCCCCTCTTTCTCACCTCCCTCTCCCTCCCTCTCCATCCCTCTCTAGCCCCTCTCTCCTCCATCTCTCCCCCATCTCTCCCTCTCCCTCTCCCCTCTTTCTCCCCTCCCTCTCCATCCCTCTCTATCCCCTCTCTCCACCATCTCTCCCCCATCTCTCCCCCTTCTCTCACCCATCTCACCCCCCTCTCTCCTCCCTCGCCCCCTCTCTCCTTCCCCCTCCACTTCCCTCCCTCCCTACTATCTCTATAGGGGGTGGTGTATGGGTACACAACGGCGCGTAGACCGCGTTAGCGCGGAGATTCAAATTGCATCCAGAACGCGGCAGCAGTTGCCATGGTAAAACATGACGCGGTCTCAGGTGGCGCCACCAGTCGGCGCCACGCGTCACTAACGCGCCCGACAG
Source organism: Branchipolynoe longqiensis (assembly GCA_030323885.1). Taxonomy (NCBI): domain Eukaryota; kingdom Metazoa; phylum Annelida; class Polychaeta; order Phyllodocida; family Polynoidae; genus Branchipolynoe; species Branchipolynoe longqiensis. The sequence goes on along the minus strand of CM059195.1, from coordinate 49,321,096 downwards.
AGGCGGCGTGTCTTCAAAGGCGACGCAGTGTAAATAACCCAACAAAGGGCGATTAGTATTTTCAGCGCCATTTAATTTTCGTGGGTTAAAATAATGTTGTTCTTATTGTTATATACCAAAAAAACACACCAAAACGAGCTTGATTTCCAAATTCATTCAATCATGACCATCATAATGAAAAACAGTGCTTTGGCTTTATCGTTTTGTCATTGCTTAAAAAAAAATTTGGAAAAAAGAAAAGAAAATACAGAAAAACCTCTCTAACCGACCACCTCCACAAACCGACCACTTCCCTATATCGATTGCTATATTTGGGTCCCAATTGATCGCCCATACAATACCATTGTAATGATAAAAAAAAACTCCCCAAATTGACCACCTCTCTAAATGGACCATTTAAAGTCGGTCCCATGGTCATTCTATTTAGAGAGGTTGGGATGGCCGAATGAGTTAGACCGTCCGCCTCCCATGCTGGTAGATCGTGGGGTCGTGGGTTCGAACCCTGGTCGAGTCAAACCAATGACATAAAAATTGATACTTGTTGCTTCCTAGCTAGGCGCTCAGCATTATTAGGATAGGGCAAAGACTGGTTAGCTCAGTGTCAGGATAATGTGACTGAGTGGGATATCAGGTCATGGTGCTGGCAGCCTGGTATCCCACTGGAGCAGCAGAACAAAGTCGCCATGAGTGCGAACTGTCACAAGTCGGTTCCTTTCCTCATATGACCTTAGATGTTGCTAGGAAGTAAAACAACAATAAACAAACAAAGGAACATCTATCCGCCCGCAAAAAAAGGGAAAATGAGAGTGGAATGAGTTTGAAACTTGGCATTAATAGGATAAGGCAAGGACTGGTTGGCTCAGTGTCAGGATAATGTGGCTGAGTGGGATATCAGATCATGGTGCTGGTGGCCTGGTCTCCCAGTGGGGCAGTACTATAAAGTCGCTCTGAGTATGAGTGTGCGCTGACACAAGTCGGTACCCGTCCTGATATGCCAGAATGTAAAACTCCCAACCAGCTTAAGCAGCCGGGGTGATGGTCAGATCTGTTTGACGGTGCAAAAACAGACAAAGGCAATGCCAACAATGAAAGCGTAAAAAGATACACTGACAATGAAAAGATCCATAATGCTTAGCAGTTCCTGAAGTGCTGGATAGCTGAGACTAATGTGTCGGTGATTGTTTACGTATTGATTCCATATGGAGTATAACCCTGTTAAACCAAACTTGAAAGGACCCGTCTAATTTGGTTAGACTGATCATTGGTTTAACCAAGCTTTGGCTTCGAATTTGACTTTGAGTAAGCATGTATTGCACGTGTAATATACAATGAATGTATTGTTTTTTTAATGTATATACAGTATAACCCCATTAAACCAAGCTTGGTTAAACCAAATGATCGGTTAATCTAAGTTTTTTTCAGTGGCCCGCAAAACACTACCATTTATCATATAAAAAAGTTGGTGGGGTCTCAGATGACCTTATAACTACATGAAAGTTTAACCATACCGGAAGTGGCCTGGGTTCCGACAATTTTGTTTTGATTGACCAATAATTTGGATTAACTGACTTTGGTTTAACCAACTTGTTTATATGATAAATGGTAGTATTTTGCCGTGCCGCCGGAAAAAGTTCAGATTAACTGACACGTTTGGTTTAGCCGAGCTTGGTTTAACGGGGTTATACTGTATGGTGTTTCATATATGAATATGTGTGACCCATATATATGCAAATGTGTGCCATACGTAGCCATACAGCTTGGTGGTTCAAGCATTGTCTGACCCAGTTAGTCTTTGAACTTTATTGATTAGCTGTCAGGGCACTCAGAAGGTCAGTAGACTTTCACGATTAAACAATATGACATGGTGATAATCAATAATGATGCATCCTTATAGTTCTCATATGAATGTTATATTGGCTGGTTGGTTGCTGGGTTTTGCATTCTGGCAACATCTAAGGTCATGTCAGGACAGGTACCAACTTGTGACAGTGCGCACTGGGACTGGGGAGACCAGGTCACCAGCGCCATATGACCTGATCTCCTACTCAGTCACATTATCCTGATATCCCACTCAGTATTTTTATCCTGATATCCCACTCAGTCACATTATTATGTGTTTTTATGTGTACGTGTTGGTAGTGGAGTTGGAGGTGGAGGCTATTCTTTATTCCCCCACAATATTTTCTCTTCTCCTTCCATTGCTCCCCATCCCTGGTGTAAAGATTTCAAATTCCCCCCCTGATTGAAGTTCCCCCCGGGAATTTGAAAACGTTTTCAAGTTCCCTCCCTGTTTTAACTTTCCCTCCCCCCATTTTGGGGGAATTTTCTTTATTTTTGTTATTTTTTGTTATTTAAAATAAATTTTCATGACAAATATAATAATACACAGAGAATAGCATACTGGAAATTATTACTAGTACAACAAAACATATTTCATCCCAAATGACACAAAAAGTCTCCAAGATGGCTAAGAAAAAAATATTTTAGGTCTGAATTTTAAAACGTTTTTTAAAGTTTTTTAAACAATTTTAAATTCCCGGAGGGGGGAATTTGAAAATAGGGGGAGGAATTTGAAAACTGTTTTTAATTCCCCCCCCCCCCTGGGAATCTGAAAACGTTTTTAATTTCCCTCCGGGGAAATTTAAAACGTTTTCAGATTCCCCGGGGGAACTTGAAAAGGGGGGAAATTGAAATCGTTACACCGGTATAAAAGAAAGAAATACAACCCGACCACGCCCAACTAACTATTTGTTGTTAAAAGAAACATGCGTGAGTATGTTCGGCCATACTTAATTATACCCTCGGGGGTCACAATCAGAAGGGTCAGGGTCAAGGGTCGTAGGTCGGGGGTCACGTGATTGATTGACCAATCAGGGCGCGGCGTGGACAACACGCACGGCGGGACGCACGCATAATGTCGTCTGCGATACACAGACGGGCAGCTACCGACGTGACCCAACGAACGACCTTGACCTTCCAACTAAGCAGAATATAGGTCGACCATTCTGCTACGCGTGCGAATACCACGCGTGTGCGCATGCGCGTGAAGCTGTCTGCGCGGTCTCTAATGTGGCGGAGAGGTTCCACTGTTCAAACACTAATCAGCACGTGATGACATCACGATGACGTCACGTTAGTTCCGGGATGAAAGATCTCTGCAATTTGGCGGATTTCTGGATTTCCTCCATTTTTGATAATCACCTATTGGGCCTACTTCACAAAATGCCAATATATATGACAGTAATTGGTTAGTTTGAATCCCCTTCTTATATGCCCTTAGATGTTGCTTGGATATAAAACCCAAACAAGAAAGAGTTAGGCATGAGCGGTAACATAGTCACAACAAGGAGAGTTGAAACCTGACTTCTGGCATTTTCCCGCGATTCCTGACTGCTAACCCTATGGGGCAATATCCGTGTTTCCGCGGAAATTCGCCATTGGTTCTCCCGGAACTCGCTAGGTGGCTCGAAAGTTTCGGCCCAATTTGCCTGTTTCATCCCTGTCAACCGCCAGCTAGTGTCTCAACTAATTCGTCCATTGACACACCACGGTATCTGTATTGGCACAGTCACTCTTATTGTGATACTACTGATAGGGAGCGGGACGTAGCTCAGGCAGTAGCGTGTCCACCTGTGAAGATGTCGATCATCCTATCGATCCTGCTCAGTGGACACATTTGCAGTTTGGGCAGTTTTCCATTCCAACCAGTGGTCCACAACTGGTTCATCAAAGGTTGTGGTATGTGCTGTCCTGTCTGTGGGAAAGTGCATATAAAAGACCCCTTGCTGCTTATCGGAAAGGAAGCCTATGTGGCGGCAGCAGGTTTCCTCCAAAGAAATATGTCAGAATGACCATATATTTGAGGTCCAATAGCTGATGATAAAAATCAATCGTTACATAAAGCAAGCTTTACTTTTGTCTTATTGTGACATCAACAACTTTGCATTTTTAACCGTTCGGCTCTTTCGCCCTTCGCCTAAGGTGAGCCTACGTGTTAATTTATGTAATTATTTCCATGTGAATTTCCTGGGCCTGCCACGGGCCGCCGCCGCCTCTCATACTGTCTGCAGGTTGACCTCCTCCGTCGGTGTTATTATCAGGCTAAGGGCAGACAGCCAGAGTATCACAGAAATACAGTTTTGTCCCTCCCCGCATTTAATATAACAAAGCAGTTACTTATTATTTCAACTAACTGGCTCTCCTCCCCGCCATTCGGTGTGAGTTAATATACTTCAATTAATCCAGAACTAAGCAGACACTCCCTGTGTTGCTGCTGCTGTCACTGATAATCAGCCTACATTAATGTCTTATTTTCAGCCAAATATCACTATGTTAATTCTGTTAATATGTCTATTAATATCCCCGCAGAAGGGTGGATCGGCTGCATAAGGCCTATCAGGCAGAAGGCCCTTAATTACATATAAAGCAATCGAATAGCAAGTTGACCATAGCGGTTAATATACAAGAAGACTGGAGAATAGTAAAGAATGCAAGGAACGTTCCAATTTACTTTTTAAGAGCTCACGGCTTTATTCTTACGCTAATAGTACAATACGGTTCTATAATTTCAATAAATACCCCTCAATATGTCCCTTCCCATCATATTTACTTTAATACTCTTCCGAATTCCGACAATAAAGGCCTAAATCTCGTCTAAAACAACAGAGCGTGCAAAAACACGTCCGATGGGTCTCAGCCTGAGCGTTTTCTTGAGGATTTATACACCCTATCATGGATAAGTCTGAATAGACTTGTTTTCACCATTAGACAGTTTGTTGATAGAAAGCCCGAGCCTACACTTTTACCGACCCAACAGATTTTTTTTTACCTCCACACCACATAGACATGGTATGAGAGCAACTGGCCTTTTTTGACACTGTAAGTTATACACAGCCTTGGAAATCCAAATTGGCAGAGGTGGGGGCACGGGGATTCGAACCACCGACCTTCAGATTAGGAGTCCGGCCTAGACAAAAGTCAGACACTCTAACCACTCCGCCACAGATAACTCCACGGAGAGTTGAAACCTGACTTCTGGCATTTTCCCGCGATTCCTGACTGCTAATCCTATGAGGCAATATCCGTGTTTCCGCGGATGGTCATATCTTATTCAGGCTGCGTAGCCTGATGGTTTTGAGTTTCTGTCATTTTCTGAGATAAATATATTAGATTGATCATTATTATCTACCTTACTTTAGTTTGAAGTAACTTTTATTTTAAATGCCAAACCTTTAAGAAATTTGAAGCGCACCATTGTAAAATTAGTTTTGGCAAGCATGCCAACACTCTGACACCGTAGAGTTCTGCAGTAAATGGTTTTATTAAATTGACTCAGTATTCCCTTCTATGCAGAAACAAATGCTTAATAAGTGCACCAGTATCTAAGTTAGATATGTATAATTTAATCTAGATAACTCTTTCGTTTTGAAAATTTGAAACTTCATCGCCCTATGCAGCTTTAAGAGGGACAGTGGGAGCCCGGTGGTTGACCTCCCCGGCCCCTGAACCTGCCTGTATATAGGTCAGTTACTCCACTTAGCAAATATGGCCGTGGAGACATGTATTCTTATCTGAGATAAGACTGGTCTGACAAATAAGCAGTATAGCATTTGTTGGGGTTTTTCCTCCCAATTTGTGAAGGAATGGTATTGGTTTCTATGGCAAACGCAGCAGCATTCGCATTCGCATGCCACACCGATGGCTACAGGGACCGATTCAGTTGCCACATTCGCATTCGCATTCGCATTCACATTCACATTCGGAGGCATGGAAGCACCCCCATTCACTTAGATGCTTTTCCATTCTTTGCCGCATTCGCATTCGCATTCGCATGCCGCATACCGCGAGTAAGGAATGCTAGCTTTAGGAGGCTGATATAACACTTAGAACGTGGCTGTGAGGGGAGGGGGCAATGGTTTGATTGATTGAACACTTAGAACGTGGCTGTGAGGGGAGGGGGCAATGGTTTGATTGATTGATTGATTGGTGATTGGTTTACGCCGTGTCGGCAGCATAGGCCATATTCATGGCGAGAAATGTTAGTTTTTTGTTCAAACCATCGCTTTTACATGTAAAAGCAGACAATCAATTATGTGCCAATAGACACTAATTAAATTAGAAAGCTCACAATCATATATCTGTGGTCAAGGGAAACAAATTCCCATAGAAAAAGAAAAGTTTCATTAATAATTAATAGAATCCATTTAGTAAACTATATAAGGTGGTACAGTCCAGCTGCCCTCAAAAAGGCTAAAATGTTTTCCTGTTTTACCCTAGTAAAAAGGTCATGCATACTGTCTGCAGTGTAGAACCGTTGGTGCAGGGCCAAAAAATCAACGCAACTTAGTAAAATGTGTTTGAGTGTCAGTGGGGACTGACACCCAATACATTCAGGGGGAGGTTCCCCCTTGAGCAGAAAAGCATGTGTAAGCCACGAGTGGCCAACACGGCAGCGGCTAAGGACCACTTGGTCCCGCCGACCTCCCGCATGAGTCTGTGGTGGCTTTCCCACAGATGGTTCAATTTCTTTAAGTTTATTGATGTTTTCATCCCACTCATGTTGCCATTTGGATTTTATGTGGGTGGCTATTAGTGGTTTCAGATCAGAGTGAGGGATCAGACACGTTTCAAGATCACAGTTCAGGGCCTTCTTCGCAGCCCGATCACCTCGTTCGTTTCCTTGTATGCCAGCATGGCCAGGCACCCAGCACAGGTGGATATCATACCCATCTGTTGTCAGTTGGTTCATTTTATAAATGACCGTTGCTAGAATAGGGTGATTCGTTTTCAGTGGCAATGGAGTATCCGGGGATGGGGTGGGGGGCTGGAGAAGAGGAGGAAAAGAGTGAAAGTGGAGGCTGGTGACCCGGCTCTCCTCCTTTCGTCGCTGCCGACCCTTCTCACTGGGCCTGAACTGAACTGAACAATGGTGCCCGATATTCCCAACAGGTGGCGTGTAAATGGCGTCAAGTGGCGCCCCCTGACACTTGATATTGGAACTATACTCAGAATTGCCTGTGTCGACCAGACCCACTCTGGCGCCACCTGCTGGGATAAGAAGGAACCCACACCGTATATACTCGAGTAAAAGGCGATCTCATGTAAATGTCAACCGCCCAATTTTGGCCGAACATTTAGGAATTTTCCATAGACATTGTGGGAAAATCTATCCTAGTATTTCTTGGATAACATGATAACGGAAAACCAGGAAGTACAACTCAATACACGATTTCCGCGATGCATGCACAGAGCGTAATTCAGACTGGACTTGTGGGTCACAGAGTCTGTGGAGAGGCAATTGAGGCTCTGTTAACACTGGCTTCATATTGAGCAACTGACACAGTCTTTTCGGCACAATTGTGGATTTCTAGAGAAAACATACTTACCATTTTTCAATCATTTTTGATAATTATAGCTGTATCCTATTGATTGACTGATTGATTGAAAAGCTCGATCGTCAGTGTAAAACAAGACAGTGACACACTGTCGACCCACAACACGATTGTTGTTGCCTGTCACCAGGTGTCGTACTAGTCACAGAAATCGTGTATTGGTATTAATATTGACATATTAAAAACTGGTGTCTAAACATACGTGAGGATGCGCACGCATGTGTTTCGTGAGGATATCCGAATGTTCCTGATACGGCAAATAATGTTTTAAAAGGCCTCTAAATACACAAACTAATTATATATCAAGCCAACATTTCTGGATTATTGTTCATATATACAAATATATTAAGTGCCAATCATTAGCAACAGAATTTAAACCTGCACAGTCCGATGAAGCATCAAATTTTCAAAACCAAAGCAATTATCTAGATTTGATTCTACATATCTAACTTAAATACTGATGCACTTATTATAAGCATGTGTTGCGACATAGTCTATAGAAGGCGATACTGAGTCAATTTAATACAAAAACAAACCTGTTATGCTGTCAGAGGTTTGGTGTGATTTTCAAAACTAATTTGACATTTCTAGTTTACACTTCAAATATCTCAAGGGTTAGCCGTCTAATATAGAAGTTATTTCAAGCTAAAGTAAGCTAGATAGATTATAACAATCAATTTAATAATTTATCTCAGAAAATGACACAAACTTAAAATATCACGAATGCGTAGCCACGGCCGTGAATACACCGGGAACTAGGGAGCATGCGCAGTGACTGCCATACGTTTAGACCGCTAGTCTACGTGTACGGCTCACGTATGTGTAGCCACTGCCTACCAAAATTTACAACCCATAAAAGGGGAATGGTGTCCTAGTGGAGCAGCCCTATAAAGTTAACCAATAATGTGTGACTTTATAGTGCTGCCTCACTGGGAGACCAGGCTGCTGACACCATGGCCTGATATCCCAGACAGTTATTATTCTGATACTGAACTAACCAGTCCATGCCCTATCCTATTAATGCAGAGCGCTAAGCTAGGTAGCAACAAGTATCAATTTTATAAGTCATTGATTTCATTCGGCTGGGATTCGAACTCCAGACCTTACGCACGGGAAGCCTGCGTCAACCGATCCGGACACCGCGTCCAGGTCATTGTGTGCTATAAACGTTGGAGGCAAATGGGTGGTTGGTTGTTGGAGTTTTACATCCTGGCAACATCTGAGTGCAGCCTCGATTTGGATTGGACGAAATGACACGTGGTGACTAGGGTCTGGTAATTGGCGGCCATGTTGATTTCCCTCGATGCCCCATCTCATTAGCTGATTAGTCGAGTCTCAGTACTTAATGGTTGTTAGGTTACGGTCACTCATCATTGTGTTAAAGCTGCATAGACCGATGAAACCATAGCATAATCTGACCTAGAGTTGATTCTACATATCCAACTTAGTTGCTGCCTAGTTCGATGAGGTATCAACTTTTGCAAAACTAAAACAATTATCTAGATTTTATTCTACATATCTAAGTTAGTGACTGGTGCACTTATTAAGCATTTGCTTCTGCATAGAAGGGAATACTGAGTCAATTTAACTGAACCTGTTCTTGCAGAAATCTACATTGTCAGAGATGTGGCATGCTCAAAGTTTACTATTTAAAATAAAAGTTACTTCAAACTAAATTATAGTAAATAATAATGATCAATCTAATATAATTATCCCAGAAAACTGACACAAACTCAAAACCATCGGACTATATAACTTTAAGCTCTAATTTAAAGCTGAATATCAAATTTTCAAAACCAAAACAATTATCTAAATTTGATTCCAAATATCTAACTTACATACTGGTGCCATTATTAAACATTTGTCACCACATAGAAGGGAATACCGAGGCAATTGAATAGAACCCGTTACTGCAGGAGCCTATGGGGTCAGAGTTTTGACAAGCTTGCCAAAATTAATTTTGCATGGTTCCACTTCAAATATCTCAAAAGTTAGCCACTTCAAATAAAAGTTACTTCAAGCTACAGTAAGGTACATAATAATGATCAACCTAATGTATTTATCTCAGAAAATTTCAGAAACTAAAAACCATCGGACTATGCAATTTTAAGAAACATAGAATGAATACCAAGTCAATTTAATGGAGCATGTCACGGTTGCAGTCTATCCTTTCCAGCATTTCGATGTCTACGCCAAAATTATGTTTGCATGTTTGCCGTTGAAATAACTCCAACATTGGCCCTTTAAAATTAAAGTTACTTCAAATTAATGCAGAGTACCTTATAATGATCATTATACAGTCAAACCTTTCTAAATCGCCCGATCATGGGACCGACTTTAAATGGTCCATTTAGGGAGGCGGTCCGTTTACGGAGATTTAAACAAAATCATTATAATGGTATTGTATGGGCGATCATTTGGGATCCAAATAAAGCAATCGATATAGGGGAGTGGTCGATCTGTGGAGGTGGTCGGTTGGAGAGGTTTAAGTGGACGAGCATCTGGGTAAACTGGGAACAACATTTAGCCATACTAAAAGCTGCGTAGCATGCAGGTGCAACGGTTTTTAAAGTTGCATAGTTCGATGAAAGCATAAAATTGTCAAAAGAAAGAATCCTGATCTACATTTGAGAGAGAGATAGAGAGCAGGGACATAGCTTCCATATACACCGGTACGCAGCTGCACCACTACCTGAGACTACAAATATTACAAAAATAGATATATGATTTTTTATAGCTTTTTTATTATTTCGCGTTTTATTCTAATAGTATGTTATTCCTTTTGTGGGCCATCTAACAATTCCAAGCTAAACGCTTCGAGAGATTTAAGTATGGCAGAAACTGTTGCAAAGTCCGATGGTTTTGAGTTTCTGTCTTTTTTTCTCGCAGAGAAATATATTAGGTTGATCGTTATTATAATTGACCTTACTTTAGTTTGAAGTAACCTTGCTTTAAAATTACCAACTAATGAGATATTTGAAATTAAAACATAGAAATTTAATTTTGGCTTCCTTGCCAACACTCTGATCCCATAGGCTTCAGCAGTAACATATTCTATTAAATTATTGACTCTTTGTATTCATTCTATTTTATTTAAATGAGTGACTAAGCATCAAATGATTAATAACTGCACCAATATCTAAGTTGGGTATGTAGATTCAAATGTAGATCAGGATTTAGATTTTGAAAATTTGAAGCTTTCATTGAACTATGCAACTTTAAAACCATTGCACCTGCACGCTACGCAGCTTTTAGGACGGCTAAATGTTGTTCCCAGTTTACCCAGATGCTCATTCACTTCCGGTAATACCCACAATTCAACTCCGCTAACAGAATAAACAAACCATTCTACTAACACTCCATCTCAAAATCCCATCTTCAACAACATGATAATTATGCAATTCACCACACAGTAGGCATAGAAACCTGTGAAGGTGAACTATTCACCTAATCACTCCATAATGTAACGGTCTAAACAATACACATGTATGTATCTAAGTATGTATGTATACAACATATAACTACTATATTATAGGTGAATTGTCAACCTATTCCATATGTAAGTCTTGGAATGATTAATGTTGTTATTTCAGCTGACTTGAGCTAGCTGCTGATGACAATATCTGATTACATATACAGGGGCGTAGCTAGACCTTTAACGATGTGTACTCCTAATTTCGGCAGGAGGTTTAGGGGGCCGCTTAAGCTTAAGCTGTCGGATTTTGCACATTTTAGACTTGCATTTTTGACACTCCAGACTACTATATGCCTCCTCTGTCTCTCTCTCTTTATTATTTTTTTATTTTATTTCTTTTGAACAAAACGATGTGGACGTTTTGGCATACGCGCATGCGCCTAGCTACGCCCCTGATATAAATATATTGTAAATAACTGTGTTGTCACATTTTCCATTGGTTTGCTTAGCAGCCCTATCCCGGAGACAGTGCTGTAGGAATAACTAGGCTGGGCCTAGATGCGAATGCTTTGTTGTAATAACCTTTTGTTCCCTCCACTCGTCTCTGCTGTTGTTCTACACAGAAAAACCTCTCTAAATTGACTGACTATGAGACCGAATTTAAATGGTCCATTTAGGGAGGTGGTCGGTTTAAGGAGTTTTCTTCATCATTACATTTACAATGGTATTGTCAAGGTGATTGTTTGGGACCCAAATAAAGCGATCGATATAGGGGAGTGCATGGTCGATCGGTGGAGGTGGTCGGTTAGAAAGGTTTTACTGTAGTCGAATCGATTGTCAGTAAATTGGCTTGAAGACCGTAAATCTCTTGAAGCAGATAATAACATTTCTAATTTTCCATTATTTGTCCCCATTGCAGTTTTTGCGGAGAAAGCAACGCTCGCACCCACATCTCAACTAGTGTCCCAGGGTGACACCTTCGAGTTGACATGTGAACTCACAACAGCCGTGAAGGCAGGGGTAGGTACATAGAAAAGATTCGAGAAGAGTCCACAGCAAGGAAAGGAGGAAAAACGGGTGACCACTGTCCCATATTGAGCATACCCTTGCAGGAATAGTTTCCCATTCTTTAAGTCCTGATATTGTGTGATTTGAACAGAAGTCCATGTAGATAAATTTAAAATATACTTCAAGTACTTTAATTTGTGCAAAAGATACATATATATGTGTAACTATGTCTGAACAAGAAACTACTAAAATGAAAATGGACGTATTGGATGGGCCCTTTCCCTAATTTGAGCCAATCAGAGCTGTTCTTTTCGATTGCAAATGGCCACCCCTTATGGGGGCTGCCATTTGCAATAAAAAAGAACAGCTCTGATTAGCTGACACTGAGAGCTGTCTCAGCCAATCAGAGCTGTTCTTTTCGATTGCAAATGGCGGCCCCCATGGAGGCGACAATTTGCAATAAAAAAGAAGAGCTCTGATTGGCTGACACTGAGTTCTCACGAAAACGAGAAGAGGAAAATCCATTTCCTGCAAGATAAAACAGGCTCACACAAGTTCAAACGTGGCTGGTTGTCCCTCTCCTTTCAGCACTGAACATGCTTATGAAAAATTGGCCGATATTATTTGCACGATCGTCGGGTCTACAGTGAAGGAAATTGGTCTTGTAGACCCGGCGGTCGGGTCTCGAGTGAAAGAATTTAGTGCTGTTTACCCATTATGTCAGCGTTGGGTCTCGAGTGAAGAAATTTGGAAATTTGGAAATTTCTCTAAATTCAAATCAAAATTGAGAGAATATGAGCAACCAGACACACTACCCGCACACTCGTATTGCAATTATACACCATGTACACAGCTATATAAAAGATTCACCCCGTACCTGTAGTAGTAGATACAAGATTCACCCCGTACTTGTAGATAAAAGATTCACTCCATACTTGTAGTAGTAGATAAAAGATTCACCCTGTACTTGTAGTAGTAGATAAAAGATTCACCCCATACTTGTAGTAGTAGATAAAAGATTCACCCCATACTTCTAGTAGTAGATAACAGATTAGCCCTGTACTTGTAGTAGTAGATAAAAGATTCACCCCATGCTTGTAGATAAAAGAATCACCCCGTACTTGTAGTAGTAGATAAAAGATTCACCCCATACTTGTAGATAAAGGAATCACCCCATACTTGTAGTAGTAGATAAAAGATTCACCAAAACTTGTAGATACAAGATTCACCCAGTACTTGTAGTAGTAGATACAAGATTAGCCCCGTACTTGTAGTAGTAGATAAAAGATTCACCCCATGCTTGTACATAAAAGAATCACCCCATACTTGTAGTAGTAGAAAAAAGATTAGCCCCGTACTTGTAGTAGTAGATAAAAGATTAGCCCCATACTTCTAGTAGTAGATAAAAGATTAGCCCCATACTTGTAGTAGTAGATAAAAGATTGACCGCATACTTGTAGATAAAAGATTGACCCCGTACTTGTACTAGTAGATAAAAGAGTAACTAGTGTCATTCCAGAATACTAATGGAAGTGCGCGAGTAACTAGTGTCATTCCAGAATACTAACGGAACTGTGGGAGTAACTAGTGTCATTCTAGAATACTAACGGAACTGCAGGAGTAACTAGTGTCATTCCAGAATATTAAAGAACTGCGGGAGTAACTAGTATTATTCCAGAATACTAACAGAACTGTGGGAGTAACTAGTGTCATTCCAGAATACTAATGGAACTGCATGAGTAACTAGTGTCATTCTAGAATACTAACGGAACTGCGGGAGTAACTAAGTGTCATTCCAGAATACTAAAGGAACTGTGGGAGTAACTAGTGTCATTCCAGAATACTAAAGGTCTATGGGAGTACCTAGTGTTATTCCAGAATATTAAAGGACTGCAGGAGTAACTAGAGTTATTCCAGAATACTAAGTGAACTGTGGGAGTAACTAGTGTTATTCCAGAATACTAAGGGACTATAAGAGTGACTAGAGTTATTGCAGAATACTAAAGGACTATGGAAGTAACTAGAGTTATTGCAGAATACTAAAGGACTATGGAAGTAACTATAGTTATTGCTTGGTTGTAGCTGTCTCTCTATGACATTCATGTTAGCACCGCTGTAATATAAAACAAAGTCGTCCACGAAAAGACTACAGGAGACCCCCTGCTTTACAGCAGCAGCAATACCATTGACCTTGACCCCGAAAAGGGTCACGGCCAGTATGCTGCCTTGAGGTACTCCTAGTTCCTGTGAGTGTAGGCGGGAATAGGTAGTCTTGACACGGACGCGGAAATGCCTGAAGGCGAGAAAGTTCCTGATGAAAATTGGCAAGTGGCCACGAAGGCCAATCGCATGAAGATCCTCCTTGATGCCATGCTGCCACGTTGTGTCATAGGCTTTTTCGAGGTCGAAAAAGACAGCCACAACGTGCTCCTTCTTAAGGAAAGCATCTCTTATGAAGGTCTCCATGCACACCAAATGGTCGAGGGTGCTGCGGCCCCGTCTGAAGCCACATTGAAGGTTGGACAGGTGGTGTCCTGACTCCAGTAGCCAGACAAGGCGGTTGTTTACCATGCGCTCCATGGTTTTACAGATGCAGCTTGTAAGGGCTATGGGACGATAGTTGTGGGCTTCACTCTGGTCTTTACCAGGTTTGGGAATCGGTATTACTGTCGCCTCCCGCCAAGAGGCGGGGACGACACCCGACTCCCAGATGTTGTTGAAGAGTTGAAGCAACAGTCTCAGTCCATGTTCAGGGAGATGTTTCAAAAATTGATAATGAATTCCATCAGGTCCAACTGCTGTGTCATGCGAGCTTTCCAAAGAACACCTCAACTCATCCATACTGAATGGGGAGTTGTAGTGCTCCTCGCCATCGGAAGAAAAGTCCAAGAGCTTTTGCTCTTGGCGTTCCTTGACCACCCGAAAGCCCGGGAGGCAGTTTGCCAAAGACGAGTTTCCAGCAAAGGTGCGAGCCAATTCTTCACTTATTTCATCGAGTGATGTGAGAATGGTGCCATTGTGTTTCAAGTGCTGGACTACAGAAGAATCACCTCCCCTTCGTTTGATTCTTCTGATCATTGTCCATACTTTGCCCAATGGCGTGTGCATGGTGATGCTAGAAACAAATTGTCTCCAACACTGCCTCCGCGCTTCTTTGATTGTTCTGCGAGCGCGAGCGCGCAGAATTTTAAAGAGCGCCAGATTTTCAGCAGTCGGTCTCCTGTGGAATTTACGCTGAGCTTTCTTTCGTTCCTTAATAGCCCTCCTACAGCCGTCATCTAACCATGGAGGCGTCAAACGCTTGGGAGTTGCCGAGGTCTTCGGAACAGTTTTCTCCGCGATCCATCTCAGCATCTCAGTGAAGGCATCGATGTCACTGATGTCTGGAGTGAACTTCTCGCAACATAGGGTCTGGAAGGTGGGCCAGTCGGCTTTACAAAGCCGCCAGCTCCTCTCTCGCTCTATGGGAGATGCCCCCCCACAATTAAGAATAATTGGGAAGTGGTCGCTCCCGCAGAGGTCATCCCAGACCCTCCACGAAAAGTCCAGCGCCAGTTCTGGTTCTACAATGCTGAGATTGATGGCGGAATATGTTCCGTAGCCGGGATGCAAATATGTGTATGAACCATCGTTCAATACACACAGAGCATGAGCAGCCACAAGGTCCTCAATTCTCTTGCCTTTAGCGTTCCTATTGTCCCCCCCCCCCCCCCCATAATGGGTTGTGGCCGTTAAAGTCACCCATAAGTAAATATGGGGACGGTAACTGGTCCACAAGGGCGTCCAGTTCTTGTAAAGTGAGAACGGAGCTCGGAGGAATGTAAATGGAACAGAGAGTTACAGTCTTATGCAGCGTCAGACGAACAGCTACAGCCTGTAGTGTTGTGTCTAATGCCACTGGCGTACACACCACATCACTTCTGACCAAGATGGAGGAGCCGCCAGCGGCTCGGTCTCCATCTGGTGCGTGCTTGTTATGAATGGTGTAGCCTTTAAGACTACAACTCTCAGAAGCTTTTATATAAGTTTCTTGTAGGCAAACAGCCTTGATAGATAACTAGAGTTATTCCAGAATACTAAAGGACTATGGAAGTAACTAGAGTTATTGCAGAATACTAAAGGACTATGGAAGTAACTAGAGTTATTCCAGAATACTAAAGGACTAAGGAAGTAACTAGAATTATTGCAGAATACCAAAGGAATATGGAAGTACCTAGAGTTATTCCAGAATACTAAAGTACTATGGAAGTAACTAGAGTTATTGCAGAATACTAAAGGACTATGGAAGTAACTAGAGTTATTGCAGAATACTAAAGGAATATGGAAGTACCTAGAGTTATTCCAGAATACTAAAGGACTATGGAAGTACCTAGAGTTATTGCAGAATACTAAAGGTCTATGGAAGTAACTAGAGTTATTCCAGAAAACTAAAGGACTATGGAAGTAACTAGAGTTATTGCAGAATACTAAAGGAATATGGAAGTACCTAGAGTTATTCCAGAATACTAAAGGACTATGGAAGTACCTAGAGTTATTGCAGAATACTAAAGGTCTATGGAAGTAACTAGAGTTATTCCAGAATACTAAAGGACTATGGAAGTAACTAGAGTTATTCCAGAATACTAAGGGACTGCGGAAGTAACTATAGTTATTCCAGAATACTAAAGGACTATGGAAGTAACTAGAGTTATTCCAGAATACTAAGGGACTGCGGAAGTAACTATAGTTATTGCAGAATACTAAAGGACTATGGAAGTAACTAGAGTTATTCCAGAATACTAAAGGACTATGGAAGTAACTAGAGTTATTCCAGAATACTAAGGGACTGCGGAAGTAACAAATGTCATTCCAGAATACTAATTAAACTGTGGGAGTGACTAATGTCATTCCAGAATACTGACAGGATTGTCTTGTCTCAATTGCAGAAAAACCAGAACATCCAGTTCAAGAAGCGGCAAAACGCAGAGCAGAAGCCCCTCCTTATTTCCATAAACTTAGTGACTATGGACTCCACCTACACAGAACGCTCAACCGTCAATGCTATCCCGGATGCTGACGGTCATGCCATTGGCTATTCTCTTAGCATCGAAGGTAAATATCAGCCATTTGGTTTTTGGAAAATATGTTTATTTTGTTCAATAAGTCTTTTGTCAATGCCGAAGCACTGGTCTTCCAGTCGTTTTTCAATTCAGGATTATTTGCACAGAAAAGGTACTTAAAGTAAGGTATACAATAACAGTTACTGTTGAATACACAACTTGCAGCATATAGCGCAATGAAATTCTGTAACCCACAAGTTCCATAGCAATATAGTAACAGTAGTGTCATGTGACTAGACCAATATTAGTCAGATCAATGTGAGTATTTCATGGTATTTAGTATGTAAGCAGAAGATATATTCTGTATTCAGTTAGTGAAGTTGTAGTAAGTTTTAATGTAGGGTCTGGTCAGTTGAAGTTAGACTTGCGGTATATAAATGTAAGTTTGCTAGAAATAGTCTAGTTTTACCCTATTGTGGTTAGTTTTGTGAGTTTGGTATTTGCAGTTTGTTGTCTTAGGGTTGATAAGTACCTCACATCAATATTAGAATTTCTGCTGCTGGGGTTGCTTTGTTAGTAATACACTGGACCAGTTGCATAGTCTGATTGTTTTGAGTTTCTGTCACTTTTCTAAGATTAACATATAAATTGATCCTTATAGGCCACTTTACTTTAGTTAGAAGTAACTTTTATTTTAAATGGCTACCTTTTGAAATATTTGAAGTGCAAACATATCAAATTAGTTTTGTCAAGCACGTAAACAAATCTGATACCATGAGCTTCAGCAGTAATAGGTTATATTAAATTTCCTCAGTACTCCCTTTTATGTGTCAGCAAGTGTTTAATAATCACATAAATATTCAAGTTAGATATGTAGAATATAATCTAAATAATTGCTTTGGCTTTGAAATGTTGATGCTTCATCGAATTATGCAGGTTTAACATTTGTAATAGCTTTTGTATATTTAATTATTTTATTCTTCAGAATAATACATTCATCAGCACTTACCGTATTAGTTTTTTTACCGGGCCTAGATGCTGACAGTTATTTACACAAATAAAAGTTTAATTGTGAATAAATTTATGCCCTCATTGCTCAAGGACACAGCTGACTCAGAGTGGCGAAGACTGAGTGGGTTAATCAAGGCTTTTATTCGGGCGCTGCCCGCCCGGCGGCGTGTACATTGACTCTGTATCATCGGGCAAGAAGCGAACGAGTGAAGGCCACGATATATTGGGAAAATGAAAGTGCCTGGCTGGCAGGAGTTGTTATATAGGCTGGAGGGGGGAAGATGTCTTTAGCAGCTTTAATTAACCCAATAAGTTGTGCTTGCCTTCGTCCCTCAGATGCCATTACTGAAGACTCTGGCGAGTATGGTTGTGTGCTTGCAACAAATCTGGAGTCAAACCCTGCCGACATGGTATGGGCCAATGTCACTGTCAAAGGTACGTATTTATACTTGTCTGTCTCATCTATCTAAATAACAGCAAATATGTGTTTGCTTGTTTGTCTGCTTGTCCGTGTGTTCGCAAAATGACCTTGCTGCCTTAAGCTAGCATTCCTTACATGCGGTATGCGGCATGCGAATGCGAATGCGAATGCGGCATGTAGCATGCAGCATGCGAACGGGTTGATTCCTTTCACACGGCATGCGGCATGCGGCATGCAGCGATTTGGTTTGACTAGTACACAGTAACAACTTTAAAAAGATAACCATTGTGATAGGGGAAACCTCCCCTGCCGTTAAGTGAAACCCCGCACCCTGCCTTATCAGGCATGGTGAGAGAGTCCCAGGGGCATGCCACCCACCCTGACATAACACCTCCCTCACCCACACCCACACCCACACCCACACCCACACCCACACCCACACCCACACCCACACCCACACCCACACCCACACCCACACCCACACCCACACATAGTGTCAGGTTTCTCTAACACTGTTTCCTATGGGAAACGCATTCGCATTCGCATTCGCATTCGCATGCCGCACCGATGGCTACATGGACCGATTCAGTTGCCGCATTTGCATTTGCATTTGCATTTGCATTCACATTCGCATTCGCATTCGGATGTAAGGAATCACCCCCATTGACTTAGATGCTGTCCGATTTTTTGCCGCATTCGCATTCGCATTCGAATGCCGCATACCGCGTGTAAGGAATGTAGCCTTTACAATGATCTCAAATTGATTGTGATCGTCATATTTTATAGCTTTTATTCTTTACTACAATACAGTGTTTACTCGTTAAAATTCGCTTAACATTTAAAACCATTCTAGATCCTTAGTCAGGCCTCTATGGGTCGAAGGCCCAACTCGCCCTCTTCCTGCCCGACCCTCATTTATATTTCAAAAGGGCAATCACCAACTGTTTTGTGTATTTGGCCTCAAGCGGCTGTCACACATCACCGGATTGAGCACCGGACAGAATTGTCTAGTCCGGGGTCTAGTATACGTGTTTCGGCGTGATAAGTATCAAAATGTATTAAAATGTGTCAAAATGTTGTGATATCGGGAAAAGGGGGCTGGACAAACAGACATGAAACGGATATGAATGGATAACCAACGGACGGTAGGCAGACTAAACAGACTCAAACCAGAAAAGAACCGTAGACGTCAATCTGGCAGCATCCGTTCCAAGTTTTGTGCATGTTCAAAACTTGTACCGGATCGGGCCAGATATCAATGGATATCAACGGATATGCAATGGACAAAAACCAGACTTTGCCGGATATCAACAGACTTTGTTTGGTTTCTTTCCGTTTCCCCCATCCGGTGATGTGTGACAGCCGCATAATAATCACATCTTAACTACCATGGTCCCCAGCCTTCATTAGGCCCGTTTACCTCAGAGTGAAAATGGGTTGTTTTAAGATATGTCAACCAGGAAATAACCATGTTCAATCATGATAATTGTGATTAAGTGAAGTTGTGTTGGTCATGCTACTACCTCTTTAGGCATGGAGATAATAACTCCTGAACATCTGTGAGAGTAATTAAAGTTGCACATTTCCATGATTTCTACCATATTTGTGAGATATGACATTAGATTGAGCCTTATAGAGTATATCCAATTTGAAGTAAACTTCATTATAGATTGCCAACTTTGGAGCTATTCAAAGTAAGCACATTTTTAATGAATTCACCAGTATGATCCAAGTTGGATATATAGGATCAAATCTAGATGTACGATTTTTCGGTTTAGAATAGTTTATGCCGGCCGGACACGGTGGCCGAACCAGTAGATCGCAGGCTTCCCGTGCGGAAGGTTGGGGGTTCCCATTCCCAGTCGAGTCAAACCAATGATGTACCAAATTGATACTAGTCGCTACCCAGCCTGACGTTCGGCATTACTAGGATAGGGTGAAGACTGGTTAGCATACTATCTGGATAATATGACTGAGTGAGACATTGGGTCATGGTGCCAACAGTCTGGTGTACCAGTGGGGCAGTACTATAAAGTCACCTTGAGTGCGCACCGTCACAAGTTGGTGTCTATACGACCTTAGATGTTGCCAGGACTTAAAGCTCCAACAAACAAACATTTGATGCTGCCATCGGAATATGCAACTTTAAGGATTAAATGGTTTGTTGGATTTTGGAGTTTTACATCTAGGCAACATCTAAGGTCATACCAGGACCGGCACCGACTTGTGTCAGTGTGCACTCATGACAACCTTATAGTGCTGCCCCATTGGGAAATCAGGCTGCCGGCACAATGATTCAATATCCTGCTAAGTCATATTATCCTGACACTGAGCCAACCAATCCTTGCCCCATCCTAATAATGCCAAGTGCCTGGCTAGGAAGCAACAAGTATCAATTTTGTAAGTCATTGGTTTGACTCGACCGGGAACCAAACTCCTGATCTCCCGCACGGGAGGTCCGTACTCTACCAATTCAGCCACCACGTCCGGTAAAGGATTAAATGAAGAGTTCAGGCACAAAACCAAGTAAACGCCAATCCAAAAATGTAGTTTAAATAAAAGATTTTTACCTGAAAATAATCTTAATTCTCACTAATTCCACTTTTCATATGATCACATGGTTAAGGACCAATGAAGAAAAGAGTAGGAATATAACAAAAAATAACTTCTTACTTTTTTTATTCTGATGTTTATCTCCATTTTTGGATTGGTGTCTACGCGGTTTTGCGCCTGAACTCTTCAAATGATCGGATGTACATTACTATAAAACAACGCAATGCTTATATTCAAACTGACTTCAATAACAGTTATTTCAGCCTTGATTTTACATTCCCACCCATTTTGAACTAATTTTCCAGCTTATGGTGAGACTACATACACTGGCAAATATTGACACTCATTTCATGACTTATATCTTCAAATGCACGAGTCTCACTTTGGTCTGCATGACTCTGTGTACAGATTGTGTTGGTGTTGTTATAACTTGTACTCTGTGGCAATGGTAGTAGTCCTACTAATATTAAACTACGCTACAATCCACAAGCCTTTAGTTGCATTCACTTTCACATAGTCACTATCGATCAACTTGGTATTGTAGTAGTCTGCACTGACTTCTCAGGCAAGGAGCCGCATAGATAGGTAGGCGTGGGTAAGGTGGTGACATCAGGGAGCCTAGTTGGTGAAATGGTTAGCATAATGGGCCAGAATGCAAGATATGTGGGTTTGATTCCCACACTAGGTGCAATATTTCCCATTTTTATCTCCTCCACGACACTGGTTGCCGTGACCATGATCCTGTACAAGCTATGCACTGTCTGGTTGTTGAGCCTACGTATGTAAGTGCATTCCCTGTAGCCTATGTACATGATTGTAAGCATTAAATGACCATTTAAACTAAAAGACTTATAATTCCAGGGGGATGAGTGTAGTAGTCTGCACTGACCTCTCAGGCAAGGAGCCGCATAGATTAGTAGGTGTGGGTATGGTGGTGACATCAGGGCGCCTAGGTGGTGTAATGGTTAGCATACTGTCCCCGTGTAAAATATTCCGATATTCAGCATAGGGGGAATGCAAATGTTCTATTACTGATCGGTGTACGTGACCAGGTGCATGTATGTATATATATATATATGTGTGGGTTGATGGTGCCTGAGTGGGATGTAAATAGACATAGTGGTGCTGGCAGGTCTGGGTGTGGATGCACTCAGGGCCTACCCCCTCTGCTGGGATAGGGATCACCACACTCAAAGGTCAAGGTTGGTGGTGGCCATGATGCCATACAGCTTGTTTGTGGTGGTGGGCAGACCACTGGTATCCATGGGGACCAGGAATGCTGGATCCCTATTGGTAGGGCCATGAATGCTTGTTTCCCAATGGGGGAAAGGGGTGGGGGGTGATACTCTACAATGAACCCATGTAACCATATAAATAATAAACCAGAGGGCTTGACTCTCTCCTCTTCTTTACACTTTATACTCTTCCTTTCTCTTTGTCTGTATTGATTTCACCATAGCCTGCCTACACAACCACATATTCGAGTATTGGACTTTACACCGGAATGCAAGAAATGTGGGTTCGATTCCCACTCTATGCGCAATATTTCCCATTTTCATCACCACCCACTACAGTATTCTGGTTAAAAGAGGCAAAGCCAGAAACTCAAAAGCCATCGGACTATACACTTGAATCAAACACAAGCCATCTCTATTGGTTCCACTCAGCATTGTATCTCAATAGGGCAGTGCTATAAAGGCACTGACACAAGTGGGTACTCAGCCTGATGTGACTTCCGGTTGTTCTTAATTAGCAGTGGTTAGGACACACATTCACAATTATTCTCGTTGACTCGATGTTTAGCTCTCTCTCTCTTTTTTTTTACTCCATTCTATTGGTAGCTGTTCTATTATTAAACAGGGAGAAAACTGTAAAACAAGACATGACTCATATACTTTTGACACCGTCTGCTCTTGATTGAGCGTGAAATATGAGTGGACGGAACTTCCCATCTACACATTTGTACTTATATGTGTAGACGCGTGTTGTAGCAAAAAGCTGGGATGGCCGAGTAGGCAGGCTGCCCACTGCCCATGCGAGAGGTTTATGAGATCGATCCCTTGTCAAGTAAAACCAAAGACCTACTTGGTAATAGTGTTGCTTGTTGGTACATTATAATGATATGGCAAGGGACCGGTTGGCTCAGATAGTTCAGTAGGCCTACTGCAGAATACATAGGTTGTTTAATATTGGTATTAATTAAGTAGTAATGAGTGGGCTGAGGTTAGGCATGTGAATGCAGTGAGTGCAAAATGTCAAGTGTTTGTGGGGTCCCAGGCGCTTAGCCTTATGGGAATTATAGGTGCGTGGGAGGGATGGACACACAATCTGGGACAGCTTCGACTAGCCACGCGGCAAGCTCGAGCGCTATGGAGGAGGTGAGCTGCTCAGGGCTGCTCCCAACGGTCAGACTTGGTTCGGGCGTATGGAAACATGTGGCATATGGAAACAGACATGGGGGAGAAAGCTACGTTAAATCTACATAGTCCGATGAAAATATCAAATTTTCAAAACCAAAAGAATTATCTAGATTTGATTCAACATATCTAACTTAGATAATGGTGTATTTATTAAACATTTGTCGCGACTTACAACGGAAGTATTTAATAGAACTTCTTACTGTAGAAGCCTATGGTGTCAGAGTTTTGGCGTGCTTGTCAAATTAATCTTGATTGCTTACACTTCAAATATCTCAAAAGTTAGCCATTTAAAATAAATGTTACTTCAGATTAAAGTAAGCTAGATTATAGCGATCAACCTAATATATTTATCTCAGAAAATATCAGAAAATCAAAACCATCAGACTATGCAACTTTAATATCATGGGAGAAGGAAGGTGGCACCACAGTTGGGCATCATTGGCAATGGTCGGTAACTTGGGGAACCAGGTCCTGCGCTCTGAATTACTGATGTTGCTTGCTCAATATGAACAATGTGACTGAGTGGGATAACTGGCCATTGTGTCAGTAGAATGGCATCCCAGTGGTGCTGCACTATGACATCACCACACGTTCACACTGTCACAAGACAGGACTCCTGGTAATGTGACTGCACATGTTGCTTGGATATGAATCCCCAATTATTCTAAATGTTGAACCACCGATAAGTCCCCCTGACTCTGGTTGTGTGCATGCATACTGTGTGCATGCATACTGAAACTGAGAGTAGAATAGTAATTATTTTGAAAGGACAACGCTGAATCTAGAACAACATTGTTCTGACATGGCAGGTGTGCTATCAAGGGAGAGACAGTCAAATGGGACAACAACAGTTCATATATTGAACAATCTTTCGTACATATCAGGGGGGCTTGCAAACCACATGGGATAGGTTGCTTAGGGTAGGTAGGCCTACTTCATGTACTGAGTAAGGATTTGACTTTCTGGGTGTTGCAATGTTCTCAACTAACACTATCCTTAGAGACTGACTCGCTTTAAAAAGAAGCATTAACATAGAAATGTACTTTGAAACCTGACACCACAAATTAACGCTGCATCACTTGATGGTTTTAAGTTTCTACCATTTCATTTCAGATAAATATATGAAGAGTTCAGGCGAAAAACCATGTAAACGCCAATACAAAAATGTAGTTGAAATAAAAGGTTTTTACCGGAAAATAATTTTAAAACTCACTAATTCCATTTTTATTATAATCACATGGTTATGGAGCAATGAAAAAAGGAGAAGGAATATAAAAAATAAAGTTCTTGAGGGTTTGATTCAAATGTTTATCTCCATTTCTGGATTGGCGTTTACATGGTTTTGTGCCAGAACTCTTCATATATTAGGTTGATCATTACGTATGTTCGCTTGTCAACATATATGATTTCCGAATGCGAACATGTGCACTATTTTTCTCCGGACTACTTACCGTCTTGGCACTACTTTCGGCACCTGTCTGGCTTTCTCTCTTCACTTTCCCGTTTTCACTCGGCTGTCCTAGTCGCTTCACCCATCCTCCCACCCGATACTAATGGGGTTGAGGGTGTTGCAGTTTCCCAGGGACACCAGTTTCCCAGGGACACATCGCTTCTGCACACGCGTCAAAATCGAACAGCATTATCACTAACCTTATAAATTTAATATAATATTTTTGCTAAACATGTTTTCTATATGTGTACCAAGCGATTTGTTTGTAGGTGGTGTCGTTTTAGAGATATTTCACTGTTTCTGTATTGTCTGTATGAAGACTGCTCACGGCCATTGACAATGCCTTGAGTTTGACGGTACGCGCAGTGCAAAACGTCAATTTTATTACAAATTAATAGAAATCCAGAACCCTAACCTTCTCAATTTAATATAATCTTTTTGCTAAACATGTTTTCTATATGTGTTCCAAGCGGTTTGTGTCTAGGTGGTGTAATTTGAGAGATATTTGACCTTTTCTGTATGAAGATTTGCTCACGGCCGTTAACAATGCATTTCAATGGAAGTGTCCCTGGCAAACTGGTGTCCCTCGGAATCCGCATCAAGGGCTGCTGAGTGTCGTTAAGTCATCTCATGTTGTCTTCTCTACTCTGATAACTTCTCGACTTCCACTGATAATCTAACTTGTCTCTTCACTAATTATTATGTTGACTTGTACCTATCACGGTTACACTTATCCATGTTTGCAATCAACAGTATACCACGATCCACGATACTTGTACAAAGACATTAGTGACTCTGCATCACGCTCCGATAATTCAGCTATGACCATGTATTTCACGATGTTCGACCTGCCTGCAGGTTATGTACTCCAGTAATTTTTGTTTATTTCCACCTACTTGTTGTCTCTGTTTGTTCGCGGTTGGTAATCTTTCTTGCTCTAGTTTGAAGTAGCTTCGATATTAAATGGTTTGAAGATAAATAAAGCGGGACATCATAAGTGATAGGTTCCATTAAATTCCTTCCAACCTGCAATTATGTTTAATCAGTGCATCAATATCTATGGTTGATATGTAGCCTACGGGGTTATCCATACAGGGCCTGGAAAGTCTCGAAAAGTCTTAATCTTCATTTGCCCCATTTCAAGTCCTTCAAAAGCCTTGAATTCAACCTATTTTGGGTAATCAGTCTTGAAAAGCCTTGGATTTAACCTATTTTTGGTAATCAGTCTTAAAAAGCTTTGAATTCCATTTTAAACTGTCCCCACTGATCTACATCAGTCCGAAATCACCATTCACCATAGTTGTCTTTTCCTGAAATCCAAATGAAAATACTCTTGAATTCTTATAAAAAAACAGCATTGAAAAGCCTTAAAATAGCATTGAATTCCACATGTTAACATGTGCACTGTAGACCCTCTATCTAGGATCGAATCTAGGTAAGTGTTTTTGTTTTGAAAATGTTGACATTTTCATCAGACAATGTAGCTTGAATATATACGCATACTATCTCATCTGTGAATATGACTAGCCATGTGTTGCCTTACTACTACAGTACAACCCCGTTAAACCAAGCTCGGTTCACCCAAATGATCGGTTAATCCAAACCTTTTTTGGCGGCCCGGCAAAATACTACCATTTATCATATAAAAAAGTTGGTTAAACCAAAGTGGGTTAATCCAAACAAAATTGTCGGACCCCAGGCCTCTCCGGGATGGTTAAACCAAACTTTGATATGGTTATAAGGTCATCTGAGACCCCACCAACTTTTATTATATGATAAATGGTAGTATTTTGCCGGGCTGCCGAAAAAAGTTTGGTTTAACCGAGCTTGGTTTAACGGGGTTGTACTTACTATATACATAAAAAACAATAATGAAAGTGTCCACATACATTGTATATTACATGTGCTTTACATGCTTACTCGAAGTCAAAGTCGAAGACAAAGCTCGGTTAAAACAATGATCGGTTAATCCAAACAAATTTCTAGGATTCTTTCAAGTTTTGTATACTGTATTTTGTATTGCAAAGTTTCTATGCAGCTGTCATTTCCTCTGTTGAAGATGGTTTATGTTACTGGTTGCAGAACAGATCAAGACGTTGGATATGTACGCAGTGGCAAAGAATGGAACCAAGGTCCTCCTCGAAGATGGGAAAGTAAGTTAACAACAACAAAAAAGTAGTTTTCAAAAGAGAAAATATGAAGAGTTGAAGTGAACGCCAATCGAAAAATTGAGATAAACATTGGAATCAAGCCTTCAAAATGTTAATTTGTTTATATTCCTACTTTTTAGTTCATTGCTCCATAACCATGTGATCATAAGAACAGTGGAATTAGTGAAACTTTAAATTATTTTCAGGTGGAAATCAGTTATTTATACTACAATTTTTGGATTGGCGTTTATGGGGTTTTGCGCTTGAACTATTTCTATATTACTACATTCAACTAAAGAAATTTGTTTTGATTATTTATGCATTTTGTAGTCGAGGAAGAACCATTCACTGCATGCATTAGGTGTAAGTTTTTTGGGGGTTATTTTTTCTTGGTAAATAAGTTTATTCTGCTGAATAAATCTTTTGTCAGCGCCGATGCACTGGTCCTCCAGCCATTTTACAATTCAGGATTATTTACACAAAAATAGTATATGTAGAATAAGGTAAACAATAATTGTTGAACACACAATTTGCAGCATATAGCATGACTACATTCTGAAACCTACAAGTTACACAGCAATAGGCCTATGCTAACAGTTTTGTCATATGACTACACCAATATTAGTCAGATCAATGTGAGTTTTTACATTGTATTTATAATTAAGCGACAGGAGACCAACATAGGTTTAAAGTGGCATTTATTTTAAAGCCCATAATGGTAACAGCGAACAGAAGTGAATATACAGTCTTAATGTAGGCTAACAGATGCTCACCCCTTACGGTCTAATCTTGAGTCAGGTGTAGGTGGGAGGCTAAAAAACCTGGCGCCGTGTCGATATGTGTTGTCTGGTTCAGCTGCTAGGGTAGAATGATTAGAATCTGAAACTTTATGACTTAATTAGGTCAGCTAGGCATCCACGTTAAGCGTGGCAGCTGCAGGAGCAGTTCTGAAAGTGTATCAGGAATTCCGCTAATCGGCGATATAATCGGCCAATGTGATATATGTGTAATAGTGTATGAGTGACCCTCCAGGTGGGGTAGGAGCTCAGTACAGAGCCAAGGCTAATTTAGTCGGGCGAATAGGTATTATTGAATATATACCTGCCGGCCCGGTGCGCTAAATTACCCATGTTGTGGACAACATGAACAATGTAAGCAAAGGTTATATTCTGTATTCATTTGGTAAAGTTGTAGTAAGTTTTAAAGTAGGGTCTGGGGCCGTATGCAGGAGTTGGTGATAGCGATGAAAAACGGTGTTTGGCCGGAATTCCCGTTTAGCGGGAAAAAATGGTGTGCACGAGTCAGTGATAGGCCTAACACCAGAAACTTAAACTAGGTTAAGGTAAACCAGAAATTTAGCTATTTTACAGCGGTGTAAGTTACATAGTCAAATAGTGAAATTTTATTAAATTAACCCTAAAATCGAAGCGAGATTAACGCTGCCGCCGCAACGGCGGCGATATTAATATTTATATTTTCGAATCGACAAATGTAAAGTAAACAAATCGCCGCCGCTGCCTCCACATGGACGTCGATATCCATACTGTCGACGCCGCCACCGCATTGCCGGCGTTATTCATATTGTCGACTTGAGGGATCTCCCAAATCTATAAATAACTAAACGTTTAGCTATAATGAAAGTGTTAAGCGCTCCTGCATACCACTTGACACAGTTCCCGACATCGGTCATAGCTAAACGGTAACAGGCTGTAACACCAAACCCCGCTAACACTGACTCCTGCATACGGGCCCTGGTCAGTTCCCACTAACGTTAGTGCACATTGTGGTCCAGTGTAGATGTCATGGCCTTGCACTGACAGTGTTTTAAACATAAATAGCATTGCAGGATCACTTTACCAATATAAAACACCAACAAACTTTTTAATTCCTAAAAACAACTGAGTTGTATCGCCTCCTGTAATTCAGCCATATTTTGTGAGTTAAATCTTGCTGTCATTTGACACAAAATTAACCACTTCAAAATTAAATCAGATATTTTTTTAATTTAAATATTTTTGTTTGTATTGAGGCTGTATTTATACTGTCCATACTGTCTATCGACAAGATATAACTTTTGCTATTGTTATGTTTCATGGATCTGACCAGTTTGGAATGGTGTGTATATTTCAATATAGGTATGTGAATGTGACTAACAAGACTGAGACTTTATTTACGCTTTCAGTCCTACCAACTGACCAAAAAGGAGGCAGTGCATCTGATGTGTGTTGCAACCGGAAGTTCCCCAGAGCCAGCAGTTAGCATGTGGTTGGGCGATGAGGACATCACGCGTCAACTGTTCAACAGGTCAACAGTCAGGGTCCTCACGACGGCCACGCCTCACATGGGTACAGTCACCTTCAACGTGAGTACATCCGCCTTCTGATAGCATCCCTCCGAAAACCATCGTCTTTTAACTGTGGACACATACATTGTATGACAAGACGCGCCACTCAGTGCTTTCATATAGGAATTTCTGAAATAATCATGCAGTGGTGCCATCCCATGGTCAAACAAGGTACGTTGTCTTTGATCAGGTGTAGTAGTAGTTTTCTTACTCAGGCGTAATCACAAATCTGAATTATGTATGGCACAGATTAAAGTGCTTAAAGTATGTTTGAACTTTACTATGCTATAATATCATTTTCATTATTAATATTAGGAGATAATACACTATAATTGTCATACATTGTATTTGATGGTATAGCAGTCAGGGTGGGCTGCAGAATCTGTCCCCTTGTTTCAATGGTACAACAGTCAGGCTGGGCTAGGGGACCTGTCCAATTACCTTGTTTGCTGTATTTCACGGGAAAGTGCTGAGTGGCGCGTCTTCTCACACATTGTCTTTTAACTGTAGATGTTAGCCTACCTCGCGACATCTATAACATAATCAGTTAATAGCATGGGAAGCTCTAGTCTGTAGCCATTTGGTGCAACTAATGAAATATATCTTAATATTCATTGCTAATACCGGACGTGGTGACCTGATTGGTAGAGTGTAGGCTTCCCATGTGGGAGATCGCGAGTTTGGTTCCCAGTAGAGTAAAACCAATGACTAAAGGCCCTGTCACACTACGACGTAATGACGTCAACGTAGGGAGAACGTGAAAAACGTCAAACTTCTCGGCGTAGTATGCAAATTTGGGCACAAGTTGAACGTGGATGTAGCGTAGTGGACGAGAGAGTAACGGCGGTAAAGCGTAGTGATAGCGTCATTCAACAAGAGAGGACAACGTAATTATGCTCAGGGAACGTTATGTATGTTATTCCATCGCCAGAACTACATTGCTTTATGTTACCTTATGTTATTTACGTCATGCTTCCACTGGCTTTAATGTGGGTCAACGTAGTGCAACGTAGTGCAACGTAGTGCAACGTAGTGCAACGTAGTTGAACGTAGTGACCAACGTTTTAATAACGTCTGTTTAACGTCATTGACGTTCACCGAACGTGTACAGAAAGTATGGCGAATGTAAACCCTTACGTTCGAGTTACGTCAAGAGTTTTGAACACGTCCAAAACCTTGATGTAACTCGACGTAACACGACGTAACGTGACATAGGTCGACGTCAGTCTAACGTCATTCTGACATCATCATAACGTAACCCAATGTACGTCAACGTAATGACGAAAAAGGACCACGTTAGGCTCATGTTCGCTCGTTACGTCGTAGTGTGACAGGGGTATTACACAATTGATACTTGTCGCTTCCTAGCTTGTCGTTTGGCGTTAATAGGATAGGTCAAGAACTGGTTCACTCAGTATCAGGATAATGTGACTGAGTGGAATTTGGGATCATGGTGCTAGCGGCCTGATTTCTCAGTGGGGCAGCAGTAATAAAGTCACCATGAGTGTGCACTGTCACAAGTCGCTACCCAACCTGGTGGGACCTTAAATGTTGCCAGGACGTAAAACTCCAACAACCAACCAATCTGCATTCCAATCATTCCGTCAATTTTCGTCCTACATTTTGTTTGTAGAAGTTTTGCCTCCTTGCACATCAAAGGTCATATCAGGACGGGTTTTCATCCCGAACTAATTTAATCCTATTTTTCCCATTTTGCAGACATCTGTCACCAGCAGAGAAATCTTTGAGATCCACATGCCACAGACCATCAGCTGCAAGGCGGGTGTGAGGGGGGTGGACGACGGCAGGAGTGTCTTCATCCACACACTATTCAGACGTGAGCATTAAGGCCTTCTTGTATGGTGTAGTATATGTGCGTATGGTCTCGTGGGTAAACAATATAACCTCGCGGCCCTCAGGTTCGAGTCCGAGAGCAACGGACCAGGATTACGTCATTATATCCAGCGTGCTAAAGCGAGAGCTTATAATAAAGAGTTGTGAATCAGTCCTCGTGGTGTTGACACGTTTCTTCCTTTACAAGAATGTGTTTCCCATGTGGCAGTTCACGTGATTGGAAACTCCAGCCGAGTGAAACCAATCAATTGTTCTCAATGTGATATTATCTATCTTCCTCTGATACCGAAATGACTTTGCCCGACCTTGAATCTAACCTTCACATGCATACATTCCCATTGTAAAATTACCCACCTTGCTCTGACACCGAATTGACCTTGAATCTAACCTTTGCATGTAGACATTCCCATTGTAATATTATCTATCTCGCTCTGACACCGATCTGATCTTGCCCTGACCTTGAATCTAACCTTCACAATCAGACGTTCCCCATGTAATATTATCTACCTTGTATCTAACTATTGCATGTAGACTTTCCCATTGTAATATTACCTACCTTACTGTGACACCGAGTTGACCTTTCCCTGATCTTGATATACCCATTGTAATATTACCTACCTTGCTCTGACACCGATTTGACCTTTCCCTGATCTTGATGTACCTTTTGCATGTAGACATACCCATTGTAATATTACCTACCTTGCTCTGACACCGAGTTGACCATTCCCTGATCTCGATGTAGCCTTCGCATGTAGACATACCGATTGTAAATGTAATATTACCTACCTTGCTCTGACACAGATATGACCTTGCCCTGACCTTGAAACTACCCTTGTCCCAGATGCTCCCATTGTGAAGTGTGAGGATGTGATGGCCAAACCGGGCAACGAGGCCGTACTCAATTGTACCATCAGAGCGAACCCCAAGGTCACCAATGTCACGTGGGTTGTGTCGTTTCCAAACAAAGCAAATGAAATTATTGAAGGCGCTCCTTACAACATCATTATCAAGCACCTGGTACGTACATATTCCATCTAGTCTGCTTCCTGGGTCTTCTTAGCGAATGGGTCCGGTAGCTATAGCCATGTTAAATGGACCGGGTATAGATAGGCCCCGAAAACTGGGACCGTGTTCCGACAAATGCTCTCCAAGCATACCGTTGCCCATTTTGTCAAATTGTGCAACCGAGTAGGGCCTGTATGGGGGGGGGGGGGGGGGGGGGGGGGGGGGAGAGTGCTGAGGTTGGTTGCTCCTGCTGTGTTGTTTGTTTTTTGTTGTTTTACATCCTAGCAAGATCTAAGGTCATATCAGGACGAGTACCAACTTGTGACAGTGCACACTCATGAGGACTTTATAGTGCTGCCCCATTGTGAGACCAGGTCTGCCAGCCCCATGACCTGATATCCCACTCAGTCACATTATCCTGACACTGAGCTAACCAGTCCTTGACCTATCCTAATAATGCCGAGCGCCTGGCTAGGAAGCGACAAGCATACATTTTTAAGTCATTGGTTTGACTCGACCAGGGTTCGAACCCACGATCCCATGGTCAACACGGGAGACGGACGCTCTAACTCATTCGGCCATCCAATCTGGTTCCTGCTGTGTTGTAGTTTGTTAAGCAGCATTGAAAGGGCTTCCAGACGACCTCATAAGTTAAAGTGTTATGGCCC
This sequence comes from Branchipolynoe longqiensis, assembly GCA_030323885.1. Taxonomy (NCBI): domain Eukaryota; kingdom Metazoa; phylum Annelida; class Polychaeta; order Phyllodocida; family Polynoidae; genus Branchipolynoe; species Branchipolynoe longqiensis. Next base: position 49,288,367 of record CM059195.1, on the reverse strand, counting down.
TGTCACACTACGACGTAACAACATCAACGTAGGGAGAACGTGAAGAACGTTGAACTTCTTGGCGTAGTATGCAAATTTGGGCACAAGTTGAACGTGGATGCAGCATAGTGGACGATAGCGTAACGTCGGTAAAGCGTGGTGATACCGTCATTCAATGAGAGAGGACAACGTAATGATGCTCACAGAACGTTATGAATGTTATTCCATTGCCAGAACTACGTTGCTTTACGTTACCTTACGTTACTTACGTCATTAAACGTTGGAGAAATGCTGAATGTACGTTCTCCTGACGTTCTCCTGATGTTCTCCTGACTTTCCCATTACGCCGCATGGAGGTTTCCACCGGCTTTAATGTGGGTCAACGAGTGGAACATAGTGGAACGTAGTGAGGAACGTTTGCCTAATGTCCGTTTAACGTCATCGACGTTCGCTGAATGTGAACAGAACGTACGGCGAACGTAAACCGTTACGTTCGAGCTACGTCAACATTTTTTAACATGTCCAAAACCTCGATGTAACTCGATGTAACACGACGTAATGTGACGTAGCTCGACGTCAGTCTAACGTCATTATGACGTCATCATAACGTAATCCAACATACGTCAACGTAATGACGAAAAATCACCACGTTAGGCTCACATTCGCTCATTATGTTGTAGTGTGACAGGGGTATTACATATATAGTTCAAATGCTTATTCATCATAATCAGCTACTTTTAGTGTAATTAATTTGTTAAATAATGTAGACTTAAAAAAGTTGAAGTACAACCTTTTGGTGGCTGCCATCTGGACAGTCGCACTGGATTCCCTTATCTATGGGGAATACCTCTTAGTCATGTGATGAGGGAATCCCGCCAATGATGTCATTTATATATATATATTACAAACCTCAGCACTCTCCCTACACATGCTCAGTTGTGTTTTGAGATTAGAACTGTTCAAAGTTTGTTTGTCTCTGGGTTAATCCACTGGTTGGTTCAGTGTCAAGATAACGTCACTGAGTGGGATATCGGGGCATGGTGCCGGCGGTCTGATTTCCCAATGGGGCAGCATTATAAAGGCATCATAGAGTTTGCACTGTCACAAGTCGGTACCTGTCCTTATATGACCTTAGATGTTGCCAGGACGTAAACCACCTAACCAACAATCTGAATCGATACACCAGTGTGAACCTTGTCCGGTGGGTGTCGCCAGGATTAATTGCCTCGTTTCTGTTAAATTCTCCTTTCCTGAATAAAATTAAAATAACTTTTCTCAGCTAGTTGCTCATCTGTTTGTTGCCTCGTGTCGTAGCCATCATCATCATCATCATCATCATCATCATCATCATCATGCTGTCAGTCGTGATGCAACAAAGACTGCTTTCATTACTTGACTGCTGCTCTCCATTTAGCTCTCTGCTGTGAGAGTGATGTCCATGAGTCGGTCTTAATGTCTCTCAGCTTCAGGTTTCTCTTGATGTCGTAGCGATATCGCACCTATATAGAATCAATTCCTGCTTTCTTTTCCGCCAGCCCAACAACATTACCCACACCCAACTCATCATTAAGCACGCGTTCGAGAACCACTTCCTAAACCGTTATCACGTGAACGCAACCAACACTGAAGGCTCAACTGAAATGGCAGCTCTGCTCACGAAAGGTAATTACAGTATAACCCCGTTAAACCAAACTTGAAGGGACCCTAGAAATTTGTTTGGATTAACCGATCATTGGTTTAACCAAGCTTTGACTTTGACTTGGTTTGGCAAAAACGGGGGTGCATTATGAATGTACAATATATGTGGACACTATGATTATTGTTTTTTTTATGCATATGCAGTGTAATCCCATTAAACCAATCTGGGTTAAATCAAATGATTAGTTAATCCAAACTTTTTTCAGCGACCCATCAAAATACTACCATTTATCATATACAAGGGTCTCAGATGACCTTAAATCCACATGAAAGTTTGGTTTAACTGTACCGGAAGTGTCCTGGGGGCCGAGAATTTTGTTTGGATTAACCGATACTTTGGATAAACCGACTTTGGTTGAACCAACTTTATTATATGAAAAATGGTAGTATTTTGCCGGGCCGCCGAAAAAAGTTAGGATTAACCGATCGTTTGGTTTAACCGAGCTTGGTTTAACAGGGTTGTACTGTATGTTGTTGTGCTGTACAGCGATTGAAACATGTATTAATACTGCTATGAATCGCCACATAGCTAGACTGTGAATCTGTTCCAATACCCAGATGGGAGTGGCTGTGTGCATACGTTACAATCGGGGAGTGGAACATAAGGTAAGGCGGTAGCATGTTCACCTGTAAAGGTGTCAGTCATCCACTCGATCCTGCTGAGTGGACCCATTTGCAGTTTGGGCTATTTTCCGTTCCAACCAGTGGTCCACAACTGGTTCATCAAAGGCTGTGGTATGTCATGTCCTTTCTGTGGGAATGTGCATATAAAAGACACCTTGCTGCTTATCGGAAAGAGTAACCTATTTGGCGGCATCAGGTTTCCTCCAAAGAAATAGTCAGAATGACCATATGTTTTATGTCTAATAGCCGATGATAAAAATCAATGTACTCTGGAGGTATCGTTAAATAAAACAAGCTTTACTTTCTTTTTGCGCTTTGCATTACAATCGGAGATGGGTTGAATTTAACTTGCAGTTTAACTTACAGATCTTCTTCTGGCTGAACTTAGGCCCTATTGGACCTCTAATGCCAGCTCGTTATGGTAAAAAAGAACTATTTTGTTCACACATATGAAATTGGATGGAGCCCTGAAGTCATATAATTATGGGTGTCTTCTCCAATATCTATCCAGCCTTCCCTCAAATGCTTCTATTGTTGGTGCTTCAACCACTTCTGTCTGAAAGAACAATGAGCATTACTTGATCTCAAATCTGGGCCTCTCCTTGAAGATCCTATGCTTCTGGCCTCTGGTGTTGCTGTCTCCCCTGAGGTTGAATACACATGGGGTCAGGTGATATGTCACGGCCCACCAACTGGACAGCCCAGGGTGGGAAAACCGGAAATATAAAAGCCACATAACATGTCCAACAACAATATAAATCAAATCCAAACAAACACAACTCAACCACCTTTTACGTACAAGCCTATGGACATGTAAATAAAATAGGCTAGTATAGAATTAAGTAGAAAAAGTGGAAAACTCTTCCCAAGAAAACCCCAAAACACTAACATAGAACCATAAGAAAACAACTATCATAGTAATAAGAATAGAACAAAAATACAATGCCAAGAGGGCCCCCCAAAAAAAAACACATGGGCTACTAAGCATACCAACAAACTATCTATCTGCTACTGAAATGCAGGCAATCAAATAACTTATCAGCAGCTACTGTTTGGTAAGACAACACTAGCACTACAGCTGGCCAGCATTGAAAACAAGCCTGGGTACCTGGGCTTACATGCTATGGACAGTATAAATACAGCCTCAATAAAAATTTAAAAAAAGAATAAACCCATTGCCATCACTGTCATAGACTCCAGGAATAATCTGATGTCTCTATGATATCTCCTCGAAAACAATGATATGACAATGGTGGTAGCTGAGTCTTCTCAGGCGATCTTCATTATGCCATCTCTCCTAATCCTGGGATCATCCTTGTCCCACGATAGGCCATGTGACAACAGAAAAACAAGGCTACTTGGCACATATTCTCACATATGTCAAATCAAAATGGCAACATGAATGGGAGTATCATCCAAATAATAAGTTGGATAGCATCACCACATGCATTGAAGAAGATCCACAGTGATAGATGGGATCACGGTTCCGACTGCGCATGCGCTGAAAAAGGTGTTGGCAGCAAAGCAAATGCGAATGGCCATTGAGTTTGTCGATACTTTGATTTTATTCAAAATGAATAGAAATACATAACAATTTGGCATACACATGTATGCACACATGCAATATAATGATCTGATGAATATAGCTAGGACAAAACTAGCCATAGTTAAACATTTTGAGCTAAGAAACATACAATTCCACGCAAAACAATCAGTGATATCCACATTACCATTATTAATTCTTGTTCTAAATATTAAAATGCCAAATGTGTCAACATACACTTGTTTCAGAGAAATAGATAACCAATATCTATTTAACCCTACTAATTTTCTAGTTCTACATATGTCATTAACCATAGGCTATAAATAAAAACATTAATAAAATAAGTAAAACTGACCCTGGCTATGGCTCTAACACTAGTCTGAGTGCCCAGATTTGTCTAAATCTAAATGCACATGGCATAAGATGTGCTGATTATATTGATTTAAATCCAATGCTGCATAAAAGATTAATATCTTAATTTATTATATATAACTTTTTAGTTGGTATTCTATGTTTCAAAGAAGAGCTGAGATGAGCTGAAACTAGCACATTTCATAGCTGCACCCAGTGTAGTAGCATGTGCCATGTGCTTCTCGCGGGTTTGTTTTGCTCTGACGCATCCCACAATGCACCGCACCGCTGGAACCGTGATGCAGTCTATAGGTTAGATGTCGGCGGGACCAAATAGTCCTCACTGGATGCTATATTGGCCACTCTTTGCTGACTCATGCATTTTTATTCAAGGAAGATCCTTCCCCTTAGTGTATTGGGTGTAAGTGTCCTCTGACACTCAGATACAGTCTGCTTGAATGTGTAGATTTCATAGCCTTGTCTCAATAATGTTCCACGTAAAAAGCATATGAGAGACCTCTCTTCCAATGTAAAGCAGAAAGAATTCCACAGTGCCTAAGAACAACTGGACTGTATCACCGCCTCTACTTGTAGTCATGGTTTGTGAATAAAATATTGTTCTCATTTGACACAGATTTAACCACTTCAAAATTGCATCTGAGAAAAATGTTGCTGTTCTTTTTACACAAATAAAACCATTTCAATTCTAATTATTTTAAAACAAAACTGGCGGAATAAATACTACCAATAACCTTTCGCCCGATTATCGCTCTAGTTAGATCCCCCTCCCCCCACTTTTTTTTATCCACCACACACAGATCACTTTAGTCCCTGCTCATAATAAAAGACACTAAACTTGTTCTCCCTTCAGATCCCCACGCCGGCAAATCCAAAGGAGCCGCGTCATCCCTGGCCGCCTCCATCTCCCTGGTTATCTGCACGGCCCTCTGGCGGATGTCATGAGAACTAAACACCAGAACGCCATTCAGCAGACGATTCTGTGGCCACCGGTGCTAACCCGTTTTCACGCATTGCGACCAGAAAGCGGTGACGTCATCAATTCCTGTGTGACGTGGTTACCAGCGCTTTCGATAGAAACGCCGGTGGGGGGGCTTTCATCGATGACAGTGTCAATGTTTAGAAGAAGAAGAAGAAGAAGAGAAAAGGAAGAAGAAGAGAAAAGGAAGAATGTTTCTTCTTCAAGCAGCAAGAACATATTGTTTCTATCGAATCATTCCTCGTGGCATTCCGACATTGGTAAATTATTAAGTTGTGACGTCATGTGGCGTTGGAAGGTATTAAGGCCCCGTCACACTACGATGCATCGTGTTAGCCTATGCCGACGTAGGTGATTTTGCGCCAACACATTGTACGGCGACAAGCATTATACGAACGTTATGCATATGCTGCTATACGCCGTAAAATGACATAATACGGCGTAACACGGCGTCATACGACGTCGCACGCCAAGGGGCTGAAAAGTTTTGAGCATACTCAAAACATTTGACGTACCACAACGTGGGTCTTATACGTTAGCATACGCTATGTATACTTTAGACATACATCGATGTATGCTAGACATACATTATATATACGTTATACATAAGTTGAACTATGTTGAACTATGTCAGGCATAAGTCGAGCTGGCAGAAAAGTACAGTCCGCGTATTAACAACATATTGACAACGTATGAGAATGTATGGATAGCGTATGTCTAACATATGTATAACGTAGATGATGCGTTTCTCCACTGTGTCTTGATGTATTTAATGTATAAGGCATATTTTTGGCGATCACCGGTGTTCTGCGAGCGTTCTGTGAGCGTTCTGTGAGCGTTTTGCGGGGGTATTGTGTTTGGCCATACTTTCTATGATATGCTGTCACACGCTGTCATACGCTAGCAATAGGTCGGACATATGGTCTGCAAAAGTCCAGTACGTTGTGTATACTCCAACTATACCCCCCCCCCCTCCCGCGCCAAAAAGTTTGATGCTTTTCGAAGTGTACAATTGATTTCATCCATTGGGCATACGCTGACACAATACGGTATAGTGTGACAGGGCCTTTAGAGTCGACAGCTTTACAGACTAATATATGATTCGCTTTTTCTGTGTGCCACCAAATGTAGGCCCTAGTATTATTAACGTTAATTATAATGTGATTAGATTATTTTGCGCACATCCAAATTAGTTTGTGACATGTTTTATGACGTCATTAACCTCATTTCACCACATCCGAGTCCACATTCTCTAATTGCCCGCATATATACATCTACCGATTTGTGTGTGTGTATGTATGTCTGTGTACTTAGCTATTATAATTCATTTGCTGCCAGCTTGCATAATATCTACAAAATAAATATGGATTTTAATGTAACTCACAGAACATGTAAAACAAAGCAATATATATATTATATTGAAAACAAGCAATATTAGCCAATCAGAACCCAGATTCTGCGTAGCATCTTGAAATAATTGAAATTATGTGTGACTACAGCAAGTGATGCTACTCAATTATTCAATAGTTAGGCCACTTTTTTTTTTTTAAGTTGGTGATTATCCTTTTGAAATAAAAATCTGGGTCGGGTGGGTGGTTTTTATTTATATATATATTTTTTCCCCTTCACTCTCAGCCCTGCTCCCTCCCCTTCCCAGTTCCCTCCCTATCACCCCTCAAATCCCTCTCCATTCCTTTCCCCCACTACTCTGTCCATTCCCCCCTCTTCACTGCCCTTTCTTTCTATTTCTCACTCCATCCACCCACTCACCCCACTCTCCACTCCTCTTTCCATTTCTCACTCCACCCGACCTCTCCATTTAACAGTTAAATATACATATCAAGGGTGCGTGATTTTTCAGGCAGGGTGGAACCATCAGAAATTAGTTTTATTTAAATTTGGCCTTAGTTTACCTGTATGATAGTTTACCTGTATAACAGTGTTCACTCCTGTTGGAAAAGGCCACACCTGTAGGCATTCCTTCAGGGGCCATCTCGTTAGTTACTCCCGCGGCCCTGATCCTGTGACATGGCTACTGAACAACCCATTAGAAAAAAAAAATTCTGAAGGCTTTGACCACATAAAATCTGAGAGATGCATATTCCGACGAAGCATCAAAATTTCAAAAATCAAAACAATTATCTAGATCTGATATAGATATTTAACTTAAGCAATGAGGTACTTATTAAACATTTGCTTCTGTGTAGAAATAGAAGGGAATGCTGAGCCAATTGAATAGAACTTCTTACTGCAGAACCCTATAGCGTCAGAGTCTTGGCATGCATGCCAAAACTAATATGACATGTTTGCACTTCAAATATCTCACAAAAGTTTGCCATTTATAATAAAAGTAACTTCAAACTAAAGTAATGTAGATCATTATGACCCAATCTACTATTTTTATCTCAGAAATCTGTAGAAAATCGAAACCATCGGACTCTGCAGCTTTAAGCTAAGAAACAAAATATATTCTTCACATACCTCTCTATATTTACCCGCTCACTGCTTTTGAATTACAGAATCGATTAATTCATGGGGATTAATACATTTTTTTAAAGCCAAACCGAGAGCTTTCTGTTGCCGCCATCTTGGTGTTGTGTGTGTGTGCATTCTCTACCAAATTCTCAACTTTATACCAATATGGATACCTACTGCTCATTGGAACCACTACCTCTACAGTTAATTCCATGTTTGAAGCAGTTTTTGTTCAGGTTTGGCCATAGTTGGCATTCACCCCATCTCGGGGTAGACTTGCATCTTTAGTCTAGAGCCAACAGGCACAACAAACATGCAGTGTATTACTATTAGTCACTATTGCTGCATGTAACCATAGCAATCGGAGAGCGTATGCCGTTCCTGATATGTACATTAATTCAGCCACCCCTGCCCCGCTATATCATCGATGTTTGTATTGTGTATGTGCTGTATAAGAATGTTCACTGACCAAATAAAATGCAAGTGGTGCTATTTTCCAGTAAAAATAGTTATATCTTACTCATAATTCAGTTGATGCAGCTTTTGAATACTGTGGCTGTTCCATTCACATTACCCCCTCCCCACGTTCCACAATCACTCTGCACGGCCCTCTGGTGGCTGTGGTGAGAATTAAACTAGGTATCCCAAGTGCCTTGCCAATCCACCAATAATCTATGTGAGGAGCCTTAAAGTTCATCGTTTTTCAATCTATTGGTGTTTTCTAAGTTGTTCATCAATTGAAATCCTATTTAGAGCAAAATAACGCTTTAGATTTCTTCTTTCCAATACTATCATCCACATTAGGATATGACTTTGATCAGCGAAAGAAAACCAATGCTTTGTCAAGTCCATTTATGTAGAAAATCACCTTTTGTTTCAACTAACTTATGCATGAAATTTTACACTGCTTCTTCAATTTAAACGCTCTTCCCCCCTTCCAACTCTTCCTTTCTCTCTTTCTCTCTCTCTCTCCCTCTCTTTTCTGTCTCAAACAAAGACTATGCAACTTTTATAGCCACAGTTTGACTACAGCAGCATTAAGACCATAATTGGATCATCATCATCATTGAAGATTTACACTTCCTATCACAGCTAAGTCTGAATGGTCATGTTTTCACCATTAGACAGTTGGTCAATATTATAAAGCCCGAGCCTACACTTTTACCGACCCAAGGGATTTTTAACCTCCCACACCATATAGACATGGTATGAGGTCAACTGGCCTTGGATGACGCTATAAGTTATACATGGAGATCCAAATTGGCAGCGGTCTTGCCATGGAAATACTAAATAACTCCAGTAGAATAGGGTGTTCCAGTCTATGCAAATTATGAGCACTAACACGTGATCATGATAGCTCTGAATATGTAATGTTGTGCTCGTCATGTTACTTCCCCTCTAATACTAGAGTTAACAGTCATGTAGATAATTTATTTTTTGAAATTGATGTATAGCTTAAGGGATGGGAATGGTGGGAATCGTTGCATGATTTATATATTTAATTCAATGATCCCTCTGCTTGTATTAAACGCAGCTAATACATGTGATATTGTGTTAGAGAAACCAGTATTCTTTTTCATAATGGACCTCACCAGTTAACGCAGTGCCATCTATCGGTAGAATGTGGAACCACTCTATTCAGGTACTTCCTTGAGTGACTGATTTCAGATGCTATATATCCATAAAGAAATGCAGGGGAAAATAATAAAATGCTTGATTATATTCAGATATTCATATCACAATAGGCATCGAGCTCTTATCCTTGTAATATATATATATATATATTAAAAAGACAACAACTATATTGTATTTTTCTTCTGGAATTTCACCGCCGCTCTCTTCACGTGTATTATACCCCACTAGTTAAGCTTGTGACATCTATCGGCAGAATCTGGTACCACTCTATTCGGGTACTTTCCAGCTTAACTAGCGGGGTCTATTAGGCAGTCTTTCAAATACTGGTTTCTTTCACCTTCCTGCCCGTTAGTGGTGCCACCTCACAAATTACTTTGTAACTAAACAATCACAGCTATTTCACTCGGAAACCGCTAGGTGGCGCCACTAGTGCCGTGTGCACTCGTGCACTGAAACTACGAGGCTGGTGCTGAATGTAGAAATGACGGAAGCTGGTTGTTGGAGTTTTACGTCCTGACAACATCTAAGGTCATATCAGGATGGGCACCGACTTGTGACCGTGCATACTCATGGCGACTTTATAGTGTTGCCCCATTGTGAGATCAGGCCACCAGCACCATGACCTAATCTCCCACTCAGTCACATTATCCTGACACTGAGTCTGGAATTGAACTCTGTGTACTGAGTGCATGATGGTTTCCAATCTATAGCAAGTTGACTATTGTGGCAAATATGTAGAGGGTGTCTTTTGTGTGTGTATTTGTGTCTTTTTCACACCTTGTCTTGTTTTCCTGCTTTCATCCTAATTTCTATTAGTTTGTTCACGAGTATATTATTTTGTTCACGGATACTCCTACTCCTAACCAAGAGCCTCCCACGAATGATGCAATTTGCTACTTTATAACAGGCTTTGACATTTCTCCATTTAGAGCTCCGAAAAAAAACCCCACTAGTAGACCTTTGTTATGCAATTTCTTAACAGGATGATTGTATTTAAGTAATAATAATTTAATTCACTTCCCACTCTTCATCGTGGGAAGCCAGATTAAACAACAACAAAAGGAATGAAAGACACAGCGTTATTATCGTCTGCAATGTCTTTAAGCAAACATACATTGAAACACCCGTCTTCCTATGACCTTAGATGTTGCAAGGACGTAAAACCCCAAGATCCAACCATTGAAACATTCACAGTGCCTTGTAGAGTCCTCCCTTTGTTAAGCTGGGAATCCATACTCCATTTTCCCCCAATTTTATTTCTGTTCATATTAGAAATAATGGATTCCATTGAAAAAAAAACCAAATAAGATATGAATACAAATTAATGTCTAATATGTATCTTAGTGTGTATGGTTGGATCCGTATGTGTATGCAAAATAAAAGTTGTTTTTTTGATCAAATTAAGATTAAAATATATGTGTAGTGGTCTGCACTGACCTCTCAGGCAAGAAGCCGCATAGACAGGTAGGAGTGGGTAGCGTGGTGCCATCAGGGAGCCTAGGTGGTGTAATGGTTAGCATACTGGCCTGGAATGCAAAGAGATGTGGGTTCGAGTCCCACTCTAGGTGCAATATTTCCCATTTTCATCACCCCCATGACACTGGTTGCCGTGAGCATGATCCTATACACGCTCCACGCTGTATAGTTGTTGAACCTCCCCTGTGTATGTGTAACTGTAAGTGCACTACCTGTATGTATGTAATTGTATGCATTAAAAGACTTACAATTCCAGGGGGACGAGTGTAGTGGTCTGCACTGACCTCTCAGGCAAGGAGCCACATAGACAGGTAGGCGTGGGTAGTGTGGTGATATCAGGGAGCCTAGGTGGTGTAATGGTTAGCATACTGGCCCGGAATGCAAAGAGATGTGTTTTCGAGTCCCGCTCTAGGCGCAATATTTCCCATTTTTATCACCCCCATGACATATGCAAGGAAACCCCAATTTATTCATTAATTGTTATGCCTTCTTTAATAAGAAAGGCTTACAATGTGAAGAGGGAAAGATTATATAATAGCTGGACGAAATAAAAACTGTATTTTGATCAAATTCAGAGAAGATAGTTAATTCAATTCTACATATGGAATGCAATTCAGAGAGACGATATCAAATTAAATTCTACATAATGGAATGCCATTTTCACTATTCGTAACCATCTGTGTAAAGCTTGTCTACTAGTTTGAACTCCCCTGTGTATGTAGGAAGTACTGTAGGAGTAAGTCATCCAGTCTAACTGCCAAAGTCTGTTTTAATAGTCAAGTTATCATGTATGATATCGACGAGCGACAAATGTATATCTGCATATGAACGTAATTAACATGGTAATAAAATGTTTACACACAAACGAAATATCTTTTATTTCTTCAGTAGGCCTCCTGCACTTCCGACGACCACCGACTAACGCCCCTCCTCCCCTCTCCCCCCTCCACCTCCCCTCCTCTCTCCCCCTTCCCCCTTCCCCCTCCCTCCTCCCTCTTCCCCTCCCCCTCTCTCCCTTTCCCCCATCCCCTCCACCATTCATCTCAAATGTACCAGACGGTATGGCCAAATGAGTTAGAGCGTCCGTCTCCCGTGCTGGTAGATCGTGGGGTCGTGGGTTCGAAGCCTGGTCGAGTCAAACCAATGATTTAAAAATTGATACTTGTCGCTTCCTAGCCAGGCACTCGGCATTATTAGGACAGGGCAAGGATTGGTGTGCTCAGTGTCATAATGTGACTGAGTGGGATACCAGGTCATGGTGCCGGTGGCCTGGTTTCCAAGTGGGGCAGCACTATAAAGTCACCATGAGTGCGCACTGTCACCAGTCGGTACCCGTCCTGATATGACCTTAGATGTTGCTAGGTGATACATAAAACAACAACAAACAAACAATTAAAGTTATATAGTCCGATGGTTTTGAATTTCTGTCTTTTTATTGTGATAAATATACCTAGATGATATACTTTAGTTTAGTTTGAAGTGACTTTTATTTTAAATGCTGAACTTTGGACGTATTTGAAATGTAATTATGTCAAATTAATTATGGTTTATGCGTTAAGATTCTGACACCATAGGCTTCATTGCAGTACCAGCTTCTATCAAATTGATTTAGTATGGCCTTCTATGCAGCAGCAAATATTTAAAGTTGCATAGTCCAATGGTTTTGAGTTTGTGTCATTTTCTGAGATAAATAAATATATCAGGTTGATCATTATAATCAACAACACTTTTGTTTAAAGTAACTTTTATTTTAAATGGTTAACTTTTGAGATATTTGAAGTGCAAACCTACAACATTAATTTTGGCAAGCACGCCAAAACTCTGACACCATAGGTTCCTGCAGTAACAGGTTCTATTAAATCGGTGCGGTACTATTTACGTTCTATGTGGCAACAAATTTGTGATAAGTGCACCAGTATCTTAGTTATTATGCAGAATCAAATCTAGATCACTGTTTTGGTTTTGAAAATTTGATATTTTCATCGGACTATGCAGCTTTAAAAGTGCACCCGTATTTAAGTTGGATATCTAGGATCGAAAACCTAAATAAGTGTTTTGCTTTAAATAATGTGATGCCTTTGTTGTTGGGGTGATGAAAATGTTGCTCAGCAAGGAGTCCATTGTACAAATACAACTGGCATAGTTGGAGGTTGGATTGGTTTGGTTGTTGTTGTTTTACATCCTAGCAACATCTAAGGTCATATCAGGATGGGTACCGACTTGTGACAGTATGCACTCATAGCGATTTTATAGTGCTGCCCCACTCGGAAATCAGGCCGCCAGCACCATGACCCGATATTCCTCTCAGTCACATTATCCTGACACCGAGCTAACCAGTCCTTGCCCTATTCTAATAATGCCGAGCACCAGGCTAGGAAGTGACAAGTATCAATTTTTAAGTCATTGGTTTGACTCAACCGGGAAGCGAACTCGCGAAATCCTGTTCTTCCGCACGCGAGGCCTGTGCTCTTCCGATTCGGCCACCGTGCCATAGTTGGAACTAGGTTTAACAATTTTGGATTAGAACTAGGATTGATGCTTGTCGCTATCTAGCCTCGGACTGGGATTGCTAGAATAATGGGTTATGACTAGTTTGCTCAGCATCCGGATAATGTGACTGAGTGGGATATTGGGGCATGACTGGAAACTCGCCACAAGTGCATACTGTCACAAGTCGGTAGCCGTCCTTACATAGTTGCTTGGTTGTTGGAGCTTTATGTCCTGGCAACATCTAAGGTGAGAGCAGATGGGTTCTTACTTGTGACAGCGCGCACTCATGACGACATTATAGTGCTGCCCCACTGGGAGACAAGGCCACTAGCACCATAAACTGATATCCCACTCAGTCGTCACATTATCCTAACACTGAACCAACCTATCCTAATAATGCTGAGTGGCTGACTAGAAAGCGACAAGAATCAATTGTGAAGTGATTGGTTTGAATCGACCAGGGCTCGAACCCGTGGGTTCGAATCCCACAATCTACCAAAATGGGAGACGGACGCTCATCTCATTCGGCCATCCCATCTGGTGTTTGCTTAGATATAGCAAATATATTTATATGTAAGAAATAAGAGTATAAAGATCATGTGGCCAGATCTTTAAATGCACTGTGCAACCCACACAGGAATTGAACTATTTGAATGTGGGAACTTTACACTGTCCAACAGCGTTCCATGTGCAATCGTTGTTAAGCTCATCATCATCATGCTGTCGGTCGCGATGCGGCAAAGACTGCTTTCATTACTTGACTGCCGCTCTCCATTTAGCTCTCTGCTGTGAGAGTTTCGTCCATGAGTCGGTCTTAATGTCTCTCAGATTCAGGTTTCTCTTGATGGTATCCTTGAACCAGAGACGAGGGCGCCCTCTCTTTCTGTCAGAAGACAGTTGAGAATAAAGGATCTGCTTTGGTAGCCTGTCTGATGACATCCTCATGAGGTGTCCAGTCCACCGGAGACATTTCATGAAAGCTGCCTGCAAAAGTGTTGAAGTGCTGCTGGCTTTTGCAAGTTACCAGCAGCACTCTCCCAGGGAGCAAATAGAGGTTTCACACCGGCAAGAACATGTCAAGACAGGCGCAAAACTATTTGTCCCTGCAGTGGCTGGTCGGGAGATGTTGGGAGTTCCATACATCAACCGCCCTTAATGCTGCCACAGTGACATGGTTTTCTGTTTAGGGTTTGCTCCCTTAGCCTTCGGTTCTGTCAAGAACCTGTACCACAAGACAGTGGTTTACAACTCTGCAGGGCAGGGGCGTTAAACTCCCTGAGGTATTGCTATACCTGCAATACCTGATTACCAGAAGCTAAGATTCCATATACACGGTATGCAGTTTGCAAATGCAAATGTGACAAAAAATGGCAAAGCATGTAAATACACAGTGGTGCTTCCATAATGTCCCGATGCGAATACAAACGCAAATGTGAATGTGGCAATTGGATCGCTCCACATACCGATCGATGTGAATGTGTATGCGTTTGGTGTGAATGTGAATGCATTTGGTATAGAGCAAACAGGAACTTTGACTTTCCTTCACAAACTGAGAGCAAAAAATTGCGAAAATGACATGGGTATTTATGCCGCATGCCCCATGCCGCATGCCGTATGCCGCTTCCCGCATACCACGTATCTGGAATCTTAGCTTTATAAATTATCAAAGCAGCAGTGTTCTAGTGCTGGGACCTTGCAATGGCTGTTGACTAACGACAACACAAACACTCTAATCACGTACACAAATAGACTGTTTCACTTTGCAGCAACTCGATTGTTCACGGAGGTGCATAGTGCAGTGCTGCAGTTAAAAACTTATATTAAATTCGCTAATTGCGCAGTGTGAAATGTCGTCTGCTCTCATTGACAAAATAGCAATCCATTTTTGTTCACATTGAATTGTACGCAAGAGTGCATACTATGTTTTGTTGTCATAAGGAGTAAACTATAAAAAAACCTAATGTTGTTGGCAATTTCATTGAAGCAGACGACTTTCTGGTGGCCGCATACAATAATGGCCGAATGAGTTGAGCGTCCGCCTCCCGTTCTGGTAGGTTGTGGGCTTCGAACTTCCTGGATTTGAACCCTAGCTGAGTCAACTTGCCTGGCACTCGGCATTAATAGGATAGGGCAAGGAGAGGTGGAATGAGGAAGACCAGTAGATTGAAATTTACCCTGCTTAAAGTTGCATGGTCCGATGAAATATAATTTTGTCAATATTAAAACAAGTACCTACTTTTGATCCTATATATCCAATTTAGATACTGGTGTATTAGCTAATGATTTGGGACAGCATATACAGAATAACCTGTGAATTTATAACCTCACCCCTTTGGACACTCATTATGCAGGGAGGCCATTAACCAATTAGGCCAATCTCATGACCTCATTAGAGCCAAGTAGGCCTACTGTGCAGGGCCATACCTAGGATTAGTAGGTCATCTCACATCACATGGTCATCGCAAGATGACCATCTGGGTCATAGCCGCAGGACTTTTGGCAAGCTTGTCAACATTATTTTGGGTTCTTTCAGCTCAAATTGCTCCAAAACTAGCCATTTTTCATCAAATTTACTCAGGACTAATGCGTATTAGGATATAATCGTCAACCTGAGCTATTTATATCAAATATCACTAACAAATTCAAATGCCATCGGACCGTGCAACTTTAATCAACTAATGCACAAACTATATATATATATATATATATATATATATATATATATATATATATATCGCTCAGGCGGCAAGAAGGCTTTGTGTGCTTGTTGGGGTTTTACATCCTAGCAACGTTCAACCCTGGTCGGGAGATTGGCGTTATTTTGATATATTTTCCGGATATATCACACCAAATTTAGAGAGTTTGCCCCTCTGCTACTCATATTCATATCATGATATAACTTTGAATAAATAAAGTTGTGTTGGTCATGTTACTTGCCCTTTAACACCGGTGCTGTATAAACACCACGGTGCACTACCGGACTACCGACACGAGCAAAGGCTCTGCCTGCTTTGTTAACAATAACAGTATAACACTAACAGTAACAGTCTGCGGCTGGCCGTAGGACCTGATCTGGACGAACTGGAGTTGAGGTCTCCCGAGCGTTCCTTCTCGTGGAAGTTCAGTGCCGTTGGCCATGATCTATCGACAACATTTTAGGGCTACCCTCTAGAGCTGAGGTGTTGACGTACATACACTCTGCGATTCAAGTTTTGACCTATTTTACACTCTGGGATTCAAGTATTGACCTATTTTACACTCTGGATTCAAGTGCTGACCTACTTTACAATATGGGATTCAAGTGCTGACATATTTTATACTATTGAATCCAAGTGTTGACCTACTTACACGATGGGACACGGGTGTTGACCTATATTCACTCTCGAATACAATGGTTGACCTACTTACACTATGGGATGCAAGTGCTGACCTACTTACACTCTGGGATTCAAGTGTTGACCTACTTACAATGTGGGATTCAAGCATTCACCTACTGTACACTCTAGGATTCAAGTATTGACCTAATTACACCTAATTACATTCTGAGATTCAAGTTTTGACCTAGTTACACTCCGAGATTCAAGTGTTGCCCTACTTACACCTGGATAATCAAGTGTTGACCTACTTACACTATGGGATTCAAGTGTTGATCTAATTATACTCTGAGATTCAAGTGTTGACCTGCCATGCACTCTGGGACTCAACTGTTGACCTACACTCTAACACTCAAGTGCTGACCTTGTGGTGCATTCTGGGAATCAGCAGTTGACCTATTTACTGGGATTCAATTGTTGACCTATGTTTTAGACTTCAACTTCTGGCCTACTGTGGATCCTAGTAAGGCAGAGTCGATGACCTACACTCTGTGACTCAAGTCTCCACATTTTAATGACAGTCGGATAGGCTACAACTTAGTACAAGGTATGTACATATATCCAAGGCTATCTTTAAAGCAGTCTTACAATTAAAATCAGGTACATCATATGGACCAGCCTAATATATTAATATAAGATTCCCCTACGAAATGACAAGGAGACCAGCAGATTGGGTTAGTTCATTTATTCGACTCCAAGCTGAGCGATAAATGCCCTACCTAATTCAAAAAGCAAAAAACTGGAGGCAAGTGACGATTCAAACCACTCGAGCAGCATCGACAGCCGCCGGGACGGCAGCAGGAGCAGCAGACGACGGCGATTGGCTAATATTAACTCGAGTAGAATCGAATAATAATAATAATAAATAATTCTCCGAGCGTTTATATGTATATAATAGATTATATATAATATGTATGCATGATGATTTCATTTACCCTACCCATACTGGATAACTGTGTTGACACTTGTTTTCACTGCTTGGTAGCTCTGGTCTAATTTGATTCAAATCTTTTAAATTATATTTTTTATAATAACTTATGTCTTGTTGTTTCTTGTTTATGGGTTATAGCTGTATAATTATATATTGCAAACATGACAAATTAGGCCTGTATCATATTTGTGTTAGTCCACTTACCTATAATATTTTCTTTTGTATTTCTATCAACACTTGCTAATTTAATTAGTTGCTAGTACGGTGTTAAAATTCTCTCATACATTGATCTGCCTTATTCACTCACTTATTCCTCTTCTTCTTCTTCTTCTTCTTCTCCTTGTTGTTGTTGTTCTTCTTCTTCCCCTTCTTGTTCTTGTTCTTCTTCTCTTTCTTGTTCTTCATCAGTATCATCACCATGTTCAACTTCCTCTTTTTCTTTTCTAGGCCAACGATCTACTCACAAGTCCAAGCAGCCTGTCCATGAAATTGAATTCACCGTCTTCACCAGATATATATATATATATATGCACCAATTCCCGAATTAACCTTTCGAATAGGTTTGCAAAAACTGCAGTGTAACACCCCCATCACACCAAACTAGTTCTGAAAACGTCCGACCCCATTTTAAAATGAGGTAGAACGTGGCCGCAGACAATTTTGAACATGCTCAAAGTTCTAGTGCACCCTTCCGTCCTTGCCCGTCCATGCAGTTCATCAAAAGTTTGTAAAACGTTGCTGCTACATTCATTACATTTGCACACTGTTTGAGCCCACTCGGCAACATTTTCGAGAACATAGTAAGAACTACTTTGGTGTGATGGGGGTATTAATTGAAACAACACTAAGTGAAACCTACTCAAATTAAGCCTTGAACGTTGAAATAACCCCCCCTAGCAAGTCTTTTGTTTTGCATCAATGACATTATAATGACACACATTGTGACAAGTTTGTTTAATTCCTCAATGATGTTATAACGAAACAGTGTTCAATGAAACGACATTAATGGGGGAGTTGGTAATATATATGTATATATATATATATATACACACTGAAAGGTTGGTGAGGTCATGACCCAGATCTTCCAAGCTGCTGGCTTTCTGCTTCCGGTGTGACGTCACTGCAGAAGTTATCAGCGAAGCATTTCTCAGCCTTCAAGTTCTGCACCTCCTCTACAGCAATGGGATCGCAGGCTGCCAAGAAGAAGGTCAAGGCCATGTTCAGAAGGTATGAATAAGATCAATAAGAACAACACCATTCCTATTTTTTGTTTCAGTTATTCTTCTGTTTAAAGCTGATTTTGTTCCTCTGAATAATGAGAGCTCAGTGCAAATTACTACACAAGGAATGGTAATCGCCAACGTAGGCAAGAGTCCATTTTGTAATATTCTTTGGGTTAATTTCATTGGATTTAAACCCATGACCTGCTGCCCTACTATCTTTACTTATACAGTTATGTGTGTACATATATTCGTTGCAGTTGCAATTATAAAGGACCTACCCTATGAACAAAGGCTTAGGGAATTGAAACTTCCTACCCTTTCCTACAGAAGGAAAAGAAGTGACATAATTGAAGTATTTAAAATTATGAAGGGTTTTGATGAAATAGATATGAACAAATTGTTCACCTTGAATAAAAGAGAAGGCAGTCGGGGCCATACTCTCAAACTAGTAAAACCCAGAGCCATTTCAAAGTTAAGGCAACATAGTTTCTCAAACAGGATCATAAATATATGGAACAGTCTCCCACAAAATGTTATTGATGCCGAGTCAATTAATTCATTCAAGAATAGATTAGAAAAGGCATGGGCTGATGATCCAGGGAAATTTGACCCCATATTCACCACATGCTACTAATTACTCCTTGTGTTGCTTATTTACTTGCACTCAAGCAAATATGACAGACAAATAAGTGTTCACACTTCCTGTCTACCATTCGCTATATCACTATATATACATCTAGTTATATGGTAGTTAGTTAGTGGTCATTACCTAATAGACCCAAAGGATTGTAGCGAGGAAAGATACAAGTCTAGATAGTAGTTGAAGATATATATATATTTACTTTTTTTAAATGTTTGTTTGTTTATTAAATGATTTTTTTGTTTATTTTTCTCATAACGGTTAAGTGCATGCATGCCGCTGTGCAGTAGTGGTCAAAATCCATATGGAATGATTTCTTCTTAATGAATTGATGAAAATAGTTTTAATGATCTATATTAGGCATCCCAGTTCTGCCGTCCTCAGGAAGGCTAGAACCACTTATTGTTTTATGTTATACCCCAGTCATACGAGAGCCTGCATTCGCCGCCAAACTCCTTATGCCCAAAGGTTGCCAACCACCAGAGTCCCACTCGCTACATTGATTCAAAACCGTGGTTGGTGACAACACAGCGCCAAGGCGGTGCCGGGTCGGCGAGCATGGTATTGCATGAGTTGGTGCTGCCAGGATGCACCAGATCGGCGCCATGTCGACGCCAGGTTGGCACCAACTCACCAACTAAGAGGTCAGTTACCTGGTGTTGCCAGGTTGGCACCAGGTTGGTGCCAGGTCGCCAACCATTTTTGAATGGCGCCGACCGGACTGGTCACAAGGAGGTTGCAAATGCAGCAGCTGCAACCTCCTTGCATCCAAAATTTCCGAAATGGACACTGTGAGGTTGGCAACCTCGTGGCGCCAGTGCATCAGGAGGGTGTAAGGTGGATGTTAGTAGGATGTTTTGAAGTCACAAATCGATCGTAAGCGAACGCAGGCCTCGTGTGACTGGGGTATTAGTGAAAAGATCATGCATTCTGTTTGCATTGTAAAGCTGTTGGCACAAGGCCATAACATCTATGCAGTTTAATAAAATGTGTTTGAGCATCAGTCGGGCCTGACACCCAATGCATTCGGGGGACGGTCCCCCATGAGCAAAAAAGAGTGCTTAAGCCACAAGTGGCTCTGGTTATATGGTTGGTTGTTGGAGTTTTACATCCTGGCAACAGCTATGGTCATATTAAGACAGGGTCTGACTTGGGACAGTGCACACTCATGGTGACTTTATAGTGCTGCCCACTGTGAAATCAGGTGGCCATCACCATGCCCCAATATCCTATTCAGTCACATTATCCTGTCATTGATCTAACCAGTCCTCGCGCTATCCTAATAATGCCAAGCAGCTGGCTAGGAAGCGACACATATAAAATTTGTAAGTCATTGGTTTGACTCGACCGTGAACCAAACTCCCGACCTTCCACACGTGAATTCCCATGCTCGACCGATTCGGCCATCACACCAACTGGAATGAGAAGCAGTTGCGGGGCAGGTGTGAACGCTTGGATCACATGGTGCACACCTGAAGCCCGGATGTAGGTCAAAGCTGACAGGATAACCCGCTCAGGCATGCAATTTGGGTAATAACGGGGGAGCCAGTCATCATATCGATATAAGATATAGCTACATTGTTTGTTGGAGTTTTAAGTCCTGGCAACATCTATGGTCAAATCATAGCAGGCACCGAATTTTTACAGTGTGCACTAATGGTGACTTTATAGTTCTGTCCAACTGGGAAATCATGGAGGTGGTCGGTTAGAGAGGTTTTATTGTAGTTCTTCATATCTAGTGCCAATAAGACCAATATTTGAGTAATACAGCCATCCTGCTATCCGGTTGGTAATTTGATGGAACCACACCTGATGAATGGTGGTTCAGAGCACATACGCATATATACATAATATATATATGCATATATGAAGAGCTCTTTTCCAAGACGCGATAAGCGCCGATTAAAAAAATGAGCTTGCAATGCCAATGCCAAGCTCATAGGTCATGCCTAGGAAAAGAGCTCTTCATATATGTGTATATGTATATATGAAGAGCTCTATACGAAGAGCCCTTTTCCAAAGCATAAGCTACAAGCTTGGCATTGGCATTGCAAGGTTATATTTTGGATCGGCTCTTATGGTGTCTTGGAAAAGAGCTCTTCATATATATATATATATATATATATATATATGTGTGTGTTTTCTATAATACATATATGGAAGTATAAATAGTTATATCCTGGTAATATATATATGAAGAGTTCAGGCGCAAAACCATGTAAATGTCGATCCAAACATGGAGATAAACATTGGAATCAAACCTTCAAAAGGTTTGTTTTTTTAATTCCTACTTTTCTGTGCATTGCACCATAACCATCTGATCATATGAAAAGTGGAATTAGTGAGAATTATAATTAGTTTCAGGTAAAAATCTGTTATTTAAACTACATTTTTTGAGTGGTGTTTACATGGTTTTGCACCTGAACTCTTCATATATACTCTATAATACATTATGGGATTCTAAGCAAGAACAATGCTATCTCAGTCCTATCCTGGTAATGCCCATGCATCATATTTAGGAGCATGTTTATATATATGGTTATGGAACATGCATTCCCCTCTGCGTATTTATACTCATCTAATTTGTTATGCATCACATAAATATAGTCCATAATACATTATGGGTGTATAAACAAGAACAATGCCATATCAGTTCTATCCTGGAAATATATATGCTCTATAATATATTATGGGTGTATAAATAAAAGCAATGCCATCTCAGTTCTATCCGAGTAATATATATGCTCTATAATATATTATGGGTGTATAAATAAAAACAATGCCATCTCAGTTCTATCCTAGCAATATATATGATCTATAATATATTATGGGTGTATAAATAAAAACAATGCCATCTCAGTTCTATCCTAGTAATATATATGAACAATATCAGTTCTATCCTAGTAATATATATGCTCTATAATATATTATGGGAGTATAAATAAAAGCAATGCCATATCAGTTCTGTCCTAGTAATATATATGCTCTATAATATATTATGGGTGTATAAATAAAAACAATGCCATATCAGTTCTATCGCAGTAATATATATGCTCTATAATATAGTATGGGAGTATAAATAAAAACAATGCCATATCAGTTTTATCCTAGTAATATATATGAACAATATCAGTTCAATCCTAGTAATATATATGCTCTATAATATATTATGGGCATATAAATAAAATCAATGCCATATCAGTTCTATCCTAGTAATATATATGAGCAATATCAGTTCTATCCTAGTAATATATATGCTCAATAATATATTATAGGTGCATAGATAAAAACAATGCCATATCAGTTCTATCCTAGTAATATATATGAACAATATCAGTTCTATCCTAGTAATATATATATGCTCTATAATATATTATAGGTGTATAAATAAAAACAATGCCATATCAGTTCTATCCTAGTAACCTTTTCCCCTAGAGCACACAGCACAGTGAGCTATTACCACAACATTAGTTCTACCACTGCCGTTAGAGGGCAGATTGGTTGTAGAAATCATGTATAAGAATTGTCCACAGAGTATTCTGAACAGTGAGGTCTAACAAATAACATTAGTTCCAGCTACTGCCACTAGAGGGTGGGTTGGTTTTGTTTGTTTGTTTAACGACACAACAGAGGATGTGGTGGTGGTGGTGGAAATCCTCTATGATGAGATAGTATCTTATAGGAAAACTGCACTAATATGCAGGAACATACCTCAGCGGAACCACACACCCAAAGTAGCCGTTACAAGATTCGCTCTAAAAACGAGCAGTCATTAAAGTTGCACAGTCCGATGGTTTTGAGTTTTTGTCATTTTGTGAGATAGATATGGTAGGATGCTTGTTAGAATTAATGTATTTAGCATGAAGTAACTATGATTTTAAATGACTAACTTCAGAGATATCTGAAGTGTAAATATGCTAAATTAATTTTGTCATGTTTGTCAAAATTCGGACTCCATAGGCTTCAGCAGTCACAGGTTCTATTACATTGACATAATCAGAATGTAAAATATTCCGATTTACAGCATTGGTGGGGGAATGCAAATGTTCTATTACTGATCGGGTATACGTGACCAGGTGCATGTATGTGTATATGTAAGTGCTGGTGGTGCCTGATTGAGATGTAAATAGACATAGTGGTGCTGGCAGGGATGTGTGTAAGGGGCACTCAGAGCCTACCCCCTCCCCCCTCTGCTAGTCAGGATCACCACACTCAGGCTCAAGGCAGGTGGTGGCCAGGGCAGTCACACAGCTTGGTGGTTGTGGGCATATCACTGGTAACCATGGGGACCAGGAATGCTGGATCGATATTGGTAGAGCTAAGAATTCTTGTTTCTCATTGGGGGAATAGGGTGGGGTGATACTCTACACTGAATCCATGTACCATATAAATAATAAACCAGAGGGATTGACTCTCTCTCTTCTTTCACACGTTATACTCTTCCTTTCTCTTTGCCTGTATTGATTTCACTATAGCCTGCCTACACAACCACAGATTCGAGCCGTAAACTTTACAAGAAAATGATGCTCCTTTCTATGTAACAAAAAATACTTAAAGTTGCATAGTACGATGGTTTTGAGTTTCTGACATTTTTTTTAGATCAATATATTGAATTGATTGTTATAATCTACATTACTTTAGCTTGAAGTAACTTTTATCTTAAATCCCTAAGTTTTGAGATATTTTAAATCCAAACATGTAAAATTAGTTTTGGCAAGCATGCTCAAACTGACACCACAGATTTCAATGGTAACAGTTTCAATTAAATTGTCTCTTATACATGGCAACAAACGCTTAAAGTTGCATAGTCCGATGGTTTTGAATTTCTGTATTTTTTTCTGAGATAAATAAATCAGATCGATCACTAGTATCTACTTTACATTAGTTCAAAGTTACTTTTATTTTAAATGGTAAACCTTTGAGATATTTTGAGTGCAAACATGGAAAATCAGTTTTGGCAATCTTGCCAAACCTCTGACACCATAGACTTCTGCAGTAACAGGTTCTGTTAAATTGACTCAGTATTGCCTTCTACGCAGAAACAAATGCTTAATAAGTGCATCGGTATCTAAGTTAGATATCTAAAATCAAATCTAATTGTTTCGGTTTTGAAAATTTGATATTTCATCGGACTATGCAGCTTTAATAAGTGCACCATATCTAAGTTAAATTTGTAGAATCAATTCTAAGTTAGATATGTAAAATAAAATCTAGATAATTTTTTTGGTTTAAAAAATTTGAAGCTTCATCGGACTATGCAGCTATAATAAGTGCACTCGTATCTAAGATGGATATGTAGGTTATAATCTAAATAAGTGTTTTTGCTTAGATAGATTTGATGCTTTTATCGGACTATGCACCTTTAAGATTAACGGTTTGCCAAAGAGTCACATTGCCAACACATGGACACACCTACACACATTCACCTTACACACCCGTGGTGGCTAAGGGGATAAGCCTACAGGCTCAAACCACATACTAGCTTACACTCAGATAATCCACACAAAGAGACCGATTCAGTCAGAGGCACAAGTGCAGGAATTTGAGCCAATGCCAATTGACAATCGCTATTGAAGGGAATAGAACTACACTACCTTTTTTTTTGTGTACATTATTTCATTAAAGTTGCATAGTCCGATGGTTGTGAGTTTCGGTAATTCTCTGAGATAAATACATTTGATTGATCATTATAATCTGATTGACTTTACTTTGAAGTAAATTTCATTTTAATTGATTAACTTTTGAGATATTTGAAATGAAAACATTCCAAATTACATATTCTGAAACCAGGAGTTTCAGCAGTAATAGGTTCTATTAAATTGGCTTAGTAACCCCTTCTATGCAGCGACAAATACTGAATAAGTGGACCAGTATCTAAGTAAGATATGTAGGATCAAATTTAGGTCAGTGTTTTGGTTGTGAAAATTTGATGCTTTCATTCGGCCATGCAGCTTTAAGCGGGGTAAATTTCAATCGCGGACAATTGGTCTTCCTCATTCCACTGCTCCTTGTCCTATCCTAGTAATGGGGTGTGCCAGGCTAGGTAGTGAAAAGTATTAAGTCAGTGGCTTGTCTTGGTTAGGGTTCGAGCCCGGGGGCTTCGAATCCTACGACCTACCAAATGAGCGGTGGGTGCTTAACTCATTCTGCCATCCACTCTAAAGGTAACAGAACTCGCTGATTGGAGACAGGAAAGCAACTGAACTCTCCGATTGGAGAGAGGAAAGCAACAGAACTCTCTGATTGGAGAGAGGAAAACAACAGAACTCTCTGATTGGAGAGAGGAAAACAACATAACTCTCTGATTGGAGAGAGGAAAACAACAGAACTCTCTGATTGGGGAGAGGAAAGCAACATAACTCTCTGATTGGAGAGAGAAAAACAACAAAACTCTCTGATTGGAGAGTAGAAAACAACAGAACTCTCTGACTGGAGGGAGACATGAAAGCAACTGAATACTCTCATATGTGTATTCCGAGTTTCGCTGGTCCCTCAGGAAGGACTGAATCTGCGACCCAGCATGCCAGGTCGCAGTTTCAGCTTACATTGCCGAAGATGGGGGAGGTGGTGAATACGCTTACATGAAGTGGTATTTTATTGAATGTAAAATATTCGCAAGGACAATTTTTATTACGATGTACAATTCAAAACAAATATATGGTAAGAACCATACCAAATTTGGTCATCAGATTTTTGTTTGTTTCTTTGTTGTTGTTTTACGTCCTAGCAACATTTAAGGTCATATCAGAACGGGTACCTACAGACTTGTGACAGTGCGCACTCATTGCGACTTTATAGTGCTGCCCCACTGGGACCAGGCCACCAGCACCATGACTTGATATCTCACTCAGTCACATTATCCTGACACTTAGCACGCCAGTCCTTGCCCTGTCCTAATAATGGCACGCGCCTGGCTAGGAAGCACCAAGTATCAATTTTTAAGTCATTGGTTTGACTCGACCAGGGTTCGAACCTTGGTCATGAGCAGGCATTATGGTTATGGATGTGAAATGAGTACAGAGAATAGCGCTAAAGTAAAGTCGATTATAAAGATTAACCTAATGGTTGGTTGTTGGAGGTTTACATACTGGCAACATCTAAGGTCAGGTCAAGAGGGTCAACCTAATGTATTTATCTCCATAAAATAGTAGAAGCTCAAAACCGTCGGATTATGCACCTTTAAATGTGCAGGAGAGCACTCTATGCTCACATACTGGATTATGCACCTTTAAATGTGCAGGAGAGCACTCTATGCTCACATACTGGATTATGCACCTTTAAATGTGCAGGAGAGCACTCTATGCTCACATACTGGATTATGCACCTTTAAATGTGCAGGAGAGCACTCTATGCTCACATACTGGATTATGCACCTTTAAATGTGCAGGAGAGCACTCTATGCTCACATACTGGATTACCATGATCCACTAATTTCCTTATAGGCACACTACAGATTGCCGGTTTACTATAATCTCGTCGATGATTTGTTGGGGGGGGGGGGGGGGGGGCGGGGCGGGGGGCGGGGAGGGGCACGAATACAAAACCTAGTCGATAACAGGAAACAGCTTGGATATTAACTATACTGATAAGTTGAATCTAGAATTGAAATGAAATAGAAACAGAAAGCTAATGATAATGGTACACAAATTAAAACTTAGATGCTTATATGTATGTATATGCACATATATATATATATATTATATATATATATATATATATATATATAGAATGTATAATTTATTATGCGTATATAAAATGGCGGTATATAAAATGGTGGTGTCCAGCCTTGCTGTCTATGGTTACTGAGTATTGATATTATTATGTATTAGGTCCAATCGCTGGCCGGCTTGGCATTTGCTCCAATGCGCAGACGCCAGCGCCAGGAGCGGCCGGTTTTGGCTGCGAGATCGGCAGGTTTCCTCACTTTTATTGGCAGGTTTCCTCAATTATATTTCTACGCTTAATAAATAAAGGAAAGCCAAAGCATGCTTATATGTGCTGTATAAGGATTATATGAGTATAATTATCCGTGAACTGATTATTCTTGAACTGTGCCTCTGCTTGGCACTTCGCTTGACACATCACAACTATTGACACTTAACAACTCAGGCAAATGGACAGGTTCTCCTGTCTTGCCTGGTGCTGCCACCTGGCCTACTCAGCTGTCATGATTCAGCCTCCTGCCTGTACCAATCGCTCAAATATACATATTTGTTCTTAGCAGTTGGAATTTTTTTAAATGTTGTATTTAAGGGGGAGGGGGGACCAGCTCCACCTGGTGTGAAATAAACATGCGCTGTCGCCCTCCTCCAGTAGCCATACACTCAGTGTTTGCAGTGCCATGTCAATGTCAAGAAGTGCACTTTTTCTCCACCAGGAGGCGTGTTGCTCGAGCACTTGCGGCAGTGACCGGTGCGTGGCAGTGTGTGTCAGTGTGTGTCAGGCAGTGTGTGGGTGGGTGTCGGTGTGTGGGCGTGCGGTGGTGGCAGTGTGGAGGTATACACATAATACAGTCAACACACACATCTCTCAGGCAGCAAGGCTTTTAGAATCAGGAACCTGTCGGCACAGATTTCAGCCTGGAACCCTGATCGACTCCAGGACTGACGCTACCAGGAACAACAACCAGGACTGGGATTCCTCCTCCAGTAGGCTAAACACAGGGCTATAATATACATTTACACACATATATATATATCTATCTACACATTTATCCATATATATCCATATATATATATATATATATATATATATACATATATATATATATATCTATGTCCTCCAATGTGACTGACACTGGTCTTGTCAACATCCGGTAGAGGCGACGCGAGCCACACATGGAACCATCGGTAAAGTGTTGAGTCTTCCAGAGTATAATAATATAATAACAATTGCCTTACATATCTTTATACTCGCATAATACGTCATGCATCACATATATACATAGATACAAATGTATATATTTCCGCCCTGGAGGAAAAGGAGATCAAGACGGACCACCGTTGTGGATGTCGTACATTGTGACGTGGTTGTTGTTGATGACGTCATGGGCTAATAGCGCGTCATGTGACCCTCAAAGCCTGCTGTTGCTGTCTCAGCTGGGACTTGGATCAGTTGTGTGCTCTGTGACTGTGAGTTGGCCGGTGTAGTTGTTCTAGGGACATCCGGCTTAGTAATTGTAAAACTCCAACAACCAACAAACATATAATATATATATATATATATATATGCTGCATAAGCCATTATACGAGTATAAATATACATAATATATAGATATATAGATGTTGTATGCAAGAGACAATATGAACTATCAGTATGATCGTAGCGACTCCGTCCTGATACAACCTTAGATGTTTCCAGGACGTAAAACTCCAACAAGCAACCAAATCGTAGCGACTCCACAATACATGAACCCAACAACGCCTGTTTCAGATGAAGGATCTGGGACTGAAGCTGCTGACAGTGCTTGGACAGTTTATCCATTATTATACAGTTCAAACTACACCTATGTCTCCTTAATCCAAAAATACTTCAAACCAGATTTTAAAATTTAAAACTGGGCTGCTTTTGAAAAGCCACCTGTTGACACTGAGTGCGATTTTGCGGAGGAACAAAATAGGAAGAAAATGCCTCCGAAACAAAAGATTCTGGTTCGAGTCCGCAGAAGGAAGCGCTCCAAAACGAGCCCGCTTTCCGAGAGTGACACCAGGTGGTGTACTGCTCGCCCCGGTGCCCCTGGTGATGACGTAACCAGCGACACTTCCGGTGGGGCGCCATCGACGTCACTGCCGAGAGTGCTGCCTCTAGCGGTGGTCGGGGCCGGCCCCGAGGCCGGGGCCGGATGGACAGCCGCCGGGGACGGAGGGACGGGCATCGGGGCCGGGGGTTCCGGGGCCGGATGGATGGGCTCCGGGGATGGAGGGACGGGCACCAGGGTCGGGGGTTCCGGGGCCGGGGGTTCCGGGGTCGAGACTGGGACCGAGGCCGGGGCGGGGGCGCCTGCAGCCCGGGGGATTAAAGTTCTGGTGGCCTCGAGACGCGACCTGGCGCGCATGACCGAGCAGGCGGTGAGCGACGCACTCAAATCTCGCGCCGACGAGATGAGCGATCAGTTCGGCGCCCGGCTCGCCGAGCTGAGCCGCCAGGTGGCGGATGCCCGCGTCGCACGGGAGGACGCCGTCAGCGAGAACGAGCAGCTGCGGACCCGGCTGGAGCGCGCCGTGGTCCGGCTAGACAACGCCGGGGGCCGCAGCCGCAGTCGCAGTCGCAGCCGCAGCCGCAGCCGCAGCCGCAGCCGCAGCCGCAGCCGCAGCCGCAACCGCAGCCGCAGCCACAGCCGCAGCCGCAGCCGACCGGGAGATTCACCCACGGAGGCGGCGGCGGCGGCGGGGCAAGCGGCGGGGGACTTGGTGCCGGTCCGCGGCGGAGAATCGGGCCGTGGTGACTGGGGCGACACCGGGCGGGAAAACCCCGAACCAGAACCCGACGAGGGTCAGATGGGCAAAGGAAGCCCAGGCGCTGGAGGCAGGCGCTCACAGGACCGGAAGTCCCGCCAACAACAGCAGCAGAAGCTGAAGCTGAAGCCACTGCGCAGAATCGGTAGCCCGCCGAACCGGAAGTTCATCGTGCAGCACACCGTCTGGTCGCTGGAGCAGGCCCGGTCACCTGAGTTGCTGGTGAGGAGATGGAGCAGGTCGGGAGGTGACCTGAGCAGGTCACACCGCGCCTTGGCCGACAGGGGGCGCAGCAGGCCCAGCTCGCCGGAAGTGAGTCGGAGGGCGACATCCGGTCTACATGCGCAGATCAGGGTGACTCGACGCCGAAGGTAAACATGGCCATTCATATCGTTGTGTGTATGTTT
Organism: Branchipolynoe longqiensis; assembly: GCA_030323885.1. Classification (NCBI taxonomy): domain Eukaryota; kingdom Metazoa; phylum Annelida; class Polychaeta; order Phyllodocida; family Polynoidae; genus Branchipolynoe; species Branchipolynoe longqiensis. The sequence continues at coordinate 49,258,070 of CM059195.1, read as the reverse complement.
AAAAATATTTATATACTTTTGTACGTCATAAATATATTTATCTATATTATGTATCCTCGCCAAGAATATGGCCAAAGCTGTCGAGATGGCATAACACTCCCAAGTCACTCACTCATATATGGTTGCGGTGTATTCTATTAAAGTATATATATATATATATATGCATGTATTTATATATATATATATATATTTGAAACACGTGTGTAAATACATGTCCTTATACATATATTTATATCTATATTTATACATGTATGCTTATACCATTTCGTAGTATGTATGTACTATGTAATATATATTTATGCATTATATATTTATTTATTTTATATTTATTTATTATATATTTATATATTATATATGTATATATTAGTAGTATTACATATTCATACACTATACATTATATATTTTGTATTTAATTGTATTCATGTAGTCATGTATTCAAGCATTCATATATTCATGTAGTCATGTATTCATATATTTATGCATCCATGTATCCATGTATTCATGTATCCATGTGTCCATGTATCCATATATCCATGTATCCATGTATCCATGTGTCCATGTGTCCATGTATTCAGGTATCCATGTATCCATGTATCCATGTGTCCATGTATTCATGTATCCATGTATCCATGTGTCTATGCATCCATGTATCCATGTATCATGTATCCATGTGTCCAGGTATCCATGTTTCCCTATTTCCATTTTTCCATGTATCCATGTATCCATGTATCGTACATCCATACATCCATACCTCCCTCAACCAATCAACCCAATGTACACAGCATATAGCTATGTGTTATCCAAGAACTTGTGCAAATATAATAAATGGAAGTTTCAAATCTATCTTATATATTATCGCTAACAAGCGGTTCTATTCGTAGGTATCATATAATGTGCACACTATATACATGGATGTATATACAAATCTCTATATATAGATTTATGTGCAAATCTTGCGATATATACGACTCATAAAGGCGGATACAACGCAAAATACCGGGTGGCGCCACCTGTACACAGAACTTTATAATATGACCCTAGGCTGGAAGTGGGCTTAGAACGCTGTGCTCCGCCAGAGGACTCCGATAGGAGTTCGGAGCAAAACCCTTCAGACTGCTCCACCGCCGGTAGGGGCGACGAGAGCTGCTCCTCAGACAGGTGGGCAGGTCACGTGATAGGCAGGTCACGTGAGAGGCAAGTCACGTGATATGTAGGTCATGTCAGAGTGATTTGATCCGTTTATTTCGATGTTTTTCCCTCACACTCACCATTTATTTTCGAGTGCATTATTGAATAAGAGGCAAGCTACTTATATATATATATATATATATATATATATATATATATATATATAATTGGCATATATATGTATTTATGCATATATATATACTCACATTATATATACTCACATTAAATCAAGATTCAACAATTTCCTACTCAGCTACAAAGTTTCTCAATTATATGTATCTATACATGCACATACATATAGAGTTAAGAAAACTGTGTATCTATTTGTATATATATTACAAAGAAATGTATATATATATCAATCTATACATACATATATAAATCAATGTATATATATATATATATATCAATTTATATGCAGTTATTTTAACCCTGATTGCACAATTTCCTACTCACATACAACCTATGACACGCATGCATTTAGTTAAATTAATCACATATATTTGTGCACCTTTTCTGAATTTATTTCTGTTTGCATTACTTTTTCTTTTCCTACTCACCAGAGGGCGTTGCATTCTTGGGATTCTCAATAAGTAACTGTGGTTTCTCACACCTGCACAGACTCGGTGTGAATATGCTGCTTCTATGCTGATAGCCATGTATTAAAAGGAGTTTAAAACAGCTAGACCCCACAAATGCGCAACTAAGGACACATGTGTTAGTTCCTGTTCTAGCCGCTGGCGCCACCGGCGAGTAATCAGGCCCGCCTATAGCGGTCACTATCGGCCGGGATTGTTCTACACACGCATACATATGTATATATATATAGATATATATAAATATATGGAGTTTTACGTCGTGGCAACATCTAAGGTCATATCAGGATGCGTGCCGACTTGTGACAGTACGCACTCATGGTGACTTTATAGTGCTTCCGCACTGGGAAAGCAGGTCCTCAGCACCATGATCTGATATTCCACTCAGTCAAATTATCCTGACACTGACGCAACCAGTCCTCGTCCTATTCTAATAATGTTGAGCGCCTGGCTAGGAAGCGATAATTATCAATTTCTAAGTCATTGCTTTCACCCAACCAGGGTTTTGAACCCATGGGTTCGAATTCCACGATCTACCAAAACGGGAGTCGGCCCCTCAACTCATTCGGCCATTCCGTCTCGACCTTTAGATACGCTTATTAAGCATGTTCTCTTCCATCAAAGGGATTAGTAAGGTAAATTGTGTTTAACCTGTTAATGCTGAAAATGATGGTTTCCAGCATTTTGACATGCACATCAACATTAAATTGACTTGGTTTTTACCAAAAACCCTATAATACTAAGACGGCTCACTCCCTATCTCTCCCATGGTAATGTACATTTGGCAGTGCCACCTTGTGGTGGGTTTGATCAGCCCGGCTGCTGGTTGGTGTTTCACATGTAAACACATACAATTATATTATACATGAGATAGGTAAGTATGAATATACATCAATATGAAATTGCTATCAACAAATACACATCATCATCAGCATCAGCATCATAATTGCCATCATCACACATCTTTCACATTCATATATACATTTATACATATAATATAGCAACTGTTTAACCAAGAGAACAGCCATCACACCAAGTGGTGGATTTGATCATTTTGATTACACAGTACAGGCTGAGTGAGCCGTCTTGAAATATATCCACAGTTAGCCATTTTTGTTTGTTTGTTTGTTTGTTGTTGTTTTACGTCCTAGCAACATCTAAGGTCATATCAGGACGGGTACCGACTTGTGACCGTACGCACTCATGGCGACTTTATAGTGCTGTCTCACTGGGAAACCAGGCCGACAGCACCATGACCTGGTATCCCACTCAGTCACATTATCCTGACACTGAGCACACCAGTCCTTGCCCTGTCCTAATAATGCCGAGCACCTGGCTAGGAAGTGACAAGCACCAGTTTTCAAGTCATTGGTTTGACTCGACAATGGTTCGAACCCACGACCCACGATCTACCAGCACGGGAGACGGACGCTCCAACTCATTAGCCATTTTAAATAAAGGTTTTTTCAAACTAGCATAAAGTAGATCATTCTACTTAAAGCTAGCACATTTATCTAATAAAATATCTGAGACGCGAAAGCATCGGACTATGCAACTTTAAGCAACGCCCCCAGGTAATAAACCTCTTATGTTTGTATAACATCGCAGAAACATTAACTCACCTAATGACCAACCTTTGATTTCCGTAAGAAAAATTAGGTATACAAACAAATAACAGAGAAATAATCATAGCAATCCTAGGATCCCAATCTAAGAAACAGGTTTTGGATTTTGCCTTTTGAATGCTTTAGTTAGGTATTTAATAAATTAGTAGGTATAAATTAATCTGCGATAGTCGACGTTTATTTGTGTATTGCAGGTCGACTTTGTGAGTGTTAAGTGGATTGTGGTTTTTAATACACTGGACTCAGTGTGGGGTTTCAGTGGGCTGTCTACGTCTCTATGGCATCGTGAACCTGCCATGTACATAATACCCACATGCATAGTTGTATGATATATTATATATATATATAATCCATTAGCTTAAAGTTGCATAGTCTGATGGTCTTGAGATTTAACAAATTTGTTGAGATGACTACATCACTATAATCTATTCTACATTTGTTTGAAGTAACGTATATTTCACAAGGCTAACATTAGAGATATTTGAAGCGCAAAATTAAATTTAGCAAGTGCGTCAACATTCTGACACCGTAGGCCTCACTCAGCGTGAACATGTTATATTGCCTTTTCTATTCTCTTGTTTTGCGACAACAAATGCTTACTAAAAGCCCTGTCACACTACAATGTATTTCGTCAGTGTATGCCCAACGGATGAAATCACTTTATACGTCGAGAAGCGTTGAACTTTTCGGCGTCGGAAGGGGGGGAGGGGCAAAGTTGGACATATACACAACGTATGTCCAATGTATTACTAGTGTATGACAGCGTATGAGAGCATATCATAGAAAGTATGGCCAAACGCAATATGCTTGCAAATTGCTCACGGACTGCTCGCAGAATGCCGGTGAATCTTATATACATTATTCGATTGCCAAAAGTATGCCTTATACATTAAATACGGCAAGGCATGGCGGAGAAACGCCAAAGGTACATTAGACGTTAGACATATGTTAGACGTACGTTATTCATATGTTCTCATACATTGTCAATATGTTGTCGATAAGCGGACTGTACGTTTCTGCCAGCTCGACTTATGACTAACATACTTCAATGTATGTAGAAGATACGTCTAGCATTTACCGACATATGTATAACGTATACAAAGCATATGCCTAACGTATATTAACGTATGCCCAACACATTGTCGTATGTTTAAGTTTTTTTACATGCACAAATTAACGAATAACCACCAGACGATAACCGGACGACAACCGAATGTCAAACGGACGGACCGAACATCAACCGGACACGGACCAGACTGTTCATGGATGCGCTGAAAAAACCGACGGACCAAATTCCCCCAACACCATCTACAGACTATTCAGGAAGTAAACCGGAGACGTAACGGATGGGTACTGGACATGAACCGGACAAAACAGACTAAACAGACTTAAACCGGACACCAACCATACACGTCAGTCCAGTGGTGTCAGGTTCAAGTTTTGTGCATGTTCAAAACTTGCCACCGTACACACTGGACACCACCGGACAGAGAATAGACACATTGGATGCGTACCGTATATAAACCGTACATTGACATATTTCACCGGGCAGTGTCCGTTTTCTATCCAGTACCCCAATCCAGTAAGGTCTGACTGAGCCTTTACGTGCACCAGTATCTAAGTGGGATATACAGGATCGAATCTAGATAAGCGTTTTGGTTTTGAAAGCCTGACGCCTTCATCGGACTATGCAACTCTCTGCTGTGAGAGTGATGTCCATGCGTCGGTCTTAATGTCTCTCAGCTTCAGGTTTCTCTTGATGGTATCCTTGAACCGGAGACGAGGGCGCCCTCTCTTTCCTTAACCAGAAGACAGACAATGTACTGTGCCTGTACACACCCCAAACCCCGGTCTCACACACCCATCCTACAACGGTTACAGATCTGCGATTGTACCCGCACGAACCCCTCCCTCCACATGACCCATCCACGTCACAACGCTGAGAGGTCTGCACTTGTTCTGGTCGTACTCGCCTAACAAGACGGCCTAACAAGACGGATCACATCTAAAGCTGTGTTTACATGGGCAAATGTAAAACGATCTAGACAAAGCGATTTATATGAAGCGTTTTAGTGGCGCGTTTACACGGACCGAGTTTGAAAGTGTGTCGGCGCCGGGAACCAGCAGCCTTAGTGGGGAGCCTGTAGCCAGCGAGTACTGCTATTTGTTTAGTTTACATACGTCGATTCACAATATGACTAACGACACCAATGTAGTGGCTACGTTAATATCGCTTGGAATTTAGGGTTAATTTAATTAAGTTTCATTATTTGAGTATGTAATTCTGTTAAATATGATCACATTCAATAGATTTCGGCCTAATCGGTCCCTAACACTGCCGGGCACCAGCGATAGTTACAGCTGAGCCTGTAGCCGGCGAGCACTGCTATTTTACACTATCGCCGCCCGGGAACTGGCTATGTCACTTCATCTATACTACCTCGCAAGGTGGTTTACATCTACCGATTTATATGAATCGATTCAGCCCTAAAACGCCTCAGAGTCGCATTTACACGACAAATGTAAATCGATCTAGGCAAGTAGTTTTATATGAAGCGTTTTAAGTCGCCGTGTAAACACGGCTTAGGTAGCTGTTTTGGTTTTGACAATGTTTTGCTTCCATTGCACTATAGAGCTATAATGAAAATTCAATGCAACACGTCAATATCCTTTATTCTATATGAGAAGGGATGGCCGAATGAGTTGAGCATCCACCTCCCGTGTTGGTAGATCGTGGGATTTGAACTCACGAGTTTGAACCCTAGTCAAGTCAAACCAATGACTTAAAGAGTGATATATGTCGCTTCCTAGCCAAGTGCTTGATAGTATTAGGATAGGGCAAGAACTGGTTGGCTCAGTGTCAGGATAATGTGACTGAGTGGGATAGCAGGTCACAGTGCTGGCAGCCTGGTCTCCCACTTGGGCAGCACTATAATGTCGCCATGAGTGTGCACTGTGACAAGTCGGTACCTGTCCTGATATGACCTTAGATGTTGCCAGGGCGTAAAACTCCAACAACCACCCAACCATTTATTATATTGATTGCAGTACTTGTGAAGTACGATTGAAGTAACATGTCCATGTGGTGTGGGAGGTTAAAAATCCTGTGGGTCGGTAAATGTGTATGTAGGCTTGGGTGTTCTATCGACAAACAAACTGTCTTATGGTGAAAAGAAGACTATTCAGACGTATCCATGATAGGCAGCATAAATCTTCAAGAGAAGTCAAACTGAGAAACACCTCCTTAAACTTAAATCCGATCTAGTTAAAGTTGCATGGTCCGATGATATCAATATATTTTCAAAACCAAGATCCTTTCTTAAATTTGATTCTACATATCCAACTAAGATTGTGGTGCCTTCCCATAGCAATTTCCGCTGCCTTATGGTATACATCTGACTTTACAAGAACATAATTCACACAACAACTGATGGCAGCCATATGTCTCAGAAACACCTCCAAAAAATGCAGGTCAATCTCGTAACCTCTCAGCGGTCTTGACCTGATTTCACAGACCATGTCACCTGGAATGAAGCACTCCTCAAAACAAATGAATTAGGTCAGTGTACCAAATGATCACGACGAGATTGGAAACTATGACAACTTGGCTTCCTTGCAAATACTTTTGGCAAACTTGCCGAAGTATTTGAATGCTTTTGCTTCAAATAACTTCAAAATAAGCCATCAGCCATAAAAATCACTCCAGGGTCATGATACGTAGATTATAATGATTAACAAGGGTCCAGACGGGATGGCCGAATGAGTTAGAGCATCCGTCTCCCATGCTGGTAGATCGTGGCGTCGTGGGTTCAAACCTTGGTCGAGTCAAACCAATGACTTAAAAATTGATACTTGTCACTTCCTAATCCTAGCCAGGCGCTCAGCATTACTAGGACAGGGCAAGGACTGGTGTGCTCAGTGTCAGGATAATGTGACTGAGTGGGATACCAGGTCATGGTGCCGGCGGCCTGGTTTCCCAATGGGACAGCACTATAAAGTCACCATGAGTGCACACTCTCACAAGTCGGTACCCATCCTGATATGACCTTAGATTTTGCTAGGACATAAAACAACAACAACCAAACAAACAAAAACAAAACAAACAAACATAATGATTAAACTAATGTAATTATCTAAAGAAAACTTAGCAAAACGTCAACAGCCATCGGACTATGCAACTTTATGTTCACATGTCTTGTTACCATGTATTTCTTACATAAATCTTCACTATATGTGTGGAACGCAGTGCTGCAGTGTGCTCCACTGATAGCCGAGCGTACCAGTGAATTGACTAGTAACTGGGCAGACACCGTCAGTATCTCTGAACTGACGCATTGTCAGCTGTTGCTGGGATGAATCAACAAGCAACCGACTGCACGTCTAATGATGTCAGAACAGGAATAAGCCTTCCTTGCCGACTGAAACCTGGCAAAATTACAGATAGATAACATGGATAATTTAATTAACAGAGCACAATAATCAGGCTGCCAGCCATATAAGTATGGTTAGAGTCAGGCATGATGTTCGAATGGTTAAAGTGCTATATAAATACATTATATTAATACATTATAATTTATATTAATATTATCAATGGAGTGTCAGTAGCGTCTTGTCCACAGAATGCTATTATCGCTCAATCCGCTGATGGCAGGGGCCTGGGCAACTTGGGTTTGCATGCAGGGGTGAAAACCCACCGTGAGCTGCCACTGAGCTGGCGTGATCACCACTATCGCAATCACTCCAGGCAGAAATGTTGACGATAGGAAATAAACGGTAGGCTAGAAATGTTGGCCAGCCAGCGGTTACGTTCTCAATCAATATTTGTGCCTGTGTTATGTGTTACAGAGTGTGAAATAATATTGATAAATGCAATCTGGCTTGTACTGTTGAAACATATTGGGTCTGCTAGCACCTGTGTAACTGGGTGCAACACTCCCGTGTGCTGCACTGACATCCTAGCAAAATGTTCACAAAAAGTTCGCAAAATGCTTGCATATGCTCACGGAACGCTGACCAACGTTACATATTTTACTCCATCGATAGAAGTATGGTGTATATGTTAAATACGCTGGAGATACAGCAGGCATATGTTCAAAGTACTTTAGGAGTACATAATGCATCCGTTGGCAATACATGGACTGTATGGCTGAAAGTATGGCTAACGTGCAGTCACGTATACCAACATATCCCTAACATACTCCCAACGTATGCCGATGTATCCCAAAAGTACATGCAGCATATGTTCAACATACGAGCCACACGTCAACACAAGTTGACAATTTTGAGCATGCACACAATTTTTTCGGAACCTCAATGTGTGTCGATGTAAGACTTCGTATACTGACATTTCCACAATGTTTAAGCCGTATGCCCAACGTGCATGTACCGTATCACGAGGTATGCCGACTTGTTGGTTGAAAATCACATACGTTGGCGCATGTTGAGGCGATACATCCTCATGTGACAGGCCTTTAACTGAGAAATGGCAAAATTACACCTAGATAATATGGATAATTTAATTATCTCGGCACAATAATCAGCATGCCAGCCATCTGTATAGTTAGAGTCAAGCATGATGTTTAAATGGTTAACATTGATAAATGCAATCTGACTTGTACTGTTAATACACGTTCAGTCGGTGGACTACCTCCCCCCCTGCCCCCCGTCCCCCCCCCCCCCCCCCCCGGCTGTACTCCCTCCCGCACCATCCCGCCCAGCCCCGTCCTGCCCCCCCCCCCCCCCGCACTACCCCGCCCCACAGTGCCTGTTCCCCCTCGGCCCCCCGCCCCACCCCACCCAGCCGCTGCCACCCACTCATACGCACATGCTAAGACCCCTCCCCCCTCCCCCCCTCCTCCCCTTCTCCCCTCCCCTCCTCCCCTCCTCCCCTCCTCCCATACCACCTCAACCTTCAACAAACTCACAACCACCTCCTCCAGGTAGACAGGTAAGCCATGTATTCCTGCAGTGGCTTAGCGGCGTAAACAGCTGGAGATCATATCAAGCACTACGCCTCCAGTACATATATGAACCTCCCTCCTCCCGGGCTCCACTCACCCACACCCACCCACACACACACATTCCAAGATTCCCTCACCAGCACCACCTCTACCACTACCACCTCTGTCTGACCATACCAGCCGTAGCTAGGCAAGTAAGGTATTGTAGTTCAGTATTGAACTTGTAACAGTTGGAGATCCTGCAATTCATTAGGTCTCCAGTAGCTATTTAAACCTCCATAATTGCTCTATCCCCCTCCCCCTCCCCCCCTCCCCCTCCACCACTCTCATCTTGTGCCTCCCCTAACCCAGACCTCCTTTCCTCTCCTGTTCTCTCCTTTCCTCTCCTTTCCTCTCCACTCCTCTTTCCCCACCCCATCTCCTCTTTCCCCTCCACCTCCCCTACCCACCCCCTCTCCCTCTCCATTCGCCTTCCTCTCCCCTCCTGTTTGTCCCCCCTCTCCCCTCTCCTCCCCTCTCCCTTCCTCTCTCTCTCCCCTCCCTTGTATCCCCCCATTCCTCTCCCCTCCCTCCCCTGCCCCTCTCATTCTCCCCTCCTTCTCCCCTCCCTCCCCCTCCCCCTCCTGTCTCCCCACCCACCCCCACCCCCACCCCCACCCCCACCCCCACCCCCACCACCCACCCCCCACCGCCCACCACCCACCCCCCACCGCCCACCCCCCACCAGGCCTCTTAACCGGAAAAGCTCTGCCAACACTGCTGTGAACGGGCTGATGAACTGACTGCAGCCTGTGGTGCTATTGCCTCAAACGCTTGGCGGGAGGTAGAGGTGCAGCGGCGGTAGGGGCGCTGGCGGCGGTAGGGGCGGTAGTAACGGCGGTGGTAACGGCGGTAGCAGCGACAGTGTCGATTAGCAGTAAACAGCCAACACCTCCCACTCAAGTCAAGAGCTGATGACACCACAAACCGGTTGGTTGTTGGAGTTTTACGTCCTTGTAACATCTAGGATCATATCAGGACGGGCACTGACTTGTGGCACTGACAGTGCGCACTCATGGCGACTTTATAATGCTGCTGCAACTGGGACTGGGAGACTAGACCACCAGCACCATGACCTGATATGATATCCCACTCAGTCACATTATCCTGACACTGAGCCAGCCAGTCGACACCGCAAACTGGATAGGCCTACATTACACCGTGACCACACCAGGTAGGCCTAACCAATGCTGAAGTCACTCTGGGAAATTCCACCAGAGGTCGCTGCGGATGGCTAAATTAAATGGACAACGCTGCTCTCCCCCTCCCTCCCCCCCTGCGTCCCGCAATTGAAGCCATGAGGTCATCTGCTGTAGGAGGTCGGGCAGCCTTATTGGCTGTCTACTAATGAGTAGTTCTTGTACCTGGCTACTCGTTGTTCAGACTGACACCACCACGTGTGTATGCTGGTTGCTACACACGGACGCAGTGGGATTTACTATCACTGTATCAGGCTATTTGTACGAAGCAAAACTAACAGCGACACATGTTATGCACACCTGGGGAACTTGTGACTGTAGAGGCCAGGTGGCGTGACTGTTCCCACACACGTGCCACTTAGCAGATATATATATATATGATGTATAACGCATTATGCAAGTATAAAGATACTTAAGGAACTATTAATAACAGCGACAGATGTGACGCGCGTCTAGGGAAGTTGTTACTGTAGACATCATGTGGCATAGCTGTTCCCACACACATACCACCTAGCAGATATATATGTGATGTATAAGCATTATGCGAGTATAAAGCTGCGTAAGGGAATATATATGTTTATTACTCTGTACTACTTTATCCTGACACTGAGCCAGCCAGTCGACACCGCAAACTGGATAGGCCTACATTACACCGTGACCACACCAGGTAGGCCTAACCAATGCTGAAGTCACTCTGGGAAATTCCACCAGAGGTCGCTGCGGATGGCTAAATTAAATGGACAATGCTGCTCTCCCCCTCCCTCCCCCCCTGCGGGACGTTATATATATGTGTGATGCATAACGCATTATGCAAGTATAAAGATATGTAAAGGAACTGTTAATATATTGTTATACTCCTTAAGACTCAACACTGTACAGGTGGTGCCACCTGTGGCCCTGCTCACCTCCACCGGATGTTGATAAGTGTCAGTCACATCGGAGGATTTTTTTCTTACATATAATATATAGCTGTTCTCTCTGTAGTGGATGTTTGCCATTCCGCATAGACTTTAACTGCCTATGTTATAAGCCATTGCGCTATATGCATTGTTACTAATTTAGCACGTGGGACATGATCGGATTGACTGATTGACTGACATGCACTACTAGTATAGCTCAATAATGGATATATATATATATATATGAGGAATATGAATAATGTTTGAATGTAAGTACATGCTGCTTGCTTGCTTCATGGCATATAATAAACGCGGATACTCTACAATCCATGGATTGACAGAAAGGAGTAGCTAGCTAGCTGGATGGTCTGTAAATAAGAAGGAGGGTCATATTAACCTATGACCTGGCCCTTAGGTTATTTATATACTTCCGCACCCCTGCATTACTTCAATCTTTCACCCCACTACTGCTGACAGCCTGATCCTGGTACAGTAGGCGCTAGACTGCAGTACATAGCTGTACTTCTATTTGTCGGGTCTTCTGTCCAGGGATAGTTCCTATGATGGACCTTTCAAAGCTAAAAAAATAAATTGATGTGCTCCTATTTCGTGTGGGGTCCCTCCTAGTCGTCAGCCCATTCAGCCTTATGGATAAAGATGGCCTTGGAAGGAAGTGTGTGGTTGGCTCTGTAGAATAAGGATCGGTCATGGATAGACGGGGCGATATTAGGGGGGATGGGGACCAGCCTGAAGCCTGGGGTTTGGATGATCAGGGCAGGCAGAAGACAAAACTCTCCACAACAAGAAGGCCTATCTCAGCAGCAGTCAGCCGGAAGCGGATGTGGAAATCTGGTCAGAATGTACCTCCATCCTCAAGATGTGCTTCCGCTGTCAGCAGACGTCCACAAAGTGCAGGGGTCAGCGACGTGTCGATGACGTCATTCTCCCGCACAGAGAGGTCACCGAGGTCACAGAGCCCTGCGATTCGCCCATTGAGTGCGCTAGGGGACGCGATGCTCCCACGGAAGGGTCCGCACCGGGGTGGCTGTGAGGTCAGAGTGGAATCGCCTTCGCTGCTTCCCGGCTGCCCCCAGTATCAGGTGGGCGATAATAGGGCGAGGAAGAGTGACACTGCAGGTGGCGCTGTATATAGGCAGGAGTTGCACTATGGCAGGCCTGCGAGCACCACCCCTGACCTAATTCGAAGTGTCAACTTCAGCCTCGATGAGTCGGCTTCTGCTACTGGGCAGCCAAATAGCGATGGCGGAGCAAGCAAGCCTCGACAGAAGCGGAGGAAGACCAGACGCGAGTGGGAAATGCGGATGTCGTCACCAATGGAGGATTCCTCTTCAACTGCCGGAAACCCCAGCATTGGCAGGTACTCATGCTCCATGACGTCATCATCGAATACGCGACCACCTTCGTCCGCTTCATCCGCACGCAGAAAGGGGTTCTACGAATACAGGCAAGAGCGACAGCAGAAGAGCGATGAGAAGATGATCGTCATCGAGAGGGACCTGGTGAAGTACGGAACCGGAGTGGACACAGTTGTGGACATGCTAAAGGCTTACGGGTACAGGCCCATTCGGCTACCCAAGCCGAAGGAAAAGCCCCGGAAATCACCGAGTCCACCCGAGCCAAACCACCTGCTTCCGCCAGCCCTGTTTCCGGGAAGCACCTACTCTGATTGGTCCGGAGAGGAGAGCACGGTCGAAGAGACGTAAGTGACATTTTGTTGGATGTGGTGGGGGGGTGGGGGGGGGGGGGGTGGAGATGGTGTTGATGGTGGTAGTGGGAGGCGGGGGGGGGGGGGGTTCTCTCAGTATCACAGATAAAGCAGCTTATTAGTATTAAGTGAAACTGCAGACACCTATAAAGAATTTACTCATCCGAAATCTAAATGATATCAATTATAACTAAGGCCAAACAAGAATTGGTGATCGTCCCCGCCCGTGCCTGAAAAATCGTTGGCGTCTGATATTTTAATATTTTTTATTTTAAAAAAAAACCTGTTAAATGGAGAGGGTAGGTGGAGTGAGAAATGGATAGGTGAATGAAGAGGGGGAATGAAAGAGCAGTGGTGGAGGGGGGAGGAGGAATGGCAAGGGAGTTGAGGGGTGATAGGAAGGGAACTGGGAAGGGGAGGGAGCAGGGTCAAGAGTGAAGGGGGGAAACCACCTGCCATACCCAGATTTTTATTTCGAAAGGACGATCACCAACTAAAAAAAAATAATATTTGGCCTAATACGCCACTTGGCATTTTTAAAATTTAATAAGTTTAAGCAGTGTTATGATTCAGCAAAGCAATGTACCTATCTGAGGTTATCATGAATTTGTTTACGCTGTCACACCGCCACCTATCGGTTCGTCACTGCATTACCGTCACCAAATAGTTCCACACACCTGTCCAGAGGGCGCCACTACAGAACAATAACAATCTCCATTCTTTGAATTTCTGTATAATTTGCATAACATTATATTTGTGTGTCTCTGTGTGATTGCCGTCTTAGTATTAATTCATAACTGATTATATTTTCAATGATTCATTAAAATCATATAATCTGATTAATGCATAAACTCTCCAAAGCAAAAACACTTAGCTAGATTTGATCCTGTGTATTCCACTTAGATATTGGTACACTTAGGTAACATGTTATTGCTATTGAGAAGCTTATACCCCTGTCACACTACAACGTAATGAGCGAACGTGAGGCTAACGTGGTGATTTTTCGTCATTACGTTGATGTACATTGGATTACATTATTATGACATCATAATGACGTTAGACTGACGTCGAGCTACATCACATTACATCGTGTTACGTCAAGTTACGTCAAGGTTTTGGACATGTTCAAAACTTTTGACGTAGTTCGAACGTAAGGGTTTATGTTTGCCATACATTCTGCACATGTTCGGTGAACGTCAATGACGTTAAACCGACATTATTAAAACGTTAGTCACTACGTTCAACTACGTTGCACTATGTTGCACTACGTTGAGCCACAGGAAACCCGGTGGAAACGTCCATGCGGCGTAATGGGAATGTCAGGATAACGTCAGGATAACGTCAGGATAACATCAGGATAACGTCAGGAGAACGTACGTTCAACGTAGTTAAACGTTTCGCCATCAGGTAACGTAGTTCTGGCGATGGAATAACATTCAAAACATTCCGTGTACGTAATGAAGTTGACCTCTCTCGTTGAATGACGGTATCACTATGCTTTACCAACGTTACGCTCTCGTCCACTACGCTGCATCCACGTTCAACTTGTGCCCAAATTTGCATCTAAGGTCATATCAGGATGGGTACCGACTTGTGACAGTGCGCACTCATGGCGACTTTATAGTGCTGTCCCACTGGAAGACCAGGCTGCCAGTACCATGACCTGATATCCCACTCAGTCACATTATCCTGACACTGAGCCAACCAGTCCTTGCCCTATCCTAATAATGCCGAGCGCCAGGCTAGGAAGTGACAAGTATCAATTTTTAAGTCATTGGTTTGACTCGACCAGGGTTCGAACCCACGACCCCACGATCTACCAACACATGTGGATGATGGGCTTTGAGTGTTGAGGGCCATTGACGCTCAACGATACACATTTGTTCTTTCTGTAGTTGTGGGTGGGTTGGCAAATCATGGACAGCCATGTCTCTTCATCGTGGGTTTGGGTCCACGCGGCAAGTGACAGAGATGTGTTGCCCGGCCATTGAGGTGGTGGGGCCGTCAGTCGCTGTTGATGGTATTTGGCTGCGACTGCGATTTTGCCACCATGCATCACCTTCTCTGTCCTCAAGGTGGCGCCACTGGGCCAGGGTGTTGGTAGGTGGTCTATGGGAGTGGTGTCTCTATCAGTCCCTTGTGTCGGTCGGGTTGGTGCAGACATCAGCTGGTCTGTATGCAGGAGTTGGTGGTAGCGCATTTTGGTGTTACAGCCTATTAACGGGTAGCTATCGCCGACGTCGGGAACTGTGTCAAGTGGTATGCAGGAGCACGTAACACTTTGATTATAGCTACACGTGAAGTTATTTATAGATTTGGGAAATCCCTCTGCATTTGTAGCCATATATTAGGCTCAAATCTATTAAATGCTATCATATTTAACAGAATTACATATGCAATAAGTGAAATTTGATCAAATTAACCCTAAATTCGAACCGTTAACGCTTCCGCCGCATTGGCGGCGATAATATTGTCGAATTGACGAGTGTAAAGTAAACAAATCGCCGCCGCCGCCACAACGTCGATATCCATACTGGGATAACGCCGGCAGAAATATTTTAGACCCAAATCTATTCAATGCGATCATGTTGATGCCATAGGTTTTAGCATTAAATAGTCCTATTATATCCCCTTAGTGTTCCTTAAATGAACGTCCTAGTAATTTGTATGACCTTATATGTTGCCAGGACATAAGACTCCATCACTCAACCAACTTTACATGCATCATTACATGTTTAATAAGTTAGTGCATCAGTTACTGTGCCCTTCTATGCAGCATTACATGTTTAATAAGTGAACCAGTGTCTAAGTTCAATATGTAGGATCAAATCTGCATAAGCTGATAAGTATGTTGGATTTGAAAATGTTACGCTTCCATCGCAGTAAGCAGCTTTAAGAAACTCCCAATAATGGAATCTCTGGGTAATAAATAACCACATTCCTTACGCGAATGAGGAATTGTTATAGTAGGACTAATGGTGCTGTCACATTACGGCGCTTTTCACCAACGCGCGTCGACATATGTGATTTTTTGGCACAGTGTCGGGAAACGTCAGGAAGCGTTATGCGCGCATTAGGCGCGCGTTGGTATTCGTTGATCTATGGCGACGGTCGGCG
This sequence comes from Branchipolynoe longqiensis, assembly GCA_030323885.1. Classification (NCBI taxonomy): domain Eukaryota; kingdom Metazoa; phylum Annelida; class Polychaeta; order Phyllodocida; family Polynoidae; genus Branchipolynoe; species Branchipolynoe longqiensis. Next base: position 49,241,721 of record CM059195.1, on the reverse strand, counting down.
ACAGTCGGCAGCGCGTGTGAGGGTATCGGCGAAGTTTTGTGCTTGCACAAAACTTTCGACGGGCGACAACGCGCGGGTGCCAACATTATTGCGACATTAGGAGCAAGTCGAGATGTGTTAGAGGTGCTGGAATAACGTAATGCGAAAGATAGGCACACGCCGCGCGCGCATGAGGGTCCTTCCCACACGTTGCGCCAAACTGTTGCTTTGTTTGTTTGTTGTTGTTTTACCTCCTAACAACATCTAAGGTCATATCAGGACGGCGCGCCAAACTTTTTAGTTTTTTTTTCTCCTCACGTGTCGATATACGTTACCACAACGTCGGCCGCACACTACCAACACATTGCGCTGACGTCAAACTTTTTCCCAACACGCCGAAAAGTTTGACATGTCTCCACTTTTTTGCACGTTGGCGGTGCGTCGGTGAGAAGTGGCGTAATGTGACAGGGCCATAAGTGCTTTGTGAGGGGAGGGGAGATGGGGGGGGGGGGGGTGTGAGCTGGATGTGGAAGGTGGTGGGGGCATTGGTATTGCAGAAAGACGCAGGGCAGCTCCTAAATAATGTTCGGACGGAACAGCTATGTACGCTCGTATTTAGGAACTGATCCTAAAGCATAGACTTTGTGTGTGTCTGGTAAAATATGTATTCTGCTGAATAGGTCCTTTTGTCAGCGATGAGGCATTGGTCTTCGGGAATTGTGTAAATCAGGATTATACAGACATAGATGGTTGGTTGTTGGAGTTTTACGTCCTGGCAACTTCTAAGGTCATATCCCGTCCTGGTCTATATCTTGGTGGGTTTGTTGTTGGAGTTTTACGTTCTGGCAACATCTAATGTCATATCAGGACGGGTGTTGACTTGTGACAGTGCACACTCATGACGACTTTATGCGCTGCCCCACTGGGAGACCAGCCTGCCAGCACCATGACCTGATATCCCACTCAGTCACATTATCCTGACACTGAGCCAACCAGTCGTTGCCCTATCCTAATAATGCCGAGCATGTGGCTAGGAAGCGATACATTTGTATCAATTTGTAAGTCATTTTTACACATACAAATTAGTATGTCGAGGATATATGTCAGTATATGCGTTAAGAGTGTGGTGAGAATAGTAGTTAAATACATAATTGGCAATGATTGTCAGAATGATTTACTGTTAGTGTTATGCGCTTACAAGTTCAATAGCAATATGGTAGCACTGGAGTAGTATGGCCACCTTAAAGTTGCTTAATCCGATGGTTTTGAGTTTCTGTCATTTTCTGAGATAAATATAACAGATTGATCATTATTCTCTACCTTACTTTAGTTTGGCATGGGAGAGTGCGGTATGTTGGTTGCTTTATAGTGTTGCTCCACTGATGTTTGTTTGTTGTTGTTTTACGTCCTAGCAACATCTAAGGTCATATCAGGACGGGTACCGACTTGTGACAGTGCGCACTCATGGCGACTTTATAGTGCTGTCCCACTGGGAAACGAGGCCGCCAGCACCATGACCTGGTATCCCACTCAGTCACATTATCCTGACACTGAGCACACCAGTCCTTGCCCTATCCTAATAATGCCAAGCGTCTGGCTAGGAAGCGACAAGTATCAATTTTAAAGCCATTGGTTTGACTCGACCGGGACTCGAACCCACGACCCCACGATCTACCAGCACGGGAGACGGACGCTCTAACTCATTCGGCCATCCCGTCTGGTTCCCACTGATGTATCAGTACCTCATTATCTGATGCCATCCAGGAACTGAACCATGCTTTAGTATGCAGCCTACTTCCAATTCTTAGTGCAGCCACACGGATGCTAAAAAATATATGATTTTTTGAAAATTAAGAGCCGTTCCTTGTCCTATATTCGGAACGCCAAGCGACAAGCAACGTACGGACAACTGTTTTTAATTTTTAAATATTAAAAATATTGTTGGTATTATGATGAATTCATTTGAATATAGCCCTTCCCTGTCATCAATACACTGGTCTTAGGTCACTTTCTTTTTTTAATAAAAAAATTGTCATCGTCCTTTTGAAATATAAATCAATCCCCCACTGTCCACTCCCCTTTACATTTCTCTCTCCATCCACCCTCTCCATTTAACAATTTTTGACAAAATTAAAGAAAATAAAAATTCAAGGGCAGGCGATTTTTCAGGCATGGGCGGAGATGATTACCATTTTCTTTTATTTTGCCCTATCAGCTGCTTATGGCCATGGCCAAGTTCAACTATTTATACAAGCTTAATACAATAAGTGACAAGTGACAGTGACTGTGAGTAACAAGAGCAGCATGGTTTGACGCAAGGTGTACAGGTGAGCTTGGTGAAACATAAGCCGTGTTCACATGGGGAAAAAGTAAAGTGATTCAGCCAAGGCGAATACTAGGAGTCGAATTAGCGGCCCGTTCACACAGGCACTACTTGGGCCGGAAATCAATATCTGCGCATGAGCAAGTCCAGTCTGACCAGCGCCAGTTTTCGGTTAGTCGACGTCACCACGAGAGAGTGGGTTCAACCTAGATATGTATGTACTGAATCGTATTGGTTTGGAACGGTCAAAACTTCTGCTGGGCAGTGAAACCCTAAAAATAAATGATGAAAAAAATATCTGTGCACCTCTAGCAGGTTCATAGACCAAATTATATAATATGCACTTTTGATCAACCGGAAAGTCAACAAACTAAGGTCTCGACTGCGCATGCGTGTGACGTCCTTAATCCGCCTCAGTGCGTCCACACGGGCAAAATAAATCGGTTCACAGAAATCGACTCACATACACTACCTCGACAAGTGGTGTACCGTATGCGCATCACAGGAATCGATTCAGCCCTAATCCGCCTCAGGCGCCCGTTCACACGCGAAATGTGAGCCGAACTAGGCAAGTCGAATCCTAGGAATCGCTCTACATTCCCCGTGTGAACACGGCTTATAGTGATACAATAAATCAGCCAAATGTAAACAAAGAGAAAATTGCTTCTTTTGTTTAAAGTAGCATAGTCCAATGGTTTTGAGTTTCTATAATTTTTCTGAGATAAATATATTAGATCGATCATGAGTACCTGCTTTACATTAGTTTAAAGTTACTTTCATTTTAAATGGTCAACTTTTGAGATATTTGAAGTGCAAACATGGAAAATTAGTTTTGGCAAGCTTGCCAACACTCTGACACCATAGACTTCTGCAGTAACAGGTTCTGTTAAATTGACTCAGTGTTGCCTTCTACGCAGAAACAAATCTTCAATAAGTGCATCAGTATCTAAGTTAGATATGTAAAATCAAATCTAGAGAATTGTTTGGTTTTGAAAATTTCGTATTTCATCGGACTATGCAGCTTTAAGCCCTTTTTACTTGCGGTTACTGCATAGTGGGTTACATTATCGGCTGGTATTTTACGCAATTATTTGACAGTGTGAGATAACAGTTATGTAGCAGCATATGACTTTTGGGTTATTGTTTGTTTGATAGGGTTGATTTACCCCCTGACAACATCTAAGGTCATATCAGGACGGTACTTTTGATTTTTGTTGTTGTTTGGTACATTAGTTATTTAAGCAGGGGAAATTTCATTCGCAAACGACTGGTCTTCCTTATTCCACTGCTCTTTGCCCTATCCTAGTAATGCCGAGCGTCTGGCTAAGAAGCGACAAGTATCAATTTTTAAGTCATTGGTTAGACTCGACCAGGATTCGAACCCACGATCCCACGATCTACCAGCATGGGAGACGGACGCTCTAACTCATTCGGCCATCCCAAATGGTTTAATTATAATCTGTACAAGGGGTGGGAATAATATGTATCACAACAAATAAGGAAGAATCTTCTTGATAATTAAAAAAGAAAAACAAGTTTTAAAAAAAGAATTAAAGTTGCTTAGTCCGGTGGTTTTGAGTTTCGGTCATTTTTCTGAGATATATATATTGAATTGATTGCTATGATCTACCTTACTTTAGTTTGAAGTAACTTATATTTTAAATAGTTAGGTTTTGAGATATTTGCAGTGCAAATATATCAAATTAGTTTTGGCAAAACTCTGACACCATAGACTTGAGCAGTAAAAGGTTCTATTAAATTAGATAATTGTTCTGGCTTTGAAAATGTTATGTTTAATCGGACTAGGCAGCTTTAAGATATTAAGTAAGAAATTAATTCAAGCAGTTAAATATCAAATTAAATAATAACTTAAATATTAAATTTTAAATTAAATTTTAAATTAAATTTAAAATTAATTTAAAATGAAATTTAAAATGAAATTAAAAAAAAAAATTAAAGAAATAAAAAGTTTTAAAAAAAGAAGAAAAATTCAATTTCCCCGATAATCGATCCACCGTCCTTTCCGCATGGTGGCGGACACTTTAACGCATATCCTATCCAATCCGGGATCTGCGTAGATGGCCCACCTTGGGCAAATTGTGGTGTAAAATGCGTGGCCAGAAGCACCCTTGATCTGCAGGAGCTTTTGGTTACGGAGTTGAAAGCCTTTGGAGGCGATTAGCATTTAAGACAATGGGTCTAATCGGCCAAGCTGCATGGATTCTCACGCGCCTCCACTGCTGGGACCAGTTATGTTGTTAGAACCAGCTTCAGGCCACATTGTGACAATGGCTGCGAAAAAAATACGAAACTGTGCTTGAAAGTTGCACCGACGGGGTTGAGATAGCTTTGCATATTCACATCAGATTATACCAAGCAGGATTTTTTTTTTATCAATTGTGTTGAGCGTCCTGGATAGACGAATTGAGTTAAGCGCCTGTCACTTGTTTTAGTAGGTCGTCAGATTTGAGTAATCCCATTTCGAACCCTGGTCGGGTCAAATGAATGACTACACATTTTATACTTGTCGCTACCTAGCCTGGCATTTGGGATTGCTACGATAGGGAAAGAAACAGTGGAATGAGGAAGACCAACTGTCCATGGATCAAATTCCCCCTTCTTAATCAACTAAAGTACAAAGAATAAATAATTCACTTCCTGACCTAACTGGTAAAAAATACATACACAAAACCCATGACTTTTCATTGTTTGTATTCTTCTAAGCTACCGGTATTTTTGGAATTGGGTAAATCCCTTTTCAAAGCTCCAAAAGAAATATTGTACTTATTAGGCTCAATCATCCTTAACCCTCCTGGGGCCGTATTCATGAGCTCAGGGTAGGGCTCTAACCGTAGGGTAGGGTATCCCCCCCGGCTAACGGTGGAAAATCCATATTCATGAGCTTGGGGTAGCACTACCCTGGGGCTCTAACCAGGGGGTACCCTACCCCATTTTTGACTCAGGGGTAAGGGACTATCCCGAGGGGGTAGTGAGCGTGTGTGGCTCTGAATCTATTCAATGCGGTCATATTTGATAGATTTAAATACGCAATAAGTGAAATTTTATCAATTTAACCCTAAATCCGAAGCGAAATTCACACTGCTGGTGCAAAGGCGGCGATATTTATACTTTCGAATCGACGAATGTAAAGTACACAAATCGCCGCCGCCACAGCGACGTCGATATCCATACTGTCGACGTCAGGTAAAAATGGCCGCCGCCGTCGCCGCCGAATCGGCGGTAATTTCTTACGCCCAAATCTATTAAATGCTGTCATATTTAACAGAATTACATACACAATAAGTGAACTTTTATCAATTTAACCCTAAATCCGAAGCGAAATTCACGCTGCTGGTGCAAAGGCGGCGATATTAATACTTTTGAATCGACGAATGTAAACAAAGCGAAAGGGTAGCTATCCGCTCCGGCTAGAACATTGGTGAATACCGATTGACCTATTTAACCGTCGCCGTTAACCCGCGGGATAGCTACCCAATGGCTAAGCCTAACCTCCGGCTAACCTTACCCCGAGCTCATGAATACGGGCCGAGCTACAGAAGTGAGAGAGGCAAGGAAACAGTAGGTTTATTTAGTTATTATTAATATATTCATTTATTAAGCTGGCGAAATTTCAAGTGTGTACAATTGGTCTTTTTTTTTTTTTTTTTTTTGTACATTAGTTGTTTAAGCATGGGAAATTTCAGTCGCAGGCGATTGATCTTCCTCATTCCACTGCTCCTTACCGTATCCTAATAATGCCGAGCACCTGGCTAGGAAGTGACAAGTATACATTTTTAAGTCATTGGTTTGACTCGACCAGGATTCGAACCCACGACCCCACGATCTACCAGCACGGGAGACGGACGCTCTAACTCATTTGGGCCATCCCGTCTGGCCATCTTCCTGGTTCCACTTCTCCTTACATAGGTACATGGTAGTGGCTAAATCAATTAGAGCATAAGCTTGCCATTGAGAAGGTCGAGCATTTTAAGTATGCATAATAACTGAATCAAATTAATGACTTATAACAATTGATACTTATCGTTACCTAGCCTGGCACTCTGCATTAATAGGATAGAGCAAGGACTGGTTAGCCTGATGTAAAGATAATATGACTGAGTGGGGTATCAGGTCCTGGTGCCAGTGGCCTGGTTCTTAGCGGAACAGCACTATACACTGATAGATACTGAGTTGACCATTCCTTGCCCTATCCTAGTAATGCCGCGCCAGGCTATGTAGCGAAAAGCATCAATTTTCTTTTTGGTAAATGAATTATATACATATATAGCCTTTGTCAGTGCTGTAGCACTGGTCTTCCGGCCGTAAGTGTTATAGTTATCTAGGAATTTACACAATTAACAAAAAAAAGATTTGTTACCTGGTTTATATAGTGTCTTGAAATGTGAAGTAGATTCTGAAATTGTCCATATTGCTGTGGCAATATGGGTAATTCGGGGGAGGCGGACGACCACCCTCCCCCGGCCCTACCGCCCCTCCTACTCCTCACCCACTCCCCACACAACCCCTTCCCCGCCCCTACCGGCCCTCCCCCTCACTCACCCGCTCCCCCTCACCCCCTCCCACATAGATGGCGCCACCACCTCCATTCCCTCACTCACCCCACTCCCTCCAGATGCCGCCACCACAACCTCCCTCCGCCGCTGGTCCCGCCGCTGGTCCCATCCCAAGCAATAAGTAATGCGTATGACTATGAGGTACATTACATCCTTTTACATTTACATAAAAGGTTTTAGTTGTTGGTTTAGGATTTCCAATTCAGGTTAGATACTAGTACCTTTACTTAGTCGTTGGTCAGTTTGATCAGATACTCTTTTATTCATTGTGTTGCTTTGTATGCTGTAATTCTGTAACTAATGGGTATGACTTGTGATTCGAACAGTCAACACTATTACCGATTTGGTCACTGCATCCAGTCGATATATTTAGCGATGCCAATCCCAGTATAACTGATATTCCTACACTGTGACTATTTCAATACGACATCTAGAATATATCATGGGAGGAATTCATATTAAATTCAAGTTCCCGGATCTTTGACATGGTTTCACGATTAATTGAACACCAGAGCAAACAATGCACCACTACTAAGCCAGACCAGAAGCCAAACCAAAGCTCATGAAAGGAGCACACTGGAAATGGCTGCCAAGGTATGGAACGCACAAACGGTAAAGCCCCTGTCAGTGTCACACATCACTGAATTTGGGGAAACGGAAAGAAACCGAACAAAGTGCACTGATGTCCAGTTTGTGACTGTACAAGTTTTGAACATGCACAAAACTTGGAACGGATGCCTCCGGATTAACGCCTACAGTTCTTGTCCGGTTTGAGTTTGTTTCGTCCGTTGGCTATCCATTCATGTCCGCTTCATTTCCGTTTCATGTCTGTTTCATGTCCGTCTCATGTCCGTTCACCCAGCATCCTTTGACCCGATATCGCAACATTTTGACACATTTTAATATATTTTGATACTTATCACGCCCGAACACCACTGGACTAGACAATTCTGTCCGTTGCTGAATCCAGCGGGGTGTGACAGCCGCTTTAAGGAAAGACAAATTCCTGACCTCAAACAGAGAGCGTGTATATAAACAGATGAGAGAGACAACTCCCGCGAAAAACGGTAACACAGGCTACAGTGGCGTTCCTGGCGGTTAGTGTTGAACAAGCCATGAGTTTGCCGGTACGCTCAATGCAAAACATTTGTTTTTATTCAAAATTAATAGAAATCCAGAAGCCTAACCTTATCAATTTAATATAATGTTTTTAGTAAACATGTTTTCTATGTGTATTCCAATCAGTTTGTTTCTAGGTGTTGCGGTTTTAGAGATATTTAACGTTTTCTGTATGAAGATTGCTCACTGCCATTGACAATGCATTGAGTTTGCAGTACGTGCAGAGAAAAACGTTTATTTTATTCAAATTTAGTAGAAATCCAGAACCCTAACCATATCAATTTAATATAATCTTGTTGGTAAACATGTTTTCTATGTGTATTCCAATCAGTTTGTTTCTAGGTGGTGTAGTTTTAGAGATATTTCACTTTTTCTGGATGAAGATTGCACACACCCATTGACAATGCCTTGAGTTTGACAGCTGGGTCATGTACTGTTCAACAACCACCACTTGGAGCGCCACAGTCGGCAGCTGTTACAGGGTCTAGTATGGGAGTTGTCTCTCTCATCTGTTTATATACACGCTCTCTGCCTCAAAGCATACAAAAGATATCTGTGCAAAATAAAACCAGGAAACCCCATCTAAGCTGCTCCACAAGTGGGCATGTGATATGTCACGGCCCACCAGCTGGACAGCCCATGAGAGGCAACCCTGCAATAAAAAAAGCCAGATAACATATACTCGAAACATAACCCAACCACCTATTACGTACAAGCCTATTATATGTAAATAGAGTAGGCTAGTCTAGAATTAAGTAAGAAAAAAAGTGGGAAACTCTTCCCAAGAAAAACCCAAAACACTAACATAAATCAGTAATCACAAGACATAACTTTAAGAAACACAGACTGATAACTGCCCAGCATTGAAGACAAGCTCGATCATCCAAACTTATATTCTGTGGACAGCATAAACATCCCATCAACAAAATACAGAATTGTCTTCTCAAACAGCAGGCCTGGCATACTCTTCGTGTGAGGTTATTTATGTCCATCTCTGTTTACAATTGCATTGCTATTTTAATTTAAGGACCTGTTAACTGCCTCTCGTGGCTCACTCACATGTTCAGTCAAGGTTACTTTAGTCTAGAGATCCTTATCTGAGAGGTATCCTCCATGGATATCAAACCCCAATTGATCATCGCACGCGGTATGTTCTCCCTGACAGCTAATATATGTGGTATATATAATAGTGTATATTTTATATCATACATAATATCTAATATACATAATATATCAAATAAATTGATCATTTTGTTGTGGTCAGAGTAAGGATGCATGGGCTAACTGAAGCAAGCATACAGACAGGTGGTGCCACAAGTGGGCCTCAGGTTGTCAGAGCAAGGTAGTCGATGAGCAATGATATAATGAATCCTGCAGTAGATGACTGAGGGTGGAACATAGGAGGAGCTGAGGTGGAAAAGCCTCAGATTAATTACACTCATATAATGCTTATATAGTACATATATGTGTATATATATGTCGCAGGCAGAGTGATTGAGCGTCAACAGACAGGTTACAGCATTTGAAGGCAGGAGGCGACACAATCGGCCTGGTTGCATAATAGATGAACAATTTAATAACAGATCAGTATAGTAGATGACTTAGAATATAATATGGTGTGAAAGCTTCCGATTAATTATACTTGTATAATGCTTATGCATCATATATATATATATATATATATCCTGACACGAGCATGCCTTCCGGTTCGTAGAATTAAGATATTTTAAGTACTAATCAAATTAATACTAAAGATAATTTGTTGGTTATTCTAGACTTAAGGTTCCATGCCTGCTGGTATGTCTCCATATGTGATGCTAACTCTAATATAAGCAATGTGAATATCAGATAGCCATGTTTGTATTAATTATTGTTTGTATCTTAGTAATGCAGCTTAGCAGTGTTCTTGTTATTAGCGAAACTCATCAGAATTAAGACGGTATAATTTCCATATTCTCATCCACCAGAACGAGTCATACATTTATTATGAGCATATAATTAAGCTAATTAATTGTAAGAGCATCCTTTGATGAACTATAAAATGCATGATCATAGTAGGTTCCTTGTGGAATATTGTTGTTGATATTTTCGTTGATTATATACTAGAATCTCAGATAGAAGATTCACTGCTATCCAGATAGAGGTGACGGGCAACCGTGCTTAAATCTGAGCGCAAACTGCTCCAGTAGGAAGTAACTGTGGACGTATTGATTCCAGTGTACTGTCTATATCTGTATTGGTGTAAAGTTGACAAATTTACAGAGAATGCAAAAAAAAAACCAACAAGATGGCAGCTACTGAGTGCTCCTGATTAAACTTTTTAAAGTGTATTAATCTACTTGATTTAATAAATTCTTCACTAAGAAATAGCAGGTCACCTCAGTTTATTGTAAACATACCTTTCAGAGAGTTAAAATAATAGAATTGATTGATATAATAAATAAGAATTTGAACTATATATGTAGCACTTTGGGTCACAAAATCATGGGGTGATGTCAATAACCCCATGATTCCAACTCTTTTTCTAATGTATTGTTCAGCAGCTCTGTCACAGAAACAGATCGGTGGGAGTGACAAACTTCCCATGACCTGCCACACATGATGCGGATGCTCAACTTGTTTGGTGTTGTTTTACGTCCTAGCAACATCTAAGGTCATATCAGGACGGGGTCAACTGATTCAGTGCTACCTTTGAGGTTATCCCCACATAAGCATGTCTCATCCTCGGATTGTATTGTTTTTGTTGTCTTTTATTAGGGAAAGGAGGTTTGGTGACAACACTGGAGACACTCCGATTGCTGGAGTTTATGACATTCACAACACCCCAGCAAAGATGGTCATCTACAACAACAATCGTCCCAGAGTGAGTAGCGGAGTGGCTGTCTTCAAAGGCGTAATCGATTAATCAACTCGGGTCACCCGAGCCACTTTTTGGCGCATGCGCACATCCTACAGACTCGGGTTGAATAAACGAATACGGTCGGGGTGGACAAAATGGTGGCTTAATCTAAAACTTAATATTTCTTTTCAATAAGCGATATATGTACAGCAAAATAGGATGTAAAGTATGTTATGATTGTAGAAGCTGACAATCTGGGTTATTAAAAAAAAAGAGCATTAAAACAACATGTCGGAGTTGTACTGGTAGCTGTTATCCTACAGGTACATGCACAGATGTGACGTCATCGCTCCTAGCAAACCCCAGCCAAGAGGTGGGTTACTGGGGTCGGGTCGCTTTGCACACGGCGCCTGTATTTCTCGACTCCACTCGCGATGTTCGATTTGAAATTCTGACGACTCAGGTGACCCGAGTCGCCCGGGTCGTGTTAATCGATTACGGCCCAAGGGACACTCTACATCCAGGACAACATTCTTCTACTAATAATATAGCAGATCTTCTGAGTGTGATCAGTTGTCGCAAGTTAGACAGATATGTTTTTTTCTCTCTTTTGTTTGGGTTTTACATCCTGGCAACATCTAAGATCATATCTGGATGGGTACCAAATTGTGACAGTGTGCACTCATAGCAACTTTATAGTGCTGCCCCACTGGGAACTCAGGCCACCGACACCATGACCCGATATCCCACTCAGTCACATTATCCTGACACTGAGCTAATCAGTCCTTGCCCTATCCTATTAATGCTGAGCGCCAGGCTAGAAAGCCACAAGTATCAATTTTATAAGTCATTGGTTGGACTAGATAGGGAACCAAACTCCCCATCTCCTGCACCCAAGGCCTGTGCTCTACCGATTCGGCTAGTACGCATAGAAGGTTTTCTGAGCATGATAAATTGTTGCAAGTTAAGCTGTATTCACACGAGCAAAATGTAAAGCGATCTAGACAAGGCAAATCATATGAATCGATTTAGACGCGCATTCACACGGGCAGTACTTGGGCCGGAAATCGATATCAGCACATGAGCAAGTCGATACTAACCAGCGCCAGTTTGGGTTCGTCGACGTGGCCACGAGAGAGTGTGGGTTCGACCTAGATATCTATGGACTGAATCGTAATGGTTTGGAATGGTCAAAACTTCTGCTGGGCAGTGAAGCCCTAAAAATAAATGATGAAAAAAATATCTGTGCACAGCTAGCAGTTTCATAGACTAAATTATATAATATGCGATTTTGATCGACCGGAAAGTCAACAAACCAAGGTCTCGACTGTGCATGCATGTGACGTCATAAATCGCTTCATATGTGTTCACACGGACAAGATAAAACGATTCAGCCTAGATCGGTTCCTGTAGACTACCTTGCGAAGCGTTTTACATTAAACGATTCATATGAATCGATTCAGCCCTAAAACGCCTCAGCCGCGCATTCACACGGCAAATCTGAGTCGAACTAGGTAAGTCGATTTATATGAATCGATTTAACTTCCCCGTGTGAATACAGCTATTGACATATATGCTTTGTTTTGTTTGGTTGGGGTTTTGCACCCTGGCAACATCTAAGTGTAAAGTCCTGGCTGGAATCTGTGGTTGTGTAGGCAGGCTATAATGAAATCAATACAGGCAAGAAGAGAAAGGAAGAGTATAAAGAATGAAAGTAGAGAGAGAGACAATACCCTCAGGTTTATTATTATATAGTGGTACATGGATCCGGTATGGCATACCACCTGACCGTGTTCTCCAATGAGAATCAAGCATTTACAGTTCCACCAATGAACATCAAGCATTCCTGTGTCACCATGGCTACAGTGTTCTGCCCACCACCACCATGCGGTGTGGCTCCCCTGGCCACCACCTGCCTGAGCTGAGTGTGTGGTGATCCATGACTAACAGAGGGGGAAGGGGGTAGTGAGTAGAGCTCTAATTGCCCCTTACACACTATCTCCTAGTGCCTATTTCACACTATCTTTTTAACACACAATGACTATTGACCATGATTAAAGTATCACCAGCAACTACATAAATACATTAATGCACCTGGCACTATATACCTTTTACCATAATAGACCCAACCAATGCATTTTATCGGAATATTTTACATAAAGTCATATCTGGATGGGTACCGATTTTTGACAGTTCATACCCATGGGCGAGGATTTGATACATGACCATCGGCACCATGACCCGATTTCGCACTCAGTGACATTATCCTGATACTGAGCTAACCAGTCCTTGCCATATTCCAGTAATGCCGAGTGCCAAGCTAGGTAGTGACAAGTGTCGATTTTGTAAGCCATTTGTTTAACTCAGCTGAGTTTGTCAAACTCCTGACCTTCTGCACAGAAAGCCTGCGCTCTAAGTCTTACCAATTCGGCCACCGCAGCCTGTGTGAGGTTGACATAAGTGGTTTAACATCTTAATGTATTTCTATCCTTGAAACCTGGATCTAGACCATATGAACCAGTGTAAACTTTATAAAGAGCCCAAAGTCAGTAGTCTGCCACTCGCCTCATTGCCATCAGACCCAATTGGGTTCTGCAACTCTCTGCCACTCTCTACCATTCACTGCCACTCTCTACCATTCACTGCCACTCTGCCACTCACTGCCACTCTCTTCCACTTTCTGCCACTCTCTACCACTCCCTGCTACTCTCTACCACTCTCTACCACTCTCTATCATTTTCTTCCACTCTCCACCACTCTCTGCCACACTCGACCACTCACTGCCACCCTATTCCACTTTATGCCACTCACTGCCACTCTCTGCCACTCTCTACCACTCTCTGCCACTCTACCACTCACTTCTACTCTCTTCCACTCACTGCCACTCTAATCCACTCTCTGCCACTCTCTACCATTCACTGCCACTCTCTACCACTCTCTGCACTTTCTACCATTTTCTGCCAATCCCTACCACTCTCTGCCACTCTCTACCACTCTCTGACACTCTCATCCACTTTATGCCACTCTCTACCACTCTCGACCACTCTCTACTGCTCACTGCCACTCTATTCCACTTGATGCCACTCTTTGCCACTCAATGTCACTCTCTATTGCTCTCTTCCACTCTCTGCCACTCTCTACCACTTTCTGCCACTATACTACTCTCTGTCACTCTCTACCACTCTCTACCACTCTCTTCCACGTTATGCCACTCTCTACCACTCACAACCACTCGCTACCACTCTCTGCCACACTCTACCACATTCTGCCCCTCTATACCACTCTCTACCACTCGCTACCACTCTCTACCACTCTCTGCCCCTCTCTTCCACTCGCTACCACTCGCTTCCACTCTCTACCACTCTATTCCACTCTCTACCACTCTCTACCCCTCTCTGCCCCTCTCTACCACTCTCTGCCCCTCTCTACTACTCTCTTCCACTCTCTACCATACTCTTCCACTCTCTACCACTCTCTACCACACTCTACCACTCCCTAGCACTCTCTGACACCCTCAATACTCTCTACCACTCTCTACCACTCTCTGACACTCTCTTCTACTCTCTGCCACTCGCTACCATTCTCTACCACTCTCTGCCCCTCTCTACCACTGTCTGACACTCTCTACCACTCTCTCCCACTCTCTTCCACTCTCTTCCACTCTCTAGCACTCTCTTCCACTCTCTACCACTCTCTGCCACTCTGTGTCACTCTCTTCCACTTTCTGCCACTCTCGGCTACATTACTCTAGAACTAGCTGGCTATTCATCTTCACGGTGTTATTGTTTGTTGATGTTTGATGTCTTGCCAACATCTAAGGTCATAGCCCGATGGGTCTCGGTGACAGTGCATGCTTGGGGTGACTTTATAGTGCCGGCCCACTGGAAGACTGGGGCTGGCAACACCATGACATATCCATATATTGTAAATAAGCGGATTGTCACATGGTTTGAAAACCAGTGTTCCAACGCTGATAAATTATTCCATTCAATCAGGGATGAAAGTAGTCCCTAAGGTGGCTGTCACACATCACCGGATTGGGGAAACGGAAAGAAACCAAACAAAGTCCTTTGATATCCAGCAAAGTCTGGTTTGTGTCCGTTGCATACCCATTGCATATCCATTGATATCCGGCCCGATCCGGTACAAGTTTTTAACATGCACAAAACTTGGAACGGATGCCGCCGGATTGACATCTACGGTTCTTGTCTGGTTTGAGTCCATTTAGTCTGCTTACCATCCATAGGTTATCTGTTCATGTCCGTTTCATGTCCTTTCATGTCCGTTCGTCCAGCAGCCTTTGATCTGATATCGCAACATTTTGACACATTTTAATACATTTCGATATTTATCATGCCCGAACACCACTGGACTAGACAATTCTGTCTTGTTTGAGTATCTTGTTCTAGCAACTTCTAACGTCATATAAGAATAGTATTCAAACTAACCAATTGTTATCATATAGGCCTACCACCGATTCCATGGCATTTTGTGTGAAGTTGCATAGTTCGATGCTTTTGAGTTTCTGCTATTTTCTGAGATAAATATATTATACTATTCGCTATAATCTACTTTACTTTAGTTTGAAGTAACTTTAATTTTAAATGGATAAGTTTGGAGATATTTGATGTCAAAACATGCCAACATAATTTTGGCAAACACGCCAAAACTCTGACACCATAGACTTCAGTAGTAACGGTTTCTATTAATTGACTTATTATGCCCTTCTATGCAGCAACAAATGCTTAATAAGTGCACCAGTGTCTAAGTTGAATATGTAGAATCAAATCTAGATAAGTGTTTTGGTTTTGACAATTTGATGTTTCCATCGGACAATGCAACTTTAACATTATTCGGTAAACATAAAAAAAATCACGGAAATCCGCAAAATCCCGGGAATCTTTCATCCCTGATTGTAATCAACTTTATTTACCATTACAAAAAACGCAAGAACTAAAACTGTCTCCACTTTTATGTCTTACAGTCGCACAACAGGTTACGTGGATACAGTACCAATAGCCTACCAAGGTGAGACAAGGACACAATCTGAGAGTTGCATTTGAGGAGTTCAGGCGCAAAACCCCATAAACGCTGATCCAAAAATTGAGGTTACCATTGGAATCAAACCTTCAAAAAGTTCATTTTTGTTACATTCCTTCCTTTTTTTGTTTGTTCATTACTTCAGTGATTTTAACTGCTTTCATTGACTTTCATTTTCTCTGACCTTTCCTACAGGGAACCCTCACCCAAACGACACCTACCGAGTAAGTATATCAATAATAATTTGATACGTCAATTTTGGAGATATATATATATATTTTGTTCTTTAACAAATTCCTGACCTAAAAACTTACAAAAAATATCTGTGCAAAATAAGGCTAGGAAACCCCCACTAAGCTGCACTCAAAAGGGGCATGTGATATGTCACGGCCCACCAGCGGGACGCCCAATGGAAGGTAACCATGCCAAAAGTAGCCAGATAACACACAACACAGCTACGTACAAGCCTATGATATGTAAATAGGAGTAGACTAGTCTAGTAATAAGAGTAGAAAAAATAAATACATATATACCAAGAAAATTTAAAAAAAACTAACATAGGCTACTAACCATACTAACCAATTATCTATCTGCTACTGAAATGCAGGCAAACAAATACCTTATCAGCAGCCACTGTGTGGTAAGATAACACCAACACTACAACTGGCCAGCATTGAAAACAAGCCTGGGTACCCGGGCTTATATGCTATGGACAGTATAAATACAGCCTCAATAAAAAAAAAAGAAAATAAAAAAGATTTATACTGCTTAACATGGATAAGTCTGAATAGACTTGTTTTCACCATTAGACAGGTTGTCGATAGAAAGCCCGAGTCTACTCTTTTACCAACCCAAAGGATTTTTAACCTCCCACACCACATCGACACGGTATGAGAGCAACTGGCCTTTGATGATGCTGCAAGTTATACACAGTGGTGGAAATCCAAATTAGCAGAGGTGGGGGGGAGCATGGGGACATCCACCAGCATTTATTTAAGTCGCTAGTATCTAGGTTAGTTTTTAAAGTTTTGTTTAGGTATAACTTCCTATCATATCACTAATATCGTAGTTTGGTATGTACATCTAGTGAGATAGTAATATGTTTGTGGATGAGGACGTGTTCCCAGAATCTGTTTGTTTGTTTTGTTTGCAGCTTTCCTTTCACTTATGCCCTGTCCCTAATTCGTGCCTAGGTTTGCTGGCACCCCGAACAATCTGAACTTTGGCGCCCTTACAAGAATTACAATTTTTAGAAATTTTACACTGATGTGGCAACCCCTAGTTGCCAGTACCTTCAGCCGGCCCTGATCAGCACACCCACATCTAAATTGGATACACATGATCAAGTATTCATGTGTTTTGACTTCTAAATGTCTATGCTTTTCTTGCATTATGTAGCTTTAATTCAAGGTTATAACTTTCAGTTAGCTCAGGCAGCGGAATTTTTAGCTGGACTCGTACAGGATGGTGGTGGGCGGGGGGGGGGGGGGTGGAAACAGCGTTACGAGATCAGGTCAGGGACTTGGCACACAGTGTCAGGATAATGTGACTGTGTGGGACATCAGGTCAGGGTGCCGGCAGCCTGATTTCCCTGTGGGTCAGTACTATAAAGTTGCCATGAGTGCGCGCTGTTACAAGTTGGTGCACGTCCTGGTATGGCCTATGGTCTTACTGGGGCGTAAAACTACACCAACCACCCAGCCTCCCCCGGCCCTCTCAGAGGACTGTGGTTGGGCTCTTGGGCTGTCTTTTTCCTTCCTTCCTCCCCCCCTCCCCCTCCCCCCTCAATTCCTCTGATCACTACCCATCGGAAGCCAACTCCCGACCACATGGGACTGCTTTCAGCGGTGCCCATTCAGTGCTGCAGATTTGCAGCCCTCAGCGCACTAATGCGACTGAAAACTCCCCAATACAATAATATGCCCTTCCTATTTGTTTGGTTTTTACACCGTCCAATTAAAGTTTGTTTGTTGTTGTTTTATGTCCTAGCATCATCTAAGGTCATATCAGGACGGGTACCGACTTGCGAGAGTGCACACTCATGGTGACTTTATAGTGCTGCCCCACTGGAAGACCAGGCCACCAGCACCATGACTTGATATCCCTCTCAGTCACATTATCCTGACCCTGAGCCAACCAGTCCTTGCCCTATCCTAGTAATGCTGAGCGCCTGGCTAGGAAGCGACAAGTATCAATTTTTAAGTCATTTGATTGACTCGACCAGGGTTCGAACCCACGACCCCACGATTTACCAACACGGGAGACGGACAGTCTAACTCATTCGGCCATCCTGTCTGGTCCGATCCAATTAAAAGAACAGCTAAACCATAATCTACTAAAGAATCTAGCGCAATAAAAATATTGATTTGGGTGGGTCAACAAATGGTTCAGCCATTGGAGGCTAAACATCTTATTATTATGAAGCAACTGCCAATTAGATATTAACTGAAAGACAGACTGTCACTACTAGATTTAAAGTTGCATGGTCCGATGCCTTTTGATTGTTTGCCTTAGTTTTTCAAATAAATATGTCTGGTTGACAATAATGACCCACTATTAATTAGTCTTGTGTAATAATATTGATGAAACTTTGGTTAACTTTTAAATTATTTGAACTGACCTTAAAGTTGCAATGTCCGATGGCGTTTGAATTTTTATTTTATTTTGTAGATAAATATATAAAATTGATCGTTATAACCTAGTAATCATTAGTCCGGAGTAACTTTGATGAAAAATGGCTAGTTTGAAGCAATTTGAGCTGAAAGAACCCAAAGTACTTTCGACAAGCTTTCCAAAAGTCCTCGAGCTATGACGCGTATTGACATCTCGCGATGATTGCGTTACATATATGGTAGTTGGAATGAGAGTATGGGTAATTAGGCCACAAGATTGACCTAATTGCTTAATGAGTGTTTGTGTCTCAAATTTGGTGTCCAAGGGGATGAGGTAATAAATTCACTGGTCATTCTTTATAGGCTGTTCCCAATCCTTAGCTAAAGTACTAGTATCTAAGTTGGATATACAGAACCAAATTTCTATAAGTGCTTTGTTTTTTAAAAGAAAAACGTTTTATCGGACCATGCAACTTTAATATAATTTCAACAAGCTTGCAAAAACTTTAGGTGTTTAAACAAAATATTATTGACCTTTCAATTGCTCAGTCTGGATCTATTGTGTCAAAGAAGACTAATTCCAGATTTTCAGGATCTGTAGCTGGAGTAAAATGGTGACTGAGGATTTAATGAAAGTATTATACAAAAGTCTATGCTCAGTTGGCTGTCCTTATACATCCCTATGTTGTAGCGATGTCAACGAGCATGTTGGCGGAGGCTAACATGTGTAATTTGCGAACGAGGCAAGAATGCCCTCTGTTTTCCTCATTTCCTATTTTCACCTTTCACTGTCACTTGGTCCTGCGACCTCACTCTGTTCACTTCGCTTCCCCACCCTCCCACCCTCTATCTCTGGGGGGTGAGCGCTGACATCTCCTGCCTGTTCATCGATACTGCTTCCTGAATGATGCCTACCGCGAATGTCGAAACGATCCTCAATAATGATATATAGGGTCTGAGTCACCCGCTTGATAGCCTGCTCGCCAGGTCCTGATATGTCTTCATTATTAAACTCTACAAAGGTTATCCTGACTCTGTTCTACTTTTCTTACTGTTCCTGTTTACTGTTTCTGTTGTGAGCCGAGTGAAGCGAATTATCTGCTCATGGGATACTGTGGATTTATTGTACTGCTGTTCTTACACAATTCGCTACACTCGGCTGTAATGAAAGAACAGGAGAACAGAAACAGAAGCAGCAAGTGGATTAAATAAAGTATTTAATAAAAACAAGTCGGACCTTGGCAGGTGTTCAAGGATGTAACAGGCGGCGACAGAGGCCAGTAAACATATGCTGACTGGAATGCATAACCAGGAAGTTCAGCCCAATGCAGAGATGGGTAGTAACATGTCGGGGATCAGCGCTCACCCCCGAGAAAGAGGGTGGGTGGGTGGGGAAACGGTGTGCAGTGTAGCAGTGCCAGAAGCAAAGTGAGTGAGAACGGAGAGGGCGATTTAGCAGGAAAGGTAAACAGACAGCAGCCTCGTGAGCAAATTACTTATGTTAGCCTCGGGCCAACATGCACAATGCCATATCTTCTCTTTTGCTATCGCAGGTCAGGGTAAGAAATAGCTTAAGCTCAGTTTCCCACTGGGAGATCAGTTGTTGTGTCCATGTGTGTTTTGTTAGTAATAAACTTATTTATGTGAGCTATAACATACCGTTCTAAGAGATAACCTGGATTCAATTTGAAAATTGGGCAAAATATAAAACAAAAGTTGGTGAACGTCGTTTTAATCACACAAAAATCAGGGTTGGGTCGGCTTTTTTTGTTTATATATATTTGATATATTGTTGGTTATGATGTAGAGGTGATACGTAATTATGCTGCACAGATTGTGTGCTTAAGAAAGTTGAATTGCTGCTAGCCCAACGCATTTTTAACAGGTTTTTTTGGTATTAATATTTTTTTAATCAGGGGCAGCCGATTTTTTTCAGGCACGAACGGGGACGATGACCAATTTTGTTTATTATTTGGCCTTAGCTGACTTTGTTAACCAGTCCAGGATACCTTTGACCTGACCCTGTGGTGGTTATAGGCCTACGTCAACAAAGTAATTAAAAGAATGTTTGTACAATATCGCTTGATGATTTAATGAAAATATTAAAACTTGTTATTTACTTTCGTTTGTTCATTTTGTATTTAATGTGCTTACTAAAATTCCAGTGATACCTGTCAAGTCCTTCAAAAATGTCCAATGTTTACTTAGACATGGTTGATGTGAATGTGATTACATTGATTTTCCTTGGTGTGACCATGTGTCGTTCATCAGCTAACATCGTTTAATTTCATTTTGTTCAATGTTTTCCTCAAATCTTTGTTTACCACAATATTTTAGTGGGGGAAGAGTGAATAAAATGAATTAGTAGCCATCCACGATTAGGTTGGTCGAATACCAACTAGAATTCCTATTTCAATTCCTATTAGTATTCCAAAGAAAGTGTGAACTGTAGTGTGTAAACAATGCTATTTTCACCTCAGTAAAATATTTATTTTGTTCAGATTACCGAAATTTCATCTCGCTGAGCTTACGTTTAGTATTAGTACAGTTTGCTTCTCGATAAGTTTTCATCTCAATGAGTTTGCACATTAGTGAGTTTGTAGCTCGTTAATGTTGTACCTTGCTGAGTGTCCTTCATTCACTTTGCACCTTACTGAGTTTGCATGTCAATGAGTTTGCATCTCAATGAGCTTGCACTTAGGTGAGTTTACACCTCACTGACTTTGCACCTTGCTGAGTGAACTTCATTGCATTTGCACCTTACTGAGTTTGCACCTCAATGAATTGCACCTTCGTGTTTACACCTTAATGAGATCTCACTGAGTTTTCATTTAATAGAATTTGCAATTTGCTGAGTTTGCATCATAGTGAGTTTGCACCTCAATGAGTTTGCACCTCAATGAGTTTGCATCTCAATGAGCTTGGATCGTAATGTTTACAAGTCAATGCGCTGTTACTGAGTTTCCATTTCAATGAGTTTGCGCCTGTAAGTTTGCACCACCAAGAGTTTGCACCTCAATGAGTTTGCACCTCAATGAGTTTGTACCTCAATGAGTTTGCACCTCATTGAATTTGCACCTTGCTGGGTGTACTTAATTGAATTTGCACCTTACTGAGTTAGCACCTTCATGACTTTGCACCTTACTGCTTATGTTCGATGAGCTGTCACTTAGTTTGCATTTCAAGTAGTTTGCATCTTGCTGAGTTTGCACCACACCTCAATGAGTTTGCACCTTCAATGAATTTGCACCTGGCTAAGTTGGCACCTCCCTGTGTCGGTACCTCAATGCACCCATAGATCTATCTAGCAAGAAGAAGCCGGTACGCCCAACTTTCGTTTCTGGTCGAGAGTCAAAGTCCGCGAGAACCATGCTCAGTCATACAGTGCGTCCGCTCGGCCCCCGGGAAAGTAAGGACATAAACAAACAGTTACCAATACTCATATCCCAGTTACACTACAGCTTGGGACCACTTTGCAACCACCTTAGACCAAAGAACCCCCAATCACCAGTGACGTCCTTGTGACCAAAACAATGGTTGCTGACATATGGGCATCACTGATAACTGTAGGTTCTTTGGTCTAAAGTGGTTGCAAGCTGTAATGTGACTGGGGATTAAGCTTTTGTAGTACCTGTGTTCAGTGACCTCTGTGATTGCTGAACCCCTGCTATGTGCAAACAATTTTTCAACGTGCAAACTGTTGTCGCCTCATTTGACAATCTCCACAATGACAAAACACCTTCTATGTCCAGATGGTGTTGGTCTACAATGCAGATTTGTCCTTTGAAGACAGGTACTACTGCAGTTTGCAATGAATTTGATCGGATAACCATTGAAGTTATGAATAGGAACATTGGATACATGGTTCAAGAAAAACAATGGGTAGGCTACGACAATATAATGATCATTAAATATAGAGTATAACTACTTGTTTGAAATGGATTTGTTTGGTGTTACTTTTACCAACCTAGTCAAGGATTTGCATTATGTTAACTAATTTGTCATTTTCCTTTATTTGTCTCCTTAATTCCTCCTCTTTCCATTTAAGACAATTCTATGTTTGATTTGATTTGATTTGAGTTTTGGTTTGAGTTAACCAACAAAAATGTACTAAGATTATTGTATGACTTCCCCAATGGGTGATGTTCCAGCCAAGCAACCAATGTTACATTATATTAAAGTTCATACTTATGCAAAATATATTTTTACAACAAATTGGCAATTTTGGATGACGTTGCTTATTTATCACTTTTAAATTGACATCTTATTGTTTTTATAGACCATATTGTTTACTCTCACTGGTCAGTGTGTCCACATGTGGCAATGTGTAATCTACAATACAGTGTTCACATTGCTTATGTTTGATTCATTAAAGTTGCATAGTCTGATTAAAGCATATTTTCATAACCAAAGCCCTCACTCAGATTTGATCCAACATATCTAACTCAGATACTGATGCAGTATTTAATCATTCCTTTTGGATGTTGTCCCTTAAGGCCATGTCACACCTCACCGGATTGAGGAACCGGACAGAAACCGAAGACTGTCCGGTGAAATACGACAATGTACGGTTTATATATGGTTGGCATCCGGCGTGTCCGTTATGTGTCCGATGGTGTCCGTTGTGTATGGTGGGAAGTTTTGAACATGCACAAAACTTGTACCGGAAACCGCCAGACTGAGGTGTATGGTTGGTGTCCGTTTTAAGTCTGCTTAGTCCATTTTGTCTGGTTCATGTCCGTTACCCATCCGTTACATCTCCGGTTTGCTTCCTACAGTGTCCGTTGTTGGTGTTGCGAGAATTCAGTCAGGATATGTTTTTGGCGCGTCCGTGATCAGTCCAGTGCGTGTCTGCTTGGTGTTCGGTCCATCCATTTGACATTCGGTTCTCGTCCGGTGGCTATTCATTAATGTATGTTCCTTGTCCATTTAGCATCCATTTTGTCTGGCGGCCGTTGCAACAGTTTGACACATTTCGGTCCATTTTGATACCAAACACCACCGGACTAGACAATTCTTTGTCCGGTTTATGTCCGTTGCTCAATCCGGTAAGGTGTGACTGGGGCTTTACGAATGGGAAAACTGATAGACGTCTACAGGTGAAGGATGACATGACCTAGTTAACAGACGAATGTGTATATTGTGCTTGATTTCAACTGATTCACATACACAAATTATTGCCCATGCTTGCAGTTCAAATATATCCCAAGTTAGCCAATTATCACAAAATTCCATTTACTCCAAATTAATCTGAGGGGTTCAGGCATAAAAACTGACAAACGCGATTCAGACCGAAATGAAACTGAAGCTACCATCATCCTGATTATCCAATGCATTTATTTTTGCAGTAGTTGCCACATCCCCTTAGTGATTCCCTACTCAATTTGAAACTGATAGACTTTAACTGAAAAGCATGACAATAAATAGTATTTGACAGAAAACAACTAAAATGAATTTGTCATTGTTTGCACATGAACCCTTCAATTTAACTCTTTAAAGAATTTGAAACCAATTGTGCAACATTAGTTATGAAGCAGTGTCTTCAGGTTACTTAGACACCAGTATGATCTCCCTACCATGGCTACAGGAAGGGCTGACTCACATGGCCATGCAGGCGGTCGGGTAAACAATGAGCTGCTCAAGTACCCTCCACATCAAGATCAAGGGCAAACCAAGCAGGTCAGTGACAATAAATAAGAAGCTCCAGTCTTGGTCTTAGTAAACTGGGTACAGTTAAAGCTGCATAATCCGATGATACCTTTATAAAACCAGAAACACTTATCCTATACTACTTTCTATAACATCTCACCCTATACTACCATCTATAATGTGTCGCTCTATAGTACCGCTATTATGTGTCACCCTATGCTATGTCTGTAATGGGTAGTCCTATACCACTGTCGAGAAGATGTCCTATACTACTGTCTATAAGGTGTCATCCTATACTACCTATTCTACCATCTATAACTATCATCCTATACTACCTATACTACGGTCTATAATGTGTCGTCCGATACTACCTATACTACTGTCTACAATGTGTCATCCTATACTACCTGTAATACCATCTATTATATACCGTCCTATACTTCCTGTAATACTGTCTATAACCGGCTGCCCTACTACTACCTATACTACCGTCTATAATGGGTCGTCATTTGCTACCTATACTACTGTCTCTAATGTGTCATCCTATACTACCTGTAATATTGTCTATTACATACTGTCCTATACTACCTGTAATACTGTCTATAACGGGTCACCCTACTACTACCTATACTACTACCTATACTACTGTCTATAACGGGTCGTCATATACTACCTATATTACAGTCTATAACTGGTCGATCTATGCTACTTGTAATACCATCTATTATATATACCATCCTATACTACCTGTAATACTGTCTATTACATACCATCCTATACTACCTGTAATACTGTCTATTACATACCATCCTATAATACTTGTAATACTGTCTATTACATACCATCCTATACTACCTGTAATACTGTCTATTACATACCATCATATACTGTCTGTAATAATGTCTATTACATACCATCATATACTGTCTGTAATTATGTCTATTACATACCATCCTATACTACCTGTAATACTGTCTATTACATACAATCCTATGCTACCTGTAATACTGTCTATTACATACCATCCTATACTACCTTTAATACCGTCTATTACATACCACCCTATTACATACCACCATATACAATTGTCTATAACGGTTTGTCTTATGCTACCTATGCTGCCATCTATAATGAGTTGCCCTATACTACATATACTATTGTCTATAACGGGTTGTCTTATGCTACCTATACTACCGTCTATGATGGTATGCTACCTTTAATACCATCAATTGCATACCGTCCTACACTACCTGTAATACTCTCTATAATGGGTCGCCCTACTACTACCTCTACTACTGTCTATAACGGGTCATCATATGCTACCTATACTACTGTCTATTACTGGTCAATCTTTACTACCTGTAATACCGTCTATTACATACCGTCCTATACTACCTGTAACTCTCTCTATAGCGGGTCGCCCTACTACTACCTATACTACCGTCTATAACATGTCGATCTATACTACCTATCCTGGCGTCTATCCTGTGTCGCCCTATACTACCATCTATAATGGCTTGCCCTATGCTACTCAGGCCCTGTCAGTGCCGGATGCCGTCTCGGGGTCCACGTCCCCTGCTGACCACGCCTTCTTGCTGGACACCAAACTGACACGGGCTGAGCGTCGCTACCTGGCCTCCATTGCCTCCCTCTACGACACCTCACAGATGAAGGCGAGCAAGCAGGACCAATACCGGGCCCTGCTCCGGAAGCAGCTCAAGCTTGGTGAGTAACACACCAAACAAAAATTATTTAAAAAAAATAAAAATAAAATAAAATAAAACAATGTCATAGGGGTGATGGAAATGAGAAATATTGCGCCTAGAGCAGGATTCGAACCCGACAACTCTTGCATTGTGGGATAGTGTGCTAACCATTACATCATCTAGACTCCCTGATGTCATCACCCCATCCATGCCTATGTGTTTATGTAGCTCCTTACTGGGGAGGTCAGCGCAGACTAATACACTTGTTTTAGAGGGTTTGTCATTAAGTCGTTTGAATACTTGCAACACTATAACGTGACTGAATAGGGGATTGTATAAGAGTGTGGCGCGGTCTCTGTATGAGGCAACACTATAATGTGACTGAATAGGGGATTGTATCAGAGTGTGGTGAGATCTCTGTATAAGGCAACACTATACTGTGACTGAATAAGGGATTGCATCAGAGTGTGGCATGGTCTCTGTATAAGGCAACACTATAATGTGACTGAATAGGAGATTGTATCAGAGTGTGGTGAGGTCTCTGTATAAGGCAACACTGTAATGTGACTGAATAGGGGATTGTATCAGAGTTTGGCATGGTCTCTGTATAAGGCAACACTATAATGTGACTGAATAGGAGATTGTTTCAGAGTGTGGCATGGTCACTGTATATGGCAACACTATAATGTGACTGAATAGGGGATTGTATAAGAGTGTGGCATGGTCTCTGTGTAAGGCAACACTATAATGTGACTGAATAGGGCATTGTATAAGAGTGTGGCACAGTCTCTGTATAAGGCAACACTGTAATGTGACTGAATAGGAGATTGTTTCAGAGTGTGGCACGGTCTCTGTATAAGGCACCACTATCACATGACTGAATAGGGCATTGTATCAGAGTGTGGTGAAGTCTCTCTATAAGGCAACACTATATTGTGACTGAATAGGGGATTGTATCAGAGTGTGGAGAGGTCTCTGTATAAGGCAACACTGTAATGTGACTGAATAGGGGATTGTATCAGAGTGTGGTGTGGTCTCTGTATAAGGCAACACTATAATGTGACTGAATAGGGGATTGTATCAGAGTGTGGAGAGGTCTCTGTATAAGGCAACACTGTAATGTGACTGAATAGGGGATTGTATCAGAGTGTGGTGTGGTCTCTGTATAAGGCAACACTATAATGTGACTGAATAGGGGATTGTATCAGAGTGGGGAGAGGTCTCTGTATAAGGCAACACTATAATGTGACTGAATAGGGGATTGTATCAGAGTGTGGAGAGGTCTCTGTATAAGGCAACACTATAATGTGACTGAATAGGGGATTGTATCAGAGTGTGGAGAGGTCTCTGTATAAGGCAACACTATAATGTGACTGAATAGGGGATTGTATCAGAGTGTGGCATGGTCTCTGTATAAGGCAACACTGTAATGTGACTGAATAGGGGATTGTATCAGAGTGTGGTGAGGTCTCTGTATAAGGCAACACTGTAATGTGACTGAATAGGGCATTGTATCAGAGTGTGATGTGGTCTCTGTATAAGGCACCACTATACTGTGACTGAATAGGAGATTGTGTAAGAGTGTGGTGAGGTCTCTGTATAAGGCAACACTATAATGTGACTGAATAGGAGATTGTATAATAGTGTGGCGTGGTCTCTGTATAAGGCAACACTATACTGTGACTGAATAGGAGATTGTATAAGAGTGTGGTGAGGTCTCTGTATAAGGCAACACTGTAATGTGACTGAATAGGAGATTGTATAAGAGTGTGGCGCAGTCTCTGTATAAGGCAACACTATACTGTGACTGAATAGGGGACTGTATCAGAGTGTGGTGAGGTCTCTGTATAAGGCAACACTGTAATGTGACTGAATAGGAGATTGTATAAGAGTGTGGCGCAGTCTCTGTATAAGGCAACACTATAATGTGACTGAATAGGGGATTATATCAGAGTGTGGTGAGGTCTCTGTATAAGGCAACACCACAATGTGACTGAATAGGAGATTGTATAAGAGTGTGGCACGGTCTCTGTGTAAGGCAACAGTATAATGTGACTGAATAGGGCACTGTATCAGAGTGTGGCGTGGTCTCTGTGTAAGGCAACACTATAATGTGACTGAATAGGGCATTGTATCAGAGTGTGGAGAGGTCTCTGTATAAGGCAACACGATAATGTGACTGAATAGGTTATTGTATAAGAGTGTGGCACGGTCTCTGTGTAAGGCAACAGTATAATGTGACTGAATAGGGCATTGTATCAGAGTGTGATGTGGTCTCTGTATAAGGCACCACTATACTGTGACTGAATAGGGGATTGTATAAGAGTGTGGCACGGTCTCTGTATAAGGCAACACTATAATGTGACTGAATAGGGCACTGTATCAGAGTGTGGCGTGGTCTCTGTATAAGGCAACACTGTAATGTGACTGAATAGGGGATTGTATAAGAGTGTGGCGCAGTCTCTGTATAAGGCAACACTATAATGTGACTAAATAGGGGATTGTATCAGAGTGTGGTGTGGTCTCTGTATAAGGCAACACTGTAATGTGACTGAATAGGAGATTGTATAAGAGTGTGGCACGGTCTCTGTATAAGGCACTATAATGTGACTGAATAGGAGATTGTATCAGAGTGTGGCACGGTCTCTGTATAAGGCACTATAATGTGACTGAATAGGAGATTGTATCAGAGTGTGGCATGGTCTCTGTATAAGGCAACACTGTAATGTGACTGAATAGGGGATTGTATAAGAGTGTGGTGAGGTCTCTGTATAAGGGAACACTATAATGTGACTGAATAGGGGATTGTATAAGAGTGTGACATGGTCTCTGTATAAGGCAACACCACAATGTGACTGAATAGGAGATTGTATAAGAGTGTGGCACGGTCTCTGTATAAGGCTCAATTAATCTTCCAGGAGTGAGTGTGTGCACTGCCTCGTGTCGGTAGTCGTCCTGACATGAACTGGAATATTGCTCGGGTCTACTCCCTGCTCCTCTTCCCCAAAGCAATCAAATTATCAAATGAAGATTTCAAGCGCAAAACCACATAAATGCCAATCCAAAAATGTAGTTTAAATACAAGATTTGTACCTGCAAATAATTTTAATTCTCACTATTTCCACCGGAGCAATGAAGAAAAGAGTAGGAATGTAAACTAATTAACTTGCTGAAGGGTTGATTCCAGTGTTTATATCCATTTTTGGTTTGGCGTTCATGTGGTTTTGTGCCTGCACTCTTCAAATGAACTCATTAGGAAATTTCATCGATTCTTTCTCTGTTTGTATTCTCTGTGCATTTGAAGGTAATCTACCACCTTCTACAAAACGTGGCAAGTACATTTGACTGCAAATAATGGTGTGGCTGTAAAGGTGTGCTTAGCTTTTGACATCACCTCCGCCTCTGTAACACAAAGCCATTTGTTATGTGGGGGTTTGAGATGCTAGTGGGGAGCGGGACGTAGCTCAGGCAGTAGGGTGTCCACTTGTGACGGTGTCGGTCATCAGATCGATCCTTCTCAGTGCACCCAATTGTAGTTTGGGCTATTTTTCATTCCAACCAGTGGTCCACAACTGGTTTATCAAGGGCTGTGGTATGTGCTGTCCTGTCTGGGGGAAAATGGATATAAAAGACCCCTTGGTGCTTATCAATATCAGAAAGAGTAGCCTATGTGGCGGCAGTAGGTTTCCTCCAAAGAAATATATCAGAATGACCATATGTTTGATGTCCATTAGCCGATGATACAATAACAAAATCAATGTTCTCCAGAGGCGTCGTTAAATAAAACAAGCTTTACATTACTTTTCTCTTAGACACTGCTGGGTCTAATCTCTTGCAAATCGTTCATGATATATTTTTAAGCAAGTCTTAGCTGTAATCGATGATATTTCCAAGGTGATTCACTATCATTTAAACTAGGTGGACAAAATAAAGACTTGCTTTCCTCATATCTTTAATTTGTATGCCTTATAATATATATTTGAATTGTAACTGCTTCATTTCATTCATAATTTTTTGTTTTCGGTACATTAGTTGTTTAAGCAGGGGAAATTTCAATCGCGGACAATTGATCTTCGTCATTCCACTGCTCCTTGCCCTATCCTAATAAATGCCGAGCGCCTGGCTAGGAAGCAACAAGTTTCAAATTTGTAAGTCATTCGTTTGACTCGACCAGGGTCCGAACCCATGACCCCACGGTCTACCAAAACGGAAGACGGATACTCTAACTCATTTGGCCATATTTCAATATAGGGCAAATGTGCGCACATGTTTTATAATAGGAATGCTAAAGGATCAATCTGCGCCTCTGATAGATTCCTAATTAAACCAATCTATACAGGAGAGTTCCATTAATAGTTTCACCTTTCTGCTCTGGTATCTGTACATAGAGTGATGCTGGCGATAGTTGAACTTTAATATAACTTATATTTTGCTGGCATTGACTGTGTGTGTATGCATGAATCAGCTATGACAGAGGTCATAACTTATTCTTACCAATATTATTAACAATTTTACGCTGACCATGCTTGCTTAGTAAGACTTAGTTTGTGGAGACAAAAACCCACCACATTCTGGGTAAGACGTGTGCAAATGCATTAATCACCTAGTCCATATAATGGTGCTGTCACATTACGACGCATTGCGCAAACGTACGTCGATGTATGTGATTTTTTGCCGTTACATCGGGATACGTCGTTATGCGTTAGGCGTGCATTAGGTGCTAGTTGGTATACGTCAATGTACATCAACATTCGTCGAGATATGGCGTCGCATGTCAGGGGGTCGGCAAAGTTTTGTGCATGCACAAAACTTTCGACGCACGACAACGCTTGACAACATTTGGATTTTACGTCTGCCATGCGTTATGTAAGCGTTAGGCGTACGTCGATGTATGTTAGACGTATGTTAGTCAAACATTGTTCACTACGTTGCACTACGTTGACTTACTTTAAAGGCAGTGGGAACGTACAGTCCGCATTCTGACAACATATGGATAACGTATGCCTAACATACATCTAACATACATTTAGCGTTTCCCCAGCATGTCTTGACGTATGTAATGTATGACGCGTAGTTCTGGCGATTGAATAACGTATATAACGTTCACCGGCATTCTATGAACGTACCGTGAGCATAAAACGAGCATTTTTCGCCGGGAGGTACGTTAGCCATACGTTGGTCATACGTTGGCCATACGCTGTGCATATGGTATGTATACGTCCAACTTTGTCCCCCACGCCGAAAAGTTTGACGCTTCTCGACGTTGAAAAGTGATTTTACGCATTGGCGGTGCGCTGGCGAGATCCGTCCTAATGTGACAGGGCCATAACCGGATGTGATAGCCTAATCGGTAAAGCGCAAACTTCCCATGTAGAAGGTGGGGCATTCAAGCTCTGTTGGAGCTATTCTTAGTTTTGTGTGTTGTTGTTTTACGTCCTAGCAACATATAAGGTCATATCAGGATGGGGCTATTCTTAGTAGGCCTAATTGCAATGCCCCAGTTAATATTTCAATATTTTGCCAAAGTATAATAAACATTCATGTAAAAAACACAGCTATTAATACAGGTTATCAGATCATTAATTTCTCATATACCAAGGCGGAAAAATACACATATTTAATTTACGACTATATCAGGCATATATAATTGTATGTAGGCTCTCCTCGCAAAGGCAAGCTTTGCAGTACTTTCAGGGACTGCTTTGTTGTTACCTAATAGTTTTATTTAGATTTGATTTTAATTGACTTATACTAGTTATAGCTCAATTTGAGTATTCTCATATACTGACGCTGGGACCCAGCAAGCCGGAATCCGGCTCCAGGACAGCGTTCAGGGTACGCCTCGGAGAGGTCTCCTCAATGGTTCTTGGCCTATTTGCGTTCAGGGTACGCCTAATAGACGTTTCACTTTTCAGATAGGAGGCAAAAAGGGTCTCCAAAATGGCCGCTTTATTCAGTGATTTCAGCCAATCAGAGCGCTTCTTTTCCATTGCAAATGGCGGCCCCCCTATGGGAGCCACCATTTTCTAGGTGACCAACAGCTAAAGTCGTTCAGACTAGCATGACGTCAGGATTTTCTCCGAGGCATACCTTGAACATGGCCCTGGTCAGCCTAAAGCCCCGTTCACACTGGGCAGTTAATTCGATTCATATAAATCGACTTGCCTAGTTTGACTCAGATTCGCCGTGTGGACGCTACGCTAATGCGATTTAGGGCTGAATCTATGCATCTAGTTCGCTTCAAATAAACCACCTCGCGAGGTAGTATAGATGAAGCGATTTAGCTAGTTCCTGGGCGGTGATAGTGTAAAATAGCAGTGCTTGCCAGATACAGGCTCAGGTGTAACTATTGCTGGTGCCCGGCAGTGTTAGGGCCTGATTAGGCCGAAATCTATTGAATGCGATCATATTTAACAGAATTACATCCTCAAATAATGAAATTTAATTAAATTAACCCTAAATTCCAAGCGATATTAACGTAGCAGCTACATCGGTGTCGAATCGACTAGTGAAAACTAAACAAATAGCAGTGCTCGCCAGATACAGATGGGGGTACTTGCTCATGCGCAGATATCGATTTCCGCCTTAAACAGCTCCATGTGTGGACACGACACTAGTTCGCCTCATCTAGTTCGCCTTATCTAGTTCGGCCTAATGTTGTGCTGTGTGAACGGGGCTTTAGGTGCGGTGGAAGCACACTGCATCAATCCAGAACACCGATACAGTGTACATGCCAGACACAGAGGGCACACATGGGTGTAGCACAAACACAGTGGACAATGTCTGTGTGTTGCGCTGCAGTGGGCCCTGTAGATAAAAGATTCACCCGATACTTGTAGTACAGGGGTAAATGACAACGTAGTCTAAATACGGGCGAAAATAGCGTTTGTATGGAACAACAAGTAGAATGCTTGGCACCAGTGTCAAATGGTTACTTATATCAGCACAGAGTTGGTGAAATGGGAGAGAATGCAAGAAGACAAGATGGCGGCCAGAGAACGCCGTCGATTTCACTTTTAAATTGCATTAAAGTATATGTTTTATTATATTTTCCAACTCAAAAGTAGTGGGTAAACATGAAGACATTTACAAATAATAAATGTTGCTTCTTAGATTGTGAAATTAGGTTCTCATAAAGAGTAAATTCATTAGCCCGATTTTTCGACCGTTTTTATATAAGGCTGGTTTTCATCCCTGTACTGGAAGTATGGTGTGAATCTTTTATCTAGTGGACCTGCTGCCTGCACCGAGGTAGGGGTGGGGGTTACTATTGTTAGGTCGCTGCCTCGGAACTCGGAATAGCCATATTGTGTGTGTTTTGCCTTTTGGTAGTTGTATAAATTTAGCTCTTTTAAAAAAAAAACGGAAAACGGCTATCGGGGGCCACCAAAATAAATAATGTGTCAAAAAGGGGCCATTTATCACAGAAAAAAGAAAACAAAAGGTTGAGAATCGCTGATCTAGCCGTCTATGAGAGGATGGCAATGATGATCTTTAACCTTTTGACCGGTGACCTTGAACAGGGTTCACCACGGCCGCTGACTATGAGAAATACCTGCGCTACCTGGAGGGCCCTCGGATGATCACCACCAGCACCACCAGCACCCACAGCACCACTACGACGACTGCCAGGAACAAGCCGTCAGAAGCGCTGTTGCTAAGGAGACGAGCGTCCCAAGAGGTCAAGGCCATCAGGCAGGAGGCGCGGTTTGGAGGTGAGGTCATGATACTAGTTTAACCTTTTGTACCACGTTAAATAATCTAATGATTATAAATAATAGAGATGGTTTGGGCAGTAAAAGGAGGCAAGGTACCAGTGGATTACATGGAATCAGAGAGCGTGTATATAAACAGATGAGAGGGACAACTCCCATACTAGAGCATGTAACATCTGCCGACTGTGGTGCTCCAAGTGGTGGTTGTTGAACAGTGTATGACACAGCTGTCAAACTCAAGGCATTGTCAATGGTCGTGTGCAATCTTCATCCAGAAAAAGTGAAATATCTCTAAAACTACACCACCTAGAAACAAACTGATTGGAATACACATAGAAAACATGTTTACCAACAAGATTATATTAAATTGATATGGTTAGGGTTCTGGATTTCTATTAATTTGGAATAAAACTGACGTTTTTCACTACGCGTACGGCAAACTCAAGGCATTGTCAATGGTCGTATGCAATCTTCCTACAGAAAAAGTGAAATATCTCTAAAACTACACCAAATAGAAACAAGCCGCTTAGTACACATATAGAAAACATGTTTACCAACAAGATTATATTGAATTTATAAGGTTAGGGTTCTGGATTTCTATTAATTTTGAATAAAAACAAATGTTTTGCACTGAGCGTACTGGCAAACTCAAGGCTTGTTCAACACTAACCGCCAGGAACGCCACTGTAGCGGTGTTACCGTTTTTCGCGGGAGTTGTCCCTCTCATCTGTTTATATACACGCTCTCTGATGGAATTGAGAGTTTATTATCTGAAATAATCTAGATACCTGGCTGAAATATATAATAGCCAATCACATATATGATTAGATAATTATTAAGTTTTGTAAAGATCAATGAGGACCAAACCTATAAATAATTCAATATAATTTAATGTCGGGAGGATGCCTAAGTCACATCTGACAGGCTTGAACCTCCGTCCCTCACAGGGAAGCCAATAGATATATATGCAAGTAGGCGTCACCTAGTGAGGGAAGGAAGAACTAGTCCTTTCTCAGCATTTATGACATTTGCAGGCCCAGGGAGGCGAGTGACCCACAAATAAAGGCCTGCAGGCTCGCCCACTTCATGAGTAATGCGTGTTTGTGTGTATGCGTGACGTCATGTGTAATGTGGAAACAATCAAAGGCAAACTCTGGTTTTATCCATGTTTGATGACGGTATGACTTGCCGTTGCATTGGACCCATGATATCAAATCATCTTTTTGTTGTCGCATATGTCATGGGGGTGATGGAAAATGGAAAATATTGTGCCTAGAGCATGAATCGAATCCACATTTCTTGCATTCTAGGCTGGTGTGCTAACCATCACACCACCTAGGTTTCCTGATGTCATCACCCTATTTATGTCAACCTGTCTATGTGGGTCCTTTCCAGAGAGGTCAGTGCAGACTACTACACTGGTCCCCCTGTCTTTTAAATGGTTTACGTCCATAAGTTGTTTAAAGCTTACAATTACATACATACAGGCAATGCACTTACATATATACATGCACAGGGTAGGGTTCAAGAAACATACAGCGTGTAACTTGTACAGGATCCAGGTCATGGCAACCAGTGTAGTGGGGGGGGGGGGCGATGAAAATGGGAACTGTTGCACTTAGAGCAGGAATCGAACCCAAATCTCTTGCATTCTAGGCTTGTATGCTAACCATTACACTACCTAGGATCCCTTATGTTGTCACCCTACCCACGCCCACTTGTCCATGTGGCTCCTTGCCTGGGAGGTCAGTGCAGACTACTGCATTTATCTAAGTTAGATATGTAGCATCAAATCTAGGTAAATGCTTTGCATTTTCAATGTTGATGCTTTCATCGGACTATGCAGCTTTGATCGGGGAGAGGCCTTTAGGGGTACTAGCCAGAGGATATATCTCTTTCATCTATTTTCATCTATCCATATACCCCACACTTATTACTGTATGGGTCAGGACATTTAAGGTGTTTACATAACAGTAAAGTCACAGGGTTCATACCAATTTTGACATATCAAATTCCAAGACTATCCAGAATCTTTCAATGCAACATTCCAGGACGTTTTTAAGACGTTTATTAAAGTAAAGCTCCCCGAAACACAGCTGTATATATTTTTGGTGGTAAATATGTTTATTCTGCTGAATAAATCTGTTGTCACTGCCGAAGCACTGGTCTTCCAGCCATTTTTCAATTCATAGTTATTTACACAAAAGGGATATAGAATAAGGTATACAATAACTGTTGAATACACAATTTGCAGCATGTGACACAATGGAATTCTGGAACCTGAAAGTTCCATAGCAATATGGTAACAGTAGTGTCATATAAATAGATCAATATTAGTCAGATCAATGTGAGTATTTACATAGTATTTAGAATATAAGCAGAAGTTTGTAGTAAGTTTTAATGTTCAGTTGCAGTTAGGCAAGCAGTATATAAATGTCAGTTTGTTAGAAATATTCTAGTGTAACTCTAGTGTAGTTAGTTATGTGAGTTTATGAATTCTGTTGTAGGGGTGGGGTTGTTAATAATACACTCGACCAGCTGTGACCAGTGAAGCAGTGGGACCAATCCCAGTGCATTTAGGTCTTAAATTGTACATTTATTTATTTTATTTATTTTATTCATCGTCGATTCACTGGGTAAGATGTGAATTGTGAAAAAGCATGAGAAATAATTACGACTATATACACGGTTTTAATATAAAAATTAAGAGGCAGGAAAACGAACCCAAAAAAATCACTTTTAATGGAAAAACATCACTGATTGAAGTTTGGCAACATGTCGAAAATAGGCTTTTAAAAAATATGGTCATGATTTTCCATTTTCAAGGACTTTTAATGATCATTAGAGAAATTCCAAGACTTTCAATCTGAGTTATCAAATTTCCGGACTTTCCAGGTTTTCAAGAACCAGTACGAACCCTGATGTCACTTGACTGGAAAACCAGTAGCACGGCTCTGGATACGCAACTTTATTTAATGAACAACAAAAAATGATTTACTCACAAATTCTATTAAAATAATTGTTTTCTCCAGCTCCATCACCTTATGACGAGGATCAGGTGAAGACAATGCGGGCTGGCACACCGGATTGCCGATCACGTGACCGTGGGGGAAGCCGCAGGGGTCGGACACAGGGCGCCCAGACCACGCGTCCCAAGGTACTGGAGGAGACCTGTCAATATAATCAGCCGGATAGAAATATTCAGAGAAAAAGAAATTTCTAAGAGAGGGGAGCTTAGTAAACTTGCTCTGTAGCTGCTTGTCATTTACCTTATGTGATACTTAACCTGAATGCTAACCAATGCTTGGTAGTTTCCTATCATTACCTTATGTGGTACTTACCCCACATCGCGACCAATCAGCTGTAGTTGCTTATCATTACCTTATGTGATACTTACCCTGTATGACAACCAATGCTCTGTAGTTGCCTATCATTACCTTATGTGATACTTACCCTGCATGACAACCAATCAGCTGTAGTTGCTGTTCATTGTCATACATGATTCTTAATCTGCATGCTCTGTAGTTGTGTATCATTACCTTACGTGATACCTATCCTGCGTGACAACCAATGCTCTCTAATTATGCATCATTACCTTACGTGATACTTAACCTGCATGACAACCAATGCTCTGTAGTTACTCATCATTACCTTACGTGATACCTACCCTGCATGACAACCAATGTTCCATAGTTGCTTATCATTACCTTACGTATTACTTAACCTGCATGACAACCAATGGTCTATAGTTGCTTATTATTGCCTTACATGATACTTAACCTGCATGACAACCAATGGTCTATAGTTGCTTATTATTGCCTTACATGATACTTAACCTGCATGACAACCAATGCTCTGTAGTTGCTTATCACCACCTTACATGATACCTAACCTGCATGACAACTCATGTGCAGGGTCACTCATGGATACCCATCCTGACAACCCAACAACAACAATAACCAATAAAAAACTTGTTTTAATTCCCACAGACGGCGCCAGCCGGCGCCACTGCCGGAAGAACCGCTGGTGTCGGAGTGCCGCTAGGGGGTGCCCCGAGAGGCATTCAGCAGGTGTGGGAGGACGAGCAGATGGAGGAGACCGGAAGCAGACAATACGCGGCCATGCGCAAGTCAGAGTTCGCCTTTCTGCAGGTGAGTTTTTATTGGAACGGTCCCTCTGTTATTACCCTACCCTACAAGAGAAGTACCTGTCTTTGACAGAAACCCTGCCTCCAGAACACACCGGGCGTGGTGGCCAAATCGGTAGAGCGCAGGCCTCCCGTGCAGGAGATTGGGAGTTTGGTTCCCGATCGAGTCAAACCGTGGTGGAGTGGTTAGAGTGTCTGACTTTTTTCTAGGTCGGACTCCTAATCTGAAGGTTGGTGGTTCGATTCCCCATGCCCCCACCTCTGCCAATTTGGATTTCCACCGCTGTGTATAACTTACAGCGTCAGCAAAGGCCAGTTGCTCTCATACCATGTCTATGTGGTGTGGAAGCTTAAAAATTCCTTGGGTCGGTAAAAGTGTAGGCCCGGGCTTTCTTTCGACAAACTGTCTGATGGTGAAAACAAGTCTATTCAGACTTATCCATGATAGGCAGTATAAATCTTCAAGAAAAAACCCACCAATGACTTATAAAATTTATACTTGTCGCTTCCTACCCTGGCACCTGAGTTTTGTACTCCCGACCTTCTGCAAGGGAAGCCTGTACTCTAACGATTTGGCCACCACATCCGGTCCATTCCTCGAATTACTGTTTCTTGCTATAAAATTGATACTTGTCGCTACCTAGTCTGGCGATCGGCATTAATAGGATAGAACAAGGGCTGGTTGGCTCAGTGTCAGGATAAGGTGACTGTGTGGGATATCGGGTCATGGTGCCAGCATCCTGGTTTCCCAGTGGAGCTGCACTATAAAGTCACCATGAGTGTGCTCTGTCACAAGTCGGTACCAGTCATGATATGACCTTAGATGTTGCCAGGACGTAAACCAACAACAACAACTGTTTCTTATAAGAGGGGAGGGATGAAGTATGACGACAATTCAAAATCAATGGATTTTGCACAAAAAAATTATATTTTTATTGAAGACTTATACTGCCTATCATTGATAAGTCTGAATAGTTTTGCTTATGACATTAAACATTTGCTCGATAGAAAGCCTGAGCCTACACTTTTACCGACCCAAAGGATTTGGGTCTCCAACACCCCATAGACATGGTATGAGATCAACTGGCCTTTGATGACGCTATAAGTCAGACACAGCGGTGGAAATCTAAATTGGCAGAGATGATGGCATGAGAAATTGAACCATCGACCTTCAGATTAGGAGTCTGACCTAGAAAAAACGTCAGATATTCTAACCACTCCACCAGAGAGAACACCCCAAATTAATTTAATTGAACTTGTCCCTTTGGATTCCAGAGGCTGACAGCGGGGAATGAGTCTGAGACGGAGGATGAGGTTCACCAAACAGGACGTCTGGTAGTTGACTCGTTGTCGTCTGCTGAGTCTTCGTCCCACAGGTATGTTAGAGGACTGTAGCCATGAACTCAGAGAATAGTAGCTAATAACTTACTTTACAGACTGTAACTTTTGGGACCTATCTTCAATTAATTTTTCTTTTAATTTATTTTATATCTGTTAAGCCCCAGTCACACTATGGCTTGCGATCATTGGTGGCCACTTTGCGACCACTTCAGCCCCAGTCTCACTACACTTGCGACCACTTTGTGACCACTTTAGACCAAATAACCCGCAACAGTCACCAGTGATGCCCAGATGTCGGCAACCATTGTTTTGGTCGTGAGGACGTTACTGGTGACTGTGGGTTCTTTGGTCTAAGGTGGTCGCAAGCTGTAGTGTGACTGGGGTATCATGCAACAACTTTGCAACCACTGTGTGACCTAAAAGCCATTGGTCACCGCCTGGTCGCCAATTGCTCATCGACTGGTCGCCAACTTGTTCCCAAGCTATGAAAATGGTCGGTGACCATTTTGGTCGAAGAAGGTTTTTCGTGCAGCAGCTACAACCACCTCACTTTGCAACCATTTTGCGACCACTTGCGACCATTTTGTGACCACTTGCAACCATTTCGCAAACCACCCATTTTATGGGGTCGCAAAGTGTTCACAAGCATAGTGTGACTGGGGTATTAATTAATGCTGCAAATTTTCGGTTTTTCCAAGTTCCACTGGTCCCTTTAGGAAGCACTGGAGCTGCGACCTAGCACGCCGGGTCGCAGCTTCAGCTTACAAGCCCCTCCCAGCCCTATGCTTCACTGTCGATCTTGTTATTTAATCTCACTTTGCTCTTGTAGCCACGTACCTACTGGTGATCAAAGGATCAAAGCATTCTTACCACACATTTATTTAAAGTTGCATAATCCGATGCTTTTGACTTTCTCTCATTTTTTCTGAGATAAATCTATTAAATTGATTGTTATAATCTACATTACTTTAGATTGAAGTGATTTTTAATTTAAATGGGTAACCTCTGAGTTATTTGAAGTGGAAACATGTCAAATTAGTTTTGGCAAGCATGCCAAAACTCTGATATTATAGGCTTCAGCAGTAACATGTTCTATGTGCTTCAATATCTATGTTAGATATGCTGAGTTAAATCTATATCATTATTTTGGTATTGAAAATTTGATACTTCATCGGACTATGCAGATTTAATATAACCTGTTACTGCTGAAGCATATGCTTTCAGAATTTTGACATGCATGCCAAAATTAATTTGGCATGTTTGAACTTCAAATATATCCACAGTGATCGATTTCAAATGAGATTTACTATGCAACTTTAAAGCTGCATAGTCCGATGAAATATCAAGTTTGATTTTACATATCTAACTTAGATACTGATGCACTTATTAAGCATTTGTTTCTGCGTAGAAGGCAATACTGAGTCAATTTAACAAAACCTGTTACTGCAGAAGTCTATGGTATCAGAATTTTGGCAAGTGTGCCAAAACTAATTTTCCATGTTTGCACTCAAAATATCTCAAAAGTTTACCATTTAAAATAAAAGTAACTTTGATCTAATGCAAAGTCGATACTTGTAATCGATCTAATATATTTATCTCAGAAAAAACTACAGAAATTCAAAATCATCGGACTATTCAACTTTAAGGAAAATGTCTGCATGTCCTTTGTCACAGCGCTGTCCCGCGCCCTCCGCGCATGCCCAGAGAAGGCCACAGCCGTCCGAAGTCACGACTGGGGCGGGTGAAACGTGAGTTCAGAGTGTCTCAATTCATTCCGCTGTGTGGTGTTGTTGTTATTGTTTTACATTCTAACAACATCTAAGGTCATATCAGGATGGGTACCGACTTGTGACAGTGCGCACTCATAGTGATGTTATAGTGCTGTCCCACTGGGCAACCAGGCCGCCAGCACCATGACCTAGTATCCCACTCAGTCACATTATCCTGACACTGAGCACACCAGTTCTTGCCCTGTCCTAATAATGCCGAGCGACTGGCTAGGAAGCGACAAGTATCAACTTTTAAGTCATCTGCTGTGTGTGTTTTGACTTGCGCAATGATGAATGTAGAACAATGTTGCGTTGGAAACACTGGGTTCTCATCCAATCACAGAAGTTCCGAAAGTATTTGAACCTAGCTCAGTGACCATCTGGAACTGCGAGGTGCATGTGAGGTGCCCTAGACATGCTGATACAGGTTATAGCCTGTTAAAATCAGTAGCGTATAAGTGATATATAAATATCCCTCACCTGCCGATCAAAATCTCGCCTACCAATCACACTCACTGATCTGACCCACACCCACCACTCAGGGGGGGGGGGAGCCAATCACTGCCTCTCCCTG
Source organism: Branchipolynoe longqiensis (assembly GCA_030323885.1). Classification (NCBI taxonomy): domain Eukaryota; kingdom Metazoa; phylum Annelida; class Polychaeta; order Phyllodocida; family Polynoidae; genus Branchipolynoe; species Branchipolynoe longqiensis. The sequence continues at coordinate 49,200,334 of CM059195.1, read as the reverse complement.
CATTTGGGCGAGGCTCAGCCTCCCCCACGTCCAGTCACTTGCCACCTTGCTCCCGGTCTGAGCACAACACACACACTTCTTGTAACATGAGGGGAGTGTCATTCACCTTTAATTGGAACAACGCGAACACAATAAATATAATTATGGCTTTTTATTTCAGTGTCTTTTTCTCTTTAACATAGTCATTTTTTGTTGAGTGTAGATTGAGGCTAGATACGTTTATGACCTTTCTTCTTTGACTTTATTGTGGGATGGGCGGGCTGGCAATTTTAGTAGCTGAGATGTCGTCTTCAGTCCCCCGATGCGAAGTGATCGAGTCTATAGCGTGCATCCGCTTTTATAGAGAATTTTGTTTAGCCGAAAGGGGGGCGTATAGGTTTAGTTTGATAAGGCTATAGCCGCTGTATGAGCATCGTTGCCCTTGTTTACGTGCGGTGGCCGGCTTAGTGCCAGAAAACCCACTAGTAGGCGTTAGGCGTTCATTTCTAAATTAGTGTGATCAGGATCCGCTAGTCGGGAGCAATATGTCAATGCATCCTTACTTACTGACACACAGATAGGTCCGAGTTTGCGTGTCCAATTACCCGCAATGCTTAAGCATTACGTACAATGACTGTTCTCATATTAGAGATTTGGAAAATGGTGCAACTCCTACCATGCCTTGAAGTAAGATTTGAAGATTTTTGAGTATGTTTGCTATCTGATGTAAGTCTGCCCTTCCCTTGCTCACAATTAATTACAATCATCTCTTTTATTGTGTTTATTGCACATGCAGAGTGCTAAAGTAGTATTTTAGTATGTGTTATGGAACTGAATATTCAAATAGTGACTTCATAATGTATCAGCAAAGATTCTACTATTAGTATTACAGTAGAATAGTTGGTATTAGTATCATTCGGAAATATATACATTAACAATATTCATAAGCATAGAGAGGGAAAATAAATTCACCAGAATCCAGAAGCCGGAAGCAGATGTTTCTGTGGAATTGATAAAAACTTGTCCCAGTGCCTTCTCCCATGTTTAAAAAAAGTACCGAGTGGGATGTAGCTCAGATGGTAGAGTTCCACCTGTGAAGGTGTCGGTCATCCGATCAATCCTGCTCAGTGGACCCATTTGCAGTTTGGGTTATTTTCCGTTCCAACCAGTGGTCCACAACTAGTTCATCAAAATCCGCGGAAATATACATATATTAATCACCAATATGGGGGCCGGTCCTAAGCATTGGAGGCATTCGATTGGGCCCTTTCTATCCGCAAGATTTACGGATGGATCGGATGGAGCCACAACACACATCCGAATCATACATATATAAACTCACTACCGGTCCCAGTCGAATAGGAATTTGTTAGGAAATATTTTGATATTCGCATAGAGAGGCCCAGTCGAATGCCCCCAATGTTTATTCATATTACTCACATGTGCAATGAATCAATCTAACGATCTCCATTTCGCCAATTCAGCAAGACGAGAAGGCGATGGTGATGTGGTGGGTGAGTTGCAGAAGACAAAGAATCCTGACGACGACGATAACAACAATAATAACGACGACTCACTCGTGATGATCGTGGAGAGTGACACCAGCCTGGCGGCGGGCATCGACACCAGAGGCACCCAGACCGGAGACGAGGGGGACCGGGGACCAGAAGGACATGGACACGGACGGGCAACTAGCGCCCGCCGTGACGTCAGCACCAGCATCGGCGACTTGCAGGCCTTCTCCCGGGCAGAGCAGCCCAGGTCGGCGGTCACGGCAGAGCGAGGCACGTCGATGGACCAGGACCAGGCGTTAAGACGTGAGCGGCGCAGGCGGCGGCGCAGCGAACGCGCCAAGCAAGCAATCGAACATCGCGATCGGAAATTGGTGCTGGCGAGCCTGAAGATTGGAGACGGCGGCGCGCCTGAATGCTCGCCGCCGGGACCGGGGACGGGGACGGGGACCGGTGAGGTGGAGGCGGAGGTGGAGGCGGAGGCGGAGGTGGAGGCGGAGGCGGAGGCGGAGGCGGAGGTGGAGGCGGAGGTGGAGGTGGAGGCGGAGAGGGAGGCGAAGGAGGTGGAGGAGGCGGTGATAGGTGGTGTCAGCGCGGCAAGCGAGGCGGGAGGAGTGGAACTTGTTGAAGAAGGCGGGAAGCAGACGACCAATGTCAAAACGAGGCCGGAAGTGTTGGCGCCAGTCGAAGCTGCAGCTGGGAACGATGATTGTGAGGACTAGTTTGTTTGATTGATTGATTGATTGATTGGTGGATTATGTGTGTGTGTGTATGTGTGTGGATGGGGGGGGGGGTGAGGACTAGTACTACCTTTTAAGAACATTTGTAGTCTAAAGACAATCCTGTAAAGACAATCAAGGAAAGAACACTTGTATTATTATTTTATTTGAAAGCAGTAACATCAATTGTAGCCAAAAGACATTCCTGTTTTATTAAAAGAATTCTGTATATGTCCCATTAGAAGCACGCTACCCAATAGAAGCGCACACACCCATTTCAAGATTGAAAGCACGCACACATTTACGATCACATTCAGACTGAATGCACATAAATAAGACAAACCCACTTTATTTCAGAGGCAAGACAAAAACAAATACAAATTTACGATCATAGTCAGACTGAATGCACATAAAATAAGACAAACCCACATTATTTCAGAGGCACGACAAAAAGAAATACAAATTTACAATCATATTCAGACTGAATGCACATAAAATAAGACCATCCCACTTTATTTCAGAGGCACAACAAAAACAAATCCATGAAATTCTTTAACTTTGAATAGATGCGCATCCATGTGTCTGCACTCGTATAGTGCCCGTCTATTGGGACATATACGGTACTTCAAGTTTTATTCTATTTGAAAACAGTAGCATACCATCTTAAGAACATTTGTAGCCAAAAGACATTCCTGTACAAAAAAGCTTAAATTAGTATTCCGTTCTATCCAGTGACAAATGTTTGATAAGTGCACCGATATTTAAACTATATAAGTGAAGATGTTATGTTTTCATCGGACTATGCAGCTTTAAATTTCCATTATTTTCATGGGCAGTGATAAAAATGGGAAATATTGCATCTAGCGCTGCAGGTTTAAAACCCACGCTTCTTGCTATTCCTAGGCTAGCCTGGTAACCATTACACCACCTATACTCCCTGGTGCAATCACCCTATCCACACCTATCTGTCTATATGGTTCCTTGCCTGAGAGACCATTACAGACTTCTACCACAGATAATAGAGGCATATATGGTTAAGTGACATTATGGAAGCGTGATATTTGGCCATTATGAAAACATGATAATTGGCCATGTCATTCATATGGCCGAGTAGACCCTCCCTCCCTTCTGCTCTTCTCTTAAAGCTGCATAGTCTGATGAAGTATAACATTTTCAAAACCAAAACAATTATCCAGAATTTATTCTACATATCTAACTTAGATACTCAGGCACTTATTAAACATTTGTTGCCAAATAGAAGGGAACACCAAGTTAATTTAATAGAACCTGTTACTGCTGAAGCCTATGGTGTCATAGTTTTGATATGCTTGCTAAAACTAATTGTACATGCCTGTGCTTCAAATATCTCAAAAGTTTACCATCTAAAATAAAAGTTACTTCAGACTAAAGTCAGGTAGATTGTAACAATCAATTTAACGTATTTATCTCAGAAAAATGACAGAAACTCAAAACCTTCGGACTATGCAACTTTAAATATCACACTTTAGAAAAGATGTTTGCAATATCTGACTGCATTTCTAAGGCATCATAAACCATGTCGCTTTAATACAAAATAAAACCACCGAATGAACTATGCTACTAAACTGTAAACATCATATTGCTAGCTATCTAGACCATGTTACCCATATCATCATTCATTATCATGCTTTCAATATGGCAGCCGTATTTTCGGATTGCACACTGGGAGCACCTCAAACACCCTCGCTTTGCCATCCTTATATATAAAAATCCTTGCTACTACTAGCCCTACCTACAATGGATGTTATCATTTCAGTGCCTATTGCTGGGGAGATGACAGCGAAGGTGCCGCTAACAACAGGTGAAGAGTCGGCGTCAGCGCTGAGAGTGCAGTCCCGAGCCGTGCAGACTGAGCCTCCTCCGCCGCCAGCGCTCCGGTTTGACATCACGCCAGGAGACGCTGACGAATCTGCGGATCGCACAGGCGAACCACGCGCAATGAATGTCATCTACAGGGGTCGCGTTGACGACCGGGAAACATCGCAGGAAAGTCTGCAAAGTCTCGGGGATGACGTGTCGTTGAACATTCGCCTGGAGGAAAACCCGCCCGACCCGGAGTCCGTCCACGGCTATGTGTGCCATGAACTGCCGGGTCCTCCAACTCCAGAGCCATTCAAGATGCACCGAGCAGGCGATGCTACACTTAAGAACAATGCTCTCCGCAAGAACTATGAGGCAGATGAATTCAGGGAACGTGATGAGAATGAGTACAAGAACGAGAATGAGAACGAGAACGAGACCAACTACGAGAACGAGAATGAAAAGGAGAACGAGAATGAGAACAAGACGAAGGTTGTCGGGTCAGAGGTCACTGCGAATCAGACAGGTGAAGCATTGATTTCTCAAGTTACGCAGATGCCGGAGACAACGGATCAGACTTGTCAGGAGATGGAAGCCAACAAACAGATCGCTACAGCAGATATGGATATTTTAAATCAAGTTGGTGAATCCGAGTTTAACCCCAAAACTGAGCCCGAGCCAATATCTCCGGATGAGATCGGAGGTGTTGGCTTTGCAGCATTGAAGCCATCAGCCATCAGTGTTTCAACGGGCCCTGCAGGTGCTGCCACCAATCGGGATATCACAGTTGATGCGTTGAAGCCATCAGCTGTAGTGGTGGATTCTGAAGTGCCGCCACAGCAGGAAGAGGTGCGGAATCCTGAGCCTGAAGTCCAGTGGAATGATGTGATAAGCGATGAAGAGAGCGCACTGATTACCGGTATCTCTAGTGAGATGGCAGATGCAGTGGTGTCACAATCAGCGAATACAATTACAAAGCCCAGGTCTGGGACTGATGACAGCCAGAGTGTGATGGAAATTAATGAAGCAATGGCTGAGATCAGTGAACTAACCATTGAACAAAGCACAATTTGTGATGAGGTAATGCTGCCTAGTTCAAATGGAGCCGCACATCAGGAGAATCAAGAGGTCACCACTGTTGATGTCAAATCTGATAAATATGATGACAGCAGAAATGACGCGGACATCGAAGCTACTGTGACAAGTGGTAATCTTGAGGTTAGCGAGGAAAGTGTGAAGAGCTCTCATGTTGGAACTGCGTTCAGGGAAATTCCAGCACCGAATACTCAGGCTGTGTTGTTGGGATCCTCTGTGGGGTATGTTGGTACTGATGAGGGTGGCTTCACATCAGAGAAGACAATGGAAGAGACTGAGGAGGGAACTGGTGATGAAGCGGTAAATACAATTAGTAAGTCCGGTGAAGTTGCGCTTGAGAAATCCGAAAGTGGCAGGATTGAAAATAAGGCTGAAATCGCAGACGCATCTGGTAACTCTGGTGAGGTTGTTGGTGGGGTGTATCAAAGTGGGGGTATTGTTGTAATTGAAAACACCGGTGAAATTAACAGCGTGTCCACTGAACCAATGACAATTGAGAATGAAATTGGATTCGAAGCAACAACAGTTGCAGGAACTAGTGGACCTGCAGATGAATTGATTGAAGCAGAAGTTGTTGAATTCAATGAGGAAGCACCCGCAAAGACTGCTGCAGTGTCGGTTAAATTCATTAGAAATAGAGATAAGTCCACGACCGATTTTTCCACTGGGAGCAGTGCAGAAACACAGGAGGTTGTTGTTGTTGGAAAATCCGTTGAATTGCCCGATGTTGGAGCAGAGGAGCAGAGTCAGGCACCCGTGGATGCGACATCAGTGAAGTCTCAGAAGAAGAGCAGTGCTAGGATAAACACTGTGGGAGATGGTGATGGAGGAGATACTCCTCTAGAGCAGGAAGGGTGTGTGGATTTGTCTAAGTCTCTGGTGGGATTCATATCAATAGCAGATGAAGTAGTTTCTCATGATTCAGCACCTGAGGAATCCGACAGGATGATGTCAGAGGGTCTTGAGGAACCCCAGCTCACCCAACCATCACATGAAGTTGATGCAAGAACAGAGAGCAGTACTTCTGGAAGAGAGATGGCAAAGCTGAATAGTTCTGAAGATGATGCGAAAACAACTGAAACTGCAAATTTGACAAATATCACGAGTGAGAACTCTGGTGTTACAAGCATGGCTACAGTTGGAATTCTATCTAATAGAAACGGAGGTGATTGTGATTTAAGGATTGAAGCCAATCAAGTTATTTGTGGTTATGATGAAAAGGCACTATATCAAAGTGATGAGGCTGTGCAGGAAAATGACGCAAAGATTGGGAGTGAAGTTAGCGGTGACCTTACTGAAGTGCGGTGTAAGGGTACTGACATGCGGATTGAGAGCAGGGAAGCACTTGATGAAAAAAGTGAGGTAACTGTTGAAAAGGAAGCCACAACTGACAAGAATGGTGAGAAGAAGATTGAAAATTGTGATAGAAGTGATGGTCAAACAGATGCAACCATGGCAGACAATAACTTGATATCAGTAGAATGCAATGAGGAGAGACAAACTGAGGAAACCACTAGGGAGACTGGAGAAGAAGTTGTTGTAGCTAAAGAGGGTGCTGTTGATGAATCAGCCGAGGATAAAAATGAGATGGAATTAACTCAAATCAAATCGGACGGCAATGTATTGAAGTCTAGTGGAGTTGAAATCGATCGCTCAGCAGAAATAGAATCTTTTGAAAGCAAGATTGAATCTGCTGAATCAGCATTGGATTCAGTTAATGTCAGAAGTGAAGCCAGCGATGAAATATCTGGGGCTACTGAACTGAAGGTGTATGGTGATGGACCTGTCTCAGAAAGTACGAAGGGAAAAGTTCAAATGCGTAAGATCAAGGATGAATCTTCTAATGTGGTGCAAGAAGGTCTAACAGCGAAAGCTGGATCAGCTGAAGGGATAACGAAAGCTTCTGTGTCAAAGTCTGAATCCACAGATGTGTCGATGGAGACTAGAAAGGATAACCTTGAAACAAGTGAAGTGAGAGGAAAATATTTGGACTCCAAAGTTGAAGCGCCTGAAATAACTGAAAAATATCGGCAGGTCAAAGCTGAATCCACTGATGCTAGAGATTTGGAAGTAAATTATGAATGCAGGAAAGGGACAGAAAATGCCCCAGAAGAAAATCTCAACTTTCCAGAAGCAAAAGTTGATACTACAGAGGTTAGCATCGCTTCAACTAGTGTACCTATTGCAACAACAGAGTTCATGGTTGAATCTCTAAAACTGGTACAGAAAGGTCCCAATGTAAAAGTTGATTCAAGTGAGGTCACCGAAGTAGCATCAAAATTAACTGGCGTTAATGGCAAAATCAACAGTGACAGGATAGGAACCAATAGTGAGTTAAAAGCGGAAGTAGGTGAACTTCCTTTAGCAGCTACAAAGGTAGAGCTTGCAACTCCACCAATTAAAGAAACAGAACAAAACGCAATTGTGAAAACTGAATTGACTGAACAGATATCACTGACCTCAAAAGTCAAGATTGAACCAATAGACATATCAGTCGGTACTGAATCAACTGAACTTGCAAGAGAATATACAGCTGTCGATGTGATTCAAGCAAGCAGAGAAGTAAAGTTCGAATCCACAGGTGCAGCAGAGGAAATCGTGGAGCTCAATTCTGAAAGCACAAGTGGAACAGCAATTGAACCTTTCGCAAAAGCCAAACCAGAAGAAAGGACAGAAGAAGTTCTGAAGATACGCATTGTACCCACTGATATACCAGCAGGAGGCACACAGGTCAAAGATGACAGCAAACTGACAGAAATAGGTTCACATGATAAAGGAAAATCACCGAAAATGGCTGAAGTGATATTAGAACCACCTGAGATCAAAAGTGAAAGTAACAGTGAGAAAACAGAAACCCAGACAGAGCTAATTGAAGAAACTACTTCAAGAACTGCATTGGTTGAAAAGGAAGTATCTGATGTCAAGGGTCAGTTAACAGAAGTGACAGGAGGAAGTGCATTTGGTACTGCAACAGTGCCAGAAACCTCAGAAGTAAAGTTTATACCAGGTAATGTAAAAGTGCAGCGTACTGAGGCTACCTCCAAATCAACTGAAATAACCGTAGCTACTGAGGACAGAATCGAAGGAGCTGATGCGACAAATCACATTTGCAATGACAAGGAGGAATCAACAGATGGTGCAGCCGGAGGTGGAGCTGTAAATACTAAAGGTTCCAAATTGAGAGCAAAGGATTCTCGGATAAATATTGATTCTGCTGGAGTGACAGTGGCAGCTACAGCAGTGAACACTGCAAATTGTACTGAGGTACAAAATGACTCCATGGAAGTGACAGCAAAACCATCGGAGGGAAAAATCGAATCAAGTGATCTAGGTGAAACAACATTAGGAGCAAATGAAATGAATACTGGAATTAACAGTGATAAGGCAGAGAGAATCACTGATCTCAAAGTGGAATGTGATGAACGATCAATGAAGGGAACTGCAAAGGCTAACTTGGAATGCACAGAAGGTGCAATAAATGCTCAACAGGTAGATGGGCAATCTACAAAAGTATCAGCTAAAACTGAAGAGGTCAACATTCAACCTATTGATATACCTACAGGAGGCAGAGAGGTCAAATCTGAAACGCTGAAAATGACAACCAAAGCAACAGAGGTTAAATTGAAACCAACTGATAATACTGGTGAACTGACGGCAAAGGTCAAAATTGAATCTGATGGAGTCACAGCTGAATTGGTATCAGGAGTGCCAGAATCCATAGCAACTGAAGCTGAATTCATAGGAATCGCACCAGAAAAGACAAATGTGAAAGCTGGATCAAGCGATATGGATGAGGAAACTGGACAGAGAAAGGTTGAGTCAATGATGGCATCGGTAGAACCAGCTGAGCTCAATGAAAAATCTGAGCTGATTATGAACAGCGAAGAATCAGTGGAAGAAAGATTAATCAAGAATGACAAGACTATTAATGAGATAGTCACGCAAGCTGAGAGGTTGCAAATTGCTGCCATTGTTGATGCCAGTCAAGTTGTCGCAAATGAAGTTCAGGCAGAGAAAGAGAATATGGAGTTTGAAAGCAAAGGAAGTGGTGCAAAGAGAGACTTTGGAGGTCATCCAGGTGGGGATATAAAGGTATCGGGCATCTCCATGACACAACGTGAAGTAGATACTAGTGCTTCGGCTCATCGTACCAATGCAGAACAACTAACCTTGGATATTGCTGCCGTTCAGCAAACCAATGTGGAACAAGGAGCAATGGACACTGTCATTGAGTTGGCCGATGAGAAACGAGTAGCTATGGATGCTGGTAATCAGCTGATTAATGAGGAACAAGTAACTATGGATGCCAGTAATCAGCTGATACATGACGAACAATTAGCTATGGATGTTTGTAATCAGCTTAACAATGAGGAACATGTAGCTGTGGATGCTGGTAATCAGCTTAGCAATGAGGAAAAAGTAACTGTGGATGCTGGTAATCAGCTGATTAATGAGGAACAAGTAACTAGGGATGCTGGTGATCAGCTGATAAATGAGGAACAATTAGCTATGGATGCTGGTAATCAGCTTGACAATGAGGAACAAGTAACTGTAGATGCTGTTAATCAGCTGATTAATGAGGAACAAGTAACTAGTGATGCTGGTGATCAGCTGATAAATGAGGAGCAATTAGCTATGGATGCTGGTAATCAGCTGATTAATGAGGAACAATTAGCTATGGATGTTGCCAATCAGCTGATCAATGAGGAACAAGCTACTATAGATGCTGCCATTCAATTGGCCAATGAGGAGCAAGTGGCGATGGAATATGCTGCTCAGTTGGCAAATGAGGAGCAAATAACTATGGACACTACAACTCAACTTAGCAATGGGGAACAAGTAAGTACAGAGGCAGATGGCCAAAAAGCCAATGAAGAACAAGCCCATTTGAATGCTGCCAAAGAGGAACAAGTAAATTCAATTGTGGAAACTCAGCTGGTCAATGAGGAACAAGAAGGTATGGATACTGCAGTTTCACTGATCAATAAGGAGCAAGTAAATATGGATGGTATTGCGCGACTAGTTAAGGAGGATCAGGTAGCTATGGGAAGAGCTGTGCAGAATGCCAATAAGGAACAAGTAAACATGAAGTCTGTGACAAAGCGGGTTAATGGGGAACAAATGGACACAACAGTTCAGCTTTCAGCTGAACTTGAGATAAAAGATGGGCCCATAAATAGTATAATCCCTGGTGATGCGCGTCATGTTCCTATCATTATGTCTGCTGGAGTAGGAAATCAATCTCGAGGCTCTGACTTGAGAAATAAAATGGCTGGAAAGTTGCCACCGCCTTTGTCTTAGGTCCTGCCACGCATTGCGCATTCAGTAGTGCCTGTCTTCAGCGACCCATCTGGTCGACAAACTCCTGCCATGTGCAAAGACTCATTCGGTGTACAAAACTGTGTTTGTCTCATTTAACTGTCACTCCGATGACAGGACACCTGCTATGTCAGGAATATATTAGTCTGGATGTAGAGTTATCCTTTGAAAACAGCGACTATTGTATATAGTTTTGAAAGTGAGCCAAATGACCATTGGCTCATGGCGTAGACGAGGTGGGGATGAGAGAATGCCTGCTCTGCAGTGAATAGCATGGAGGTTAAGATGGTTAGAGATAAACATTAAGGGGGCTGGGCCCGTATGCATGGGCCGCTGCTACGCGTAGCCGGAGCTACACACTCTATCACGGATAGCTATCCGAGGCTAGGATGGGGTCGGTGAAGTAGGTCAAACAGTATGCACAGGTCCTCTAACCGGGGCGGATAGCTAACCGTGAAGATATTTATAGATTTGGGAATTCCCTAGATTTGACAATATGAATAAGGCCGCCAATGCGGCGGCGGCGTTAATATCGGTTCGAATTTAGGGTTAAATTGATAAGATTTCACTTATTGCATATGTAATTCTGTGAAATATGACAGCATTGAATAGATTTGGGCATAATATATTGCCGCCGATTCGGCGGCGGCGGCGACGGCCATGTTTAGTTGACGTTAGACAGTATGGATATCGACATCGCTGCGGAGGCGACGATTTGTTTACTTTACATTCGTCGATTCGAAAATATTAATATCGCCGCTGTTGCGGCAGCAGCGTTAATATCGCTTCGCATTTAGGGTTAAATTGATCAAATTTCACTTATTGCATGGGTAATTCTGTTAAATATGACAGCATTGAATAGATTGAGACCCTCACACTCACACTAACCGCTTGGGATACCCGTTAACCCTGGTCTGGCGGTTAGGGCTGGCACCGGCTCAAGCATGCGGATTTTCTACCGTTAGCCGTGTGGTGCCAAAATAGCCGCGGTTAGGGTCCTAGCACCGGCCCATGCATACGGGCCCTGGTGTTAATTATATCCACATAATAAATTATATAACACATATGTATAAATACCTATATATATTGTGTATAGCTATTTCGATACATATATGTACACACATCTAGAGTCAGCTGATGTTAATCTGACCATGTTTATTCTGGAAATCTCGATATCTTTACAAAATAGCCATGGAACTGATTTCCAGCATTCATGTTATCCCTTACTCCTAATCTCAAAAATCTTTTGATCTGACAATTTTGCTAATCCGATGGTGGGTGCTGGGGACAAAGTAGTCAGGAATAACGAGGTTTTACTTGATTGTTGTTTTTTTTAAATAGAAATAATTGATATATTGCCAAATTAGAATTGATGCAATATTGCTTCGTGTTGAAATTGATGTTATATTTAGAGGAGCCATATACCATTTCCAGAAAGTGTGTGCAGTGAACTATTTACTAGCCACAGTATTAGTTCTTGCCACTGTCATCAGAGGGTGTGTTAGTGGTGGTGGAAATCCTATATTCTGTTGTTTTTTCCTGATTGTGATCCTATTTCGTATCCCAGCTTTTAGTGTATGTTTTACTCAGATGTGGGCGTGATGTTCAATACTGTGATGAATAAAAACAATTAAGCTCATTTTGAGACAGTATTCAGCAAGTGACTGGTGAGCTAAATTATCACAAAAGTGTGTTATTAGAATAATATATTATATATAGTATATATATATGTATAGTATAAATAAACAAGTCGCATACTTATTTAATTCGATTTTTCTAAAGAAAATATTCATTAAATGATCAGTAATCAAAACTGTGTTTGTGGCAAGAGATAAGTGAAGTTCTTTTTCGATATATATTGTATTATTTTAATAATAAGGAAATGCTTGTTATAATTATATAGTTCAGTAACTGATAGTTAAAAATGGTAGCTTAAATTTAAAAAGGTCCATTTAATTTTGCGTTTTGTTAATGAAATAATTAGAAAAGTATTGCTCTGAAATGCAATATGTCTTATCAAATTCAATGCCATGGTTTCATAAGAATGAAACCATGGCATTGAATTTGATAAGACATGTTTGCAATGCACTGTATATTGCGTGTATTTTACAATACTATGTAAGATATCGTGTAATTATATACGTATATATACGTTAGCAGAAATAAAATGCAAGAATTATTTTCAATATTTACACAAATAGTTGGTTATGCACATAAAGTGTTCAGGTGCAAAACCACGTAAACGCCAATCCAAAAAGGGAGATGAACATTGAAATCAAACCTTTAAAAAAAAGTATTTTATAATCATATTCTTTCGTTGATCACTCCATAACCGTATGATCATATGAAAAGTGGAATTAGTGAGCTTTAAAATTATTTTCAGGTAACAGTCTTTTATGTAAATAACATTTTTGGATTAGCCTTTACGTGGTTTTGCGCCTGAACTCTTCACATATTGATGCCATATATTAGTGTTGAACATTTACAATGATGTGTGGTGTACTTGTGATGTACTTAACAATGTGATATACATCGTACTGTCAGGTGATGTAGGTGTAATGTAACTTAATTAGTGATGTGATGGGTGAGGTGATTGTGATGTAAAGAGTGATGTGTGATGTACTTGTTATGTACACAATGATGTGAAATGTGATGTATAAGTGATGTACTTAGAGGTATAATGTGTCATGTATTTGTGATGTACTACTTAGCAATGTGATGTCATGTACTTGTGATGTACATCGTGATGTCATATGTGATGTACTTGTTATGTAAATACTGATGTGATGTGTGATGTATAAGTGATATACTTAGAGGTATGATGTGTCATGTATTTGTGATGTACTACTTAGCAATGTGATGTCTTGTACTTGTGATGTACATCGTGATGTCATATGTGATGTACTTGTTATGTACATACTGATGTGATGTGTGATGTATAAGTGATATACTTAGTGGTATGATGTGTGATGTATTTGTGATGTACTACTTAGCAATGTGATGTCATGTACTTGTGATGTACATCGTGATGTCATTTGTGATGTACTTGTGATGTACATACTGATGTGATGTGTGATGTATAAGTGATGTACTTAGTGGTATGATGTGTGATGTAGGCCTACTTGTGATGTATTACTTAGCAATGTGATATGTGATGTACTTGTGATGTACAATAATGATGTTATTTGTGATGTAGTTGTGATGTCCTCAGCAATGTGATGTGTGATGTATTTAGTGAATTCGTAAATGAAATCATAATATCTTAAACAAATTCTCACATGGCCTATTTTTTTAATTTCCATTCGATTCTAATCAAGAGAAATACAAAGGCGAAGAGCTTCATGTTGAAGCTGAATCAGGATGCTTAAACTGATTCGTGGCGAGGGAAGAAGATGGAGGCGAGCTGAGAGTAAAAAAAATGTGTTTATTGCAGTGAAGAGGAAGAGAGCCTCGAAGAGCCCACCACCTTATGATGAGTAACAAGAGAAAAAGAAAAGTAAAATGGAAAACAATAGAAGCAAGGGTGGGTGGGTGGGAAAAGCTGGAGGTGTGAACAGGTCAGGAGCCAGAGCAGGAGTGACTCTAGCAAGGACAAGAGGCATCGAGGAAGGGGGCGCCACATGCGTAAGCCCGAGACACATGGGCGGGGCGAGGGAGGAGCCTAGGAGGGAGAGATAAGCAGGGAATTCTTCCCCCGCCATGAATCAAATGCAATGCGAGCATTACAACCAATTGCGTAAATCTCCAAATTCTCCATAGAGAGGTGTGCCATCTTATTTTGCCAGCATACTACTTTCCTTGATACAGACGTGCCTTCTGGCTGGCCATCTAGCACGGGGTAACATTTTAGGTCGCTAGAATGAAATTGCACGGTATATAACAAAATAATTCAATACATGCATAATGAAAAGAACAAAATACACAATTTCGCATTCTTGAAAAACAATATAATGATTTTCCTTCATGGGTGAAATGATTTCAAATGAATCATTAAGTTTTTAAACTTATTCCACAGACGCAATGAATATTGCATATCCTTACACATACTTTACACAACCCATTAAAAACAGATATTTTAATTACTATGGTAAAGCGATGACTTAAACATTGATACGTGTGGCTACCCAGCCTGGCATTCTGCATTACTGGGATATAACAAGGAGCAGTGGAATTGGGAAGATCAATTATCCACGATTGAAATTTCAACTATTGAATCAAATGGACTGAAATGAAAGCTTTGATCCTTTATACAATTTTCTGTTAAAGTTCCAAACTGCGATTGGACTTTTAATAACATTCTGTAGCAAGGACCTAGCTTCATATATATGTCCTTATCTGTGGATCGTGAATATTTGCATAAGCACACACATATTCACATATATATATTATATGAATATAGATAGCAGATATATAGTAATTACCTACTTATTATATATGAATATATGTAGGTGGGTTATTCTCCAAAACTGGGCACCATATATTTGGTCTTTGCAGGTATTTGAAGTAAACATGCCAACTTAATTTTGGCAATCATGTTAAAACTCTGACTCTGACATAGAAACAGGTTCTATTATATTGAACTCAGTATTCCCTTCTATACAGCAACACATGCTTACTGTTGAAGCCTATGGTATCAGACTTTTGATGTGCATGCTAACATTAATTTGGCATGTTTTCATTTCAAATACCTCCAAAGTTAACCGTTTATGACCAAATTAATTTCAATCTAAAGTAAGGTCAGTTATACCAATCAATATATGTACCATAGGTTATGTTCTGTTGCAATGTTTGGGAGAGAATGCCTACGTTCCAG
Source organism: Branchipolynoe longqiensis (assembly GCA_030323885.1). NCBI lineage: Eukaryota > Metazoa > Annelida > Polychaeta > Phyllodocida > Polynoidae > Branchipolynoe > Branchipolynoe longqiensis. Next base: position 49,185,059 of record CM059195.1, on the reverse strand, counting down.
TGGGATGTTTTATTGTGCAACATTACATCTATATGGATAGATATATACATGTGCTCTATAATATATTATGGGAATATAAACAAGGACACTATCTATCTTCAGTCCCCTATGTAATAGTATATTCACTGTATCCTATCTAACTGACCCTGTGTAGTACAGTATTGGTCACACTGGCACTACCTGTGAGGGGCTCTAAGTATGCCAGCTGCGTCTGGTCATTATCGCCTATAAACCCATTTGGACAGTCCGGATATATATATATGGAGAGAGCGAGAGAGACAATGTCGGCGACATTTCTTAGCTGGAGGGCTTTGTAGTGTCTTTGAATTGCATCGGGTTCCAAGCCCTGGTGTTGGGTTGGAACTCGATACATGGCATTTCACCAAGAATGGTGTCTTGCTCCCCTCCCCGCACCCCAATACACCTCTACTACCTCAGGTGCCATGTGGTAAGCAGTGTTTGCGTTACCTGTGAGTCGAAGGGGAACAGTCTGAGGTCAAGATTGCAGTAGGACTTGAGTCTGGCGTGTGTAATCCAGACGATCCTTCCATCGTAATGGAGCTCGACCAGCTTATCGACTATGTACTTGTAGGAATCTGCCGCACTGCAATGAACAAACAGGACGAGTAAGGTTATCTCTCTGTTTATGTCTCTCTATCATCTTTCTCTTTATCTCTCTGTATCTCTCTGTATTTCTCCCTATCTCTCTTTATCTCGCTCTTTATCTCTTTCTTTATCTCTCTCTTTATCTCTCATTATCTCTCTGCATTCCTCTCTTTATCTCTCTGTATCTCTCTCTTTATCACTCTCTTTATCTATCTTTATATCTTTATTCTTCTCTGTATCTCGCTTTATCTCTCGTAATCTCTCTTTATCTCTGTTTTTCTCCCTACCTCTCTTGATCTCTCTCTTTATCTCTCCCTTTATATGTCTCTTTATTCCTCTCTTTATCTCTCTATTGATATCTCTGTATATCTCTCTATCTCTCTCTTAATCTCTCTTTATTCCCCTCTTAACTCTCTCTTTGTCTCTCTCTTTATCTTGATCTTTCTCTTATCTGTCTCTTTATTTGTCTATCTCTCTATTAACCTCTCTTTATTCCTCTTTATCCCTCTTTTCATCTCTCTCTTGATCTCTCTCTTTATCTCGTTCTTTATCTCTATCTTTGTCTCTATATTGATCTCTATGTCTTATTTTTAATCTTTCTCTCTATCTTTATCTCTCTCTTTATCTATGTCTGTCTCTCTCTATATATATATATACAGTAAAACCTCTCTAAATCAACCGACCATGTATAATAACAGGAGTGCTCGGCCGCGTTGAGCACCCCATGCTACTACAATACTCTTCCTCTTCATATTACCTGTGATGCAGTCATACTAAACCAATAGTATCAACTTATCAACCAACACTAACCAATACTAAGGAAGAAAGGAAGGCAAGTCACACAGATAGACAGTGAGGGTGTTGTGCTTTAATCAAATTAATGACACCAACACCTGCTCACCTACCAGTGACCCACCAACCTAACCCCTCACCTTCTACTGTCCACACTATGTCTCATTATCAACTTAGCCTGTATACTGAAAGCAGTGCCTCCAGGCCATGGGACACTCAATTTGAATAGGTGAATTTGGCTAGCATCAGACAGAGTGTCTGGGGTTCCTGCTCAAGAGTAGGTCTGTCTCACTCAAGAGCCAGGAGTAGAGTGATCCTTCTCCAGAGTGCCTGGAGCAGTTTCTTGAATAATTAATTAGAATGAGACTTGTGTGGCCATGATAGGCCAAGGGGGGTCAGGTGACCGGATCTCCCACAGCCAGCCAATCAGACACTCCCCTACAGACTGGCGAGTGCAATGCCTGCAGGGTGTGGCTCTAAGGACTGTAGTATGGCTGGTGTGCTTGGGCCTGGGTCCGGTAGAGGCAGTTAATTGTATACAGTTACAATTAGATATATATATGTATATACCAAAAATGTCCTTTTTCTCCAATTGCATTCTTTATGAATACATAGAGGAACATTTCATCAACCTTGAACTGCTTCATATATAAGAACATCTCTTCATTAACTTTAGGCATCATGCATGAACATATATCTCACATAGTTTATATCGTGTCATCATAGGAGTGGGGGCACCATTGCTTTTAGATTAAATAACCTTCTCCCCACTCCAAAGCCCAAGAATAATAATGCTCTCTGTCAATATATAATTCTTCACCGAAAATCCGTATATTTTTACATATGGGATAGACTTTAAATGGTCCATTTAGGGAGGTAGTCGGTTTAGGGACGTATTTTTGATCGGTACAATGGTATTGTAATGGTGACTGTTTGATGCCCAAATAAAGCGATCGATATAGGGGAGTGGTTGATCTGTGTGAGGTGGTCGGTTAGAGAGGTTTTAATCTCTCTCTATACATATATATACATGTATGTGCTAATATATGGATCGTTCTCAAAAGTTGTGTACCACTTTTCTGACATGGAAACGAAAGGTGAAAACATTCCAAATAATAGTAGAAAACACTCCAAATAATAGAAGAATCGATGTTCATATGAATGTTTATATGTCGTGCATCATGTCAGAGTTTAAATTTAGCTTTTTCACTTTTTGCTTTTGATCTTATACAAATTGAGAAAGCTGTTAAAATTAACCGTGTAGCATCCATCCGTAACATCATTTTAACACACATCCATACATCATTTTAACACACACAACAAATTCAAACAAGATTTTATTGATTATAGTTAAGTCAAGAGAATTGCTTCTTACAAGAAAAAAGTTGGATACAACATTTGTGTAGATGTATGGTGTCGAAATGCAAATTTATATATTTTCACTTTAGCAAAAAATCTATGAGCATATTTTGGTTACATTTTGAGGGATAGATTACATGCATATAGCATTGCTAACATACTTAGTAGTATTAAGTAATAATAAACAGTCAACAATAACTACAGTAAAACCTCTCTAAACCGACCGACCATGGGACTCACTTTAAGTGGTCCATTTTAGACGGTGCTCGGTTTAGAGAGTTAGAATATGGTTACAATGGTATTGTTGGAACCCAAATAAAGCGACCGATATAGGGGAGTGGTCGATTTGTGGAGGTGGTTGGTTAGAGAGGTTTTACTGTATTTGACTTACTATCCCCAAATAAGAAGTCAAAATCATTAATAATGTAATGTAATGTGGAAACCAAAACTGCGGTACCCAGTTTCTGAGAATGACTCATATAGGTCATTCTTAGAAATTGTGTACCATATTTTTGGTTTCCATGCAACATTGTTAATGAATTTGCCCCCCGTTTTTTAGGGTGGGGGCTAGAGAAAAGATTCACCCATACTTATAGTACAGGGGTGAACCCTAATGTAGTCTAAATACGGGCGAAAATAGCTTTCGTATGGAACAGGAAGTAGAAACTCTGGCTCCAGGATCAACTGGCTACCCATATTGGCACAGAGTTGGTGAAATGGGCGAGAATGCAAAAAGACAAGATGGCGGCGATAAAACGCCATCGGTTTTATTTGTTTAATTCCTTAAGCTACATGTTTTATAATATATTTCAAATCAAACGTAGCGGGTGAATATGAAGATTTATGTGAAGAATATATTTTGCTTCTTAAATTCACAATTTACCAGCTCAATTAATTTCCCCGCCATGTCGAAATTTTTCGCCCATTTTTCTAATATGTTGATTTTCACCCCTGTACTGGATGTACGGGGTGAATCCTTTATCTAGGTGGGGGCATGCTAGGACGTAAAGCCCTATGACAAAGTAGCGGCTTACTTGTTGTAGAGGACGAGATCTGGCGTCCATATTTTAGAGGTGGGAATCCGGATGACCTTCACACCGTCATAATCTGCTGGTTTCCAGGTCAACTGTTTGTCCACCCAGGACTGGAAGAACGAGAAAAGAAAATGTTGGAGACATTGGTTGCAAGTGATTGAATTGCATGTGATTTGGTATGCAGGTATTGCAGGTATAGCAATACCTCAGGGAGTTTGACGCCCCTGCCCTGCAGAGTTGTAAACCACTGCCTTGTGGTACAGGTTCTTGACAGAACCAAAGGCTAAGGGAGCAAACCCTAAACAGAAAACCATGTCACTGTGACAGCATTAAGAGCGGTTGATGTATGGAACTCCCAACATCTCCCGACCAGCCACTGTCTTGACATGTTCTTGCCAGTGTGAAGCCTCTATTTTCTCCCTGAGACTGAGAGAGTGTCGCTGGTAACTTGCAAAATCCAGCAGCATTTCAACACTTTTGCAGGCAGCTTTCATGAAATGTAGACATTAAGACCGACTCATGGTCACAACTCTCACAGCAGAGAGCTAATTGGAGAGTGGCAGTCAAGTAATGAAAGCAGTCTTTGTCGCATCGCGACCGACAGCATGATTGTTTGTTTGTTTGTTGTTGTTTTACGTCCTAGCAACATCTAAGGTCATATCAGGACGGGTACCGACTTGTGACAGTGCGCACTCATGGCGACTTTATAGTGCTGTCCCACTGGGAAACCAGGCCGCCGGCACCATGGCCTGATATCCCACTCAGTCACATTATCCTGACACTGAGCACACCAGTCCTTGCCCTATCCTAATAATGCCGAGCGCCTGGCTAGGAAGCGACAAGTATCAATTTTAAAGTCATTGGTTTGACTCGACCGGGACTCGAACCCACGACCCCACGATCTACCAGCACGGGAGACGGACGCTCCAACCCACTCGGCCACCCCGTCTGGTCAGACAGCATGATGATGATGATGATGGCGCAGAACAACAAGTGAGACCACCATTCACTTTCCACCCACCCGCAAGATAGCCGAGCCCACCACCTCCTGATTGGCTGTCGCATTTCCTGCCATTCCGAGTGTTGGAACCCTGCCGGTGTTCACTGCCTCATCTCCTGGCGATCTAGTGAACTTACTCTCCTCCCACCCGGATACATGTTATCATTATTTATGTTCACCTTAGGGATTGGCTTGCCTTGGGTTTTCCCCCGCATTCTCTTGATTAAGTTATCCATGTTAGATTTAAAATGGGTAATTTGTAGATGGTGACCGACACTAGGAACCCCCCCATAGCTATAGCGTTGTTCGTTTGATGGTGCCGCCCCGTGTGTTTACTTAGGCAGGTCCGATATCCCGCAAACCACCAAGCATCCAAGATCAGGGCCGCGTTCAAGGTATACCTCGGAGGTGCCTCTGAGATATTCCGGATGTTGTTCTAGTCTGAATGACTTTAGCTGTCGGGTACCTCAAAAATGGTGGCCTCCATAGGGTGCAGCCATTTGCAATTGAAAAGAACAGCTCTGATTGGCTGAAACCATTGAATCTGGTGGCCATTTTGAAGGCGCTTTTTGCCTCCTACCTGAAAAGTGAGACGTCTGCGAGGCGACTCCGAGGCGCACCCTGGGCGCAAATAGGCCAAAAAGACGTCTCAGAGTCGACTCTGAGGCATACCCTGAACGCGGCCACGCTGTTGGCTGTTCAGCCCACCCGGTGGAGCCCCCATGCGGATCTGCAGTGAACCTTAATAAGAGACAATGGGTGGCACCACCTACCTATGCCGCTAAGAACGCTACCACGTGACCACAGGTTCCTGACACTGAGTTAACCAGTCCTTGTCCTATCCTATTAATACAGAGCGCCAGGCTAGGTAGCGACAAGTATCAATTCTATATGTCATCGGTTTGACTCGGCCGGGAACCAAACTCCCAATCCCCCGCAAACGAAGCCTGTACTGTACCGATTCGGCTTCCGCGCCCGGTCATAATGATGATAAAGTTAGTATTATTTCTCCCGTTAAGAATATAAATAATATTAACGCCGTTAACAATATTTAGTTTGTTTTATTTCGCAAATATTAAAAGTTTGAGAAAATCCTATCGCAACAAGTTCTCTTGAGTCATTCCTGGCATTTGGGCAATGAAATTAATTTCCTATGGCAAATGGAGGGAGAAGATGTAAGCTTCAGTCTTCATAATTACCTTGTGGATCCAGCCAGTCATGTCCAATGTGTGCCTGTGTTCATCCTGCAAAATAACCAAAATACACTTTTGTAAGGCGGTGAGAAATAACATTTATTTTCAGAACAATTGGATTTCTTTTTCTATGCTGCGGCACTGGTGTTACGGATATAACAATGTCATGTTATTTATAATAGCAACTGGACACGGCGTCCGAATCGGTAGAGCACAGGCTTCCAGTGAGGGAGGTAGAGAGTTTGAATCCAGGCCAAGTCATAAGAATTGCTTACAAAATTGATAGTTGTCGCTACCTAGCTTGGCACTTGGCATTACTAGGATAGGGCGAGGACTGGTTATCTCAGTGTCAAAATTATGTAACTGAGTGGGATATAGGATCATGGTGTCGGTGGCTTGATCTTCCAGTGGGGCAGCACTATAAAGTCACCATGAGGGTGTACCAACACAAGTAAGGCGGAATGGCCGAATGAGTTGCGTGTCCGTCTCCCGTTTTTGGTAGATCGCGGGATTCGAGTGCATAGGTTCGAATCCTGGTCGAGTCAAACCAATGCCTTAACAATTTATATTCGCTTCCTAGCAGGGCCCTCGGCATTATTTGGACAGGGCAAGAAGGACTGGTTGGCTTTGCATCAGGATAATGTGACTGAGTGGGATATCAGGTCATGGTGCTGGTGGTCTGGTATCCCAGTGGGGCCGCATTATAAAGTCGCCACGAGTGTGCACTGTCACAAGTCGGTACTCGTCCTGATACAACATTGGAAGTTGCCAGGATATACAACTCCAACAACCAACCAATCAGCCAACACAAGTCGGTATAACACAAGTCGGTATAACACAAGTCGGTATAACACAAGTCTGTATAACACAAGTTGGTATACCACACGTCGGTATAACACAAGTCGGTACAACACAAGTCGGTATAATACAAGTCGGTACAACACATGTCTGCATAACACAAGTCTGTACAGCACAAGTATGTATAACCCAAGTCGGTATAACCCAAGTCGGTATAACCCAAGTCGGTATACCACAAGTCGGTATAACGCAAGTCGGTACACCACAAGTCGGTATAACACAAGTCGGTATAACACAAGTCGGTATAACACACGTCGGTATAACACAAGTTGATATGTGTGATCGCAGACCCCAATAGGTTGTGTTCAGGGCTGTGTCTAGAAGTATTGCGAGGTGTATTAATAGCTAAACTACCAGGTGTCAGCCATACACCCACAGGGGGCGATCAATGCTATATGCATGGATACCTGTGTGGGTGGGTGAGGGGGAGACTGCAGCTATTGATTTATAGATTGATGACTCTTATATTACTTTTTTTTGTAAATATGCATGGTTATATGGTGTGCTAAGTATCATTGCACTTAATAATTGGTCATTCTCAGAAACTGTGTACTACATATTTGGACTCCAGGTTACATTGTTAAATATTAAGCCTGCGGGCAGCAAGTCAAATAGTTATTGTTGCTTCTGTGTATTAAGTATGTTCACAATGCCACATATGAATTTAATCTCTCCCACAAAATCGATCGAAAATAGGGAAAATGTGAGAATGTGCATATTGACACCAAGCATCTGCCCAATCTTTTGTTTCAAGCTTTTTCCTTTTAAGACTTAATTGGTTTTGCTTAACTGTAATCAATAAAATGGTGTCTAAATTTGTTGTGTGTTAAAATGATGCTATGGGTGTGCGTTAAAAGAATGTTATGAATGGATGTTATGGGGCTAATTTTTGCATTTTGTGCAAGTTGCTTCAAATAAAAATCTAAAAGTGAAATTATTTTTGTTCAACTCAGACATATGTAAACCTTCATATGAACATGGGCATTGCTATTATTTTGAATGTTTTCTGCTAATATTTTAAATGTTTTCACGATCATAATTTAAATAATAACACCAACACCAACAACAATAGAGAATAATAATCACACTACACTTGTGTACATGTCAATAACAGATTCTGATATTTGAACACCTCAATCATACCCAACTTCTACAACATATAAATAATATTTTGTATGTGATTTTTCAAACAATACTCAATGTAAATCTTGAAAAGAATAATATTGCCATTTCAGCTGACTTGAGCTAGCTGGTGATGACAATATCAGACTACATACACATATATCATCTACTATTCTGAACCAGATGGGATGACCAAATGAGTACTGTGTCTGTTTCCTATTTTGGGAGATCAGGAGATCCGAACCCACGAGTATGTAGGTTCGAATCCTGGTCGAGTCAAACCGATGACATAAAAATTGATACTCTGCATTATTAGGACAGGGCAAGGACTGGTTGGCTCAGTGTCAGGATAATGTGACTGAGTGGGATATCAGGTCATGGTGCTGGCAGCCTGCTTTCCCAGTGGGGCAGCACTATAAAGTCACCATGAGTGCGTACTGTCACAAGTCGGTACACGTCCTGATATGACCTTAAATGTTGCTCGGATGTAAAACAACAAACAAAACATCTACTAGTCTGCACTGATCGTGATCTCTCAGGCAAGCAGCGACCTAGACAGGCATGCGTGGATAGGGTGATTGCATCAAGGAGTCTATGTAGTGTAACGATTAACACACTAGCCCAGAATGCAGGAGGTTATGGTTCGAATCCTGCTCTAGGTACAATATTTCCACTTTTCATCGCCCCCCACAACACTGGTTCCGTGACCAGAATCCTGTACAAGCCATACAATGTATGGTTGTTGAACCTACCCTGTGTACATGTATATAATAAGTGCATCGCCTGCACGTATGTAATTGTAAGCATTACAACGACTTATGGACATAAACCATTGAAAAGGTTTACAATTCCAGGGGTACAAGTGTAGTAGTCTGCGCTGGCATCTCAGGCAAGGAGCCATATAGACAGATAGCCATGGATAAGGTGATGACCAGGGAGCCTAGGTAATGCAACGATTAGCACCCCAGAATGGCACAGGTGTGGGTTCGAGTCCTATGTGCAATATTTCCCATTTTCATCACCCCCCTCCCCACAATAATAATTGAAGTGTTCCTGCTCAAAAAACGACACAATCATTTTAGTTCTTTTCTGTAAAATAGAATTCATTGTTGTGCTTTCCAGTTTAAGTCTATCAATCTCATATTAAATATAGCATATGGTAACTTCGGCAATAAAAGAAGAAACAGATTATCAGAAATGATGGCAACTTAAGATCAAACGTGGTAGTTATGGTTTCATATCAGCCTGGATTTGTTTGTTTGTTGTTGTTTTACGTCTTAGAAACATCTAAGGTCAAATCAGGATTCAAACCATAACCTCTTGCATTCTGGGCTAGGGTGTTAATCGTTACACCTGAAAAGGTGTGAGAGTGGATTGGATTTGGTTTATAAGGGTCTGTGCCACAGTGCACTGCACACACATATTTCTGAAGGCACACACTACACAAGAGGCAACTTGCTAGTTGCAAATGGATTACCATTGTGAAGGATCTGGCAGAGTCATCCTTACATTTAGGAACACTCGTAAGTTATTCTTCACCTGATATTGCAATATTATTTATATATTGTATATTATATATAATACATACATATGTATGTGCATATGTGCATATATATATATACCTTTACAAGTATGTGTATGTATACATGTACATGCATACTCAAAAATAAAATAAATAAAATATAAATGGAATATTATTTAGGGTAATGGCAGTGTTTGGTTAAAATCTGAGTGTGAAAGTGTCAGAGGTTAGGCCTCTTGCATTGTTGCAATAAGTCTGATAGTGACACAGACTACATATGGATTAACTTAGCAGTGACAAATGGAGTACCACTCTAAGATATGTGATGCAGTCATCTCTAAATACAATATGTATTTATATGCATATATATAGAGTCATGTATATATGTCTGCATATGTATATATATATATATATAGATGTATATGTATGTTTAACCGTTCGGCTAATCTGCCCCCGCTTAAGGCGAGCCTAACGTGCTAATTTTATGTAATATTATGTAATAATTTCCATGTGAAATTCTGGGGCCTGCCGCGGGCTGCTGCGGCTCCTCCTCCCGTCTGCAGTTAGTCCGTCGCCGTCGGTGTCCTCTCCGCGCTAAAGGCGGGCAGCCAGAGTTTCATCTACATACGCAATTCGCCTTCGAGCGCGTGTATAGGCCTAAAGTTTCCCTACTTCCATAAGTTAGGTTATTTCCACTAGCTGGCTGTCCCCTTCGCATTTCGGTATATTAATTGTGTTACTGAATAATTCCAGAAGTACGCGTACGGCTAGGGATGCCGCCGCTGTCACTGATAATCAGTTCTAAGTTAATGTCGTTAATTTCCGCCCTAAAGTAACACTACGTTAGATTCGGTTATAGTTTGTCATTATATTCCCGCAGATGGGTTAAGTAACTGCATAAGGCCTGCTTAGGCTTAAGGCCCGTAATTACATATAAAGCAATCGAATATCAGGTTTTCCATATCGGTTAATCTACAACAATACTGGAGGATAGTAAAGAATGCAAGGAACGTCTCAGTCCACCTTCACAAGAGCTCACGACTTTATTCTTACCATAACTAACAAGGATACCAGCGAAATATGCATACCTATTAAAGGCGTAAATAACTCCCTTTCCCTCCCGTGTGATTTGATTACATTAGTTTTAGAATTTAGATGAGAAAAAGACCAAATATCGGCTGAAATGACAGAGCGTGAATAAACACGTCTGCCGGGTCAGGCCCCGAACGCCCGACCTCCTTCCATTGCTTAGCTAGTCGCTAAGCAACGCTTTACCCCCGCGAACCCTCGCGTGCACATGCGGAAGCAATTTGCGCGCCCGTTGGACGAGTGCGCAAATTGCTCAAGGCGAGTAGACACGCCCACTTCACTTGTATATGTATATGTATGTATGTATATGTATGTATGTATATGTAATATATATGTATATGTATGTTAATATATATGTATGTATGTGTATGTATATATATGTGTATATATGTATGTGTATATTAATGTATATGTATGTGTATATTAATGTATATGTATGTGTATGTATATATATGTATATGTATAGCATTTATAATAGGCATAGGGGGTTTGGGTTTCGGGGCAGGGATTCCCGGCGCCAGGGTTCCCGGCCTCCCGGTGCCAAGACTCCCGCTACCAGGCCTCAATTCAAATAATATAAATATAAATAAAATGTGATAACCAACAATAAAATAAATGAAATATAAATGCAATAATATACTAGGTAAGTTAATGTTGCTGTACCAGCAAGAAATGCCATATTTGTGGGGATTATGCACCAGATGGATAATTACAGTGTTATTTATGAACATAGCTTACTGGCCTCCCATCCCCAGGCCTTCCGGCACCGGCCTTCCCATAAATAATATGAATAGAAATAAAAAGTGATAACCAACAATCAAATAAATCAAATACAATAATAAGTTTTTCTTAATGTTGTACCAGCAAGACAAGCCATATTTGTGGTGGTAATGCTTCAGATGCATAATCACAGTGAATTATTTAATATGCATATATATATATATATATTGGTATGCACAAAATATATCTAAATGATGTACGACAGTCCCCACAGGACCTCCCCCAGTGGCAAGTGGAAGTATATGAGTGGGCCACAGACCAGCATATACCCCCATGGTTGACTGGAGTTTCCTCTATTGTTTAGGATTTATGGCTATACCAACACAGTACTATCATGGGCAGTTCTGTCCTGTAGACATGTCTTGTAACTACTGAATTATTTCCTAATATTCACTGTTAATTTACTCAGTCCAGTCCCAACTAAATGTCCTAGGAATATCCAGGAAATTAGATATATGTTTTTGCTTTCTAGTGATGTATTCCAATATGAAAATCTCCTAAAACTCAGTGTTATAACAACAATTATGAAGAAAGCTTCGCTAAATAAGCAAGATTTCAACTTATGTCTTTTAAATTATAGAAATACTCCTATTAGAGAATTAAACGCATCGCCAGCGAGGTTGCTGATGAGCAGCAGGCTCCGTTCAAAAATGCCAAGTTCAAACATCTGAAACCACTCATACAACATTCAAATAAAATTAACACAGTTAATATGCAGAAATGACAAAAGCACTATTATGACAAAAGGGCAGGTGCACTGCACAAGCCACTACAGGTGGCGGATGACGTCAAATATTTGACGCATGAAGGAAAGTGGAAACCTGGGAAAATTACGCGAACCAATGTAGGGGGGCCCCGTGGCTACGAAATTCAGAACCGAACGGGTAACCAAATACGACGTAATAGAGTGCACTTGTTCAAGGTACCTAGTTCAAGTCTGATGCAGACAACAAACAAAAATAGCAGTCCGGATAAAATCGTACCGCAGGTGGGCGGTGAGCCTGACGCAAATAGGGCTAATAGCCAATTACCCAGCCGGCTGCAGAAAATTGTGTACACAACTAAGGCGGGACGAGTGTCGCGTCTGCCAAGCCATTTCGGCCAACCACCCGTAACCTAAAACATAGGCGCAACCATGTACCAAAGCAATTTGTGGTAGCATACCACGTCGTGCGCCAAACCGAAACATGAATGTGTTATATTCCTACGTCAGGTTTGCGTACCATATAACACAACAACAAAAAACAACAAAAAACAAAAAAAGCAAATGCATTCTAAACTAAGAGCGTTGATTAACCATACACTGTTTTGAATGTCATGTTTCTTTGTAGTATACTTTTGAATTTGTTAATGTTATGTTAATTTAGTTCATCGTTTGATGTTAGGCCTGCTAGTTTGTCACTGATTACCAGGGTTTTTGTTTGTAGATGTAAATTGTCTCTCATCTAGAGTATAAGTTGGTGTTGAAAATAATTCATTTACAGTTAATTACAGTAGAGTTCTAAATATCGTCCGGCCATGGATACGCGCATGCAAGTAAATAAGCGCGGAAGTTATCAACAAATCTCGTGGCCGGAAACCACCGTTAAATGTAAGCGTTCCGATGTTTTGCTCAGGTTAAAGTAACCATCTCGATGTATAGCATTTAAAAAAAAGAAAGGGGAAGATGTAAAGTATGTAGTACATCATGCATATAGCAGTGGGGGTCACTGATCCGTGGCGACCCGTGTGACGTCACTGATCCTTTGTGAGGGCGGTTGGCCCGAATAAACTCACTTGCATACTAGCCGTCGTAGTGTTCGTTTCTACAATATTACACACAGCAAGGTGACAGGGCATTTGGCCCTCCTGGTGTTCTGGTGATTCTCATAATTGCCCTTGCCAACCGACGCAAAGATTGTTAAATCTTTACAAAATACCATTTGTAGCTGACTACTTTCTTTTAATCAGAGTTAATAATTTGATAAAGCATTGAGTTAATTTAATGTGCTACTTCTCAGTTCCTCCCGAAGCTGAACCAGTTCTCCGGGGGTGGAAGATTAGTTGGTTGGTTATTGGAATTTTACGTCCTGGCAACATATGAGGTCATATCAGGACTGGGACCAACTTGTGACAATGTGCACTCATGGCAACGTTATAGTGCTGCCCCACTGGGAGGGAGAACAGGCCGCCAGCACCATGACCCGATATCCCACTCAGTCACATTGTCCTGACACTGAGCAAACCAGTCCTTGGCCTATCCTAATAATGCCAAACGCTTGATTAGGAAGCGACAAATATCAATTTTTAAGAGTAACATGAAAATACCATTATTCCAGGGTGTATGCAATGTTGGCAAAAGATAAAAGTTGGTCAAACGCCCTGTCACAGTGTAGCACATGTTACATACGCATGCACACATATATACCGCCCTGCACCGCCCAGCACCATCCCGCCCCACACTGCACCGCTCCATCCCACATCCGCACCGCCCCTCACCACTCCGCACCGCCCCGGATCATACCGCCCCGCACCACCCTCTCCCGCCCCGCATCACCCAGCCCCACCTTGCCCTGTCCCATCCCCTCCCATTCCGCGCTGCCCGGCGTTGCCCTGCCACATCCCGCCCTGCCCGGCCCCTCCCCGCCTTATCCTGCCTTGCCCTGCACCGCGTCATGCCTCCTCGCACCACCCCGCCCAGCCTTGCCCTGCCATGTTCCACCCCGCCATGTTTGCCAGGTACGCCCCGTTCCACCACGCCCCGCGACCTCCCACCCCGCCCCGCATCATACCGCCCACCCTGTCCCTCCCCGCCTTTCTCTGCCACATCCCGTAATAATATCCCCCCAACCAAATTTATAACTGACATGTAAATTTGTCAGTGCCAAATGCCCCCCACCCCCCTTTAAAGACAGTTATATTCCCCTTTTTTTCCCCACCCACAATTATAAATGACACGTAAATTAAGGTTCGATATCGATAACAGATTGATATCTTTTATTTAACCAAGCTATAATATCTGAACATCTCAGATGTTTGCATATCACACGATACATTTCAGAAATGACATTTGTACATATCACATTTATTAGATATCACACAGTACATTTGTACATATCACATTTTTGCATATCACACTGGACACTTCAGAAATGATGACACCACAGTACAGAAATACCCCAGTGCACACACTTCATATATTCATATCATATTCTCCTGCCATTCCACTGATCCCACTAGTGAGTTGACCCAGTCTTTGAGAACATTCCACTGTTCCTTTCCTGCCCTGGAGCCAGTGTTCTGGCCAGGTGATTGTCTGGCAGGTTTCTGCCCTCTCTCCATGCTCCGAATATGAAATTCTGGTTGACGTTCTCTGGACGGACTACCTGCTGATTTTGCTGAGCGTGGGATATCGGATCCTTATTATGTTGCGTAGGACCCTGCACGCTGTGACGATGAGCTTCATGGTGGAGGGGTGGTGCTGCATCGTGCTGAGCAGAACCTGAAATCGGTTTGCCAGGATACCAAACGCATTCTCCACGACTCTCGTAGCTCGGGAAATCCTGTAGTTGAAGATGCGTTCCTCATGCGCCATACCCCTCCTGCTGTACGGATTCATCATCGGAACGCAGCTCGGTAATGGAGGTCGGCCCGGAACGCAGCTCGGTACACAGACATAGACACACACAGAGACACACACACACACAGACACACACACACAGACAGAGAGACACACACACACAGAAACACATACATAGAGACACAGAGACACAGAGACACACATAGAGACACATAGACACACACATGCACACACACAGACACAGAGACACACAGAAACACACACATAGACACAGAGACACACATACAGACACAGAGACACACACAAACACAGAGAGACACACACAGACACACACAACAACAGAGACACAAAGACACAGAGACAGACACCCAGAGACACACACACAGACACAGAGACACACACATACACAGATACACACACAGAGACACACAGAGGCACACACACATACACAGAGATACACACACAGAGACACACACATAGACACAGATACACACACAGAGACAGTGAGACACACACAGAGACACACACAGAGACACACACAGAGACACACACATAGACACACCACACAGAGACACACACATAGACACAGAGACAGAGACATATACACATATACACACATACCGACACAGAGACACACACATAGACACATAGACACACACAGACACACACAGCAACAGAGACACACAGACACAGAGCCACACACACAGAGACACACACATAGACACACAGACACAGATACACACACAGAGACACACACATACACAGAGACACACACACAGACACACACATAGAGACACAGAGACACACACAGAGACATAGAGACACACACAGAGACATAGAGACACACACAGAGACACACACAGAGACACAGAGACACACACACATACACACAGAGGCACACACATAGACACAGATACACACATACAGACACTGAGACACACACATAGACACAGATACATACATACAGACACATATACACACACAGAGACACACATACACACACAGACACACACATACACACACAGCAACAGAGACACACATATACACACACAAAGAGACACACGTATACACACAGACACAGATACACACACAGACACACACATACACACACAGAGACACACACACAGACACACACATAGAGACACAGAGACACACACAGAGACACACACACAGACACACACATACACACAGACACAGACACACAGAGACACACACAGACACACACATATACACAGAGATACACATACAGACACAGAGACACACACAGACACAGAGACACACACAGAGAGACACACACATCAACAGAGACACAAATGCACAGAGACACACACATATAGACACACACATAGACACAGAGACACACGCACATACACAGAGACACACACACAGACACACACACATACACAGAGACACACACCCATACACAGAGATACACACACAGACACACACAGACACAGAGACACACACAAACACACACAAACACAGGCACACACATACAAAGAGACACACACAGAGACACAGAGACACACACACATTCACAGATACACACACAGATACACACACAGACACAGAGACACACACACACAGACACACACAGAGACACACAGACACACACAGACACACACAGAGACACACACATATACACAGATACACATATACAGACACAGAGACAGAGAGAGAGACACAGAGACACACACACAGACACAGGTTTATATATACCCAAAGGCACACACGCAGAGAAACACAGACACAGAGACACACATAGAGACACACACACAGACACACACACACATACACACACATAGACACAGAGACACACACAGACACAGACAGAGACACACACACAGCACCAGAGACACAAATACACAGAGACACACACACAGACACACACATAGACACAGAGACACACACACAGACACATAGACACACACACAGAGACACACACAGAGACACAGAGACACACACATAGTCACACACAGACACAGAGACACACACACAGATTTATATATATACCCAAAGGGCCAACTGGAGCCAACTGGAGCGGGCGAGACACGACGACAACGGAACGGCAGCGTAACGGCAACGACGACAGCGTAACGGCAGCGTGACATGACCGTGACAGCGTGACGTGACCGTGACATGACCGTAACGTGGCCGGGACGAGTTCTGAACTCGTCCAAGTTTTTCAACATGTCCAAAACTTCGACGACTTGCCGACGACAACCGACGCGAGAGGAAAGTGGACGAGTTGCGGCGACACTCGAACGACACCGTAACGACACCCGACGACAGACCAAATATCCAACTCGTTGCGTTGTCGTCGCCCTTGTCGTCGTAGTGTGACTGCAACATAATGGAAGTTGACCCACCACGCGGGTGTAAAAGAACCGCCCACCACGCACCCTCCCCCCCGCACGCCGGAAAATTACGCCAGCAGCGATGAGTGGAGAAAGGTGAGGGAGCCGTGGAGGGAAGCAAGGTGGGACACCCGCCACACACCCACCCGCCACACACCCACCCACCACCCACCCACTCCAGTGCCCAGCGAGACGTGGGAAGAGGTAAGACAGGCGTGGAGGGAAATAAGGCGAGACACGAACGCGTCGCCCAGCCACACAGCCACCCACCACACCCACACACCCACCACCCACCCACTCCAGTGCCCAGCGAGACGTGTACAGGCGTGGAGGGAAATAATGCGGGACACGAACGCGGCGCCAAGCCACCGCCCCCCCCCCCCACCAGCCACACACACACACACCACCGCCCCCCACCAGCCACACACACACACACCACCCACACACCCGCCGCACCCCGGACTCTGACGGGCGACCGGCGGTGCGTGTGTGTGTGTGTGGGGGGGGGGGGGGGGGGGGTTACGCCACCCCGCGCGACAGCCGGGGGAGGGATTGCCCCTGGCGCATGGAACCATGACTCAATCAATCAATAGTGCCGTCCTCTAGTCGAGGGTTGGATGCAATGGTTCTCCACTTGTCCCGATGGTGTGCTGTTCTGATAGATTGTGAATAATTCAAGCCTGTCCACTGTGAAATATTTGTAAACCATGATGTTCTTGGTCTCCCTCTCCCTCTGCTGCCATTCACCTTCCCTTCCAACAATGTATGGTATATTGAGCTCTGACGAATGATGTGGCCAAAATAAATAAGTTTCTTTGTCTGTATAGTGGCAAACAAGCTTTTCTTATTTTTAATTTTTCTGAGAACTTCTTTGTTGGTGATCTTCTTTGTCCATGATATTTTCATCATCCTTCGATAAGTCCACATCTCAAATGCTGCTAAACGTTTGTACATTTTCTTAGAGATTTTCCATGTCTCAGCCCCATACATTAGAGTAGACCACACATAACACTGAAGAATATGCTTCCTTGTTTGTATTAATATCTTACTTGATGTTAACACTCTATACATTTTGGAGAATGTTATTTGGGCTATTGTTATCCTTCTTTTAATTTCTTCCTTACATCTCCCATCATTTGACTCACGGGACATGAATTCGCCTGACGCGACCCGACTGGTGACTTCGCCTGACGCGACCCAGCTGCTGACACACAGACACACACACAGACACAGAGACACACACACAGACACAGAGACACACACAGACACAGAGACACACACACAGACACACACATAGAGACACACATAGAGACACAGAGACACAGAGACACACACACAGACACACACACAGACACACACAGAGACACACACCCACATACACATACATAGACACAGAGACACACATACAGACACACACACAGACACAGAGACATGCACACAGAGACACACACAGCAACAGAGACACAAATACACAGAGACATACACACAGAGACACACACATAGACACAGAGACACACACGGATTCATCATCGGAATGCAGCTCGGTAATGGAGGTCGGCCCGGAATGCATCTCGGTACACATACATAGACACACACACAGACACATATACAGACACAGAGCCACACACACACAGACACAAAGATACACACACATACACACACATACACAGAGACACACACAGAGACACACACAGACACACACTGAGACAAAGAGACACACAAAGAGACACAGAGACACACACAAACACACACACATACACACATATACACAGATACACTCACACATACACATAGACACACATACAGAGACACACGCAGAGGCACAGAGACACACACACAGACACACACAGATACACACATATATACAGAGACACACATACAGACACAGAGACACACAGAGAGACCCATATACACACACACAGACACCGGTCTATATATACCCAAAGGCACACACACAGACACACAGAGACACACAGGCACAGAGACACACACAGAGACACACACAGAGACACATACACAGAGAGACACACATAGACACAGAGACACACACACAGAGACACATACACCGAGACACACACACAGCAACAGAGACACAAAGACACAGAAACACACACACAGACACACACATAGACACACACAGAGACAGAGACACACACAGAGACACACACAGAGACACACACACACATACACAGAGACACACACATAGACACAGAGACACACACAGACACAGAGACACACACACAGATTTATATATATACCCAAAGGGCCAACTGGAGCCAACTGGAGCGTGGTGGGTCAACTTCAATTTTGTTGCAGTCACACTATGACGACAAGGGCGACGACAACGCAACGAGTTGGATTTTTGGTCTGTCGTTGGGTGTCGTTACGGTGTCGTTCGAGTGTCGTTCGAGTGTCATCGCAACTCGTCCACTTTCCTCCTCTCGCATCAGTTGTCATTGGCAAGTCGTCAAAGTTTTGGACATGTTGAAAAACTTGGACGAGTTCAGAACTCGTCCCTGACGCGACCCAGCTGCTGACCTCGCCTGATGCGACCAGGCAAGTGACGTCGCCGGACACGACGCGAGAGCTGGGCTAGCGTCGGACTGTCACCGGGGCGATTAAACGCCCATCACCTTCGAAGAGTTGTCTCTTCTTTGTTGCAATCTCAATCCACTTGCTTGTTGTTTTGATCTTGACTACATATTGCATGACCAGTTTTATTCTCCTGTTATTAAGTGATGGTTCATTTGCTTCGACGTAGAGGCTATGAACCGGTGAGGTGCAGAAGGCCCCAAGGGCCAGGCGCAGCCCCTGGTGGTGGACCGTGTCTAGCAATTAAGGGGGTGTGAAACTAGTATAAATGGGTAGCAAGATACCCAGTTCGAAGCCACCATCTATGTTGGGACAGCCATTCTAGTATAGATTTTGGGGCTGTTCTTGTCTAAAACAATTCCTGTAAACAAGTAGATGGGAATGGGTCTTCAAGGTGGTGGAGAACTGGAAAAAAGACAGAAAAATTGAAAGAAAAACTTTGAGAGTGATGAAGGGAGGAGTGGCCAATACAGTGGAGAATATACCTAAGGCCAAATACAATGTGTGGGCATTCGCACGAGAAAGGTGCAGAAACTTATCAAGTCTATTAAAACTCATAATTGCTCCACTGTATAGCACTCGCTCTGGCTTCAACTGAAAAAGACATAATGTTTCAGTGCTTCCATTTTCCTTGGCAGTTTTTCACAAGAAGAAGTGGAAGAGAGACATTGTAAAAATATACGGATTTTCGGTTCGGAATTATATATTGGCAGAGAGCATTATTATTCTTGGGCGACTGAGTGGGGACAAGGTTATGTAATCTAAAAGCAATGGTGCCCCACTCACATTATGACATGATATAAGCTATGTGAAATATATGTTCATACATGATGCCTAAGATTAATGAAGAGATGTTCTTATATAAGATACAGTTCATGTTTGGTGAAATGTTCCTCTATGCATCCATAAAGAATGCAATTGGAGAAAAAGGACATTTCTAATATATATATATATATATATATATATATATATATATATATTTGTAACTGTCTGCAACTACTGGTCACTACCGGACCGATGGCCAAGCACACCAGCCATTCCACATTCCTTAGGGCCAAACCCTGCAGGCTGGGTTGGGTGGCAACTCCCCATATTAGGGCATTGCACTGACCAGTCTGTAGGGGGGTATCTGATTGGCTGGCTGTGGGAGGTCCAGTCACCTGGCTCTCTTGACCACACTAGTCTCATTTTAATTAATTATTCAAGCAACTGCTCCAGGCCCACTGGAGAGATCACTCTACTCCTGGCTCTTGAGTGAGGCAGACCTACTCTAGAACATGACCCCAGACACTCTGTCTGATGCTACCACCTTTCATATATCCAAATTGAGTTGTGTGCAACAACCAGGGGACTCCGGTTCAATGGGCTATATGCACTGACTCCTAGATACAAGAGAGGTAATGAGACTCTGTGTGGGCAACAGGTAAGGGGTCAGGGGGATAGGTCACTCGTAGGTGAACAGGAGTTGATGCCATTAAAGCACAACATCTTCACTGTCAATCGTTCGTGACTTGTCTTCCTTTCTTCCTTATGAGTTGTTGATGAGTTTGTTTAAGGGTTGATTAAGGGAGGCATCACAGGTGAAATGAAGGGGAAGAGTTTATCGTGTTATCTGGTGCTCTGAGCGGCCGAGTAACCCAGTAATACTATATGATGTTTCCTCTGCCAAATATTTCCCCATACTAGCTTCAGCATTTCGAGAAGAGTGCTTACAAGCAGCCGTTTATTATTTATGGTCAAGTCTCTTATGGAACCCTACATTTTGGTTAGCCATCTGTAGAGAACTGAATGAAGTCTCCACATGACCACCAGGGGGCGCTGGGCTCTCGGCGTCAAAGAAACTGTTGAAAAGGGAAGTTGGTTGGTTGATTATTGGAGCTTTACGTCCTGGCAACATCTAAGGTCAGCACTGACTTGTGACAGTCCACACTCATGGCGACTTTATAGTGCTAGCCCACTGGGATATCAGGCCGCCAGCACCATGACCCAATATCCGCTAACATGAGCTAACCAGTCCTTGCCCTATCCTTATTAATGCCAAGCTCCAAGCTAGGAAATGTCATTACTTGGTTACGCAGTATTTATTTGATGAGCTTATCACAGTCCATTGCACCTCATTCACATGTGGCAACCCATCCAAGTGCTGACTAGGTTTAACTGTTTCTTATCCACAACTGATTTCTTTGATTTTTTTGATTTTTTTATTGACGAGGTATTTACTCTGCCCATAACGTATAAGCTCCTGTCAGGGTGCTTGTTTTCAACGCTGGATAGCTGTGGCGCTGTCTGGATCTGTTCCTTTGCCCAGGAGTGTTTACCTGTGTCTGCTTGGGTCAGCCTTCTGCAATTTTGGTTGTTAGTAATAGCCTATGTTAGTTTTTTTGTAATTTTCCAGTTTTTTTTTTGTCTAGTCTGAGTAATGATACCTTAGCCTACTATGTACATCTACTTGGGTGACATGCAGGCTTGCGGGAGAGGATCCCGTTCCATTCAGATTTTTTTATATATTTGTTACAGCATCCTTTCACCTAACCCCTGTCCTTAGATAGTGCCCTCGTGTGCTAGAACATACTCGGACCCTTTAGAACTGTGGCCAGGTGGGATGGCTGTGTTGTTTGCCTAGCCATTTTATATTTCAGGGTGGATCAGTTGCATGACCGTGGCCTGTCCACTTCTGTGTTGGTTTGTGCCATTACACATACCCAGGTGGACTGCGCCATGTGGTGATAGCTTTCCTGATTTCCTTAATACTTAGGAGGGCTAATTTTCCTATTTTTTCTGTTTAGTGCCTACCACTTTTCCTGGCCTGTCTTTTGCTTTCTGTGCCAGTACACAGCAAGCATTGACGGCGCTCAGGGGAAGGTGCGGTTTTGTTGTGTCAGTAAGTAATTGTTTTCTTTAAGAATTTGTTGTAGTGGTCAGGGTTACGGATTGCCCGTAATTCTACATTTTGTTTATTCCAGGCATGTGCTGCCATGGTTAGTACACTTCTCTCATGTATTTTCATGTTGCTTCTTTCCGTTAGGAGTATTGGGGCCGCCATGTGTCTAGTGTCCCTGCGGGGGGCTACTGTGTAATCCGGTTTTGTGGTGTAGTGGTGTGCTAGTATTTTCAGGTGTGTTTCTCTTCTGCTTGTTAATAGTGTTGCTTTGCATTTTTTGTGTAGTTCTATCGTGGGATATCTTTTGTGTACTTGGAGGTATATTTTAAGGGCTTTATTTTGCATCACTTATAGTTTGTTGAGTAGTTTGGTACTTCCCCCCATGTATACTACATCACCGTAGTCGAAGTAGGGAAGGATCATTCCTTTATATATTTTGATTGCCATGCTTTCAGTCATGTAGTACCTTAGTTTTGCCAGTAGCCATATTTTATGGTTTGCTTTTTTGATAGTGTTTGTTATGCAAAGGTCATAGTTTAAGTGCCTGTCCAGGTCCACTCCCAGATATCGGTAGTTGTCTACCTGTTCTAACTCGTTGTTTCCCAGGAGACATTATATTTTGTTGTTACCGGTTAGTCTGGTACCGAATAGCACCATCTTCGATTTATTGCTATTTATAGTTATCTTATTTAGATGGCACCATTCAGTTAGTTTCATTAGTGTTTGATTTAGTTTTGTTTCGATTTCTTCAGATGTTTTGCCTGCAGTATATACCACAGTATCATCTGCATATAGTTGGATGTTTTCAGTGTCTAGCCAGTTGTTTAGATCATTTATATATATGAGGAAGAGGAGTGGTCCCAGGACTGACCCTTGTGGTACGCCACAGCTTATCTTTTCCTCACTTGATATGGTTCCATTTATTGCTGTGCATTGTTTTCGTTTTTTTAGGTAGCTTGTTATCCATTTTCCCGTTACTCCCGTTATCCCCATTTGGGATAGTTTGCTGATTAGGATAGTGTGGTCCACCGTGTCAAAGGCTTTGCTGAAGTCTATGAACGCTGCACCCACTAGGTTCTTTTTATTGATATTATTTGAGATATCGCTTACTAAGTTAGCAATTGTTTTAATTGTCGAGTGGTATTTTCTGAATCCGCCTTGTTTACTGTTTAGTATTTTGTGTTCGATCAGGTGATCCATAATGTGCCTATGCATTATTTTCTCCATTAACTTCCCAGGCAGTGGGAGTATTGAGATAGGTCTATTGTTGCCCAGGTCTTGTTTGTCCCCCCCTTTGTGGAGTGGGGTTACTTTGGCTAGCTTCCAGCAGTCTACATAGGTACTTTCTCTGAAAGATGTGTTGAATAGGCTACATAAGGCCTCTGGGATGCATCCGAATGCATCCTTCAGTACTATACTCGAGATATATTCAATGCCTGACGGCTTATTGCAATCAACTGTTTTTATGAGATCACTTATTTCTTTTTTTGTGGTTATGCAATCCCCTATCACTACATTTAGTTGTGGTGCTCTTGTGGCCCAGTTAGAGCTAAATTTTCTGGATAGTTTATTTCCTATGGTAGAAAAGTGTTTGTTCATTATGTTTGCTGTATCCTTGTTGCTGATTTCAATTCCCTCATTGTTGTATAAGGTAATTGAATCTTTATTTTTGTTGTTTGGAATTAGGATCTTTACGTTGTTCCAGAATTTATGCGAGTTTTTACCCCATTTTTGGTCTTGAGTGATAATAAATTTCCTTTTGGCCTTCCTCACTGATTTATGGCTTCGATTTCTTGCTTTATGGTACTCTTCTATGTGATGAAGTCTCCCGCTTGCTTTAGCCACTTTACCTGCCTTATACTTGTCCATAATTGCGTTGATTAATTCTGGGGTTACCCATGGGTCCTGGTTTTTTTTTATTTTAAGTTTTTTTATTGGACAGGTAGTGTCAAGGTGACTTCTCACTTCCCCAATGATAGTGTTCCATTGGTCATTTACATCCGTGTCAGGTGTTATTGGTAATTTCACATTTTTTTCTAGGTGCGCTGCTAGTGCTTCCTTCGTGTAATTTTTGTATGATCTACCCATATGGAGAGTAGTTTTGTTTTTGGTTTTTATTTTCTTTCTAGTAATATATATCAATTCATGGTCACTAATGCCCCAGTTCCTAGTTCCTGAGGTGTGGGCATGATTTGAGTTTGTTATGATTAGGTCTATTATTGAGCTGTTTTCTCCAAGTCTGGTTAGTTCACTAATTTTTTGTTGTAATCCTCTTCCTTTGAGTAAGTTCTGTAGTGAGTGTTTGTTCTTGTTGTTTGTTTTGTAGTTTATATTGAAGTCCCCTAATAGGAATATTTTGGCTTTTGTGAGTTTTGACACATTGTCTAGGGATGCTTCAAGTTGTGTGGTGAAGTCCTCAATGTCCCCATTTGGTGGTATATATAGACTCCCTATGGCTATGTGTGCTTGTTTTTCATTTTGTATTAGTGTCCATACTAATTCAATATTTGTGTCAGATCTGTTTGCTATCTGATTTAGTAAAGTGTAAGCTTGTATCAGGATGTCAGGCACCTCATTCACATGTGGTCACCCAGCCAAGCACTGAAAAGGTTAAGCATGTATCAGGATGTCTACTGCGACTCATATTCCCAGGTAGTTACCAGTGTAAGTACTGATGACGTTGAACTATTGCTTATGCACTTCTGATTTGGCAGGTTATAAACCTGTGTCAGGAAGATGTCCAGGGGTGTAGCTAGGCGTACGCGCATACGCCAAAACGTCCACATCGATTTGTCCACAAAAAAAAAAAAATTTAAAAACTAATAAAGAGAGAGAGAGAGAGAGAGAAGGCATGTAGTAGTCCGGAGTGTCGAAAACTCAAGTCTAAAATTAGTAAAATCCGCCAGCTTAAGCTTAAGCGGCCCCCTAAACCCCCTGCCGAAATTAGGAGTACACATCATTAAAGGTCTAGCTACGCCCCTGATGTCTATGGCATCTCCTATTCCTAGATGGCCACGAGGTTTGATGTTGCTTAAGTTTGCTGATCGTATGAGAATCTGTGTTTCTAACGTGATATTGGTCATTTATGTTGATGATGGTGACATGAAGTTTTTTAATTATAGTTTTATGCTTACATTGCGGGGGCGTTAATTTAAAGTGGCCGTTTTTTTGTTACTCACTAAATTCATTAAAGCTGCATAGTCCGATGCCCCTGGCTGGTGCCCGGTGGTGTTAGGTACCGATTAGGCCCAAATCTATTCAGATATTGTCGAATCGGCAGCGTTATTCATATAAAAACGGCGTCGACGGCAAAGCAAAGGAGTAAACTATTCTCACAAATAACATTATTTTGGTCAAATTAAACCTAAAATTTGTTTATGCCCCAGTCACACGACGGCCTGCGTTCGCTTACGGTCACTTGGCGACCAAAAGCCTGCGAGCTCCTTGCGACAAAAATGGAACAATTTGTTACAGACTATTAAAACCTTGGTCTGCATCCGTTCGGCGACCATTGGTTGATTGGTTGTTGGAGTTTTATATCCTGGTAACACCTAAGGTCATATCAGTATGGGTAGGCACTACTGATTTGTGACAGTGTACACCACTGGGGACTTTATAGTGCTACACCACTCGGAAATCAGACCGACAGCACCTGGGGCCAAATGTATGAAGCCGGGTTAGTGCTCCAAACCCGTGGTTAGTGCGGATTTCCGGGGTTAGCGGCCAAAAGTCGCAATGTATGTGGCCGGGTTAGGCAAACACCGCAAGCTTAATGTCACCTACACTAACCCCAAGAAATATCAAGTTTACCGTAGGTGTTAGGGACCAATTAGGCCCAAATCTATTCAATGCGATCATATTTAACAGAATTACATAAGTAATAAGTGAAATTTCATCAGATTAACACTAAAATCGAAGCGATATTAATGCCGCACCAAATTTTGGTCAAATTAAACCAATAATCAAATCGATATTAACGACGCCGCCGCCACCGGGCAGATCCCGGCGGTGATATTGTGAAATAGCGATGCTTGCCGGCAACAGGCTCAGCAATAACGAGGCTCGCTGGTGCCCGGCAGTGTTAGGGACCGATTAGGCCCAAATCTATTCAATGCGATCATATTTAACAGAATTACATACTCAAATCATGAAATTTAATTAAATTAACCCTAAAATTGAGCCGCCGCTGCCCCCACCGCCGCTGGATCGGCAGCGATATTGTGAAATAGCTGTGCTCGCCGGGAACAGGCTCAGCAATAACAAGTGTGCTGGTGCCCGGTGGTGTTAGGTACCGATTAGGCCCAAATCTATTCAGATATTGTCAAATCGGCGGCGTTACTCATATAAAAACGGCGTCGACGGCAAAGCAAAGGCGTAAACTATTCTCACAAATAACATTATTTTGGTCAAATTAAACCAAAAATCAAAGCGCTCGGGTGGCCGGCAACAGTGTCAGAGGGGTTCCCCAAATCTATAAATAACGGATTGATTAGCTAACCAAGCCGCGCTTTGGCCAGATACATTTCCTGTGACACATATTCCAACGCCAACGTTAGCTAACCCGCCGGCCGCCCTTAACACAGGAGCCGATAAAAAGTTGTTCATACATTTGGCCCCAGGACTGAATATCCAACTCAGTCACATTATCCTGACACTGAGCTAACCAGTCCTTGCCCTATCCTATTAATGCAGCACCAATCTAGGAAGCAACAAGTATCAACTTTGTAAGTCATTGGTTTGACTCGACCAGGAATTGAACTCTTGATCTCCCGCACGGGAGGCCTGTGCTCTACCAATACGGCCACCGCTCCCGGTATTGTGTACAGAAAAAAATCACACCGTGCTGACAGTAGGGGTGAAAAACAACCCTATATAAAAGCTGTCGAAGAATTTTTACATGGTGGCGAAATGAACTGAGCTGATAAATTCTTGATTTAAGAAGCACAATATATTCTTTATGTACGTCTTCATATTTACCCGCTACTTTTGAGTTGGAAAATAGAGTAAAACATATACTTTAAAGTTTAATGCAATTTAAAAGTGAAATCGACGGCGTTTTATCGCCGCCATCTTGTCTTTTTGCATCCTCTCTCATTTCACCAACTCAGTGCTGATATAAGTAGCCATTTGATATTGGAGCCAGGGATTCTACTTCAGGTTCCATGCTAAAGGTATTTTTGCCCATATTTAGACTACGTTGTCGTTCACCCCTGTACTGTAAGTACTGGGTGAATCTTCTATCTAGGTATTGTGTAGAGTGCGGGTCTCACATGCGGGAGATCGGGGGTTCCTGGTCGAGTCAAACCAATGACTTATGAAACTGATACTTCTCGCTTTCTAGCCAGGTGCTCGGTATTATTAGGATAGGGCAAGGACCGGTTGACCCAGTGTCAGGATAATATGACTGAGTGAGCTGCTGGTTGGTGTTTCACATGTAAACACATACAATTATATTATACATGAGATTGGTAAGTATGAATACATATCAATATGAAATTGCTATGAACAAATCCGCATCATCATCAGCATCCCCATCATCACACATCTTTGACATTCATATGTACATTCATACATATAATATAGCAACTGTGTAATCAAGAGAACAGCCAGCGCACCAGGTGGTGGGTTTGATCATTTTGATTACATAGTACAGGCTGAGTGAGCCGTTTTAGTGTTATAGGAGTGTCTTTGACTATATGGACTATGATAGGACCAAGAGCTGTGGAATTATTGCTGCCATGTCAATTCAATAGAACCTGTCACCACTGAAGCCTATAAAGCTCATCATTCTTGCATGCTAAAAGTCTTTTAGTGTTTTTACTTCATATATAATTTTGTTAACCCTTTTAAAGCTGCATAGTCTGATGAAAATATCCAAGTTTCAAAACGAAAACAATCTTAGATACTAGTGCACTTATTATGCATTGTCACCACACAGAAGGGACAACTGAGGCAAATTAATAGAACATCTTACTGTAGAAGGCTATGGTGTCAGAGTTTTGGCAGGCCAGCCAAAATTGATGTTGCATGGGTGCACTTCAAATAGCTAAAAAGTTAAAGTAATGTAAATTATATAACGATCAACCTAATATCTCAACTCAAAACCATCGGACTATGCAACTTTAAATAAAAGTTAATTTAAAGTTAGACTAAGGAAAGTATATTATTATGCGCAACCTAATACGGCAACCACCGAAATAGGGCAGAAAGTCAAAACTGTTGGGCTATGCAATTTTGCTGGCTGTTTTCTATGACTTAATCACTTTGCGCGTCTCTCCTTTCTGTCAAATCTAGGTCATTTTCGGTGTGAAATCCGGTAGAAAGCGCATTATGCTCCTTGAACATCCTCTGCTCAAACTCTCACCGAACAACCACGGCGACTGTTCTGTTGAACTCTATCCGCTCTGTCCCCTTCAGACATAGTTAAAGCTGCATAGTCCAATGAAAACATAAAATTTTCAAAACCAAAACAATAATCTAGATTTGATTCTACATATCTAACTTAGATGCTGGTGCACTTATTAAACATGTGTCGTCACATATAAGGGAATACAGAGTCAATTATTAAAACCTGTTACTGCAGAAGCCTATGGTGATAAGAGTTCTGGCAATCTTGCCAAAATTAATGTAGCATGTTTTCATTTAAAATATCTAAAAAGTTAGCAATTTAAAATAAAAGTGACTTCAAACTAAAGTAAGGTAGATTATAATGAACAACCTAATATGTTTCAGAAAAAGCGAGAAACTCAAAACCATCGGACCATGCAACTTTAATTACCGTGGGCATGTCCTTACCGGTTCCACATGGTATCACCTCACGTCACGCCCCCCCCCCCCTCTCACCCTCCCGGCCTCCTGGCCTCCATCCCACCCTCCCTTTCACACCATCCACCCACATACCCTCTCCCCGACCCGAAATACAAGCTCCTCATTGGGTCCTTCACAGTTATGAACATTTTCACGAGCATCCCCCCTTGGCCCCCGGCTTCCCCCCCCCTTTACAAAATGTACAATAGCTTTTTATTTTCTATTTGCCAATAACGTGTCTGACATTTAAAAAATAATGTTTAGAAAGTGTACATGGGGTCTTAACCCCCTTATTCCCCTCCCTTAATACATCGTTTGCACGCTTGTGAAAATGTTGATAATTCTGAAGGACCCCTAACAGGATACTTATCTCTCAGGTTTGCTACCCGATCCACCCATACACCCCAACAGCCTCCACCCACAGCCCCCAACCCCAGCCTACCCCAAACATACACACTGGATATGCAACCCTTAGTGGGTGGATGATTCACCCGGTACTTCCAGTACACGGGTGAAGACCAGCCTTATATAAAAACGGTCGAAAAATCGGGCTAATGAAATGCGTCTTTATGAGGGCTTAATTTCACAATCTAAGAAGCAACATTTATTCTTTGTATATGTCTTCATATTTACCCGCTACTTTTGAGTTGGAAAATATAATAAAACATATAATTTAATGCAATGTAAAAGTGAAATCGACGGCGTTCTCTGGCCGCCATCTTGTCTTTTTGCATTCCCTCCCATTTCACCAACTCTGTGCTCATATAAGTAACCATTTGACACTGGTGCCAGGCATTCTACTTCTTGTTCCATACTAAAGCTATTTTCGCCCGTATTTAGACTACGTTGTCGTTCACCCACGTACTACAAGTACTGGGTGAATCTTTCATCTAGGTTTCTTCCACCCCACCCACCACTCATATATGCACCTATTACTGTGCAAAGACCAGGGTTCCCTCCCACGCCCCCCCGCCCCCCCCCTCCCTCCCCCAGTAGTATAGTAGGGTTCTATTGAGCGTAAAATAGAACCCTACTATGCTGGCTCTGAGACAGTCCATTGACCTTAAATGCCCCCTCTGAGCGCATCCATTGACCTTAGATCACCTGTTCTGATAGGGTAGGGGGGTAGGTTTGTCCTTAGATGACCCGTTCTGAGAGGTTGGGGGGTTGTTTGTCCTTAGATGACCTGTTTGTCCTTAGATGACCTATGATTGTGTGTGTGTGTGCAAACCCATATGATTACGTCATTGAGTTAGTTGGTAGAGATTTTCAGCAGTAACATCTGCCACCACCCCCAGCATCCCCCCACCCCCCCCCCAAAAAAAACTAAAACGGTGACGTCATTGAGCATTTTCAGCAGTAACATCTGCCACCACCTCCAGCATTCCCCCCAAAAAACCCACGTCATTGAGCGGTGAGTTGGTGTTGGTAGAGGTCATAGAGTTCATTTATCCTAGCCATCTGTCGTTTTGTGTGTGTGTGTGTGTGGGTGTGTGTGTGTGAAAAACCCGAAGCGGTGATGTCATTAAGTTAGTTGGTAGAGACTTTCAGCAGTAACATCTGCTACCACCCCCAGCATTCCCCCCTAAACAGCCCAAACGGTGACGTCATTGAGCGGCGGTGATGGAGGTGGTGGTGGATGTTATTGCTAAAAATAGAATGCTTCCCCCCAAACCCCCCTCCGAAAACCCGAAGCGGTGACATCATTGAGCTAGTTGGTAGACACTTTCAACAGTAACATCTGCCACCACCCCCAGCATTCCCCCCCAAAAAAACCATATGGTGACGTCATTGAGCGACGGCGAGGGAGGTGGTGGTGGTTGTTACTGCTAAAAATAGAATCGGGGAGGGAGGGGGTAGACACTTTCAGCAGTAACATCTGCCACCCCCAGCATTCCCCCCCAAAAACCCATACGGTGACCTCATTGAGCGTCGGTGATGGAGGTGGTGGTCGATGTTATTGCTAAAAATAGAATCAGGGCGGAGGGTAGACACTAAAAACCCATACGGTGACGGTCATTTGAGCGGCGATGGGTTGGTGATGAGGCTCAGCACTATCGATGACGTCACTGTTTGGATGTGAGAATGGGCGACATATCGGAAGATATCACACAACGCATTATGCGAGATATTGATCACGCTTTTATGGAGGATTTGACAAGATATAGGAATATTCAGAGTATTCATATTCCTTTGGATAAAGATCATATTCATGATTTCTTTTCCCTTTGGAAGGAGAATAAACATCATCGATTACCTATGAAACTTCAACCCTTGCTTACAGCATTACAGGAATTTGAACAATTGTTACAGAATCATGATACTGATTGCATCATTTTATATCACACATCTCAACCCCAAACACAAGTATATCCTGTGAGATTTCAATTTGATGTGAATAGCGCGAGTATTCCTATCATAGTTCATTGTGCCGGTGTTGGAGTTATTGATAGATCTAGTGGGAAATTGCTCCCACAACTTACAGAGAGTCTTCAATATAACAATTTAATTTGCTGTGCTATTGACTATGGACCAAAGTGTTTTTCCTGCATTCTCATTCCGAATAAAGAAGCGTCTTTACAGGAGATTTCATTTGCCTTTAACAATGCTTGGATTATTTCATATGGAATGCATTGGAAGTGGCCTTTCTTTGGTTGGCAAACTATGATGCTGGAATCCATTGATGTCAGCGATGATGAAAACAATGACAGCAATATCACTGTCTGAAATGAGTCTGTGTGTGTGTGTGTGTGTGTAAGTAAGGAAAACTGAAGTTGCCCAGACCTGGGATTGAACCGAGGACCGTTAGATCTTCACTCTACCGCTCTCCGAACTGAGCTATCGAGGCTATGTGTTAGTTTTCTGTTGCACTGCGCCTATGCGGGTGCAACCTCCATGCATATCCTCCCCTCCCTCCCATCCTCCCTCCCTCACCCCACGCGATCACTCCCCCTCCCACTTCACTTCCAGATGGGGCGTTTTATTTGTGTGTGGATATTTTTGTTGGGGGGTTGTTTTTTAAAGTCTCACAGACCCCACAAGCTATATAAGCTTTTCCATTGCCACCTCCACCACCACTCACTGTTCCTCTCAGTTGCTATCAATGCTTCATGCAGAAGGGGTTTTTGAAACGCTCAGTGCCAATGACTCAGTCTATAGCAGCAGTAGCAGTAGCAGCAGCAGCAACAAGTAAACCAGTGGGGAAAAAAGAAGAGTTTATACTTCTCCGATACAGATGGAGAGGAACTTGAGGAAGGATTTGAGGAGGAAATGTCAATTATTGACTCTTCTCCGATTGAAGACATCGACTTCATTAAGAGACGAAGAAGTGAGGAGAAGCGGGAGAAAACTGGAAGTCAATCAAAGGAGAAGGAGAGTGAGAATGACAGCGAGAACGAGAACGAGTTGAATTTCATTTCACACTCCAAGTTGTCTTCTTCCCACATATTTTGAATCCAGCTTCTTCTTCCTCTTTAGTGAGAAGGAGGAGAATTGTTGAAGAGTTGGAGGAGAAGGAGAATGAGAAGAAGGAGAAGTCGAATGAGAAGGAGGAGGAGGAGGAATCGTTACTATCAGCTATGGTAACTTCTCCATTGAATCTTCCCAATTGTTTACTTCCAGCAGGAAGCAAGATGCGTCGGAAGATCTCAACATTCTTAGTCATTCCCCGAGGGATCGATATGACGCAATTTGATGCAGCCAGCTTTCCGTTGGGCAACGATGTGTATGTGGAATGCGTGAGGGGTCCCAGCATCAAGCTAGGCATAAAGATTGCGCTATGGACTCGTCATGGTTGCGATGACTATGCTGTGGGAGGTGGGATGCAGACCATCCTGGAGTTGGAGCGGGGAATAACCAAGCATTATGCTAATGGTGTGATCCTCAAGTCAGCGAGCAATCGGTATTTCATGGACTTCGATGAAAATTCCATTGTCATCATGCTTGAAAGCATTGATGATATGATTCGTGCTCTGAAAGAGGATAAGACAGAGTATCGCTTTGGGGGATTCCACATCAACTTTGGTTGTGGTGTGTATGCAGTGATTGAGCGAGACAGTTCCCACATTGACTTTTGCAGATGGTTTGTTTCGAATGCTGAAAGATCAAAACCTCCGGAGAAAAGGATGCTAACTTCCTGTAAACAGGGAGTTCATTTGAGCGCGAATCAATTGGAGGTTTTAAGCAAATTTCTGAAGGAACATCTTCCCTCATTCCTATTCCCGCATGGTGACTTTGAGGTGAAGTGTGATGAGATTGTGCACAATTGCAAGCAGTGCAACATCTGTAATCGCATTGCTTTTCTTCCTATGGAGCTTCAGTTGGCGAAGATGATGTTGTCTCACTCTAAAGTAAACTGAGGTCTCACTCTAAAGTAAACTGAGGAGAAGTAGTAGTAGTAGTTTAACTAAAATAAGTTGTAATAACAGCATCATTAACACTATCAGTAACAGTAGCAGTAACAGTAGTTATTCATGTGTATGTATTTATGTATGCCTTTTGTTCTATATATATATATATATAGATATTGAAATTATTGTTCATAAAATAGTAAGAATAAAAGACAGAAAACATCATTATTGTATTTCATAGTTCTTATTTTATTCATAAGTGGAGAATGAATGAATGAATGAAGACATAGTAATACACAGCTACATATGGTTTTTGAAAAATAAAAAAATAAAACAATCACCTCAAAAAACAATGTAAGTCGTCTCTCAACATGATGAAACAATAAATATCTTCATTAAATCCAAAAATCCATACATTCATTGCAAATGTAAAAAATACTCAATGCTTGTATTCATCATTTTACACAGAAAATCAGACTGAAGGATTTCTTTCATTGGAATAATGGTAGTAATACTCAGTGATAATACAAATACACAAATCATGAGGGGAAAACAAGTTAAGCACTTTATTCCCCAAGACATTAAAAAGGAAGCAAGTCGTTCATCGGAATCTTCACTACTACTACTATTATCAACAGTAAATTCAATATTAGCATTACACATGTTTGAATCGGTGAAATCAAGCTCTCTCAGGAGGATTTCCTGTCCCTGTAACGATTGCATTTTTTTGTTTTTGTTGTTGATGTTTTTTTGTAGTAGTAGTATCACATCAATGTCATCAATAACATCATCATCACCATCATCATCATCAATATCAATAATAACATAAATCGCAACAGTGGTTATAGTTCGAGTAACTAATAGCAAGTAATGTCTTTTTCCCAAAACTAATCAATTTATACTTTGACATTTCATCAGAATCATTATTACTATTATTATTATTATCATCTATAAACGAGCTTGTTTTTGTTTAGTTTTTAAACTTTTTTGATGATGATATTTATGATGTTGATGATGAGTTTTTTTGTAGTGAAATAGTTTTAGTTGTTGTCTTTGTTTGAGGGAAAAATATTCTCCCTCCACCTCCAGCTCCTCAATTTCCTCACTTTTCCTAATGTGATGGTTATGAACTTCCCTGTATGGAATTTCACCTTTCCCACCTTGTTTTGAATTTTTAGTTGGAACCAACTTTTCATATGATTCCGGTGAGAGATTTGCATGAAATGTGGAGTTTTCCACACATCGCCCTCCCCTTCTCCATCTTTATCATTCGCAGCAACACCAACAACATCAACTTCATTCATAATTCCATCATCAACATCATCATCATCAACAATGGATTGTTGATGATGATGATGTTGATGATGATAATGATGTGTCTGTTCTTCTCTCCCCATTTTTTTCACCGGGTTTCTTGCACTCTCTACTAGCGGAGATGAAGTAGAGAGTGCGTTGCTCCTTGAGGTTAATGCTGCAATAGAAATGGCGGAAGTAAAATGTAAGGGAGGAGTATGCAACCCCCTCATCTGTAGCATACCCGCCGGAATAGCATTTCTAAAGGTGGGGAAGAGGAAGAGGAGAAATGAGGTGGAGTGAGTTCCCATTCTGATTTTAATAAAAGTAAATCTCTCTCCACCACATTCCTCATTAACAACCTCAACTTCAGGGACGCAGATGGGGAGAGAAGGAGACTCCATCTCCAAGTCAAAAAGAAGAGCCTAGCAATTTATGGGATGGGAACTCATCCGAAGATAATCATTGCAGACACTCCCCATTTCAACAATAGATTCATTCGCTAGTGGAGAGGGAGGGGGAAGAACTCCATCTCCCTCCACTAGAAATCTGTATTCAATGATGTTGTTGTCATTAACCACATTGGTAGTGGTGGTGGTGGTGGTGGTGGTGGGGGTGGTAGAGGCAGTGGGAAAGGGAATGCTGATGGGGAGAAAAGGTAACTTCCTTTGTTGTGAAAGGGGAGGAGAGAGGGGGCGGGGTATGGAATTAGAATTGGAGTTAGAATTGGAATCGAAAGGAGGGGGAGGAGGAGAAGGAGGAGGAACATGATAAGTTGAAGAAGGACGATTAGTAATATCCTTCATTAGTTCGCTGTTCATCAACCTGATTCTCCCATTCTCCTTCTTTTTGATGGTGATATTTTCAGGAAGTTGAACGCGCTGCATCACTTCCGAGTTTTGCGCTAACAGCTTGCATCTTTCGCATCGCCATAGCAGGTAGGAAGCGAGAGTTTGGTTGTAATGCGATGCTCACCGCAGCCAGCTGTAGTTGAATGCTGGCACACTCCACTTCACTCAACCCAGGGTGCCGTTAAAGAACTTGATAACATCAAGTCTGATGTGTGTATGTATGTGTGTGTGAGAGAGAGAGAGAGAAAGAGAGAGAATGGGATCAATAATAATAATAATAATCAAAATAGTTGGTAAGGGGAGATACATATATATGTATATGAGCCTGTCTCAAAAGGTGATAACTCTTCTTTTTTTTGTCCATTGCAATGATTGACCCAAAACAGCACAGAAACAGTTATACTGGAAACACAAGGACATTTGCTTCAAATCAAAATGTATTCTATTTGGATTATGAAACACCATGTGAAAAAACAAATCAGTTTATCCTGAGCAAATGCATAAGCAGATAGTATGTTGATTGTTACAATGGACAAAGTTTTTTCCTGTATTGCTTAGCACCTTTTGAGAGTCTCATATACGTATATCCGTATATGTATATACTTATACGTATATACGTATATACATTCACACATACATACACACACACTTATACTGACACTAAAGCATGACTCCAAATTTGGCAGATCTTCTAAAGATACACCTGCAAAACTCCTTTTCTTACTCTTGTGAAATTCATTCCAAACTGGATTGAGGAAAAATAACCATTTGTCACATAGTTTCAGAACTATCCTCCGCAACTTATGTATATTCCTCTCTGTATGATAAGCTAAGCAATGGAAAAAAACATAGTTGATCTTTCCCGAGATTGGTTTCACTAATTCCTTCCGCATCTAGGAACTTATTTTTGATAGTTTAAAAAAATGTAATCTGGAAAAATAAGGGATTTCGATTTCCCAATCACAAAAGATTTTCAAAAAACATAGTAATTGACATTAGTAATGTAAACCTTGTGCCATTTTGAGTTCTCACCCATGGCTTGAATTAAACGTTCCACAGCAATCTTTCTAATATGATCAAATAAGCTCGTTAGATCGGCTAGGTTTTTAACAGAGCCCGGAAAATTGAATATTGTTGAATTAAAATAAGCGGTAAAATAACGATATTCACCAGTTTCAATCGATTTCAAAATTAAGCCAAAACCAAAATTTATCTTAAATGAGATCTTTTCAAATTCATAAATACAACGAATGTGTTCTTCTAATATCAAACTATCTCCAGTATAATCCGCCATGGGGAAATTATAGATACCTCTCACCCTTCCAATATTGTGAGCTGCTAGAATAGTGCCACGATTTTCTGTATAAACCACTTGCAAAGGAATGTCAATTATCTCTCCTTCTCCCCAAGGTGGGGGGGATATTCATGTCATCCATGGTTCTTGATGCAGTTGAGTCCCTTCTGAAGTGTGAATCTACCTATGGGAAAACAAATGATGCCATGATGCGAATTGCTTACCACAATCTTCGCAAGTAATGTCGGAATGAGATTTTGAAACAGAAACGGGTTGGAATACTACACTTGAATCTCTCTGTCTTTTAAAAGAGTTAGTTTTTTCATTCACACCACCACCACCTCCACCACCACCACCAGCAGCATCTTCATCTTCATCATCATCATCAACATCATTAGCATCAGTTCTCATGAAATGCGAAGAAGATGGCGTGGGAGTTGTGACATAATCAGCGTGATATAACCGCATATGCTTATTGAGAAGTTTACTATTTCCAAATGTCACAGAACATAGAGAACATTTAACACAATGCACCTTCATATGGTGCAGTAGTTCATTCATGTATTAATATTCTTCACCACACTTATAACAAGAAGACCTTGTAGAAACATCTCTCCCAATTTGTGAAATAGGTGAAGAAGGGGGGTGAAGTGGGAGTAACTCTCCCAATTTTACATCTGTTCTCATGTCTTCTTCAACCAAACAGGGGGCGGAAAGTTTGTCGACAGTGAATGCAAGCCAGCGGTTGAAGCTCTGCTCGGCAGGTGAATACAAGTCGCTGATGCTTCGCCAAACTTGAGATAGCTTTGAAGATCTTCGAACATGAGTCACGCGAAAAATGCTGAAAGGATGAAGAAGGATGGGGGGGGGGAGATATATATATATATATAATATAAGTATATATCATCAACATTTATTGTAGAAATAATATATATATCCGATTCCATTTCACTCTGATGAGTATATATATATATTAAATAAAAAATATGTATTACAACATGATGTTACTGCTGAAAGTGTCTACCAATTAGCTCAATGACGTCACCGCTTCGGGTTTTCGGAGGGTGGTTTGGGGGAAGCATTTTATTTTAGCAATAACATCCACCACCACCTCCATCACCGCCGCTCATTGACGTCGCTGTTTTTTTGGGGGGAAATGCTGGGGTTGGTGGCAGATGTTACTCCTGAAAGTCTCTACCAACTATCTCAATGACGTCATCGTATGGGTTTGCACACACACACACACACAGACACACAATCATAGGTCATCTAAGGACAAACGGGTCATCTAAGGACAAACAACCCCCCCAACCTCTCAGAACGGGTCATCTAAGGACAAACATACCCCCCTACCCTATCAGAACGGGTCATCTAAGGTCAATGGACGCTCTCAGAGGGGGCATTTAAGGTCAATGCACTCTCTCAGAGCTAGGATTACGTAATTTTACGCTCAATAGAACCCTACTATACTACTCCCCCCTCTACACCATTTCCCCTTCATACAGGTAGGTGTCTCCATGTAGGCGTGGTATTTGGCACTTGGTGTTGGGACAGCACTCAGGTGACATCTTGTAGCGCTATTGCCACTGATATCCAGGTCACGATCCACGCACTCAAAAGGCCAGACCCCGAGCAGATATATTATATCTAAATACACACAACACACAAAGGGCCGCAGTGCCTCATCCACAGCACAGGTATGCAAATCGACTTTGCCCTTGTTACCAATGACTTCTAACAAATTATTTATTATTTTGTAAGTATGTTTATTCTTCAGAAGGAGTTGCCGAGGCATATGTACTCTGGATGCCGTATATGGCAGCACTTTTCCCAATTTATAAATGATGATATTATAGATAATATTATGGCTGCATATGCTATATATATATACATATATATATATGGATAGTGATAAACCCTTTATTGCATGTTATAAGTTCTGTGGTGGTCCTCCCCCCCCCCCCTCCATTTGGGGTGGGAGTCGTGTCGGAGCGGGTACCAGCATGCTCTCACCCCCCCACCCCTGCAGGGGGCGGGACTACATTTAAACATTTGTTATTCACAATTTCGATACATATTCTACAGGTTGGAGAGCTTACCTCGATCGGGCTATGGTCTCCAACCTGTTCTACTAACACAAACTAACCTGTTGACAATGGAAATTGCAGGAACAGTGTAACCATTAATGGTGTCTTCCCACTGGCCCTTATAAACAAAATAAACCGTCAAACTAAATCCTGTATCTATGGTTTATTGTCAATGTTATTTGCACTTAGCTTTCACTTTTAAGATTCAAAACAAGGGCATAAGATTAAGAAAAGTGTAAGTGAGAAGCGCTCTCTGGGTTATAATATACATGAATTGATAATATCATTTCAGATAATATATTGAACAATTTGCCACTTTTCATAGTCTTTTCATTTTACTCTCTTCAAGTATCCACAAAGTAACCATGTACGATGTTCACATAGCGAATAGGGAATTTAACAAAAATCTGTAAAGAAAATGGAAAGTGATGGATAGAAGAAGAAAAAATTACGCCACACTTCCTTGCCTCGATAGAAGATTCACCCCTATCCAAAGTTGTGGTGAAAAAGAACCCGGCTTAAAGCAGAGCAAAAACTGCTTCAGTAGGAATTAACTGTGGAGGTGCTTGTTTCAGTGTGCAGTGTTTATATGTATTGGTGTAAAGTTGGGAAATTTGGAGAGAATGAAAAAAAAAACCACCAGCAAGATGGTGGCCATAGGATGCTCTCAATTTGATTTATAAAGTCTATCAATCTAATTAATTAATTATTCACCTCAAAGTAGGAAGGTATAATTGACACGGAGTTGAACAATATATTTAGCTTATTAGTTTGCAAACCCATGTGGTTATTTCAATAACCCAGCCTTCTGACACTTTTTGTAATGGGGGGTTTAGCAGCCCTATCCTGGAGACAGTGCTGTAGGCGTAACTATGCCACGTCGCACCGCATCGTACCGCCCTGCCCCGCCCCGCCCCGCCCCGCCCCATACCACCCCGCACCACGCCACCCCAAACCGTACCACGCATCATACCGCTCCTCACCGCCCCGCACTGCACAACCCCACACGCCCCACACCACACCGCCTCGCACGCCCCGCTCCGCACCGCCCTGCCCCGCACTGCACCACCCCGCCCCGCACCGCCTCGCACGCCCCGCTCCGCACCGCCCTGCACCACCCCGCTCCATCCCGCACCACCCCGCACCGCCCCTCACCACTCTGCACCGCCCCGGATCTTACCACCCCGCACCACCCTCTCCTGCCCCGCATCACGCTGCACCCCCCTTGCCCTGTACCATCCCCTTCCATTCAGCGCCTCCCGGCATTGCCCTGCCGCATCCCATCCTGCCCGGCCCCTCCCCGCCTTGCCCTGCCTTGCCCTGCGCCATGCCGCCCCATGCCTCCTTGCGCCTCCCCGCCTTGCCCTGCCACATCCTGCCCTAGCTCGCTTGCCCGGCTCGCCCAGCTCCATGTGACCCCCCACCCCGCCCCGCATCATACCACCCACCCTGTCCCTCCCCGCCTTTCTCTGCCGCATCCCGTCCTGCCCCACGCCACACAACCACGCTCCGTACCATGCTACCCCATACTGCCCCGCCATACCATGCCCCGCCCTGCCCCGTCCCACCTTGCCATGCCCTGCCCCACCCTGTCCCGCCCCGCCTTGCCCTGCAATGACTTATAAAATTGATACTTGTCGCTTCCTACTATCCTAGCTTGGCACTCGGCATTAGTAGGATAGGGCAAGGAGTGGTTAGCTCAGTGTCAGGATAATGTGACCGACTGGGATATCGGCTCCTGGTGCCGGCAGCACTACAAGTTGCATTGAGTGTGCAATGGCACAAGTCGATACTCATCCTGATATGACCTTAGGTGTTGTCAGGACGTAAAACTCCAACAACCAACTAAATGTTTCAACATTCATCTTCAGATCACGATGGGCGTTCCTACGGGATCGCTGATTATACTCCTGTTCGCTACCATTCTGACTGGATGTTTCGCACAGATTAGTAAGTTGCATTACAAGACTTTGACATTGACGTATTCACACTGGTCTTTTGAATACATTGTTTGCAACAGGTCTTCTAGCCACTGAATTATTTTAATGATAATATAAATGTTGGTAATGGGATTAGGGAGAGTATTGAAGATATAATTTTCTAAGTTTTTTTCTTTTATTTGCTTCCATATATCATATTTAATTGTTTGCTCTATATATATTCTAGACTGGTAGGCCTACGCTGGATGGTAAGTTGATTAATGTAGGGTCAAGGGGAAGGATAGAGAGGTTTGAACCTCGACCGAGTCAAGGTGATGACTAAGCACAATTTATACTTTGTTGCTGCTTATCCCGGCACTCGGTATTGCTAGGGTGATGATTGGTTGGTGGTTTCCTAAAGCTGCATAGTCCGATGAAACATCACATTTTCAAAACCTAAACACTCACCTAGATTTGATTATACATATGTAACTTATACCCCAATCACATGAGAGCCAGCGTTCGTCGCCAACCTCCTTACGACCAAAAGGTCGCCAACCACCCTGCGTCCCATTCGATACATTGATTCAAAAATGATGTCGGTGCCTGGGTTGGCCACCCTGGCACCAGTAGGTCACCTACCTGGTGCCGACAGGACGGCGACAGGACGGCGCCAGGACAGCACCAGTCAGCAACTGCTATGGTGGTTGGCAACCTGGCGCCGTCCTGACGCCATCCAGGCTGTCTGGTGCCTGGTGCCGACCTTGCGCTGCCAGGGTGCCGACCACTTTGTCAGCGTATAAATGCCAGGTGTCAGGATGCATGTTTTCACTAGCATCTAGTCATGCGGATGGGTACATACGGCATCCACACAGAAGGAAAAGGCTCCCTAGTACTTATAAGAATACATCGTGCCTCTTCCTCATTGTCGACTGCCTCGTTGAGAGTACATCATCCTTCGTCTTCTTCATCAACCGTGGTTGAGAGTAGACCCTTCGTCCTCTTCATCAATGACCGGGTCGAGGCTGGAGTGCTTGGATCTTTCTGCTCGGAGGCTGTAGTCATGGCTGGCCCGGCTGCAATGAGGCTCCAGAGATTACACCGACAAGATGCATGTGCCACATTTCTTTGTCTGCTACATCTGAGAATAAGAAGGAGGTGACAGAGAAGGTTCTGGGTGCACCCATGGGTATCCAGAAGGCTTGCATTTGGCGAATATGAAAATCTCATGGCTTAGCTAGAGCTTGAGTCACATGGAGATTTCTGCAGCTACCTTCGGATGGAGCCAACCATGTTCTACAAGATGTTGCAGAAAGTGATCCCAAGGCTCGACAAGAAGGACACAGACATGCGCAAGGCATTGAGCCCTGTACTCAAGTTGGCCATCACTCTTCATTTCCTTGCAACTGGGAACAGTTACCACAACCTGGCCTTCTCCTTCAGAGTTGCACGCAACACAATTTCCCTCTTTGTTCGCGAGGTGTGTGAAGCAATAATTGAAGCGTATAAAGATTTGCTGTCTTTTCCTAAGTGTCAAGCTGGTTGGCGTGAATTAGCCGCCAACTTTGGGAAACGCTGGAACTTTCACCACACAGGTGGAGCCATTGACCGGAAACACATAGCCATTAAGCGACCAAAGGATTCTGGGTCTGTGTATTACAACTACAAAGGCTTTTTTCTCCATCATACTGCTGGCCGTTGTTGATGCAGACTACAAATTTCTCTGGGTGGATGTTGGTGCGAATGGGTCTACGTCTGGCTGTGCTGTCTTCAATGACTCGATTCTTAAGGCGGCGTTTGAAGACAGGACCCTAGGACTTCCGCCTCCTGACACACTTCCCAGTGACGATCGCCCTATGCCTTACTTCCTGGTAGGAGATGATGCCTTTCCGCTTCGTGAGTGGCTGATGAAGCC
The DNA here is from genome assembly GCA_030323885.1 of Branchipolynoe longqiensis. Lineage (NCBI taxonomy): Eukaryota > Metazoa > Annelida > Polychaeta > Phyllodocida > Polynoidae > Branchipolynoe > Branchipolynoe longqiensis. The sequence continues at coordinate 49,141,800 of CM059195.1, read as the reverse complement.
ATTCTCTGGACGAAATATCACAGTGGCTGAACAAATATTCAACTACTGATGTTCTCGAGCCAGACGCATTGTGGAAAATGCTTTCGGGATAATCACCAACAGATTCCGCTGCCTCCTGACTACTCTTCAACAGGAGACAGACACTGTCAACAGCATAGTGTTGGCCTGTGTTAGTCTCCATAACCTGATGCAGGTCAACTGTGCTGGGCTTCAGATTGCAGCTTTGGATATTGAGGGAGAGGACCACACTATCATACCTGGTGCTTGGAGAGACGACAGTGTCCTGGCAGATGTGAGGGGCAGAAGAGGGCCCACACGTGCCTCCAGGGAAGACAAGAAATATAATAATAATATAGAACTTATGGGGCCAATATGTTGTGTTTCTGAACGTTTACAAAGGCCAGAAGAGGTAGTATAATAACTTTAAATATATCTTAGAGGGCCATGTTATCTGTTGATGAACTTTTAACAATCCAGAAGAAGAGCCAATATAAGAATTTGAAATATTTCCTAAAGGGCCATCTTTTACTAAGGCCAGCAGAAGAACAACTAGTTGTACTCAATAAGGCTTTGCTATATTTCTTAAAGGGCCAAGTTATCTGTGGATGTACTTTTAAGGCCAGCAGAAGAAGACTGTGATAATTCTAAAAGGTCACTACTTATAACAAAACACGCAGATTTTATGAATAGAAACATTTTGTTATTTAGATGACAATCTTATTTATGAATAAACACCCAATCACACTCAATGCCTGTCTCGTCCACAATTTATCCAGCAACATATTTACAATATCTGGGATTAATAAACTGTATAAGACCAATGACAGTGCTGAACATTACTATGTTCACAATAATATAATTACAAAGTTCTTTCGATAAATAAACATCTCAATAATAACACTCACAAGATTCACTATATTAACAGTACCTATTATATATAAACATCATATAAACAGATCACAAATTTTTCAGTCTGTTTCACAGTGCCATCCACATTTTTACATGCAAAGAACTAATAAGACATGGCCACACGTTAACTACATGACAATGAGAGATAACAATATATACTGACATATCAACAGATGCTCGTACTGTTCAGCCCATAACAGAAAGATCAGTGATAGTATGACAATGATCAGCTACATGTATATTGACATTTAGAAAGTTCTCAGATAATATATATAAATTAGAAACATATATACAAAATCACCAGACGCTCGCACTGTTCTGGCCATATCAGAAACATCAGTGATAGTATGACAATGATGGCCAAGCAATTTCCGCATACCAGGTATTAGCGACATGTAATACCCTGTCATCCCCAGCAATCGGCGCACCCTTTCACATTGGTGGAAGGTGCCATCTCACGGATGGCTTCCACCTTCTCCGGACAGGGCCTGAGTCCCTGTGCTCTCATGATAAATCCCAGCATTTTAACCTCCGTTAACCCAAAGTGACACTTTGATTATTTTGCCATCAACCCGTGATCTTCGAATGCTTGTAGTACTTCGGTCACAGCCTGCTCATGGTCTTCTACCCGCTTAGAGTAGATCACTACATCGTCAAGGTACACCATTGCCATCTTCCCCAGGAATTTAGAAATGACCGCATTCATCATTCGCTGGAACATTGCCGGTGCGTTTGCCAGCCCGAATTGACAATGAGTGAATTCAAATAGCCCTCGGTGACATGTGATGGCTGTCTTCTCGATGCTTTCTTTGTCCATCCTGACCTGCCAGTAACCACTCCTCAGATCGAGTGTCATGAATATTACTGCACCCTCTAAGGAATCAAAAATGTCTTGGATTTGCGGAAGCGGGTAGGCATCTTTCTTCGTAACACAATTGAGCTGGCAGATTAATCAGGCTTTGGGACCAGTGTGAGTGGGCTGGCCCATGGTGATGCACTCGGGCGGATGATACCCTGTGCCAGCATCTTATCTATCTCCTGGCTGATGATCTTCCGCTTTGTCAGCGGTACCCTGTGTGCCAGTTGTTTGATGGGTATTGCCTTACCTGTATCAATTGACATTGTCAGGATATCTGTTGTTGTGATGGGTGCCTCTTTCTCGGGAAATACCTTCGGGAATAGTTTTTTCCAATAGTCTATTTCGGGATAGGCACACACCATTTTTTCATCTCCTCCCCTCCTCTGCAAGTGCGGGTGTTTCTTCTGGCCCAACTTCACTACAAATTTCTCATAGTCTACTACCGCATTCAACCCCTCCAAGATGTTATTTCCCACCAGCATATCGTGCTCCATCTTCTCCACTATAAGGACATCAAACGTCTTACCCTCTACTTGCACTGTCCCAACTCCTTTTGATTTAATTACATGTCCCAATAATGATTTTAATTGTAGGCATGCTTTAATACATGGCATCCTCCCTCTCTGTTTACACACCGACCTCCACTTGTCGCTTCTCATCATCGAGCGTCAGGCACCAGTATCAATTAGGGCAATGTTACTCACTCCTCCTATAACAAGTGCCACACATGCCCTAGCGTCTGGTGCACCTAACCGTTTTTTAATGCCGACATGGCTGCTATTGTAGCTTCGACCACTGCCTGGATCTTCGCCTCCTTAGTGAGGCATTCCCGTGCAAAGTGGCCATACAGGCGGCACTCAAAACACCGAACCTTTTATAAAAACACGGATGCTCTGCCGCTGTGAGCACCCTATGTAATTACAAAACTCTCCCCCTTCATTTCACCTGTGATGCAATCAGTCTAATCAATTTAACCATGTCTGGAAAGAGGAAGTCCGTCTCCTGTGCTGGTAGATCGTGGGGTCGTGGGTTCGAGTCCCGGTCGAGTCAAACCAATGACTTTAAAATTGATACTTGTTGCTTCCTAGCCAGGCGCTCGGCATTATTAGGATAGGGCAAGGACTGGTGTGCTCAGTGTCAGGATAATGTGACTGAGTGGGATACCAGGTCATGGTGCCGGCGGCCTGGTTTCCCAGTGGGACAGCACTATAAAGTCGCCATGAGTGCGCACTGTCACAAGTCGGTACCCGTCCTGATATGACCTTAGATGTTGCTAGGACGTAAAACAACAACAAACAAAACAAACAAACAAACAAAGTCACAAGGATGAACAGTGAATAAGTTGTGCTTTATTGGCAGCAACTCCTGTCATCCCCCTTACATGTGACCTAGCACCTGTACTCCTCATATACTGCCCTCACTATGTCTCATTGTCACTTTAGCCTGTATACTGAAACAGTGCCAACAACCCATGGGACAGGAGTCCTATGGCTGTGGATGCACTCAATTTGAATATCTGAATTTGGATAGCATCAGACAGAGTGTCTGGGGTCCTGCTCTAGAGTAGGTCTGTCTCACTCAAGAGCCAGGATGAGAGTCCTTTTCCTTCAGTGTGTCTGAAGCAAACTTCTTGAATAATTCATTAGCTGAGACTAGTGTGTGGTCAGGATAGGCCCCAAGGGAGCAGGTCACCGGACATGCCCCAGCCAGCCAATGAGACACTCCCCACAGACTGGGTGGGTGACCACCCCATTAGGGGCTGTCACTCAAACCAGCTGCAGGTGGTGCACTCTATACATATGCAAATTAGGCAGGTGGGTCAGTCGGTGGTCTTGGGTGGACAGGATCTTGCAACAGTTACAGATATTGTATATAGTAAAATCATTCTTTTCCTCTTTTGTATTCTTTATGAGCACATAGAGAACATTTCAATCATCATGTACTGTTTCTTGCAAAGGAACTCTTTTCATTAACTCCAAACATCATATATAACAGATAGTTTACTCTATTCAGCATCATGTACATTTCCATCAACTCCACTCCTAGTAGAGAACATATTGTTTACCTCACTCAGTATCATGTACCATGGGAGAGGACTTCTGTTGATTTTAGTTACCTTTAGTTTACATAATATAAGTCCCACTCCAGCATCCAAGAATAATAATGCTCTCTGCCAATATATAATTCTTAACCGAAAATCCGTATATTTTTACACTTGGTCAGTGGGCGTCGTGCCCATGCTGGTGGTGCTTCTGCGACTGGCGGCAACTGTGGCTGGGCTTGTGCATATTAGGGGGGAATGTTGCTTGAGTCATGGGCCCTACAGCTGGCGTGCCATTCATTCCTTTTAGTACCAGGCCCAGCTGTTTAGCGATGCACTTGATCTCGCCTTGTAGCGTTTGTTGTTGTTGTGTGAAATCCTCCCGCATCTGGTTCATCATATCTACTGTCACCCTAGGTATGGTGGCCTTCCCCCTTTGAACATGTCCTTGGGCCAGACTATGGAGCCCGTCCTCGAGGGTGCATCACATTTCTTCCAGTGCTCCAACTTTCATCGGCTCTTCCACCCGCGTGGTTCTTCCTCCTCATATCTGTAATGCCTGGTTGGACTCTGTGGTCTCTACATCCACAAGCCGCATTGCCTCCTCCAGATTCTTCTGCTGCTCCCTACACACCAACTTGAGCAGCTCCGCATCCCTTAATCCTGCAACATACTCCTCCGTTAGTAGTTCTGCCATGAGGGGGGTCGTTATTTCTGTCACCGTGTGTGCCTGCTGACATGTATGTAAGTATCTCTGAGAATACCGCTGTGCCTCTTTGTATGGTTGCTGCGTCAAATTTTTCAATTTCGTCCATAAATACTGCCGTTCGTTTTGGTAAAGGAAGGATTTAGTGATGACCTCCCTCACCAGTGGCCATGTCCATTCTGTTGCATTTATACCCATGCGTGTAGTGTGGATCAGTGTATGCAGTGCACCCATAGCCCGACACATTGCCAATGATAGAACTTGGCCTTCTGGTGCTTTCGACCACTCTGCCGCTATGTCCAGCCCCTCTATTCACTGCCTCAGATCCTCCGTGTTTAACCCATCAATTATATTTAGGGTCTTCCCATAGTCTTTTAACCTGTTCCACGTGTGATTCATCGCTTTTAGCTGTGATGATAGGTCTCCTGGCGTGTTGAATTCTTGTAACTGTGCCAACTCCACATCTTTCTGTTGGACCTGCAACTGCATCGCTTGTAGCTGTGCTACCATCTGTATCCTCTTGTCCATCATCCGCCGGCTCTGCTCCTCCTCCATGTTGTGTTTTTTTGTGATCTAGCACCTGTATACTGCGCAATACTCCTGCTTCTGATCACCGTATACACTGTCTCCTACTATTTCATAAAACTACTTGGCCTTCTGCGAGTATTTACTTTTACAAGTGAAGTGGGCGAGACTACACGACCGGTGGAAATGCGGGCTGGGCTGATTAGCTCGCATTCTGAAATGCGGGCTACTCACCAGGCTCGCATTTGCCACCATTTGCGGGGCCGGGTTCCCTGCTGTAACGTGTTGCTAGGATACATCAATTGTGACTTTCCTAGCAACGATGGAAGGTTGAGCGCTCATGCTCAGACCCAGCAGACGTGTTTCTGCATGCTCTGATGTTTTAGACGAGATTTAGGCTTTTATTGTCGAAATTCCAAACTGATTTAACTTAACAAATACGGGAGGCGATAGACTTATTGTACTTAGTCATCATTCAGTGAAATTGGTCGTAATGCGTAGCATTACGTTTGATTCGAGGAGAGGAAGAGACCCTCCCCCGCCCCATGCTGTCGCGCTGCCTTCGCACCTCGGCCGACGCCGCCGCGCGCCGCCTCCTCCCTCCGCCCCCCTGCCGCGCAGCATTCGCGCCTCACCCGACGCCCGCTGCTCGCGTTCACGCTGCACAGCCTCCGCCGAGGGGCCGCCCAGGCCTGCCAGCGCGCTGGGGTTCCCCTCCCCGAGATCATGGCGCAGGGCACCTGGACCTCCGAGGCGGTCCATGCCTACGTGACCCGCCTCGCCCCCTCGGGCGCGCCTCGAGCCCTCTCCGCCGTCTTGGTGGAGGGCTCCTCGGCACCCCCTCCTTCATCTACTGACACTCAACTATAAACTCAACTTCATTCACCTGTACATTGCTCCTCATGAGCCTTTTCTACTTATTCCATTTATTTGATTTACTCTACTTTGCTCCTTATGAGCTTATTTACCTTGCTCCTCGAGAGCCTCTCGCATTTTTCCTGTATGCTCTGTTGTTTGAGGCGTAAATAAACGCCTTACTTCCACCCCCGCCTTGCTTTCTTCCTTTTCGGGCATCGGTCGTAATGCGTAGCATTACGTTTGATGCGAGGAGAGGAAGAGACCCTCCCCTGCCCCGTGCTGTCGCGCTGCCTTCGCACCTCAGCCGACGCCGCCGCGCGCCGCCTCCTCCCTCCGCCCCCCTGCCGCGCAGCATTCGCGCCTCACCCGACGCCCGCTGCTCGCCACCTCTCGCCCTCCCCCGGGCCAGCAGCATTCACACCTCCCTCGCTGTCGCCCGTCCCTTCCCCTTATAGGGTCGCCCGCCGGCCTCCCTCAGGCACTCGCCCTCCTGCCGCCTTCCAGCTCTCTACCCGTTTTTCCTCCACCCACCCACCCATCTTCTTCCTTACACTTTTCTCTTCCACCAGGGTGGAGGGCTCCTCGGCACCCCCTCCTTCATCTACTGACACTCAACTATGAACTCAACTTCATTCACCTGTACATTGCTCCTCATGAGCCTTTTCTACTTATTCCATTTATTTGATTTACTCTACTTTGCTCCTTATGAGCTTATTTACCTTGCTCCTCGTGAGCCTCTCGCATTTTTCCTGTATGCTCTGTTGTTTGAGGCGTAAATAAACGCCTTACTTCCACCCCCGCCTTGCTTTCTTCCTTTTCGCGGAAGAACTCTTACATTGTTAGTTAGGGCAAGAATAAAGCTGTGAGCTCTTAATTGGAACGTTCCTTGCATTCTTTACTATTCTCCAGTCTTCTATTATTAACCGCTATGGTCAACTTGATATTGGTATTTGATTGTTCTATAAATGTATTTAATTAAGGGCCTTCTGCCCCATGAAGTCAAACTTCCCACCTCCGGGTATATAATAGCCACCTTACTAGCCCGGGTCAAGTTAGCATGAAGGTGGTCAACCGGCGGCAGGACAAGAGGGGACAGCGGCCCGGCGGCAGGCCCGGAAATTCACATGGAAATAATTATATATTAACACGTAGGCTCGCCTTAAGCGGGGGTGGAATAGCCAAACGGTTAAACAAGTAAGTCTTCATGTCTGTCGTCATTGTCTCATCGTGGTTGCCATGAAAGGTCTGGTCTTGGGCCTTTGCAGTATCGTTGTGGAAGAAAAGGAAGGCAACACAGCGGTTTGGTATGCAGGCGGAGGAATGTCTTTACTATCACACAGCACAGCTCTTATATTCTCCCATTCTCTTGACAGGTAACAACATGCTCTCTCCCACCAGCAGGCCCAACTCAATCCTGTAACACAACCTTCATTATCCTTATTCTATTTCAGGGTTACCGATTCCAGCTCAGTATAAGCAGCTTTCCTCTCAGTAGCCTGGAGCCCTCCCAGCTTTTCCACTCTGGCTCTATAACTCTTCATTAACGTTTGGGCCTGCTGCACTAAGTTAACCATTTCCCAACTACAGACTTTATAAAAGGTCACGCATGGGTCACGGTGCTCACGGTGTTCACACGTCTATTACAGTGGTGTTCGAACCCCAACAAATGAATTAAGTCAATGTCTCACAAACTGATACTCATCGCTACATATCCTAAAGTTTGTCATATAAGACTAGGCTAAGGGACCGTTCAAATAGTATGTACCACTATTTAGACAAATTTAAATTAGACATCTACCCATTACACATTGCAATGCTCCGCGACGCTAGACCATACCTGCCACATAACGCTTGGAACTACACTCCCCCCCCCCAACCCCCTAAGCATTCCATAATATTTGAATGGCCCCCCTAAGGCACCCCTAAGCGTTCCATAATATTTGAATGGCCCCCTAAGGCAAGGAGCAGTTGAATGATGAAGACCAATTGTCTGTGATTAAAACTACCCCTGCTTAATCGACGTACGTGACCAAAATAAAACAAAGACTTAAGGAGTGTTGGCAACCTGGAGGTACTGAGTTTCCTTGAGATTTTGTATTGCTTTTTTTTCTTTAAATTTTTTTTTAATTGAGGCTGTATTTATACTGTCCATAGCATATAAGCCCGGGTACCCAGGCTTGTTTTCAATGTTGGCCAGTTGTAGTGTTGGTCTTATCTTACCACACAGTAGCTGCTGATAGGTTATTTGATTGCCTGCATTTCAGTAGCAGATAGATAATTGGTTGGTATGGTTAGTAGCCTATGTTATTTTTTTGTGATTTTCTTGGCATATATGTATTTTATTTTGTTCTACTCTTATTACTAGACTAGCCTACTCCTATTTACATATCATAAGCTTGTACGTACCTGTGTGGTGTGTTATCTCGCTACTCTTGGCATGGTTACTTTCCATTGGGCTTCCCGCTGGTGGGCCGTGACATATCACATGCCCCTTTGCAGTGCAGCTTAGTGGGGGTTTCCTAGCCTAGTTTGCACAGATATTTTTTGTAAGTTTTTAGGTCAGGAATTTGCTTGTGTGAAAGCGGAGTGGTGGTAGCCGCAAACTTACTAGGGGGGTCTGGGGGCATGCCCCCTGAGAAAATCTATTTAAAATGGCTTTAATATGGGCTATTTGAAAGCATTCCCAAGAGGTTATAGCCTCATGATGCGCGAAAAGGAAGAAGGCAAGGCGGGGGTGGAAGAAAGGCGTTTTTATTTCACGCCTCAAACAGTGCATACAGGTTAAGGGAACAGAGTCCAATGAACAGCAAATAGGCTCATAAGGAGCAAGTGTGATGAAAACAGAGTAATACAGAGTTAAGAGTAATGATGAACAAGCTCCAGTGAGCAAGGAACAAGCTCGTAAGGAGCAGAGTAATAAAGCTAGTAAGAGGCTCCCAGGAAGGAGTGGGTAAGCTCAGGAGGAGCAAGATAAGGTGGAAAAGTTTGGGTCAGGTCAAATGTCAGTGGCGTGAGGGGGTGCCGAGGAGCCCTCCACCAAAACGGCGGAGAGGGCTCGAGGGGCGCCCGAGGGCGCGAGGCGGGGCACGTATGCGTGAAGGGGGGTCCGGAGATGGAGGTCTGGGCGGAGAGGGCTGGCGGCGCGCCCGAGGCGGAGCAGGTGGGGCGGGCCGGCCGAGAGGTGGGCCGTGTCGGGGGTCAGGCTCCCTCTCGGGGCGGGGAGTGTCCGGGGCCTGCGTCGACAGGGAGCGGGCGGCCAAAAAGGGGGAGGCCCGCTCCTTGGCGGGATCCGGTGAGGAGGTCCGACGAGGGTCGCGCAGGGGGGCAGCGAAGTCCTCGGGGCTGGATGGGGTGGTGGTCGGGGTCTGGGCGGCGGTGTTGTTGAAGGCGGTGTCGTGAGGATCGGCGGCAGAGGGTTCCTCCTGAGGCTGGGCTGGGATGTGATCCGAGGTGTGATGCCCGAGGTGATGATCCTCGGCTGGGACTGGGCGGCGCTGCGATCGGTGGTCGCTGGGAGGTTGTCGGCGGGGCTTGCGGGGCTGTCGGCAGTGGTGAGGGTGAGGCGCCGGAGGGGTCCCCCCGGGCCGGCCGGGGGGAGGCCGGCGGATCAAAAATCCGCCGAGGTGGCGGGGGGGGTCTGGCGCTCACGGGTTTGCTTCGTGATGCAGTCGGCCTCGCTGTGCATGGTGAAGACGCGCCTCACGTTGGCGCAGTACGCACAGACGTGACGGCGTCTGTCCCCCGCCTCACCGTGGGCCTCCCCGACGTGGGCCCGATCGCACGAGGCGGGGGTGCGGTTCCAGGCCGGGCAGGGTACCCCGTGGATCTCCCTATCGTAGGTGGTGCGGGCGTCGGCCTGGACTCGGGGGAAGTGCGCGCCTCGGTGGAGGGGGTCGAGTGGGCGGGCGGGGGCGTCGTTGGCGTGGTCGTCGGGCATGGCGAGGCAGTCGAGTCTGAGGAGGTTCAGCGCTACCAGGTCATGCCACCCCTGGGGGAGGGTTCCGTCCGCGATGGAGGTAAACACCGTCTCGGAGTACCGGCGGACGGTCGCCCAGGGGTATATAAGGTTGTCCCGGCAGACTGCGAGGTGGTGATGGTGGAGTCCCTGGGCGGAGTGGGCGGGGAAGTCGGGATGGTCGATCAGGGTGAGGAGGGCGAGGGTGTACTCGTCCTTCGTCGCCTCCCCCCTCTTCACCGGCTTCCTCTCGGGCCCTCGCTTCACCAGGTCGGAGGGGAAGATGTAGTTGGCCGGGATCCCTTGGCGTCTGGTGCAGTGCCGCGCCTCGGCGGATGCCAGGATGTCCCGGACGGCGTCGGCCGCGGAGGCGGGGCTGTAGCTGGTCCGCTCCTCCTGGTAGGCCGGCGAGGTGATGGGCGGTGCTTGGGTGGAGAGGTGGCGGTACCTCTCGTACTCCGGGTGCGCGGCCCCGGGGGGGGTTGCCTGAGGCGGCGGCCCGGGCCGGGCCGCGGTGGTCGGAGGCGCCCGAGGTGTTGGGGCCTTCCCGGTGCCCAGGGAGTCGATCCGGGCGTGGATGTCGGCTGTGGCCTGGCGATGCTCCAGCTGCATGCGCTGCAGAGCCTCCAGCACTACCGACATCTCGGAGCCCGAGGCGGGGCCCGAGGGCGCCGCGGGAGATGCCGTGGCGGAGGCCGGCGAATCGTCCCTCCCGGGGGTTGGAGAGGGCCCCGGGGTGCGGGGGGCGGCCCGGGAGCCCTTCCGTCCACGTCCTTTCCCTTGAGGCATGTTGAAGCTGGGGTGAGGCAGAGGTCCGAGGTGGAGGTGGTTGAAGACAGGAAAACTGGAGAGAGGTGGAAGACGGCTGGAGGGTGAATGCCTGAGGGAGGCCGACGGGCGGCCTTATAAGGGAGGAAGGGGGGGGGGCGGGACAGCAGGTGAGGTGTGATAGCGGGCGGCCCGGGGGAGGGCGAGATGTGGCGAGCAGCGGGCGTCGGGTGAGGCGCGAGCGCTGGAACAAAGAAGGTGGCGAGGGAGAGGGGGGGTGGCGCGCCGGGGGTCGGCCGAGGTGAGGAAGCAGCGCCGCAGCGGCGGGGGAGGGTCTCTTCCTCTCCTCGCATCAAGCGTAATGCTTCGCATTACGACCAATTAAGCATATGATTAACATGACATTTACTTGTATTTAATCAAAAGTACATACTAGACCTAAAGGATATGAATTAGACAAAAAAGCAAAAATAGTAACTAAAACATTCTCAATCCGTGACTCATGAGGTGACTGATCATAATCTTCAATTTCCGTGACTCCTCAGGGGAATTTGGTGAAATTTGTGAGATTTTTGGGTCGATCTGATCCATGACTGATGAGGTGACTGGTCAGAACCATCAATTTCTTCGACTCTCACGACAATTTTGTGATCTCGAGTTGGCAACATTGTTTCGCTTTAAAAAGTCCCGACCCTCACTTTACTTTGTTTCAGTCATCAGCGGTGTCGTCATGCAAGCTGTTTCCGGAAGGTCAGGCAAGGTAGCGTTCAAGTTCTACACTGACTACAAGTACACTGGAACAACTCAGTACACAGGCAGCCTTTCATTGAATGACTGCATCAACTACTGCATGAACATCGCCGATTGCAGAGCCTTCGACATGAGCAGCACAGAATGCTCCACCACCAGCGCCACGGCGGCTGCCAAGGCGACCATATGCTCGACGATCAGCTTGACAAGTATGACGGGAACCACTCACTACGCCGTGGTCGAGCGCTGTGGTACGTAGGTCTAGCTTGGTTCTCCGCCAAAGTCGCGTATACCTATTTCATATGACGTCAGGATAGGTATCTAGGTCAATGCATGTGCCTTTTGGCTGCAGGATAACACACTCTCATACTGCAAACTCAATGGCTATGAGCAATCTTCACCCAGAAAAAGTGAAATATCTCTAAAGCCACACCACCTAGAAGCAACCCGTTTGGAACACATATAGAAAACATATTCAAAGAATAGATTATATTAAATTGCTACGGTTAGGGTTCTGCATTTCTATTAGTTTTGAATAAAATAGACGTTTTGCACTGCGCGTACCGGCAAACTCAATGCATTGTCAATGGCCATGAGCAATCTTGAATTATCTTCATACAGAAAAAGTTAAATATCTCTAAAACCACACCACCTTGAAGCAACCCGCTTGAAACACATATATAAAACATATTCACTGAATAGATTATATTAAATTTAAAAGGTTAGGTTTCAGCATTTCTATTAATTTTGAATAAAACTAACATTTTGCACTGCGTGTACCGGCAAACTAGATGCATTGTCAATGGCCATGAGCAATCTTCATACAGAAAAGGTGAAATATCTCTAAAACAACACCACCTAGAAGCAACCCGCTTGGAACATATATAGAAAACATATTCAACGAATAGATTATATTAAATCTATATGGTTAGCATTCTGTATTTCTATCAATTGTGAATAAAATAGGCGTTTTGCACTGTGCGTCCCGGCAAACTCAATGGCAGTGTGCCTTCGTTCTGCAGCCAAGCTGCACGCGCCTACACAATGTTTATAAACATTGAAAGGGGTCTATACTTTAGACTTGGCACAAAATATTACATCATTGGAACCAGTTTACTATGTGTTCCTCCGCGCGTGCGCTACTCTGGAGCGGTGCCGTCAAGAGGGGGGAGGGGCTAGGCTCTGAGTGCCCCTTACACACAGCCCTGCCAGCACCACTATGTCTATTTACATTTCACTCAGGCACCACCATCACCTACATATACACATACATGCACCTGGTCACGTATACCCGATCACTAATAGAAGATTTGCATTCCCCCACCAATGCATTAAATCAGAATATTTTACAACATGATATCCAAAATGGCAGTCACGCTAAGAAGAATTGAAATCATCGATCACCGATGAGAAAAAAATATAGCGAAATAGCGAATGATAGACAGGAAGTGTGAACACTTATTTGTCTCTCATTTTTGCTTGAGTGCAAGTGAATACAAAACACAAAGAATAATTAGTAGCATGTGGTGAATAAGAGGTCAAATTTCCCTGGATCATCAGCCCATGCTTTTTCTAATCTATTCTTGAATGAATTTATTGACTCAGCATCAATAACATTTTGTGGGAGACTGTTCCATATATTTATAATCCTGTTTGAGAAACTGTGTTGCCTTAACTTTGAAATGGCTCTGGGTTTTACTAGTTTGAGAGTATTGCCTCAACTGACTTCTCTTTTATTCCAGGTGAAAAATTGGTTCATATCTATTTTATCAAAACCTTTCATAATTTTAAATACTTCAATTATGTCACTTCTTTTCCGTCTGTAGGAAAGGGTAGGAAGTTTCAATTCCCTAAGCCTTTGTTCATAGGGTAACTCCTTTATAACTGCAACTTACTTCGTTGCGCGTCTCTGAACCTTTTCGATCGCCAGAATATCTTTCAAAAAAATTGGGCTCCAAATTTGTGGACAGTATTCCAAAATTGGCCTAACAAGAGATTTAAATAGAATGAGAAAATTGTTCTTGTTGAGGCGATGGAAAGTTCTTTGAATTATTCCTACTCTTTGGTTATCATTTGAGATGATAGTCCGCATGTGTTTCTGAAAGGAGAGTTGGCAGTCGAAGGTTACGCCCAAGTCCTTTTCATAGCTATCTTGTTGCAGGACAGTGTTCTTCATACTATAGGCATAATGAGAATTATTTTTCCCGTAATGAATAATTTTGCACTTCTTTTCATTCAAGGGCAATTGCCATTTCTCAGACCATTGTGCAAGTTTCAGAATATCCTCTTGCAAGAGATTTTTTATCTTTTACATCTTTTATTGCTCGAAAGACCTTTGTGTCATCCGCAAATATGTTTAGGTTTGATGAGACACTGCCTGGCAGGTCATTTATAAATATTATAAATAATATTGGTCCCAGTACACTTCCCTGAGGTATTCCTGAGGTGACATTCTTAAAGGAAGATTTTTGATTACCTGTGACTACCCTTTGCTTTCTCTCAGTCAGGAAGTCCTGTATCCATTCAAAAATGTATCCGGATATTCCCAGAGCTTTGATTTTGTTTAATAGTCTTTTGTGGGGCACACTATCAAACGCTTTAGAGAAGTCCAGATAGATGGTGTCCCATGCCAGGCCATGATCCAGCCAGTCACTCCAAATTTCCATCACTTCTAGTAGTTGTGTCAGGCAAGATTTGCCTCCAGTGAATCGTGTTGGTTTAGAGATATCAATCCTAGTTTTTCCAAGTGTTCTACGACACGATCTCGGATTATTGTTTCTAGCATTTTACAGTATAGTGAGGTTAAACTCATGGGTCTATAAATTGATGCCAGACGTTTTGGTCCCTTTTATGCAGGGGTTTGACGGCAGCTTTCCATTGTTTGGGTATTTTCCATTCAAATAGGCTTTTATGGAATAGAGACATCAAAATAGGTCCAATTTGTTCAGAACACCCTTTGATGATTTTTGCATGGATCCCATCTGGCCCAGGTGCCTTGGAGACATTTAGGTTTTCAATTAATTTTTCTACCGTTTGTTATATCAATGTCACTGGTGAATTCTGTGACTCCTGAATTTGGAGAGGGCTGGATATTATCTGTATTTTCATTGGTAAATACACTGACGAAGACGTCATTGAGTAGTTCAGCTTTGCCTTCAACATCTACGATTAGTTCGTCGTCACTATTAGCTAGAGCTGGTATCTTGGACAATTTTGTCCTCAAAAGTCCACTGACAATGTCATTTGCGGCATTCCTAGGGATAGTGTTTTTTTCCCAATTTTCCAATGTCTTATTCTAGAAGTAGACATTTCATGCTTTGTTTTTGAATTTTCTGGCAGTGGTAATATCCCTGGAGTACCAAGGAGGTTGTTTCCTGGTTGTGATTTTTTTTAGCGGTACATGCCTTTTGATAGCACCTGATAACACATTTTCAAACATGTCCCAGCACTCTTGCACATTTTTTTCCTTAAATTTATTTAGCAAGTCTTGGGACATGATATCATTACTCATGGCAATGTAATCCCCTCTATAATATGAGTATTTTAGTGGGATGGTCTCATTTTCTGTTTCAACATCAATTTTGAAGGATATGACAGCATGGTCACTCTTTCTGATTGGGGCACCTATCCTGATGTTATCTATAAGATTATCCTTATTGGAAATGACCCAGTCCAAGGGATTGGGGTCTCATTTCCTCAGAACCTGGTTGGTTCCTGAATAGATTGGTGCAATCTAAGTTAAAATCCCAAACGATATCCAGGTTATCATGTTTCATTTCTTTTATCTCACTGACTAATTCTAGAAGAGCATTATTGTTTTGGTCACTGCTAGATGGGCTACGGTAAATACATCCTAAAATGGTTATGACTCCATCAGTAAGAATTTCGCACCAAATTGATTCGTCAAAAACGGTTTTTGGTGTGAAATGAGTTGCTATCAAATGATTTGTGTACATTATCATACCACTTTTCTCTAATGAGCAGGTAAGTAGATAATATCCATTTATTTCCAAGCATAATTTACTGATCTCGTATTAACTATTTTTTGGACATACTTCGTTGACGCATATAATGTCAAGTCTCAAAGAACTGATTTCAACTTGCAGTAATGTCTTTTTAGTGCTAGTTAAGACATCTGTGTTGGTGTACATAACTTCTAAGGTTTTTATTTTGTTTACTTTATAGTCTAATCTATGATCTATTTTGCCTGACCTTGCTTTCTTATTTTTAACTCTTTTATGTTCCAGGGAGGACCCCGGACCTTGTATATCCAGTTTTTTGACCGATCAGTTTTTTCCTTAGCAGCTTGTACATGTTTCTCAAGAGCTTTATGATCTTCTTTGTTGAGATTGTAACATACTCCTAAGTTCCTTACTTTATCAGGAGCGTCCTTGAGTTTGTTCAAGTTGCTCATAACAGACTCCTGTGTTTCGACTGAGTCAAATACAACTTTGAGAGGTCTGTTTAATTTCTGACCCTCCTTCTATTGGCCAAGTCGGAATACGTTTTTCGGACGCGCTTCTATGCCGATGGCTTGTAGCAAATCGACTACCAAGCCTAGATCATGGGTTTTCCTGGCTGTTGATTCACTACTGATTTTTTCGGGCGCCCTGTGAATGATTACATTCATGGCCCTGACTTGGCGATTTTTTTTCGGTCACTCTTGGTTTATTTGAGCCACAATGCCTTTTTTCACAACTGCCTCTATGGGGCTGGATTTGGCGACAGAACGCGTTTCTTTTTGTTCCCCGGTCGTGTTGCTTTGAGCTACATCAGACCAGAGTTTTGTTATATTTTTCTCAACGGACTTGTTTACATCCGTCTTCAGTTCGTGGAAGCACTGCTTTATTAGAGTCAGTAGCGCCTCTTCCATCAACTTAGATATTTGGGCTTGGATGGAAGATTCCAAGACCTCTATTTTCTTTGCCATTGTGGTTCGGTCAAGTTGGGGTTGTTTCTGGCCAACTACACTTTCTTTAGCATTTAGCACCAGTGTTTTTGCCGATTGCTCAAAATAGCTGCATGCCCAGAAAATGCTGTTTTTTTTTAGGAAGACTGCATGCCTCTTCTTCGCTAAGTTTTGTGCAAGTGTTGCACATCCATTTAGAGGAGAAATTGCATTCTACCCACGTTCTCTTTGATTTTGTTGTGCTGCACTCTCCACAACAGGAAGACTGTGTAGAGTCGCATTTGTTTTGTATGTCACTGTCAGTGACTGCATTTTGTTTGTCACTGTCAGTGACACCGATTTCAATGGCATCCCTAGCAATGTTGTCATCTGGCATTTTTGTAATTTTTGGGCCTTCTTTTTTGTCCTTTCGCACTGCCGGTTTCCACATTCTTTCTACTCCCTTGATCGGTCTACCAATTCCGATCATCCTGTACTCGATTAGATTAAATATCCCCCGGTTTGAGTGAAAAATATAGTAAACCATTTTTGTTAAATTCCTCCTTTGTTATCCTAACAATGCATATTTTGCACCTATCCTGGTGATCCTTATGCTTAGGTCAAGTATTTCCGCACTCAGTATCCTGTGTGTTCTTCTTATTCGGCGTGTTTTCCGCCGTTTTTAACGATTAGCCCCGTTTGCTGCGGCTCATAGTACTCTATTTGGTTAAATTCCTCGTTTCTTATCCTAACAATGCATATTTTGCAACTATCCTGGTGATACTTGTGCTTAGGTCAAGCCTTTGTGCACTTTTTGTGTAGTTTAGCACTGATTTTCCATTTGTGTTTCCATTTGTGTTTGTTCGGAGCCTCCTACACTGTGTGTGCCATCGGCGCCATCATGAATCCAAAACCTATAACCTCATATAAAGATAAAAGAATTCCTCTCGCCGAAATGACAAGCGCAAAATGGTGATCTACAAGAAGGCTAAAGCAGACAAGTAGATTATCAACTGAGAACATGTAACAATCAAAATGTGTACACGGGGCCTACGCGTCCATGAATGTTGGCTGTATAAGTGTATTGCATTGCCACCTTGTCCTTGAATCATAAGCCGTGTTCACACACACAACTTTAGGCCAACTTAGATAAGGCGAACTAAGCCCTGTTTACACGGTCGATTTAAAACGCCACATATAAAACGCCTTGCCTAGATCGACTCACATTTGCCGTGTAGACGCACCTCTGTGGCGTTTTAGGGCTGAATCGATTCATATGAAACGGTACATCTATACCACCTCGGGAGATGGTTTATTTGAAGCGATTCAGCTGGTTCCCGGGCGGCGATAGTATAAAATAGTAGGGCTTGCCAGCAACAGGGGGAGCAGTAACTAATCGCTTGTACCCGGCAGTGTTAGGGCCCAATTAGGCCGAAATCTATTAAATGCGATCATATTTAACAGAATTACATCCTCAAATAATGAAATTTAATTAAATTAACCTTAAATTCCAAGCGATATTAACGTAGCAGCTACATCGGCGTCGAATCGACGAGGGTAAAGTAAACAAATAGCAGTGCTCGCCGGCTACAGGCAGAACTAAGGCTGCTTGTTCCCGGCGACAAAACACTTTCAAAACTCTGTCCGTGTAAACGGGTCTCTAAAACGCTTCATATAAATCGCCTTGTCTAGAACGTTTCACAATTCCCCGTGTAAACACAGCTTTAGATGAGGCGAACTAGGTGTGAAAGTGTGTCGAGTCCACACATGCAGTACATTTTTTGGAGACAATATGTATTTTTCATCTAAAATCATGTATGAATTTGTATTACATAATAATTCATAGCGGTACATATGTCCCACATACCATAAAAACATGTGAATACAATTACATAATTCTATTAGTTAAACATTATACAGGGGCCTACAACAAACTACATTACATTCACCATTCCTCACTGTGGCTGAGCATCAGCTGCACATGTCTCAGCATAGATTTCAGCTCAACAGTTTTATTTCCACAAATTTAACTAAAAATCCATATAAAAATAGAGTACGGCCATATCACTAAAAATAAGAGGAAAATCTGTATTGGATACGGGTAACCCGTATCTGGGGCCGTATGCATGAAGCGGTGTTAGCGTCGTGTGGTGTTAACCATCTAACACCGGGTAGCTATCACCGGCGTCGCAAAGTATGTCACGCCGTATGCATGGGGGCCTAAACTGTTCGCGTTAGCTAAACGTGAATTTATTTATAGATTTGGGAACTCCCTCTGAGCCTGTTGCCGGTGAGCACTGCTATTTCCCAATATCGCAGTCGATTCGGCGGTGGCGATTTGTTTTGGTTACATTCGTCGATTCGACAATATTAATATCGCTTCGATTTTGTGGTTTATTTGACCAAATTTCACTTTTTGAGCATGTTCTTCTGTTAAATATGATAGCATTGAATAAATTTGGGCCTAATATATTGCCACCGATGCGGCGGTTGCCTTCTCCACACACCGGGAACCAGCAAGCCTTGTTACTGGTGAGCCTGTTCCTGGCGAGCACCGCTATTTGACAATATCGCCGTCGAACTGGAGGCGGTGGCGGCGATTTGTTTTGTTTATATTCGACAGTATGGATATCGCCACTGATGTAGCTGCGGCGTTAATATCGCTTCGATTATAAGGTTAATTTGATGAAATTACACTTATTGAGTATGTAATTCTGTTAAATATGGTAGCATTGAATAGATTTGGATCTAATATATCGCCACCGATAAAGCCGCGTTTACA